>OY726521.1:69198332-70550323 GCA_963383655.1 Bathymodiolus septemdierum | reverse complement strand
GGTACTGATTGCATAGGAAGTTGTAAGTTCAAACTACCATACAATCACGACCACAATAGCCCCATGTGTTTGTTTTTAATCTTCTTCTCTGAAATCACTGGGCAAATTAAAACCAGTAGGAATGTTTATTGGATGGCCCTATTAAATTTTTATGTTCTTAGCTCACCTGACCCAAAGGTTATGTGAGATATTGCCATCACTTGGCGGCCCTCGTCTTGTATATAAACTTTTACATTTTAATCTTCTTTGAAACCACTGGCCAATTGGACCAAACTTAGTAGGAATGTTCATTGGATGGTCCTGTAGAAAGAATAGTTTTTGTTTGTTGATCGGAAGTACACGAAAAATACAAAAAGACCCAAAAGGAGTCAAAAAAGATGTCGTCTGTTTTTAATCTTCTCTGAACCACTGGGTCAATTTGGAATCAAACTTTTTGGGAATGTTCATTGGACGATTCATAAAATAAGTATGGTTTTTTGTTGTTGATCAGAAGTACACGAAAGAAACAAGAGGACCAAAGGTGTCCTTAAAGGGTGTTGTCTGTTTTTGCTCACCTGACCCAAAGGCTCTCTGTCATTGTGGTCGTTTGTAAAGTTTTACATTTTAATCTTCTTCTCTGAAACTACAGGGCCAATTGGAACCAAACTGGGTAGGAATATACAAAGGTTATATATTTTCCCTGATTGGAAATCCACAAAAAAATATACTAATTGGGTGTTTCCATGAGGATCAGCTTTATTGGTGGAAGAAACCAGAGTACCCAGAGAAAACCACCTACCTGCTGCAAGTCACTGACAAACTTTATCACTTAATGTTGAATCGAGTACACCTCGCATGAGTTGTAGTGCATATTTTACATTACAGGAAGACAAAAATAAAAACACATCTATAATCTGTTAATCTCAATTCAATTTCCATATGACAATATATACTTGTGTTATACTGTAAGAGTTAGGATTATGGTGTTTAATGCCACCTTGAACAATATTTTCAGCTATATCGTGGCGGTCATTTTTATTGGCGGAGGAAACTGGAGTTCCAGGAGAAAACCACACAAGTCACTGACAAACTTTATCACATAATGTTGTATCGAGTACACCTCGCCTGAGCGGGATTCGAACTCACAACAAGTGATGATAGACACTGAATGCATAGGTAGTTGTAGACCGAATAATCTGTCTCTTGTGTGTCTATATTTGTCATTTTATATTTGCTTTTTATTATTTGGAATTTTTTTTTGACACACTGTGCACAGACACTGTGTCAAAAAAAGAAAAAAAAATGTCCAAATAATAAAAAGGAAATATAAAATGACAAATATAGACAAGAGACAGATTATTGGGTCTAGACACAAGAGACAGATTATTGGTTCTAGACACAAGAGACAGATTATTGGGTCTAGACACACAAGAGACAGATTATTCGGTCTATACACACAAGAGACAGATTATTGGGTCTAGACACAAGAGACAGATTATTGGGTCTAGACACAAGAGACAGATTATTGGGTCTAGACACACAAGAGACAGATTATTGGGTTTATACACACAAGAGACAGATTATTGGGTCTATTCACACAAGAGACATATTATTGGGTCTAGACACACAAGAGACAGATAATTGGGTCTAGACACAAGAGACAGATTATTGGGTCTATACACAAGAGACAGATTATTGGGTCTAGACACAAGAGACATATTATTGGGTCTAGACACACAAGAGACAGATTATTGGGTCTATACACACAAGAGACAGATTATTGGGTCTAGACACAAGAGACAGATTATTGGGTCTAGACACAAGAGACAGATTATTGGGTCTATACACACAAGAGACAGATTATTGGGTCTATACACACAAGAGACAGATTATTGGGTCTAGACACAAGAGACAGATTATTGGGTCTATACACACAAGAGACAGATTATTGGGTCTATGCACACAAGAGACAGATTATTGGGTCTATACACACAAGAGACAGATTATTCGGTCTAGACACAAGAGACAGATTATTGGGTCTATACACACAAGAGACAGATTATTGGGTCTATACACACAAGAGACAGATTATTGGGTCTATGCACACAAGAGACAGATTATTGGGTCTATACACACAAGAGACAGATTATTGGGTCTAGACACAAGAAACAGATTATTGGGTCTATACACACAAGAGACAGATTATTGGGTCTATACACACAAGAGACAGATTATTGGGTCTATACACACAAGAGACAGATTATTCGGTCTATACACACAAGAGACAGATTATTGGGTCTAGACACAAGAGACAGATTATTGGGTCTATACACACAAGAGACAGATTATTGGGTCTATACACACAAGAGACAGATTATTGGGTCTATGCACACAAGAGACAGATTATTGGGTCTATACACACAAGAGACAGATTATTGGGTCTAGACACAAGAGACAGATTATTGGGTCTATACACACAAGAGACAGATTATTGGGTCTATACACACAAGAGACAGATTATTGGGTCTAGACACAAGAGACAGATTATTGGGTCTATACACACAAGAGACAGATTATTGGGTCTATGCACACAAGAGACAGATTATTGGGTCTATACACACAAGAGACAGATTATTCGGTCTAAGGTAGTTGTAAATACAACTACGATACAATCAAGACCATCTGATACTATAAAGCTAATTGGGATTCAGTAATCATTTATGTCTAAACCGACTTTGAATAAACCGGAATCCTGTATAAACCAAACTTGAAATTAATTCACAAATGTAGGAAATCTGTTTTAATTTAACATATCTAAACTTAACCTCCTTGGGAAAACTTTTGAATTCCGAATAGACAGATATTCGGTTTATACAGGATTCAGGTTTATTCTAAGTCAGTTTAAACCGATGTTCCAGTATACATGTATATCAATAGAGAATTAAAATACCTAAGATGGAAGATATCAAAAAGCCGTAAAACTAAGGACAACCAGCACCATGAACAAAAACAAGCGACAACAATGGTCCTCAAAACACTACACAGAAAACTAAAGGGACACAATCCATCAACTCCACTCTTTACGCCTGCCCACTTGTCGCTTCCGGAATCATGATTTCGATCAACGGAACATATCTATGGTCAGGGCCTCCAAGAGAAATTTTGCAAGGCAGAACAAAACTGCTCTGGGGCCCCGGGGACAGGCTGCGACTTCTCTCAAAATTGTGGATTTGAGGTCCAATAAAACCACTGGTAAACTTTCATAAATACTTTATTTCCTAATGATGGCCTTCCTGGTTACAATGTTAATGTGAGTGATGATCAACAACCAGAATTTAGAAGTTTAAGTGAATTTACCACACACAAAAAAAAGAGTGAATAAATCTAAACAAAAACTTATGTAGCTAAGTCTATGGGTCTCTTCAGAGATTCACGGACCCCTTCTTGTCTCTCCGGACCCCGGAACGATGTACCGACTGAACCCCCCTCTCATAGGCCCTGTCCGTGGTCACCAGCTGATACACAGACGTTAGGCTTCGTGATATGAGTGTAGATATATTGTGCTTCAGACGATTGTACATGTGAGATATTTAATATGTTAGCTATCCTGTTTAGGCCTTTTGAGTTTCTTGGTCACGTAGACTTTTAAATTATTTGGGTTTCCAATATGTTGACAATGAGTCGAATGTACCAGGTGAAGGTTATACCAGTATCGAGTTTGTACGCAGGCCTCACTAAATTAATTTTAACGTTTTTACCCTGTGACTGAATCATATGAAAAATGAAAATGGTCCTATGCAATGTATAATTCAAAATGGCGAGTTAGATTGCAGACATATTAAGAAACATTCATGAGTGTATATACCATCACAACCGCATCGATTGTGAAATGTTGAGCGTGCTCGTCTCGAGAGCTGTAGATCGTGGGTTCGATTTCCGGTCGGGTCAACCCTAAGATTATTTAATTGATATCGCTGCTTCTCTGCTAAGTACACAGCTTTAAGGAGTAAGAGCAAAGACTGGTTGAATCGGAAAATATCGAGTGGAGCACTTTATACCTAAGCGTATTCGTGTAGTACCTCGTGTAGTACAAAGCGGACATCATCATACTTTCATCGAATATAACTTGTTTTCACCATGATATAGCTGAAAACTCTATAATCACTCTTCACTCACTAAATATATACTATCACCACGCGCCTAAGCACAGTGACAAGTATAATGGCAGCCTTTTGTTTGACTTTTAATGAAATGGTATATCACCTCGGTTTATTACGCGATATTTTATATCGTGGATTTGGCAGGCAGGAGGGATAAGAAGAGTTTGAAGATACCAAAGGGGTATTCAAAAGCCGTAAACTAAAGGACAAGACAACAAAATGGCCGAACGAAAAAGGACAAAGGACAAACAACGATCTACAAAACACTACACAGAAACCAAAAGATCGAACAACACGAACACCACTAAAAACCGGGGGTGAACTCATGTGTTCCGGAAGGGTAAACCGTTCCTGCTCAACTAGGTCGTGTTCGTTAGTATGCTAAGCGTATTTGGCGCTGCCTTGTATCAACAGTGTTGGTTCGAATCTATAGCCGATGGAAGAACAGAAATACAAAACAATTTGTGAGCTAAAAATCTAACCAGAACACTGTCGAGTTGAATGTTGTATATATATTTATATAAAATAATTGTATTGGTGGCATTAATGTTAGGATGAAACCACCGACCTGCCACAAGTCATTGATAAACTTTATCACATATTGTTGTATCGAGTACACCTCGCCATAAGCGGGATTTGAACTAACAATTTTAGTGTTTGGTATCTTCAAACTTTTCTTCAAATTAAAATCCACCTGTAATGTAAATCTATTGTCAAAGCTCTCCATTATTTTTAAGGAATGGATAGTTATTATTCTCTTTGTACCTTTAAGGTCCCACAAGGGGCAAACAATTTAATACTTTGTACTTTAGATACTATACACAGACTTTTTTTTGTTACAAGATTTTAAGTTGGAGAATGTCCTCGTATCTCTCCATTCCTTAAAAACAATGGTCCTCGGTCCCTTCGGGGCCTCGGCTCCATTATTTTTAAGGAATGGAGAGTTACTTGGACATTCTCCTATACGTAATGGCGTTTGTTGTTATTAAATATTTATTGTGACAATGACGACCATCATAGGTTTAAATGTCCTCATGAGAGTTAATGAAGTTGTTCTATGTTTCATCACGATATTAATATATTCTTAGTGATAATTAAATAACAGATCAGAACTTGGATGAAGCTTAAAGTAATATGAAAGGCGAATATCGTGGAATTTTTGGATTAAATATTTTTACTTAATATGCCCTAAAATCAACTGCATAACATTAAAAATCCTTTGAAAAGGAGAATTTATGAGCAAATCGCAAAATATTTGACAGCAGCTAATTCTGTTGTGCACAACAGGAATGTAAATGATATGCACGTGACCCAAGATTTGAACTCTTTCGGTGAGATTGTGTAATGGGTGTGTTCAATCTGTGTTTAAATTATCTCCCTTTTGGAAACCTGGCTGTCAAATGTAGACATTTATTTTTATGTTGATATGTTTTATTGATATATTTTGTAATAATAAGGCTATTTATAATATATTTATCGTATTTAAACATTGATAAACTTCTGCAAATAAAATTTGTTAAGAAATTTGCAGAATCAAAATAATAACCATACCATTGTCAAGGTGACGAATGTTTTGTATAATACTTAATGTTTACGTTTCATACTCGTTCAAGGAACCATTGGCTATTAACAGTATGGCCTACTTAGTATAATTTTGATGTTTGAAATATAAAAAAGTATAACTTTTGATCCTGTGTCTGTCTGTCTGTCTGTGAGCTTTTTGATAAGCAACCACGTTCATGTTACAGAAAGGGATTGAATTAGTTGACAATGGATACAAAATGAGATTTAGACATATCCATATTTGTTCCACTGGGATTCGAGCTTAGGAATTAAGGCTAATAAAGTTTTTAATACTTTATATAGTCAACAAAAGGCATGTTATAACAGAACATACAAATCAACAATTGTAAAGGTTTCAGATAGATACAGCACAAAAAATAGATGCAAAAACGGCTGTAAAATACCAATATAAAAAATAACCTAGGTAGCATTGAGGATCAAATGAAAAAATCAACCCAGAAAAACATGATGTGGTGAGCAGCTAACAAAAAGTTTATATTTTAAAACATACTGGGGTTAAAGCTAATCTAAATTTAAAGCCGAAAATTAACAAAATTTAGTCTCCCATTTTAAGGTATCCCAAAAACAAATAGATTGGGTACTACTTCTATAGAAGCAGGATAAAAAGTTATACTAAGTAGGCCATACTGTTAATAGCCAATGGTTCCTTGAACAAGTTGAAAATGTAAATATTAAACATTATATAAAACATTCGTCGCCTTGACAATGGTATGGTTATTATTTTAATTCTGCAATTTTTTAGCAAATTTTATTTGAAGAAGGTTGTCAATGTTTAAATACGATAAATATATTACAAATAGCCTTATCATTACAAAATATTTGGGAGGGGTATTTGCGAAAAATACCAGTCGATAGACGAAAAATTTCCCGAGCCGAATGACGAGGGAAATTTAGTCTCAAGACTGGTATTTTTCGCAAATATCCCTCCCAAACATGATATATCTGTTTAATTACACCGAATAATATTTAGAACACTGGCTAAATAAATAATACCTCTTGTTTGTCGTTTTCAGGACCTAACATGATGTATCTGTTTAATTCTACCGAATGATGTTACATAAAACGCACAACTGATAACGTTTTACAAATTTTGTTACAAGTGTCACGGCAAATACGATTTTGCAAATACCATGAATTTTTTTTTAAATCTTATGCAAATACACCTACATGAAGTAAAATTTCTGCAAATTCACAATGCAAGGCCTGAATTTGTAAAAATTATCACGGCTATTAACCAATCAGAATCCAGCATTCTTATACAAGGTGTAATTAATCAATAAAACATATCAACATAAAAATAAATGTCTACTTTTGACAGCCAGATTTCAAAAAGGGAGATAATTGAAACGCAAATCGAACACACCCGTTTATCTTTTCTTGATCGGCAATCAACGGACTAAAACTTTTCTTCACGAGGTATAATGATCGGCAATCACCGGAACAAAACAACCGAAAGCTAACTAGTCGCCACAACAATGGCGAGGACGAAAAACATGCACACGGATTTGCAGATTTCTAGTTGTTGGGAACATATTTCGGATTGAAACATGCATGAATAGCTTAGTAAAAGTACCACCGTATTCCAAACGAATTTTCAGGGAAACATTTTCTTCACCCAAAACTGGTGTAATATTACTTTAAACAAAAATCAATTAGTTCTCAGGCAATCTATAAGGCACAATATAAAATATGGTTTGGTAATTTATCATGAACATTCATTGATATGATTATCACTTTCATTTCCGAATTCCGAAAAAGTTAAGCAAAGAAACCAACCAAGGGGTTATGGTTATGGTGTTTAACGTCACTTTCAACAATATTTCAGCTATATCGTGACGGTCAGTTTTATTGGTGGAGAAAATCGGAGTACCCGGAGAAAACTACCGACCTACCACAAGTCACTAACAAAACTTTATCACATAATGTTGTATCGAGTACACCTCGCTAGCCATGTGCGGGATTCGAACTCACTTTAGTGGTGATATGCACTGATTGCACAAGTAGTTGTAAATCAAAATATCAATCGATCACTACCACGACGGCCTCACACCTACAAAACATTTTTCTAGTGTTAAACTTTTCATTCTGTGGATGAATTAGCTCAATTTTAAATGGGATTGATGTTACGGATTCACATCCGGGTCAATATTCCCGCTTTGTCGGATCGATTTGTTATTTCAGTTATAGAATAAAAGATTTGCTTACTTTATCTAATTTTAAGAATTGGTTGATATTCGCGAATCCTTAAAATTAAAACGAAACTAGAATTTATAAAACAGATAACAGAAAATGACAAAACATAACTATATCAGATGATATTCGCATAGCGTTAACAGTAATACGACGGGTGTCACATGTGAAGCAGGTACTGCTTACCCTTCCGAGGCACACGAGTTCATCCACAGATTTTAGTGAGGTTCGTATTGCTCGACATTTACTTTTCTGTGGAATGTTTTGTAAATTACTGTTTGTCCTTTTCTCCCTTTACGTTTTGGCGGCCATTGTGTTGTCTTCGATTTTCGGTTTCTGTTTGGTATATTCAAATTTTTTTTAAGCAGAATAACAGTAACTTATAGTATTTTATATCGTAAAATGAAGAAATTTCACAATGAAAAACAACAGGTAATCTGTCAGATATCTCTATTAAATCCTTAGAGCTATGCCTCCGGTAGCAAGGAATGATGTGCACTATCTACGTCTGGTTTCAAGTGGGTAGCATCATATGCGAGCGTTAGCGAACTCTTTATGGTATAAAATGTGTACTTAGGATTTTTTGACAAACATGGCTGCAGACATATTGATGGCTAAAAAAAAAATCGACGCATTGTAAACACGTTCCGTGTAACACACTAACCCACTCAACTAATGAAGATCTTCTTAATATAAAGCGCAAAGGTGATCCTGAAGTCTCGTACCCTCTCTCGTACGTCCGATACCACTGAAACCCGGAACCCGTGTGTAATAAAAGTCATTTTGTTAGCTTGTTTTACTTATATTGATATTTTTTAATTTATTAAATCTCTTCTGACATACTGACAAGAATTTTTGTTTCTACGCGGAAGTTAACTTTTGAGATTTCGTAAAGAACGACAGTTCGATTGAATGAGACTAGATTCGGCCCTAAGAAAAAGTCATCCCCGATATATCTCGGCCCAAAAAATCTTGACACCTTTTGATGCACTGGATGAGCGTGAAATTGCCAGATAATTTTCAGATTCGCGAACATTCATGGCCGTGCCAGTTTCATATTATAATATGAGACAGGCACAGCCTGTTTGAAGGACGAAGTCCTATAATGTTTAGAGGGAGGCATGAGAAGGGAATGTATTATTTTTTTCAAGTACTTTTTAATTTTTTTTTCTAATTTACAAGTTCTCTTAAAATACAAATTTATGTGCAACATAAACGATTTTCCCTTGAAGTGGCAGTTTCTGTGCGACAAAGGACCGCAAAATTTGTAAATTAAAAAAATATATCATTCCAATAAGGCAAACATTTATATATTAAATAAAAAAATAAATAAAAAGATAATATTCGCGAACTCATTGAAATATGTTGGAAGACATGTCTTTGAAAATGAAAATGGAAGGTATGATCATGCAGAAACTAAACCACAAAAGATGGGGAAATCTTTAGAAATTTACGAAGTTTAACATACCAATGAAACTGTTTTATATACCGGTACATTGGACTCAGGTGGTTTGACTAGAATTAATATCTAGATGAAATGTAATCCATACAGAGAACACCTGCGAATGGATGGTTTATTGATTCTAGGTATGAAATCAAAACTTTTGTTTTCCAATCCTACATTAGTATACAAATATATTTTTCTAAAAATATCTTTTTATTTTGAAAAATCACGATATAGATAGAGTCTACAAAAAGGGACACATCATATATACAACATTCTCAATGGACCATATGTTTCATACGCTTAGGCTATCCGAGGAGGATATGGCAATCTTTATAATAAAACGAGCACAGGCAAATCTTAAATATACCCACAAAATCATGTTTATTTTGATACTAATTTTTGTCAGAATATTTCAAGCGAAAACACAAGAACAAACGACTAATAAAGTGTATTATAAAGTTGATTGACGGACGGAATATACTGTATATTCTGGATTGCCAGATATGTGGAAATGTATCCCATCGACGTCAGGGTTGTAGTGGGGTCATACTATGGGGTGGGCTAAGATAATCTACAGATATATAACCATCGGCGTCAGGGTTGTAGTGGGGTCATACTATGGGGTGGGTTAAGATAATCTACAGATATATAACCATCGGCGTCAGGGTTGTAGTGGTGACATACTATGGGCTGGGCTAAAATAATCTACAGATATATAACCATCGGCGTCAGGGTTGTAGTGGTGACATACTATGGGCTGGGCTAAAATAATCTACAGATATATAACCATCGGCGTCAGGGTTGTAGTGGTGACATACTATGGGCTGGGCTAAAATAATCTACAGATATATATCCATCGGCGTCAGGGTTGTAGTGGTGTCATACTATGGGGTGGGCTAAGATAATCTACAGATATATAACCATCGGCGTCAGGGTTGTAGTGGGGTCATACTATGGGCTGGGCTAAAATAATCTACAGATATATAACCATCGGCGTCAGGGTTGTAGTGGGGTCATACTATGGGCTGGGTTAAAATAATCTACAGATATATAACCATCGGCGTCAGGGTTGTAGTGGGGTCATACTATGGGTTGGGTTAAAATAATCTACAGATATATAACCATCGGCGTCAGGGTTGTAGTGGTGACATACTATGGGCTGGGCTAAAATAATCTACAGATATATAACCATCGGCGTCAGGGTTGTAGTGGGGTCATACTATGGGCTGGGCTAAAATAATCTACAGATATATAACCATCGGCGTCAGGGTTGTAGTGGGGTCATACTATGGGCTGGGTTAAAATAATCTACAGATATATAACCATCGGCGTCAGGGTTGTAGTGGTGACATACTATGGGCTGGGCTAAAATAATCTACAGATATATAACCATCGGCGTCAGGGTTGTAGTGGGGTCATACTATGGGGTGGGCTAAGATAATCTACAGATATATAACCATCGGCGTCAGGGTTGTAGTGGGGTCATACTATGGGCTGGGTTAAAATAATCTACAGATTTATAACCATCGGCGTCAGGGTTGTAGTGGGGTCATACTATGGGGTGGGCTAAGATAATCTACAGATATATAATCATCGGCGTCAGGGTTGTAGTGGTGACATACTATGGGCTGGGCTAAAATAATCTACAGATATATAATCATCGGCGTCAGGGTTGTAGTGGGGTCATACTATGGGCTGGGCTAAAATAATCTACAGATATATAACCATCGGCGTCAGGGTTGTAGTGGGGTCATACTATGGGGTGGGCTAAGATAATCTACAGATATATAACCATCGGCGTCAGGGTTGTAGTGGGGTCATACTATGGGGTGGGTTAAGATAATCTACAGATATATAACCATCGGCGTCAGGGTTGTAGTGGTGACATACTATGGGCTGGGCTAAAATAATCTACAGATATATAACCATCGGCGTCAGGGTTGTAGTGGTGACATACTATGGGCTGGGCTAAAATAATCTACAGATATATAACCATCGGCGTCAGAGTTGTAGTAGGGTCACACTATGGGCTGGGCTAAGATAATCTACAGATATATAGCCATCTGCGTCAGGGTTGTAGTGGGGTCATACTATGGGCTGGGCTAAAATAATCTACAGATATATAACCATCGGCGTCAGGGTTGTAGTGGGGTCATACTATGGGCTGGGTGAAGATAATCTACAGATATATAATCATCGGCGTCAGGGTTGTAGTGGGGTCATACTATGGGGTGGGCTAAGATAATCTACAGATATATAATCATCGGCGTCAGGGTTGTAGTGGGGTCATACTATGGGGTGGGCTAAGATAATCTACAGATATATATCCATCGCCGTCAGGGTTGTAGTGGGGTCATACTATGGGGTGGGCTAAGATAATCTACAGATATATAATCATCGGCGTCAGGGTTGTAGTGGGGTCATACTATGGTGTGGGCTAAGATAATCTACAGATATATAACCATCGCCGACAGGGTTGTAGTGGGGTCATACTATGGGCTGGGCTAAGATAATCTACAGATATATAACCATCGGCGTCAGGGTTGTAGTGGGGTCATACTATGGTCTGGGTTAAAATAATCTACAGATATATAATCATCGGCGTCAGGGTTGTAGTGGGGTAATACTATGGGGTGGGCTAAGATCATCTACAGATATATAACCATCGGCGTCAGGGTTGTAGTGGGGTCATACTATGGTCTGGGTTAAAATAATCAACAGATATATAACCATCGGCGTCAGGGTTGTAGTGGGGTCATACTATGGGCTGGGCTAAGATAATCTACAGATATATAACCATCGGCGTCAGGGTTGTAGTGGGGTCATACTATGGGGTGGGCTAAGATAATCTACAGATATATATCCATCGGCGTCAGGGTTGTAGTGGAGTCATACTATGGGCTGGGCTAAAATAATCTCCAGATATATAACCATCGGTGTCAGGGTTGTAGTGGTGTCATACTATGGGCTGGGCTAAAATAATCTACAGATATATAACCATCGGTGTCAGGGTTGTAGTGGTGTCATACTATGGGCTGGGCTAAAATAATCTACAGATATATAACCATCGGCGTCAGGGTTGTAGTGAGGTCATACTATGGGTTGGGTTAAATAACCTACAGATATATAACCATCGGCGTCAGGGTTGTAGTGGGGTCATACTATGGGGTGGGCTAAGATAATCTACAGATATATATCCATCGGCGTCAGGGTTGTAGTGGGGTCATACTATGGGCTGGGCTAAAATAATCTACAGATATATAACCATCGGCGTCAGGGTTGTAGTGGGGTCATACTATGGGGTGGGCTAAGATCATCTACAGATATATAACCATCGGCGTCAGGTTTGTAGTGGGGTCATACTATGGGGTGGGCTAAGATCATCTACAGATATATAACCATCGGCGTCAGGTTTGTAGTGGGGTCATACTATGGGGTGGGCTAAGATCATCTACAGATATATAACCATCGGCGTCAGGGTTGTAGTGGGGTCATACTATGGGGTGGGCTAAAATAATCTCCAGATATATAGAAGCTATATTAATTAACCATCACCGTCAGGGATGTAGTGGGGTCATACTATGAGCTGGGCTAAAATAATCTACAGATATATAACCATCGGCGTCAGGGTTGTAGTGGTGTCATACTATGGGCTGGGTTAAAATAATCTCCAGATATATAACCATCGGCGTCAGGGATGTAGTGGGGTCATACTATGAGCTGGGCTAAAATAATCTCCAGATATATAGAAGCTATATGAATTAACCATCGCCGTCAGGGTTGTAGTGGGGTCATACTATGGGGTGGGTTAAAATAATCTCCAGATATATAGAAGCTATATTAATTAACCATCGCCGTCAGGGTTGTAGTGGTGTCATACTATGGGCTGGGCTAAAATAATCTCCAGATATATAGAAGCTATATTAATTAACCATCGCCGTCAGGGTTGTAGTGGGGTCATACTATGGGGTGGGCTAAAATAATCTCCAGATATATAGAAGCTATATTAATTAACCATCACCGTCAGGGATGTAGTGGGGTCATACTATGAGCTGGGCTAAAATAATCTACAGATATATAACCATCGGCGTCAGGGATGTAGTGGGGTCATACTATGAGCTGGGCTAAACTAATCTACAGATATATAACCATCGCCGTCAGGGTTGTAGTGGTGTCATACTATGGGCTGGGCTAAAATAATCTCCAGATATATAGAAGCTATATTAATTAACCATCGCCGTCAGGGTTGTAGTGGGGTCATACTATGGGGTGGGCTAAAATAATCTACAGATATATAACCATCGCCGTCAGGGTTGTAGTGGTGTCATACTATGGGCTGGGCTAAAATAATCTCCAGATATATAGAAGCTATATTAATTAACCATCGCCGTCAGGGTTGTAGTGGGGTCATACTATGGGGTGGGCTAAAATAATCTCCAGATATATAGAAGCTATATTAATTAACCATCACCGTCAGGGATGTAGTGGGGTCATACTATGGGCTGGGCTAAAATAATCTCCAGATATATAGAAGCTATATTAATTACCCATCGCCGTCAGGGTTGTAGTGGGGTCATACTATGGGCTGGGCTAAAATAATCTACAGATATATAACCATCGGCGTCAGGGTTGTAGTGGGGTCATACTATGGGCTGGGCTAAAATAATCTACAGATATATAACCATCGGCGTCAGGGATGTAGTGGGGTCATACTATGAGCTGGGCTAAACTAATCTACAGATATATAACCATCGGCGTCAGGGTTGTAGTGGGGTTATACTATGGGGTGGGTAAAAATAATCTACAGATATATAACCATCGGCGTCAGGTTTGTAGTGGGGTCATACTATGGGCTGGGCTAAAATAATCTCCAGATATATAACCATCGGCGTCAGGGATGTAGTGGGGTCATACTATGAGCTGGGCTAAAATAATCTACAGATATATAACCATCGACGTCAGGGTTGTAGTGGTGTCATACTATGGGGTGGGTTAAAATAATCTACAGATATATAACCATCGGCGTCAGGGTTGTAGTGGGGTCATACTATGGGCTGGGCTAAAATAATCTACAGATATATAACCATCGGCGTCAGGGATGTAGTGGGGTCATACTATGAGCTGGGCTAAAATAATCTACAGATATATAACCATCGGCGTCAGGTTTGTAGTGGGGTCATACTATGGGGTGGGTTAAAATAATCTCCAGATATATAGAAGCTATATTAATTAACCATCACCGTCAGGGATGTAGTGGGGTCATACTATGAGCTGGGCTAAAATAATCTACAGATATATAACCATCGGCGTCAGGGTTGTAATGGTGTCATACTATGGGCTGGGCTAAAATAATCTACAGATATATATCCATCGGCGTCAGGGTTGTAGTGGTGTCATACTATGGGCTGGGCTAAAATAATCTACAGATATATAACCATCGGCGTCAGGATTGTAGTGGGGTCATACTATGGGGTGGGCTAAAATAATCTACAGATATATAAAAGCTATATTAATTACCCATCGCCGTCAGGGTTGTAGTGGGGTCATACTATGGGCTGGGCTAAACTAATCTACAGATATATAACCATCGGCGTCAGGGTTGTAGTGGGGTCATACTATGGGCTGGGTTAAAATAATCTCCAGATATATAGAAGCTATATGAATTAACCATCGGCGTCAGGGTTGTAGTGGGGTCATACTATGGGCTGGGCTAAAATAATCTCCAGATATATAGAAGCTATATTAATTAGCAATGTAATAAATTACATTATTATGAAACAAGTGTGGACACAGAAATGTGCTGTCCAAAAGGCAAGTGTGGATGTCAATATTTCATATTATTAACTTTAAAAAAAAATCATGGACACAGGGGTCCTGTGTTTTTATTTCAAATTTTCATCATAGCCACACTCCCCCTCCCAAGGGATATAAAATTGTATCATTAATAATAAATTAATAAATAATAAATTCAGATTTTCGATTTAAAATAAATCTCATTTACAAAACTACTGATATTTGTTCAATTTTTAACGCTGATTTAAGCTTTAGTCGCAACAAATTTTTATTTTTCTCCTTAAACTGTCGAAACATAACATTTATTTAACTGTAAAATTCACAACTAAGATTCAACCCCCCCCCCCCCCCCCCCCTTTTCCCCTTTTTTCTTGTTTAAATCAATGATCAGCAATATTCCAGAATCAAACAAATGAATAAATATAACATAGATTTCTTTTACATGCATCTTTTTACCATGCGGAGTCAGTGTGTTTTAAATCGGTCATCCAATCAGGACGCTCATTATTCTTGTCCAAGATAAAAATACATCGCTAAAATTATCTGTGGGTGTTTCCCCACTTTAATCACAGGTACTTGTTTCATTAAAAAAATATATGCCCCCCCCCCCCCCCCCCCCACTCTTCCTTACTTCAAGGTAAACATCTACCCTTTTCCCCTTCCCCACTTCGTCTCAATATTTTTCGCTTATTTGTGATCCTTTCGCTGACCCAATTATATCATTACACTCCCGAGATATTTCTCTTTTCGACTGCCACATTTAAATATACCTACCGAGCCCCCCTCAGACGAATTGGACAATAATAGTCAGCGAACGTGGCTTAGTGAAAATTTAAGTCATTGAAACGGATACAGCCACCTCCGGTTTGCGCTGGATTTTTCATATGCATTCGGAATTCTCTAGACCGGCCATGTGTAACAATGCCACATGATCATCTACTCTCAAATGTGAAGTAAGCCTTTAAGATACAGATAATTGTTCCAATGCAGATTATAAAAATATGTTCAACTCCAAATTACTGACATTTGATTTTTAAAGCACCTTTTTTAAAATTTTCTAAATCAATTTAAGCCGGACCGGAAGTGGCTGTATCCGTTTCAATAATTTAAATTTTCACTAAGTAGTCCCTTTTCAAGAAAAAAGCTCCTTTCACTTTGGAGTATTGTGAAAACTACTGAATGGAATGGACTAATTAAAATTGATAATTGAAGTTACATATATAGAGATTATTTTGAGCCCAAATTTGATGGACTTAGTTGTATTTTAATACTTCTATGGAGGATTTGATGCATAACCTATAAATACTGAATTTCTTGGGGATGACCGAGCTATTTTTAGAGTAGGTGTTTTCTGTAGCATGGCATTTCACTGCAAGATTTTAAACATGCCCTGATATTTTGACAGAACGTAGAGGAATCATGTACGTTTAAGAAAATATATGGTCTTGGAAAGGTTAAACTTAAGATAAAATTAGCTGCAATAATGGAGCTCCTGTGACAAACTTGTGTCTCAGCGGAGCTACAAAGCGGTCACAATGGAGCAAAAAATAAATTGCAGTTGAAACATAAAAGCTCACTATTTACGCTTCAAACATTTCATTATAACTATTACTGATGATCCCAGTCCTTGTTAAATCGGTTTGGCTGAGAAATGTATGCTTTTCAAAGGTTGCAACAACCTTGTTCAAATTTATCGATCGTTCGCCATAACCGGAAACTACGAAGGCGGAGCTTTTCTAAATATGGTATTTCTTACTACGATGCTTACTGCGGTTGATGTAAACATTCACGCCTCAAATCGCCAAATATGGTATCGACATCCAAATAAGGAAAATACCAAAGTGAGGCCGGAAATGACCCAATTCAAAACGTCCAGAGAAAGTAAACATGGATTTCTATTTTGTGGGAATTACATTCTAAAATACTGGTAGGTGATAAAAACTTGTTATAATAGTGGACAAAAGGAAAGGTTATGTCTTATTATTGCTAAATGCAGGCGTCAGAAACTCTGTAAGCGAGCGCAAAAAATCTCGTCGGCTGCTCCATTACGTGTAATGGCATCCCGCTAAAACCCTTGCGAGTAAGCGAGCATTTAGGGTTTTATTATTAGAACTAGATAAAATGGCCAGGTAGGCTCGAAAAAACACAAATTTAGTAGAAAACCTTAAAGAAATTAATTAGTGGTTTCACACCTCAAATGCAAATCCTTCAATGAAATTTCAATAATACGATGATCCGTACACGTAAATTATCTTTTATTTTGAATGCATTTTGTAGCAGATTTGTTATGGCTGTTCCGTTCATTTTACCTACGCCGCTCTTCCGTCGAGAGTGTCGTAGAAAAATATTTTTTTTATTAGAATTTTATTTCAAGTTTATTTCGATTTTGCATTGAGTAAATAATTAAAGAATTAGGAATTTTTCCTTGAAATGTATTTCTTTTGCGTTTCTAAATATCAATTGATCTATTAGATATAGAGGAAAAATCGTACAGCATAGCATTAAAAGGACTTCGTCCTTTATCCAAGACTATTCGGGGCAGTATAAAAATAGACAAATAATAAACAATAAGCTTTTATTGATTGTTTTGTTTGGCAAATGTACAAATTGTACGGCCACGGCTTGGAGATAATGGGCCGCCGGAAAACGTCAATGGCAGGCCCGAAATATATACACATAACCATTATAATATTCCAACAAATCATAGTGTTCATATAAACCATATCCACATTATCCATGAAAATATCAAAATGCTGGCCTTGGGAACAGAAACTCAGACTATAAACAAATCCATTAAAATAACACAACATAATATGAATACTTTGTGTCGCTATTTTCGCTTTCCTCCAGCGGTGACGATAGGTTTCGCTTAGGGGAAGGACTCTATCTGAAAAATAAAATTATAACAGCAGAAAAACGAACAAAGCTTCTTATTATTGACAGATAATTGGTGAGGGTGGGTGGGGAATTTTAAAAACACTTTTCCCCTTGATCGGATTTTTCTGTGACCTTGGCGTTATGATTGCAGATTCAGAAAGGAAGTACGACGTCACAGCAAATTGTCACGTAACATCTTCAAATAACGTGTATTTACAGACATGCTTGTATGATTTTCGGCACCATGCATGTTCCCATGATAGGCCTAAGACATGACAAACAATAATACACGTAGGCAAAAAACTTTAGAAAGTATTATAAAGAACAAAAAAACTGCGTAGAAAACTCAGAAGCGGATGAATTACAACTGAACTGGATACTGCAAGTCATAACAAAAGCATTTAAACGGCACGAAGGTGGATATTAGTAATCTCTAACGTAAGCACATTTAAAAGTGAATTTATGAAACGCGTGTTGATTATAGTGTTAATGATATTAGGTTCATTGTCATTGAATATGCGAATTAATATTAATATTAGTTGTTGAACGTGACGAATATCATTTAACTTTTATGAGGTGTTTTTTTCTAACAATAAAATTTTTCTCCACAGTTTATAGAAAATATAATAAATTGACTCGAAAGATCCAATAAATGAATAATCTGACAATGCAGTTTTCAACGAGAATCTTTGGTAAAATTTGAAGAAAAATTAGTGATTGTTCATGTCCTAGCACAGGCACTTGTTTCATTCAAAAAATGTATGCCCCCTCCCCTTCCTTACTTCAAGGTAAACATCTACCCTTTTCCCCTTCCCCTCAATATTTTTCGCTTATTTGTGATCCTTTCGCTGACCCAGTTATATCGTTACACTCCCGAGATATTTCTCTTTTCGACTGCCACATTTAAATATACCTACCGGGCCCTCCTCAGACGAATTGGACAAGAATATTCAGCGAACGTGGCTTAGAGAAAATTTACTCATTGAAACGGATACAGCCACTTTCGGTCCGGTTTAAATTGATTTAGAAAATAATAAAAATGTGCTTTAAAAATCAAATGTCAGTAATTTGGAGTTGAACATATTTTTATAATCTGCATTGGAACAATTATCTGTATTTTAAAGGCTTACTTTACATTTGAGAGGAGATGATCATGTGGCATTGTTACACATGGCCGGTCTAGAGAATTCCGAATGCATATGAAAAATCCAGCGCAAACCGGAAGTGGCTGTATCCGTTTCAATGACCTCAATTTTCACTAAGTCGCTGACTATTATTGTCCAATTCGTCTGAGGGGGGCCCGGTAGGTATATTTAAATGTGGCAGTCGAAAAGAGAAATATCTCGGGAGTGTAATGATATAATTGGGTCAGCGAAAGAATCACAAATAAGCGAAAAATATTGAGGCGAAGTGGGGAAGGGGAAAAGGGTAGATGTTTACCTTGAAGTAAGGAAGAGGAGGGGGGTATATATTTTTTGAATGAAACAAGTGCCTGTGTGTCCTAATCCGAAATAATCTGATATGTGTTTCCTGTGAAAATGACATGCGTTTCCTGTGAAAAAATAACGTATGTCTCGGGGGATAAACATAGACCTCTCTAATTGTCGGTTTCTTAATGTTAAATGGCGGTTTTGCCTAGAATGTAGAAGAACATAAAATCTATATGCTTTTTCAAGTTGACAAAATATTTGTTCAAGTGTTGGTGGATGAAAACGAAATATCGTGAACTAATTTATGAATGCATGGGTGGACATTTCAAAATTTTATGAAAATGAAAAGAAAAAACACCAAGGTAACTATATTGTATTAGAATCTGACATCTTTGATTTTGAAATATGGAACAATTTATTTCCCTAGTATTATTTAGGTATAACATACTATACTGTTCAAAAAAAGTAAGGCGTTCGATCGCGTCTGGCATAAGGGTCTTTTGTTTGAACTAGAACAATACGGGATTGCAGGTTGCATTCTAAAATGGTTCAGAGGCTACCTCAACGGAAGGTCGCAACGTGTTTGCCTCAATGGATCTTTTTCACAGTGGAAACGAATAAAAGCGGGTGTCTCACAGGGCTCAATCCTTGGACCGCTATTATTTATTACTTTCATAAATGATATTGTTCGGGATATTGGTGTTTCTATTAAACTATTCGTGGATGACACCAGCCTCTACGTTACGGTCGAGTCTCCGAATATCACGGCTAATATTTTGAACAATGATCTCCAGAAGATTCACCATTGTTCGAATAGATGGTTGGTAAAATTCAATCCGCAGAAAACAGAAACGATGCTGATTTCACGTAAAACCGTCAAACCCTTACATCCGCCCTTAAAGATGAATAATCATGATATCCGAGAAGCTTCGAGTCATAAACATGTAGGATTTTACTTCTCAGATAACGGTTCGTGGCACGAGCATATATATTACATTGAAAAAAAATCGTTTGTCCGTTTGAACATTCTTCGTCGATTTCTACTTGTCTTAGATAGAATTACGCTGAAAAAAATGTGTTTTTTCTTTAAAAGGCCTATTTTAGAATATGGTGACGTCATATGGGATAGTAATATTCAGTACTTAGCTGACAAAATTGAGCATGTTCAAATTGAGGCTATGAGAATTGTTACGGGTGGGACAAGATTAACCTCTATTAATAAACTTTACGATGAAACGGGTTGGGAGAAGCTGGCTCATCGAAGAACAAATCATAGATTAGTCTTATTTCATAAAATGGTGAATTGGGAAGTACCTGCGTATCTGAGTAACTTGTTACCAGATACTCTGTCTAACTTACATCACCATTTCACGCGCCGATCTCAAAACATATCTGCAATTCGAACAAGAACATGTCTCTATGCTGGATACTATTTGCCATCTAGTACAAAGCTATGGAACGAACTTCCCCTGGAATTTCGTAACATAACGTCGCCCGACATTTTCAAAAACCGATTAAAAGTCATTAATAAGAAACGCCCATCAGTGTAGAAATTATTCAGTGATCCGAGACACTACTATCAACTTCCTAAATTTACTTGTCCCTATTACAGCCAAACTATTATTGTATGAATCAACTGCTCTAACTGATGAACACAATACACATATTTTTACTAAAGTGCAAAAATACATCCTAGACAGCAAAAGATTTGTAAATGTTTAGTATACTGAGACCGCATTTCATTCTTCACCCTCTTTTTATTTTATTTTCATGTACATTCTTTTTTCATCTACTTTTACAATCTTCATTGTGAATTGTTTATTATTATGTAATGTTCGTTCAATTTTTCATGAGCGTGTTATACGTGATGATGTTTTCATATTGTCGTCGATTTGTAAGGAGACGGATTTATATAAGCTCAGCTTGTTTCCGAATCCTTGTCGTATATTACATATTGTATTGTATTAACATGTCATATTATTGAATAAAAATACGTTTAAATTAAAAAAAAGAAACGCATAACCCACTTTTATTTTTCAAAATGCAAATTCTGCGATTTACCAGGTAAAATTAAATGGCCAATTTAATCATTGATTTTTTAAATTTTAAATGCCTGTTCATTAGATTTGGCTCTCTGCCACATGTGCAAAGCGCCTCTGAAAAATGAATATCCCATGTATCGCACCGAAAATTCGGTAACGTTTTTCACGGGCATTTCGTGGTTAATTTAACTGTTAAACTAAAGTGTATAAAAGGACCAAGTTTGAAGCTTGACTTTTATTACTACGTTGATATGCTTCCATGCCACTCGAAATATCACTATCGGCCGTCTCCAATCCGGAGAGTCTCAAAATGAGGTAGTACGAACTCTGAATGTTAACCAGAGCACCATTTCCAGGCTATGGAACAGATTCCAACAAACTGGTTCAACGAATGACCGCCAAAGGAGTGGAAGGCCGCGCATAACTACTCCTAGGCAAGATCGGTACATTCGGGTCTTTCATCTACGGAATCGAACCGTTGCCGCATCAACCACCGCAGCCGGAATACCTGGATTGCGAAGAATCAGCTCACAAACAGTCAGAAACCGGCTTCGACAGCATGACATTAGACCCAGAAGGCCGTATTTCGGAGCGGTATTGACACCGTTACACAGACGTGAACGAATCCGTTGGTGCAACAGATTAAGGGGCTGGACATTCCGAAACTGGCGAAGTATTTGGTTCAGCGACGAGTCTCGTTTTCTGCTGCAGAAACGTGATGGCAGAATACGTGTATATAGGCGCCGGAATGAAACGTTTCTCTTCCTCCTGTGTTCAGGAAGTGGATAGCTTTGGTGGAGGTAATATCATGATGTGGGCGACTATCTCAAATGACCGAAAAACAGACCTAGTGCATGTCCCGGGCAATTTAACGGCTGTAAGGTACAGAGACTAAATTATCCAACCTCACCTCGTGCACGTAATTGACCGACAGAGGGATTTATTCCAACAGGACAACACCAGGCCACACACAGCGCGTGTAACAATGGACTACCTTGAGCAGAATAACATCAATGTACTTCCATGGCCTTCCAAATCGCCGGACTTGAATCCCATTGAACACCTTTGGGATCATT
Source organism: Bathymodiolus septemdierum (assembly GCA_963383655.1). Lineage (NCBI taxonomy): Eukaryota > Metazoa > Mollusca > Bivalvia > Mytilida > Modiolidae > Bathymodiolus > Bathymodiolus septemdierum. The sequence continues at coordinate 70,527,745 of OY726521.1, read as the reverse complement.
TGGATAAAGGTGTGCGCCAGCGACAACCTCCATCTCAGACCCTCGATCAACTCCGCCAAATGTTGCAACAGGAATGGCGAACAATACCAAGAAACAATGTGAGAAATTTGATTGAGTCTATGCCGAGGAGGTGCAGAGCAGTGTTGGCCGCACGTGGTGGTCATACACGGTACTAGCTTTAACGTGACCGGAAGTGTGCTAAACTGTGATAAACTGACTTTTATCTTCTCATCCTCTGAAGTATGGACTGTTAATTTTTCAATAATAAACATTCTTAGTCGATATCTAAAAGTGTAACTGAAAAAGTTTGATTTAAAATACATGTATTAAAATACCTAAAATCCCCTTATGCGTTTCTTTTTTTGCAGCGTGTAGTTAACGATCCAGCCTAAAGAGTTTATTGCAAACAACAGTACACAAATACAGAATATCATTAATGTCATGAATTTGCAAAGTACCATCAATGCAAAATTGAAATGTCTGAAAACGTGTTAATTTTTTCATTATCCATTTTCCGATTACTTTTTTGTTTTCTACAACCTTGTCTTACTAATTATGAATGACTGGTGCCTATTTGCATGGTCTTTTCACAAGATTGCAAAAATGTGAATCACGGGTTTTTATTATCATGAAACCAGTTACATGTATTTAACTTTTGTTGTCTTTGTGTTGGCATAGAATTTCAATCCAGGGTCTCGGCTAAAATGAACGAGTGAGCGAGTGTTGGCTATCAGAATGGATTTTTTTTGTTTATATTAAAAGTTGCCAATATTCGATGTTTTATACTAATAAAATGTTCTGAACAAAAAGCCATGTTTAAAAAAGTCTGTTATAATGTCGTAATTAGTGAAAAGAATTCGAATGCTTAGCATCGTCTGTTGGTGGAATCGCCATTAACACATGATTACTTATGAATCGGTTGCCGTTCCGAAGTTTGCCGAGCAGCGTGTGATAACTGCTATAAATAAAATTTATCCGTAAGACGTCCTTAAGTTCAGTCCATCTGTCATATTCATCACCTATGGATAATCTGGTTTTGTTGTATTTTGCTGAATCCTCCTTTTTGTGTCGTTTTCGTGCAGAATCCGTCAATGTTTTTGTTCTTCCATGATTCGATTTTTGCACATCCGACATTTTCTTCATCAACAAACAATTTCGCACATGCGCAAACGCTTTCCCGAATGAGTTAACAGTCAGGTTGTATGAATATTGGGTGGGTCAACATTGAATTCTTTCCTGAATGCAAGAAAATCAAACAGCGACGTATTTCCTTCGTTCTAGACTATTTATGAATACGTATGATATTATGAAAAATTTCAACTGCAATATATCTTTATGGGTTTTTAAATCAAAGATTAGGTCTTATATTGGGAAGCATTTTTTTTAATAAAAATAACGGCCTGTATGCCGTTAAGATGTATCATGGAGAGAACAAGTTACATTTCATGCTTATTTGAATTTTTATATTGCTAGCTCACTGACGCTAGAGTATAATGTTAGACATGTCGGGTACATCATTTTTATTTCGAGTCAGTCATCTTACTTCTTAATACTGCGTTCTTAGCGTAGAAGCAGCACATACCAATTTTATATTCTTTAAATTGAGGTGAAATTACGACCCACTACACTCTATGTTAACAAGTTAACAATTACGCCACTGATGAGGTTTTCTCTGCATATATTAAAAGCTATGACACCAGTGTATGTGTTTATCAGAAATGTGTATATTCCACTCTATTACTACATTCATGATCTTATTTTTGAGACTGTTGTGATTTTTTTTATACACGCAGTTTCCGTTTTGGGATTTTCTTAACAGACAGAAAGTTGAAAGCATAAATGTACAACATACCAAGTTCTAAATATACTATAAGACAGATGGCTCGTTGAAGAGAATTGTTTCATTCATCATTAAACGAGTTTGGTCCAGTAATCTTGTTCTAGGAGCATTTGGAAAAAGGAAAAGCTATTCAAGCTTAAAAATGACCGTGATGCAATAATGAATTTCTTCTAGAAGTCTTAAAAAACAGGGGGAAAATCAATATTCCCAACACACATATATATGACGGCTAAATCTCCTGGCCTGACACAGACATTTGAATAAAATGCGGCATGGTAAGAAGAGCTTGAAGATACCAAAGGGGTAATCAGAATCCGTAAATCGAAGAAGGACAGACAACACATTGGCCAAAAGCAAAATTCATCCACTGTCAGAATTTGAAATGATTTTAGTCCAACTATAAGAAATTTACAAACGATTTCACAATTTAAATTAAAAATAAAAGGTGAACAATTTAGACCATCGGTATATTATGGTGAAGGATCTAGAAAATTTAACATATTGCATACAAGGTTACGACACCAATGTAGTTCTTTAAAAGCTGATCTAACTAAAATTCACGTAGTGGACGATCAGAAATGTTCCTGTGGCTCGCCTATTGAAGAAGCCATCCATTTCCTTTTAGAATGTCAATTATATTATAACCAAAGGATATCGTTGTTCAATGATTCTAAACAGACAAAACGATTTTGTACTATTTCGTTTACCTCTTATTTCTAATACTATGTTGTATATGTTCTGCTGTCAATATATATTATGTGTATTGTACATGTAAGGAGAGGACTTGATTTATATAAGTTGCAATAACTTGTGTCCGATCCTATTGCTTAATTTATCGCAATACAATATTATTGCATTACATTACAGAAAAATGACAAAAGGACAAATAACGATCTAAAAAATATTACACAAAAGATCGAGTAACACGAACTCCACTAAAGAACGAGGGTGAACTCTGGTCCTCCGGATAGGTAAGCACTTCCTGCTTCGCTAGTGGCACCCGTCGTGTTAATCTAGTTACAAACCCTGTGTTAAGTCATGAATGAGGAAAGGACCGGAAAGTGTTTAAGGCAAGTGCAACATATCCGTGGTCATTTGTGACACAGATGTTCCGTAACGGTTACCTAGTTTTATGATCCCACAACTCGCCTCTTAGTGAAATGATGCTGTCGTGCAAGTGTTTTCCAAATGTGAGTAAAATCTCAGCTCTCACTTATAACTGGTCGAATAGAGCTGTTATAGCGAACGTGTTAATCTTGATCTAGCTGCCAATACAGAGCACTGTATCAAATAAATACATGTAATTCATTCTGATTGAACAATTTTGGGGTACGAGTACGAAAGTCATAATTTCTGTAAGGCCTGAACACGATGACATTTAGGAATAATCTGGTGTCATTCCCGGTTTTTGTGGGATTTTGTGTTGGTTCGTTTTGTTTAACCTTTCTGATTGTATTAGTGTTTTTTTTTGTATCTGGATCATCCATTTACTCGAAAATCTGGGTTATCTGGTATTATGCGTTCATCCCACAGTACTGTTTGTAATCAACCAAAAACAGAAATGTACTCTTAATCACAAAATTCAATTTAATTTTTGTTTACAAAAATGGAAAAAAAAAAAAAAAAAAAAATGTGAAACGTTTTCTTATTTATGCGACATGCCTCCATGTATAATTTTCACCATTATAAACTAAACAAGGAAAGTAGTGTGTGGCGTACATTAAAAACAATTTAAACCTCAAGTGATACATTGCTACTTTATAGATTTGTCATTAAGCGAATAATAATTCATACAAAGATCTAATTTAAAGTTATCTCTCCTTAGATCAACGGGTGTCAATATGATTTAACAAGATTTAAGCACACACCTTTTTAATAGTTTAACAAATGCATAATTGTTGGCTGTGATGAAAGATTGTTCCACCAGGATAAGCAAAATCAAGCCACGTTCTGTACCAACTCATAAAATATTTAAACCCTGATATCAAATATATAAATAGGTGATTATTGAAAATCTATAATGGATATTGTTTTAATAATTTATAGGCTTGCGTAGAAGGTATGTTCATGTTGAATTTTATTACAAGAAATACAGGTAATAGTAGATCATAAACTAAAATAACAGTTAATCCTGCTTGAGATGAAAGCTATTATGTACGTGTGTATACAAAATATATCGTATCTACAATTAAATTTAAGGGGCTGTCGTGATCGTGATCGTGTGGTTGTTGGGTTTACAACTACCTGTGCAATCAGCACCTATCACTACTAAAGTTGTGAATTCGAACCTCGTTCATGGCGAGGTGTACTGGATATAACATTATGTGATAAAATTTGTCCGTGACTTGCGACAGGTCGGTGGTTTTCTCAGGGTACTCCGGTTTCCTCCACCAATAAAACTGACCGCCACGATGTAACTAAAATATTGTTGAAAGTGGCGTTAAACACCATAAACCAACCAACCAACAATTACGTTAAGAAAAACAGATCACTTGGTGGTCCGTTAGTCTGAATGGTGACGACTTTCTCCAAATAAATAACATCAGCAATGTATGTAATTTTCGCCACATTGGGGTCCAAAAGTTTGAATTCTGTTCTTTTGTTTTCATTGTTTTGTTCTCTAAAGATGTTTTGTTCTGTATTGAGTATTGTGCTTTCGTATTGTGAGTTTCACCATATCTTTGAGAACTAGGATTAATGTAAATACAGATTATGGTATAGTGTACAACATCACAAAATGACCGTGAAACATAGGCTAGAGGTATGGTGTTAGACATGTCGGACATATCATTCTGATTTCCAACCAGCCTTCTTACTCATTAATACTGCGTGCTTAGCGGAGAAGCAGCAAATACCAGTGTCATTTCCTTCCTACACGAACCCTGTGTTTCTCAGCTTGATCCATTTCCTTCTATTAGTGTACATATTTCCTATCTTCCACAGTGTCATTTCCTTCCTACACGAACCCTGTCTTTCTCAGCTTGATCCATTTCCTTCTATTAGTGTACATATTTCCTATCTTCCACAGTGTCATTTCCTTCCTACACGAACCCTGTCTTTCTCAGCTTGATCCATTTCCTTCTATTAGTGTACATATTTCCTATCTTCCACAGTGTCATTTCCTTCCTACACGAACCCTGTCTTTCTCAGCTTGATCCATTTCCTTCTATTAGTGTACATATTTCCTATCTTCCACAGTGTTATTTCCTTCCTACACGAACCCTGTCTTTCTCAGCTTGATCCATTTCCTTCTATTAGTGTACATATTTCCTATCTTCCACAGTGTCATTTCCTTCCTACACGAACCCTGTCTTTCTCAGCTTGATCCATTTCCTTCTATTAGTGTACATATTTCCTATCTTCCACAGTGTCATTTCCTTCCTACACGAACCCTGTCTTTCTCAGCTTGATCCATTTCCTTCTATTAGTGTACATATTTCCTATCTTCCACAGTGTCATTTCCTTCCTACACGAACCCTGTCTTTCTCAGCTTGATCCATTTCCTTCTATTAGTGTACATATTTCCTATCTTCCACAGTGTCATTTCCTTCCTACACGAACCCTGTCTTTCTCAGCTTGATCCATTTCCTTCTATTAGTGTACATATTTCCTATCTTCCACAGTGTCATTTCCTTCCTACACGAACCCTGTCTTTCTCAGCTTGATCCATTTCCTTCTATTAGTGTACATATTTCCTATCTTCCACAGTGTCATTTCCTTCCTACACGAACCCTGTCTTTCTCAGCTTGATCCATTTCCTTCTATTAGTGTACATATTTCCTATCTTCCACAGTGTCATTTCCTTCCTACACGAACCCTGTCTTTCTCAGCTTGATCCATTTCCTTCTATTAGTGTACATATTTCCTATCTTCCACAGTGTCATTTCCTTCCTACACGAACCCTGTCTTTCTCAGCTTGATCCATTTCCTTCTATTAGTGTACATATTTCTTATCTTCCACAGTGTCATTTCCTTCCTACACGAACCCTGTCTTTCTCAGCTTGATCCATTTCCTTCTATTCGTGTACATATTTCCTATCTTCCACAGTGTCATTTCCTTCCTACACGAACCCTGTCTTTCTCAGCTTGATCCATTTCCTTCTATTAGTGTACATATTTCCTATCTTCCACAGTGTCATTTCCTTCCTACACGAACCCTGTCTTTCTCAGCTTGATCCATTTCCTTCTATTCGTGTACATATTTCCTATCTTCCACAGTGTCATTTCCTTCCTACACGAACCCTGTCTTTCTCAGCTTGATCCATTTCCTTCTATTAGTGTACATATTTCCTATCTTCCACAGTGTCATTTCCTTCCTACACGAACCCTGTCTTTCTCAGCTTGATCCATTTCCTTCTATTCGTGTACATATTTCCTATCTTCCACAGTGTCATTTCCTTCCTACACGAACCCTGTCTTTCTCAGCTTGATCCATTTCCTTCTATTAGTGTACATATTTCCTATCTTCCACAGTGTCATTTCCTTCCTACACGAACCCTGTCTTTCTCAGCTTGATCCATTTCCTTCTATTCGTGTACATATTTCCTATCTTCCACAGTGTCATTTCCTTCCTACACGAACCCTGTCTTTCTCAGCTTGATCCATTTCCTTCTATTAGTGTACATATTTCCTATCTTCCACAGTGTCATTTCCTTCCTACACGAACCCTGTCTTTCTCAGCTTGATCCATTTCCTTCTATTAGTGTACATATTTCCTATCTTCCACAGTGTCATTTCCTTCCTACACGAACCCTGTCTTTCTCAGCTTGATCCATTTCCTTCTATTAGTGTACATATTTCCTATCTTCCACAGTGTCATTTCCTTCCTACACGAACCCTGTCTTTCTCAGCTTGATCCATTTCCTTCTATTAGTGTACATATTTCCTATCTTCCACAGTGTCATTTCCTTCCTACACGAACCCTGTCTTTCTCAGCTTGATCCATTTCCTTCTATTAGTGTACATATTTCCTATCTTCCACAGTGTCATTTCCTTCCTACACGAACCCTGTCTTTCTCAGCTTGATCCATTTCCTTCTATTAGTGTACATATTTCCTATCTTCCACAGTGTCATTTCCTTCCTACACGAACCCTGTCTTTCTCAGCTTGATCCATTTCCTTCTATTAGTGTACATATTTCCTATCTTCCACAGTGTCATTTCCTTCCTACACGAACCCTGTCTTTCTCAGCTTGATCCATTTCCTTCTATTAGTGTACATATTTCCTATCTTCCACAGTGTCATTTCCTTCCTACACGAACCCTGTCTTTCTCAGCTTGATCCATTTCCTTCTATTAGTGTACATATTTCCTATCTTCCACAGTGTCATTTCCTTCCTACACGAACCCTGTCTTTCTCAGCTTGATCCATTTCCTTCTATTAGTGTACATATTTCCTATCTTCCACAGTGTCATTTCCTTCCTACACGAACCCTGTCTTTCTCAGCTTGATCCATTTCCTTCTATTAGTGTACATATTTCCTATCTTCCACAGTGTCATTTCCTTCCTACACGAACCCTGTCTTTCTCAGCTTGATCCATTTCCTTCTATTAGTGTACATATTTCCTATCTTCCACAGTGTCATTTCCTTCCTACACGAACCCTGTCTTTCTCAGCTTGATCCATTTCCTTCTATTAGTGTACATATTTCCTATCTTCCACAGTGTCATTTCTTTCCTTCCTACACGAACCCTGTCTTTCTCAGCTTGATCCATTTCCTTCTATTAGTGTACATATTTCCTATTTTCACATTGTCATTTCTTTCCTTCCCATGCCCTATCTTTCTCAGCTTGATCCATTTCCTTCTATTAGTGTACATATTTCCTATCTTCCACAGTGTCATTTCCTTCCTACATGAGCCCTGTCTTTCTCAGCTTGATCCATTTCCTTCTATTCGTGTACATATTTCCTATCTTTCACAGTGTCATTTCCTTCCTACACGAACCCTGTCTTTCTCAGCTTGATCCATTTCCTTCTATTAGTGTACATATTTCCTATCTTCCACAGTGTCATTTCCTTCCTACACGAACCCTGTCTTTCTCAGCTGGATCCATTTCCTTCTATTAGTGTACATATTTCCTATCTTCCACAGTGTCATTTCCTTCCTACACGAACCCTGTCTTTCTCAGCTTGATCAATTTCCTTCTATTCGTGTACATATTTCCTATCTTCCACTGTGTCATTTCCTTCCTACACGAACCCTGTCTTTCTCAGCTTGATCCATTTCCTTCTATTAGTGTACATATTTCCTATCTTCCACAGTGTCATTTCTTTCCTACACAAACCCTGTATTTCTCAGCTTGATTCATTTCCTTCTATTAGTGTACATATTTCCTATCTTCCACAGTGTCATTTCCTTCCTACACGAACCCTGTCTTTCTCAGCTGGATCCATTTCCTTCTATTAGTGTACATATTTCCTATCTTCCACAGTGTCATTTCCTTCCTACACGAACCCTGTCTTTCTCAGCTTGATCCATTTCCTTCTATTCGTGTACATATTTCCTATCTTCCACTGTGTCATTTCCTTCCTACACGAACCCTGCCTTCCTCAGCTTGATCAATTTCCTTCTATTAGTGTACATATTTCCTATCTTCCACAGTGTCATTTCTTTCCTACACAAACCCTGTATTTCTCAGCTTGATTCATTTCCTTCTATTAGTGTACATATTTCCTATCTTCCACAGTGTCATTTCTTTCCTTCCTACACGAACCCTGTCTTTCTCAGCTTGATCCATTTCCTTCTATTAGTGTACATATTTCCTATTTTCACATTGTCATTTCTTTCCTTCCCATGCCCTATCTTTCTCAGCTTGATCCATTTCCTTCTATTAGTGTACATATTTCCTATCTTCCACAGTGTCATTTCCTTCCTACACGAACCCTGTCTTTCTCAGCTTGATCCATTTCCTTCTATTCGTGTACATATTTCCTATCTTTCACAGTGTCATTTCCTTCCTACACGAACCCTGTCTTTCTCAGCTTGATCCATTTCCTTCTATTAGTGTACATATTTCCTATCTTCCACAGTGTCATTTCCTTCCTACACGAACCCTGTCTTTCTCAGCTGGATCCATTTCCTTCTATTAGTGTACATATTTCCTATCTTCCACAGTGTCATTTCCTTCCTACACGAACCCTGTCTTTCTCAGCTTGATCCATTTCCTTCTATTCGTGTACATATTTCCTATCTTCCACTGTGTCATTTCCTTCCTACACGAACCCTGCCTTCCTCAGCTTGATCAATTTCCTTCTATTAGTGTACATATTTCCTATCTTCCACAGTGTCATTTCCTTCCTACACGAACCCTGTCTTTCTCAGCTTGATCCATTTCCTTCTATTAGTGTACATATTTCCTATCTTCCACTGTGTCATTTCCTTCCTACACGAACCCTGCCTTCCTCAGCTTGATCCATTTCCTTCTATTAGTGTACATATTTCCTATCTTCCACTGTGTCATTTCCTTCCTACACGAACCCTGCCTTCCTCAGCTTGATCAATTTCCTTCTATTAGTGTACATATTTCCTATCTTCCACAGTGTCATTTCTTTCCTACACAAACCCTGTATTTCTCAGCTTGATTCATTTCCTTCTATTAGTGTACATATTTCCTATCTTCCACAGTGTCATTTCTTTCCTTCCTACACGAACCCTGTCTTTCTCAGTTTTATCCGTTTCCTTCTATTAGTGTACATATTTCCTATCTTCCACAGTGTCATTTCTTTTCTTCCTACACGAACCCTGTCTTTCTCAGTTTTAACCATTTCCTTCTATTAGTGTACATATTTCCTATCTTCCATAGTGTCATTTCATTCCTTCCCATGCCCTATCTTTCTCAGCTTGTTCCATTTCCTTCTATTAGTGTACATATTTCCTATCTTCCACAGTGTCATTTCCTTCCTACATGAGCCCTGTCTTTCTCAGCTGGATCCATTTCCTTCTATTAGTGTACATATTTCCTATCTTCCACAGTGTTATTTCCTTCCTACACGAGCCCTGTCTTTCTCAGCTTGATCCATTTCCTTCTATTAGTGTACATATTTCCTATCTTCCACAGTGTCATTTCTTTCCTTCCTACACGAACCCTGTCTTTCTCAGTTTTAACCATTTCCTTCTATTAGTGTACATATTTCCTATCTTCCAGTGTCATTTCTTTCCTTCCAACACGAACCCTGTCTTTCTCAGCTTGATCCAGTTCCTTCTATTAGTGTACATATTTCCTATCTTCCACAGTGTCATTTCTTTCCTTCCTACGCGAACCCTGTCTTTCTCAGCTTGATCCATTTCCTTCTGTTAGTGTACATATTTCCTATCTTCCACTGTCATTTCCTTCCTACTCGAACCCTATCTTTCTCAGCTTGGTTCATTTCCTTCTATTAGTGTACATATTTCCTATTTTCCACAGGGTCATATCTTTCTTTCCCATTCCCTATCTTCAATTCCCTTGTAATGTAAATATTTCCTGTCTTTTACAGAGTCATTTCTTCTCTTTCACATAGTCATTTCTTCTCTTTCACATAGTCATTTCTTCTCTTTCACATAGTCATTTCTTCTCTTTCACATAGGCATTTCTTCTCTTTCACATAGTCATTTCTTCTCTTTCACATAGTCATTTCTTCTCTTTCACATAGTCATTTCTTCTCTTTCACATAGTCATTTCTTCTCTTTCACATAGTCATTTCTTCTCTTTCACATAGTCATTTCTTCTCTTTCACATAGTCATTTCTTCTCTTTCACATAGTCATTTCTTCTCTTTCACATAGTCATTTCTTCTCTTTCACATAGTCATTTCTTCTCTTTCACATAGTCATTTCTTCTCTTTCACATAGTCATTTCTTCTCTTTCACATAGTCATTTCTTCTCTTTCACATAGTCATTTCTTCTCTTTCACATAGTCATTTCTTCTCTTTCACATAGTCATTTCTTCTCTTTCACATAGTCATTTCTTCTCTTTCACATAGTCATTTCTTCTCTTTCACATAGTCATTTCTTCTCTTTCACATAGTCATTTCTTCTCTTTCACATAGTCATTTCTTCTCTTTCACATAGGCATTTCTTCTCTTTCACATAGTCATTTCTTCTCTTTCACATAGTCATTTCTTCTCTTTCACATAGTCATTTCTTCTCTTTCACATAGTCATTTCTTCTCTTTCACATAGTCATTTCTTCTCTTTCACATAGTCATTTCTTCTCTTTCACATAGTCATTTCTTCTCTTTCACATAGTCATTTCTTCTCTTTCACATAGTCATTTCTTCTCTTTCACATAGTCATTTCTTCTCTTTCACATAGTCATTTCTTCTCTTTCACATAGTCATTTCTTCTCTTTCACATAGTCATTTCTTCTCTTTCACATAGTCATTTCTTCTCTTTCACATAGTCATTTCTTCTCTTTCACATAGTCATTTCTTCTCTTTCACATAGGCATTTCTTCTCTTTCCTTGCAGTACACATATTCTCTGTCCTTCAGAGTGTCATTCTTTCCTTTTGTTGTAGTTGTAAATATTCACGAACTTTCACTTTGTCATTTCGCCCCTTCCCCTATAATTTAAATATTCTCTTCTTTTTTTTTACATTTCATCCCTTCGCTTGTCAGTATCCTCCATCTTTCACGATGTCATTTCTTTCCTTCTCTTGTATTATTTATAATCCCCCATTAACACATTCATTTCCTGTCATTAGTTGTAATCGTTAAATTATTACTATAATAGTTTTCCATTCCATCATAAAATACTTAGACCATATCCAATTTTTAAACTATGCCCCAATATTCAATCAGAAAAAGATGGACGTATCAATAAGACGTGTGATAAGGATGCTAGATACATATCCACAAAACAAGGTATTATTGTATATTATATTTAAAACAAAATCATTAGAAATATTTATGATTTAATATAAAAAAAATCGTTTTACATAAACTTGGAATTTAAATCCATTCTCTTTTGAAACTTTTGCTTTTGCTTTTCATTTTTTTTTAAATCCTGGGGTTGGTTTCAAATAAAACGGCTGAACTAAAATGTCAACTTCTTGCTATCAGCTAGAGAACCATCTGAAAATTTGTTATGGTTAAATGCCACCACAAGTAAGCATTCTTTATTTGTCTACATTTCACAAAAGTTCAACCCCCCCCCCCCCCCTCCCAAGTACATATTTACCCGTCTTTTTGAGTTGTCCAATTAAAGACCAATACTGAATAGTTTGAATAATAAATATTTATTTTCTACAATAACAATGAACAGTTAAATAACACATTTACAAATTTTGAATTTTTTGGTATTTGTTATTTTATTAACAATATAATGATAAATAAAACTGACATATATACATGTACATGTACCTGTATATCAACATAGCTTCTTTAAACATTATTACAAATAATTCAATCAATCAATAAGCATTTCTATTCACAGCAAAAATTACAGATTTCCATAACGACAATAGTGATCAGCTATTCATCATTAGAAATTCACTGTTGGTTTTTTAAATTAAATTGTCATTGTGATTTATGTATTGATAATTCCGTCTGAAATAAATTGTTATAGAAATACAATCAGGATTGATTGACCCGTGCCTAATGACGGTAAGATTTACTATACTATTGTTCTATAACGATCCTGTCTCCGGTATACTTCACAGGAGAAGACGAACATTTCGTATTTACATTTTTGTCCATTGTTTAAGTAGTGTATGTGCAGGTTTTCCCTCGATCAATTTTTGCTTTCTTTCTTAATCAATTTTGAGTTTTAGCTTTTGTGAAGTATTGATATTACGTCATACCATCTATCTTTTACTCCGCCAATAAAACTGACAGCAATTTATATTTCAAACTAAGGTAAATCTCCCTCAAGATAAATTTAGGCTGTCCTGTTGAGCCTCTTTGATTTTCTTGCTCTCAAAGACTTTAAAAGTATTCAGCTTTCTTATCTTATGACTATGATAAGTTATTCCAGAAACGTGTCGTCTGCAATAAAATGAGATATCTATGTTTTAATTAATTCAAAATTCTATGGTCTTGGCAATCTTGGCAAAAGGGGAAAATTTGTATAATCTATCTACAGCTGATGACATTATATTCATTTCCCACAACAAATTTACCAACTAATCTATCTACATTTGTATATATATATATATAAATACAAAAGCATTGTATTACTTGCGGTCAGTGCCTGATATAACAAATCGCCAATAAAGTTTATCGAAATAGAAGTCAAAACTGGCTTTACGTTCATACATCTTTCGATTCCTATCAAAATTTCGTTGATAGATGTTTGTTGCTAACAAGGAAGGTGCTGAACCAGGGTTACTAGTGGTGAAGTTGGCGTCATCACTTCTCAAGTTTCACGGTTAATCGTTATAGAATATCTGTTTCTACGATGACCACAGATATGTTCCGTTTGTCGTACTCACTATCATGACATCACCGGATTTTTAACATGAGTAACTTTCACCAGTAGAGCAGGAACTGCCTATTCTTCTGGAGCACATAAATTAACATCCATTTTAGTGGAGTTCGTGTGCTCAATCTCTGGTTGATGTGTAGTGGTGTTTTGTCGAACATTGTATGTTTGCCCCTCTTCTTTTGGCCATTCTATTATCTTGTCCATCTGGTTACGACTTCTGATTATCCCTTTGCTATTTTCAAACTTTTGTACTCGTACGAAGAAATCGTCCAATCAAAACACTCTACACATCAGATACCGTGTTGTGGGCTGATCTTAATTCGAGTACAAAACTAATACCAGTATTATTTCGTGACCGCCAAGCCTGGCTACTTAGTATATAAGAGTAAGAACTAGGGATTGCAAGCATATATATTTTTATAACGTCATATTGTCGCAGGTGGCTATATTACTGATAGGTTATATTGCGTTTTTTACACGTACTTATATTTATAGCGATCATATCATAATATCTTTGAAGATTGAAGACCTGTTTGCAAGATGGATAAAGACAAAATTATATATACATCTTTTATGTATGCATTTTAAACCTTTCCGTGATATGTCATATCTCATAATTTTTTTTACCTCCAATTTATTTCCACGGAAATGTGGCTACATGAAAAAGAAGAAGAAATTGTAGTTTATGTGCATATTTTGATTATATTGGCAGCACGGCAAATAAAAAAGCAAAACAAAACAAACAAAAACAAAAACAAACCAAAAAGCAGAAACAAACAAAAACAAAAAAGATAAAAGACCCAGAAAATGTTAGACATTGCCTTGTATTGGAGGTAGAAGAATGTACAGTGTATTTCAGGGATATGTAAACTGTAATGGTGTAATCTTATGGGTTAATTCCCTGTGTATTGATTTACAGAATAGAATACAAGTTCTATTTTGCAATATCAAAGACATATGGTTCCTAAGTCTTAATTATATTAGCTTACATTATAAGTTTGATCTCATACTTCAATATATAGTCAAACATGCCTTAAAGGGCACCTCTATATATCAAATCACTGTCAATAAAGGACAGTCTCATTTTCCCCATTAATGAATAGTGAGTGCATATAATGTTAACCTGTATACAAAGGGAAATACTCATAAAGACCACATTTTCAGGTTCCCTCGAGTGGCCTTTATATACAGGTTTGACTGTATATAAGATAAAACTACTCTTTAGAATGGAGACAAATAAGTAACATTTGTAAATTTTCACCCTACAATTCTTGTTGTGTCACTAGCGTCTATTAAATATCTTAATTAATGTTGGAATGAATGATATAGGTATACACCTTCGAGGTTAAAACTGAGCTTACAATTTTGTTTTTTTTTGCCAGTCAAAAACTGGAAGGTTGCTATGGCTTGATATCAAATTTTACACCTCATCTGATAAAACGTTGCCCTACCGGTTGTCAACAGTCTGCGGTTCTTGATTGTACCGCTTTTCTCATATCTTCACTGTTGTAATTGGTGCGTCTGGTTTTTTTACGATATACGTGTTAGTTTACTTTCCCGTTTTCTCCGTTCTTCTCTTCGTGACTTGTTGAATGGTTTTGTTCGATTAAACAGCTTTCTTCAATTTTCATTTCTGGATTCCAACAATTCGTAGTTCCGGACTGTTACAGCAAATTTCTTCAATCTTCAATTCCTTAATTCCTTACCGGAAGTGTTCATCTTAAACTGGCAGAAATTTTTATAATATAAATATACAGCTATGAAACTGGGAAAACAAAAAATACCAAGTCAGAACAGTTGAAAAATCCATTTAAAACAGGCAAAATCGATACCCGAAACAATTCTGTTAATTTTTAATTCCAGAGTCTCTCCGATTTAATAAAAACTAAAAGAAATGCTAAAGAACTTCTTTGTGTATCTAAAATAACATATCTTTTTTTTTTATTTCAATTTGACAGAATAAAGCAGATGACACTACAACAGTTAAGTATAACCTAGAAGAGCTTCAGTATATGGTTGAAGTTGTTCAACGACACCAGTTTGACCTACAACGAAGTAAATCCTGGAAATCTAGCGTCAATGATCACAGAGATGTACTAGATTTTGAAAAGGTCATGATGAAAGAAGAACCCCATTCAAGAGTAAAAGTGAAAACAAGCCGCCACAAAGACGGAAGAATATCAGGAATTACTCCCACTAAGTTGCCTTCAATTCAGAATGCAGTAGAACATTTTAGAAAAACAATGAAAAGAACAAAAGACTCTTTCGTACATCTTCCGCCATTATATCAAAGATATGGTAAAGCTGAACATTCGGGACGCATTAAGTACAAACACAGATCATTGGAAGACTCCATGAGAAATTCGGAAAACTGGGATAAACTACAATATATTTTAAACGAGGAACATGCTGCGAATTCAATAGATCTTGTTTTTGAAGCAAACAAACCAAAGAAAGGTACTTTGGAATCGTTGGAATGTTCGCCGCCATTAATATCCACTTCTTTTTCAAGGGAGATAATTATGCATAGAGAAAAGGATATGGCATCCGAAAACAACCGAAACAATCAACAAATCGAAAAAGATCGGAAAAATGACGATAACAACGATACAGATGAAGTGGAAGAAGATACAGAACAATTCGACATTACGAATGATTCAAATTTAGAAACAAGGAATACATGTCGCGAACTTAAAGCATCAACGAGGAGTATTTTTGCGACAGTCCCAACGGGAGAAAAAACTCAAAAGAAAAAAGTCCGCTTTAATTTGGATCCCCATATTCACAAACATACCTATGTCAATGCTTTAAAAGCCTCGAGATTGAAGGATAAGCAAAATATTATCACAAATTCTTACCATTTTTCATATTTTAATGATATTAATGACCAACGCAAAAAGAAAAAGAAAAAGAAAAAGGTAGGAATGAATCAAATATTCAAAGGTCATCATCCCGACAAATATTATCATACACAAAAATGCTGATACAATATATCTTTGGATTCTGAAGTGAAAACATGAATATTCATAGCAAATTTCGCCTGTAGACACCAGCATGTTAGTTTTTGTTGCTGCAGTCATATGTTTCACCAAACAATTATAGGTTTTTTTCCCCCAACTATTTGGGTATCAATATACAGTGAAGTCTCGTTATTTCGAGCCTTTTTCCTGATAAGTAAATATTTGTTTCAATCATAGTAGCTTTTAGTTTAACTTAATCCGGTTTACTCGAACACTGCTATTTCAAAGCAAAATAATCGGTCCTGTTGGATTTGATGAAACAGGGTCGTGTGTTCAAGAAATATTCTCTGTAAAGAATGAGTGCAACATAATTGTATACGGTGATATTTAGAGGGGGAAAAACAAATAAAATGTGACTGTTTAAGTTGAAGTCATCACTTCGAAAGTTTTACGGTCGCCACTATGACTTGGTTGATCGCTATGGATTATCTGTGTCACAAATGACCACGGATATGTTCCACTTGTCGTAAACACCCCCTGTCCTTCCTCATTCATGACATATCACCGGGTTTGTAACTAGATTAACACGGCGTATGCCACTAGTGGAGCAGGAACTTCTTAGCCTTCCGGAGCACCTGAGTCCACCCCCGATTTTAGTGGGGTTCGTGTTACTCGATCTTTCGTTTTATATGTATGCTTTGTAGATCGTTGTTTGTCCTTTTGTCCTTTTTCTTTTATTCATTGTGTTTTCTGTTCTTCTTCGATTTACGGATTCTGATTACCCTTTGGTATCTTCAAGCTCTTCTTGCAAAGCGTAAGTACAATCAGTTGAATATTTCTTCATGAAAATGTTCAACAGAAAAGGTGAAGTTTTCTTTTTAAAAATTATACTACATTGAAGAAGCTACCTCTCAAAATTTGAATGCTGGATTTCGAATTTGTATGGAGGAGGAATCATGCTCATATTTTAACTTATACATGTATATATATATTTGTGTCTTGGGAAAACAAATAATTCATATGAAAACCAAGTTGATATTTTGTACAAATGATTTGCGTTATAACACATTCACTTGAAATGGTAAATTATAAAATTGATTTACGATCGATGTTATAAAATCGTAAAACCTATTATAACTTCACAATTTGTATTAAATTTCTAAAATATGATGGCATACATTATTGATTGAGAACCATTTTCTAATGAATTATTACGCTTATCTTATAGTAATTTCAACATAATCTATGATTCCATATTCATCAAATGTAAATTAACTTTATCAGTCAATCTGTTTAAATCATATTGACATTTGAGGTAAAAAAAAAAAAAAAAAAAAAAAAAAATCGTTCAAGGGGAAGAAGAATTTAAAGATACCAAAGGGGTAATCAGAATCCGTAATTCTAAGAAGGGCAAACAACACAATGGCCAAAAGAAAAAGGACAAAAGGATAAACAACTATCTACAAAACATACAGATCAAGCTAAAGATCTTGTAAATAGAAACACGATCAATATAAATTGTAGTTCTACTCTGTCAATCCTTTAGTGTTGTGTATCGTACCATTTCACCGATTTCTTAGTAATTTGTTGTTACGGTGGCTACCTCAGAAAACACCATAGGAATATTGTGTTTTATTATAACGTTGATAAATAAAATCATTCTAATATCACCGGGTTTGTAATTGGAGAAACACGACGGGTGCCACTAGTGGAGCGGGAACTGCCAACCTTTCCGGGGCACCTGGGTTCACCCCGGTTTTTAGTGGGGTTCGTGTTGCTCGATCTTTATTTTACTTTGTAATGTTTTGTAGATCGTTGTTTGCCCTTTTTGTCCTTCTTCTTTTGGCCATTGCATTGTCTACTTCTTTTGGCCATTGTATTGTCTACTTCTTTTAGCCATTGTATTGTCTACTTCTTTTAGCCATTGTATTGTCTACTTCTTTTGGCCATTGTATTGTCTACTTCTTTTGGCCATTGTATTGTCTACTTCTTTTGGCCATTGTATTGTCTACTTCTTTTGGCCATTGTATTGTCTACTTCTTTTGGCCATTGTATTGTCTACTTCTTTTGGCCATTGTATTATCTACTTCTTTTGGCCATTGTATTGTCTACTTCTTTTGGCCATTGTATTGTCTACTTCTTTTGGCCATTGTATTGTCTACTTCTTTTGGCCATTGTATTGTCTACTTCTTTTGGTTGGCCATTGTATTGTCTACTTCTTTTGGTTGGCCATTGTATTGTCTACTTCTTTTGGCCATTGTATTGTCTACTTCTTTTGGCCATTGTATTGTCTACTTCTTTTGGCCATTGTATTGTCTACTTCTTTTGGTTGGCCATTGTATTGTCTATGCTTCTTTTGGCCATTGTATTGTCTATTCTTCTTTTGGTTGGCCATTGTATTGTCTATGCTTCTTTTGGTTGGCCATTGTATTGTCTATACTTCTTTTGGCCATTGTATTGTCTATACTTCTGCGATTTACGGATTCTGATTACCACTTTGGTATCTTCGAGCTCCTCTTGACTATGTAACGCTATTTCTGATTTGAAGACGTCCAATGCTTGCTGGCATCAATAACACTATTGATTATGTCAAACAGTATGCGCATGTGGAAACAGTATATCCGGTTACTGAAAATGCACTTCAATGCTAATATATTTATGCACATCTCCTCTTTTGTTACTTTTGGGATCTTTATGTTATAACTGAGCTATCATTTTGTACAAGCTATTATTATTTTATGCTGGAAAAAAGTGTATTACTTATTATTCATTGCTTGTAATAAACATGATCACAATGATAAATATAGTAGTTCTATTAGCATTATGATTATGCCATAGATGTGTACGAGTATGTGATTTTATATACAGAGTTGTATCGACTACATGTTTCCTACGATTTAACGATATTACCTTTTTTTACTGTCCCGTCTAATATTGGTATTTTACTTTCATGCATAGCTAACTTTACAACACACACACGTTTATGACCACATATGTCACTAACTTTACAACACACACACGTTTATGACCACATATGTCACTAACTTTACAACACACACACGTTTATGACCACATATGTCACTAACTTTACAACACACACACGTTTATAACCACATATGTCACTAACTTTACAACACACACACGTCTATGACCACATATGTCACTAACTTTACAACACACACACGTTTATGACCACATATGTCACTAACTTTACGACACACACACGTTTATGACCACATATGTCACTAACTTTACAACACACACTTGTTTATGACCACATATGTCACTAACTTTACAACACACACACGTTTATGACCACATATGTCACTAACTTTACAACACACACACGTTTATGACCACATATGTCACTAACTTTACAACACACACACGTCTATGACCACATATGTCACTAACTTTACAACACACACGTTTATGACCACATATGTCACTAACTTTACAACACACACACGTTTATGACCACATATGTCACTAACTTTACGACACACACACGTTTATGACCACATATGTCACTAACTTTACAACACACACACGTTTATGACCACATATGTCACTAACTTTACAACACACACACGTTTATGACCGCATATGTCACTAACTTTACAACACACACGTTTATGACCACATATGTCACTAACTTTACAACACACACACGTTTATGACCACATATGTCACTAACTTTACAACACACACACGCTTATGACCACATATGTCACTAACTTTACAACACACACACGTCTATGACCACATATGTCACTAACTTTACAACACACACACGTTTATGACCACATATGTCACTAACTTTACAACACACACACGTTTATGACCACATATGTCACTAACTTTACGACACACACACGTCTATGACCACATATGTCACTAACTTTACAACACACACACGTTTATGACCACATATGTCACTAACTTTACAACACACACACGTCTATGACCACATATGTCACTAACTTTACAACACACACACGTTTATGACCACATATGTCACTAACTTTACACCACACACACGTTTATGACCACATATGTCACTAACTTTACAACACACACACGTTTATGACCACATATGTCACTAACTTTACAACACACACACGTTTATGACCACATATGTCACTAACTTTACAACACACACACGTTTATGACCACATATGTCACTAACTTTACAACACACACACGTCTATGACCACATATGTCACTATTTTACCTGTAGTAAATTTTCCAATTTATTAGTGGCACCATCCCTGTATCATCATACAAAATTTACATTTTTCTCAAATATTTGGCTTTTTCCATACAATGTATAATACATGTTACAATTTCTATCATCATCTCATTTACATATTCAAATTAATGTATGCACCAAATACTGTATTACTTACTGTAAATTTTCAATATTTTGTGGTGGCGTACCTGTATCATCATACAGAGCTTACTTTTCTAATAAATGTTTGGCTGTGTCCATGCAATGTATGATACATGTTGCAATTTTTATTATCTCTCCTTTTACACAATCCAATCAAAGGGGTTAAGTGTCGTGATGTTTTAGACTCCATTTTCAACAATATGTCACTTACATCATGGCGGTCAGTTTTATTGGTGGTGGAAACCGGAGTATTCGGAGAAAACCACAGCAAGTCACAGTAAAACTTCATCACATAACAATTGTATCGAGTACACCTCACCATCAGTGGGATTCGAACTCACACACAATCCAATCAACCAATGCATGCACCAATATGCCCATATCGATATCACTTCAGTTATTGTTTTAAACTTGCTCTCGTCCCGAAAAAGCTGAAATACTGATCACCTGGCGTTAAGAAGATACCAGAAGCATTTTAATAGAAAGGGACAGACAATGCAAACAATTACGCAAAGAAACTAAAGATTTAACAACATGAACGCCTCTAAAAACCTGGACAATGACAATGATAAACGGAACGTATCCATGGTCATTTGTGACTCAGTTATTCCGTAACGGTTAGACAAGTCATCATGGCGACCGCAAAACTTTTGAAGTGAGGACTTAAACATAACCACTAAGAGCTCGTGGTCCAGTAACTTCCTTGTTAGCAGCAACACTCTATTTATTAACGGAATCCTGATATGAACCACAAGCTCTTGAATATCGTTCAATCAATCAATGAATCAATCAATGAATCAATCAATCAATTAATGTTATCATACTGTTATATGTCCCTTTCTGTTTGCTTATTAAAGGAAATAAGATAAATAACCCGTTGTGCTATAAAATACTGAATAGATTTATAAAATCTGTATTGGAGGCTTCCATGGTGCTGAAACCGGAACGTTTATTATGTTGGCAAAATAGTCTACTGAAGAAATTTCCGTTACGTTTTCAAGTTTATGATCAGGAATCCAATCTACACTGTCATTAAATTTTCTAGATTCAATATCATCAATATGACATTTACCTATATGTATCTGATCCATTTAATGTCGATCACAACACAATTGAAATGTCTCATTAGACAATATGTTCATTTTACCAAATCAGAGCGAGGTGTACAACATTATGTGATAAAGTTTGTCAGTGACTTGTGACAGGTCAGTGGTTTTCTCCGGGTACTCCGATTTCCTCCATCAACAAACTGACCGCCGCTATATAACTGAAATATTGTTGAAAGTGGCGCTAAACACCATCAAGCAAACAAACAAATCCATTATTCCATCTATGTCATTAATAAAAGCAACTGCACTGGTATTGTCGCATAGAATTTATATATGTAATGAAGTTGAATTTTTATAAAATGAATTTAGTGCATCCTATCTAATAAATGTTACTTCCTATATGTCCTCACAAAACCTTTTACTCTTATTTCTATGACAAACAGCACACTAGACATCTGACAAATCAATTTGTTGTAACACAACGGGTGCCACTAGAGGAGTATAAAATTATTAGCCTTTCGGAACACCTGAGTCTCCCCTATCTTTAGTGTGCGGTGTGTTGCTCAATCTTACGTTTTCTGTGGAATGTTTTGGGGACCATTGTTTGTTTTTTTCGTACTTCTTTCGTCCATTGTATTGACTGTCCTCGGACTTCTTCTTTCGTCCATTGTATTGACTGTCCTCGGACTTCTTCTTTCGTCCATTGTATTGACTGTCCTCGGACTTCTTCTTTCGTCCATTGTATTGACTGTCCTCGGACATCTTCTTTCGTCCATTGTATTGACTGTCCTCGGACTTCTTCTTTCGTCCATTGTATTGACTGTCCTCGGACTTCTTCTTTCGTCCATTGTATTGACTGTCCTCGAACTTCTTCTTTCGTCCATTGTATTGACTGTCCTCGGACTTCTTCTTTCGTCCATTGTATTGACTGTCCTCGGACTTCTTCTTTCGTCCATTGTATTGACTGTCCTCGGACTTCTTCTTTCGTCCATTGTATTGACTGTCCTCGGACTTCTTCTTTCGTTCATTGTATTGACTGTCCTCGGACTTCTTCTTTCGTCCATTGTATTGACTGTCCTCAAACTTCTTTTTTCGTCCATTGTATTGACTGTCCTTCGCATTACGGCTGATAATTCACCCCTTTGCTGTCTTCAAACTTTTACTGTAACTTTCCACTACTGTTTTCTGTATTTCTTTCGTCCAATTATCCTGCTTCGAGCGTACCTGATTATCCTGCTTCGTTCATACCTGTTTATCCTGCTTCGAGCGTACCTGATTATACTGCTTCGAGCGTACCTGATTATCCTGCTTCGAGCGTACCTGATTATCCTGCTTCGTTCATACCTGATTATACTGCTTCGTTCATACCTGTTTATCCTGCTTCGAGCGTACATGATTATCCTGCTTCGAGCGTACCTGATTATACTGCTTCGAGCGTACCTGATTATCCTGCTTCGAGCGTACCTGATTATCCTGCTTCGTTCATACCTGTTTATCCTGCTTCGAGCGTACATGATTATCCTGCTTCGAGCGTACCTGATTATACTGCTTCGAGCGTACCTGATTATAATGCTTCGAACATACCCGATGAAGGTTATTCCACAAATGTGTTGTGTGCAATAAATTAGATATACATATTTATTTTTATTATGTATGCTTGCAGTTAAGATTTGCTTTCATGTAAGAAGAAACGGACACATATTTAACAAAATATCCACTGGCTATTTTCAACATTATATGAACAGTTATTCCCTGTAACACTGGGTCAATAACTCGGTCGGTGGACTATTAGTCCCAGAGGATATTAATCACCCAGTAGTCAGTGTTTCGTTACTGACATGTTATATTTACAATTCCCAAATATTTAAAACTAATATTCATAATAATGAAATTGTTATCAAAGCTAACATTCATCGTCTTTCACAGACCTAGATGTGATATTACATGGCTTCACGTTACAAATCGTGTTAGATTGTTTAACTGTTTAACTCGGAAAATCGTGGTATAAATATCACTTGTTACATCAATGCATTCTTTTCCTTTGATCGTTTTATGGTTTATATACCAGAATGTAAGCAACAGCTAAGAAATATGAAATAATACAAGCAGACTTTATTTGATTTTGGCCATCCTGTTTATTCCCTTTTTGGCTTTGGTTTAATTGCACTCAAGATACTTTTGAATTATTTGGTTTCTCAATCTTCAGACTATGACAGTACCTGATGAATGCTATTCCAGAAATGGGTCGTGTGCAATAGAGGTCTGGGACTAAATTGGCCTTATATGGTCCCATCTCTAATGAATTTTAGAAAATACAACACACAATGTACTTTATCAAAATTTGATGTTTTATTTTATAGACGACATAAGTGATAAGTCATGAATGAGGACAGGACAGGGAAGTGTTTACGACAAGTGGAACATAATTATCCGTGGTCATTTGTGACACAGATATTCCAAAACAATCAACCAATTCATGGTGGCAACCGTAAAACTTTCGAAGTGATGACTTCAACTTAGCTAAGAGGAATCCCAGTATCTTCCTTGTTAGCAGTAACCCTCTATCAAGGAAATCCTTATAGGAACCATCTCGAATATCGTATTTTTATTTTAAAAAAATGCATCTTTGAGATGTCAGTTAGCAGAAAATTACGTTCTGTCAATCCTTACATTAATCAACCAAATTTTGCAATTATATTCGTACATGAAAAATGTTATCCATCTTCGTGTATTTTCACTATTCACGATTTCGACTGCTTAACATCAGTCTCGATTTTCAGAGCATTATTTGTAGCAGGTTGCAAATCACAATTTTCTGTGAAACGGTCAGCTATCATGAAACTAGTCGTACGACTTTCTCCACGATTTACATCCGTTTTGTGGAACAATTGTCTTGGGAGAGTATGATGATTTTGCTTTCGTTCAGCGTCTTGTGCCCACTGTTGCCTTCACCTTTCTTTAACGTTTATTTAATTACCACAGAAATCAGAGAGGGTACACATTTCTAATACATGCATACAACCAGTACCTGTGTCAAGCCATATCGTGGTAATTATCTTGAAGAGTTGTATCCTGTAATAGAATGGGTGCGTTCGGGTAGACTTTTTTTTTTTACAAAACACTCTGTAACAGCTGCTACAAGGAACAATAAGATCTCTAAATATTCGAGTTCCAACTTAGGTAAATGTCCTGAGAGACTCTCAGATCTATTATTTTTTCCATGACATGGTAGCCAAAATTTATGGAACTGGAAGAACAATAGCCGTGTCATGCAATAAAAATTTCCAAAATATATAATATGTCCTGTGGTAGTAGCCATCATGAATTTTCAATCCACAAATAAAACAAGAAACTAAAAGTTACTCAAAATGGTGAAAATGTATAATGTTATGATTTATTGTAGGTTCCGTGAATTATTTGTATCAGTAAGGTGTAGTCAGTAAACAATCTAATTAGAATTAGATCTCCGCACTTTTGCTCCACGCAGCGACTACAACCGACAGATAATAGGGAGCAAGTGCGGAAATCTAATTTTCATTAGATTGAGTCAGTAAACGGATTAAGACAATATCAAATAATTATGTATGTCATGCTATCATAAAATAAACTTAACTTACATGAAGATTTTGTCATGGTGGAATTCTTTTGAATTTGCAGAGCGGTTAAAATTTTCATAATAAAGACAGGACTGATTTCTGGTTCTAACACTTTTTAACCTGTCTAAATAACTTATTGAATGTCATAAACTGTACTAGTTTCATCCCGATTCCTTTGTATTCTGAATGTTACTTTTAGAATCAAAGTAGCTGAATTCACATGCAACATGGCCGCTTCCATCAAGCTTATTAACGTAGGCTATCACTGTTACATGTCATTTTTTGCATGCTAGCTATGACATGGTTGTTTGTGGGTAAACATCTTCTTGGCCAGCGAAGATGGTGGGAAAATGAGACATTACGAAATTATGGGTAAACTTCTGTTATGTCTAATAACTAATTAATGTGATAATTGTCTTTTGATATTTCTGTACAAGAAAAACAATGTTTGTTTTATATCTTTATTCATAACAATTAATAATGGTAAAATCAAAAGAGGAATTCATACTTGTTAACACATTGAATTATTACGCTTATCTTATAGTAATTTCAACATAATCTATGATTCCATATTCATCAAATGTAAATCAGTTTTATCAGTCAATCTGTTTAAATCGTATTGACATTTGAGGTAAGAAAAAACAAATAAAATCGTTCAAGGGGAAGAAGAATTTAAAGTTACCAAAGGGGTAATCAGAATCCAAAGAAAAAGGACAAAAGGATAATCAACTATCTACAAAACATACAGATCAAGCTAAAGATCTTGTAAATAGAAACACGATCAATATAAATTGTAGTTCTACTCTGTCAATCCTTTAGTGTTGTGTATCGTACCATTTCACCGATTTCTTAGTAATTTGTTGTTAAGGTGGCTACCTCAGAAAACACCATAGGAATATTGTGTTTTATTATAACGTTGATAAATAAAATCATTCTAATATCACCGGGTTTGTAACTGGAGAAACACGACGGGTGCCACTAGTGGAGCGGGAACTGCCAACCTTTCCGGGGCACCTGGGTTCACCCCGGTTTTTAGTGGGGTTCGTGTTGCTCGATCTTTCTTTTTCTTTGTAGTGTTTTGTAGATCGTTGTTTGCCCTTTTTGTCCTTCTTCTTTTGGCCATTGCATTGTCTACTTCTTTTGGCCATTGTATTGTCTACTTCTTTTAGCCATTGTATTGTCTACTTCTTTTAGCCATTGTATTGTCTACTTCTTTTGGCCATTGTATTGTCTACTTCTTTTGGCCATTGTATTGTCTACTTCTTTTGGCCATTGTATTGTCTACTTCTTTTGGCCATTGTATTGTCTACTTCTTTTGGCCATTGTATTGTCTACTTCTTTTAGCCATTGTATTGTCTACTTCTTTTGGCCATTGTATTGTCTACTTCTTTTAGCCATTGTATTGTCTACTTCTTTTAGCCATTGTATTGTCTACTTCTTTTGGCCATTGTATTGTCTACTTCTTTTGGCCATTGTATTGTCTACTTCTTTTGGCCATTGTATTGTCTACTTCTTTTGGCCATTGTATTGTCTACTTCTTTTGGCCATTGTATTGTCTACTTCTTTTAGCCATTGTATTGTCTACTTCTTTTGGCCATTGTATTGTCTACTTCTTTTGGCTATTGTATTGTCTACTTCTTTTGGCCATTGCATTGTCTACTTCTTTTAGCCATTGTATTGTCTACTTCTTTTGGTCATTGTATTGTCTACTTCTTTTGGCCATTGTTTTGTCTACTTCTTTTGGCCATTGTATTGTCTACTTCTTTTGGCCATTGTATTGTCTACTTCTTTTAGCCATTGTATTGTCTACTTCTTTTAGCCATTGTATTGTCTACTTCTTTTAGCCATTGTATTGTCTACTTCTTTTAGCCATTGTATTGTCTACTTCTTTTGGCCATTGTATTGTCTACTTCTTTTGGCCATTGTATTGTCTACTTCTTTTGGCCATTGTATTGCCTACTTCTGTTGGCCATTGTATTGTCTACTTCTTTTGGTCATTGTATTATCTACTTCTTTTGGCCATTGTATTGTCTACTTCTTTTGGCCATTGTATTGTCTATACTTCTACGAGTATGTGATTTTATATACAGAGTTGTATCGACTACATGTTTCCTACGATTTAACGATATTACCTTTTTTTACTGTCCCGTCTAATATTGGTGTTTTACTTTCATACATAGCTAACTTTACAACACACACGTTTATGACCACATATGTCACTAACTTTACAACACACACACGTTTATGACCACATATGTCACTATTTTCCCTGTAGTAAATTTTCCAATTTATTAATGTAACATCCCTGTATCATCATATAGAATTTACATTTTTCTCAAATATTTGGCTTTTTCCATACAATGTATGATACATGTTGCAATTTTTATTATCTCTCCTTTTACACAATCCAATCAAAGGGGTTAGGCGTCGTGGTGTTTTAGACTCCATTTTCAACAATATTTCACTTACATCATGGCGGTCAGCTTTATTGGTGGAGGGAACCGGAGTATTCGGAGAAAACCACAGCAAGTCACTGGCAAACTTCATCACATAAAAATGTATCGAGTACACCTCACCATCAGTGGGATTCGAACTCACACACAATCCAATCAACCAATGCATGCACAAATATGCCCATATCGATATCACTTCAGTTATTGTTTTAAACTTGCTCTCGTCCCGAAAAAGCTGAAATACTGATCACCTGGCGTTAAAAAGATACCAGAAGCATTTTAATAGAAATGGACAGACCATGCAAAAAACTACGCAAAAAAAGTAAAAATTTAACAACATGAACGCCTCTACAAACTGGGGGTGAACTCATGTACTCCGAAATGGTAGGCAATTCATGTACCACTAGTGGCACCCATATTGCTGCTGGGACAATGACAATGATAAACGGAACGTATCCATGGTCATTTGTGACTCAGTTATTCCGTAACGGTTAGACAAGTCATCATGGCGACCGCAAAACTTTTGAAGTGAGGACTTAAACATAACCACTAGGATTTTTTGAGATCTTTGAGATGTCAGTTAGCAGAAAATTACGTTCTGTCAATCCTTACATTAATCAACCAAATTTTGCAATCATACTCGTACATGAAAAATGTTATCCATCTTCGTGTATTTTCACTATTCACGATTTCGACTGCTTAACATCAGTCTCGATTTTCAGAGCATTATTTGTAGCAGGTCGCAAATCACAATTTTCTGTGAAACGGTCAGCTATCATGAAACTAGTCGTACGACTTTCTCCACGATTTACATCCGTTTTGTGGAACAATTGTCTTGAGGGAGTATGATGATTTTGCTTTCGTTCAGCGTCTTGTGCCCAATGTTGCCTTCACTTTTCTTTAACGTTTATTTAATTACCACAGAAATCAGAGAGGGTACACATTTCTAATACATGCATACAACCAGTACCTGTGTCAAGCCATATCGTGGTAATTATCTTGAAGAGTTGTATCCTGTAATAGAATGGGTGCGTTCGGGTAGACTTTTTTTTTTTTTACAAAACACTCTGTAACAACTGCTACAAGGAACAATAAGATCTCTAAATATTCGAGTTCCAACTTTGGTAAATGTCCTGAGAGACTCTCAGATCTATTATTTTTTCCATGACATGGTAACCAAAATTTATGGAACTGGAAGAACAATAGCCGTGTCATGCAATAAAAATTTCCAAAATATATAATATGTCCTGTGGTAGCAGCCATCATGAATTTTCAATCCACAAATAAAACAAGAAACTAAAAGTTACTCAAAATGGTGAAAATGTATAATGTTATGATTTATTGTAGGTTCCGTGAATTATTTGTATCAGTAAGGTGTAGTCAGTAAACAATCTAATTAGAATTAGATCTCCGCACTTTTGCTCCACGCAGCGACTACAACCGACAGATAATAGGGAGCAAGTGCGGAAATCTAATTTTAATTAGATTGAGTCAGTAAACGGATTAAGACAATATCAAATAATTATGTATGTCATGCTATCATAAAATAAAGCTTGTGACCAAATATCAGATTTCTGCCATCAATAGTTGCTGAGAAAAATGTGACGAAAAAAGGGCATATATGTTCAATGTGCATAAAAATCAACAAAGTCGGCAAACAAGAAGTAGGAATCTGATGTGTCCAAGAATGCTTCCCACGATATGGGGTACCTATATGAAGCTTGTGACCAAATATCAGATTTCTGCCATCAATAGTTGCCGAGAAAAATGTGACAAAAAATGTGCATATATGTTCAATGTGTATAAAAATCAACAAAGTCGGCAAACAGGAAGTAGGAATCTGATGTGTCCAAGAACGCTTCCCACGATATGGGGTACCTATATGAAGCTTGTGACCAAATATCAGATTTCTGCCATCAATAGTTGCTGAGAAAAATGTGACGAAAAATGTGCATATATGTTCAATGTGTATAAAAAAAACCAACTAAGTCGGCAAACAGGAAGTAGGAATCTGACGGGTCCAAAAACGCTACCCACAATATGGTATACCTATATGACGCTTGTGACCAAATGTCAGATTTCTGCCATCAACAGTTACTGAGAAATATGCGGCGAAAAATATCTTGGACGGACGGAAGGACGGACAGAGGTAAAATAGTATACCCCCCTCCCCCTTCGGGTAGCGGGGGTATAATAACTTATTGAATGTCATAAACTGTACTAGTTTCATCCCAATTCCTCTGTATTCTGAATGTTACTTTTAGAATCAAAGTAGCTGAATTCACATGCAACATAGCCGCTTCCATCAAGCTTATTAACGTAGGCTATCACTTGTAACATGTCATTTTTTGCATGCTAGCTATGACATGGTTGTTTGTGGGTAAACATCTTCTTGGCTAGCGAAGATGGTGGGAAAATAAGACATTACGAAATTATGGGTAAACTTCTGTTATGTCTAATAACTAATTAATGTGATAATTGTCTTTTGATATTTCTGTACAAGAAAAACAATGTTTGTTTTATATCTTTATTCATAACAATTAATAATGGTAAAATCAAAAGAGGAATTCATACTTGTTAACACATATAAAACAGAAAGAGCAGAAGCCCTAAAGAGCCTGCTTTTAGCACTTACACAATGAATACATGCAGATAACTGGTTGTTTTTTAAATAAATGAAAAAATATAATTCTTTCTTTTCTTATTTAGAGATATTCCATTTTAAGGTAATATCGACCATCTTGGATGGCAGTTTAGAGTCAACGATTGCTTTTAAGAAAAGCTCTTCAAATGACAATTTTGTCATGACTATTTAAAACAATTCATGTTTTTTACATATCTAATGTATATATAACAAAATAACAGATAAATATAAAACAGAAAGAAAACCCACAAAAGACGAAATGCGGAGCTAAATACACAAGACAAAAATAACTAGTATTACTGTGAGCACAGCTCACTAAGATATACCCCCCGCTCCCCACATCTGTCCAACCTATTTCCATAACCAAAACATTACTGATTGTTCCGACCAAAAATGAAAGGGACCCTCCTCTCTTCACTGGTAAGCTGTTATCCAAAGGATTTAAATTCATACCAACACGGAGAAAAGTGGATATAGAAAAATTACTTGCAGATCTCAAAACATGGGCAAGGAAAATGCGATTACGTGAATTTGTGTTATAGCTTTAATATATTATATAATATATATACGTCTGAAAATTAAACCAGTGTTAGAATTAGATTTTAGAGCTGTCAAATATTTGTTCTTCCCTCGACGGGATTTGAACTCACACCACTGATACACTGCAGCACCATTCACTTAGCCTTACGTCCAGCGCCCTAGACCACTCGACCACATCCACTCCCTATATATATATATATATATACCAATACAAGGACAATTTGTTTCAACTTCACATATCACATTTTATGGTAATTTTACAATCATTGCTAAAAGCTGGTAAATTTTTATGAAAAAACAGTCTAAAAAATAGAGGTATTAGAAAAAAATTAGAACTTCTGTTTAACAATTTCCAGCTAAATTTCTGTTAGACAGTGCAACAGGATAGATAATCTTAAAGCAAAATAATATTGAAGCTTTGATGAAATCGGAATACCAAGTGATGACAATACCACACATTAGGCGAGCAAATAACAATAACTTCTGTACCAAAAGCTTCATTCTCTGTTCTTGTTCAATTTACACATATTAATGTAAGAAATAATCATATAAATGCATGCTCTATCAAATAATGTTGTAACTTATTGTATAGAGAAGAAGACTTCACAAGTTTGTTAAACTTGTGCCCCATCCTTTTTGCACATTTGAGCAAATAAAATGTTCAAACTAAACCAAAAGCTTTCACTATGTCCTCTAGACATCAGATAAAACTATATCAAATTATTGAGAATTTCATTCACAAATAAACACACACACATAACACTAAACGATTACAAACGGTGTCTATACCTTGTGGGTAAGGTCCAACATTATAGTATACATGTATTATTTTATTGTGTATATAATAGACACTCACAGTTAGATCAAGTTTTACATATGATCAAAATGTAATGTACATCTACAACAATGTCATTTACAACACTTCATTATATTATTAATAAAAACATAGATATCGAATTTAGCAAATGTGAAAAGTTTCTGGAATAACCTTCATCAAGTACACTCATAGTCAAAAGATTAGAAAACCAAATAATTTGGACTTGCAGCAGGTCAGTGGTTTATTATTTCATAAAGCTATTACAATGAAACCCTATCTAAAGTGAAAACCTGCTTAAAACGAAATCCTGTATAAATTGAACTTTAAATAAAGTCTCAATGTAGGAAATCCTTGCTAATTTCACCTTTTTAAACCGAAGAGTTGTCTATTCCGGACACAAAAATTGGTTCCATGGAGGTTCGGTTTAGACAAGCTTCTCTGTATTAATATCCATCAATAATCTAAAGCACTGGTGATGAAACAAATATTTGTGATTGGGTTTTTTTTATGAATAACAAGAGATAATTGAAGGAATTAGATGTACATTAGAGTACTTCATTAAACCAATCAGAATAAAGTTTTAATGAAGAAAAATTATTGATATATTAATCAATAAAAACGTAGATATCTAATTTAGTGTGCACAACATGTTTTTGGAATAACCTACATCAGGTACACTCATAGTCAAAACCTTTGAAAGCCAAATAATTTATATAAAGTTAAACAATAAGATTTTATCAAATAATTTTCATCACATATATATAAAATTAATTTAAAGCCTGTTTTATATTTACAAATCCAGATATGTTTGATAGAGGTAGACTGCCATAACTCTTAACATTTACAACATGCGTAAAAAATCTACCAACATACGTAGAATATCTCGACCAACATATGTAAAATCAACCATTTTTGGCACTTCTACCTAAAACATTGTCAACATTTATCAATGAAGATAATTTTTGATTAAAGGCTAGAACAAGTTCATTATATGTTATCAGCTTATAAGTTGCTGCTATTCAACAATCACATCTGTTAAAATACAAATATTATCCTCTTTGTACATAAAACAGAAAACCAACACGTTTTGTTTACAAAGACTGTTTTACCTATATCTAGATTATAACATCAGTTCTAGACAAATATTAATACATATTTCTTGGATATATTGCTTCCCATATAAAACTGTTGTAATAAAAATGTATCTATAAACGTTTCAATATATAGTGAAATCTGTGTTGACAAGAGCTCCATTAGGGGAGACCACTCTCTGCTGCAATACCACCCTTTGTTGCGAGACCACTTAAAAACGTCCAATATGGAGGCCCACTTAAAAATGTGACAACGCTCTATTATCTATATAAAGGAACGACCTATCTTGATATATCCCCTTTTGTAAATAGAAGTGCGTTTTACTTGCATGTGGAAAGAGGTTTGGGCCTACATGACTAGCTTACTGAAGTGTCTGTATCAAGCAAGGAAAGTTTGTGGTCATGTATATGTGAGTTAGGGTATCAATTTAGCCTCTGTTCTGATTAGATTTTGGAGCTGCTGTAATGGATTTCATAAGAAAATCAACTGGAAACAATAAATGTATTAAAATTGTTATAAACAAAATTGGCAAAAAACCATCATAGAAAATATGTCAATAACAAATGTTGTGGTTTTTTTTTTTTTAATTTATATAAAAATAAACTTCACAAGAATAAACAATATCATTTTACTTATTAAACATGTCAAAAAATTGTCTTAAAAAAAATAATTATGGCAAATTCCATGGAAATTATTAATTTAAAAAAACGAAAACCTTGATAGACAAAAAAGCTGGAGATTTGGCAATTGTTAATCCTTATAAACATATAAAACTTGAAAACTTCAGAAAATAGGTATTGTTGTTTTACTTGAAAATTTGTATTGGACCGAATACTGGAAATCTTTCAAGGTATTCAAATATTATAACAATACGCTTGTTTCTAATCATTTCCATTCCGTCAAAAGTTCGTTATTTTCGTCTGCCAGACCACGTGATTTTGATGGAATGTTAGGCACTGGACTTCCGGTGTCAATGTACATAACAATAAGTCCAATCAATATGCGGCGCTTTAACATTCCTCAACTTAAAGAATTCTTAGCATTTTCTGTAAAAGACAAATATCAATTAAATTATTTTATTTATATCAAAGCCTTCAATGCACAGACAATTACTTCTTTAAAATTAAATTTGTTTTCTTCCTTTATTTACTGCTGTCAGCATCGTGAAAGGAAAACGATCTGTCTTGATATATTTATGTTATCAGATAGACAGTAGGGTACCGAACACCAGTATTTACCCAACCGATTTCTTGGCATTTCCATATTACAATTACTTATAATCTACCGCATCTGCGACGTTGTCACAGTAATAGCATAACACTGGAAGTAGTCTGCCTAACATTTCAGACGTCAAGACACGAAAAAGACGGAACATGATCGGAATTGACATGATTCGAAACAACCGAATTGGCAGTAATTATAGTTGTTAACAACTGAAAATTAGCAGGTCAAATAATATTCTGGCAAATACAGATATTTAAAAATCCAAATGAGAGACTGTCATGAACAAAAAAAATACCTAAAGTTTGGACTCGTTGGTGTGAGCACAGAAAGAATTTAATAAGAGATCTATAATGAAATGCTTAATATAGACATGTCATTTAAGACTTATAATAGATGTAAAAACAAAACAAAAACTAACCACTTCCATAAAGCCATACAATATACATATGTAAGCAAAACGAATATTTGAAAAGAAAAAGAAAGACAGTAATATTCGACAATACAATACAAATCACTCCTCTGTCAAACCTCAAAACTACATGTAAGTAAATAATAATTGTATGTACAAAAAAACATATTGCGTTGAGCTTCCATTTTGGAGGTTCTGGATACATTGTCTTCAAATGTCTATATAATTCTCTGTATTCATGTTGGAGGACCCTGGAGACCACATAGCATATTAGCAGGGACAGCCCGGTCTGAAAAACAAAATGAAAGAAATATATGGTACTGATATTAGCAGAGACAGCCCTGTCTGAAAAACAAAATGAAAGAAATATATAGTACTGATATTAGCAGAGACAGCCCTGTCTGAAAAACAAAATGAAAGAAATATATAGTACTGATATTAGCAGAGACAGCCCTGTCTGAAAAACAAAATGAAAGAAATATATAGTACTG
Organism: Bathymodiolus septemdierum; assembly: GCA_963383655.1. NCBI lineage: Eukaryota > Metazoa > Mollusca > Bivalvia > Mytilida > Modiolidae > Bathymodiolus > Bathymodiolus septemdierum. The sequence goes on along the minus strand of OY726521.1, from coordinate 70,492,835 downwards.
ATATTAGCAGAGACAGCCCTGTCTGAAAAACAAAATGAAAGAAATATATAGTAATGTGTGCATGTTTTTGAAAACTGTAGCAACTCTTAAGAGTTACAATTTCCTTCTTGAAATAGTGTGAATTTAAATAATTTCTAATTCAATATAAAATGCTAAATAACATACAATACTTGAATTAGGCTTGTTTGTTTGCAGTAACCTCCTATTTTCTTTGTGAAACAACTTTTATTAAAACTAGATACATCAAACATAAGCATCAATATACACACAATACAATTGTACTTAAAAAAAACTGCCCTGTAATATACTAATCAGAACATACCAACACTTGAAGTTACTGAGAGCATCTTGATAATAATTATACAGGTATCTGCTATTCATAGCTCAGTGACAACCCACCAGTATTACAGCCAACAACTTTTCAGTGCATTATTAAATTCCAAATCAAACAGACCTAAAAACTGATTACCAAACCGGTTTTGTTTCTAGACTAAAATATTGAAACTGAAAAGGTATTAGTTGCCAATGGATACTGTATATAGACATATTTACAGTATATCCATGACTGATTTCAGGCCAATTTACGATCACACATTTTCCTCTTAATTTTTCTTGGTTTAATGTAAGTTTGCATGGATTTCATTTAAATATATGTCTCTGTTTCTATGCTAAGAAATGCAGTCCTCAAATTAAACACCAGTCCTCTGGCCCAAGATCAGTAAAACTTTGTTCAGACCAGTAAATTTTTCAGTTTTTATTTAGATATACAAAAAATGTATATGAAATTAAATTCAAGAATTTGATTCAGACCAGTAAATTCAAATTTTCATTTCGAGGACTGGAAATGTATCAAAATAACCTGGCTGCAAGTGATTTTTTTTCATAATTACTTAATTGCTATAGAGCAACGTCGGCAATTTTCGTCCGGAGGCAGTTTTCGTCCACTTTTTATTATCGCGGGATTTTTAAACATATAAAGCAAAGCTTCCGGTAAATGTGCACGAGCGCGTATGCAGTTGGCAGCAAGGTACGTAAAGATGAAGTCTTGGTAATTTGTAATCCTTATACAAAAAGTTAGCAGCATATGAACATTGATATGTTTTTTTTTCGCCACGCGATAATGGCGTCTTACGATACATGTTAAAAATGATACCCCCATTTCTCAACAGTCATTTGCTCATTTGATAAGTTCATTCACGCCAAACCACACAGGGTTCATCGATAGTATCCAACAGAATAAAACTGATACGAATACTTCCTGCTTAAGCACATCTTTATTAAATTTATTCGAGTTAGATACTATTTTCATTTCTCTCTACCATTCGTCTATTTTCGTTCAGTAAATGGAGTTGTATGTGCATTTCATTCACAAACTTTGAGTTTGATGCCATTGTTTACATGCAATGTCCACACACACACACACACTATTTGGACAATGCGAAATTTCATTAAAACCTATAATTATATTAGATGCTCTGGAAAGATTAGCATTTCCTACCCCGTACGGTGGACTGGTCTAAAGTGCACAATATTTCCAAACAGAAAAAGGTCGCCCGATTTTAGCACATTGTTTTTTATGACTCTGAGAACCGGTAGCTGCATTTATTCAGTTTACTGCACTGAAAAAAGAAGATACTAGAATTTATTTACATATCAGTAAATCACTAAATAAACATAATAAAAACAGGCAATAGACGACCGATTAAATGTTGCCATGTCGTTTTTTATATAAAGCCGGACATTTCTGTAAAAATAAAACAAAAATAAAAATGTGCTTTTTCGGAAGGGTTTATAGAAATAACACAAAGCTGGCCAATTCCCTTTCACATCACATAGAAAGAAAAATAAGAGAAGTACATGTATTAGATGATTCAATGATTTAATGAAATAGCTTCCACACCGGCAGTTAGATTTTATTATACTTTTTTATTTAACAAATTAATCGTTAAAACTTAACATTGATGGAAATGCGAAACAGACCGTTTTAATTTAACATTTTGGTAGTTTATTTAAAGTGGACGAAAATAGTCGAAGTGGACGAAAACTGCCGATTCATCATCAAGTTTTTAAAAGAAGTTAATGATTTGTGGAGGAAAAAGTTCAAACTTTTCAATAAAGGAACAAATTGCTTACTATCGATAGAAAATAAATATCAAAATATTGTATTACGTTTCATTCACTTATGACGTCATATTAGAACACCCGTTAAGTGGACGAAAACTGCCGACATTGCTCTATAAGATTATTTTTTTATATAAAATTGACATAACAATTTACTTACCTATTTGTTTTGGATAAGGCAAGTTGAGATTTTCCATTAATTTGACAAACTGTTCTTTAGATTTTGTCAGCCTAGGATTCATGCCTTTCTCTTCAGCCACTGTAGTCATAGTTTGTCCTAATGTAATCAAAAAACAAGGAAAACTATCAAATACATGTACATGTATATGAAACAAAAAAGGCAGCCATATTTTCTTTTATCTTGAATTTACAATTGTATTAATTGATCGTTTTTAAATGTTAAATGACCAGTATTTCAGAACTCAAAACTTCAGTGGTGACAAACAAATTGTATAAGGTACTATTGCACGATCAAAGACATGACAGACACTTAAATCCACTTAATCTTGATGTCTTATGTCCATTGATAACTCTGACTAATACCTTTATTAATATGTAAATGCTAAAAAAATATACAGTCCAGTCCACTTACAATGGAAAATCTTCTATATTGATACAGTTTATTTATCCCTGTCAACCTCCTTGAGTATATATGTAAGACTCAGATCGACGTCCAGCCTCTAATCGACGACCAATCCTAAATTCTATGTCCGATTTCTACGTCACAGACATCTGTACCTCAGATCTGTGTGGTTTTTTCATATTCTCAAATCGACGTCCAATGACATCACTGACGAATGCCCTAATCCTAACCAATAAAACGGCCATAGATCTGAGAATTGGAAAGGATGCTGATTTGAGAATAGCCTTAAATTTGACTGATTTGAGATGATGATATCAGTGGATGCTGATTTGTGTCTATCATATATATATGAAGTCAGATTATATTGAAGTTTTATTACAATAAAAACATAAATATTCCACTAAAATTTCATCATAAGTTGACTTCATTGTTTAAAAGTGTACCATTATCAAAGGTACTAAAGTTATAGGTTTGTATGTATACCTGTATAATCATGTGCTGGAAACAGTCTGTAGTTCAGTGGTAAAGTGAAGATCTTTTTGTGCACAGAATCATACAATGTTTCAGAATTTCCTATAAAAATAAACCAAGGCCTCTAATTTAACTTTTTTTTTAATATTAAATGCAGGTTTCACATTATTTATGTTAACTGCAGGTTTTACATAAAAAATTTATGTTAACTGCAGGTTTCACATTATTTATGTTAACTGTGGGTTTTACATTTTGTTATGCTAACTGCAGGTTTCATATTTTTTATGCTAACTGCAGCTTTCACATTATTTATGTTAACTGCATAACTGCAGGTTTCACATTTTTTATGTTAACTGCAGGTTTAACATTTTTTATGTTAACTGCAGGTTTCATATTTTTTATGTTAACTGCAGCTTTCACATTTTTTATGTTAACTGCAGGTTTAACATTTTTTATGTTAACTGCAGGTTTAACATTTTTTATGTTAACTGCAGGTTTTACATTTTTTATGCTAACTGCAGGTTTACCTTTTTTATGCTAACTGCAGGTTTTACATTTTTTATGCTAACTGCAGGTTTCACATTTTTTATGTTAACTGCAGGATTCATATTTAATGGCATAATACAAGGGAACATAATCATACATGATGCTATGGGGAAATTAATGAAATTGGTCATAATCTACTGTTTAAAATTAAAGCTCGAGTATTTTTAATCTGTTGACACTGACTTAATTGATAGGTACCAGGATACATACATGTTTCATGAGTTGGATCCAAATAATATTGGTATTTATCTTACTGGCCACAAAGTTAAAAATCAATCAATCTGAGCTGACATGTGTAACATATTTTTTTGTAAAAATGTGTGCATATACTTTTATTTTAAGAAGACAATCAGAAATTGTTTTGAAATTGATCACCTGACAAGTTTGAAATTTATAGAAACAAAAATTAAATACAATAAACAATGCTGTAAGGGAGATAACTCAAACTTGCACTAGCTATTTCTATCGCAATTTCAAATATGTAAAAAATTATAGGACACAATTTTCAGAGCAAATGTAATCCAATTTGCATAATCAATGAACCTAACAACTTTATATCAATAACAGAACAACTATAAACAAATGTTATTTAACTTATCATGAAACTAAAGTTTTCATTTCAATCATGTCAAGTTTATACAGATATTAACGTAAAAGCTTGTTCTGGTAAGAGTATTGAGTATTTGGATGGTGAACACTGCAATTACACTTGTCTTAATTAAAGTGACAAGCAGGGCCCGGTTATCCTATAGGCTAGAATAGGCTGCAGCCTAGGGCTCCTAAAGCTAGTTTGCTTAAATAATTTGCAACAAGCTTCCTTCAAGCTATGTAAATGTCACTAAAATATATCACTAGTCAAAATATTAAAGACGGGTGCAGTCGAATTAGAGGGGGTCTCCATAATTTCATTAGCCTAGGGGCCCCAAAAGGTCATAATCCTGCCGTGGTGATGAAACACAGATTATATCTGCATCAAAATTAAACTTTATCTGATTTGAATGAATTGTTTCCGAGATTATGAACAAAATATGAAGAGCTAACGATAATAAGAAAATCACAGATCAGAAGGCAAAACAAAATGTTACAGATCAGAAGGCAAAACAAAATGTTACAGATCAGAAGGCAAAACAAAATGTTACAGATCAGAAGGCAAAACAAAATGTTACAGATCAGAAGGCAAAACAAAATGTTACAGATCAGAAGGCAAAACAAAATGTTACAGATCAGAAGGCAAAACAAAATGTTACAGATCAGAAGGCAAAACAAAATGTTACAGATCAGAAGGCAAAACAAAATGTTACAGATCAGAAGGCAAAACAAAATGTTACAGATCAGAAGGCAAAACAAAATGTTACAGATCAGAAGGCAAAACAAAATGTTACAGATCAGAAGGCAAAACAAAATGTTACAGATCAGAAGGCAAAACAAAATGCTACAGATCAAATTTGTTTTTCACACTGATTATTTTTAGGTACAAACCTTCTTGAAAGTCTGTTCTTCCACAACCTCTCACTAGGATAACATCACCTGTAAAGGCCATACCCTTATCATGCCACACGTATGTCAAACATCCTGAAAAACAAAGCTTGAGGTTTTGTGCCAAACTACACTAGATAACAAGAACTGAAACACATGAAATAAAACAAAATAACAAAAGATCTGTTGCACAATTTTTAATTTCTTTTAAGTTTGTTAATGCATGAGAAATGGAAATTTGTAACCTGGAAATCAGATAAGAATGCAAAATAAAAAAATAAAAAATTAAGACATAACAGTAACACTGAAAAGTGCAGATCAGATGCATTAGTGTTTATTGCCACTTTCAGATATTTAACAGCTATGTCTATTGAACTGGACAATAGTTTTCAGCTGGTCTAGGGAAACTAAAAATTCTCCATTGCAGCAGGCCACAAACAACGACTCTCAACAAACTGTTGCTCTATAGCAGAAAGTTGTCTTAATTCTTTACATGTAAGGAGGTGAGTTTCTCCAAACATGAGGTACGCATTCATGGCTGTTCAAAAGATATACGTACATATATACATATAAATAGGGGGTTGTCGTGGTCATGATCATGTGGTAGCTGGATATACAACTACCTGTGGAATCAATGCCTATCACCACGACAGTTGTGATAAAGTTTGTCAGTGACTTGCTGCAGGTCGATGGTTTTCTCTGGGTACTCCCGTTTCCTCCACGAATAAAAATGACTGCCACGATATAACTGAAATATTGCTGAAGGTGGTGTTAAACACCAAAACCCAAACCTGGATATATCTGTTATTTTGATGGTAATTGTCATACAGAAATTAATTCACAGATGAGGACACCAACAAGATACAACAACCGATTAAATAATATTTAAATATCAAATATAACTTAATTGTGATTACTGTAAAACAATATGTTTTTGGATCAATATAGTTCTTGTTATTTTGTCATTACAGCTGTATTACAACAACATGTTTTAAATCCTTGTATCATCATCACTACAGAGAAATGTATCAAACATCTTGATGCAGTTATTTTTAAATCATATTTAAATACCTGTCACACAAGTACCTTATTTTAATAATTAGGTTATCTTGTTAATGATTTTCCCATTCTTTGTTTTTTAAGGGGATTAAGGTGTTTAACAATATTTCAGTTATATCGTGGCAGTCAGTTTTATTAGTGGAGGAAACCGAAGTACCCATAGAAAACCACATACCTGTCGCAAGCCACTGACAAACTTTATCACATAATGTTGTATCGAGTACACCTCGCCTGAGCGGGATTCCAACTCAACAACGTTAGTAGTGATAGTCACTGATTGCATAGGCAGTTGTAAATCCAACTAACATATGATCATGTCCATGAAATAAAATATAATATGGAATGAAATATAGATATACTGATCGGTAGTTGGACCTACTAACTCTATCAACAGATCGTCTATATTTTTAGGAGTGCTATGGTGTTTAACGCCTCTTTCAACAATATTTCAGCTATATCGTGGCAGTCAGTAAAATTGGTGGAGAAAACCAACTATGGGTACCATATGATCACAACCACGACGGGCCCTACATACATTTTTTTTTATACAAAACCTTCCACAAGGAATCCAAATAGTAGCTACTAAATTATTTGGTTTCGGATTTGTTGACATGGAGAAATGTTAACAAAACAAACGTTTTTATGTGTCAGATCATGCAGTTTCGCTTGATAGCTTTTATTTACAATACCGGTATATCATTAATGCAAGATCGTACCATTTGTATGTCCAGGGGTGCTCCTAACTTCAATCTGGAAGGATCCAAAGTTAATCTTATCTCCATCTGACAACTTGATGTCACTCGTGGCTTTACTGTAGGATGATATCATACTTTTACATGTTGGTATATTCTCCTTTATTTTCCCTGATCCAGTCACATGATCAGCATGAACATGGGTATTCACTGAAATAGAAGAAAAAAAGTCTATTTATTGAAAAGTAGAATTTCATCTACTAACATTGATGCGTATGTACAGTCGAATCTTGTTGTATCGAAGTTGAAGGGACCTACTACACAACAGGTTCCTTTGTAATTTAGTTCAAATTAGCTAAATATTCAAGTTAACAGAGCAAATGTAGCTAATGAATACTACAAAAGAACCATATTCCTATCCTATTTCAAGTTATCCAATGAAAACCACTCATCAGAATTTTAAAACGGGAAAGGTTACCGATATTGTTAAATGCCATAGGACCATTTGACAAAAAAATACAGTAATGTTAAGGAGTAGCTGATATTCCATCTATTTGTGGTGTTCTTCAGCTACTAGTCTAACAAATACATATATACATGTATTAATAGAGTGATTTTTCTCACAATATTCAACCTTTGCTCTCTACTGTACATATGGAAACAGCATAGTGTTAAATTATGATCTATAAAACAATTTTTTTTAGCCACCAAACTCAGAACATCCTTAATCTTCTACTTGTTGAAGGCGGCCACAGTATTTGGTAGAAGTATTGATAATGTTGATTGACCTGACAAAATACAAACACTATGTAAACTGGTCCTATTTGTGTCTGATGATTTGAGGTGAGAGTTAGTTGTTTTCTTTGTTGTTGATATTAGTGAAATTGTTGACCATCATGATCACAGTTTACATTATCTTTTCATTTTTGCAATTCAGATGAATATTGGACTGTACATAACAAGTGGAAGAGATCTAGAGCTTTGAAAGAAAGGAAAAACACAACTGAAATAAATCATTCTACACAACTGATGCAATGTAGATATACAATGTACCGTTAAATCAAAATAACGTTCAGATACAACATGTCACGCCGCTTACAAAATAAAATGTTGTACTGAACTGACAGCAGACATGACGGACACCAAGTGATCATTATAAAGTTTGGTAACCAGTTTTATAATACATTCATCAAATATCCTACCCCAGTTCCAACAATCTGTTGTTGTTGTTCTCTTAGTATGTGTCGGATTGCTGTAATGACAAGAATTCTAAAATAGCATATACTGATACCCGTGGGGGGGGGGGGGGGGGGGGGGGGGGGGGGGGGGGGATTTTCATTCATTGCTTGCAAATTATGATAAACCATTATTTTTGTTTTATTTTATTCAAGCTATTAATGTGAATATCATGTTAAGTAAATAAAAATCAATATAAAAAAAAAGAATTGTCTCTGTTTATATGCAAAATTTGAGACATTCGGGGTCACCTTAGTAACAGAAAATTTTGCTGTGTTTGATCAATGACAATATATTTTTTGAAGTGGCCAAGATTAAACCTGTGTCACATGATAACACATTTATTTCTTAGAACAGAAACTGGAACACATCCTTGACATTTATTTAACCTCAGCATAAAAATAAATAATCAATTTCAACTTTATCTATGATATATATACATTAACATTCTATATCAACAATATCAACTCAACATAATAATACTACTTCAATGTAATACCTATTGATCAAATTACAAAACAATCAGTATTGAAATTAATTTGTTTATAATACGGATGTTACAATGTTTGTCAGAGATAGTTGTTAGTTGAAAAACCAGGGACAGGGTCATTTATATATAGAACCATATTTATTTTCAGTCCTGAGGGTTATGGTGTTTAATGCCACTTTCAAAAATATTTCAGTTACCGGTATATCGTGGCTGTCACTGACAAACTTTATTTTCAACCTAGAAGTCAAAGTTAAAATTATTATTAAGAAGACTTTAAATACCCCCTCTCCAATTACACATAATATTCTGTTATAGAATTAAAAATATCTTTTAACTGGAGTTAACCTCCAATGTTGAATAGTAAACTCTACGCTTCAATAACATCTAACAGCTCAAACTCTAGGTGAACCTATATTAACTGATCATTCATTCAAATTTTAGGGGAGGCTTTGCTTTTTCCTTCAAGCCAAAGAACTGCACAATTTGATTTTGCATCTATCAGTTCAATTTTATTTTTTCTGTATAATATGGAGAATTTTAGAATACAACATATCCTACCCCTTTTGAAGATCTCACTGTCATGACAGTGACTATCAAATGGAGATCAGTAATAAAAACATTGTTTTTATTAAACCTCAGTTCCAGATGATTTTTATTTCAAGGTAACGGTAATACACATGAAACTTATTTTTCGTTGAAATCAATATACATGCATAATAATATTTTTTTTTTAATAAATATCTACATTTTGTAAGACCCATATCTGGAATAACCTTTATCAGGTACTGTCAAAGTCAAAGTATTGGAATAACCTTCATCAGGTATGTCAATGTCAACATATGGGAACACCAAATATAAATAATATAAATAATAGTTTTTAAGCTGGTGATATGAAAATTTGCCCAATCAGCATGATCAGAAATAAAAATAAGGCGAAGGAAAAAAGTACCTGTGTTCCGATAACATTCTTAAACAAAAAATAGGGTACAGTAGCTACATAATGTAGGTACTTTGCAGCCTAGGTAGGCAAAACTTTTTATTTCATTTTTCATTTTAACCTAGGTTATATACAGGACAAGGATCTGTTTTTTAACAGTACCTGTCCAACAACAATGAAAACTTTAGGAAAGGCACACAAAAATTAGGGTCAGTAACACAGTTTTTTTGTTTGTTTTTTTTTGGGGGTGGGGGTGGGGGGTGGTTGCCTGACCATGATGAAATGAAAAAACATAAATGTATAGAAAAAAGATGAATTTCTAAAACAAGTGCTTTCTACTGTATAATTCCAAGCATATATATATGTAAGACTCGGATCGACGCCCAGTTTCTAATCGACGTCCAATCCTCAAATCGGCATCCAATTCTCAAATATATGGCCGTTTTTCACTTTCTCAAATCGACGTTCAATTATGTCACCGACGTATACTTCAAATGACGTCCACCCGTTAGGACATGGTTTTGAAACAATGATGGAGAAGGGATAAGACCAGATTCAGAGTACATTGTACTTCTACTTTAGCGGACCCTAACCCTAGCCTTAACCTTAACCCTTACTCTACCCCTAACCTTAACCCTAAATAATATCAATGAATGGGAAAATGCTTTAAAAACACACAAAACAAAAAACAACTTTAAGAAACAGATAAAAAAAACACGCAAAACAAAACTGTCATTACAATTATTTTTGATGGCAAACTTTGATCGTGTAAACGGGCCTATAGATATGCAAGTTTGGAAAGGACGCCGATTTGAGAATATATCCTAAAATCAGTGATTTGAGATAATGATGTCAGTGTACGCCGATCTGAGGCTATCATATATATATATATATAAACGTCTAAAATGCAGCACAACAACATCAAAAAAGATGTTAAAAATATATAACAAAAATAACTATAAGTCTACAAAAAGACTATAATTATAATAAAATTGACGGATATTTCACTTGACCGACAAGCTTCATCAGCGTCTGTAATCTGATCTGAAGATCAGATTGTCACGTGACCATCAGTTATCGTGAGGTAAAAATCATAATCTTGAACTTTATATTATTCAAATATATATGTACACTAATTTATAAACAATATGAAAACAATGAGAAAATGTAATCATGAAATTTACCAACTAGCTAAGGACCAGGCACTGGTTAAAAAAACAAAAGATTTAGGCCTTTTTGTTTATGCCCTCCGGATGTAATGTTCGTAACTCGCGGACCCAAAAACTCTCTTTTTTTGTCTTTGATTCTCTCTCCAACTTGGATTGTGGTCTATGATATAAATTTTGGATCTACCAAAGTCATCCAATGAGTGCCCCAGCGACACAAAGTGTTGACTCACGGGCAAGAGTGTCTTTTTCGTAAGGTCACTTCTGTGTCCATTCATTCTTTTGTTGAATGGATGGACACTTTCTCCTACATATTGTGACCCGCAGACGTGACGTGACAGTCAAGGAGGTAAACCACATTAGGTGTTTTGCAATTGACATTGCAAAAGATCTTATACTCTTTTCCTGTCGTCTTGCTATGGAACACTTGTGCGTGTTGCAATTGGAGACAACACTTGCAACGCTTGTCACCACATGGTTTACACTGGCCGACCATCGATGAAGGTCTAGATACCGTAGCTCTGACCAGTGTATCCTTAATGCTTTTAGGTCGCTGGGACGCTACAACGGGTGGTTCAGGGAACAACTTGGCCAGCGTTTCACTTTTTTCAATTTCTTTCAATGATGACGGACAATGCCTGAAATGTTCTCTAAAGAGGGATGGTAAGTGAGAACAAGGAAAATCTGTTTGTTGATCTTTCTTTCTTTGTACTCCAGATCATTTCTGTTAATTTCACTGGCCTTTGAAAACACACTCTCTATAACTTTGTCATTATATCCCCGTCACTTCAAATGACGGCGTAAATCTCCTAGTCTTTGCTTGGTGGTTTCAACAGTGGAGCATATTCGATTTACCCTAATGGCTTGGCTGAATGTGATACTCTTAAAACAGTGCTTAGGATGGCAACTACTGGGTGAAAGGTATTGATGTTTGTCTGTGGGTTTAGAGTATAAATCAGTTGTCATGTTGCCCTCCTTGACCGTGGTGGTAGTATCAAGGAAGGACATTTTGGTTTTCGACACTTCGTGTGTGAATTTTATAGACGGATGGATACTGTTGGAATGTTTGAAAAATTCATCAAGCTCTTTATCCCTATGTATCCACTTCATGTCAACGTCATCTATAAATCGGAACCATGAAAGAGGTTGTTTAAGTGATGAGAGGAGTAATCGTTCTTCTGAAGTCCCCCATAAAAATGTTGGCATAGGAGGGTGCCATTTTGGTTTCCATAGCTGTCCCATTTATTTGAAGATAGTGGTTTCCATCAAAACAAAAATTGTTGTTTTTTAGAACCAGTGTAAGCCTCTCCACTAAACATTCTGTTGGAGGTTCTTGAACTGTTCGTTGTTCCCATATTTTTCTGCATGCGGCAATTCCGTCATCATGGGGAATGTTCGTGTAAAGGGAACGTCCGAAAGTGAAAATCAATAAATTCCGATATCTTTTCAGTTGGGTGACCATTGGCTGACACAATCGGTCTCCCCGGATTGTTTTCCTTGTGAATTTTAGGCAGCAGATAGAAACGGCCTGGCTAGGGATCCTCTGGAGTAAGGTACTCCATGGTCTTATCGTCTATGTGGCCACAAGCAGGCATAGCCTCTAAGGCTCGCGTGATCTTCTGTGTAAATCCAGTGTAGGGTCAGAATTTAATTTTTCGTAGAATCGACAATCGGACAGTTGTCTTTCTGCTTCTTGTAAATATGTCGTTTTATCCATGACTACTACTGCACTCCCTTTATCTGCTGGTTTAATAATAATATCATCTCCTTCCTGTATATCCCAAGGGCTGATCTTTCTGCCTGTGTTAAGTTGTCGGTCTTGGGGACATGTACATCAACATTGTGTTTGATATCTGACTTAATTAGGTCAATGACCGATTCTAGCCTGGTAATTTTTGCTAGGTTTCGGGATTCAATTACTTTTCTTGACAAATCTAGGAATATCAATGACTTCCTTTATGTCTGATTCGTCTGTTGATAGGTCTTCACTGGTTTCTTTCTCTGAATGAAAATATTCTTTAATTCTAAGCCATCATGCAAATTGATCCAGGTCTTCATCGAGTACACGAACATTTATTTTAGGAGGATTTGGACAAAAATTTAAACCCTTAGAAAGCAATGATGATTTGGCTGAAATTAGGGGTTTACTGGAAAGATTGACAACCACGTTAGATTTTCTATTCTCTGCTTTTGTTTTCCTTCTGAAACGTCGTGTATGCATCTTCCTCACCACTGTGTCCTCGGTGGAAACGTTGTGTATGCGTCTTCCTCACCACTGTGTTCTCGGTGGAAATGCTGTGTATGCGTCTTCCTCACCACTGTGTCCTCGGTGGAAACGTTGTGCATGCGTCTTCCTCACCACTGTGTCCTCGGTGGAAACGTTGTGTATGCGTCTTCCTCACCACTGTGTCCTCGGTGGAATCAATTGGAGTTTTGGGTTTGATGTATACATGTATATATATATACTATATAGTGTGTAAACAACAATAACATGATCATGACTGAATAATTTACCAATAAACAAAGGAATTAACTGACTTAAGTACTTATTTTACTTCTCATTCAACTACGAAATCCATTACTACCAGTAGTTGGAGTTCAAATATAATTAACATATACAGGGGTGTGGAAATACTGAAATGTTCTACTTGTCCCCGGGCAAGTTATCTGAAAAAAGTTACTTGTCCGGACAAAATCCTACTCGTCCTGTTTTTTGCATAAACATTTGATACTTACGAACACAGTTGCTAAATTGAGCTGGTTTATATTGTCTATTACATCATTGCATAAAATTTGAAATATAGTTTTAATAAAGTTAACACAATCATCCCTGCCTAAATGATCACTGCCCAAATGAAGACCATTTTAAATTTGGATTTCAGATAGGAATATGCAGTCAGAGAATAGCCGGTTGTTTTTAGATACAGAATAAGCTGTGTTGAAAAAAATTCTCATATCAATGAAGTTCATTTTGATTAATCTTGTACTAGTATTTAGTTTTAGTGGTGTCTTCATACTTTGCAGATGGCTGGTAGGAAGATAAGTATCCATTCTGTCCACGATTTTGCCAATAAACATTAATGATTTCTTGTCAGCAAAATCAGAGTATATTCTGCAGATATTTCAATATGAGACACTATCAGAATCCAGCAGTAAACATGAAAAATAGGCTAGCCATTTGGGTGTTTTTCCTCACATTGTGTCCTTTTCCGCCAAGAGTTTTGCGTTTAACTTTCTCGTGATGTTCATTGTGGCCAGAACCTTTCCCAGTCTTTTTTTTATTATCAAATATGTCCATTGTAACAACTGCAACCCGATTTGTATTATACGGGAACTATGGTAGAAATAGCATTATTTTGATTCCAGATCTATAGCACTAATGGACAAAATTCCTTGCACCGGAAACCAATACAGGGTTACTGGTGGAATTTGACCCTGTCAGGTTGCGCAGTAATCTGGTACTTGTTGCAATATACAAAAAAATTCAAAAATTCAAAAAATTTCAATTTTTTTTTTTAAAGTTCAAAATTTTCATATAATTTCAAAACTTTCAAAAAAAAATTCAAAATTTCAAAATTTTCAAAAAATTTTCATAAAATTTCAATATTTAAATAATGATATTGAAAAATGATAAAACAACTATAGTATTATTAAATGGGTGTTTTGATATTAATCCTGTATTATGTCCAAGTACAGTCATATTGAGTCGAGGACAGCTGTCCTCGACTCAATATGACTGTACGAGGAAAATCGACTTGTCCGGCAGGTTCTATGTATGAGTCTGGCATGGCAATTCCACACCCCTGATATATTATATTTCAAAACTGTTTTAAATAGCTTAAAAATATATAATTATTGAAATAAAAATGTAGATATCTAATTTAGATATGTTTCTATAATAACCAGTGTCGGATTTATCATTGTGCTTAAGCACAGGGTCCCGTTGGCCAGGGGGTATCTTCCTGCCAAATTTTGTTTGCATGTCTGAATTAATTACAGAATATTTTAACTATTCCTAAATTTTCTGAGCATGTATGCCTGACTGCCTATGTAGGCCTACCAGGTCTACCTCCTTCAGGGTCCAAGTAATAACTTAACTAGCACAGGGCCTCATTTGTCCTAAATCCAGCATTGATAATAACCTTCATCAGGTATACTTTACAAGGAAGTTTCACTTTCACAAGGCTAAAATATATATTTACATAACTACATGTACTTGCACATGCAAGTAGAAAAAAAAAGCTTTTGGATATTGATCAATTTTCTGACAACTAGTTAGTACCTGCATATTTAAGATTAAGCCCTAAATCTTTGATGATTTTTAAATCTCTATCAACCATCTCAACAACAGGATCTATAATGATGGCTTCCTTTGTACCTGGATCTGCTAGTATATAGGTATATGTGAAAGACTTGTATTCCATTAGCTGAAAATAAAAATGTAAATTGACTGTAAGTTGAAAAGTTCAAGTGTTAACTTTTCAAATGAAAGAAATTGATTAGCTAATACAGTAGTCCCCCTCAACAGCAGCCACCTCTCTTACAAGGCCACATATTCATTGCAGAAGTGGTGGTTTTTTAATGGGAGACTACTGTAAGTGACAAAGGGTGATTAGGTAAAGTTTAACAAAGTAAGCAACAGGGGATATAATAACATTTATCAGGGGTTAAAAAATCCACTGGCCAGAGGTCCGGAACCAGCGATTTGTGGGTTCGGACCTAACATTTTCTAATCATGTAAAGACCGACGGATCAGTTGAAACTGTCCAATTACGGACTTGAATTAATGGGTGGTTAAAAGACCGAGTGACAGATGTCACTGCATAATTTGAATCCAACATTGATTGCCTCTTTTAATATTGTTAACATTGGATTACGTAATCTGAAATAATTCAATATCGTTTTAGTGCATTACGAAGTGTGTTTTGTTCTGTATGAACCTCCGGTATTTAATGGAGCACACACACCCAAAATGGTTGTAACAGAATAGCTTAAGATCAGTTTTGCGTTTTACGGAAGCGGTAATTCTTTCGATACTAGTAATACTCAAGAGTATTAGTGAAGCAGTTCAAACATAAAAATGGCCCAAGTCATTGACCAGTTTGTTTTTTAATGTTAACTGACAACAATAAATTACATAATGAAAAAACACCACAACCAACAAAAGGTCAAAGATACGATAGGCTAAAACGGAAGAGAATATTTCAAACATTGTGGAATGAAAAAATTACCTGGATTGAGGCAAGTGGTAGGCTGATAAATCCGGCGATCTAATCTCGTTGAAATTAAACTTCCGAAGACATTTTCTGCTGCATCTCCAGTGATTAGACTTCCGAAGACATTTTCTGCTCTGTATCTTTGGAAATCTAATTTCAACGAGATTACCGGCGATCATGCAAATGAGAATTATGAAGTAAATATGTGGGGTAAATACTGTAAAATATCCAGAATTTGCAACAACAAAAAAAAAACAACAAAAACAGTGCTTTATTAAAAGGTACAACCAATATGCGAAAATTAACTATTTGATAGCCCAAAACAAAATGAAAATTACATGTAGCATCTGATTGGGTATTAAGTTGCCAACCTAAAATAGTCATTTTAAATAATATAATTATGTCACTCAGTTATTACTATCCGGGAGGGGGGTAAGTTAATTTTGTGTTCAACAAATTTTATTTCCTCCATTTCGATATTCAGGACCAGTAGATTCCTGGTGCTCACTGGTCCTGGACCAGTGCACTTTTTGAAAATTGTTTAACCCCTGATTTATTTTTAAATAATAAAATAGTTTAGTCATCAATGTAGCTAAGAAAGTGGGCTGTGGAAGCCAGGGCCTGTGGACGGATGTTTTGATTGTCACAAGTCTAAGGGGAGATAATTGAAATACATGTACAGGTATGCATGGATGTGGTCGAGGGCACTGGACGTAAGGCTAAGCGAATGGTGCTGCAGTGTATCAATGGTGTGAGTTCATATATATATATATATATACGTCTGAAAATTAAACCAAACAGTGTTAGAATTAGATTTTTAGAGCTGTCAAATATTTGTTCTTCCCTCGACGGGATTTGAACCCACACCATTGATACACTGCAGCACCATTTGCTTAGCCTTACGTCCAGTGCCCTAGACCACTCGACCATATCCACTCCCTATATATATAGTCGACTCTCGTTATCTCGAATTCGTTGGGACCATTGAAAAAATTCGAGTCAAACTAAGGAGCTACGAAAATATCGGAAGTGTAGTTTGTTTAACGATGAAAGGGAGACAACTCGAGCGAAATTTTGAAGAGCTAAAACCAGTATCGCATGTCCCTATTCTCGGAACGATTTTAAACATATTCGATGTTTTTGTTGCTGTTTTTTTTCTCTCTGTTAAATTCTTTGAATCTTGTGGTACGACTGATAACTTCTAGATATCTTTTTTTGTGTGTATGAATATGTTTATCTGTTTTGTTTGTTTTTCAGCTGTTGCATTGTCACTAAACTTCACCCATCATGAGGTATTTTTCTTTGTGCAATACTGTTTATTTACAATAAATTGTGTGCTTTTATTATTTAATAAAGTGTAGAAGAAAACTATTCTTCTTTAATCAAAATTAATTTTCGACAAATAATTCAATAGATAAAACGCTTCCTTTGTGTACTTTTCATAATCATTGATGTATGCCGACCCAAGCACACTTATTATGAATCGATAATTTTTGATTGTACACATCTAACCTGTGTCATAATACCAAGCCAATTCAAATATTAATTATCACTAATTAATTTGACAAATTGTGAAAATAAACATGTGAAATAGCCTAAGGTAAAAAAGTCAAAGTCAATGACCGGATGTTTCACCTGTGATCCGATTTTAATCCCAAGGTAATACACATGTTTTGACAGGTAAATTCGACTTAACGAATGTAAATAATATGGTTTTCTACATCTCAGGACCAAAACTTTTATTTGAGACAACCAAAATTTCGACTCCACAGGAGTCAAATTATATATATTTATACACTACGAAGTTCGGGACTTCGATAAAAATTCGACTCAAACGGAAATTCGAGTCAACCGAGTTCGAGACAATGAGAGTCAACTGTATATATATGAAGGAGTCAAACCTGTATATACATGTAAAGGCCACTCAAGAGAACCTGAAAATGTGGCCTTTAAAGATTATGAGCAGTTGCCCTTTAAGGCAATATATACAGGTTAAAATTATATGCACTATTCATTAATGGGAAATATGAGACTGCCCTTTAAAGACAGTGATTTGTTATATAGATAGGGCGCACTGGTTTGACTGACGTGTTCTATTTTTATGATGCCCCTTTTAAAATGTGTAAAATGTGGTAGATATAAAATTCAATTTTATCTTACACAATGTCACAAGTTGTACATCTATATATAAATATCAGTTTTATCATAGACAATGTCACAAGTTGATATAAACGTTATGCTTTAATTACGCAACTACATAAAAATGAATGAGTGAAGTAAGCACTCGTTAAACGAAGAATTGGGTTCAACAACGCAAAGGAAATAGAAAAATTTTGTTTTTGTTAATTTTATTAGCATAATCATGCAAAAATGCAGCTTATCTGGAACTCTGATTATCATTATGTGGTCTTTTTGAGTGGAACTACATTTTTTTGTATATCTGTGCAGGTTTCTAATTGTTTGTTTACATCTGTACTGCCACTGTAGGTCCAATAATCAAGAGGGCTGAGATCCAATTAACCGGTTTAACCCTGTCACATTTTTGTGCCTGTCCCAAACCAGGACCTGTATTTCCAACATCATATGCCATGGTTTTAATGCCAACTCAGCAATTTTTCAGCTATATCATGACGAGAACAAGTTAATTTTCAATGAAATGATGATGAGGTCCTTTTCTACTAGACAAACATGCGGAGTTGGATTTTCATAGTGCTAGCTCACTGAAACAACAGTTCGCGGATAGACATGTCGCCCCACTCGGACACATTATCCTGATTCCGAGCCAACTAGTCTTTGCTCTTTCTCCTTAATGCTGCATGCGTAATTATTGGAGAAGCAATAAATACCAATTTTGTAGTCTTTGGTTTGACTCGACCGTGGCTTGAACCGACGATCTACCACACTCGAGGCGAGCACGCTAACCATTACAACACCGATGATTACCCTTTGTAACATGACAAATTCATACCCATTAAAATGGGAAATATCTATGATTGGCATTTACATGTATTTTTTTTTAAATGAAAAACTATCTAGATTCTAATTCCATTAAAAATCTAAATTTATTGAAAATGTATAATTCTATTTAACAATCATAAGAACTGAGGACAACTTCAATCAGAGACCTTTGTCAGTTGATCTAGAAAGAGGTATACGCAACATTACATTACGTTTTCCCTGCATTGTGATTTTGTACCTTGCTTTTAACATCATAACCTATAAACATGGAATTCGATTTTTAAATAACCAACCTGTCTGAAGATGTAATCTCTATCTTTTCCTGCAAAATCAGACATGGCTCTCTGTAAAATAGTTGAATTGTTAGATAGAAGTGTTTTTTCTGAAAGCACAGAATTCCGTCCACACTGTCGACACTTGTTCTGGCAATTTAAACGTCTATTCAGGTTGTCTCCTCTTAGTGTTGATTGACAAATCGACCTTGTGTACAAGAAATTGCGGTCCACTAATTTGAGTAAACGGTTAACAGTCGTTCTTGCCGCTTGGTGTGTCATTTCAATCTTACTCTTAGTGATACTGATAGTATTGATCAGAGAATAGACAGTTGTCGTTGAAATAGCTGGTTGTAAATTATATATATAAATGTTCTGTAGACTACGTGACAAAGTGACCGAGTAGTTTGTTTACGTTTTATGCGCATGTGTAGTTGTAAGTGTATGTCATGTTTGTGTACGGTGCATGCCTTTGTACACTCCGGTCGAAATGATTTTTATACACTCTAATTTGGCTGATGTAACCTTCGCACATAATTTCCGTTTGGCTGCATAACAAAATCATAATGACTCGACAACTTTTTTTTAAAGGTATGTCAATAACAGCCAATCAAATCACAGGGGCTTGTTACGAAAAAAACACAAGGGTCGAAGGGAGGTTTCTCAAATCGACAAATTTTCATACAAGACTTTTTCAAAATAGTTTTGCTTTGGTGTCTTGACCTGATTTGCCACAATGTTGGTACCCCTTTGAAGCATAATAAATTTATTTTTGATATTCCTATTCCTGTTTTTGTCATAATCTTTACTTATCTGCAACTTTTAAAACTGTCAACCATCATGTGAAGGCCGCACGTGCGATCTGATTGGTCGAATTCACCAATCAAATCGCACATAGGATTTTCGTATGCTCTCAAATGTAAATAATATGGTCGACAGTTTCGGTACCGGCAAATTCTGTTAAAAATTGTTTAAAAGTTGCAGAAAGATTATGACAAAAAGGAATAGGAATATCAAAAATATATTTATTAGGGTTACCAATATTATGGCGAATCAGGTCAAGACACCAATACAAAACTATTTTGAAAAAGTGTTGTATGAAAATTTGACATTTGAGATTTCTCCCTAGTGTTTTTTTTTAAGAGTAGTCGAGGGATTAAACAAAAATTCGTAACAAGCCCCTATGATCAAATCAACAATCCAGAGGCTGGTGTACTTTTACAAAATTAACTTTCTCTTTTTTTCGTTTTAATATCGAATTCATCATTACATGCCTTAAAAATATAATGCAGGCCTAAATCAAGGACGTATATTAGATTCTATATACACGTCCTTGCCTAAATGAAGACACTACAGAGGAGTAGTGTTGGACCGAAAGTGTGTGTGTGGGGGCTTTTGATGTTAACCGGAAAGTGGAGAAAGCCTATGAAAAGTTGTTTGCCAATAAAAGTGGAGGCATATGCCCCAGCTCCCATGCCCCCTGTAATTTGTTAAATCCCATAAACTCCTTAAAAAAAACCCGAGTATATTATTCTGCATCATCATCCGGAATTTTGATTGTTTGCACACAATGATATAACCTTTTTAGTTTTTTTTTACTTAAAATTATTTTGGAAACATTTTTAATAATTTGTCAGCAAATCTTGTATTTAAGGGTGTCAAAATTCAATGTTACGTAGCCTGAAAATTGTTAATTTGGCCTGAGCGTATGGATTGTCTGGACCCATGCAGCCACGACATGCCCTTGCATGTCCATGTTAAGTAAAGCATCGGTATGCTGTTATGCCTATCTCGATATATTGGGAAATAACCCGTCACCTTTACTGAGAAAGATTAGTTTGAACAGAAGATACCAAAGGAGTAAACAGAAGTCGTAAATCGAAGGACAGACAATACAATGGCCAAAAGAAAAATGACAATGACTTGGACCCCCCTCCAATCGCGGATGAACTCGGGTGCTCCAGAGGGGTTAGCAGTTCCTGTTCCACTAGTGACATCCGTCGTGGTACTATTGTTACAAACCCGGTGATATGTCGTGAATGAGGAACATAGCCAGAAATGATGGGTACTTTGCTCATTTGCATATCTAAGATGGCGACGCCGGGACGTCTGCAATTTTCATATGATCTATATAGATGCAGGGCTTTCAATATTTTTCAAGTCTACCAGTACTTCAATATTTACAGGCGGTACTTTGTATTAAAATTTGAACATTTTCATGTATATCTTAAATACAACATTCTTTAAAATCAGGAGGTACCAAAGACCATTTTAAGCGGGTAAAAGTACCTGGTATCACCCCTTATTGAAAGTCCTGTAGACGATATCATTCATAATTGCATGTGTGTCATTTTCTGAACTTGAAAATGATACATTGAATTAAGCTGAATTAAATGAAATATAAATTAACGAAAACAATTAAATATTCGAGGTTCCTGGACTAAATGAAAATCCGAGGCGATGAACCCTTTTTTTGACCTTAAGAGTCTATGTAAAAATGTCTGAAATACATGAAACTGGTGGCGTGTGACACAAAATTTAACAATGAATGACATTTGGCGACATATTTTCTGAAATTAATTTAGATTCCTCAATAATATATGTAATTATATTAACTAACCTTATATTTCTAGCTTCTAAACTCGGGGTTCCCTCATTAAATATAATATGATCATTTTTGCATGATCGCGATATCAAAGACATGTCTAAAATCTTTACAAAACAAAAATATTTGAATTTTGACAGATGAAAAACTTTGCGGAAATAAACAATAACTTTTAATTTTCGAATCATTGACGGACACATTGAATTTCCGTACTGTAGGTTATTTTTTGACAAATCGAATAAACGATACATCAAGCTTGAAACTGCAGTCACGTGATCAAAATCTAATTTAAGTATGATGAATATTTATGAGGAAAGTACCATCAATTTCTGGAACGTGAAACTAAAGGATGTTCGGGTTAGTTTCTTTCCGTTTTTCTTGAGAAGTCCAGTATGCAGTCTGCCTTATACGAATAAAGGAACAAGTCGACGAGAAGAGGAATGCATTTGGTACCCATAGGAATGCCGACTGTCTGTTGATAAAATATATACGCCAAACATAACAAATGTCGTCAAGCGAAAGCTTGTTTTTACAAAATAAGATTTATCCCTTGCAACTTAAAACAAAGATATTGGTCGATATAGGTTCTGACAATTTGGCCTTGCAGCGGACCACCAATAAACTTTCCCCCAAAAAAACTCTTGCTAGCCTAATTCATAAGATTGGATCGGACCTGTCTTGACATGCAGTGTGCATACGTGATATCCTCCACATGCTGACGAGACTCTCATTTACTTCCCGTCCTGAAATGCACAGTTGTGCGTATTTTATTCGTACCACACAATTAGCGAGCACCCCTTTTGGACGGGTTGTACACAACAGCGAAGAAACTATATCACATTTTTTGTACTTCAGTTTGAAATTCAAAGGAGCGCAAATAAAAGCGGAACCAACCAAAGATGGTGCGAAAGGAACCCATGAAAGCCTAATGATTGTTGATTCTTATATCCATAAATGCTGACGTATTAATTTGTAGTAGCTATTGAAGTTTGAAAGAAAGAAAAACAAAAAGATTTTGAACACAATATCAAATTAATTACACTTGCTAAAAAAAATCATTGGACATTACAACTGTGTTTACTGCTATTAAAAAAAATCGTCCGACATTTACACTTGTGTTTAATGCTAATAAAAAATAATTGGACATTATACTGGTGCTTAATGCTAATAAAAAAAAAATTGTCGGACATTACATTTGTGTTTAATACTATACATACACCCTTGTTGTCTATTTAATAAAAATTACAACAAAATCATGAAGCAAGACAAATTAGGCTTACTCGTTGCTTCAGACCATGTCGATTATTGCTATTAAATGATCGTAGATCTCGGTATATTACAGACAAGCTTCGGTTCATTAGACACTAGCTTGTGTTTGATTCATACTAACCTGTCCGTGAACCATATCGACCAAATTGGAGGTTTTCCATAATAAAACGTTAACTATTATGGGGTCAACTGAATTGAAGTATTTTATTTATTTTGTCTAAAATAGTACCGTCGAAACAGACAATCACATTTTTTTACACAAAGTGTATAAACAAGTATATAAAGTATATATTATGATCAGAATTATTTATGTATATACAAATACAAATGTGTTTATTTCCAATCAAGGACCCATTAAGGGCAAGATCATTACAATGATTAAATATATAGGTACAATGTGTAATGTATACACACAATACAGTGTAACAATAAAATAACAGAATATAACAATAATATTTGATGATACCTATATAACATAAGATACACAACAAGTGTCTGATAAACATACTCAATAAAGAGGACAAGGTAGTTGATTATTATCAGAACCCATCCATGCATCAATTCAAAAAAGATACTATATGTATTATATTTAGATGAACTTTTAAAATCCTCCCCGTGGCATAAAAGCATTTTTTTAAAGGAACCGAAAGGAGAAACCTATATCTATATAATTAGTCCTCCTTGTGACCAGTGCAAAAAGGGCAAGTAAGAATAATAATAATAATAATAATAATAATAATAATTTTTATTGATCTAAAAATCCAAACAAAGGATTATCATCAATACAGAACATGACAAACACAACTAAGACAACTTTAAGTACACAATATTTGATAACATAATACACAATAGTTGATAACATAACAGCTCAGGAAAGACAGAGTTATCTCCCATACAATACAAATGTATAAAATATGAGTTACCCAGATACAACGGTCACCAAGGGCAGGTGCCAAAGGACATTCTCCTGTTTGTGGTTCCAATTACATGTTTAGTACATTTATGATGTTTTAGGTATAAAGATTATACAAGTTACAATGTACACTATATGGGAACTGATACAGCCTCCAGGACATGCCCCAGTGCTACAATCAATAAGACCGATAAAAAAAATAACAGACATTTTGGTGGTCTGGGGATTTTAATACGTAAAGATATAAAAAGGGGGGTCAAATTTTTAAACAACGGTACATCTGAATACCAATGAATCAAGCTATGCAAAGATGTTTTCCACCTTAAAAGGGATATATTTCTTTGTATTATATATTTTGCTCCGAGATCAAATGTAGACTTAATAGATATATTAGAAAAGGATATCTTTGATAAATATGGTAAAATGGGAGATATTATGTTAGCAGGCGATTTTAACACACGAACAGGGTAAGAACCTGACTTTATTGTAAATGACGATAATATTCTTCATATTCCTATTGATAATACTAATTATAATTTTGATTGCATTACTGAGGCGAGAGTCAGTCAAGACAGTATTGTAGATTCCAGAGGTCAAGATTTACTTGAACTATAATCTGTATAAACTGTAATCAACTTAGAATCTTAAATGGTAGATGTTTTGGGAATAGTACAGGAAAACATACATGTTTTAAACCAAATGGATGTAGCGTTGTTGATTATATCTTAGTGTCCGAGTCTTTACTTCAAAATATTTTGTATATGTTTGTATCTGATTTTAAACCAACCTTTTCAGATTGTCATTGTAAAATTTCAATCAAAATATTAGCTTCTTTTGAATATCAAAAAGAGACATCTGGATTAAAAGACTTTCCTACAAGATATTTTTGGAATGCTGAAAGTATTAATTGTTTCCAAGAGACCTTTGCTCATCCAGCTGTACAAAATGAAATTAAGCAGTTTCTAACTGATGATATTTCCTTTGAAGAAAATGGTATTAATAAAGCTACCAATTTTATGCATGGTGTTTTTGATAAAGCATGTAAATTTTCATTGAAGAAGAAGAAAATAGTAAAAAAAAGAAACAAAAAATGGTTTGATTATGATCTTAATACTATGAAAAGATTGGTAGATGAAAAGGCAAAATTAATGTCGAAATTTCCAAAGGATCCGATAGTGCGAGGCTCATTTTTTAATCATAACAAAAAATATGCAAAATTGAGGAAAAAAAAAAGAAGAGAGCTTAAACAAAAAATATTGGATCGTATTGAAAATTTAGAAACAGACAATCCGAAGGATGGTCTCTGGTTAATCAACTGGGTAATGAACACTCTGATAAACCAGAGAGTAGTATTGATGGAGAAACTTGGTATAAATATTTTTCTGAATTAACATCTTTGAAAAGTACTATGCATTCAAAATTAAACAAAATGGAAGAAAGCTAAACTTACTGGAACAAAAGTCGGAATATTTCTCAACACTTGATTATAAAATTACAACTGGTGAGTTGCAAAAAGCATTTTCTAAACTAAAATCTGGTAAAAGCCCTAGAGTGGATAATGTAAGTAATGAAATGCTAAAACCATCTCAAAGTTACATGAATCCATGTTTATTGAAATTATTTAATACTGTATTTACATCGGAAATTTATCCAAGTAAATGGTCTGAAAGTTTTGTATGTCCTGTATTTAAGGCAGATGATCCTAATAATCCTGTTAACTATAGAGGAATAGCAATTAATAACAGTATTGGTAAACTGTTTAATTTAGTATTGTATAACAGATTTGATTTATTTTTGGCTGATAATGATATTATACATGAAACCCAAATTGGGTTTTCAAAGAAAGCTCGCACTTCGGATCACATATTTGTTTTAAAGTGTATTATTGATAAGTACCTGAAATGTGGGGACAACAAATTATATGCATGCTTTGTGGATTTCCACAAAGCATTCGACACTGTTATTCATGTTGGAATTATGTATAAATTACAGTTACAAAATATTAATGGTTATTTTTATAGAATCTTAAAATCAATGTATACGAGTGATAAATTATGTATAAAAGTTGACAATAAAATGACAGAGTTTTTCACACCTGAAGTTTGGTCAGATAAGGGGATGTTTTAAGTCCTAGTCTATTTAAATTGTTCATAAATGACTTTCCTAAGCATTTGGGAGAAAAGACTGACTCGGTCACATTAGATAATACAAAGATTCCCTGTTTGTTATTTGCTGATGACCTTGTACTTTTTTCTAATACAAAGGAGGGTCTTCAAAGTAAATTAGATATTTTGAATGATTATTGTGAAGAGTGGTGTCTTGGAATAAATCCAAAGAAAACTAAAGTTATTATTTTTAATAAGTCGGGTAAACTACTAAAATATAATTTTCACATTGGAATCAATACTATTGATTGTACTAAAAACTATAAATATTTAGGTATAACCATGGAAAATTCTGGTAATTTTACTGAAGCAAGAAAACAATTGTTTCAAACAGCCATAAAAGCAAGCTTTAAACTATGCAGAGATATGAAATCTGCTACCCCATCTATTAAAACATTTCTCCATTTATTTGATCATTGCATAAAACCTATAGCATTATATGGATGTGAAAACTGGGGTGTCATAAATATCACTCAAAAGAGAAAAGAGTTCAATTTATATGACATTTTTAAAGAATGGGAATCTGAGAAGGTTAATCTAAAATCTCAGGGTTTCAAAAAAGTCCACAAATATAGCTGTACTGACTGAACTTGGAAGATTCCCTATGTATATAGATATATTAAAGCAAATGTTCATGTACTGGCATAGACTTGAACACTCCCCCTCAAATTTATTAAATCGAGCATTTAGTGAATATAAAAACGATACTAATCAAGATAGCAACTCTTGGTATTCCAATTTACTCCTTTATAGTAAAAAAATAAATATTGATCTTGCAGTCTGTAAAGACTTTGGTAAATCTAAGTTTAAATTTTTGCTAAAAAAGGCACTGAAAAATAACTTTTTAAATGTATGGAATGAAATAAGAAACACATATTTATTAGATAAAGGAAAATTAAACACATATTTTAAATATAAAACATCTTTTAACCTTGAAAATTATTTGATTGTTAAAAATCCTTAAAAATCGTCACATTTTGACAAAGTTCAGACTTAGTAACCATACATTGAGAATAGAGACTGGTAGACATGAACGTAAACTCAATTCAGTATCTGGAAAACTTGAGTTGCTTCCAAGCACTGTACTAGTAATTCTATTGAGGACGAACTGCATTTTACCCTGGAATGTCCTTTATATCAAAAGCAAGGAAGGTAGAAGAAACACTATATTTTTCATGTATATGATAGAAACTTGTGCTTTCCTTTGAAATTTTAGAGAAAACGTTATTGTTCTGAAAAATTCTCTGTTGAAAATGTCAAATTCTATCTTCATTGATTGAAAACTTACTAAATATTAAAACTTATACTGTCATATTTGGCATGCAAATTTCTCATTTGTAGTGCAACAAATCAGACATAAATTTAAAATCCAAAAAGTAGATAAAATGGAAGAAATACGTCAAAGAAATTCCTACTTGTCATTCCGTGTGACGTAGATATGATCTGAGTTCCCGATAGCATCTGTTGTCCAGATAGCCGGTTGTAGGGCGTGTCATGGCGACCAGTTTTAGTGGTGGAAGATGCCGGAGTACCCGGAGAGAACCACCGACCACGGACAAGCAACTATACTAGTAAACTTTATCACTTGCGGTTGCGAGTCGAGTGCACCTTTTTTTGTAATTTACAAATTGGATGAAGGACGAGGTTGTCAAAACACAATTTGAAAGCGGAGCTTCCAAAGATGTGCTCGGCTCAATCTGATTTAAAAGTGATTTCAGAGGAGAAGAAGAAGAAGATCTTAGTGTTATTTTTTTATGAAAATAAGTATAATTTGCATAGTCGGTATAATTAATTAAATTTTTACTATAATAGTATAACTGTAATTTTCCTTGTCAATCCCTCTCCCATTTTTAAAGATGTCAATATATATAGTACAAGCGTTTTTCGCTAGCTAAGAGTACAATTCACCCCTTTTCTTTTCATGAGACAGATCGTAACACCTTAGGCTAGCGAAGAGGAATGCATACTTCAGGATGTTTATGATATTGTCAATTTCAATTCCTTCGCGGACAATAATCAGGAACGGTTTATATTCCTTGTCACATTTTTATTAGTTCTAATAATAAAACCCTAACTGCTCGCTTACTCGAGACACAAGTTTGTCACAGGAGCTACATTATTGCAGTTACATTTTTATATGCGAAAATATGTGTGATACACTAACTCAAATTGAAATCGAATTTTCAATTTATAGTCATATTCAGATTTTTTTTCTTGTTTGTTTGTATTTTCGTTGGTTTTTTGTTTTTGTTTTTGTTTGTTTGTTTTTGTTTTGTTTCGTTTTGTTTTGTTTTTTGTTTTTGTTTTTGTTTTTGTTTTGTTTTGTTTTTTGTTTTTTTTGTTTTCTTTTTCTTTTTATCTTTGTGTGTGTGTGTGTGTGTGTTTTGTTATGGTCTTTTTTGACAATATGTAAAAATAAAATAAAGTGGGCAAATCAACCCCCACCCCAAAAACGTAAAGTGTAATATACAAATATAATATGATGCAGATATAACATGGTATAAGGGAAGTAACCGAAGGAAAAATATCGACAATGTAAATGAAATGGTTTTTAAAGTGAGCAACGGGACCAACATATTACTATATTATACAGTTATTTAATGGGAGTGCAGGCAATAGATCAAAATATTTTCCCCGAGGTATTGGGAAAGACCAAAGTGTTCTATTGCCCGAGGTCAATGATCGAGGGCGATAGAACACTTTGGTCTTTCCCAATACCGAGGGAAAAATTGTTTGATCTATTGCCTGCACTCCCAGTCCCATTAAATAACTGTTTTATTACCTAACTATATTTTTTGCAGACAGATTAAAAAAACTACTGTTTTCAATATCTAAATATTGTTAAACAATTTTAACAAATAACACATTATCTTTTTCATAATAAACATGAAGATTCTTAAATTTTTTAATCTGCGCTTGTTTTTAGAATGCGCGAGGGTGGTTGGTAGACTGCGCTAGGGACATATACTCCCCTGGGAAAGAAATGTACGTTTATTTCTTTAAGAATAAGTTACGCAAATACGTTATAATTAGATTGCACAATTTAAGAAATAATTTATGGAAGGGGTAAGTTTGTTGGAGATTTTAATATGGGCAACATTATCTGCGTAAACTGTTCCATATGGACCCATATTAAAATCTCCAACAAACTTACCCCTTTCCATAATAACATCTCCAACAAACTTACCCTTTTGTTTTTAAAGCCAAAACAGCACGTCATATTAGAATTGAAGTTAGATACAGATATTGTACATATAGAACCTCTTTAAAATTAAAAAGAAACGGTCAGTAACGTCACATTGCTGTTAAAATGGCGTCATGAAATAAATGACGTCACTCTGCTAAAAGAGCCAACATGTATTTTACAGCACACGAAGGAACGATTATGACGTTACGCGCGATGTTGGCGACACTTGACGTTACACATAATTAACATTGAAAAGAACGATTCTCGTCTTCTTTTTCATTTTTTCTTCTTCCTTATTTGTGCTTACATACCGTGGGTTTGGTTAGGATGGAGGTGGTGTGGGTGTGTTTTGGTGTATTGTTCTTTATTTCGGAATTTCACTTTTTGTTTTTATTGATTTTTATTTTATTTTGGCTTGCTTGTATATATTTGTGTTGTTGGTGTTTTCCTTTAGGTGTTTATTTCAATGTTTGTTTGTTTGCTTATTTATTTCGTTTGTATTCCCTTTTAGTATTTATTTATTGCTTATGTTATGTGACTGTACTTTATCATTTTTTCTTTGAAAGTATATCTTGCTCTAAAACGAGATTATCATATTCTGTTTGTTTATTGATTGATTGTATACGTTGTAATCCTGAAATTTTCTTGTAATATCTTATGCATAATCTAGTGAAATTATATAATTAAAATAATTCAGTTCACATTTTTAATTTTCATATTTATATATTTCGCGATTTTTTTTAACAATGCACACATTCTTTTTTGCAATGCTTGTTCAAAAATGACACACACAAAAATTAAGGTCATAAATTCATTTTTAATTAGGGTCGCTTGAATAAGCGGACACACATCGTTATTTTTTCAGGTTTGGTATATTTTTGTATTTTGTTTTCGCTCTTTTGTTTGTTGTTTTTCAAGTTTTGATATATCGTTTGTTTGTTTTTAGCTTCGCTTTTTGTTGTTGTTGTTTATTTGTTTTAATTTTAATAGAAAAATATAGAAGTAGCGCGACGTTATTTTGCCGTCGATAAGAAAAACCGTTTAGTGAACAAATTATGTAACCTACAATTTTACGTAGAAATCGTAATTTTTATCCGAAATCAAGTTTGTTAAGTTCATTCTCTGCCACTGAAAATGAACATTTTTCGTTATTTGGATTTAGCACGAAATATGAGCGAAACATATAGTTTCGAATGTGTAAAGTTTTATACTTCGTGTTTTTTTTTACGTCAAGTTGCAACTGGACATTTTGCTGACCTTACTCCTTTAGGAATATTCTTTAACTTGCTTTAAAAAAATCATTTTTGAAAAGACTTTTTCGTTTTTGAAGATAATATAACATTTGATATGTATACTTTTTTGGTTGGTTTATGGTGTTTAACGCCACTTTTTTTGTGAAAATTTTGTAAAACATAGCTGTTACGTTCTTTTCTTTCCATAAACTTACCGATTTTTTCCTTCAAGCATTGTTTTAATCAGAAATCGTTAATGGGGTCATAGAACACGCTGACTCTGCTTCCGGTTCCACAAAAAAAAAAAATGGTCCGAAAAACGTATTTTTAGGTTTTTACTGAGAAAAATGTAAAAGACATACGGATATTTTGTAACGCGTTACATGAGAAAATTGTGTGTAACGACGTTTTCTTCCAATAAATTCGTTTTCAAAAGCAAAAATAAACCTAATCTAATATAATAAAACAAATATTCGTATAATTCCCTGTACAAGCATGTATCGGAAATAAAAATCCATGAATCTAAAAAAAAATCTACATTCGTTTTACTTATTTCATGTTCTATTTAGTCAAAGTATCATCAATAGCGCGCGTAACGTCTATGCATGAAACGTCGCAGTCAAAGGGTTAATTCGTGTTAGATTACGACACTTTCATACGCTGTAATCCGGTTTAGACTAGACACGATTTCGTATTAGTAATAAATATTCATGAGATTGTTTTGACCAATCACAGTGTAACAGTAGAGCATGTTTTACCTCTGAAAAATGCAATGACCCCGATGGGATTCGATCCCGGGACCTCTCACATTGTAAGCCACCGCTCTACCAACTGAACTAAAGGAGATCCCTACTAACGCAGTTAGCAGAGGTGGTTATGAAACTAGGTAGGAGAGCGTTCCCGTTACAACAGTAAAGGTCAAAGGTAGCCAGGCAATAGAACGCCAGGCAATAGATCACCAGGCAATAGAACACTAGAAAGTCAAAACCCCTAAAATAGTTGAAAATAAAAAATACTTTATAAAACATGTAAAACTTTACAATTTGGTAATACACGTTTTATCTCCCACAAATGAAATAAAGTCAGCGATTGTTGTTTAACGCCAAAATGAGCACTTGAGTTCACCTCCGGTTTTTAGTGGGGTTCGTGTTACTCTATCTTTAATTTTATGTGTATGTTTTGTAGATCGTTTTTTGTCCTTTTTCTTTTGGCCATTATGTTGTCTGCTCTTCTTCGATTTACGGATTCTGATTACCGCTTTGGTATCTTCAAACTCTTCTTAAAGCTATACCATAGGAAGAACAGGTTACATTCGATGGAATGATTATTATGCCCGCTTTGTACTAGACCAACACGATTAGTTGGATTTTTATAGTGCTAGCTCACTGAAACAACAGTCCGCGGATAGACATGTCGCTTAACTCAGACACATATATTGATTCCGAGCCAATGATCAGTATTTGGTTCGTGTTCAACGGAAAAAACAAATACCAAGTTTTTAGTCTTTGGTTTTGACACGAAAGGGGCTCCAACCCACGATCTACCACACTCGGGGGAGCACGCTAACCATTACTCCACTGATGCGGTTCAAATGTAGTAAAGACCTCCGTCCGCCACACATATGTTGTTTATGCTCCGTCCGCCACACATATGTTGTTTATGCTCCGTCCGCCACACATATGTTGTTTATGCTCCTTCCGCCACACATATGTTGTTTATGCTCCTTCCGCCACACATATGTTGTTTATGCTCCGTCCGCCACACATATGTTGTTTATGAAATTACAGGAGTAATTGTTATAAGATTTTAATAATATTTTAAAGGAAGCTTTCTATTATGAAGACATTGACTAAGTTCGATTGGAAGTTGGAAAATATCGGTATATTGTGTGGGCAAAAAATCTCGGATATATAGAAAATTCTTCATAGTTTATCGCATTACAATTTTTATTTAACTAATTACCCTCCTCAAAAAAGGGTGGAACAAGTGGTCTGGAAAGTAAAATGTGTTGTCTTTACGTACAGATTAATTTACATATCTACAACTTATATTTTTTTTATATAGTGACAAGTAAAACTGACTAATCTCGTTTAGAAATTGCCAAAGGCAAGGCCACAAAAAAGGTCAAGGGGACTATTAAACTAGATGATTAAACATATATATGTGTGGTCATAATGAAGATTGATGGAGAACAATTGATTAAAATTATAATCATAAAAAGGCCGTGTTTAAAAAAGCGAGGAGTGTAAGCAAAAACAGAGATGAGAGCTGCAACGCCGTTCTTATGAGGGAAAATTAAGAACCAATTTTGGATATGAGAATTATTTGTCAATCATTAAAAATTTTGAGCAGAGAAGAATGTTGTCCAAATTAAGAATATCAGTTCACAAATTACAAATAGAAATAGGAAGGTACCAGGGTACTCTCCGGGAAAACCGAATCTGCTGCAGGTGCACTTCGGGTCAGGTGGAAGATGAGATCCATTATTTACTTCATTGTACTTGCTATGTAAACCATAGGGAAATTTTTACTACATATTTGAGTGTCAAAATTTTAAAAATTTATATGACAAATGTAAACTCATATGGATCTTAAATAATGAAGACCCAACTATACTCAGATATCTTTGTCAACATCTTTTATCAACAACTATTTGATTAAATGGAATTGGAGATCTGCAAACTGGATGACCTGCATTGAGCATGAGAAAGAAAATATTCTTTTTGGCATCGTCCCTTGATGCTCGCTGCTGGTTATCCAAAAGCTCTGATCCCTTTCCATGTTCCAAACAATATTCCTTCCACATCAAAATTCTTCTATATCAACATGGCCGGTCTGCACTAGACACAAGTAGGACTTTATTCCTTTTAGCATCGACTCAAGGTGTCTCTTGCAGATTGGTGATGAATCACCTGATATATATATATATATATATATATATATATATATATATATATATATATATATATGTATATGTTCTCTCTCATCCCCCCCCCCCCCCCCCCCCCCCTCATATATATGTGAGTAAGTGTATGTACATTTATGTGCATATATCTCTTTTCGTGCCCGAGTGTGCCTGCACCACAATTATTGATATTTCACCGCGAATATTTAGTTTGATATATTGTGTTGTGTATCAATCATAATTGTTATTTGTATTGTTGTTGTGTATCAATCATAATTGTTATTTGTATTGTTGTTGTGTATCAATCATAATTGTTATTTGTATATGCCCTCCTGGGGCCCTGCTATGGTTAATAAACTTATTTCTATGTACTTCACAATTACAAATGGGGAACGTGCACAATAAAATTGTATTAAGATATTTCGTATTTACAACATGTAACTTCAAAACCAAAATTTAAATAATTATAATGTGTTTTTAATTAGATGATTGTTGATTACTTGACAATGAATGCACCATTTACTATATAATATAAAAGTGTGGGTGTGGAGTGTAATTAAGGTACAATTGGGTACGGTGGTGCCGCTGGAGTTTGAGAAACGCCCTCATTCATATAATAATATTGATCTAAGAATCCAAACAAAAGATTATCATCAATACAGAACATGACAAACACAACTAAGACAACTTTAAGTACACAATATTTGATAACATAATACACAATAGTTGATAACATTATAGATGAGGAAAGACAGAGTTATCTCCCATACAATTCATATATATAATTGCGTCCAGTGAAAAATGGTGTCAATGTCTTAATAAAAAAGTCCAGGATTTCAGTGTTGTAAAGCAAATTTCAAATATGCGTATATCTAAATAAAGCCTAAAACAACGCGCTTCTGTCTGGCTATTATTCCTAAGTTCCTGATAATTTATTCTAATTATTTCAGTGTTCAAAGTTGTACTCTTACGCTAATATTTTGCTGTCCGACGTAACAGTTTGAAGTTCAGAAAATTGGTTTTTCGTTGGTTTCTCGGTAAACTCAACTTCGAAATGGCCGCAATTTGACATATCAACTCTATGTAATGTACTTATTGTGACGTCTTATCCGTTTGGTTGTCGGTTGATATTTTGATGAAATCGGACAAGACAAACCCAGTCTCGACATCTGTCCGAACTCATAAACAGGTAAGACAACCATCATTATGCAAGTATTTAAGCAAAAACAGACACATATAAATATTATTTCTTTTTTACTACAAGAAAGTACCCATAAAACAGATAACATCTATAGGTAAAATGCTAAAATCGAGTTTTCTTTTTTGCGACAGTGACCAAATAGCTATGTCTAGCCACAATGTCCAAACGCCGCTTTTTAGATTTTTTCGACGAGATGCCGCTATTTGAGTAGACACTATAAATAAAATACAAAAGAGAAATAACCAGAGGCGTAGCTGCATATACGCTGTCACGCCATGGCGTGCACATCGACAGGTTAAAAAAAAAAAGGAAACAAAATTAAATAAAAAAATGTATTGTTACTTTTAACAGTCTAATTAAATCAGTATAATTAATATATCGCTAATAAGACGTACTAGTAACTTTTGTATGGTAATTATGTGATGGACAAGTCGAGCGGACGCATTGTATACCGGGGTACCTTTAAGACGTCAATATCCAGTTGTTGTCCATGCGTTAGAACGCTTACAAAACCAAGGCGATGACAAAGTTTCTTGCATCCATCATGTGGTTTCAGTTTATCATAGCTTTGGTAGTAGCGTAACATATTTTACATAGCACTGTTTATCTGTCAACATGCCTCAAAGATAACGAATGCGACCTTCTTGAAGCAATCAAAGAATCCAAGACCGTGATTGAAATGCTAAGAGCTGAACGACAGGACGAATCGGTTTAGGATGAGTTGTATCAGTCTGCACTTAGCTTAACCAAATCTTTTGATATATTTGATAGTATGATCAGGCGATGTGGTAGACACACTACCAGAGTAAATCACCCCGCAGAAACGCCAAAACAGTATTGGCGAATTTCTTTGTACTATCCATTTTTGGACTATTTGATTATGAACTTGAATCACGTCTCCTTAAATCGGAAAACCGCTTCCATGCACAGCATCTACTGCCCCGTGTTGTAGACAAATTAACTGATGATCATGTTGCTACAATATACGAGGCATATCAGACTGACATTTATTTGTCATTAGAGGATTTCAGGAGAGAAGTAGCCAGATGGCGAACCCACTGGGTCATTACTAAACGTAATGATTGACCAACAACACTTTGTACCACACTTGATTCTGTAAATCCAGTTCTCTATCCTTCTATAGATACAATATTAATAAAACTATGTGTTTTGTTAACCATGCCAGTAGCAAGCGCTACTGCTGAAATTTTATTTAGTGTACTGAGACATTTGAAAACTTATGTTAGGTCGACCATGAAGAATGACAGGCTATCTTCCCTTGGATTGATGCATATTAACCGAGATTTTGAAGTGGTCTTGTACATATTTATCGTGCGAAACGTCATATTCCCTCAGCATGAAAACCATACCCATTCATATATTCGAAGTACGAGGACTGGACCGTACCGTACTGGTGAAGGTTCCCAGGGCTCAAATCCACAGAGGTGCTTAGTGCGTCACCGAGTGACGGATAGATGGAGCCCTCTTGATTTGGGTGAGGGATCAAGTTATAATAGGAAAGCCTGACCGTGGATCATAGTGGATAACGTGTTTGGAAGTGCCGTGCTCCCTGCACACTAAGGACCTCCTTTGTAGATTTCGGAAAAGAGTAGGCGCATTGTAGCCGCTACAAAATATTAAATTTTTCGTCCTTACCCCCAACCATGCTTTTTAAAGTGGCAGTCAAAAGTGTTTGGTGCGGTTGTCCAGTCCTTTCTATTTCATACTTTATTGAACTTATTCTCGTCCTGAGTGAAATACTACTCGCTGGGAGTTGAGCAATACTCAATTAATCAATCAATCCATTTAGGATCCTGTTTTACTTCACATCTATTGCCTCTGTATATTGTTTACCTTCAGTTTTATTTTTATTTTTTTATTATGCTTGTTAAAAGTAGATAATAAATTAGAGTGTTATTATAATTGTCTTAACACTTACTTTTAGTATCTTAGTTTGCCATAACCCATTCTTTATTGTCACAACCTTACAAGTTTTAGACGGAAGTAAACAAAAATAGCTTGTTAAACAAACATATTACAATATATAAATTGCTTCGGCACTGACATGGTTTATTAGATAACTTTATGTTTGAAATTTACGGAATTTACTTAAATTAATGTGAGGTCAATCTCCCTCAAGTACCGCCCTTAACCGATACAGGCGCGGATCCAGGATTTTACGTTAAGGGGGGGGGGGGGGCGCACTTCTTGGCGAGGGGTCTGGTGACCGCCTAGGTTCCCATCGAGTCCAGGGCAGCGCCCGATGTGGGGGCCAGGGGGGGGGGGGGGGGGGGTGAGGGGTGCGAAGCCCCCTGAAGCTCATGGGAATTAGAAAATATAGGACCTCTTTTCTGAATCGAAATTGATTAAAATTGTACCATGTGCGGCATGATTCTTCACATCGAAGGTACGTACAATGAAGTATAATATTTTACTCATGACGTAATTATTATTATTATTATTATTATTATTATACAATATTTATAAAGCGTCTATCTAATAAAACAATTACTCTAAGCGCTGTACAAAACACATAAAATGTTAATCCTATCAATAAAAGTAAAAGTAGCAATAAGAGTCAAGAATAAATTGAAAATAAAAAATAAAAAAAATAATGATGAGTCTTTACAAGTTTCTAGAAAATGACAACTGATTGCACATGTCCAAAAATAATTATAATTAAAAAGAGAGTTTAAAATCAAATACTGTCACCATAAGCTGCTCTAAAAAGATGAGTCTTTAAAAGTTTCTTGAAAATGCTAACTGATTGCACATGTCGAATGTTTTGAGGAAGACTGTTCCATAAAGTTGCGGCAGATTTGTCCAATCGGCGTTCACCGTAGGTTTTGGTGCGTATGCGTGGAGCCTTTAACAACTGCAAGTCTTCTGATCTTAATGCTCGAGTAGGTTGATATGCATTCACAAGTTCTTGTAGATAGACAGGTGCTAAGTTATTGAGTGCCTTAAAAGTATATAAAAGGATCTTATATTTAATTCGATATTGCACTGGTAGCCAATGTAAAGAGACGAGGACAGGCTTGATATGTTCATGTTTTCGTTTTCGTGATATTAATCGTGCAGCTGTGTTTTGTACCCGCTGAAGTTTAGAGAGAATGCTGGCATTCAACCCGCATAACAACGCATTTCCGTAATCTAAACGTGAAATCACTAGCGAATTGACCAACGTTTTGCAAGCATCATCAGTGATATAAAATCGTATACGTCCTATCTTGCGTATTTGGAGAAAACATGACTTAGAAACTGAACTTACTTGTTTCTCCATAGTCAGAGTTTTGTCGAAGTGGACACCTAAATTTTTCACAACAGATGCCTCGTTTACAATGTGTGCATCGAAGCTGATACTACAGTTGACAAAATCCTTCATGCGTTGCTTTGTTGTAAAATTTATCAGTTCAGTCTTGTCTTGATTAAGCTTAAGCATGTTTGATTTCATCCATGCACTGATGTCACTAAGACAAGCCTCCATTCGAGTAGCTATATTGATCCAATTGTCAATAGGTTTGATTACTAGGTACGCTTGGGTGTCATACGCATAAGGCTTTGCTACGACTTCAATATGAAGAACAGCAATCAAAGGCTTTTGCTTGTTCCATGAAAATATGTGTGATTTTGTTCAATGCACATTACCCTATATCCCTTCGCTCAAAAGAGAAAGAACTAATTCGTATGTTTGAAATAGTATTAATTAGGAAGGGGGAAATGAGCATGTCATTGCAATGGAGAGATAAGTCGAAAGAACAAAGTGTTAATATCACGTATTTAACATCAAGCGATTGTTAGGGGGGGGAGGGGGGGGGGGGGGGGCGGATGCGCTCCCGCCTGTATCCGCGCCTGCGATATTGGCTATCCTGGTTAAACCCTTTGAATTACTTGCTGACATGATCTTTTGACTATGAGCGTACTTGTTGACGTAATATTTATACTACGGTTTTCTGAGATAAACGGATAAACAATCGAACACGAAGCGTGAGATTGTTTAACCGTTTAACTTGAAAACCGCGGTATAAATGATTTGTAACATGAAGCCATGTAATATCACATCTAGGTCGTTGATTATTGCATGGATCTCTGAGAGTCTTAGCTGTTGCTTACATTCTGGTATATAAACCATAAAATAATCAAAGGAAAGGAATGCATTCATGTTACAATATTTGTTACAATAACTTACATAATAGCTATCGTTTTATAAATAACATATCAATAGAATATACATGCATTTGTGTTCAAGATGATGATTATGAAAAGAAGGGTTAAACAATTATGGTCAACTGTTCCACCAATGCAAATGAATATCTTTTCGTGGGGCCCACACAGGATCCCCGATGTGCAGAAATCGTACCTAGTTTCTCCGCTGTGAGGTACAACATCCTCCAAATGCGGCGTCCTCAAGTTTTATTGAAAATTAAAATATACAACTCGGTCTTCTTGTTGGACGCAAATGGTACCTCGTGGATGGATAATGTTACGGTCTTTGCACGTAAAAGACAATTTATAACAGTTCTAATAAGAAAGTTTGTTAATGGTGGTCATTAGTGTCCCGTTGCATGGCAAAATGGGCCGACCATATACATCAAAATTAATTTGGTCGAATTTAATGCTGCTAAAGTTGGCTTTAAACACTAATGAACCAATTAACTTCAAATTTCCTTGTCGTAATTGGAACACTCATCCATAGACACATCCGAATTATATTTGTTTGTAAACTATTACTCGTCAAGAGTATACTAGTAGCTGACATACTGCTCACTTGACATTCAACAACTTATCAAGAGAGAGAGTGATTGCTATTTTACTCTATCATGGAGAGAACTAGTTACATCCCAGGAGTTAATGATAATGTCCGCTTCGTACTTGACCAACATGCTGAAATGGATTTTCTACAGTGTAGCTCACTAAAACAATATTCCACAAGTAGACATGTCGCTCCACTCGAATACATCATGCTGATTCTGGGCCAAATAGTCTTTGCTCTTTCTCTTTAATGCTGTGTGCTCAGCGGAGAAGCAGCTAATACCAATGTTAGTTTTTTAGTTTAAACATATTTTATTTGCTCAAATGTGCAAAAAGGATAAGACACAAGTTAAACAAGCTTATGAAGTCTTCTCCTATATATACAATAATTTACAACATTATTTGATAGAGCATGCATGTATATAAATATTTCTTACGGTACATTAATATGTGTAGATTGAACTAAGTAAAATAGAGAATGGAGAAAGGAATGAGAGAGAGAGGGTTAGTGGTGATGATGTGTGCGATTGTTGTTTTGGTGAACAACTAGACAACAAGAAACCTTTCATACCTCTTTATATATTCAAACACATGCTTAAAAATAATTTCGTTCTGTTCATACGGGAGTGTAGGATTACCACAGGTCAAAAGTGTAAGGTCTAAAGCACAATAATTAGGTAGCCAGTTGAGATTTTGAAACAATGTATGTCTTATATTTGAATAATGGGAATAATCGAAGAAGAAATGATACGAGTCTTCGCGATTGGCACCACAACGACAAGACGGATCTGAGACTATATTTACTTGGAACAAATCGTAATTAAAAAAAAAAGCATAACATCGAAGCTGGGTTAAAATAATATTAAGTTTGCAAGGTCCAATTTCGTAATGTTTAGGAACTTGGCTAATATCTTTCCGCTTTCTTAAATCAGCTTTAAATTTTGCAATAGAATCCACATTTCGAAGAGATGGATCTAAGCTATTCCATTGACGTATAGTTGAAGGAATAAATGAATCATAAGTATTCGATAGTCTACAAAATGGCATTATAATATCACTTCCATTACGCAATGGATAAACGGTTGTACTTTGAATTGATGGTGGAATTAAGTCACAAAGATACATGGGTGCATTATTATTTTGTATATTATAAAACATTTGTAATTTTCTCCTCTTTCTTCTTTCTGCCAATGATTCCCAGCCTAACTCTTTATAAATTAAAATTGAACTAGCAAATATTGGAAGACCAGTAACAATTCTAGCAGCCTCAAGTTGCAAATGGTCAAGTTTATTAGAATTCCCTACCCCACAATTATCCCATACTTCACAAGCATATTCAAAAATTGGTCTGATATAAACAAAATATAATTTCTCTAGATTTTTCCGAGAAAGTTTATATTTTAACTTTCGAAGAACATTCAGGTGTTTGTAAATACTTAACAATATATTTTCAACATGTATATTCCATTTAGCATCGCTGCTAAATGTAACTCCCAAATGTTTGTGAGAATTTGTAATAGGAATAGTTCTTCCATTAAATGTAAAATTGAATTCTGGAATATCCGTATTTGAAAATCAGCATAATTTCTGTTTTATCTGAGTCATCAACCATTTCTTTGACCATTCATCCAGCTCATTCAAATCCTGATCAATCACAGTTTTTATCTGTAATTCATCACGGTTGGAATAGCTGAAGGAAGTGTCATCTGCGAAAAGTCGGGTAAAAGAGATTAACTTCTCAGCAATATCGTTGATATACATATTAAATAATAGAGGGCCTAGTACTGATCTGTGGGGAACACCAGCTGAAACATTGCAAAGTGAAGAAGACGAATTGTTTATTAATACTCTCTGTTGTCGATCTTGCAGGTAACAAGAGAACCAATTTAATAAATTACTATCCACACCGTATGATTTAATTTTATGTATCAACCCTTTATGCCAAGCTTTGGAAAAATCACAGAATACAATACAGCTAATTTCCTTTTTTTCTAGTGAATTTAGAATGCAGTTATACATTTCTAATAGTTGGTGTACTGTTGAATATTTTGGAAGAAAACCAGATTGATATTCATAAATTAACTTGTTTCTTAGTAGATGGCTAAATACATATTTGTAGATAACTCGTTCCATTATTTTTCCAACACAACTTATGAGAGATATAGGTCTATAATTAGACGGTAATGACTTGTCACCTTTTATAAAAATAGCAATCAAATGTGCAATCTTCCAGCTGGTTGGATATTTACATTGTAGAAGAGATTTATTAAGAATTAATTGAAGAGGGGCTGCTATTTTTTCAGGACAGATTTTTAACATTTTGTGACTTATTATATCTGGCCCCGATGCCTTATTAGGATTTATTATTTTAATAATATCAACAATCTCCTCTGTGGTAATGACTATATCTCGTAGAAAATTATCGGTCTTAAGTTCAATATCTGGAAGAGGAACGTTCGTATCTTCCAATGAAGAAATAAAACTAAAATATTTATTTAGTAATTCACACTTCTCGTCGTCTCCGTAAACTATCTCCTCTAGTCCTTCATCCTGAATTATATTTTGGAGAGGGGGTATATTACTACATCCTTTATTCGATTTAATTAACATCTTCATTATTTTCCAGTAAGTTTTTGGATTTGATATATTTTCTAAGATTATATTGTCTAAATATTGTTCAAAATGTTCTTTAGCAATCTTTTTTAAGTTATTAACTCTATTTCTCTGTTTCTTGTATTTGTTGATATCTGATTGTTTGTTATATTTTTTTACTGTCTTACGAATACGGTCTCGTTTCCTAATTTCTCTTCTGAGTTCGCCATTAAACCATGGTCGATCGCTATTACGTAGTGACAATTTTGGTTGGAATGCACTCCCTTGCGACTCTGAGGAATGTCTCAGTGAAAGTATTACACATTTCATCAACATCCTGGGAATCAGAAAGTAATGCATTCCAATCCACGGTATCTAGTTTGCTTGCAAATTTGTCATTGTCAGTTCGTTCATATAACCATACCTCCCTTTGAAATGATCTGGTTTGAAATTTAAGACATTCTATAAAAATTATTGATGCATCATGATCACTTATATCAGATGGGACTTTCAAAACATCCGAAAAAGAATAATGTATAGAATCGCTTATTATAATAGGGTCAAGCAGCGTTCTGCTGTGTTCCGTAACTCTGGTGGGCTTTTCAATAACATTCGTCAAATTAAACAAATTCATTGTGTCAATCAATTTATTGTTATGAGAAGTAAATAAATCTGAATTCGGGTCACCTGTTAGTATTATGTTTTGATTAATCTGATAACCCATCCCCAGGGGCGGATCCAGGATTTCAAGTTAGGGGGGAGCCCACTGAAAAAAATTGGGCCGAGCGGAGGGAGGCGCGAAAAAGTTTGGGGTATTTCGTGTGAAAAATCACGATTTTACGCCAAAAAATCTTTTTTTTTCAATTGCGGAGGGAGACGCGAAAATATTTGGGGTATTTCGTGTGAAAAATCACGTTTTTGCGCCAAAAAAAATCTTATTTTTTCCAATTTTAGGGGGGGGGGGGAGCGCGCCGGGTGCGCCCCCCCCCCCCCCCCCTGGATCCGCCCCTGATCCCTATAGCATAATTAAGTCGTGTCCAGTAGTCGGCGTCTGTCCATTCAGGTCTATATGTACTACATAATAAAAACGTCGTACCCTTACTTCTTTTTTCGTATTTCTACCCAGATGGATTCATCAATGTGATTTTCGAGTTCATTTTTACGGATAGCTGAAATATAATCTTTG
The DNA here is from genome assembly GCA_963383655.1 of Bathymodiolus septemdierum. Taxonomy (NCBI): domain Eukaryota; kingdom Metazoa; phylum Mollusca; class Bivalvia; order Mytilida; family Modiolidae; genus Bathymodiolus; species Bathymodiolus septemdierum. The sequence goes on along the minus strand of OY726521.1, from coordinate 70,449,605 downwards.
AAGTAAATCAGAAGACCCCCGCCTGCATTGTTTCGATCTTTATGGATTATATGTTTTGAAAAGGAATCAATCTCCATATCATTATTACTGATGTTTGGATGTAAATGTTATTTGTAGTCTTTGGTTTGAACCGACAGAGGCTTGAATCCACAATCTACCACACTCGAGACACATGCTAACCACTACACCACAGACATCACCAATACCAACATCTATCAACCAAACAAGGTTTATGGAAGCTATAACTCATAGTATATACCGTATTACAAGCAGAGTCCATGAGAGTCAACAAGATTAAAACATTTATGAAAATGAGTTGAGATCGAGTTTTCAGTTATATTGTGGCGGTCAGTTTTATTGGTGGAGCAAATCGGAGTACCCAGAGAAAACCATCAACCTGTCGCAAGTTACTGACAAACTTTATCACACAATGTTGTATCGAGTACACCTCGCCTGAGCGGGATTCGAACTCACAACGTTAAAATAGTAGTGATATGCACTGATTGCATAGGAAGCTATAAATCCAACTCTCATACGATCACGACCCCTCACTTTAATTGCTGTTTAAGAATAGCTGGGAGATACATTTGTATCAGTTTTGACATGAGTTATTATCATTGTCGTTTTGTTTATCAAGGCAACAAGGGGTGGAGTATACATATGTTTCTACATAAACTAATAAAAATGACGAACACAATGAAACAATTCTTATTTCTATTTTTAAGATTGTTTTGCAAAAAAAGGAGGCAATTAACCTTTAAAGTGACATTTTGATTATTAATAGTGTTATTGTTAAAAGGTAAATTATTCCCTGAGGTGCACTTACAATTTTGTTATTTATAAGAAAGTAGACAAAAACATTTGATAAACAAACAAAGGAATATGAAGTGTCTAGTTTCACATCTGTTGGGTTTGACAATATTAGGTAAGCTCTAATATTTTATACTGATTGTGCAAATTAACAACATTTCTTTGGTTGACCGGATGAATTTATATACCTGCAAAAATAATTACATAAATACAAAATGTATGTAGATTCGGCATCTGACAAATTAATACCATAACACTATATAGGCCGTAAAATCAAGATGTAATTATTCATTTTGTTGATATTGGTGGAATGGTTGACCATCATTGTTTAAACTTTTTTTTTACTAACATGTTATGGAATTATTCTTATTACAATTCTGAACACTTTCAGTCTGGTTCAAATAATTTGTTGATTTTTTATGCAGAAGAAACGAAGTTTATGAAAATATTCTGATCGTTGTGTATGAAATGGTGCCTTGTTGTTTCTGAAGTAGTAGAAACAATAACCTTTATGGTTGTTTCTTCTAGAAATGTAGTACTAAAGTAATAATTTTTTGATTAGAAAACGGAAAATTTGAGTTTTCTCGAAAACAATACATTTTTTTAAAACACAGTAAACGAGAGTTTTGTGCAGAATTTTACTACCATTTTTAAAATATGCATTTCATCTAACAATAACCTTTCATTATTGCTGCACTCATCTGAAATTTGACATATTCCCCGATTTTTACCGCCAAAATAGAGGTGGGAGTAAACTAACTAGAGGTAGCAGCCAGGTAAATCTTACCTTGATAGAGACAGGCATATTTTGACACTCCATTTTTAAACTTTAAAATCTTTCTAAAAGTTCACATAAAATTTCTTCATAAACCTATTTTTTTACATCTTAACATATATATAAACATCGCAAGAATGGGTAAAACAAAGGACTTGTCAAAAGATTGTAAAAACATTGTGTTAAATCTATTCAAGTTTTTTCAGCTTGAGAAGGCCAGGGGAAGACTATTTAATTCCCCAGATAATTTGATTAAAAGAACATGCAAGGCTGCTGGCATATCTTACAGTTCTGTGTATAGAGTTGTAAACGGTAAAAGTCCTCCTGAATCCAACAGACCGAAAGAAAGAAAAACTCTTGATGATTTTGACCGTTGCACGCTGGTAACCGTGAGGAGGGTTTGATTGATAGGTGTGATTTGGTTTTTCTTGCCAAAGCTAAAGATGGGGATTATCACCAAGAAATGAACGGGCCCATCTTTCTAAACTGGTTCGAAAATCAGCTTATGCCAGCATTAAAAAGCCCAAGTGTTATCGTTTTAGATAATGCCAGTTATCACAACATCAAGACTGAAGAAACTGTTGTGCCAAACTTTAATCAGAGAAAAGCTGTCTTACAAGATTATCTTTCAAAACACAACATTCCTTTTCAGCCCCTTGAAACTAAAAAACAACTTTATGAAAAAATCAAATTTAAGAAACTCCTTTCCGTTTTTAAAACTGATAAAATTGCCAACCTACACGGTCACGAAGTTCTAAGAACCCCTGTTCGCCATTGCGAATTGAACCCCATAGAACTTATTTGGGCACAGGTTAAAGGGTTTGTTGCAGAAAACAATACAACTTTTCGTTTGAAGGATGTGAAAGAACTTGTTTATGGGGGGCTTGGCAGAATTACAAAGGAAGTTTGGGCGAAGGCAGAAGACCATGTATTAAAAATAGAAAAGGAGTATGGGAAAGAGAATTGCATTAATAGGAGTGAGATTCCCCCAATAATAATTGATTTTGATGACGACGAGTCCAGCGACGAGGAAAGCTGAATCCAGTCCGACATGATTACAGATTGAAGGGTACACCGGTTGTAAATGACAGATTGTATATAACGTTTTTACCTATAAAATTTTATTCATATCCAATAATTATGTACTCTATGTTTAACTTCAGTGAATTTATTAGCAGAAAAAACCGTTCTTTTTCGAATTATTTCCGAAAGATTGAAATAACTTGGTCAAATTAAAAATCAGTAATTATGAAAATTTATGATTTCACTTTTTTTTTCAAAATTGTCCAGGTAAATCTCAGGTAAGCCTGTGTATAAATGTCACGTAGTCAAATGCATTAACCATGAAGGGAACAATAGCCTTCTCCGGCACTTCGACGAGAGACAATAGACCAGTAGCCCTTTTCACAAAAATTCGTAACTATAGTCCTAACTTTTTCACTTAAGATTATCTTACGACAATTCCTAAGTCCTTTTCACAAAGATTATCTTACGACAAATTTTAATCTTACGACTAAAATTACACTTACGATAAAAAATTCTTCCTTAGGTGTACTCGATACAATATTATGTGATAAAGTTTGTCAGTGATTTGCGACAGGTCAGTGGTTTTCTCCGAGTACTCCAGTTTTCTCCAGCAATAAAACTGACCGATATATTGTTGAAAGAGGCGTTAAACACCATAAACCATCTTCCTTAGCAACCTAGTTTCATTTCCATAGCACAACAAAACATTTTTTTAAATAAAATTATTCTATAAAATATCCCCGGCACTAATTTATAAGCAGTTTTTTATGCTATGATGTGTTTGTATGTTTATATTGAAGTTTTATCTAATATATGAATCGGTCACCAATAACTGCACAAAATATGAACGGGTATGATTTTCGTATAGAGGAACATTTCTAATGCATGTAAATTAAAATGATCTATAATAATTATCATTACTTGGAGTTGTGCGTCATCATCCACGCGTGGTTACTTTTGGTAGAAGTATTTTCTAAGGGAGTGCATCTTGAGTGTGAAAAAAAACCTATTCATATAATTCATTTTATCGGTTATTTGTCAGCAAAATATTTACCCCTTTTTTCCAATTAATCCCATCCCACATAAAATCAAACGCTTGTTCTTTTACTGATGAAAATGTATCCCGATTTTTCTGAGATAACGGCCCAAATAAAGATGTGTTTATCATCTATCAATCATGAAGACGAATAAATATCCCTGTTATATATTAATATTAATATAACAGAAGAATGTACACAAGTTTATGTATTGCCAGAGTGTTCGATGATCATCGAAGTTGCCAGAAATTAATAAATTATATTACTAATATAAAGGCAAAATCAAAACGATATCATTGGATCCAGAAAATTCCAGTCCTAAAGCGGCTGTTCATACAAAACTTTTGTAAGCGAAGTAGATGTCTAGAAGAAAATCCCGTATTCCTGTTTTTATCAAAAAAAAAAATGAAAAAAAATGAAAAAAAAAATTCTCCCCAAGTTTGCAATCTTTTCGATTGTCGATCGTTCCCGATTTGAAATATAAAATTAATGAGAATTATCCTGATTTTTTGGTCATGTAAACGATACACTGCTGCATCAAGGACGTATAATCCTTGGCTGCATTGAAGAGGTAAATGTACGGAATGCATCGTTATAGACAGACTCTGTTATTAGTGACGCCAAAAAGGAGTAAACAACAATGCCATTTGTAGCGTCTGTTTGTATTAAACCATATTCATTTCAATAAACATTTATCAATATGTGTAATTAGGTTTGTCATACGGTCAGAGAAAATGCGCTAACGATGAATTGGTCTCTTATTTTCAAGTCGAAGCGCCATTACATGGTCCATCTTTTTTTTCTATTTTTTTCACTTACGATAAAAGATAAGACCAAAATTTCTCTTACGATCAAAATTTTACACTTAGGACAGGGTAGTTTTACACGTAAAGTTAGGACTATTTTTACACTTAAGATTATCGTAAGTATTTTTGTGAAACTCTTTTTAATCTTAGTTTTACACTTACGACAATTTTTCATCGTAAGAATTTTTGTGAAAAGGGCTACTGCTGCGGGACCACCGTCGTTCCTATTGTTATATGGGATTACGTCCACGGTGAGTTGGCTGTCACATTTAACGAGCAAACTTGGCCTATTTTGAAGAACTTAGCCTGAAATAAAGACCAAAATAACGCCAAAAATTTGTAATTTTTCAGATGAGCAGGGCCTTCAGAATAATTTCAACCGTAAATATTTATACAATTCCAAAATGGTAGTAAAATTCCTGACAAAACTCTCGTTGGAAGCGTTAAAAAAAAATCTACGCTTTACGAAATATTTAGATTTTTCCGTTTTCTAATCAAAAAATTATTACTTTAACTTACTCTGGATAAGGTCATTCAGTCTCTAATAAAAGACATTCGTTGTAGACGAACACACTCTTGTTTGTTACATCTGTTGGAGCTAGGCAACGAATACCTATTGATTGTTATATATAAAGTTGAGCAGAACGACAACTATGACGATAATTCGGTTTGTTTGTTTTTTTGCTATAAACTTTTGACATAATAATCAAAGAGCTGACATATTTTATTTTGTAGTTGTGTTATTTTTTTCGGAATCAACATGTAAACCTGTTGTCGACTCCAATAACAAAGCATCGGATGCTACTGCTAAAATAAAACCTTTAGGTACGAGTACCAGTGTAAGCGCTGACAAGCAGTCTTCTGCTGGAACTCCAAAACTAAAAACTTCAGTTGCCGATGATGGAGGTGCAAAAACCAAGCCTTCAGTTGTCGACGATAGAGCTACTAAAGCAAAGCCTTCAGTTGTCGACGATGGAGCTGCTAAGACAAAGACTTCCATTGCCGATGATAAAGCTGCGACAGCAACGCTGTCAGATGCTGCTTCCGATAAGGGAACTGATACCAAAGCTTCCGTTTCATCTTCTGTTGGCACTGCCGAGGCAAAACAAATTGTTCTTGCTGTAGATATTACTGCTGAAACTAACCCTTCTAAAAAGGTTGCTGTTAAAACAAACCCTTCAGCTACCGATGTCGGAACTACAAAAACAAAGCCATCAGCTACCGATGATGGAACTGCAAAAGCAAAGCCATCAGTTACCGATGTTGGGATTGCAAAAACAAAGCCATCAGTTACCGATGATGGAACTGCAAAAACAATGCCGTCAGTTACCGATGATGGAACTGCAAAAACAAAGCCATCAATTGCCGATGATGGAACTGCAAAAACAAAGCCATCAGTTGGCAATGATGGAACTGCAAAAACAAAGCCATCAATTGCCGATGATGGAACTGCAAAAACAAAGCCATCAGTTGGCAATGACGGAGTAGCAAAAACAAAGCCGTCAGTTGTCGGTGACGGAGTAGCAACTGCTGCAAGCAACACACAAAATGGAATTAAATCTTCCACAACAATAAAAACTAGCAAGGATGCACCATTAAAAGGCGCAATTAATCCCAAAGACAAAAAGCAAGCACCTATCGACCAGAGAGGTCAGAGTCAAGTCACACAAACCCAGTCTACAGATCAGCAAATTCAACCATCTACAATAGAATGTCAAAATCTACCAAGAAAATACGAAGGAAACCGGCTTATTATTGATTCGGGTGATTGTGAAATGTAAGTACAATGTATATACACTTGAAATATACAAATGCATGTCATTTTGACATAATTTATTCAACATGAAAAATATTACCATATTACATCATTTAGATTACTTAATTAGGTTTATTATTGCATAGAATAGGACCTTCTGATGCTGGAATAACCTTCATCAGGTACGCTCAAAGTCGGAAGATTGCAAAGTCAAATAATATAAAGGTCTTTGGGAGCAAGAAAACAAAAAATGCCTAAACAGAATAGCCAATGTAGCATAAGATCACATACTAGTGTGTCTGAGGGTGAATAACCTTGTTTTTAATAATAAATAAATTTGTTAAGAAATTGTAAATTTCAATAATAAATACATCTAATAGACCATGCCAGTGCCGGAACACTGACCACTGGGTGAATGATATCCTCGACCTAATTAATACAATTCCAGACATAAGCCATATTTATATTTGGTAAATTATTTTCGTACACATTACCAGATGGAAGCCCTGTGATTTGATTAATGTTAGTAATCATTATTTAGAAGTGTAATGCCGCCCCGCACATTGATGTCAGTATTTATATGAGTATGTACTCGTTTATTATATTTTGCTGGAGTCCTCACATCTGTGAATTAATTTCTGTATACGAATTAGCATCAAAATAACAGATATTTCAAAATTTGGGTTTGGGCTTTGGTGTATAACGCCACTTTCAACAATAGTTCAATTATATTATGGCGGTCAGTTTTATTGGTGGAGATATGTAAATCCAACTACCATACGATCACGACCACCACCCCTCTCAAAATTTGGTGTTTATGGGCCATGAAAAAGAGAACCTTAAACCTCGATCCTTTGGTTATGCGATATCATCAAAGACCTAACTGTAAATCTGAGAGAAGGACAATATAATCGTTGTATAGCTTTAGCTTTGATTTAATATGTTTGTATCAAATAAAAAGAAGAATACAATCCATTAAAACACGCACGAACAGGAACACAAGACATAACACCACTCTAAATAAATAAAATTGTGAAGGTATCAAAAACGGGTAATCAGAAAGCGTAAATCGAAGATTGAAAGACAATACAATGGTCAAAAGAAAACAAAGACGAAGAGAAAAACAACGGTCAACAAAGCACCGCCGAAGACTAAGATTGAGAAAACAAGAATCCGACAAAAACAGGGGTGAACTCAGGTGCCCCGGAAGTGTAAACAGTTCCTGCTCTATTAACGACACCAATCGTGTAATTCATGTTAAAAATACGGTGAAAATCATAAAAGAGGAAAGAACGAGAATTTGGCAGAGACAAACGGAACTAATCCTTGGCCATCTGTGACTCAAACCTTCCCTAATGATTAACTAGGTCATTTTATTTGGCACAGACAAACGGAACTAATCCGTGGCCATCTGTGACTCAAACCTTCCGTAACTAGGTAATTTTTTGGGCGCGAGCCACACACGGCACGAAGACAAATAAAACAAAAACACAAAAAACTAAAAAGATGAAATACACGGACCAAACTAATCCAATTACATGAATTGTATGTAACAATTATTATAAATAACGCCTTAATTGGTGTCCCTGTGGCTAGACACATAGAGTCATTTTCAGAGACATAAACAATGCTGACAGTGATACATCGACTAATGACTGTCGCGTTTCTTTTATATATATATAAATGTAATATACAAAAGATGTCGCCAAGAAATAATAAAAACGTAATATTAGTACGTAACACGTGTTCCTTCATCATGTACGCTCAAAGCCAAAACAGAAAGGCCATTAACAAACTAGACTTAATATGCGTCAATTAATTTACCATGTTAAGTTATATTAAGTACTACTTTATGTCAATTTAATATTTTATGTGTATTTTTATGTATTTATTACAGAGTTGTGGAGGTCAATGAGGAAAATAACAAAAAGAAAAAAGACGAGTAAGTTAATTTGGTTTTTTTTCTTCAAGAAATTTGCATATTCTGTGCTAAACAGTACAAAAATGACATAAAAATGTTAACACACACACACACACATATATATATACCATCTCTCTTCGTGTTAACGGAAAACAGTATAAAATATTCAGACAGTAAATGTAGAAAATGAATATAAAATTCTGCATGATGTCTTTATGTTTCTTTGTGTCATGCAGCATAACCACCAATCTGAAGTTTGTTAATCAGCCTACTTTGAATATAATTGTGTATTTCAGTCACAAGAAGAGGGGTAAAGGAAAGAACACAAAGAAAGACATGTCAGTATACCTTGTTTATCTTTTGATTACCATTATTCACTTGCATCACAAATGTCTTTTAAAAACATATCTTCCCTAATTTTGGAATTGTTCGTCATATAAATATACTGACAAATGCATGCATCCTACTTCAAATGTTTATTGTAAATGCCATGGTTAATGATTTTCATAAAATTGACCATCTTTGAAAAAGGCGAATTTCGTATTTCACGTTTCGTTTTAATGCTTGCCAAAATTATGTAACTCCCGCGTTTAGACCCTCAGCGAGACCAGGAATTTTATATATGAATCGACTGCTTATAACTTGTTCTTCAAACTTACTGTCGCTATATTATTCTAGTTAACTGCATGATCTATGAAGATATCTTCAAAAAGCAGAGATCACCCGACAAAATTCTCAAATTATTCCAGCATCAGTAGTCTGTAAACGAATAATTATGAAATTTGGCAATACGTAATATACAAATAGAGGAGTAGAATTGAAAGTTAGTTACATACGACGATTATATATCCTAGTCATGTATTCGCCACCATGACTTGCTAACAGTTACGGAACATCTGTGTCACAAATCGTCAAATGACCACGGATATTGTCCGTTTGTCGTAATCACAATCCACTTCTTTCCTCATTCATAACTTATCCCATGGTTTGTAGCAAGAGTAACACGACGGATGCCACTAGTAGAACAGGAACTACTTTTCTTTCTGGAGCACATCACCGATTTTTAGTGAGGTTCGTGTTGCCCATTGTAGTGTTTTTGCAGATCAGTGTTAATAGGGGATCAACAAGTCTGATAACAACTGTTCACCACAATGACTGTAGTGTAGGAATAACATCCATAATACTAGTTATAACAGTTAAACAAATTGTTGTCATACAGCCAAGCATGTTCAAAAGGTCAACTCTATTACGCAGTTGCCATCTGTCATTACCAGTCAGTTGAGGTCTTCCAATACATGCTATTATTAATTAACTTTTATATATTAGCCTTTATATGATCAAATCTGTCAATACAATATAAAAACCTTCATTGGGCCAATACGGCAAAACTCAGTCCAATACGGATATTTTCCGTATTGGCCCGATTCCAGTCAGTCCAATAACAGCTAGATCGGAATCCGCTAGACGTTTCGACAATCGCAAGGAAAAATCCCGAGAGATATTGGACTGGTTAATTAATAAAGGTATCATTACGTGATGTTTTTCATATTGGCCTAGTTATAGGTCCTCGGTCTGATGTATTGGCCTTCGGTGTTATAGGTCCTCGGTCTGATGTATTGGCCTTCGGTGTTATAGGTCCTCGGTCTGATGTATTGGCATTCGGTGTTATAGGTCTTCGGTCTGATGTAATACAGCAGGCCTCGGACCTATAACTAGGCCAATATGAAAAAACATCACGTAGTAATACTATATTATATGATTATATTCAAGAGTCATCTGCCTTATGTGTTTACTGTTTAATTTGCAGTTTTTAATCTTTTGACAAGACTAAGCTTAAGCTTGAGATTTTATACTTAAAAATCTAACTATCGAGAGTGGAGAAATATCATAATTCACTAGAAACAGATGGAGAATCTGTTTCTCGTATGATTAAAACGTAAAAAATATTTAAATGGCACGTGGCAGGAATTATCGTGCAGAAATGCATTCACTGTGGGCGTGATTAGAAATAAAGCGAAAATTTAACCAACTGGTTTAAAGCGGCATTTGCGGTAGTACCTACCGACAAAATTTGTGGGCGGAGCTTATCATCAACAATCCCCATTGATGATATGAACAGCATATTTATGAAACTATATGTCACATGACCAACGTGACCTAAAGGTCACATACATCAAAAATTTGAATTTTATATAAAATAATATATAAGAAATTTTGAACGTCTATATAATAAACAGTATAACTAAATCATACATTTTGAATATCAAAATAAGGCCATTCGTGACCGAATACGCATTAATGATCCGCCCACTCGTTTAATCTAATGCCTACTTCGGTCACTCGTGGTCTTATTTTGATATTCAAAATCTACGATTAGTTATACTATATATATTATATTATTATGCTTTCTGTAAATTTCTTCTGTAATATAAGTTCATACGATGTTTTGGCATAAATCACAAAGAATTATATAGCGTTGATATACTATGCGAAAATAGTACATCTACTATGCCAGTTTCACGCGGGGAAGGTTGGGTTTTCAGCTGTCTGTCAAGCTATATATAGCTAGTCCACGTGCAAGGGGTCGGATCCAATCTGTCAATCTATCATTGTCGTCTATTATTCATGCTACTGTTTTTTAATACTTGTTATTGTTGTTAATTAAATTTCAAATTTCAAGACTATCTGATCCAATATATTAGTCACCAATATCAGACCTCCTTTATTGTAATAGTTCTCAATATATTTTGTCTACATATAACAGTCAGCATAATAATAATAATAATGTTGTGTTAGCAATGACTATGCCCTTCGGGTCGTGCACTATGTCTTCAACCCTGACCACTATATTGGCATAGTCATTGCTAATACAACATTATTATAAAAATAGAATAGTCTCTTAAATTAACAATCTATGATTTTATTTTCAATAGGGAAAAATATCGACCAACAGCAAAGTTTACATATAAAACGAGGGCTAACAATATTGATGCTGTCCAAAACCCAGCTAGCAATCCCGAAGCTGTCCATGACCCAGTAACACCATATGCAGCTAGGTCTTGTCCAGAACTTCCAACTAGAGTAGAAGGACAAACCGTTACCGTTACACTACTTGCGGGACTATGTGAAATGTAAGTGAAAAAGATTTACTCTGTAGGTATTGTGGTGTATAAGCCTATAACGATGAAGATAGTATTGAGTGGGAGCAAACTTGTCTGTGCCGATGAAAATCAATAAAAATGGCAGTCATAAATCGTGAACATATACATATCATGCTAACAATTTTTGACTCATCGACAAGAACTTATCAAACCTCAGGATGGGCACCGGTCCTCTGGCCCAAGACTAGTAAAACTTTGTTCGGACCAGTAATTTTTTCAGTTTTTAAGTAGAACTATATACAAATAAGGATGATTTATTTTATTTTATTTTTGGTGTTTAACGCCACTTTCAGCAGTATTTCAGCTATATATTTAGTGGTGGAAGAAGCCGGAGTACCCGGAGATAACCACCGACCATGGGCGGGTAACTGGTAAACTTATTCACTTGCGGCTGAGTCGAGTGCACCTTTTTGTAATTTACAAAGCCGGGCGCGAGACCACGCCGTATTGGTGATAGGCTTGTAGAGTTGTTAGGTAATCCAACTTCCTAACTCATTGCCAATGTCTTATTCAATACATATACAAAGATTCCTCTGTGTGTCATTCTTGTTTGTGCTCATTTTAGACTAATATTAAAATTATATGATTGACTATCAAAGTAAGAAAATGATAATAATTAAACAGTGAAGATGTTACTTATTAATGAACATCCTGATTAGAATGTTAATTAAGTATACATTTAGTTGCTAAAAGTTTAGTTATCTTGTTTGATTTGTAGAGAGCTTAATATAGAAAAAATGGAAGATGATAAACAGGAAAAAGGCACAGGACGCGGCCAAGGCAGGAGAATAGGAAAAGGAATGAAGTAAGCATTGTTACTAATACATTCATATTGGTTATTACTGGTTATATCAGTAGATAACAGATTTTTTTTTCTAATTAATTCCACCTTATATAAGAATGCTGGATTTTCATTGGATAAAAGCTATGCTATTTTTCCGCAAGTTTTATGATTTTCTCCAAATTTTCCTTCACCATGGTATTTTTTTCCCCGCCATTTTAAGTGCCGTGGTATTTTTCAGAAATACAACGGCAGGTGGGAAAATACCATGTCTAAAAATAGATTGTGACTAAAAATAGTAGTATTTTACATTCCGATGCTCTCGGGATTTATGTTCAGGTAATGATAACCACATATTCGATGGAATTATAGAAATATACCATGCTTGTAAGTGGTATTCGGAAAATTTGTCTAGTCTCTCAACCAATATTGTTGGGCAAATACCACTTACAAGCATGGTATATTTCTATACAAATTTTCACCATAGCCCCCCTCCCCCTCCCAAGGGATATAAAATTGTATCATTAATAATAAATTAATAAATAATAAATTCAGATTTTCTATTTAAAATAAATCTCATTTACGAAACCACTGATATTTGTTCAATTTTTAACGCTGATTTTTTAGTCGCAACAAATTTTTCTTTTTCTTTTTAAAATGTCGAAACATAACATTTATTTAACTGTAAAATTCACAAATAAATTTCCCCCTCCCCCCTCCTTTTCCCCTTTTTTTCTTGTTTAAATCAATGATCAACAACATTCCAGAATCGAACAAATGAATAAATATAACATAGATTTCTTTTACATGCATCTTTTTGTTTTACATTATCATATCAAGAAAATGGTGGCTGTAACATTCATCAAATTCAAGTGAGGGTAGGGGTTTTCGGGTGGGTTTCCGCGTAAGATGGTTCCGTTTCAATGTTAAAAGTCCGGTATTTTTCTTTCATATATGAACCAAAGAACACATTTATAGCTGTTCTTCTTTTTAAAAATTAATTATATTTAATAAAATAATAACATTTTAACCTTTAATTCACTCAGTAATATGCTTTTCCTCGCCGTAGAGCAAAAATTCTTACATGGTTGGAAAGCTGGGGATGTCAAGATTCTATATTTATAAACTATTGACCTGAGTAGCCTTGCTATACCATGCGGAGTCAGTGTGTTTTAAATCGGTCATCCAATCAGGACGCTCATTATTCTTGTCCAAGATAAAAATACATCGCTAAAATTACCGGTGTGTGTTTCCTCACTTCAACTCGTAAATTTACATAGAAATCGGAGATATTTCGTCATAAAACTTCACACATGGTTTTGTCTATCATATTTCTTGAAGACAAACATAAAATATTATTGCATTTATCAATATTTTATGAGTATCAACAGTTTTTTCAACACCGTATCTGTTTCTCGATACAGCCACCCGATTACCAATGAGACAAGTCACGTGACTACACATGCTACTCACAGTGACCCGTGACCCACTTTAACACGTTCTACCAGTTCATTCTTAATATGTTGTGTAAAACAAGCTAAAGGTACTGTAATGTCAAACATAAAGTCTCTTCATTTGGCTTTAGAAATCCTACCAAAACAACTGCTTAGTGCATGAATGTGCATTGATTCCTCCTCAGTTGCCCAAATAATAGGTCTTAGAGTCTTCCAATATATTTACAAAAGTTGGAATCGAATATATTTTTTAATCTAATTGTTCAATATCGCAGTAATTGTTCTTATGGTTCAAGACATGTACAGTTGATAGGAACTTTTTCAAATAATAGCTCTGAGTCTTTCAGGAAATATACTAAAAATAGGAATTACATTTTTTTTCCATACCAAGACTCATCATGGACATTCATATTTGCAACCTTCATGCAAAACTATTTTGTAATTAAACCATTCTCAAAATCCCTGTATTAGTAAAAAAAAAAAAAAAAAAAAAAACATTTGTTCTCTCTGGTTAGGTTTATGGTGTTTAACGCCACTTTCAACAATATTTCAGTTATACCGTAGCGGTCAGTTTTATTGGTGGAGGAAACCGGAGTACATAGAGAACACCATCGATCTGTCGATAGTCACTGACAAACATTTTCACATAATGTTGTATCAGTACTCCTCGCCATGAACGGGATTCGAACTCACAACTTTAGGGTTAATAGGCACCGATAGTACGGGTAGTTGTAAATCAACGGTCCCTGTTCTATTTAAAAAATAATCCAAGGTATTTATATTTGTAGCCTTCATGCAAGAGTGAAATAGTATTGGTCAAGATAACCCGTGAAGAAGACTTAACTCCGAAAATCCTTATTGTTCAATATCTACGATATTCGTTATTCAAGCTCTCATGCAAATGTCCTTCAAAAACAAACCGAACAACTGTTCTTGTTATGTTCCATCTATAAATATCAATTTCATTTTGCTTATTATTACAGCAGAAAGGCACCAAAGAAAGTCAAACATTTGTAAGTTAAACATCTGTAGATTAAGGATTTGTTTCAGTTTTAGGTTGAACATAAAACGTCATTTTTAAATGACAAAAAAAAAAGACAAAGACAAAGACAAATAACGGTCTACAAACACTACACATAAAACTAAAGATTGAGCAACACGATTCATACTATTAACTCGCGTTCACCGGAAGGGTATGCAGTTTCTGCTCCACTAGGAACATCCGTCGTTTTTTAACTCTTAAACGATACGAATATCATGTTATTGAAATCGTTTTAGACTCGTGTATACGTAAACGAATAAATACACATAATATTCATGTTGATAGTTCCGAATCTAGGAAATAATTCTATACATTAAATAACATTAAAACTACAAAGATCTCCGGATGTAGTGTTTATTGACAGAAGTTAAGAGCATGCCTTATTTCAGGGTATAAGTTATGGTTATTATTGAACACTCTACTATGAAACACACAATATAAAAACAACAGTGGTTTATATTACATCTCAGAAGAATATATACAAGTAGTAGATGCTAAACGCGCCTTTCAACAATAGTTCAGTTATATCCTAGTAGTCCATTTTATTTGTGGAAGAAACCGACGATAACCACCAACCTTTTGCAAGTCACTGACAACTTTTAAAAGTTGTATCGAGTACACCTCATCATGGCAGGGAAATTTAACTCACAATTTTAGCTGTGACAGGAACAAATTGCATCGATCTATATCAAATAGCGGATGTGTTAACTAGTTATTGTACAGTTTGTGACAATATCTGGTAATTATAGAATATAGAAAGCTTCTGGTATAATTATGACTGGTACATGTTTATATAGTACTAATCATCCTATTAGCATAATGTTTCTATCTGATACCAGTCACTATAACAATATTATGTTTTGAAGGATGAAGATGATTCCTTCTGTAACGTTCAGACCAAAGCAAGCTCAGCCACAACCAACATAAGAAATATGTTCATAATAAAGAGAGGATTAGTATCAGTTTCTTGTGATTGAGTCATTTGCATACCATATATATATATAGACGTTCATTGTATGTTTCCTGGATGTAGGAGTGGATATCGTGCAAATGTGCAGTTGAGTATGGGAGAGAGTACAGAACAGACTAATGTCTTTAATGTTTGTCAATGAAACTGTCAAATGTATAGATATTGTATTTGTTTTATCATATAGTGTGTTCTCGGAACAATAAATATCGTTTAGCTGCATTCTGTACGCTACACATCGTTTTACATTAATATCTAAAATAATAGACTTGGTTCAATTTGGAGAGAGGGTCCGGGTGGCTCAATGAGTTAGGTAGTTGGATTACCTAACAACTCATACAAGCCTATCACCAATACGACGTGGGTTCGCGCCCGGTTTTGTAAATTACAAAAAGGGTGCACTCGATTCGCAAGTGATAAAGTTTATCAGTTGCTTGCCCATAGTCTGTGGTTCTCTCCGAGTACTCCGGCTTCTTCCACCACTAAAACTGGTCGCCATGATATAGCTGAAATATTGCTGAAAGTGGAGTTAAACATCAAATCAAATCAAATCAAATCAAAATCAAATCAATTTGGAGACATGTCACTTTTATAATGAAATAAATATATACAATTTTTTATTTTCACTTAGTGTTTGTAACTTGCCTATCTTTCACATTTGTATATGCTGTTTCACATAAAACAAGTTACTGCAAGATGAACCACAGAGTACCCGGATACACAAAACTACAGTTCAAACAAAAGGTAGAACAAAATAAACAAACAAAAGTCATGACAACACAAACTATCAATGTGGCCTTGTGGTCATATCAAAAATATTTGAGTGCGAATTTCGTACCCGTACTTCAAAGTCATCCATTCAGAACACTTTAGATATTGGGTACGGTATTCAGATTGGCTGTATTTCGAGTACAAGTTTAAAATAATCATCAAGAGTTACAGGACTGTATATTCAGTTCATACACCATTGTGGTCATTAAACTTTCGAGCACAATTTTCGTACTCGTATTTCAAAATCGTTGCATCAGAACACTATTTATTGGCTACAGCATTGTGATTGACAGTTTGTCGAGTATACGTACAAAACTGGTACTCGAATACTTCATGGCCACATGGCTACATGTGCGATGTAACACTAATTAAACACTGTGATGTTTGTTTTGTTTTGATTGGCTATCTTATTTAGGTCCTTTTGTTTTACCTGCTCTCACAGGCTTTTAAATTTATTCGGCTTTCCAAGTGTACTTGATGAAGGTGAGTCCAGAAATGCGTCGTGCGGACTACATTTGATATCTACGTTTGTGTTACTATCACTGGGTCGATGCCTCTCCTGGTGGAACCCGAGGGTATCATTCGCCAAGTGTACACTGACATGGTTTATTAGTGAAATTTAGTTTGTAAATAATGATGTTATTATTACAAATGTAGTTCATCTCTCTCAAGCATACGCCGCAGTCAACCTCAACTTTTGGCTATCCTATTTAAGCCTTTGGTATTCTTGCTGTAATATTCTCAAACATTTAAAAAAAAATATATATAATTTGGGTTTTCAATCTTTTGACCTTGAGCGTACGTGATGAAGATTATTCCAGAAAGCGCCGTGCACGTACTAAATCAGATATCTATGTTTTTTTTATTACCTATATTTTATTAGTCATTCAAAAGCTCACTAGAGCTTATGTTATGTATTATAGATATTTAGACTTTAAATCAAACTTATGTGATATTTGATTTGATTATTGTACCTAGACATCAAAGTGCCGTTAGCATTGATATCCACTTCACAAACTTGAAATTTGCATTTTATTTTGAATAAGTAAATAAATGATTACATAAAAGGATTCAATATGAACTCCTGGGGGTAATATTACATTTTTCATTGCTGCAAACAAACACATCTATATTTTATTATACCATATGTGCTCTATTTTTTAATCTTAATTTATGAAAATAAATTTAAAGAGAGGTGGTAAATAATTACACCAACACCAACAAAAGTCGTGTATGTCTAGATCTGTATATTACATAGTTCATAGGAACGGAGCTCAACCCCTGTTTTTGGTCGGTTCGTGTTGTTGGATCTTTAGTTTCCTGTGTAATGTTTTGTAGATCGTTGTTAGTCTTTTTCCTTTTGGTCATTGTGTTGGCTGTCCTTTCTCGGATTCTGATTACCCCATTTGTATCTTCAAACTCTTTGTGCCTTTTACAATAGTATTTCCTCAAGCTTCTCAACGGCTTGAACTCATTAGAACATGGAGCCTTCATTTGTATTAGATTCAATCTCCACTTCACAATGATAATTTACATAGCAGTAGCCCTTTTCACAAAAATTCGTAACTATAGTCCTAACTTTTTCACTTAAGATTATCTTACGACAATTCCTAAGTCCTTTTCACAAAGATTATCTTACGACAAATTTAATCTTACGACTAAAATTACACGTACGATAAAGATTCTTCCTTAGGTGTACTCGATACAACATTATGTGATACAGTTTGTCAGTGATTTGCGACAGGTCAATGGTTTTCTCCGAGTACTCCAGTTTTCTCCACCAATAAAACTGACCGATATATTGTTGAAAGGGGCGTTAAACACCATAAACCATCTTCCTTAGCAACCTAGTTTCATTTCCATAGCACAACAAAACATTTTTTTAAATAAAATTATTCTATAAAATATCCCCGGCACTAATTTAAAAGCAGTTTTTTATGCTATGATGTGTTTGTATGTTTATATTGAATTTTTATCTAATATATGAATCGGTCACCAATAACTGCACAAAATATGAACGGGTATGATTTTCGTATAGAGGAACATTTCTAATGCATGTAAATTAAAATGATCTATAATAATTATCATTACTTGGAGTTGTGCGTCATCATCCACGCGTGGTTACTTTTACCTTGATCTTTTTTATCTTTAACTTATTTTAACTTATACAAATGAGTATTTTAAAGGTAAAGAGTTTATTTTTCTGTAAAAATCATGAAATAAAATTAAAACGTTTTTGCATAAATATTGAACTTCCGGTGTAAGCAAGCGGGAGAAATATTCAAACAGAGATGATCACTGCATATCGGAAACGACATTTCCCAGTATTTGTAACTAAAAATAGCTCTACCAATCAAAAAAGAGCTAAGTAAGAACCAATGAACGCCAACGACAAATTAGTCTTTCTCTGTCTCTATATCCATTAGATTGAGACAGGCAATTGTCAGTCTAAGAGTGGCGTAGTGATTCCTTAGCAAACAAGACGGCAATCACCTATACAGAGTTGTCGGTCCTTACAGGCTCTCTATCTCTGTAAGCGTCTCGATTTTACAAGATTCTTGTAAAATATTAATATACTCAAGATTTTGCTTCTAAGACGCTATTCGTCTTTTTTGCATATATTTTTAGTTTTGACGTGAAATATGATTTTATTTGAGGCGAAATACAATTTTAAAAAAGCTATATTTATAGGGACTATATTTTTGTGAAACGTTTTACTATTCTCAGTAATTTGGTTTATTTATTCATCCGATAAAATGTCAACATTAGATACAATTGTTAAAGATTATGACAAGAACATCGTGTTGAGGGACTGTCAAAGGCAAGCTTTTGAATATCTACATAAAAAATTGTCACATGATCGTTCGTTACATGATCACGTGTTTTGGGACTACTTTTGAGACGTTTACAGAGATAGAGATCCTGCAAGGACCGACAACTCTGTATGGGAGATTGACAAGACGGATGTTGATCAGCGAATACCAACATAGGTACCTGAGGACAGAATACCCCTTTGGTATCCCTCTTTGCCCCCCTTTTATGGTCACTTTTGTGTGCCTGTCCCATATATTCACATATCTGTCATCTCATGTATACATTTGTATAATGTTGTTCAACGATATATGTAAGTTACTATCAAAGGCCATTTTTTATATATAATATATCAACAAGGTTGCTAGCTTTCACAGCAATAGCGGAGGTACCGCTTGGGAATAATTTCATCTTACACCAGTTGGAAATGACATATTTTTGAATATTCTGTCAGGTGCAACTGAATATTTTATGTGATCAAACGTGGGTGGATTAACCTTCCCAACTCATAATGAGCATTGAAGCATTATTGAAGTTGATCTTTCAAATGGTGCACATCTTTGTGCTACCTTTAATGAAACGATACAGGGAAAGCTTAGGCGATGCTGGTTTTCAGCTAGATGCAACAATAGAGTTACTTGAATGTACTACTGTATTTATCAGAAATTTCAGGGATTCAAGACCCATTACTGATGCGAGTGGTGAGCGGCTAAAGCAAAATAGTGATGCTATTAACTGGTTCATTAATTGGGAAAATAAAGCGAAAAGGGACACTAATATCAAAAACAAAGAGAAGCATTTAATATCTCATCAGACAAGAGATGATATTATTTCTTCAGTTAAGGGGTTTGAAGAATTGTGTATCTACAAACTTAAGAAATCAAATTCTTCAATTATTCCAAGCCGTGTAAATAGCGACATAATAGAAAACATGTCCTTTCAGCAAAGAACACTCCATAATGGAGCCAACACAAATCCAAACTATTTAGATTACTATAACTCTGTTAATCCTGTTATTCTTGGACAAGCTTCCATATCCAGAAAATCAAATGTAGGAGGTGGTGAAGGAGCACAATTGCAACAAGTAGTCCAGTCAAAACAGAAGGTATTAATTATAAATTATGTGATGCACATGTCATGCTTTCTTGCGGAAAGGGGGGGGGGGGGCAATAATTTGCATGTATAGATATTAGAGTAATACAAGTAATTAAGTAAAAAACCTTTAAACTATGAGGGGGTGGACAGAAGGTGGCAGCCCGGGAGGTGGGGTCTGGAACCAGGAGTTGGAGGGGTGGAAGTAAAAAGAAAAATTGAGAAGAGCAAAAAAATAAAAAAATAAAAATTAAAAGGGGGAAGGAATAAGGAGATTGGCTCGCCCTTCCTCCCCAACCAAGGATTGGTACTTGTATCCACTTTTTGAAAATAAAATCTGTTATTAAAATATAATACTGTTAGGAGTGATGGGTGACCGGGGGGAAGAAACCTGGTAGTTGGTGGTCAGGAACCAGTGGTTGGGGAGGCGGGACCCGAAAGCTGGAGGGAAAGGTGTCTAGAATCAGGGGGAGGGAAGCGGGAGTTTGGCCCCCTGCTGTCCAGCCCCTCAGGAATTGATTGATTGATTGATTACTCGAAACAAGGAAAGGTGATTGGTAGGGACGGATGATTTTGCCAGTGCAACAGGTCTCTTATGGACCACTCATCATGAGTATAATGCTCATAATGAGCTGTTACACTGGGTTCTTTAACGTGCGGAGAGGGTGGCAATCTCTCAACACGGAACCTCGGTTTTATTTACGTCTGATCCGCAGGACGGGTTGGTTGTGAATTTATACATCCCGCACAACCGACGGACACCCCTTCAAACCGAAGAAGCTCTCGGTCCCATTTTAAGTTGGATTATATAATGAGCTCTGACGTCGATAATTGGCAACAAAGGTAGGCGTGTCATACACCATGTTGTAGAACAATTATCATATTTCAAGTAGAGAATACATTTGAGGTCATTTAAAAATTCTAAAACATTTTTTTCGACCGTGAACTGAGGCAATCGACGCGAAACCGATAAGGACCTTTCTTTATGGATAGACGTAGATAGTAAACAAATATATATATGAAACGAGTGCCTGTGATTTGGCTTCACTGTTGACAAATAATCAGCATCATGATAGCAAGCAAACATTGATTTTCCAGCAATGGGAGCTAATTTTACAACCAGACAGCGTTTATAATATTTACAAGTATTTATTGTTCAGCACATCCAGAAAAATTTCATGACCTTTTAAAATATATGAGTATGGTCCGATTAGGGGTATCACGATGCGCAAATCTCAACTGGAAAATGTACGATGAACAGTACCGGCTGCGTAAAGCGCAGGATCCTGCAAGCTCTTGGTCTTTGGTCGATTATGAATTGTGGTTGATATATTAGAACAATAACTAGGATTGGGTCGTTTAAATGTATCTATATGGTGGCAGGGGAAACGAGGGATGGTTGTGAGCCAAATCAAGGGTCAAATCAGATTAATGAAGAAATATGAAGACCCCCCACAATTCATTATATTACATGTTGCAGGTAATGACTTGGGTTGGAAAAAAAAGTCGGCTTTGTTTGCGCAACGAAATATATATATATATATATATATATACATATACGTCTGAAAATTAAACCAAACAGTGTTAGAATTAGATTTTAGAGCTGTCAAATTTTTGTTCTTCCCTCGACGGGATTTGAACCCGCACCATTGATACACTGCAGCACCATTCGCTTAACCTTAGGTCCAGCGCCCTAGACCACTCGACCACATCCACTCCCTAAAAAAGGAGCTTCAAAAATCGTAGTGTTACCTTTTCTCGTAAGGCAAATCTAGGAATAGACGTAAGACATGTGTATAAGCGTGTGTAGATGGTACATATATACTTAAGATTATAATTTGACAGCAATCTAACTCAGCAATTTTTAATATATTGTATAGGATCATGAAGAATTCACTATACAGTCACAGGAAATAAAGTATATTATACAAACGTCTAGAAGCAAGTGACAACCATACAATATATCTGTCCCACTCGATCTCAAAATTACTAAGGATATATATATATATATAATTCGTTGAATTTTGATTGAACTACCAAATACAACAATAATTTGGTCACAAATACTCCCCCGCCTGAAGTGGAGATATTCCGAAAACCAAACTGCTGTGCATGAATCTCGTTACATAATTAATAATTCTATTGCATCCTTTGTTACAAAGCTTGGTGGTCATTATATCAAGTACCCAGATATATGCCGAAACTATACATTTCTAAATCAGATGGAGTTCATCTTACACCAGTTGGAAATGACATATTTTTGAATATTCTGCCAGGTGCAACTGAGTATTTTATGTGATCAAACGTGGGTGGATTAACCTTCCCAACTCATAATGAGCATTGAAGCATTATTGAAGTTGATCTTTCAAATGGTGCACATCTTTGTTTAAAGGATTAAACAATTAGATGTTATTGATAATCTTACCTTAATTATGTTTTATACCTTAATTAAGTTTTATTTAATGCGTTGAAGTTGTTTTCGAAGTACGTATACATCTTAATAAGATTAATCGAATATCTCAGTATCTATAATCTAAGTGGTTTAGATAAAAACCACATATCTATCTATCTATCTATCATCTGTCTAAATGGTTTAAGCAAAAACCACATAACCACATAGTCAATTTGTGATGTATATATGTTGTCGCTTTTATGATTAATTTGGTGTTGGTACAGGTTACAAGCGAATACCCCATTTCATGGCGGTTGGTAGTGCAACCAAGAGTTTGCCTGCTCTGTCAATTTGGCGGAATTCGCTGCTTTTTATGTTTATCTTTGTATACTATTCTGTTTGAAACATACCATTTGAACATTTACACCTGTGTATCCCACGGTGTGATCAGACTTTAATTTACAAGCACCTGTGTATCCCACGGTGCATTGTATAGCCGTTGAATATCTATCTATCTGCCATCTATCAAAAGGTTGCCATAATTTGTCGGTAACCGCATATCTTGTTATCGTATCTATCTATCTATCTATACATTTATATATATCTTGATCTGATATTGTATAGATATTAATAATTAAACCTGTGGCCAATTACCGCCAAAACTTTATATATTTGTTTCTTTATACCCGTACGAGATAACTGAATTTAAGTTATATGCTTAAATTCATTTATCGCGTCGGGATTCTACGGGATTGTATTCAGGATTTTAGGTTAACAGTTTAGAGTGACGTAGTAATTCCTTAACAAACAAGACTGATGTTGATCAGCGATTAATTTTAAACCCATCCTCCCTCTCCAGTAATTTAGAATGGATACTGCTGCTGGCTTTGAATTTATAATTTCAGATGCTGATCCGCCTTGATGATTGGAAACTGGTGTTTTCTATAGTGTAAATGGATTACAGTACCACACAACGATTTACTCACCGTGAAGAATTATTTGACAATTTGTGCAGTTTTCCGTTAGTTGGATCGCTGCTTTTTATGTTTAGCGGAATTCGCTGCTTTTTATGTTTATCTTTGTATACTATTCTGCTTGAAACATACCATTTGAACATTTGCACCTGTGTATCCCACGGTGTGATCAGATTTTAATTTACAAGCACCTGTGTATCTAGAAACGATAACGTAACCCTCAGTCCGCTTTTGCTCCAGCGAGGGTTACGATTCGGTCCCATTCAACGTAATGGAGCAGCGCCCGGAGTGATTCACACCGGGCGGTTTTTTGTCCTAATTTCGTTGAAGTGGTTGGAAAAATTAACGGAGGTGAAAGATAAATATATTTAGGTAAAGCTTGAGGTGTTAAGTAAACGCTGCATCAATCCATGGTAGACTTATATCCATCTGAAAATTTTAATGCATGAAATCTTCTTTCTGTACGACATTTTGTTTGCAAGTTGCTATTTCACGTGCACTTGCCTCGTTTTGGAGATATCCTTATTTGGATCGATTGCCGTAAACATCGTAGTAAAAGTTTTCCATATTTGGCATTCAGATCCATATATGGGTAGGCTCCGCCCATCACGAGAGTCTACGTAAGGTGTAATGGCGGACAAGAAACAATTTTCGAATACGAAATCGATCGTGAAGGTAGAAACAGGTATTGTAACACTTATTTCGTATCACCATTACTTAAAAATTGTAGGGAATAATAAATTATGACCACATATGCAAAAAGAAAGTTGAAATATTCACGGAACGAAAATTTTAATTTGCTCCATTACGTTGAATGGGACCGAATCGTAACCCTCGCTGGAGCAAAAGCGGACTGAGGGTTGTATACCCGTTGAATATCTATCTATCTACCATCTATCAAAAGGTTGCCATAATTTGTCGGTAACCGCATATCTTGTTATCGTATCTATCTATCTATCTATACATTTATATATATTGATCTGATATTGTATAAACATTAATAATTAAACCTGTGGCCAATTACCGCCAAAACTTTATATATTTGTTTCTTTATACCCGTACGAGATAATGCTCGTTTATAGCCTTGGGGAGATTCATGCGCCAGCAGTAATGGACTGGTAAATTTTGTGAACTTCTTCCGTCGGGAGTCCTAGTGGTGCAAATGAATAATTTAGAATGAATCAGTCTTCAAAGATACTAAATATGGTTTAGGTGTGCTCGAGTCAACTTTTCGTGTACATACTTTGTTAAAATAACTTTTATTCATCCTCTTGTGGACACTACTATGGGCATAATTGAATAAAAAAAAATGGCGACCAGCAAAATAAAAAGTGTAAACATAGGTGAAACTTCGGTTTCAACTAAACGCAAGAACCCATGTAGTCCTGATGACCTCCCTGGTCATCAAAAACAAGTGTCCCGTCAGACTAAACCTAGAAAATTAAGCTATTCAGCCGACGATTTAGATAAATCTGGTATTGACGACACCAAGGTTGAGCAAATTCTTGCAAAAAAGCCCGGAATCACCTTTAACATCCAAGAACTTGTTTGTAGTGTTTTAAAAGATGATTCTTTTATTAACAAACTTGTTCCAAAGATATGTGAATCCGTTTGTCAAAAACTTGAGGAAAAGTATGTTAATCTTGTGAATGACGTTGTCAAACCATTACAAGAATCTGTCATTAAACAAGCAGAACTTATTAAACAACAAAGCACTACAATTGACAAACATGTAGTAAAACTAACTCGACACGAACACACCGTAAACAAGCAAGACGAACATATAAAAACACTACAACAAACAGTTACTGATCTTAAAGGAAATATTACCGATCTCCAAAACAACTTATCTGACCTAGACATAAGATTAGAAGACCAGGAGCAATACTCCCGCCGCACTAGCCTTCGGTTTCACAATATTCCGTGTGGAGACACAAGAAACTTGTATAAAATGAATACAGATCAAATTAAACATGTATTAGATATCTGTAATGATGTATTGAAAGTACCAATTACAATAAATGAAATCGGGAGAACACACCCAATAGGCAAAGTCCGTGGTGGTAAAATCCAAGTAATTGCTAGATTTTCTACTTACCGTCAAAGAAACTTAGTGTTCAGTGCTAAACGTAACTTAAAAAACCACAAAGATAATGTATTTATTACAGAAAATCTTACTCCGTGAAGACGGAAATTCATGGACGAACTCAATTATCTTCGTGTTAAACGCAGAATCCAGGCCTGTTGGTCGCATGATGGTCGAATTTTCGCTATCGGTGTGAATAGTAGATCCACCGATTTAATCACATGTATTGATGACATTTATTTCATGCTTGATAAATATCCAGAAAATCCGTCCTCCGCCGACACCGAGTTGCCTGAACCTGTTGTAGATCCGTCGGTTCAACCAAACACTGAAGGAGACGAAATGTAAAATCCACGTGGTTTTGTTTACGTTCCATATTATGACATCTTGTACATATACATTGATATCGTAGTAATATAATAATATCACAATACTTATTGACTATTTGTTTTTAACGTGTGGTTACTAAACATTAATCCTTTTGTTATGGTAAACTAAAATAGCCAACTCGTGTCCTATTCTGAAAATAGCTCCCACAATTCATAAAGCGTGAATTAAGTGAATATATTATACACATGTCTATAAAGGTCAATGTTTGGGTGTACTCGACTTATTAATTTGAATTTATTTGCAGAAATAAAAATGATATTATTTTATTTGTTATTATTAAGGTTAGTTATATAAAATCAACTTTTTTAACGAAATGATTTAGTAACAACACGTTGTGGGTTCTATATGTTTAGGTATTTTATAAATATATTATTTGTGATATATTTCATTGGATCAACAAATTTATATTTAGGACTCCCAGATGGGAAATATATCATGCGATATGTGCAAAGGGAAGTGCTTTGTATATAGAATCATATGTTTTGCTTTTTTTTATTGTACTAATGTTTTTTTATTTTTGTGTTTCATACTTATGATTTTTTCTATGATCACTATCATTGATGTACATGCCTTTTGTTTGTGTTTAACCTATCGCTATAATTTTTATTTGATTTTTTGGTTTGATAATGGGTAATGACATTGTCGCTTACAGAATTGCGATAGGTTCATTTTATCTCAGAACTAGATCTGTCGTTGTCAAAAACATATTGGTTTCCTTAAAATTGTCATCATACGTCCTATTAGTTTTACTTTTAGTCATATATCCACTGTCTCTAATCAATTGTCAAAGTTTCATCAATAACTACTTATTTGAATGCTTTTATCAAAACATATCATTTACCTTGTTACTTTTGCAACTTCTGCTTTTGGGCAATGATGTAGCTGAAAATCCTGGACCAGAAACTAAGGTAGGTGAAGTCAGTGTTTTTCATTGGAACTCTAGAAGTATTAGGCATAAACTTGATTATTTACAAACCATAAGTAATGACTCATCACTAATTTGTGTTACTGAAAGTCATTTAGATGAAAATATTCTGACAACGGATATTAAACTACCAGGATATCATGAGCCTTTTAGGAACGACAGAAACTGCTTTGGTGGGGGAGTCTTGGTTTACACTGCAGATTACTTGCACGTATTAAGACGCAATGATTTAGAATTTAATGGGGGAGAGTTAATTTGGTTAGAAGTAATCTTCCCTAGATTTAAAATTCTTGTATGTGCTGTTTATAGGTCCCCTGGTGCAGTAAATAACTTCTGGGAAAACTTTCACATTTCAATTGAAAGGGCATTCGAGTCATCTCCTCGTATTATTATAACTGGTGATTTAAATGTAAATTTATTGATAGAAAATGATCATCGCTTAAACCAAATTATAAATATTTTTAATCTCACAAATTGTATTCGTGAACCTACAAGATTAGGTGCCTTATTGGACCCTATACTCTTGTCGGATGAACTAGAAACTACGTTTTCTGATGTTATGCAAGTAGATAGAATTAAAAGTGATCATGATGCCACAATTGCCTTTTCCCCAATCCCCTATGACCTTCAGACTAACTATAAAAGAGATGTATGGCTGTATAAACATGGAAATGATGATGGTTTTAATTCTGAAATTGACCAATTTGACTGGAAAAGCCATTTATCATCACTAAATGACATTGATGAAATGAGGTCTAAATTTTCTAATAAATATATTGAACTTGCAAAAAAATACATTCCTGTGAAAACTGTAACTATCAGGCCTAATGATAAACCTTGATTTAATTCATCAATACGAAAATCCATGCGTCTCCGGGACCGTCTCCATAAACAACTTAAGCGTAAGTATTCAGTTTCTCTTCTGGGTAAATATCGGGCACAAAGAAATAAAGTGAACAATATGGTTAAGTATGCTAGAGAACAGTTCTTCATAAATGTAAATGATATGTTAGACAACGAAGGGAAGTCAAACCCTAAGTCATATTGGAGTCTTGTTAAAAAATTAACGGGTAAATCAACCTCATCACCTATACCACCTTTGCAGAACGAGGCTACTGGTGAGTTTGTTGTAAATGACGAAGATAAAGCTAATCTTCTAAACACGTTCTTTTGTTCAATCTCTGAAATTATTGATTCTGATCTACCTACACCAGTTTTTGATAAGCGTACAGGACGTAAGCTTGATGTGTTCAATATAACAATTGATGAAATCAAGGATGTTCTTCTGAATTTAAAATTAGGAAAAGCAGTTGGTAATGACAAAATTAGTCATAATATGTTAAAACATACAGCATCTACTGTCTGTAAGCCCCTTGAGATTAGTTTTAAGTGTTCTCTACAAACTGGTAGATTCCCACATATGTGGAAATCTGCTATAATTATTGCTTTGTTTAAAAAGGGTATCAAATCCGATCCTACAAATTATAAACCAATTTCCTTGTTAAGTTGTGTTGGTAAAGTGTTTGAACGTGTGATTTTTAAATATATTTATAATTTTCTGATAGACAATTCCTTAATTTATAAATATCAGTCAGGTTTTATGCATAAACATTCCACAGTGCATCAATTAATAGAAATTTACCATAATATTTGTTTAGCTTTGGAAAATCATGAAATAATTTGTTCAGTGTTTTGTGACATATCCAAGGCATTTGACCGTGTCTGGCATAAAGGCCTTATTAAAAATATCGAAGGTTACGGAATTACTGGAAACCTTTTACGTTGGCTTGAGAACTATATAAGTAATAGGTATCAGGGAGTTATCATACGGAATTGTCTGTCAGAAAAGGGGAATTTAAAAGGTGGTGTTCCTCAAGGGTCTGTCTTAGGTCCCTTGTTATTTTTGTTGTATATTAATGATATTGCAGACAATACTCAAAGCTTCTCAAGGCTGTTTGCTGATGATACATCATTATTATATTCTTCTAATAATATAAATGAAATTGAAGTTATAGTTAATTCAGACTTATCTAAAATTTATAACTGGTCAAAAGAATGGCTCGTTGACTTTAACCCAAAGAAAACAGAATGTATTATTTTTTCTACTAACCAAGCAGTCAATAAGCTTTGTATTGTCTTCAATAATGAGAATGTAAAATTTGTAGAAAACCACAAACATTTAGATGTCACCTTTTCCCACAATTGTAAATGGCATTGTCATATTGAAAATATACTAAAAAGCACGTCTAGTCAACTATCAATGTTACGAAAATTTAAATTTTCTTTAAGCAGACACAACCTGGAAGCAATTTATTTTACATATATGTTGCCCCTTTTAGAATATGCTTGTGAATTATGGGAAGGGTGTACTCAGCAAGAATATAATAAAATTGAACAAATTCAGCATGAAGCTGCCAGAATTATAACTGGATTATCCAAATTTTCGAGTTTGGAATCGCATTATTTCGAAACTGGATGGGAACCACTTCACTCTCGTCGAAGAAGAAGAAGAAAATTAAATATGTTTTACAAAATTCGAAATAACAATGCACCTTCGTATTTATGCGACTGTCTATTACCCTTTGAGCGAAACGAAAATGCTTACAATTTGCGTAATCAAACAGATTATAGTAACCCATTTATTAGGTTACAATTGTATCGCAACTCATTTTTTCCTTCTTCGATCAAACGTTGGAACAATTTGACACCAGAGATAAGAAGTGCCCCGACAGTTAGTAGTTTTAAAAAGTCACTAATAAATGATGTTAATTTATTGAAACCATCTAGATACTATTCATATGGTTGTAGAGTGTTAAATGTCCTACACACTGGATTCAGACATAGATCTAGTAACTTGAATGCCGACCTTTTTAGGGTAAATTTAATTAATGACCCAGGTTGTGTCTGTGGATGGGTAATAGAGGATGTGATTCACTTTTTTCTAGAGTGTTGTTTATATGTTGAAGCTCGTGAACAGTTGACAAATAATCTGCAATTTCTTGACAGTTTACTGATTGAAATTTTACTATTTGGCGATGATAGCTTATCTGAGGAACAAAATGCACATATATTCAAATCAGTGCAGTTGTATATCAAACAAACGAAACGTTTTACCCCACAGTGATCACACTTCATATATTGAATTTAACTATTTTCTTTTGTGAACATTTTCTCCATTGTTGATTTACCCCAACGAATATGACAATTATGTACTGTTATAACTCAATATATTATATAATTTAAAAAATCTTTTTTTTCTTTTTTTCTCAATGTTGTTATAAAATGTAATTGTTATTTATACATTATTACTGGCTGGTGCATGGAATATAAAATTGTATGTAAATATGTGGAGAGGACCTTTGTAAGTTGGAATAACTTGTGTCCGATCCAAATGCTATATAGTTAACAATAAAATATGTTTAATCTAAATAGCCTTATAGGGTTGACAGCATAGAACAAACTTACAAACATGGATATATATACATATACAAACATGAACATACAAATCAATCATACATTAAAACAAACATAATAATTATGCAGCTATATTGAGTCCACTCTCCTCAGTGCTAATGGCTTTTGAATGAAAGGGGCAGCAAGTTGAATAAGACACGAAGAAGATAAAAAAAAAATCGAGATTTTGAATATGATTATTTCCCATCAATTTTGTGCATAAATTTTCAATCTGGGTTAAAAATTCCTTTTTTTTTTGGCAATGAAAGAAGAAGTGTTCCTCGTCATCAATTACAATTAGGTGACATTGCCCACAAATTCGTTGTTCTCTATTTATTTTATTATATCTGCCTATTCTCATTTTCACAATTAATTTTCTATTTTCAAAGTTTGAATTTTCAATAAAAGGTTCATATAATATAATTTGTCTTTATTTTGCTGTATAGAAAAAGTTTATTGTTGATATTAAAAAACCTCAATTTCTCGAAAAACATGTTTTCATAGTTTTCTAGTAATGTTTTTTTCAAAGATTTTGTGAGATGCCATTTCACCTTGTTAAAATTAGTAACCTCTATATTTTTTTTCAGTTATTTCGTTTGTGCTTAATATACCGTATTCTCTACAAAGGTATACCAGGAATATGTCCCATTTAAATGTAATGCTTTTGAGAGGCTATATGCATCCAATAATAAAGGATTATTATCCTTGTTTGAAATTCTAGCCATATACTTCAAGACTTGCAACTTTATATAAACATCTAAAGGATATTGAGAAATGTCTGCTCTAGCAGCTATGTTGACAGATTTTTTACTTATTCCAAGAATAAATTTACAAAATTTTAAGTTAACCTTTTCTAGAAAACTTGTATCTAATGAGTCAATGAGATCAAAATTAGAATTTGACTTGCTTGCCCGCAATTGTCCTTTTAAGTATTTTTTCATAGAAATCCATATACCAAATTTCTGAGTTATACATGAGTATAGGTTTAACAAGAGATTCAAATAGTTTTTTGCATATCTTTATTGAAACATTTTCAATAGGGTTTAAATATTTAAACATGGAAAACATAATCTTACTACCTTTTTTTTTGATAATTCAATATGGGTAGAATGAAATTTTCCTGAAGCCTCAATAAGATTTCCCAAATATTTATATTTCAGGACTAATTTATACGTATTTAAATAAAAATCAGACTTGTTATATGGAATATTTCGTTGTTGAAAGATTATAGCTTTAGTCTTTTTCACATTTACTGAGAGTTGCCATTTTTTACAATATTCACTCAATTTATCTAAAGATTTCTGTAGGTCCTCTGCACTTTCAGATAGGAGTAAAATGTCATCTGCAAACATGAGACAATTTAAGGACAGTGTTTCTAATGTAACTGGATGACAGCTATCATCAAATATATCTGGTAAATCATTTATATAAATTTTATATAAATTGGAGACTCAAATTATCCCCTTGCTTAACCCCCCTTTCTATATTCACAAAATTGGATAAATCTTCACCCATTTTAACTGAAGCCTCAGTATGTTTATGCTTATCTTTAATAATGTTGTATAATTTTGAACCAATATTTTGGTTTTGTAATATCTTATATAAAAGTCCCAGTCTACACACTGAATCAAAAGCTTTCTTTAGATCAATAAAGCATCCAAGTATTTTTTGTTTATTTGTATCAACATACTTATTAGTCAATGATTTGACAATAAAAATGCTGTCTGATGTCCTGCTTTTTTTTCTGAAACCAAACTGTGATGCATTAATTTTATTTTCATATATATCCAAGAGGCGATTATTTATTACCGAATTGAAAATTTTGCTCAAACAATTCATCAGCGAGATCCCTCTGTAATTCATGGGGTTAAATTGGTCCCCACTTTTAAAAATAGGAATAATATATGGCTGATTCCATTTATCTGGGTATACTGAAGTATCTAATATCAAATTAAAATATTTTGCAAGTGCAGTAAGCATGGCATGGCTGTTATGTTTGATTATTTCATAGCAAATCAAATCAGGTCCACTGCTTTTCCCACTTTTTAGTTTCTTAATGATGGTTTTAATCTCAGTAATGCAAATAAGTCTATCTGTACAATTTTCTGTTAACCTATGTTCTCCGTTATGCAGATCTATAGAAATTTGTTCTTCAAAAGCAGTATCAATTATGACAGGATTACCCTGTGTTTTAAAATGATTGGCTAATGAATTAAGATCATTTATACTTCTGTCTTCACACTTAACATTTTTTTTTTGTCAATAGATCTCAGTATTTTCCAAAACTCTTTACTTTCTTCCGGTGAGAGGTTACTAATTTTACCTAAAATTTGCTTTTTATATCTTTTTCTTTTAACTTTTGCTGCCCCTTTCATTTGTTTTTTAAATATAAGAACTTTAATTTGACATTTTGATCAAAGGGAAACAACTTCATTTTTCTACTCTAAAAATTTACATTTTTCCTTAATGCAAGGAATTCAGAATCTGTCCAAGGAGCTTTAAACTTTTTTTTTTTTATTAGTTTTTTTTTCAGGCATTTTTCTGAGAGATCTGTATAAATATTTGTAATGATTTCATTCGCTTTATTAACTCCAGAAGAGGACTTCTCAAAGTTAGTTATCCCAAACTCAATTATATTTTCATAAACATTTTTTTCTGAAAGCTCTTTTTCCAGCAACATTTTCTAAAGTCTTGTCCACTGAAATGAAAATTCATGCTTCACATAATCATCATGTTGATCTACTATATTCAGATTACAATTAAGATGTGTGACTAACTGACAATGATCTGAAAAGTATGTTGGAATTTTTTACTATAAAATATTTCACTGAGAGGAGTAGACTCATACTAGCAACTGCATAGTCTACTAAACTACAACCTTTTGAGCTATAGCATGTCATATTACCAAGAATATCACCAACATATCTACCATTTAACATCCAGAGTTGGGCAGAGGCACAGAGATTTAACAAGTCTCTACCCTGTGAATTTAAAATTTTATCCTGAGATTTTCTAGATAAATATATATCCGACTTATAATTTTCGGGCAAAATATCAGACATATGTTGCGAAACTTCATCATCTGAAATAAAATCTACCCCTGTGGATGTTCTTGAATTATAATCTCCCATAATTAATATTTTACCTTTATCCGTTAATAAATTAATTTCAGACTCTAGATGTTCATATTCATTATTATAATGTGGTGAATTTAATGGGGGTATATATATACCACATAAATATAAATCATGGTCTAGTCCAAAAAAAAGTTTTCTTCAATTTCAGCCATATTCTGTTATGTGATTTAGAAATATTTTCAATGCATTCAATACCTCTTTTTAATTCTTTTTTAATATATGTTATAATCCCTCCACTATTTCTTCTTGCTCGTTTTTTCCTCGCTCTATATTTAGATAAACTATAATAATTTGGAATTTTAATATCCGACGAGTCGTCCTTCCATGTTTCTAATAATCCCAGTTTATATGTTCTATAAAATCCTCATCTCAGTACTTCTGCCCTAATCCATTAACGTTCCAACTAGATATTGAGAGACAATCTATATAGGACTGATTCATAATGAACTTACTTTGTAATTGCAAGAAAAGACATGATAAATACTCTACTTTAAGTAGTTTATAACACCACTATTTATAAATATAAATGTGTGCATAGTCACAAATCCAACAGTATGATATGTATTCATAGATATGAGTCACATGTTTGTTTACCAACAATATGCTAAACATTGCATAATATATTCTTTATATTTTGCCCTTTTCTCAATACCACTACATGTAGACATAATGTTAATTTAGCTTGTATTCTCTATTTATACCTGTTTCTACCTTTGTCTCAATAGAAATATAGTGAATATTAAATTTGTTTAAAATTAAATAAACTCTCCTTTGGGTGTTTGGATGTAAATTCAAAATAATTTACATTCAAACATGTCAAAGATTCAAAATGCTCATAGTAAATTTTCATAATACTTTATAAAATATATATATAGTGAGAGAGCTGAGCATTTGTTGCAAGGATCCAGAATTTGTATAAACATTTCATATCATTTTGGTGAAATTTTATTTTGAATAATTGTTGGTATATACTAATATATGCACATTCACTTGTACTAGTGTGTATAATTTTGATTATACTGGTATTCACTTGTACTAGTGTGTATAATTTTGATTATACTGGTATTCACTTGTACTAGTGTGTATAATTTTGATTATACTGGTATTCACTTGTACTAGTGTGTATAATTTTGATTATACTGGTATTCACTTGTACTAGTGTGTATAATTTTGATTATACTGGTATTCACTTGTACTAGTGTGTATAATTTTGATTATACTGGTATTCACTTGTACTAGTGTGTATAATTTTGATTAAACTGGTATTCACTTGTACTAATGTGCATAATTTTGATTATACTGGTATTCACTTGTACTAGTGTGTATAATTTTGATTATACTGGTATTCACTTGTACTAGTGTGTATAATTTTGATTATACTGGTATTCACTTGTACTAGTGTGTATAATTTTGATTATACTGGTATTCACTTGTACTAGTGTGTATAATTTTGATTATACTGGTATTCACTTGTACTAGTGTGTATAATTTTGATTAAACTGGTATTCACTTGTACTAATGTGCATAATTTTGATTATACTGGTATTCACTTGTACTAGTGTGTATAATTTTGATTATACTGGTATTCACTTGTACTAGTGTGTATAATTTTGATTATACTGGTATTCACTTGTACTAGTGTGTATAATTTTAATTATACTGGTATTCACTTGTACTAGTGTGTATAATTTTGATTATACTGGTATTCAAATTTGTGTTCTTAGTACTTTTGGGACATCATTTGTATGAACAAACAAACAAATAAGGAAAGAAATATAGAATAAAATAATAATCAGCTCTCTTGACTGAATAATAAATCAGATATATAACAACACATCAGTTATGTTTTGAACTATGAACTGTATCTCTTCAAAACTTTCTCATAATGATCATACACAATTAGCTTAGCTCTTGTTTAAATGATTTTAGAAACCATTTTAGTTTTTCTTCATCAAAATTGTTACCACTTTTGTTTTCATACACCTGAAACCTGTCCATATTTTTATTTTCATACATATCGGATCTATTCATGCAGTTATAGCTGTCCTGATCTCCATAACGTGAAACCCTACTCCATAGGGTATCTGGCATGCTCCTAGACTCATTGTTATGGTGTCTTCAACCTATACGCCAACATTTTGAAATATCATATTCAACGTATGCCAACACACATTATATTACAGGTGTTTATATAACAATTAATGACAGTTACAGGTAAGTAAATTTGGAGATGCAGGTCTCAAAAGTGAAATTTATTATGAAAAAAAAACTAAACAAAAAACAATCTAAAAATATAAGAATAAGTCTGTTAAAATTTAACAACTTGAAAAAAAAAATTAAACTTTTGTAAAAAGGTCACAAAAGTGAAATTTATTATTGAAAAAAATAATAAACTAAACAAAAAACAATCTAAAAATATAAGAATAAGTCTGTTAAAATTTAACAACTTGAGAAAAAAAAATAATTAAACTTTTGTAAAAATTTATACCGGTACATAAAATAAAAATCTGATAAAATTAAACAAAAATCTGTAAATAAAAAAGATGAAAATGTAAAATTTTAGAATAATTTAAATAAATAATCTTTCTAAAATGTATGAATTCAAAATATTATATGATACTCATGCAAATAAGCAATATTCTTAAAATCTAAATTCAAAAGTTTTTAATAATATTTATTTATAAATTTAGAATTATCATAATTTTGAAGGGTATTTTTTAATTGCTCACTCCAAGCTAATTAATCATAAGATAATTCAGTTCACTCCAAGCTAATTATTTATAAGATAATTTGAAGTAAAATAATTTTAGCCTTCATTTTTCCAGTGAAAATATAGTTTTTGGTCCCATTTACAGTTTTGTCTAATACTAATAGTGTCGTCACTCTTACTGTCTTGTTTTTGTACATTAGCTGGGGGTTAATATTTCTGGTAATAGAGGATCATATCAACACCAAACAAAGAGATAGGTTCTGATGATCCATAGATCTACTTCTCCTTTTAGTTCTGTTTTATCAACGTCAGTGAACATTTCATTTGAATCTCACATATTGTCATTAATTGAATCTACATTGCTACTTTCATTTATCCTTTGTACATTTTTTTCATCAGAACCTATCTCTTTGTTTGGTGTTGATATGTTTTCATTTACAACACCTGTAGTGATATCAAGTGACTTTCTTTTATCCTTTTCTTTACTTGTTAAGTCAGAATCTTCGGTTTCATTGTCTTCCTTTAGATCAGCTAGAGCATCAAACTTATTTGACAGTTTTTACTTTTATTTCATTTTTTTCTTTCTCCTTATTCAGTGGTTGATTCAGATTTTGAGTTGGTATATGATCCATGTCGTGGGAACGGGTTTCCTCATGTTTAAAACTTTTGTTTTCGAAAGTCTCAAATTTGAGTAGTATTGTACGAGCTTTTATAAAGATCCTATGGGTGCCGATTGCATAACCCTAACCCTAACACCACGTCCTAACCGTAACACCAACAGCTAACCCTAACCCTAACACTAACCCTAACCCTAGGTAAAAAAGTATTTATAATTAGATAATACAAATGCGATAAAATTCTTATCAATCAAAGTAAATAAAAACCACCACTGATTATAATACAATAAATTTGTTATCTATCAAGTGATGTTTACCCGACAATCATATTGTAAATAGATAGTTAAACAAGTATTTATAATTATGTAATACACATTTATGGTAACAACGACCGAATTTGTAATCGTTTTATCTTCAAGGTAAAAACCATTTCTTTAATTGTTATCGAAGGGAGATCAATTATATTTTATAAATATTATTATTTTTCGTTTCCTTTTTTTAGCGATAATATACATAGATTATCATTTGACTGCATCGAATAAATTAGATTTATATCGTCTGCACTGATGGATCGATTGGTTTTTATTGAATTTCATCTGATAAGAAATGAATATCGCTGGGGAAAGTCAAACCGATAAAATTGTCTGATGAGTGCATTAAAACGGTAAATATCACCGGGTTTTCTTTTTAATAACCTATATAAACAAAGCAATGATAGTCTTCCCAATGTTGAGGATGAAGGTTACCCAATGCGTAGGTCTTATCACTGACCCATTCATTCTATCGTTCTTACAGTAGCCGCTGGCACTATTCTATCCGACACAAACAGGAGTAGGTATTAAAAGAAAGAAAATTAGAAATGAGGAATATTGAGTAGGGGAGGAGTGATTTAAGGCGTGAACAATAACGAAAATTATAATTCAATTCTTTTTATTCACTATATGTTGTACACAGAATTCATTCGTGATTGTCTTTCAATTCGGCCTCGATCGTCTTTGGGTCTCGAGCGGAGAATTCATTCACGATATCTTCTAGAGTAAAGTTCCTATATCTGTATTTGACGAAGTGAACGCAATATAGTCCACAGGTGTTGCCGTCCTCGGGTTGAACTCGAACTGTGTTGAACTTGTATTGAGGTCCGTTGGCGATCAGCACGTTTCTGAAGCGACGGTGATACGTTTCCGGTGCTCGTCCGAACGAATCGAAATATTCGGTGGGTCCTTCTTTTGGGAGATGAAATGCTACCCGGTGTGTCCCTTCTCGATCGCAAGAGTTCGTGTTGACGACGAAACTTTGGGCTCGGCTCTCTACTCGGGCGGAGAGTTGGTCGGCGCAGCACACAGTCGCTGGCAGATCTTTAAGATAGCATTCCTGTTCGTAGCCGTAGGTACCCTCTTCTCTCTTGCATCTCTTGGCGAGAGGTTCGTCGACGGGACATCCACGTATTTGGTGATCTTTCAAACCCCACACGTGAGCTAATTCGAGTCCGCAGGGTCGACAGGCTAAGAGGTCCGGGTGTTCCTCCTCTTCCTCCTCCACATCCTCCTCCACATCCTCCACCTAATCCCCCTTCTCCACATCCTCCTCCATATCTTCCTCCTCCTCCTCCTCCACACCATCCTCTTCCCCCTCCTCCACATACTCCTCAACCTCCTCCACAACCTCCTCCTCCACACCCTCCTCCTCATTCTCCTCCTTCGCTTCCTCCTCCCCACACCCTCCTCCTCCTTCACCTCCACACCCTCCTCCTCCTCCACATCATCCGTCTGATCATCCTCCTCTACACTCTCCTCCTCATTCTCACATAACCATCATGCGTATCCACCGCCGCCGCCATCATCACTAATACAGACACACCAGCAGTCAAGGAGGCATCATGTATATCCACCGCATCGCCGCCGCCCGCAAGGTTGACAGGCTAAGAGGTCCGGATGTTCCTCTTGTTCTAGAGGAGGAGGAGGGGGATGTGGAGAAGGAGGAGAAGAAGTGGGAAACTGAAGAGGAGAATGTAGATGTGGAAAAGAAGGAGGGAGATGAGAAGAATGTGGAAGAGGAGATGGAGGAGGAGGGGAGGATGAGGAGGTGGAAGCAGAGGAGGAGGATGTTGAGGAGGAGGAGGAAACTGAGAAGGAGGAGGATGTAGATGTGGAAGAGGAGGGGAGGGGAGGAGAATGTGGGGGAGGAGGAGGAAGTGGAACACCCGGACCTCTTAGCCTGTCGACCCTGCAGGCGGCGGCGGTGGCGGTGGATATCTACGATTGCATATGTCTGTATTGGTGATGGCGGCGGTGGTGGTGCCGATGGATATACATGATGCCTCCTTGACTGCTGGTATTTCGGTATTGGTGATGATGGCGGCGGCGGTGGATGCGTATGATGGTTCTGTGATAATGAGGAGGGTGTGGAGGAGGAGGATGTGGAGGTGGATGAGGAGGAGGGTGTGGAGGAGATGTAGAGAAGGAAGAGGGTGTAGAGGAGGAGGAGGGTGTAGAAGAGGAGGAGGGTGTAGAGGAGGAGGGTGTAGAGGAGGAGGAGGGTGTAGAGGAGGAGGAGGATGAAGAGGAGGAGGAACACCCGGATCTATTAGCCTGTCGACCCTGCGGACTCGTATTCGCTCATGCGTGGGGTCTGAAAGATCACCAGATACGTGGATGTCCCGTCGACGAACCTCTCGCCAAGAGATGCAAGAGAGAGTACGATGGGGTAGAAGGCACCTACGGCTACGAACAGGAATGCTATCTTAAAAATCTGTCGGCGACCGTGTGTTGCGACGACCAACCCCCGCCCGAGTAGAGAGTCAAGCCCAGAGGTTCGTCGTCAACACGGACTCTTGCGATCGAGAAGGGACACACCGGGTGGCATTTCATTTCCCAAAAGGAGGAACAGCCGAATTTTTCGATTCGTTCGGACGAGCACCGGAAACGTATCACCGTCGCTTCAGAAACGTGCTGTTCGCCAACGGACCGCAATACAAGTTCAACACAGTTCGAGTTCAACCCGAGGACGGCAACACCTGTGAACTATATTGCGTTCACTTCGTCAAATACAGATATAGGAACTTTACTCTAGAAGACATCGTGAATGAATTCTCCGCTCGAGACTCAAAGACGATCGAGGCCGAATTGAAAGACAATTACGAATAAATTTTGTGTACAACATATAGTGAATAAAAAGAATTGAATTATAATTTTCGTTATTGTTCACGCCTTAAATCACTCCTCCCCTACTCAATATTCCCCATTTCGAATTTTCGTTCTTTGAATAACTACCTGTTTGTGTCGGATAGAATATTGCCAGCGGCTACTGTAAGAACGATAGCATGAATGGGTCAATGATAAGACCTACACACTAGGTAACCTCCATCCTCAACATTGGGAAGACTATCATTGCTTTGTTTATATAGGTTATTAAAAAGAAAACCCGGTGATATTTACCGTTTTAATGCACTCATCAGACAATTTTATCGGTTTGACTTTCCCCAACGATGTTCATTTCTTATCAGATGAAATTCAATACAACCAATTGATCCATCAGTGCAGACGATATAAATCCAATTTATTCGATCTAATCAAATGATAA
Source organism: Bathymodiolus septemdierum (assembly GCA_963383655.1). Lineage (NCBI taxonomy): Eukaryota > Metazoa > Mollusca > Bivalvia > Mytilida > Modiolidae > Bathymodiolus > Bathymodiolus septemdierum. The sequence continues at coordinate 70,409,132 of OY726521.1, read as the reverse complement.
TATATGTATATATATTATCGCTAAAAAAAGGAAACGAAAAATAATAATACTTAAAAAATATAATTGATCTCCCTTCGATAACAATTAAAGAAATGGTTTTTACCTTGAAGATAAAACGATTACAAATTCGGTCGTTGTTACCATAAATGTGTATTACATAATTATAAATACTTGTTTAACTATCTATTTACAATATGATTGTCGGGTAAACATCACTTGATAGATAACAAATTTATTGTATCAGTGATGGTTTTTATTTACTTTGATTGATAAGAATTTTATCGCATTCGTATTATCTAATTATAAATACTTTTTTACCTAAGGTTAGAGTTAATTATAAATACTTTTTTACCTAGGGTTAGAGTTAATTTTAAATACTTTTTTACCTAGGGTTAGGGATAATTATAAATACTTTTTGACATAGGGTTAGGGTTAGTGTTGGGGTTAGGGCTAGCTGTTGGTGTTAGGGTTAGGATGTGGTTATGCAATCGGCTCCCGATCGTATCTTTATAAATCCTCGTACCATACTACTAATTTGAGTTCCAACCCTGATATTTTATTTGTTAATTCAACGATATTGTCAATGAATTTTACACAATCTGGTATGTTGTCTTGTTGTATTAGTGCTTTTATTCCTGAACAGAATTTTGGTTTTCAGATTTACTCTTTAACATTAGTTCGTCTACTTTTAGTTCTAGTGCACTTAGTCTTTCAATTACCTCGGCATTATTTAGTGTTTGTATTGTCTTGTCTAGCTTTTCTATTTTGTCATTCAATGTTTGTTAAGTGGCTAAAACTGGCTTCACATTATTTTGTAAAGATAACGATTGATCTACATGGTCATTTTCTATTATGTGTAGGGCCTGTATGTAATGATTGATCTACATGGTCATTTTCTATTGTGTGTAGGGCTTGTATGTAATGATTGATCTACATGGTCATTTTCTATTGTGTGTAGGGCCTGTATGTAATGATTGATCTACATGGTCATTTTCTATTGTGTGTAGGGCCTGTATGTAATGATTGATCTACATGGTCATTTTCTATTGTGTGTAGGGCTTGTATGTAATGATTGATCTACATGTTCATTTTCTATTGTGTGTAGGGCCTGTATGTAATGATTGATCTACATGGTCATTTTCTATTGTGTGTAGGGCCTGTATGTAATGATTGATCTACATGGTCATTTTCTATTGTGTGTAGCGCCTGTATGTAATGATTGATCTACATGGTCATTTTCTATTGTATGTAAGGCCTGTATGTAATGATTGATCTACATGATCATTTTCTATTGTATGTAAGGCCTGTATGTAATGATTGATCTACATGATCATTTTCTATTGTGTGTAGGGCCTGTATGTAATGATTGATCTACATGATCATTTTCTATTGTATGTAAGGCCTGTATGTAATGATTGATCTACATGATCATTTTCTATTGTATGTAGGGCCTGTATGTAATGATTGATCTACATGGTCATTTTCTATTGTGTGTAGGGCCTGTATGTAATGATTGATCTACATGGTCATTTTCTATTGTATGTAAGGCCTGTATGTAATGATTGATCTACATGGTCATTTTCTATTGTATGTAGGGCCTGTATGTAATGATTGATCTACATGGTCATTTTCTATTGTGTGTAGGGCCTGTATGTAATGATTGATCTACATGGTCATTTTCTATTGTGTGTAGGGCCTGTATGTAATGATTGATCTACATGGTCATTTTCTATTGTATGTAGGGCCTGTATGTAACGATTGATCTACATGGTCATTTTCTATTGTGTGTAGGGCCTGTATGTAATGATTGATCTACATGGTCATTTTCTATTGTGTGTAGGGCCTGTATGTAATGATTGATCTACATGGTCATTTTCTATTGTGTGTAGGGCCTGTATGTAATGATTGATCTACATGGTCATTTTCTATTGTGTGTAGGGCCTGTATGTAATGATTGATCTACATGGTCATTTTCTATTGTGTGTAGGGCCTGTATGTAATGATTGATCTACATGGTCATGTTCTATTGTATGTAGGGCCTGTATGTAATGATTGATCTACATGGTCATTTTCTATTGTGTGTAGGGCCTGTATGTAATGATTGATCTACATGGTCATTTTCTATTGTGTGTAGGGCCTGTATGTAATGATTGATCTACATGGTCATTTTCTATTGTGTGTAGGGCCTGTATGTAATGATTGATCTACATGGTCATTTTCTATTGTGTGTAGGGCCTGTATGTAATGATTGATCTACATGGTCATGTTCTATTGTATGTAGGGCCTGTATGTAATGATTGATCTACATGGTCATTTTCTATTGTGTGTAGGGCCTGTATGTAATGATTGATCTACATGGTCATTTTCTATTGTGTGTAGGGCCTGTATGTAATGATTGATCTACATGGTCATGTTCTATTGTATGTAGGGCCTGTATGTAATGATTGATCTACATGGTCATTTTCTATTGTGTGTAGGGCCTGTATGTAATGATTGATCTACATGGTCATTTTCTATTGTGTGTAGGGCCTGTATGTAATGATTGATCTACATGGTCATTTTCTATTGTGTGTAGGGCCTGTATGTAACGATTGATCTACATGGTCATTTTCTATTGTGTGTAGTGCCTGTATGTAATGATTGATCTACATGGTCATTTTCTATTGTGTGTAGGGCCTGTATGTAATGATTGATCTACATGGTCATTTTCTATTGTGTGTAGTGCCTGTATGTAATGATTGATCTACATGGTCATTTTCTATTGTGTGTAGGGCCTGTATGTAATGATTGATCTACATGGTCATTTTCTATTGTGTGTAGCGCCTGTATGTAATGATTGATCTACATGGTCATTTTCTATTGTGTGTAGTGCCTGTATGTAATGATTGATCTACATGGTCATTTTCTATTGTGTGTAGGGCCTGTATGTAATGATTGATCTACATGGTCATTTTCTATTGTGTGTAGCGCCTGTATGTAATGATTGATCTACATGGTCATTTTCTATTGTGTGTAGGGCCTGTATGCAATGATTGATCTACATGGTCATTTTCTATTGTGTGTAGTGCCTGTATGTAATGATTGATCTACATGGTCATTTTCTATTGTGTGTAGGGCCTGTATGTAATGATTGATCTACATGGTCATTTTCTATTGTGTGTAGGGCCTGTATGTAATGATTGATCTACATGGTCATTTTCTATTGTGTGTAGGGCCTGTATGTAATGATTGATCTACATGGTCATTTTCTATTGTGTGTAGGGCCTGTATGTAATGATTGATCTACATGGTCATTTTCTATTGTGTGTAGGGCCTGTATGTAATGATTGATCTACATGGTCATTTTCTATTGTATGTAAGGCCTGTATGTAATGATTGATCTACATGGTCATTTTCTATTGTGTGTAGGGCCTGTATGTAATGATTGATCTACATGGTCATTTTCTATTGTGTGTAAGGCCTGTATGCAATGATTGATCTACATGGTCATTTTCTATTGTGTGTAGTGCCTGTATGTAATGATTGATCTACATGGTCATTTTCCATTGTGTGTAGGGCCTGTATGTAATGATTGATCTACATGGTCATTTTCTATTGTGTGTAGGGCCTGTATGTAATGATTGATCTACATGGTCATTTTCTATTGTGTGTAGGGCCTGTATGTAATGATTGATCTACATGGTCATTTTCTATTGTGTGTAGGGCCTGTATGTAATGATTGATCTACATGGTCATTTTCTATTGTGTGTAGGGCCTGTATGTAATGATTGATCTACATGGTCATTTTCTATTGTGTGTAAGGCCTGTATGTAATGATTGATCTACATGGTCATTTTCTATTGTGTGTAGGGCCTGTATGTAATGATTGATCTACATGGTCATTTTCTATTGTGTGTAGGGCCTGTATGTAATGATTGATCGACATGGTCATTTTCTATTGTGTGTAGGGCCTGTATGAGCTCCAAGTCAGATAGGCTAGATTTACGTTCATTTCTAGACTCAACAACATGTTCTTTCATAATGTTTTTATTAATACTTTTTGGGGTTTCATGTTCATTTTTTTTTAGTTCTTTAACCACTGTCTGGTCTTGACTATCATGACTATCGTCATCAATATTTTCTATCATTATGGAAGTTTCATTTTCCTCATTATGTTCTTCCACATTAGCAATGTGATTATCATCCTCTTCCATATCTGTTCTTATGTCATTGTTAATTGGTATCACTAGGGGCATCTCATTAATTACTTTATCTGGATTGTCTCCCCCTTTTTTCATAATTTCAAGGACCTTTTCACTTAGAAGTTTAACTTCACTTTCAACCCACTGCTTGTCCAATGGCAAGAACAACTACTTTTTAATGAGATTGTGATGCTGCTACTTTGTTCTAGATTAAGCTCATTTTTATAATGCTACCTCATTGAAACTTCTTCATCTGCTTCTTCTTTACTAAATGCATACCACCTTCAACAAGTTGATTGATTACTTTTTGGTGTTTAACGCCACTTTCCACAATATTTCAGCTATATCATGGCGACCAGTTTTAGTGGTGGAAGAAGCCGGAGTACCCTGAGAGAACCACCGACCATAGGCAAGCAACTGGTAAACTTAAGAGCACTTTATCACTTGCGGCTGCGAGTCGAGTGCACCCTTTTTATAATTTACAAAGCCGGACACGTACCCACGCCATATTGGTGATAGGCTTGTATGAGTTGTTAGGTAATTCAACTACCTAACTCATTGATCCACTCGGGCCTTCTCAACAAGTTGAAGATAATGTCAGAGGTTGCATATAACAATTAATCATGGGCGAACAGTTCAAAGAAAGACAACTATAATAGGTTTTACTTGTATTGCCGAAATCAATTATATACACAAAGTCATACATTCAAATACACTATAATTAATCATTCATAATAAGTTTCATAAATAAACACATTGCATTTAATAAATTAAAAAAATTTTGGCAATCAATTTCGCTAAATTAAAGCATTTTGCAATAATATAAACTTATTATAGTACATATTTTATAAAAAGGGGAGAGGTGGGTGGGCATTTTTACATCTTCACATCAAGTTTTACATGAAAAAAATTTCAAGTATGAATTACTGAACACTTTTCTAAAGGTTTATAAACCCAAAGAGATTTGTATTAACCAATAAAATTGATCTAAACATACCAGTGAATATTAATTCACCTCAAAGGCATATCATGTACAGATGTAGAAATCAAACAGGTTTTTTTTTTAGAAATATATAGATTTAATAAAGGGAATTAAATACACGTTATCTTCATGTTAATTAAATATTTTGAAAATCAAAATTTAACAATTGTAAAAAGTTAGTATTTGATAAAGGAGACAACAGTCTTAATGTTGCAACCGAGCAACTCAAAACTACAGTCCGCATGTACACGTTCTATCATGTCTATTCGAATACAAAAGGTGAGGGTTGGGATCCTATTAACCCCTCCACACTTTTGTGTCTGTCCCATGCCAGGCCATGGATTTTCGACATCATATGGCGTGAACTATTTTTAATGTTCAATGAGTTAAAGTGAGAGGTGGTTGTTCACTTTCTTGATATTTGTGGAATTATTTAAACTTTCTTTTCATTGCATTAATCATATTTGGAGACAAGCTTTGTTATCAAGTCATAATAGGCGTTTAAGCTACACGTGTAACAGTGAACATCAGCGCAATTACCAATTATAGTCCTTACATGGTTAAAACCGACAAAATATTGAACACACGATCGTCTGCACTCGACATGAACAGACTAATGATTACAGCGTAGGTGTGAGTTTTAACACTGGTATTTTTAGATTATTTGGTAGTTACCATATTTGTCAATATCATGAAATGTTAAACCACAATGTCTCATGGTAGCTGCTACTTTGTTGTTATCAGCAGTCAAAAGCTGCAAATCTGCATGCTTCATAAATTCTCGAGGCAATCGTCTGAAATATAGAAATAAATTTTAGTTTTCAACAAATTTACATGAATTTGAAAAAACTAGAGATTCCCAAGAGCCTGTAATCGTCCATCTTACGCATCTAATTATTAATTTGACTTCTAAAATTCATAGCAAAATTTCGGCTGACTAATGGCCCATCAGATTTTCAAAGTGGGCCAACCAAAAAGTTCATTTTAATCTCAAGTTTTTGAGTAGAACATTTACTGTGTTTTCTCCAAATATACACAATCGGTAAAAATCGGCTGCTCATTGTCTTGCAGCTCTACAGTTTACGTTTGAGCTCATTTTGACTTAAAATAAAGCAGAAATACGCAGTTAAATAAAAAAATGTGTAACAGTGACCATATTGAATGGAGGTCTTGTGTGTCTAACGCAATGCTGAAACCAGTCCCATCCAAATATGGTTGAGCTTGGTTCAATGTGTTCTGAGGAGTAGATTTAAATATGATGTTTTTATCAAAACATGCCTACTTTTGCATAACTCTGCTGAAAGAGAAAATTCACAAATAAACCTGGAATACATACTGAACTACTCATTGACATGTAGCTGCAGTTAAAATTAAAGCTCATTTTGACTTATAATAAAGCAGCAAAGCAACAATTAATATACAATTAAAGAAATTTCTATTTCAATAACGGCCGATATCTTTAATGGTTGCAGGGACTGATAAATGGAACATTGCAGGGGTTGCAAGCAAGTAACAGCAACCCTCCCACAATGTACATTACAAATACTATTAGCTGTTGCTTCCTGCAACGTCCTTGTAGCAATGCTGTAGCTAACTGTAAACCTCTTGCGATGTATCGATGCCGAAAGATAGTGTAATATTAAACCGTCCATCAACATTGCAGATAGCTGCAACCTTGCTACAATGGTTGAAGAAAATATTGGAAAATATCTAGGTTCGGAGAATATATCAAGATCATAGAAATGTTTTGTTTGTTATGAAAGATAGATATGAAAACAGCTTCTCATAGATGTTGAATTGTACAGAAGCCAAGATGTTCTGTCTTAGCAACTACGTCATTTTTGCTTTAAATACAGCTAGTGTATGCATATATTGGTATATTTTTAATAATGTAATTTTAAATTAATCATTTAAAATTTGTCAATTCTATTTTCATGTACTCAATTTAATTAAAACTAAAACAGAGTAGGCATTCAATTGACTGTTGTCAAAACTAAATAGTAGTTTAAAGGTTCCATGTACACATGTTTATCATTGTTGCTTAAAATTATGGCAGTTTTTTCATTGTTAACTGACTGCAAAAGCAATTAAATTCCGTCAAATGGTAGTTCCGTTTTTGCAGTGGGGCAAGAAATAATTAGAAGAAATAAATTGCAGAATGTGTTAATGATGTAAATTATCTTATACAAATGTAACTATACAAATTTACCTATCAAGAAAATACAATTCTGCAAATTGATTCAATAGAAACAACCGTGTTTGGAATTGTGTATATCTTGTTAGTAGGAATATTCTGTACATTTTCCATTCTGGATAGGCTAATCTTCTCAGTTAGTTGGTTTTTCTGTAAGTTTGCTGCAACTATCACATGGCAGTTACCTTGTGGAAAATACGACATTGCAGCAACCTTTGTGACAAAGCTCATTTCCATACCATTTCTGGTGAATTGCAGGAAGGACAAAGGTTGCAATAAAGGATTTTAGGAGGGCTATATTTCTGTAAGGGTTAGCATCTCAACTATCTGAGATATCACAAACCTTCCAGAGTAGCTACAGGTCAGTCATTAACTATACCATGCAAAGCTTTAGAACATAATATTATATGTTTAAGCTTGCTGGATAATTTTGAACACAACAGCAGTTTCATACCAGTAAAGTCTGGAATCTACTACCATCTGATATATTCCACAAAATAAAAATATTGTACAGGAACTAGCAATCTGATTAAAATCATGTCTCTCACTTGATCCCCTTGTGCTACTGATATATCATGGAGTACAAGATCTGAAGAAACCCAATTAGGGGTCACATGCCATGATGCGAGTGAACTTATATCATGACCTTTACCATCCAATAAAAATTACGCTTAGGAGACTAATAAAGCATAATAATTTTAAAGTAAGCTGCTTTGCTTGATACAAGCAATCTAATTGAAAAATTTCATTATATATTCATGACATGGGCTCTGTATCATGTCCCATAATGTGGTTATATCTCACGCCACGATATCTATCAGTAAAGGGGGGCAAGTTAGAGATGGCGTGTGGAAGAGGTTTCCTTAATTGATATACATTGTATCTGCATTTATATATATATATATATATATATATATATATATATTTGTCATACTGCAATAGAAAATCTAAGTGATCCGATTGGTTATTTACTCGATTTTACTAATCCATAATATACGGCTCTAGCCGGTAATATGAAAGCACGTGCCAAGAAAGATAACTCATTTTGAAATCATACGTAATCAAGATGGCGACCCCCAGGGTCGACTGTCACTCTGACGCCGATATTGAGGCAATTCTAAATCATTTGTTATTTTTCTGTAAAAATTGTTAAGTTGTTTATTAAATATGTTGAAGAATTAATTTCTTCTTTAAAGCAAAGTGATAGCTGGGGTTAAATGTTCATGAGACAATATATGTATAGTAGTCATGTTCTTTATTTAGGCTTTACACAGGTAATATGGACCCATGGTATTGCAGTATGACAAATTCGTTATATAGGCTTTAGACAGGTAATACGGGCTCATATAACCTGTCTGAGTTGTATATTTCCTTGGCCTTCGGCTGAGGAAATATAAAACACAGACAGGTTATATGAGCCCGTATTACCTGTCAAGTTTTACCATGCAACGCATGCATGTGTGCAATGCACAATGGGAAAGTACTGTAAGCACACAAGTCATTGAGATTCTCATATTATGAATACTATCTAACTCATATCTGGTACCGCTAACTCATTTCTGATCCCGATAACTCATATCATTTGAATTTACGATTGACATACAACAATCAATAGTCAATGCTACAAATTACACTGTGGCCAAGTCTTTTATAATCATTTTGGAACATAAAAAGATACTTGACATATACCACAATTGCTTGTAGACTGCTTCAGTCAATCAGTTACACGATCGAACTCTTTTGATTGACAAAACACGCAGGAGAAAGATTATAGCGTCATTACGGCACATCAGTCAACGAAACGGCTTACTCTGGCATTAGGAATTTTTAAATTGCGTCGAATTACATGGCCCTTTTTGTAAAAAGTGCTTGAATACAAGATAATAATGTGCAACTTACCTCCCTGTAGACGTGAAAATATCCCGCCAATGCATATCCGGAAATCCCGATAACTTTACCGTTAGCAGATCATTTGAATATGAGTTACAGAGATTGGTGGCCGTGATATACACAATAAATATTTGACATCGATCTTTAATTTAGAAACAGGCTGTAACAAAATCCGTCACGATTTTGATCACGTGGTGTAGTTCATGAGTTCACTAAAAATGGCAGACAGTTCGAAGTGGATTTTGGATTATTTTATCGGATATGCGTTGCAAAAGGTAAGGAAATATTAATATTTTTGCAGATTTGAACTAGAAAATATGTCTATGAAATCTTACCTGCACTTGATCTGACACAATCCGTTCATGCCAAAATATTCATCGGAATACACCGGGGGGTCAAATTTTAAATTTCCAGAATACTCTTGATAGGGCTTGAAACGAGATTAGGATGAAGATACAGACAGAAAATTTCTTCGGAATCCTAATCTCAACGAGATTAGGAATAAGTCTAGACATGTGGTCTTTCACATGTACGCTTAATACCTTTACCTCTTATTTGACAGAAATATACTTCTTCTTCTTTCAATTTCCGCACGCCGTAATCTTTTTGACGATTATGTGCCGTACTTACAACTTGAATCAGTAGTATTTTTCTCCGCCATGTTACCACTTTTTGATCTTCCAAAATATTTAAATATCTGTTTTAATTTCGTTATCTTTTTGTTGTAAAAATTTACCTTCCTCCACATGATTTGTTTACTAAATATCACGGTGTAGGATCAAATCAATTCCTTTCGGTAAATATCGGCGTTATTCGATTCCTTTCGGTTATTACAACGACTCCTTCCAGTAAAAACAATGTAAGTTTGATTAACACCGGACCTTCTTTTAGTCATTAACCACTGAAATGTAAGTATTTATCACTCAATTGATAGATCACGGAACTCTTTAATAATGTGTTTATTTCGGAAAATCAGTTTTACGCACTCTAATAAAAGTGTAATGCAGCATTAAACGAAACAAAGTGACAAGATTGTGTGAAACAGGCCAACCGGCGATAGAAATACACGAATTTGAAGTAGAAAGAGAATTCCTTTACTGAAGACACTTTTCCGTTCGAAATGTCTGGTCATTATTGATACTTTGTAACTGCGATATTACATGTGATCACATTTTTTTCAACGAAAATCGTAGTTTTAGTTGCAATATTGAATAACGCTTCCTTCAAGTGAATGGCATGTATTCTTTCTTTCGTGACAAATACAGTAATACGTGTATAAATCGGAGTTGGTGAATTTGCGTTCAATAAAGTGAGAAATCACACACAATTTGACCAGCTACGAAAAGAGTAGATCTTTTTCGTTTTTTATTGGGCTTTCTGCAAAAAAAGAACATTTTATTGAATATTTAGTACAAGTTCTTTGGTTTAAAAGGAATCGGTGCCAAAATGCTTGATCATTTTCGATGAGCCAAAAGGAGGCGTTGACAATTTTTTCCTTTAAAAAGTGATTGTAAGGCCTATTTTACCTATAAAACATTGAACATACACATATCGTAGATGAAACATGTATTGTATTGAAAGAATAACACATTTGGCTTATTTTTTCACATATTTGCTACAACAACAAAGGCACTCTTCAATTATTTCATGATTTTAAAGACAACTGTAGGATTACTATGGAATTCAGTGACAAAGTTGATTCAATTAAATATTCTACTGTTCCGTAAAAGATAGTATTGGGAGGATTTTACCTATGTTCTTGGTCTTTTTCCATCTTTTTGGATCGAACATCGTTTCATATGTGCCATAATTTCCAAAAGGAGTCTTTGTAATAACCGAAAGTAATCGAATAACGCCGATATTTACCGAAAGGAATTGATTTGATCCTAAACCGTGAATATAAGATTTTAATTTTAAATCGCCTTCGGATGGATTAGCTAAAATTCCGGTATCGTAAGAGTAGCAACAATTTGCATTAAAAATGATAACATAGTTGCACACTACATTACTTTCATGAACGTAGGAGCTGGGGTGATTGAAGCACATATCCCCACTTTAAAAAGTGGATGGAAGCAAACTATGGCTTGTCCCCTACCTTTAAAAAATAGAAAAGGCTGAATTTTCGGCATGGGAGGCAAAACAAGAGGTAAAAAAGTATTAAGCGTACGTTTGAAGCCAAATATATATACTTTTTTTCTTGTCATGATTTTGAAAGCTTGTCCCCAACACTTCCCGTCCTCTCCTGAAGCTTGACCGTAATGGAATATCTGTGTCACAAATGACCACGGATATGTTTGTCGTAAACACTTCCCGGTCCTTTCCTCAGTCATGACCTATTACCAGTTTTGTAACTAGATTAACACGACGGGCGCCACCAGTGGAACAGGGACTGCTTACCCTTCCGGAACACCCGAGTTCACCCCAGGTTTTTATTGGGGTTAGTGTTACTCGATCTTTAGTTTTTAAAATTATGTCTATGTTTTGTAGATCGTTGTTTGTCCTTTTGTCCTTTTTCTTTTGATCATTGTGTCTGTCCTTCGATTTACGAATTCTGATTACCCCTTTCGTATCTTCAAACTCTTCTTGTCCCGTCTACTTATAAAGCTTCAACCAGCCCGCCCCCAACGTTCCGGTCCACTTACAAAGCTTCCACCCACTTTCCAACCCATTTATAAAACTTAACTTCCCACTTTCTGGCCCACTTACACACTTTCTGATCCACTCCCACGCTTCTGACTTTTGCTATTTTCGTATAATGAAGAGTGTAAAATATACCGAAGAAAATACCTTAAGGGACCGACCATTCAATTTTTAGAATGAGGGCTATGTTTTCCCCCAAGCCAGAGACATATGCTCGATCTATCGCACTCGAGGCGAGTACGCTAACCATTAACCCACTAATGTGGTTTTTACTAGTATCTGAAATTGATCACAATTGCTTATTTTGCATAAGACAAAATATTTGTGATTATAACAACCATGATAAATATCCAAGGTTTGCATTTAAACAGTAACCATTGGATTCTGAGAAGGAGTGAGACATCAAGTGGCGGATCTAGTATGAAACTTTCAGTGCCCCTGAAGCAACTTATTTTAATGAGTGCATTTTTCAATAAAATCGATTAAGTTTTTTGAACGTTTGTTGTTAAAATAATACTATTTTAGTGATGGAATGACCAATCATAAGCCAGTGGGTTGAAGTTCTTAATATTGACTTTAGAATATGCTCCAATATAATGTATATGGCCTCAAAATGTGCCTGTAATTGGTCACATTTCAAAACTAACTTTGGGGCTTCCAGCACCTGAATCCTCAGCTATATGGGCTCGTTACAATCTATACATTTTAGCAGTTGGATCCTCGAACCATTCATTGGCACATTGCTTAATAATTCTACATATCAGTCCTTAGGCTAAATGAAATCGAAACCATAATTGACATCTAAATTCCTAATTCAAGCTGCATTCGTCTGGCCTGTGCATTTTAAGACCTTCCGTAGATGTTTCCTATCAAGTTTCGGTTCATTTGACAAAGCAGTTTCAGAGGAGATTAAAATGTGAAAAGGTAACAGACGACGGGCATCAAGTGATGGCAAAAACTTACATTGCCTTTCGGACAGGTGAGCTATAAAGGTTTCACCTATTTTAAATGCTTATACTAACAGAGTCCATGTTGGCTGGTTCATTGGATCAAAAGATACAATTTTGAAAGTGCACGCATACACAAAATTAGACAAAAACACGTTGTAGGATCTCAACATTGACAACTAAGTCTAGTGAGTGAGTGATTGTTGTTCAATGCCAACTCAGCACTTTTTCAGCTATATCATGGCGAGAACAAGTTAATTTTCAATGAAATGATGATGAGATCCGCTTAGTACTAGACCAACACGATGAGTTGGATTTTAAAGTGCTAGTTCACTGAAACAACAATCTACGAGTAGACATGTCATCCCACTCGAACACATTATCCCGATTCAGAGCCTACCAGGTTTTTTTCGTTCTCCATAATGCTGCGTGTTTATTGTAGAATCAACAAATACCAATTTTATAGTCTTTGGTTTGAACCCACGATCTACCGCACTCGTGGCGGGTACGCTAACCATCACGCCACTGATCAGGTTACTTCAAGTCTAAACCTCCCGATTGCACCTGTGGAAATTGCCTATTCACATATAATCTGGTTGTCAACAATATAACTGGTGACCTTAACATTATCAACATCACCTCTCCATAATTTTCTTATGGATTATTCCGAGTAGATACAAATTAGAATTGAAAAAAAGATTAATGCCATGGGTCAATCAGCACTCACGCAACATAGACAACCTGTGACAAGTAACTTGTCCCTGCATACAATGCCCCAAATCATATAGTTTTTCAATGAATTATTTTCAAGTTTCAAACTAAGTAAATAATTATTTCTGGTGGAAAACCACAACAGACCATCCATTTCAAAATATGGCAGTGACATTTTAATGATAATACTTTATTTTTCTCATCCTGTCTGACAACTGTATTGTTAGTTCCACTTTGACAGCAGTTTTGATTGGTACTGAACAATTGGTAATGTTGAGTCCTGATAACCCATTGCCAAAGTGCCTATGACAATTACAGTTTTATGTACGATTCCTGCCCTTATTAAGGTGCATTCAATACAACTTATGTGTTTTACAGTGACTTGCAGCATGTATTGTTTTCCAAAACTGAAATATTGTTCAAAGTGGCATTAAAAACCCATAGCCCTGACAGGGATTTAGCTGCAACCTCAGATTTGTTCAAATACTTGCTATAAACAGGTTTCTCCTCCTCTTCCTAAAGAACTAAAATCAAAAAACACTTCAAAGAACTATTAAATGGAAGGACAAGTACAAGATGCTGTATATAGTAAAGTGAGTGAGTGATTGTTGTTTAATGCCAACTCAGCAATTTTGCAGCTATCTCATGGGGAGAACAAGTTAATTTTCAATGAGATGATGAGGTCTGCTTTGTACTAGACCAACACGCTTAGTTGGATTTTCATGGTGTTAGCTCACTGAAACAACAGTCTGCAGATAGACATGTCGCCGCACTCGGACATATTATCCTGATTCCGATCCAACCAGTCTTTGCTCTTTGTCCTTAATACTGCGTGTTTAGCGGAGAAGCAACAAATACCAATTTTATAGTGCTTGGTTTGACCCGATGGGGCTTGAACCCACGATCTACTGAACTTAAGGCCACCATGCTAACCATTACCTACCAAGTGTCGTTTCATTTGGCCAAGCGGTTACAGAGGAGAAGATTTTTTAGAAATCGACTAATCAGAAACAAGAATTGCATGTGGTGGCCATGTTTGTAAACGAATCGGGACGATATGAGCAATTTTAATAGAGGGCCTTCCATAGATGCTTCCTACCAAGTTTCGGTTCATTTGACAAGCGGTTTCAGAGAAGAAATTAACCTTATCGAAATCGAACTTACAATATAAATTCTAGATTTCGATGCCCCTCACATATTTGAATAAATTGAGTTACAACAAACATGGTTTTCAAAGTGAACAAGAACTGCATACAAAAAGTTTCCATTTCGGTTGTTGGTCAGTTTTGTCTCCCTTTGATCCCTTTTAACCCGGAAACCATAAGATGCTAGGTCAAATCCGTTTGAAAATTGCAGGCAGAAAATGTCATATGGAATTTAAAAAAAAACTAAAATCTTGGAAAAGCGTGGAGCCATATAAAATATGTTGGCATACTTCCGGAAGAGAATTTAATAAGGAAAATAAATATAAACAATTAAATAGATTAAAAAATAAGCATACACATGCCAAAACAGAAAACTCTTTTTGGCACAGTCGGGCCTCTTGTTTCCGTGGTACATTTCCGATTGGAAGAAAAAATAAACTTTAATTGTAGAGGATTATCCAATGAAAATTCCTAACAAGTTTGTTTCCAATTAGTCCATTGAATTAGGAGAAGATTAAAATTTAAAATGCCAATTGACAACAATGGCTCCCATGACCCTACTTAGGATTTGTATAATAGTAAATAACAAGCTTTGATAGCTTTACTTCATCATAACTTTTGAATTAAAACAAATCAGTGAGTGAATGTCAAGTGTAGAGAAGCTGGGAAGCATTTAGTCTTTCCGTATTTTAATTATACAATCATACTATGAGCTATACATTTAATTTCTGTTTATACTGGAACAGCACTGGTTTAAATCAACTTAGTTTTGTGTCTGTATCAAATTAAGGACCTAATTTTTAGTCATATTCTATCAATGTTTTGCTCTTTGAGGTGGTAGTTTTGTAAGGTTTAGTGAGACCAGGAGCAGGCGTCCGTTGTTTAAGAGAATGTAATTCTTCGCTGTTTAACTTTTTATATTTTGAATATTATACATAAATAAGTTCTTGCTTGTGTAGTCCTGAACACAATGACGTTCCTCTTATAATACATGTTAAAAGAAATACATAATACATTGAAATATAGAAGTACCATCTTTGCTCATGTCAAAATACACTTTCTTTGTGTTCTCTGTATCTTCCCAAGCATAAATATCTAAATAATCTCCTTCTATAGATTCTCCATAATAATGCAACTGTACCTTTGAAATACCATTTTTTATATTTTCAACGAAATATTTCAGGGAGCCCTGTTTACTACAAAGATAGGCAGCATCTATTGCATATTGGGCATAACTCGTCCAGTTTGCATGATTATAACCATCGGTAAACGTCCAAGTCACCTGAAATCGACAATGACCTGTTTCCGATGGTCTCTGAAATTTGTCAAGTCTTAATGAAGATTTGCCAATAGCAGACTCGGCATATTTTTCTTTCCACCAATCTGGAAGTGGTGTTGGTTTTCTTGTTGAAGGGTCAATGTAGACAACTTGATTGATGTTAGACATTAATTCTGTATCACTAGATTCCAGACTGACGATGGTGATGGCATTAAGAGAAGTCTTACCAATATATCCTCCTACAACTTTGACCACTAATGGTTTATGTAAGATAGATAAATCATACAGTGGTCTCAAGAAGTTCAATTCACTTGTCACAAGAAATGTCAAAGAATCTTGAGTTAGTTTCTGGAAGTCTCTGAAAGTTTGTCCTGACTCGTCCATGGCTACATGATGAACAAAAATACGTGACGATGAAAACAATTTCATCATTTCCCACAACTTTGGTTTGCCTTTGAAATGAAATAGAAAAAAAAGATATTTAATATATAATAACAAAAAGTTGTTTGGGAAACACTCATTACATCGTTAGCCTTATATGCAGTTATTCGTTCAACTTGAACGTCAGCGCTATTTCCATACCGCAATATTTTACTTAGAGAGGAAGTTTCGGGACCATAAAACTAGTTTATGCTGTCGCTATTCATTGAAATGCATGTACCAAGTGCGTAAAGTGAGCCGTCGTGTATATGTGTGTTAGGAGTAGCGATTTTGTCGCTGTTTCTACGACTTTCTGATTAGCTGCTGGAACTGTTTTGACAGTGTAATCTATTTTTTGTTTCTCATTTTACATTGTATTTCTCATTCGACCGTGACCTCTCATATTTATTTGGTATTGAATTGTACGATTAACTTTTTCCTGTAACACAATAGAACTTAAATAATATGTATTGGATGTATAGATTTCTATCTACAAAGTCTACAGTCAGATATAAAGAAAAACAACAAATATACAAACATAGGCTTAAAGTACAGTTAACAAACAAAAGCTCAGAAAACAGATACTCACTAAAACCAGCGACATATAGTATATAATGGGGAATAAGAGTAAATGAGGAGTAAATGCAGGGCAGTCTTAACAGCATTGTAGGTCCCCGGGAAAAGCAGTGCACTTAGGTCCCTACCTACACAACTACTCACAAGAATAAAACTAAATTTCGATAAAATTAAACATATAGTTATTGTATTAGTACTTCCAACAAAGTCAGTGTTGAAACATTAAATAAACATGCCATACACAACATACATAGATTAGCATGGGGTCCCTATGCTTGTGGGGCATCCTGGGCAACTGCCCCGCGTACCCATGTGTTATGACGGCACTGGGTAAATGTAGTTGGTTATTAATGGCAAATGAGTAATTTGTCAGTTACACGTATACCATGGCAAGAACAAACAACGTTTTAATGAGATTGTGATGCTGCTACTTTGAAATAGGTCAAGCTACCTCACTACATGTGTAATGGTGAACATCAGCGCAATCACCAATTCCAGTCCATACATTGTTAAAAACAACAAATTATTGAACCCACGATCGTTTGCACTCGACGTGAACAGAATGGGTGAGTCAGTAATGGTTGTTTAACGCCAAGCCAGCAATTTTTACAGCTTTATCGTGACGAGAACAAGTTAATTTTCGATGAGATGATGATAAGATCTGCTTTGTATTAGACCAATACGTATAGTTGGATTTTTATAGTACTAGCTCACTGAAACAAGACCGCGAATGGACATGTCGCCCCACTCGGACATATTATTCTGATTCCGAGACAACCGGACTTTTCTCTTTCTTCTTAATATTGTGTGTTTATCAGAGAAGCAGCAAATTCCAATATTGTAGTAGACTTCTTTGATTTGACCCGATCGGGACTCGAAACCCGATCTATCACACTCGATGTGAGCACACGTACGCTAAACCATTACACCATCGATGCGGTCAATGCGTGCACAGACTAATCATTACAGCGCTAGTGTTGGTTTTAACACTCGTATAATTATATTATTTGGTAGTTACCATCTTTGTCAATATCATGAAATGTTAAACCACAATGTCTCATGGTAGCTTCTACTTTTTCGTTATCAGCAGTCAAAAGCTGCCAATCTGTACGATCCAAAAATTCTCGAGGCAATCGTCTGAAATATGGAAATAAATTTTATTTTTCAACAAATTTACATGAACTAAAGAAAAAACTAGAGCCTGTAAGCGTTCACCTAGTTATTAATTTGACTTTTAAATTGCATAGAAAAAAATCAGCTTACATTTTTTTGCCATTTAATAAAATTGCTTCTGGTAGTAAGAGAGTCTCAAAGTGGGCAACCAAAAAGTTCATTTTCAGCTCAGGTTTTTGAGCAGAATGTTTTACTGTGATTTTTTTCTCCTCCAAATATACACAATCGGTATAAATCGCCCAAAAGAAACATTTCTCGAAAAACAAAATCGCAAAATGTTGAACTGCTTATTGTCATGCAGCTGCAGTTTAAATTTAAGCTCATTTTGACTTAAAATAAAGCAGTAATACATGTATTCTATTAAAAATTGTTTAGTAACAGTGGCCAACTTGAATGAAGATCGGGTCTGTTGGACACATTTTGAAACCATCCCAGCCAAATTTGGTTGAATTTGATTCAGTGTGTTATGAAGAATATATCTAAATATGGCCTTTTATGAAAGCATGCCTAATTTGCATAAATCGGCGGCTGAACGAAGAAATCCACAGTAAAACCTAGAAAACACATTGAACTACTCATTACCATGTAACCGCAGTTAAAATTTGAGCCCATTTTGACTTATAATAAAGTAGCAATAGACAATTAAAGAAATCTCTTACAATGAATGCAAGAAACTGGTAAATGGAACATTGCAGAGAGTTACAGGTACCATTAACCCTCCCGCAATATACATTCCAAATAGCTGCTGCTTCCTGTAACGTCCTTGCAGCAATGCTGTGACTAACTGCAAACCTTTTGAAATGCATAGATGCTAAAAGATGATGTAACCTAAAATCTTGCATCAACATTTCAGCTAACAACAACCTTGTTGCAATTGTTGCATAAAATATCTAGGTTTGCGGAAATATCAAGATCATTGAAATGTTCGTGTATTATGAAAGATAGATATAAAACCAGCTTCTCATTGATGTTGAATTGTACATTTATGAGGGAATTCAGAGAAACCAAAATGCTCTGTCAGCTAAGTCATTTTTGTTTATAGTTAGTGAATGCATATATTTGGTTTATTTTAGTAAACATGATTCAATAGCAACAACGGTTTGGAATAGTGTATGTCTTGCTAGTAGAAATATTCTGGAAATTTTCCATTCTTAATACCTTCATCATAAGGTCATACTAACCTCAGTCAGGTTTGGTATAGTTACAGCTAAACGCTTCAGCAAAACATTGTTGGTTTTGCTGCAAGCTTGCAGCAAACATTACATTGCAGCTACCTTGCGGAAACTACGACCTTGCAGCAAACATTACCGCAAAGCTCATTTGCATACCATTTCTGATGGATTACAGCAAGGTTGCAGTAAGGTAACACTGCGGCAAAGCTCATTTGCATACCATTTCTGATGGGTTGCAGCAAGATTGCAATTAAGAATTGAAGGAAGGTAATTTTTTCTGTAAGGTATAGCATCTGAACAATCTGTGGTATAACACACCATCCAGAGTAAATGCAGGCCAGTCATTAACTATATCATACAAACTTTTAGAACACATTTTATATTGCTGAAGAATTTTGAGCACAACAGTTTCATACCAGTAAAGTCTGGAATCTACCACAATCTGATATATTCCACAAAATGAAAATATTGTCCAAGAACTAGCAATCTGATTAAAATCATATCTCTTACTTGATCCCCTTTTGCTACTGATATATCATGTCATTCGTGGATAGCAAGATATGAAGAAACCCCATTAGGGGTCACATGCCATGATGCGAGTGAACCTACATTGTATATCATGACCTTTACCATCTAATGAAAATGGCGCTTAGGAGACAAATAAAGCATATTGATTTAAAAGTAAGCTGCTTTTCTTGATACAAGCAATCTAATTGGTCGGAAAATGTCATTACATATTCATGACATGGGCTCTGTATCATATGACCCATAATGTGGCTATATATTCATGACATGGGCTCTGTATCATGACCCATATTGTGGTTATATCTCACGCCACGATATATATCAGTTAAGGGGGGGCAAGTTAGAGATGGAGTGTGGAAGGGTTTTCCATGATTAATATATCTGCATTCATATATAAATAATAAAAATGTCTTTTATAATAATAACTTTATTAGCACAAGATACACCCATGTAAAATTACCCATTACATTTCATAATTCAAACAAGAAAATAATCTTAAACATAATACTAAATAATTTAACACAACATGTACTTATAAACTTATGGAGAAAAGAGCCGCCTGTCCTCAGTTCTATAGTTCTTCACTTGATGGATGCTAGTCAGATTTAAAATATATGTTCTTGTCGGCAAAGTCATCCTATGTCTATGACTATTATTACGTAATCCCAAAAAAGTTTATCTTAAATTGGCCAAGGATTCATATAGTATAAATCCTTGAATTAGCCTAGTATTAATTTACCAGAAATATACATGTACTTACAAATATCCAGTAGTATTTTTCTCCACCATGTTACCACTTTTTGATCTTCCAAAATATTGAAATATCTGTTTTAATTTCGTTATCTTTTGGTTGTCATAAAAATTGACCTTCCTCCACATGATTTGTTTACTAAATATAGGATTTTAATTCTAAATCGTCTTCGGATGGATTAGCTAAAATTCCGGTAACGTAAGAGTATCAACAATTTGCTTTAAAAATGATAACATTGTTGCACATTTGAGCCACATGCCCCCACTTTCAAAATTGGGGTAAGGCAAACTATGACTTGCCCCCCCCCCCCCCACCCCCCCCCCCCCCCCCACTTCACAAATTTAGAAAACGCTGAATTTTCAGCATGAAAGCAAGAAATGTTCAATAAAACAAGAGGTAAAAAGGTATTAAGCGTACATTTGAGACCAATTGTAAATAAACATTATTTTTTGCTTTTCAGGGTTTTGAAAGCGTGCCCCCCATACTTCTCAGTTGTCCTCTCTTGAAGCTTGTCCTCTCACTTTCCGGTCCACTTAAAAACTTTGCCTCCCTCCCCCACTTTCCGGTCCACTAACAAAGCTCCCCACCCCCACTCCCACACTTATAAAACTTGCCTTCCCACTTACAAAGCATGTCTGCCATACTGTCTGATCCACTCACACGCTTCTAACTTGATATTTTACTACAATGAAGAGTGTAAAATATCTTAAAGAAAAGGCCTTAAGGGACCGACCATTTAATTTTTAGAATGCAGGCTATGCATTCCCCCGACACAGCGACCATGTTGACTGGTTCGTGGGATCAAAGGATACAATTTTGACTGAAAGTGCATGCATACACAAAATTAGACAAAAACATGCTGTAGGATCTCAACATTGACAACTTCAAGTCTAGTGAGTGAGTGATTGTTGTTCAACATCAACTCAGCAATTTTTCGGCTATATCATGGCGAGAACAAGTTAATTGTCAATGAGATGATGACGAGGTCCGATTTGTACTAGACCAACACGCATAGTTGGAATTTTAGTGCTTGTTCACTGAAACAACAATCCGCGGATAGACATGTCGTCCCACTCAGACACATTGACCTGGTTCCGAGCCAACCAGTCTTTTCTCTTTCTCCTTAATACCAATTTTAAAGTCTTTGGCTTGACCCGATCGGGGCTCGAACCCACAATCTACCGCACTCGAGACGAGTATGCTAACCATTGCACCACTGATGCGGTTACTTCAAATCTAAGCTTCCCGATTGCACCTGCGGAAGTTCCCCCAATCACATATAATCTGGTTGGCAACAGTATAACTAGTGACAATAATAATCAACATCACTTCTCCATAGAATGGAAACATAAATTTCTTATGGATTATTTCGAGGACTATGCCCGACAATAGGCAAAATGTGAATGAGTAGACATATATATTCATCCCAATGGGTTAATATCGTAAGTTAGAATTTAAAAAAGATAATGCCACGGGTCAATGAACATTCGTGCAACATCGATCTTAAAAGACCCTCCTTGACAAGTAAGTCGTCCCTACATACAATGCCCTTAACCATATCGCTTTTCAATGAATTAGTTTCAAACTAAGATCAACAAATTATTTCTGGTGGAAAACCACAACATTTCTAGGGAGACGACAGTCATTAAGTTGGAATAACTTGTTGTCCAATCCTTTTTCTTTTTTATGCAATAAAATAGTATTAAACTAAACCACAACCGACCATCCAATTCAAAATATGGCAGTGGAATTTTTATGATAAAACTTTATTTTTCTCAATCTGTCTTGTTAGTTCCACTTGTTGGACGGCAGTTCTGACAGGTACTGAACAAATTGTAATATTGTGTCCTGTTAAGAAGAGTTTGAAGATAACAAAGGGGCAATCAGAATCCGTATATCGAAGAAGAACAGACAACACAATGACCAAAAGAACTAGAGGCTCAGTGGGCTGAGCCTGTGTCGCTCACCTTTCATTCTGCTTTGAGGAAACTTAATACAGACCCTTCCATACATGTAGATGCTTCCTACCAGGTTTCGGTTCATATGGCTAAGCAGTTTCAAAGGAGAAGATTTTTTAGAAATCGACCAATCAGAAACAAGAATGGCATGTGGTGGCCATGGTTGCTAACCAATCGGGACGAAATGAGCAATCTTCATAGAGGACATTCCATAGATGCTTCCTACCAAGTTTCGGTCGTAGCCATGTTTGCTAACCGATCGGGACGAAATGAGCAATCTTCATAGAGGACATTCCATAGATAATTCATACCAAGTTTCGGTTCATTTGGCTAAGCGATTCCCGAGGAGAAGATTTTTTTAAATCGGCCAATCAGAAACAAGAATTGCCTGTGGAGGCCATGTTTGGTAATGGATCAATACAAAATGTGCACTCTTTAGAGAGGACCTTCCATAGATGCTTCCTACCAAGTTTCAGTTCATTTGGCTGCGGGTTTTCAGAGGAGAAGATTAAAATGTGAAAAAAGTAAACGGATGACAGACGACAGACACCAAGTGATGGCAAAAGCTCACATTGCCTTCGGCAAGGTAAGCTAAAAAGTACAAAAGGACAAACAACGATCAACAAAACATACATATAAAACTAATGATCGAGTAACACGAACCCCACTAAAAACCAGAGGTGAACTCAGGTGCTCCGGAAGGGTAGCAGTTCCTGCTCCACTAGTGACATCCGTCGTGATAATCTAGTTACAAACCCGGTGATAAGTCATGAACGAGGAAAGGACCGGGAAGTGTTTACGACAAGTGGAACATATCTGTGGTCATTTGTGACAGATATTCCATAACAGTCAACCATGTCGTGGTGGCGACCATAAAACTTTTGAAGTGTTAACTTCATGCCCAAGTGCCTATCACAATTAAAATTCTATGTACGATTCCTGCCATATTAAGATGTATTCAATACAACTTATGTGTTTGACAGTGACTTGCAGCAGGTATTGTTTTCCTTGTATATCTGGATCAATAAAACTGAATATTGTTGAAAGTGGCATTAAAAAGCCATAGCCCTAACTAGACCAGCGGTAGAAAATCAAAAAATAAAATGTAATGAACCCATGGGCTACACACCTATATCATATATCATTGGAAAGAGGAATGACGGGACTCTCAGAATAATGATGCCGTAAAAGTCGGAAGTGGTCATGTTTTTGTATAATTAAGGTCAAAGATCAAGAACAATTTGTTTTTCGCTTTCGACTTTCGTTCGAAAAGTGCATTTTCCTTAAAAATGAAATTCAATTCGACAAGTTTGATGGTATTTTTTTGATGGACCACATATTAAATTAGATTATTGAACCAAAATTGACGTCGAAATGACCCAAGGTCATCTCTATTTACGTAATAATGACGTTTATTTATGTTTCATTATATTTTGTATATATACTGTTCGATACAACGGAAGTAAATCAAAATATGCCCGATTCCCCAACACAAGTATTTTTGTAAGTCTCTGTCTGTATTTTGTCAGTCCCTAAATAGCTATGAGCATTGTACATCTCATGTGAACCCTTGTAGTTTTTTTTTATTAAAGTGATTCATAAATAAAAACACCCTTTTAGACATTTTGAACGTTTAAAACCACAAAATATACATGTTTCATTCACCATCGTAATCCGAAACCCAATTATTATCAGATTGAGTGTTTGGATAATGCATTTGATCTGGTCAATCGCATATGGAGATATTCAGGGAATCAAATAAATACAGTTGTTTTTATGATTTACTTAAAAAAAGAACTCTTGCGTGCTTACGCATCGTCATCTGTCCTGTGTGTAATCACATTGTGACAGAGGTCTAATGCTTGGCAAGGACAAAGTTCTGTGCATGACAAATTCTGTTCAAACAAACACAGCCTTTACTACAAACGGATCTTCCTTTGCATGTGCATACGAGGTCCTGCAAAAAGTCAGATGACATTTGATCTTCAAACAATATTAGTTCAAGACCAAACTTTCCATCTTTTCAACCATGCTCAAAAGGTGACCCAACTGCTGGCTTTGGAATATGTGCATTTAACCATATCTTTGTTTTGTACGAAGATCTAAGAACATCCCAGCTAGCACACTACGTATTCACAACGTTGCAGTTTGGTTGCTGTTTGGTCAGGTCCCTTTCTTACGTGAAAATTACGTTGCCACAACGTATTTTAGATACGTGATATGCAAGTCGTTGTGACAACGTATGTTCCAACGTTTTTGTTACGTACGGATATGGTCTTGATGCTAACGTAAAAGCTCAAACGTAATGTGTACGTCCTGGTAACGTATTCAGAATACGCTATATCCAAGACGTTGTGACAACGTACTTTCCAACGTCTTTGTTACGTACAGATATGGCCTTGATGCTAACGTAAAAACTCAAACGTAATTATTACGTCCTGGTAACGTATTCAGAATACGTTATATGCAAGTCGTTGTGACACTGTAGTTTGAACGTTTTTGTTACGTACGGATATGGTCTTGATGCTAACGTAAAAGCTCAAACGTAATGTGTACGTCCTGGTAGCGTATTCAGAATACGTTATATCCAAGACGTTGTGACGACGTACTTTCCAACGTCTTTGTTACGTACGGATATAGCCTTGATGCTAACGTAAAAACTCAAACGTAATTATTACGTCCTGGTAACGTATTTCAGAATACGCTATATGCAAGTCGTTGTCAAACAACCGTACGTACTTATCACCAATCATTAAGGTATTTCCCTGGAAAAGGGAAAGGATCTTAATTAAAAAGTGAATTTTTCAAATTGGAAAGTATTCTCTAGACATGACTTTGAATTTGATAGTAGTTGATCTCCTGATTCTAAAAATGCATGGTTGATAAGAACTTTTTGCATTTCCAGGTTGATCAGTAAAAAATGTGAGGCTAAGTTGTGTTGTTATTAAGCTACATTTTTGCGTTAAGATGATACAACTGGCTATAGTTGTATATCAATAGCAATAAAAAAAAAAAAAACATAATAAAAACGCCATGTACGAGGATCGTATCGGTGGCCTCTTGATCGTTAATCGTTCTTCTTTCCACTGAACTTAGTAGAACGTGATGAAGAAGGCAATATACAAATGTATCTCCAAGATTTAATTACTTGCAATAAAATTACCATTATCCAAAAATTAGAAGTACTTTTCCTCATAAATATTCGTCATATTTGAATTAGATTTTGATCACTGCAGTTTCAAGCTGAGTGGATCGTTTATTAGATTTGTCAAATAATAGTATACAATGCGGAAATTCAGTGTGTCCGTCAACGATTCGATAATAAAAAGTTATTGCTATTTCCGGAGTTTGAATTCCTACCAAAATTCAAATCATTTTGGTGTTTTGTGACAATTTTAACAATTTCTTTGATGTCCCGAACATACAAAAACCTCGAGTTTAGAAGGTAGAAATATACAGTAAGGTTAGTCAATAGAATTACATCTATGAATGAGCAATCCAAATTGATTTAAGAAAATACTGTGAGTGTGACGCCAAATGTCATTCATTGTTAAATTTTTTGTCAATAACAAACAAACAAACAAATACTTTATTGTCAATCAAGACGCCCCGAAGAACAGAAAAATCATCATTAATTTGTTACAATGATTAACGTGATTTAAGTGATTTTCAAACATTGAAATAAAATAAAATAACACAATAAAGATTTACACTAATTTACAGCAAAAGTTTATAATCATACATGCCTTGTACATGTACAAAAATGTAGTTATGTCAGTAACCAAAGCAATGAGGTACAGAAACGTGCCAAAAGTATTCGGTCACTGTGATTTTTTCCTATATATTTCATGTAAAACCACATTTTTTAAAAACATTATTCCAAAGTCCACTCTTGTTCGATTTTGATGATTTTTTTACCAACAAAAACAGAATTAAATGTAGTTTTACACTGTAATTTTAGTATAAATTTATAATCTATAATTTTTATGAGTTCACGATTTAAACACAAAACTAAATTTTGAACGTCAAAAATACAATACAATGATAGTACATTTGAAGACAAATAATTTAAGCTTGTGTTTAAATCATGAACATTTAAATTAAAATCTGTGCTCCCAAAAATTATTTAAAAATAATCACAGAAAATTACATACGTTCTCACTTCTGACGCTCTGTTGGTAAAAATTTCATCAAAATCAAACAAGAATTGACTTTGGAATAATGTTTTCAAAAATTGTGGTTTTATATGAAATATATAGTAAAAAATTAGTGACCGGATACTTTTGGCACGTCTCTGTACATTGTAAAGGTAATATTAAACAACCCAAAGATAATACTGTATAATATTGCATTCTCAAGAGGCAAAGCACCCAACAATCCTGTGATGAACTACACCAGAGTTCAATATTTTTATTTTTTTTTATATATCATGTTATTTAAATGGTTATTGGGGGGGGGGGGGGGGGGGGGGGGAGGGGGAATAAAAAAATAATAGTAATAACCATTACACTTATTTAATTTTTTCTTGTCTCAATGTAAATAAGTTATCTCCCTCATTGGTCTCAATTTCATGTACAGAGACGTGCAACAAGTATTCGGTCACTGTAATTTTTTTGCTATACTTCATACAGGTATATAACCACAATTTTTCAAAACATTCCAAACTCAATTCTTGTTCGATTTTGATGAAATTTTTACCAACAGAACGTCAGAAGCGAGAACTATGTAATTTTCTGTGATTATTTTTAAATATTTTTTGGAAGCACAGATTTTAAATATTCATGATTTAAATGGAAACTTAAATTATTTGTCTTCAAATGTACTATCATTGTATTGTATTTTTGACGTTCAAAATTTTGTTTTGTGTTTAAATTGTGAACTCATAAAAATTATAGATTATAAAATTATGCTAAAATCACTTTGTAAAACTACATTTAA
Organism: Bathymodiolus septemdierum; assembly: GCA_963383655.1. Taxonomy (NCBI): domain Eukaryota; kingdom Metazoa; phylum Mollusca; class Bivalvia; order Mytilida; family Modiolidae; genus Bathymodiolus; species Bathymodiolus septemdierum. The sequence goes on along the minus strand of OY726521.1, from coordinate 70,381,650 downwards.
TTCTGTTTTTGTTGGTAAAAAAATCATCAAAATCGAACAAGAGTGGACTTTGGAATAATGTTTTAAAAAAATGTGGTTTTATATGAAATATATAGTAAAACATCACAGTGACCGAATACTTTTTGCACATCTCTGTATTACAGACATTTTTACATAGACTCTTAAGATCAGATAAAGGTTAGATGCATCCGATTTTAATTTTGCCCAGGAACCTCGAACATTTAATTGTTATTTCATTTATTATTTAGCTTGATTTTAGCCAAAGGTATATAATTTTCAAGTTCAGAAAATAACATGCATGCAATTAGAAATTATATCTTTAATGTAGATCATATGAAAATTGCAGACTTCCTCATGATGTCCCCATCTTAGATATGCAAATTACCAAATGGTACCTCATTTCTGGCTACATGTATATACTTAGGAGGCAGGGGGAAGTAGCCTCTTTTTTTTATCGTTAAGACAGTATGGTCATTGATGATACCTGTACATTGTGTATATAAATGAGACTATGAATAAAATAGTTTAAATTTCTTCATTATAATTTCAGAGCTGGTTCATTTCTGTAAAAGTGGTAAACAAGTACAGTTGGATTTGAGGTTATAGCTGTTATGTGTACATGTATAGGCACATAGCTGATCTTGTGACTTTTCAACATATGGCAAACCTGTCGAAATAATTCCTGGCCCCATGTAATATTGGAAGCCACAGATGTCACCTGCTTCATGTCCTGTAATGTCAGACCGATCAATACATAGCTATAGCTAGACAACAGCAAATTTCACCATCATCTAATCAGAGGTATTCAATTTCATGTTCTTCTAGCTATAGGCCAGACAAGTCAACAACATTATATTTTACATTTTACTATCAACTAATCTAGTCCTGAGGCAATTTTATAGGGATTAAACTCAGATCACGAAAGCTACCATGATGATTTATTGATGAACCAGAAATTAAACTTCATGCACAAAGCCTACAAAATAAATGTATAATGATACATGCATACACTTATACATGTAAGTTATACCAATAGAGCTCCTCCCATATTTACAGTGTGTGGCTATCACAGAAACAAAGGGTTCTTTAGATGAACTTGTTACATTTAATTACATGTATGCAATCTACTTCAAATACAGAACATTTCTTAAGAAGAGATTTATGTTAAATATCATCAGTTACAGTTGACGATAAAATGAAAATAAACACATTTTGAAAAGATCAACCTATCTGATAGAGATCCCATCCCAAAGACAAATTAACTGTACCTGTAATGAAATTTTGAGAAATCAATTAATAAGGAATATAGTTATGTAAAAAAAACTGCAGAAAAAAATGCCTAAAATTCCCAAGAGTAAATAATTATAATATGATCCTTTGTCAGAGCTTTGTAACATGGACTTAATTTTTTGGTTCATTTCTACTTTTCTTTTTAAAGTTTTCTATATTAAGTGTAGAAATAATAAAAGTGTAATAAATGAAGACAATATTGGTCAGTAGAGAAGTACTGGGCATGGGTAATTATGCTATTTAATTAGGTCACACCACTGATTGATCGATATTTATCTCCTCCCCACTGATTATTTATATGTGGTTTTGTGATTTTCGTAATTTCTCATTAATGAAATGAGATCATGGAAAACATTTTACGGGATATGTTTATATCAACAACAAATATCAAAAACTGCAAGATAAGTGCTGTCTTAAATCAATTTTTAATCTAGAGATATAAGTTTCTTGCATATTAAGTGTAAGTTCCTCTCCGAGTCTAATGTTTTACATACTGCAAATGCTTCTTCTAAAATTAAGTATTAATTTTGATAATATTGTAGTCTTGCAATAGATCTAAATGATTGAACTGCACTTTTTTTGTACTATTTCTCTTCTAAATCTCTTCTGTTCTCATGGTTTTTTTTTTTACATAAATGGAGATGTATCTTTTCTAGATTTGTCCTATCAATAAAATTTAACGTATATGTTTGGTCACAGTTTTTGGATTTCTTTCTTTAGCTCTGTAATATATATCCATGCAATATATTTCCGAGTTATAATCAATTAATTATAGGTTTTACAATGTGTCTTCACTTACAGTCGCAAATATCTGTTTACCTAGCTACGATATGCGTCGCTAGGTAAGCTCATTTTGCGACCGTAAAACCGACGATTTACATCCGCAAAGCTTAAAATACAATACAGTTATCTCCTAAATATAATAATTTCAAGCTTCTGATCATGATCAAAATAGTTACTAAAAATATTTTCACCCCTAAAGTTGTTCCATTTAGCTGAAAATATTAATATCATATTATTTTTTTCAGAACCAATCCACCAATGAAGGGAGCTTTCCAGATGCTTGATGGAGAAAAAAAACTTTATAGTTGAAGGAAACCTTTCATTGTTCATTTAACTTTGTTGTTTTTTATATCTTTCATTTTTTTGCTGACTAAATGTTAGAATTTGTATGTGTTTTTTTTTGTATGCAAGTTTTGTGATTTATATATATCAGTATCAGTATGGTTGAGATAATGTGGGTTTGAGTTAATTATAAGGTTATGAGTGTTTAACACCACTTTCAACAATATTGCAGTTTATAAAGGTAGAAGAAACCAGAGTACCCAGGATAGTATTATATAATATAATGTTGAATGAAAGTTGATTGGTTGAATGAGAATCATGATTTGTATGCCAGTATTTTGAATTTTAATATGACATGCTGTTTTGGCCTTGTAAACAAAAGGGTATAAAAATCCCCGATTTATTATGACTTACACACGCTAATGATCATGACGTATTTGGCTGTTTTATTATACCCTTTTGTTTACAAAGCCAAAACAGCACGTCATAGAAATAATTTATGGAAGGGGTAAGTTTGTTGGAGATTTTAATATGGCTACACTATTAAGGAATATGGATTAAATATTTACCGTATATGTCCTATTAGAATAGAAATAATTTATGGAAGGGGTAAGTTTGTTGGAGATTTTAATATGGGTAACATTATCTGTGCAAATTTTACCCCTCACAACTCACAACATTAGTGGTGATGTGCACTGATTGCATAGGTAGTTATAAATCCAACTACCATACGATCATGACTGTCCCCATATTTAATAATATATATTTTTTCTTTAAGAAAGAAAGAAAAATTAGGGTTATATTTTTTCTCTGTAAGGGGATGTGATATATTGGTTTTGATATTTTTTTTTTTGAATTGCTTAGCTTAAAATATTATTGTTCTTTGTTATATTTTTATATACATTAACAAGAATATTTTGGGGTTACAGCTTTCTCAGGATTGGGATGTGTACACTGGTACATTTGTAGATCTTACTATGAAACTAACGAAGCTTACGCTTCAGGCCTGGGGCCCCATATATCACGGAAACAACTTTTTTAATGAACTAATTTTTCAACAAAATTAATGGAGTTTTTTTTTACTGTCTTTGTTATTAGAATAAGGCTATTTTAGTAATAGAATCATATGTCAATGGCTTAAAGTACTTAATATTGACCTTAGAATATGCTCCAATTCCAGTTTCATATGGCCTCAAAATGTCCCTGCAATTAGTAAAATTTTCAAATTTGCACCTGAATCCCAAGCTGTATGGGCTGCTTGACTTAGCCAGAATCTATTCATAGCCTACATTTTGGCAGTTGGATCCTCGAATCCTTTGTTGGTGCACAGCTTAATAGTTTGACAGCTCAGTCCTTATGTTAGAACCAATCGGAACCACAAACAGACATATGAATTCTTAGTTCAGGCTTGTGCATTCAAACACCAAATATCTAGACTATCACCTGTTTATCCTAATGATCCCTCTCTAGTAATTTAAAGAATGAAAAAAATCTTTTTTCTGTGCATTGATCATCCTACAAATTTTTCTTCGTTTTTGGTAATTTTCGATTATATATTTTTTAGTGTTTAATTTTAAACTAAAGAATAGATTTATAGGTCAAGTTGTTCTTATAAGTTTGGTCCATTGTTAGCAGGGTGATATTTTTATATGTATACATGTATTTCTGCTGTTTCCTTAGCCAGCAACTAGTGCTTCAGTTCCCATATTTATTAAGATATTTCTGTTTTCTAGCATAAAATGCTTATAACCCAGTACAGCAATTTTAATAAAAATCTGAGATATAGTGGTTAAATTAAAAACAAACAATTATCAGAATCTCCCATGGAACAACACCATTGAAGAAGATACCATCCGTTACTCAGACCTCTTTGCTGTTGTGAAAGGGATCAATGTTTGGCCCATTGTCAAAGACTCTACCCCAATACCCTGTTCATGGCCCTTTTGACCTTGTTGGTTATTCTTGCTGGCTGCAAAAGGGCCCACATAATAGTTCAGGGACCTTAAAATGTAGGTCCTCCACTGGATGTATACCTATTCATTACTTCTATAGATGTTATCTATATACATTTGTACATCTTTAATTTAGTCAAATGCAACTTTCACAAGATAAAGATTTTTAGTACATTTATTTTACATGTTTTTTAATCTGATATATTTATTATTACATGTACCTGACATATTTGTATAATAATTACATCTAAACATTTTGGCATCTTTAAAATAGATTATGGTGGGATGAGTCTGAGAGTAGAAAGAGTGTTTCATCATCTGTAAAACTTGCAATAATTTGGATTAATAAATGTTTAGAATTTTATATTTTATTAGTTAACTCAAAAAAATTAAGAACATCACAAAAGGTCCTTAAATACACAAAAAATAATGTACATTTTTGTAGTTGGTACCGGTAGTTACATGGTGTAACGGTCTTAATGTGATTATAGTTGCCCTACTATCCAAATTAAGTTGTCACAATGCTCTGACAACGTAATTTGGCTATACAAGTCCTTTTAGGGTTGTACATTTTTTGTAGTTGTATAACTATATAGAGATGGTTGTAGTTGCGTCGTCTAAAGGTCTTTAGGTGGTCGTAGTTACATTGTATAAAGGTCCCTAGGTGGTCGTAGTTACGTTGTGTAAAGGTCCCTAGGTGGTTGTAGTTACGTCATGTAAAGGTCCTTTGGTGGTTGTAATTACGTCGTATAAAGGTCCTATGATGGTTGGTAGTTACGTTGTGTAAACGTCCTTAATTAGTTGTATTTACCTCGTATTAAGGTCCTGTGATGGTTGGTGGTTACGTTGTGTAAACGTCCTTGCATGGTCATGGTTGTCGTTTGGTTGTAGAAAGGTCTTTTACTACGTAGTACCACAACGTAGTAGTTACGCTTAGGGGAGTCTACAAATCGGTGTAGTTAAAACGTAAAATTCTTACGTTGTAACAACGAAAAAGTTACGTTGTCACTACGTTTTGACAACGTAATTTGGCTAGTAGGGATGCTGTTTAAATGTGTCTTCACTCGGAGGAAGTCTCACCAAAGTAGAATCTTTGACCGTTGCCAATTTTACCCGCAATTTGTTCAGATCGATATGGCATCGTTTCGACTTTCCCTTCGGATCATACAGCCTTGATATTAGTTTCCGGCTTAGAGCGACTGAATTATCTATGTCAGAGCATTCTATTCGAGAAAAATCACTAAACTGAGTGGGTGTCTCTTACAGAGCTTTCAACATAGACTTCTTCCCGATACCAAAGAACGAAGAAGTGGTATCACACCCAGTTAGAGCATAAGCAGCTGGCAAGATCTCACACACAACGGAGCTCAATGACTTGCATAACTCGTGTATAGGGATATAACGTCTATAATTCTTAGTGCTCGTAATAAGTCCTGTTTGAAACCAAAGCTCACTTGGGTTTTTCATTTTTGGAAAATAATGTACTACAAGGACAAGAAGGTCCGTATCTGGGGATTTCACAATAATGCGACCTTGAACGTTATTCTCTTGTCAGAATACAGTGTATGCAAAATTATGCGGGTATCCGCCTCTTCTTGTGTGCTTGCCAAACAACTGCAATCTAACATACCATTCTGATTCAACATTTTAACTGTTTCAGGATTAGAAAATAAACCGGCCAGGTAAAGTGATAGCCCTTCATGGAGAGAACTGTTCTGATTAATATGTTTGACAATATAATCGTCGAGAAATCTAATAAGCGACTTGTGATTCAATTTTGAGGAGCTTATGTTTTTTTTAATAACTTTTCTTTTTACAGAAAATACAACAAGTCCAATCAGATCTGGTAGTAATATCATTTGAACATACAAATGTACTACTTGATTTACTATCGGACACTTCTTTTATTGTCTTTTTTTTTTAGCAAAAGACGTAATATTTTGTTTACTGGTATACGATTTGCAACAAGACCTATGATATTTCACCACAAAACTTTCAGATACAACATGAGTAATTGAAGACACTTCTACTATTAATCGTCTGTATACCTCATCTTGACGTACCTCTGCGGCTTTAATAAAAGTTTCTTTGCCCCTATCGGTAAAAACGTATAATTGTTCAAGACTTTTACATTGACAAATGATACATTGGTTCCAATCTATTGAAGGTGTACTCCTCTTAGCACTAGATGGAAGAAGTTTAAGTTGGCTACCAAACTGTGCCATTTTCCGGAAAACACTCACAACAGTTCCGACAAATGATTTTCTAACAACTTGTAAACACTAATTAAATTCTCTACAAACAATATTTCAAACCACCTTTTGTAACTAAGACGTTACAATTAACAACAGCAAATGTTATCAATGAAGGGTGACAACAATTAAATACAGATAACACAAGAATATAAGTAATTATTAAGAAAATATGCTTTGGTCTCGATGCAATAAGATTTGATCGGACTGAGGATTATAATTTTAAAAAGTCACGGGCAAAATATCCGGAATCATTTTCTACTTTCGATATGTTGATGTGCATTTAAAAACGGTCCAAACCTCTTAAACTAGTAGAAATTGGCACTATAATGATAATGTTTTATGCAAACTATGTTTACACTTTTGTTTTAAAAAAAGCTTGAGATCAATTTAATGAAAGTATTTCTTCTGACATAATTTTAAAAGTGACCGTTAAAATATTTACCACATCTGCTGGTTTCAAAGAAGCCAAACTGATGAAATAAGTTATTTTAATAAGATATTTTGGCTTATTTTATTTATTTAAGTTAAATTTAAAAACTACAAGTGCAACAAATTGCCGAAGATGCATAAATCATGTAAAATATTGATTTTACTGAGTATGATCGGACTTTCTCCAAAAACGCATTAATCCTAGAAAAATGTAGTTTTCGCGATAACGTGACCATACGATTTTCTTACGGCATGCTAAATTTATTAGCTAAAAGCATAATCTAGCATTTGAAAGTATATTTAGGTGTCTAGTCGATGGGTTGATTTAACTCTTTAAATAAGTGCCTTTTTAAGACTTCGCCGCTGGCCTAAACAGGGATTTAGCTGCAACCTCAGATTTTTTTCAAATACTTGCTATAAACAGGTTTCTCCTCCCCATCCTAAAGAACTAAAAACACTTCAAAGAACTATTAAATGGAAGAACAAGTACAAGATGCTGTATATAGTAAGTGAGCGAGTGATTGTTGTTTAACGCCAACTCAGCAATTTTTCAGCTATCTCATGGGGAGAACAAGTTAATTTTCAATGAGATGATGAGGTCTGCTTTGTACTAGACCAACATGCTTAGTTGGATTTTCATGGTGTTAGCTCACTGAAACAACAGTCTGCAGATAGACATGTCGCCGCACTCGGACATATTATCCTGATTCCAAGTCAACCACCAGTCTTTGCTCTTTGTCCTTAATGTTGCTTGTTTAGCAGAGAAGCAGCAAATATCAATTTTATAGTGCTTGGTTTGACCTGATGGGGCTTGAACCCACGATCTACTGAACTCAAGGCGACCATGCTAACCATTATACCACTGATGCGGTTGATACTGTATATAAACACAACGAAATCAGATATATTTATATAAAAACTTTAATACCAGATCTCTGGAACAACAAGCCAAAATAACTTGTTAATGCTGTGGTATATGAATATCACAGGTATTTAACGTCAAGCTATGCTGCTAATCTTGACAATGATACAAATGGTTTTAGTGATACATGTGAAGTTAAAAATACAAAAATTATAGAAGAAAACAACCAATTTATCAATTACTATACAATGTACTGCCCTGAGGTCACGTTACAAAATGATAATTGTATGAAAAAACATGCTTTATGCATCAAATTCTATTGGTTTTATGACTGATCAAGTTTTAATTAGACAAAAACATTGTAATTAGAAATGAAATAAAACTAGCCCTTAGTTCACGGATGGTTCAGATTTGAAAATAAAAAAACTGAAGCCATCTATACCCTCTTTCAAAATGTCCATTTTGAACAGTTCTGTAACTTTCGGAATTTGTTGTCAGAGGAAAATAGCAGAAATCAGTTAAATAGCTGAAAAAAATTATCCCCGTTAGTTACAAACATCTAAAACAAGGTGGTGATAGAACATGTCACTCTCTAAATCTGCCCATACCATTGCTGGTATTTGTTATTCCTCTTAAGAAATCTTTTAGTATTCCAAGGACTTCATCTTAGTTGATAATTAACCAATATTTATGATGATGTTAAAAGAAATATCCGAATAAGAATAGAAATTCTTACAAAACTAAATAAGTTTAAAATAATGACAATCCTTAGTACTTTTTTCCACAAAAAAACCACCACAATAAAATGTTCCTTTATCTTGTTGAAATTATTTGAATTAAATGATTAGCATAAAACCAATTCAATTCCGGAGATTCAAAAAATGACTAAAACAAAAACTCATTGCACGCTTCACACATTATCAGATTATTACCATAGAGAATAATTATATTGTGATAGGTACATGTACATGAAAATGTTTTACAACTGAAATACACACCTTTGCAAGTTCTAACTGTATTAAAGTAAATATGTTTCATTCTGTTCAACCAATGATTCTCATTGACATTTGACACTCAAATCATAAAATGATTCTCATTGATATTTGACACTCAAATCAATAAATGATTCTCATTGATATTTGACACTCAAATCAACAAATGATTCTCATGGATATTTGACACTCAAATCAAAATATGTAGCTTATGAATCAACAAAATGTATGATTACAATGAATGCCATTTGACGTTTCAATGAATGTAATGAAGGTACATAAAATTGAGATCAAACAGTACCCTATATAATGGATACGAACTCAAAAGAGATCAATAATTGCATCATTTACAATACGATTGTTTAAATCATCTGGAATTGATAGGGATCTTTTTTCCCCCCATTTAAATATATTGGATGAAAATTGGTTCCTCCTGTTTAACTGAAGTTTCTCATGTTCAATAAGAATAAATTAAGAAAAAGATGCTTGACTTCTCTAGTATTCTGTAGTCCATATATAAAAGGATAAACACATTCTACTTAAACTTTTCCCATACACAGTCCTTGAAATGAAAATTAGAATTTACTGGTCCAAATCAAATTCTTGAATCTATTTTTATATACATGTAGTTCTAAATAAAAACTGAAAAATTTACTGGTCCGAACAAAGTTTTGCTGGTCTTGTGCTCATCGTGAGGAATACAAGTTCCAGGAATATTTCAAACTACCACGAAATAGTTTTTTTTCTGTTCAACAAAGTTTAAGGTTGTCCACAGAAAACAACGAAATTATTTCATCTCGAAATGGTGTTCTTCAAATCTGGAACATTGTCAATATTGTACTTTGTCAAGTCTATTTTAATATCGTAAATTTTTAGGCAAGATTTAACATCAACAAGGTTTAATTCAAAATAATGTTTTTGTATTTATGTTGTGTAAGAAATATGAAATTTAAATTATCAATGCAACTGTATGTAATGATTTAAAAAGTTCAAATTAATGTTTTACTAAAATGGACCCAAATACTTAAAAATAATGAATCTTTTAGTCATATTGATTGCTAGGAACCAATGCACCAGATGTAAATAATAAAAAAAAAATTGCATTGTAGTACATGATGATGACAAATTACATGATTACTACATTGTAAATGATGGCAAATGATTCATTGCATAGTACATATCAAAATACATTATATAAACGACTGCAAATTTAAATAATTGGCGATTACATTTGTACACTGTCACCGTAGTTAAATAAAATGTCCATCGTCATCCAAAGCGGATGTTAACAAACAATAATTAATTAAGAGAGCTTACTTAGGAGTTGAGTATAACAACACTTTATACTCCTCTAACATTTGATTTGTGTTAAAGCTGTCCTATTAGCAATTGTGCAATTAATTATATAATGTCAGCATACACATCTATATCATTCTATTAATTACTAAATGGAAAATTTTTGTTCCTCCTACAAATTTTGTACTAAAAACTTCTTTTCATGAATTCATTTAATATGAAATGATAATTTATGCTATAATAACATTTTTTTTAATCAATATGATTTTTTATCAATATTTGAAAAATAAAATATATTTTGTCTTGGGTTTTTAAATCCTGCCTACAACTCCATTTGTTTTAAGCATATATTTCTAATATAATGGAGTATCACGCAGAAATTAAAAATTCCTTTGATCTGGCATAAAACAATATTTATAATTCCAAAAAGAAGTTTACAAACTGCTCAAATAATAAGATGTTGTTCTTTAATTACCAAAATCACTTACAATGTTAAAGGCACTATTTATGATACATGTAATACAATATGATATGCTTACAAAGCTCAGAAAAGGAATGTGGGATCAAAATGTTATCCATGTAATGCCATAAACAAATAATTATCTTGAAAACTAGCTGCTTTCTTAAGATTACTTAGAGCATGGGTCATTCATGGATGGACTAGACGATCCTCAGTAAAGTCGTAAAGATAAGGATTACATTAAGAAATATACTTGTTCTGTCATAGGCCTTACAGTTGTCATAAATCAGATTATGTACTAAAAACTCAACAAAAACAAAAACAGCCAATCAGAACACTACTAAATGTATAAACTGTTTTGATTGGATTGTTTTGGAATAAGAGTACAAAATCAGTCTCAAAAGTTTTAGATTGTAAGCCCAGATATTGGATAAATGAAATAGTAAGTTCTCTCAGGGAGAAATCAATGATCCCTTCTGTTTAGACACAAGTGTTTGACAATATCATTTAAAAGTAGTCTAACTTGATGTTCAAGCTGAAAACATCAATTTTACCCAACATTTGAGTGGAGTAAAAGTTGCTTACAAGGAAAGGGGTCACAACTTTTAATCCAATTATTGAATAATGGGATAACAAAGGTTTGCAATGAATAACTTGAAACAATGTGTGATGAAGATAAATACATGTACAAAATTTGACAAATGTAGAATAACTAAAGACTGTCTAAAAGTCTCTCAAATGTCACAAATTTAGTGAACCCAGTTCCGAAGAAGAAAGAAATCACAGAGCAATACATTTTTCTAGAGTAGCAATGAATCTATCATGGATTTATATAGCTAACAATCAACTGATGGTAAAAACATTTCATTTCATTGTATCAAATAGCACTGTAATAAATAAAATATCAATACATGTACAATATACATCAATATGTTCCCAATTCTCGATATGCACCACACTCATAAGACTTCAATTTGGAATTATAAAATTAATGTAATGCATTTGTATCCCGTCTATGACCACTGAAAGTCCTCATAAATCAAAATGTAATGGATTAAGAGAGATTCTTGCATTGTCAAAACTGTAAATCATTTTTGATCTACCAAGTTAATTACTACTAATTAATTAAAGCTTAAATATCAATATTGCACCATACACTATGTCGAGCGATCATGAGAAGTGGACAAGATATGTAAATTAGATGATCTTTCAGAGGTCACTGGAGATATGTAACACATTCAATAAAATATATGTTGGAATTCAATATACAATTAATTTGACAGCAATTCCCTGCTGTAAAGCTATCACAATGGATTATAAAAAAAAATAAAATAAAACAAATGATAATTTGGAGACTAATCTTCTAAGACAATCTGATCAACACCTAATGCTTTCTCCATTATACCACACTGTCTAATCACTGGAAATATTCCTATAGTTATAAACTATTACAAACATTATCTAAAAACAATTCACCATTTCAGAATTTATTGAATGCATTTTGTTTTTTGCTTTATCCAGTATATTCTTATTTAGCAGGATGGATATGCTTCAACATTAGTTTGGTGTAAAATGGAATTCATAGAGAGAAAGTGCATAATATATTCTGAAATGAGTGAATAAATTCCTGAGTGCTTTCAGAACATATCATGTACTTTTCTTTGGTTAATCGTCCATTAAAGATTTCTCAGTTATCACATGTAAACATACTTACTACCAATTAAATACACAGATAAGTATTAACTTCACAAATCGAACTTGACAAAGAAAAAAATGTTTAGCGGTAGCTGCAGATTTATTTTTAATGCATTGTTTGATAAACTAAAAAATAAATAATAAAATTAAATGAATTTTTTTAACAAGTTTATTTTAAATAAAATATCAAAATATTCGATTTCTTTATATATGATATTATGTAGCATAACAAAAAAGATGGACCTTTTGGCTTTTCTTGCAAATTGTGCAGTCAAGTGTTTATTTTAAAGTAAAAATAAATAATCAGTTCAACAATTTAAAAGACATCTATCCAGCTAGATACAACATAAAACATAGTTTTCAGAGAACACAGCTTGATTTACCAAGCAAAAAATTTATTTCCATCAATTCCTTCATCTTGTTATAAATTAATAATTCAATTCATTTAAAATTCTTTTTAGCATTCACATAATTCATACCAGCCAACCCCCCTCGTACCTAGATATACATTTATAATACCAAAGAATAACATCCCATAATCAGTTTTTAAATGAAAATAAAAACAGATTAAAAAAATATGGCAGCAAGTTGCTTTAGAGAAAAGCAAACAGCCAAAAAACAATAATTATTCATACAATTTGTCAAGAATTGATGGATTTTATCACAATTTGCACAGCCACTTCATCATGCTTTCTAACTGTACAACAAACTGATGAATTCACTCATCATAAAAAATACATTCTAACAATAAAATTAGCAAGAAAACAAATTTAATTGCAAGCTGTTTCATATGAATTAAAGAATTTTGTCATTACAATTGAATTTATACATACACCCTGGACTTGATTAATATTTAATTCTGACAAATTTTCACAACAATGGATCTATTGTGTTTATAATAGCTTGCACAAAAGCACTTTTCTTGTGTGATACATACGTAGATAAGTACAAAGGAAATACCATCTAGGTTACACATGTGAAGTAAGCCACGCTTGTGGTTTCAAATGTTAAAATAACTACATTTGTATATGTTCGTTCCTCACCGAATTTTATGGGTCAAAATGTTACCTACCAATTTTATAAAACAGCAAATTGTATATCGATAGAAATCTATAGCACTAAGATGTTACTGAAATAAACAGCAAGCTATTCAAATAAGCAAGATGTTAAAACAATTTTTTTTTTAACCAAATGATTTTTTTTTCTCTCTCCAAAAATCAATCTATTTTTTTCAATCAGCAAGCTAAATTTCAGTTTACAACCCATGATATCAAGTGAATTAACAACACAAACAAAATAAATACTCTGATATAAATAAAATATCTTCTGGCCAAAAAATTCTCAATGAAATGAACACATCAAAGATCAGTGAACTTTCTGAGCTTGACTAAATTTATTTTGAGAAGGCCCTGATCCTTTACCCCAATAAAACTGCTCTCCTCCTTTGCCTTGGAAATGCTTGAATCCTTGGTTTGAGCTGCCTTGCTTGGATTTTCCCTGATTAGCATTTGAGGTATGTTTCCCCTTTTGTTGATGTGATTTGTTTGATTGTGAAGCTTTCTTGTCCCTAGATTTCTCTGGAGTTTGATCAGGTGATTTGTTTCCTTCCGATGATGAACTGCTTTCTTCAGATGATGGACTACTTGTGTGTTGTCGGTCTTCTGCCTTCTCTGATGACTTTCCAGCTATACTATTCACTTGGTTAATAAACTGTTGTCTAACCTCGTTTACGTGCTCGGGAGAGTCCCTTATACCATTGACTTGTGGTTCAGCATTTATTTTACGACGGTTGTTGTTGCGCTGGTGTCGATAATTATTGTAGTAATTATGCTGATGGTAACTGTTATATCCGTTGTAGACTAGATTGTGGTTGCTGGAATATGGGCGGGATGAAGCACTTGATCGAGTGGTAACAATATTGATCTGAAAATAGACAAGAATGTTAGGATTCTTTGATTGATTGATTTTTGGTGTTTAATGCCACTTTCTGCAATATTTCAGCTATATCATGGCGACCAGTTTTAGTGGTGGAAGAAGCCGGAGTACCCGGAGAGAACCACCGACCATGGGCAAGCATCTGGTAAACTTTATCATTTGCGGCTGCGAGTCGAGTACACCCTTTTTTGTAATTTACAAAGCCGGACGAGAACTCACGCTGTATTGGTGATAGGCTTGTATGAGTCGTTAGGTAATCCAAGTAACTAACTCATTGAGCCACCCGGGCCCTCACGATTTTATGATGTGAAAGCCTGTGTGAAAACTATTATATCAGTAACATTATATATTCAAAGTCAATTTGATATGATAAACAACATTTGGCTTAATATTTCATATGGAAATTCAAATCTGTCATACATGTACCAAGTTTTATTATGCTTTAACTTTTATATTATTATCAGAGCTCCAGATAAGCTGCGTATTTGCGTTTTTTTACGCTATGAAAACGAGTAAAAACGCATGTATTATCAGATCAGTGTACATTTACGCATACAATGTACATATTGCTGTGTAAGCAAACTTTCCAAATTCGGAGCGTTGACGATAATACATCGTGTACATAAACAATACATTTTTGACTTTGAGAAATTTCCCGTAATTACTTCTCTTTATACTTTTCGAAAGAGAAAGTGTATACATCCGAGGGGCATCGATGTCAAAAGAGATCCGATTGGATGCTTAGGATAAATCATCCAATCGCGGTCAATATTACAAATAAATGCGGATTAGTTAAGAACTAAAACGAAAGTGAATTTGGGAACACGTTGTTCGTTGAAAATGAGCAAGAACATGAATAAGCGCGCTACGGAAAATTATATACTTTTTTAAAAGTTCCTGACAGTTTCATCTGTGTCAAATTAAACAGAGATATACATTTCACTTGCATCCTGTGTTCATTGAATAACACTTGTGTCAAACATAATTTTAAAAGTGTACATGTAAGCAATCTTTTCTGAAGTAGAAAGTACAACAGTGCAAAGGAAATATGCAAATACGCATCATTTTCAAAAGTAGGGGGTAATTACCCTTTGGACTTGAAAATTATCTGGAGCTCTGATTATTATTGATATTGCATGTACATTTTGTATATGGGGTTCCTTTAGTTCTTTTTTTTGTAGAAATAAAAAAATTAAAATACAATTGACTTTAATTCAATATTATTATTCTCCTGAAAAGGGATTTTTAAAATAAAAAAATCTGAAGTCGTGAAATATTAATTTTTAACTTAGCATTAAAATCGGTGCAAAAATCTTCTGCACACTGATGAACATATGTATTGCTTTGTAATTAAAATACATGACAATTCAATGGTTTTTGCTTATTTTCGTCACCAATAAAACTGACTACTATGATATAAACAGGGGTTTCAAAGTTTTTTATAATAGGAGGTACTTCTTAAATTTTAGGAGGTACCTAAAAAATTAGGCTGAGGGCCGTAAGGGTTCCAGGGGGCGGAAGCTCCTGAAATCTAGCATTTTGTGGACCAAAAAATGTAGTTCAGAGACTGCAAAACATTATGTGTTTTTGAAAGAAAAATCCCATTAACTTTAGAGTTCAGATTTCACCAAGAGTGAAGACCATGCATAATGCCTGGATTTTCCCCCAATTTCTTTATTGAATATTTCAGTTTACAGACTTCAGCCAAGATTATTCATAGATAGTCCGCCATATCTTAAAAAAACCCAAAAGGACCATAAAGAGCTACGGTTCCGTAGCTAGGCTTGACCAAGCCATTGTTATGAAAGCTTAAACTTCTCAAAATTCTTTTGTTGGTTTTGTCCTTTTCTTTTCACAATACCTTGGCTTGTGTGTTTTTTTTTACTTTATTACCAGTAATTAAACTCATCAAAGACCATTGGCACGGATCAAGACATACAAGTGTCATAATTAATGAAACATATAAATTTAATTTGCAATCATCAATCTTTAATAAAATTTATAATTTTAATAGATCAATACAAATGTAATTAAACAAAAACAATATATATTGTTACTTTCAGGACTTATGTGCCAAAAAAATGTTCAAACAAAAACGATTCGCGGGAAGACATTTATTAACATTTGAATCACAAAAGTTAAATTATTTTGGAAAAAAAGTGGGGCCGGCGTTTTGACATTACAATGTAATTCGTATTTGAGCCATGCCCGGTCCTTTTTCAAGATTTCTAGTAATTTTCTATCCCTTATCTCCTCGTACCCCCTTTTAAAAATGTTTTTCAGCACACTTTCATTTCTGTGAACAACCGCGGTAGGGCCCGTCAAAATATGTAAATAAATTAGCCATAGGTTTTTATTTTTTTATACCGGAAGTTAAACAATATGGACGGAGTTAAGCAACAAGATAGTACGCCCCAGAATGATTTTACCCTGGGTTTTAAATGGATAAAAAAAATCGCACAAAATATTGTGTAGTCATATATTCATAATATATAATGATCATACTTATATTACTGGAGATTACACTAAATTGTGTTTGAACATAATTTGTAATCGGTCATTTTTTATTTTGAAATGAGATCAGCTTTGTTCCGGTGCGAGTTTTACACAAGGATGAAAAGATATTGGGGCGAAAACATATCTATTTACTGCATGCGCAAACTGCTATTTATGATTCTAAAGTAAATTTATTTTTTAAAACAGAGAATATCCCATCAACTTGGTCGTGACACAGTTGTTCGATTTGAATGCGAGAATTCAGCAATTGACATGATCATTAATTTTTTATGAAAAATATTCCACAAGCCTATCGTACTTATGGTTTTGACCATCGCTAATTTTGGGAGGTTCAGTAATTTCTGCCGGTACTATACACAATCTCAGACGGGTAAAAGTACCAGGTACCGGCCCACTTTGAAACCCCTGTATAAGTGAAAGTGGTGTTAAGCTAATAAAGCTCAAATGCCAAAATAAGTTTTTTACCTGATTGTTGTATCTTTCTTTCTCCTTCTCTAAATATTCATCAATTTCAACTGTATGAGCCTTATTCTCAAGGTGTCCATCTTTAGAACTTGCAAGAGTACATATTGGTCCATATGGTTCACCAAATCTGTAAAAAAAAAGGTGAGATATTATATACATGTGTAAGTACAATGTAGTGCTAAATGAATGAAAATAAAAAACAAGACATTGTACAAACTTCATATTTTTGAAGGACAGTAAAATATTGATGGCCAACAATTAAACAAAACACAATCAAAGCACCTAAGGCACTGTTCAACAGTTGTTTATACTCACTGGCTTATCTATAGTATTTACAATGTAAGTGTTAGAAACTCCCAAAAATATTTAGTAGTCATTTGGACAACCTAAATCAAAATTTAGGTTGTCCAATCAAGCCCACTGCACTTGCGAGGTGGTCCTTATATATCAAGAAACCCTCTTCCAGGGTTTTTACTTGTATCAACACTTCAAAAGAACCAACTCTTTGAGGCCGGGCTTTGAAGTCCATTTTCTCACATTCAGTAAACCCTTTGAAGAGGGTCAGCACCGGAAACTGAAACGGTGTTTTAAAGAATTTAATATATATTTACTGCAGTGATGCATGACTTTGGTTGACCTTTTTGAATTTTGCAACAGAAAAACATCCAAGCATAGATCTATAAATAGCCGAACAAACCACTCAATATTTCGTTGATTTTTATCCCTTCATTGATTGTTTTTGGATCTTTTATGCTTTGTTTGATATATTTCGTTTCATTTTGTGATACTTTATTTCGTTTCGTTTCATGATTCTTCATTTCGTTTCTCAGTTTAGTAGTACCCTACTTTCTTTCCGGTATGTAGAATGTCCGGGTACGTAAATACCCTAGTGTATTTCTACCTTGCACCATATTCGCGCCAGGAAGGGTAGCTCAAAGGTCAATATATAACTGAAATATTGTTGAAAAGTGACATTTAAACACCCATAGCCTCATATAAATTATTGCAATAAAATATCGATTAAGTAACGAAATCGATATAACTTATTTTCCAGTATATTTAGAATAAAAAGCTTGTTCTACACATTTACTGTGAGATGTATTGCAACCGCCATTTTCTACTACAATCACGTACGCATGCTCATGTTTGATTGAAAAGCTATAGCTATATTTAGATATTTTGTGATAATAATTTTATATTGTAAATCGATCCACCCTGTGAATTTTTTCAACAAGATACATTTTTTATAGTATATATTTTATTATAAAATTCAATATTGAACTGATTTTCGATAATACTTCAATCATTGAATTGATTTTTTTCGGATGTTGAATATTTTATCCCCAGAATTGCACCCCCTATTAGTATACTTTTATTGCTTTAATTAAAAAAAAAATAACAACAAGAACATCGATGATACAAGTCTTCTTATTCAGAAATAAACCTACAGCAAAATAAAGGTATACATTTTTTGTACTGTAAACAAAATCGTCATTTTTATCTAGATTTATCGTCCAAAAAATATGCTACTCCTCTACTATACTAATTTGGATTAGGTGATGGGAATTAAAAATAAAGATCTAAAAAATGTATTTTATGATAATGATAAAATTGTTTGTCATGCATTAGCTGTCAGTTGTAATATACAGGATGTAACCAATATACAGGAAGAGCCCCTACTGTGAAGCCATCTATTTTGAGATGCAATTCAATGAAAATAACAACCTGACCATATTGTTAAATAAGAATAAGAATTAGATAAGAAATTAAAATTTATAGAAGGCAAGGATTTATATAATTAACACATTAAGTCACATTTCATTTATTTAGCTTTCTTTCCGGTATGTAGAATGTCCGGGTACGTAAATACCCTAGTGTATTTCTACCTTGCACCATATTCGCTCCAGGAAGGGTAGCTCAAAGGTCAATATATAACTGAAATATTGTTGAAAAGTGACGTTTAAACACCCATAGCCTCATATAAATTATTGCAATAAAATATAGATTAAGTAACGAAGTCACAGTTTAAATTTTGCATTTTGACAAAACATATAGGACAAAAAGTCACAACATAAAATTTTGCTTTATTTTTTGTGGTGTTCCTGTTCAATTCTGTTTATCAATTAAAAAGACAAAAATCGTTTTAGAAAAAATCTGTTTAATAAGTATTTACCTAAAGAACGATATCATGACGCATAATAATTTCTCACCGTCAATGAATTTATTCTATCAAGATATTTATACACATATATAAGAAAAAAGATATAAATTTATTTTTTAAGTACAAATAAATTGGAAGACGGCTTGAAAATCGAAAACGCAAAATAGTTATCTATGTTTATAAGTCTTAGTAAAAGGAGTCTTGAGCAACGTTTTTTTTTCACACCTGTGATAGGTGTATTTGTACATCATGAATGCACGATGCGATGACATGCTGAGATGGGTGATGTTTTGACAGGTAAACTGTAAAAAAACACCCGTAGAATACACTAATCAAATATTATTTCACCTACATCAGGACTCCGCAGACTGCTAATTTTCAAGGAAAAAAAACCCAGGATTTACGGATTTATGATCGCCATCAACAAAATAAAACTTAAATTTTAATCCAAATTTGCCTTTAAAGAAATAAATGTATAAATTAGAATTATTTACCTGGGTTCTTTCGCCCTACATTTGGCACACACGTAAAAGAGCAAACGCACCCAATATTGTAAACTGGCAACTGTCTGCAGCAAGTGAAAGGGCCTTGGCATCAATTGTCGCGAGTACATAGGGACATATTAATATTCACTTCTAGTGCATTTAAAACATGGGTACTGCATGTTAATATATTTTATTCATGGATATTATTGTATATATCGCCCGTGACAGCCGTTAACATATCTATACTTTCCGTACTGTATATCACTCATTTACTTCAGCTTTACTAAGATACGCATGTTTCTTTATGCACGAATTTATTGGTTAGCAGAATTTGGGGACGTTTCCTGTTTACAGTTTAACTATCTGAGAGTGGAGACTCACTCCGACCTGGGAGGATTTTGTCGGACAATTGTCGGAGTGAAGTCCGACAAAACTCTGTGTCCGACCTGAGAGTATGACCGTTGATACACTCGGAGGGATCTGTAGTACTACAAGCAGTATTAACAAAGTGTTTCAGTTGAAAAACACTCTGGTCCAAATGTTTTTCAGCTGAAACATCTTTTTAGTATGGTACAGTATATTCCCAAAAAAGTATTGACAGATTAAAATTAATTGAGGTATTCTTAAATATAATTACAGGACTGTCCGATTTGAAAACTTGCCGGCGGATACTATAGAAATTCTAGCCTAAAATATAGATCCACAATCAGGTCATATATATTACCCATGTTTGAACATACAATGTAAATGTTATCAATAAAACTCTTAACAATTTATTCAATATAGATCATAATTTCACAATTGTCTATATTGCGAAATGGTACCATAAAGACAATCTACTTTTGGGACAAAAACTGAAAAAAAAATTCATATGCAAAATCAAAACCCCATGATCCTAAAATGATACAGCATTGTTGTCTCTCATCCTTTAGTACTGTCATTTACAATTTACCTGCAACAGACATCTGAAGGGTCTACCCACAAGGTGAGTTCACAGAACAACTTCAGATCTTTGTATGCAATATCAGATTTAATTACAGCCATCTCTAGAACTGGATCAACTGGTTCCTCTGGGTTGATTCTTATGCATCTGTAAGCCTGTCCTTTTGTTGGGGATTCTTGATACCAATGGTTTTTAAATTTTTCAACAAGGATTGCTGAAAGACTATCTGAAAATGATGCCATCTTCTCATTTGGAATGCTACCGCACTGCCTCACAAGTCGCGACAAGAAAACTACAGCTGCTGCAATTTCTTCTTTCATTTTTAAAGTCAGATTTTGTAAAACTGGAATTACACTTCATTAAATTGATACCCACTTTTTTTCATAAGCAGAACCTTGTCAGATCCTGTCAAAATCCAGTAGCCTCGGTTTCGGTTTGTTTTTGTCTCTTTGTTATTATTTCTGAAAGTCATAAAAACAAGACAAGTTTTAAAACATGTTTAAACTGTGGAATCATTTTAAAGATATATACATATATTTATATATTGATATACGAAAGCTTGAAATAGTATCATCTTAACATAAATAATTTCCCCGTTTGCTCATCGATGATTCAGCCTTGACACCAACTCACAACACAAAAATTCTGGAATTTTCATCAGAAATTAAATACCCGGACTGATTGAAAATAACAGACGATATGCTAAAATTATTACATATGATAATAATTATATACATACTAACCTATACGATAATCAACGTTTTGTGTAATCGTTAGTTATTTTCTATCTCAGAACGATGCCTCCATTTGCGCATTAATGCCGAATCACGTTTAACCAATCAAAAATTATTTCCGTTCACGAGTTGCTACAAAATATTAGGGACGTCATTTCGCGGGAAATTTACACGTGGATTTATTTACACTGATAAAGGTGAATAAAAAATAGCGAGTGTATGATACTTCTAATTTGAAAACCCCATCAAATGGCAATGAAATAAAGCAATATTCACGGAATTAGAGCTATTACTTACAATTACATATAACTGGGAGATGGGAGTAATAAAACACACCTGTTTCAAGTTATTTCTTCCAGAATATAATTTTTAGTATCTGTCTTCTAATCTTCTAGTTACAAAACGATTACAAATGAAAGGGTAATTTTTTTTACCCATTAATCTATTCAAAATTCTGCTTGAATGATTTGAATAATAAATATTCGGTTGTATTGAGTATTGTTGTACATGATTTTTGCAATTTATGTTGTTCACATTAATCAGTCTTCTGTTTATTGTGACCATATATTCTTTCTATGTAAATGTTGTGCAGTTCTAGTAAACTTTAGTAAATATATACATCAATGGTTGTGTTTGATTGTGGTAGTCTAATAAAAGAAAATATATATACAGTTGTGTTTGTGTTTGATCGTGACAGTCTTGTAAAAGTAAATACAGCTATGGGTGTGTTTGATTATAAATGATAGTCTAATAAAAGTAAATACATACAGTTGTGGGTGTGTCAGATTATGATGAACATTTCATATTTTCATTTCAACTTTCATCCTTTGCAATTCTATTGCTGATTTATCTGTACTTTTCTATTTTTATTATGTTGCAAAATGTTCCTTCCTAGTAGTATTGCATGTATTTGATGTGAGTCTTGATACCTAGTTCAACCCGGCGGGAACCCCGGGGTATAGAAATGGGACCGAGAGCTTCTTCGGCTTGAAGGGGCGTCCGTCGGTTGTGCGGGATGAAATTCACAACCAACGTCCTGCGGATGAGACGTAAATAAAACCGAGGTCCCGTGTTGAGAGATTGCCACCCTCTCCGCACGTTAAAGAACCCACTGTAACAGCTCATTATGAGCATTATGTTCATGAAGAGTGGTCCATAAGAGACCTGTTGCACTGGCAAAATTATCCGTCCCTACCCATCACCTTTCCTTGTTTCGAGTCCCGTGGCGTTTACATTTTTAAATGTTCTCGTCCTGAATATAGCTGAAAAATTGCTCGCTGGACGTTAAACACCAACCAATCAATCAATCAATGATACCTAGTTGTTATGCTCGATTAAGCTAGCAGGTCTATCTTGTAGCTAAACTTTTAATTGCACATACATTTTGTAGCTCCTGTACCAACGGATAAAACCGTATCGGTGGTGCAATTGTTAGGGTGTTCGTCTCGAGTGTGGGTTCGGGTCAAATTAAAGAAAGACAATTAAATTGGTATTGCTGCTTCTCCGCTGAGCAGCAGCATTTTAAAGGAGTAAAAGCAAAGCCGGACTGGTTGACTTGGACTCCGGATAATATGTCCGAGTGGAGCAACATGTCTACCAACGGACGGTTCAGCTAGGTTTCAATGATACAAATTCATTTAAGCGTGTTCGTCTAGTACAAAGCGAACATCATCACGTGTTTCTGAAAATTGCTTATTTGGCATTAAACAACATTCACACACTCACGATAGTTTTATCAGCAAATTTGTTTTTTGCGTAACCCTGTTTTTCGTTGATTTTGTTTTGTTTTGTTCTGGGTTTTTTGGTTTTTTTTTTCGGCTAGTGAAATCAGCTGATGACTAAAAGAACGAAAAGTATCCATAAAAAAGTGAAGCTATGATTTTTTTTTTTGCGGAGTTTTTATTTATAATACTATATTGTTAATTTCTCTGATTTTGTTATTGGATTTGTCTTCGTCTTGATTAGACTTGTTTTTTCATATGTTGGTTCTCTTTTTGTGTGTTGTAGCAGTCATAGACATGGGGAAAAAACATTCTAGCATTGATAACAAGAACATTTAGATTTAAAAAAAAAGAAGTTATAACTGAATTTATTTAACCTTTAAACCGAACATCGCTCTGTAAATGATAAAATATGTGTTCGGAAAATGGTTAATTGTTATATTAAAGGCATACAAGCTGTCAGAATTGATTTTTTTATATTAAAAGTTGCCAATATTCGATGTTTCATACTAATAAAATGTTCTGAACAAGAAACCAGGTTTAAAAAAATATGTTATAATGTCGTAATATTAGTGAAAAGAATTCGAATGTCTGTTGGTGAAATCGCCATTAACACACCTAATTATAAGTCGGCTTCTTTTCCGAAGTTTACCGGACACTGATAACTGCTATAAATAACCAGAAAGCATGTTGCAGGTAAATATTGGTTAGAATTAATATAATTTAAGAAATATATCTATGAAATTGGATCCCCGGGTAATCAGTTAATATTATATAATGGTATTTAGTAAGAATGACACTTAAAATCGAAAATACGTGATGAAATCAATAAAAACAAACCAAACTCTGCAAAGGGGTCCGATAAAGGGAAAATTGTAAACAAATTGTATTGCATATTATTGACAACACTTGAGTTGACTTGATTATATTTTTTTTAGAAAAAAACAGACATGAAGTTCATTATTTTAGTCTCTAATTTAAAAAGAGATATCACCTAGCGTTTTCTCCTGAAAAAAAAAGAATATATCAAAAACTACGATGCAATTCTGTCAAAATACGATTCAGCCGAAAAAAGACACTAAATTATGCTTACGTGTAGAAAAATGAACTAGGTCTGTATAACATCTTTTCTTAATTTTTACACAAAGCTTGCTGAATCCTCCTTTGTGTCGTTTTCGCTTAGGATCCGTTAATATTTGTTATCTATAACATGTGCTTTTTTCAGCAAACAATGTCGCACATGCGCAAAGGCTTTACCGAATGAGGTCACTGTGTAGGTCATCAATGGTCATATGATCATATTCATGAATATATGAATATTATGCGGGTAAACATTGAATAAGGGTGATAACAAAATTACCGAACTCCGAACAATCTTACAAAGGGAAAGTCTAAACTCCTAAATATATAAACAGACAAAATCAGTCAACAACCGGAAAACTGTGAAAACCGTAATGACCTTGACTGCATTTCTAAAGAAATGGTGGGTTGAATCAGATTTTAAAGCGCCAAACCTCCCGCTTTCATTACGGCTCAAAGGTTCCGGCTGTCACTACAACAGTATTTATAACAATACTGGTACAAAATAGGTATGTCAAGGCAGTACCAATTTCAGTGAAGTAAATGTTAAAAACACTCTTACGTCACATATTGACAAAAAAATATTTTTGACATTTTTGTTGACTTCCTTATCTTTATACATTTTCACTATGTGAAAATCCATCGTTTATTATCGTCTGCAGAGACGGAATATATTTCGACAAGATCTTGGTATCGGAATATAAACTTTTTAAGAGATCGAATAAGGCGAATCTTTTTATAGCCGTGGTCCAGTAGCCTGTTTCTCAGATAAAGATGACGTTTCAGGAAATCAGAATAATTGCTACTGGCCCTTGCATAGCGAATCAATTGCGAGATGTAAACAACATATGCAAGAGAAGCTGGTATATTGCTGCACATATTTGGAAAATTTATGATTTTAAAATTGAAGTCGTCCCGTTTATCATAAATTTTAGTACTGAGTTGACCACTGTCGTCAAATTCGAGGGATAAGTCCAAAAATGATGCGGACGAAGCTGTGTCTGTGGTCTCTTTAACTTCCAACTCTGGAGGATATATCAATGGAAGAAATTCTGCAAATCTAGAATTATTGATAGATAAAGCGTCATCAATATACCTGTATGTGAAATTAAAGGCTCTAGCCTCATGAATCTTCTTATCTTTTACAAGCTTTTGAAGAAATTCCGATTCATATGAGTATAAAAATAAATCGGCTAGAAGAAGGGCACAATTCGTACCCATTGGTATGCCGACGACCTGCTGAAACAGTGTCCCTCCAAAGGAGACAAATATGTTATCGATGAGGAACTCCAGCATACTGATCACTTGTTCCTCGGAGTAGAATGTTTTACCTTTTTAAATTTTGTTTGAAAAATATGTGGAATTGTAGCCTAACACAACAAATTTTGAGCTATAGTTTCTATGACTGAAAGCTTTGTGAATTGTTTCTTTTAAGCGGGTTTTTAATTTGTCATGCGGTAGGGTGGTATATAGAGTTGAAAAATCAAATGTTTTGATGGAGGATACCTGAGAGAAAGATCTTGATTTAAGGTTATCCAAAAGATCTTTAGAGTTTCTCAAAATCCACATGTGATTTATGCCACTACGCGAGTAAACAGTTTCACAATATTTCTGTTGTCCCTCTTTTACTGCGGACAGAATCTTTGTCAGGTGAATAGACAATTCTGTCGTCGAACAAGTTGATGATCCCGCTATGTACCTTTCTTTGTATGGTGTCTTAAGGAGTTTAGGTATCCAATATAAATAGGGTAAATCCTCAGACTCTAACAGAGGGAATATTTAAAGAGGTCATGAAGGATCTGTGGTTAGCTAGGATTTCATCTTTGTTGCTATTTATGCCTAATTCCTTGATTAGGTATTCGAAGTAATATGATTTACATACAACATGATATTGTTGGAAGCCTTGTCCGCAGGAACGATAACATATTTGTCATGAAGAGAGGAAAGACACTTAACAGCTTCTTGGTCTTTAAATACAGACTTAGGTCTACTATTAACACAATTTTTGAGTTTGCGAATCCGACCTTGGGGTCAAGCTGATCGTCATTTTGCGGCACATTATCGCTTATTTCTCAATTAATATAAGATGACATAGCCAAAATGTTTTATCTGACAGCAGGAAATGGTTAATAAAGCATTTATTTCCCTCAAGTTCATGCAAAAAAACAAATAAATAAACAGAATTCTTACCTTCTTCTTGCCTTTACAGTCCGGTTTCGTTCCGGAATTAGATATGCACGAGTCCAAACATTTTTTGCCGGGTCAGTTTCTACACAGTGATTTTCATACCTTAAATTTAGTCGGAAACAAGATACAACTTATTGTTTACCATTGTATTGATTTATATTATTGTGTTTGCATGTTATTCTTTTGTACTTGAATGTCAATTTCATCGTGTGAATGTGTATTTAATATACAGGTACTTACCTGTTAATTGTTATTTACAGGGTTAAAACCTTTTCATAGTTGACGAAATAAATTATATATTACTTGAATCAGCTCTTTATTTATCAACCCAACTGAGCAGCCCGGTTTTATGGATAAAGCAACGAATTATCAACAATTATGGTTATAAATATACTTATATACGACTCGTTCCATCACCTTTCCAACACAGCTTAATAGTGAGATTGATCGATAGTTGGAGGGATTAGATTTGTCTTTTTTTTAAATGGGCATGACCCGAGCTAATTTCCACTGAGAAGGGTACCTGCATGTTTCTATCGATCGATTAAAGATTTTTACAAAGAGGTCGACAAATGAAATCGGCTGTGCCTTTTAGCATTCGATGAATTATGTTATCACTTCCATAAGCTTTGCCAGTTTTTTAATTTTTCAGTACATCTTTAACATCATCTTCTGTAACATTAATGTTAATAAGATTATTGTTTGCTCTTAAAGGTAAGGCTGGGGGTCAATATCAGAATCATTGACAGACGAAATGGAGCAAAAATATTTATTCAATAAATCGGCTTTTGCTTTCTCAGATTGTTCCATCTCAACCGTCGCGCTATCAAATAAAGGTGGTAGAACAGAAGCTGTGCAAGTACCCTTCATTAGTCGTTTAATCAAGGACCAATATGCCTTTGCATCCTTTTTAAAAAAGGAATCAACTATTTCATCAGCAGAAGAAATGAATTGTTCACGCGCATATTTTACCATATTATTTACTTTATTTCGCTGTGCTTTGTATTTATTCACGCGATGTTGGTCATTTTTCTCCCTGGCCACTCTACGCAACTGATCTCTTTTCCTCATCTCCCTCCTTAATTCCGTATTAAACCAAGGTTTGTCATTTTGTCGTATCTGAACAATGTTAGAGGGATGTGCTCATTCAAAAATTCGAAATATTTATTTGTAAATTTTTCATTCATTGTATCAATAGTGTCATCAAGAAACGAATCCCAATCATTATCAGAAATTGCATTGTCACGGCTGGTAATCGGCATAAGCAGAACAGTTGGTTCTGCAAAGAAATTCGTGAGGATAACTTCCGGTTTTGGTGGAGGAGAGTTCACGAAGACGCTTCGCAAGGTATGTACATGTCAAAAATTGAAATTTTCTTTTTTACTGCTCGAATATTGCAAAATCAGAGAATGCCATGCTGTGGCAAATGCTTTCACGATTAGAAACATGGATAGTTTATTCTTGTATATGAAGTGTAACTCTCGCAAAATCAATCGTCCCACGAAAAACATGACGAAAATTGTGACACTCTTACATTTCTAAGATGTTCTTGACAAAGATGCAAGTTAAATTTTCAATATTTTTTCATCATGGGAGTCTAAATGTAATCGGGGATAAATTCCGATTCGTCAGAAGTAAATTGAAGTCTAGATAAATCTACAAACTGTCAATTTTCTCGTTTTCCTGCTTGAGGAGATCGGTTCTGATAGAGCACATTGC
This sequence comes from Bathymodiolus septemdierum, assembly GCA_963383655.1. Lineage (NCBI taxonomy): Eukaryota > Metazoa > Mollusca > Bivalvia > Mytilida > Modiolidae > Bathymodiolus > Bathymodiolus septemdierum. Next base: position 70,353,407 of record OY726521.1, on the reverse strand, counting down.
GAATGCATGAGGAGATTTGCTAGTTTTGTTAATTGTTTTCTGCAAAATTGATAAAGTGACACTTTTAAACACAAAACTGATAAATACTCTAATCAAAATAAACTATTCTCTCTCCACTTTCATGAGATGCCAGGATTCAAGGGAAAGAGGAAAAGGGGACTGACATTGACTCTTTACAAAAAAACATTTCGGTATAGATTGCCTGTATCACCGCCAAGGAAACGAACAAAAACAAGTAGCAGTACACCAAATTTAAAATCTCCATCAATCGGGACACCAAGTTTATTAAAAAAATCTCTTTCAATTTCAAAATATTTATATCCTTTCAAACGGGTTTCCACATCTATTCGACGCAACCTTTTTACTAAAGATGACGGAAACTTCACCGCAGATCTACACAAGTTATAATATTACATGATTTCAGCACATACCTAGGTCTAAGGTAAATAAACATTCACTTAATTAGTGCTAGTAGTCATGAATAAATTAAACACAAGATGTCAATTAAACTGTGGACATATCCTTAAAATCGGTAAAGTGTGTACACATAACACACTACATCATAGAAAAACAAACCACAAATTAATATTATTCTCAACTGTATGATATTTAATTTAGAGTGTATCATTTGTATTAGAAATTATAAAGATATGATTCACATTAAGTATTATATATACCATGGATCTTACGAATAAGTTCATGAGTAAGATCCATATGCCCTACTAGCCAAATTACGTTGTCAAAACGTAGTGACAACGTAACTTTTTCGTTGTTACAACGTAAGAATTTTACGTTTTAACTACGCCGATTTGTAGACTTCCCTAAGCGTAACTACTACGTTGTGGTACTACGTAGTAAAAGACCTTTCTACAACCAAACGACAACCATGACCATGCAAGGACGTTTACACAACGTAACCACCAACCATCACAGGACCTTAATACGAGGTAAATACAACTAATTAAGGACGTTTACACAACGTAACTACCAACCATCATAGGACCTTTATACGACGTAATTACAACCACCAAAGGACCTTTACATGACGTAATTACAACCACATAGGGTCCTTTAGACAACGTAACTACAACCCCCTAGGGACCTTTACACAACGTAACTACGACCACATAGGGACCTTTATACAATGTAACTACGACCACCTAAAGACCTTTAGACGACGCAACTACAACCATCTCTATATAGTTATACAACTACAAAAAATGTACAACCCTAAAAGGACTTGTATAGCCAAATTACGTTGTCAAAGCATTGTGACAACGTAATTTGGATAGTAGGGCAACTATAATCACATTAAGACCGTTACACCATGCAACTACCGGTACCAACTACAAAAATGTACATTATTTTTTGTGTATTTAAGGACCTTTTGTGATGTTCTTAATTTTTTGAGTTAACTAATAAAATATAAAATTCTAAACATTTATTAATCCAAATTATTGCAAGTTTTCCAGATGATGAAACACTCTTTCTACTATCAGACTCATCCCACCATAATCTATTTTAAAGATGCCAAAATGTTTAGATGTAATTATTATACAAATATGTCAGGTACATGTAATAATAAATATATCAGATTAAAAAACATGTAAAATAAATGTACTAAAAATCTTTATCTTGTGAAAGTTGCATTTGACTAAATTAAAGATGTACAAATGTATATAGATAACATCTATAGAAGTAATGAATAGGTATACATCAAGTGGAGGACCTACATTTTAAGGTCCCTGAACTATTATGTGGGCCCTTTTGCAGCCAGCAAGAATAACCAACAAGGTCAAAAGGGCCATGAACAGGGTGTTGGGGTGGAGTCCTTGACAATGGGCCAAACATTGATCCCTTTCCCACCAGCAAAGAGGTCTGAGTAACGGATGGTATCTTCTTCAATGGTGTTGTTCCATGGGAGATTCTGATAATTGTTTGTTTTTAATTTAACCACTATATCTCAGATTTTTATTAAAATTGCTGTACTGGGTTATAAGCATTTTATGCTAGAAAACAGAAATATCTTAATAAATATGGGAACTGAAGCACTAGTTGCTGGCTAAGGAAACAGCAGAAATACATGTATACATATAAAAATATCACCCTGCTAACAATGGACCAAACTTATAAGAACAACTTGACCTATAAATCTATTCTTTAGTTTAAAATTAAACACTAAAAAATATATAATCGAAAATTACCAAAAACGAAGAAAAATTTGTAGGATCATCAATGCACAGAAAAAAGATTTTTTTCATTCTTTAAATTACTAGAGAGGGATCATTAGGATAAACAGGTGATAGTCTTGATTTTTGGTGTTTGAATGCACAAGCCTGAACTAAGAATTCATATGTCTGTTTGTGGTTCCGATTGGTTCTAACATAAGGACTGAGCTGTCAAACTATTAAGCTGTGCACCAACAAAGGATTCGAGGATCCAACTGCCAAAATGTAGGCTATGAATAGATTCTGGCTAAGTCAAGCAGCCCATACAGCTTGGGATTCAGGTGCAAATTTGAAAATTTTACTAATTGCAGGGACATTTTGAGGCCATATGAAATTGGAATTGGAGCATATTCTAAGGTCAATATTAAGTACTTTAAGCCATTGACATATGATTCTATTACTAAAATAGCCTTATTCTAATAACAAAGACAGTAAAAAAAAACTCCATTAATTTTGTTGAAAAGTTAGTTCATTAAAAAAGTTGTTTCCGGGATATAAGGTTTCATAGTAAGATCTACAAATGTACCAGTGTACACATCCCAATCCTGAGAAAGCTGTAACCCCAAAATATTCTTGTTAATGTATATAAAAATATAACAAAGAACAATAATATTTTAAGCTAAGCAATTCAAAATAAAAATATCAAAACCAATATATTACATCCCCTTACAGAGAAAAAATATAACCCTAATTTTCCTTTCTTTCTTAAAGAAAAAATATATATTATTAAATATGGGGACAGTCATGATCGTATGGTAGTTGGATTTATAACTACCTATGCAATCAGTGCACATCACCACTAATGTTGTGAGTTGTGAGGGGTAAAATTTGCACAGATAATGTTACCCATATTAAAATCTCCAACAAACTTACCCCTTCCATAAATTATTTCTATTCTAATAGGACATATACGGTAAATATTTAATCCATATTCCTTAATAGTGTACCCATATTAAAATCTCCAACAAACTTACCCCTTCCATAAATTATTTCTATGACGTGCTGTTTTGGCTTTGTAAACAAAAGGGTATAATAAAACAGCCAAATACGTCATGATCATTAGCGTGTGTAAGTCATAATAAACCGGGGATTTTTATACCCTTTTGTTTACAAGGCCAAAACAGCATGTCATATTAGAATTCAAAATACTGGCATACAAATCATGATTCTCATTCAACCAATCAACTTTCATTCAACATTATATTATATAATACTATCCTGGGTACTCTGGTTTCTTCTACCTTTATAAACTGCAATATTGTTGAAAGTGGTGTTAAACACTCATAACCTTATAATTAACTCAAACCCACATTATCTCAACCATACTGATACTGATATATATAAATCACAAAACTTGCATACAAAAAAAAACACATACAAATTCTAACATTTGGTCAGCAAAAAAATGAAAGATATAAAAAACAACAAAGTTAAATGAACAATGAAAGGTTTCCTTCAACTATAAAGTTTTTTTTCTCCATCAAGCATCTGGAAAGCTCCCTTCATTGGTGGATTGGTTCTGAAAAACATAATATGATATTAATATTTTCAGCTAAATGGAACAACTTTAGGGGTGAAAATGTTTTTAGTAACTATTTTGATCATGATCAGAAGCTTGAAATTATTATATTTAGGAGATAACTGTATTGTATTTTAAGCTTTGCGGATGTAAATCGTCGGTTTTACGGTCGAAAAATGAGCTCACCTAGCGACACATATCGTAGCTAGGTAAACAGATATTTGCGACTGTAAGTGAAGACACATTGTAAAACCTATAATTAATTGATTATAACTCGGAAATATATTGCATGGATATATATTACAGAGCTAAAGAAAGAAATCCAAAAACTGTGACCAAACATATACGTTAAATTTTATTGATAGGACAAATCTAGAAAAGATACATCTCCATTTAGGTAAAAAAAAAAACATGAGAACAGAAGAGAAATAGTACAAAAAAAGTGCAGTTCAATCATTTAGATCTATTGCAAGACTACAATATTATCAAAATTAATACTTAATTTTAGAAGAAGCATTTGCAGTATGTAAAACATTAGACTCGGAGAGGAACTTACACTTAATATGCAAGAAACTTATATCTCTAGATTAAAAATTGATTTAAGACAGCACTTATCTTGCAGTTTTTGATATTTGTTGTTGATATAAACATATCCCGTAAAATGTTTTCCATGATTTCATTTCATTAATGAGAAATTACGAAAATCACAAAACCACATATAAATAATCAGTGGGGAGGAGATAAATATCGATCAATCAGTGGTGTGACCTAATTAAATAGCATAATTACCCATGCCCAGTATTTCTCTACTGACCAATAGTATCTTCATTTATTACACTTTTATTATTTCTACACTTAATATAGAAAACTTTAAAAAGAAAAGTAGAAATGAACCAAAAAATTAAGTCCATGTTACAAAGCTCTGACAAAGGATCATATTATAATTATTTACTCTTGGGAATTTTAGGCATTTTTTTCTGCAGTTTTTTTTACATAACTATATTCCTTATTAATTGATTTCTCAAAATTTCATTACAGGTACAGTTAATTTGTCTTTGGGATGGGATCTCTATCAGATAGGTTGATCTTTTCAAAATGTGTTTATTTTTATTTTATCGTCAACTGTAACTGATGATATTTAACATAAATCTCTTCTTAAGAAATGTTCTGTATTTGAAGTAGATTGCATACATGTAATTAAATGTAACAAGTTCATCTAAAGAACCCTTTGTTTCTGTGATAGCCACACACTGTAAATATGGGAGGAGCTCTATTGGTATAACTTACATGTATAAGTGTATGCATGTATCATTATACATTTATTTTGTAGGCTTTGTGCATGAAGTCTAATTTCTGGTTCATCAATAAATCATCATGGTAGCTTTCGTGATCCGAGTTTAATCCCTATAAAATTGCCTCAGGACTAGATTAGTTGATAGTAAAATGTAAAATATAATGTTGTTGACTTGTCTGGCCTATAGCTAGAAGAACATGAAATTGAATACCTCTGATTAGATGATGGTGAAATTTGCTGTTGTCTAGCTATAGCTATGTGTTGATCGGTCTGACATTACAGGACATGAAGCAGGTGGCATCTGTGGCTTCCAATATTACATGGGGCCAGGAATTATTTCGACTGGTTTGCCATATGTTGAAAAGTCACACGATCAGCTATGTGCCTATACATGTAACAGCTATAACCTCAAATCCAACTGTACTTGTTTACCACTTTTACAGAAATGAACCAGCTCTGAAATTATAATGAAGAAATTTAAACTATTTTATTCATAGTCTCATTTATATACACAATGTACAGGTATCATCAATGATCATACTGTCTTAACGATAAAAAAAAAGAGGCTACTTCCCCCTGCCTCCTAAGTATATACATGTAGCCAGAAATGAGGTACCATTTGGTAATTTGCATATCTAAGATGGGACATCATGGGGAAGTCTGCAATTTTCATATGATCTACATTAAAGATATAATTTCTAATTGCATGCATGTTATTTTCTGAACTTGAAAATTATATACCTTTGGCTAAAATCAAGCTAAATAATAAATGAAATAACAATTAAATGTTCGAGGTTCCTGGACAAAATGAAAATCGGATGCATCTAACCTTTATCTGATCTTAAGAGTCTATGTAAAAATGTCTGTAATACAGAGACGTGCAAAAAGTATTCGGTCACTGTGATGTTTTACTATATATTTCATATAAAACCACATTTTTTAAAAACATTATTCCAAAGTCGACTCTTGTTCGATTTTGATGATTTTTTTACCAACAAAAACAGAATTAAATGTAGTTTTACAGTGATTTTAGCATAATTTTATAATCTATAATTTTTATGAGTTCACAATTTAAACACAAAACAAAATTTTGAACGTCAAAAATACAATACAATGATAGTACATTTGAAGACAAATAATTTAAGTTTGCATTTAAATCATGAATATTTAAAATCTGTGCTTCCAAAAAATATTTAAAAATAATCACAGAAAATTACATAGTTCTCGCTTCTGACGTTCTGTTGGTAAAAATTTCATCAAAATCGAACAAGAATTGAGTTTGGAATGTTTTGAAAAATTGTGGTTATATACCTGTATGAAGTATAGCAAAAAAATTACAGTGACCGAATACTTGTTGCACGTCTCTGTACATGAAATTGAGACCAATGAGGGAGATTACTTATTTACATTGAGACAAGAACAAATTAAATAAGTGTAATGGTTATTACTATTATTTTTTTATATGATTATAAACTCTTGCTGTAAATTAGTCGTGTAAACCTTTATTGTGTTATTTTAATGTTTGAAAATCACTTAAATCACGCTAATCATTGTAACAAATTAATGATGATTTTTCTGTTCTTCGGGGCGTCTTGATTGACAATAAAGTATTTGCTTGTTTGTTTTTGACACAAAATTTAACAATGAATGACATTTGGCGTCACACTCACAGTATTTTCTTAAATCAATTTGGATTGCTCATTCATAGATGTAATTCTATTGACTAACCTTACTGTATATTTCTACCTTCTAAACTCGAGGTTTTTGTATGTTCGGGACATCAAAGAAATTGTTAAAATTGTCACAAAACACCAAAATGATTTGAATTTTGGTAGGAATTCAAACTCCGGAAATAGCAATAACTTTTTATTATCGAATCGTTGACGGACACACTGAATTTCCGCATTGTATGCTATTATTTGACAAATCGATAAACGATCCACTCAGCTTGAAACTGCAGTGATCAAAATCTAATTCAAATATGACGAATATTTATGAGGAAAAGTACTTCTAATTTTTGGATAATGGTAATTTTATTGCAAGTAATTAAATCTTGGAGATACATTTGTATATTGCCTTCTTCATCACGTTCTACTAAGTTCAGTGGAAAGAAGAACGATTAACGATCAAGAGGCCACCGATACGATCCTCGTACATGGCGTTTTTATTATGTTTTTTTTATTGCTATTGATATACAACTATAGCCAGTTGTATCATCTTAACGCAAAAATGTAGCTTAATAACAACACAACTTAGCCTCACATTTTTTACTGATCAACCTGGAAATGCAAAAAGTCCTTATCAACCATGCATTTTTAGAATCAGGAGATCAACTACTATCAAATTCAAAGTCATGTCTAGAGAATACTTTTCAATTTGAAAAATTCACTTTTTAATTAAGATCCTTTCCCTTTTCCAGGGAAATACCTTAATGATTGGTGATAAGTACGTACGGTTGTTTGACAACGACTTGCATATAGCGTATTCTGAAATACGTTACCAGGACGTAATAATTACGTTTGAGCTTTTACGTTAGCATCAAGACCATATCCGTACGTAACAAAAGCGTTCAAACTACAGTTTCACAACGATCGACTTGCATATAACGTATTCTGAATACGTTACCAGGACGTAATAATTACGTTTGAGTTTTTACGTTAGCATCAAGGCTATATCCGTACGTAACAAAGACGTTGGAAAGTACGTTGTCACAACGTCTTGGATATAACGTATTCTGAATACGCTACCAGGACGTACACATTACGTTTGAGCTTTTACGTTAGCATCAAGACCATATCCGTACGTAACAAAAACGTTCAAACTACAGTGTCACAACGACTTGCATATAACGTATTCTGAATACGTTACCAGGACGTAATAATTACGTTTGAGTTTTTACGTTAGCATCAAGGCCATATCTGTACGTAACAAAGACGTTGGAAAGTACGTTGTCACAACGTTTTGGATATAACGTATTCTGAATACGTTACCAGGACGTATACATTACGTTTGAGCTTTTACGTTAGCATCAAAACCATATCCGTACGTAACAAAAACGTTGAAACATACGTTGTCACAACGACTTGCATATCACGTATCTAAAATACGTTGTGGCAACGTAATTTTCACGTAAGAAAGGGACCTGACCAAACAGCAACCAAACTGCAACGTTGTGAATACGTAGTGTGCTAGCTGGGTGGTTTGTAACAGAAATTACATGTTTGACAGATCTATGACGTCAAAATCATGGAATAACAGATCCTATGACGTCAAAATCATGGAATAACATCAAGATCTTCATGTTAGACCATGCTTTGTAAAAGTTCACCATTATTAAGTTGATTATTGCATAAAAACATCAAAGGAAAACTTAGTATTTATGTTACAAGTTTAATTATTCTTGATTATAAGTATTATATATACCATGGATCTTACGAATTAACTTATTTAAACCAACGAATCCGAAGGATGAGTTGGTTTGAATAAGTTCATGAGTAAGACCCATGGTATATATGGTTTGTATCAGAAATGACGTCAAAATCATGGAATAACAGATCCTATGACGTCAAAATCATGGAATAACAGACCTATGACGTCAAAATCATGGAATAACATCAAGATCTTCATGTTAGGCCATGCTTTGTAAAAGTTCACTATTTTCAAGTTGATTATTGCATACAAACATCAAAGGAAAAAATGCGTATTTATGTTACAAAATTATCTTAGTGCATTTTCAATTTTTTCCAATGTAAGGGAAGTTAATCTTGTGTATCCTATACACAATGGAAGTTATCACAAACAACAAATGATCAATAATGAAAAGTTAAATCAAGGGAAACCGCAGTTACAATTATGAATTGATTCCTTAAATGAAATGTTTCTTTCTAGGTGGACAGCCCATGAACAATGAAATATTACTTTTATACTTTTAAAAACCCGACGGGAAGAAGGGCATCAGTTCGAGAATTTATTACCAGACAGACATGCAAAATTTGTGATCATACAGTGGATTACATGTGTCGTACCAAAACTAGCAAATCTCCTCATGCATTCGCAATGTGCTCTATCAGAACCGATCTCCTCAAGCAGGAAAACGAGAAAATTGACAGTTTGTAGATTTATCTAGACTTCAATTTACTTCTGACGAATCGGAATTTATCCCCGATTACATTTAGACTCCCATGATGAAAAAATATTGAAAATTTAACTTGCATCTTTGTCAAGAACAACTAAGAAATGTAAGAGTGTCACAATTTTCGTCATGTTTTTCGTGGGACGATTGATTTTGCGAGAGTTACACTTCATATACAAGAATAAACTATCCATGTTTCTAATCGTGAAAGCATTTGCCACAGCATAGCATTCTCTGATTTTGCAATATTCGAGCAGTAAAAAAAAAAAATTCAATTTTTGACATGTACATACCTTGCGAAGCGTCTTCGTGAACTCTCCTCCACCAAAACCGGAAGTTATCCTCACGAATTTCTTTGCAGAACCAACTGTTCTGCTTGTGCCGATTACCAGCCGTGATTGTTAAGAGATGAAAAATCAGCCTCTCTATAAAGCCATACCTTCCTTTTTAGCGTTGTTCTAACGTAAATATTCTGAAGTGATCATTCCTCAATGCGGGTCGTCGTGGTCGTTATCGCATGGTAGTTGGATTTACCTGTGCAATCAGGACCTATCACTACTAAAGTTGCGAGTTCGAACCACGTTCATGGCGAGGTGTATTCGGTACAACATTAGGTGATAACGTTTGTCAGTGACTTGCGACAGGTCGGTGGTTTTGTCCGGGTACTCCGGTTTAATTCACCAATAAAATTGTTGAAAGTGGCGTTAAACACCATAAACCAAACCAAACCATTTCTCAATGGTCTGTTTTTTATTTCTTGTATTGACGATTAATGTTTTTTTTTTCATTTTACTTTATTTCTGGAACAATTTTCATTGTATAAACTGAACCATAAATTATTTCGCCGACTGAACATTATTTAAAAAAAACAACCTTTAAACGTAATATTTTCCTACCGAATTTAATTTTTGGCATAATATACGTATAGGAGAATGTCCAAGTAACTCTCCATTCCTTAAAAATAATGGAGCCGAGGCCCCAAAGAGGCCGAGGCCCATTGTTTTTAAGGAATGGAGAGATACGAGGACATTCTCCAACTTAAAATCCACCCATTGTACTTTATTAATTTTATTAATTATTAATCTTGTAACAAAAAAAAGTCTGTGTATAGTATCTAAAGTATAATTACATTACTTCCGTTTTTCATTGAAATGTTACAATATGATTGGTTATGAAGTGGTCACATGATTATAAAAGTGATGTTTCACATCCGGGGCCCAATGAAACTCAAATCCGAACTTGCACGTGCCTCCACGACGACGTCAGATGTAAACAATCAATGGCGTAGTAATTTCCAACAGCAAATAATCTAACACAAATAAAATTCACAACGAAAAATTCAACCATATTACATTTTGGTGTGATTTAAATATAATTATAAGAATTGAATGCATTCTTTTGAAGTTTCATTGGGGTATGAAAGCGTTGATCGAACTACATTTTCAGCATGAAGCGCTATCTTCATTGAAAATGTACTTCGGTCAACGCTTTCATACCCCAATGAAACTTCAAAAGAATGCATTCAATTCTTAAACAAAGAGTACAATAACTCCGCCCCTGTCCATATTGTTCATAACTCTGGCCATTCCTTGAAAATAATGGAGAGTTTAAACAATAGATTTACATCACAGGTGGATTTTTAAAATTATTGATCTTTTTTGCAAATGTGTTGAAATAATGTAAATTTGACACCGTTTGATATATCAGTTTATCACTATGATATGAATGTGTTCTGCATCGTTCTATCATATTTTTTTCTTCTAAATCGATACTTTCCATTATGCTTTATTTTAGATTTATATCTTTTGAATTTCAAAAATATGATGACTTAAAATTACGTGGTGCAAAGTAAATTTTCATTTAATCTCCGGTTTAATCGCCAATAATTTTACATATATCTTTATGCCAGCACATCACAATCGCACATTTAAAAGTACAGTCAGCACTTTGAATTTGTAGAATCACATTCAGCAAATTGTTCTACCCCATTGGCAAAGGACGACGGGAGTCTGGCATTTTCAAAATGGAGGTTTGTAGTCCATTCAAAATTTTTGAATTTTAATGTGATATATAGTTTTTAAATCGGTTGAATTACACTCGACATTTTGTTCAAGAAGCACATAAATGCTTGTTAACAAGTTCATAAATTCTGCGACACGTGTCGTTCCTTTGTTCGACTTTAATTTTGAGCAACTTTCAAATTCGAAGTCGGCGTCCCCTGTCCTATTTAATTTTTACTGCATCTGCATGTGTACACAGGCACTCGGGTACACACTGTGATTTTCCTTATTTTCATTAAAATTAAATATTTTCCTCTTTAGTCAGTGACTGAAATGAGGGCCAGCCTGGCTCGAAAAAATTTGTTTGGGCCAGTAAAAAATGCTTTCGAGACGTTTCGGCCACACTCCGGTTCGGCCATACGCCCATAGTACGTTTCGGCCACAAACCATTTCTTCCAGAGTCGTTTCGGCCATAGTTTATATTTAATAAGTATGGATGAAAAAACTGAGTGTCGTAGTCTGTACTTTAGTATGGATTATTAGGGGATTTTTTTTAATTAATCATAGTAATAAATACACATCACATATTCATTGATTGGCGTCAAGATGACTGACCGTAGCATTGCCCAATCTCGCTAGGTGGCGCGCGCGTCACATTTACTGGAAGTCTTGAGATGCGCCCCGAGGAACCCCTCTCACTTTTACGGCTTAATACATGAAATGTGGGCGTTTCTGATCTCTTTCATAGAGCACATTTAATGTCAAAATGTGTGACAATAATCGAAATGTATGGTCAAACCCAGAGAGTAACAAATTTAAGTAATTTGACGTGGAAATTTCAGCCGTACATCTACAAAATACATGTGTCACTGTTTATATCGATATAACAGTGTAATTTAATATTAGAGGAACAAGCAAAACCTATTTTTATTTAGATTAGGTCGACTGATGTTTTTGAAGCCTTTTTTACAGGCTATGTTTTACCGGAAATTGACAAAAGTTAGCTCCCCTTGATTTTGCCGCCAACTTGCAAGATCGATAAATAACTAATAAGCTGTAGACTGTAGTGTATTATAATATATGGTAGAAATTTGTCATGTTTTAACTTAAAATCATTGTTAGTATACAGTTATATTGTCGATCAGTGACCCTAAGTGCATGAAATATTGATTTACAGGCCTCATATCTTGTGACACAACAGTCATTGAGTCAACAAGAATTTGAGAAAATGGGTCCAAACTTGATTAAAAAAAAACTTATAAAGTTATAAAACTATTTCAGTGTTTACTCAAATTGAGGAAATAGCTATGTCAGTATTCTAGTTTTTTTAATAAGCTACAACACATGTCCAGTAAGGCATTATGAACCACAGGGTCTGACTTTTTTACCTTGAATTAATACCCCTTACCTGGTCCAAATTATGTTATCTTTCTTATCATTCTTAATTTCAATGAGCAAAGACTGCAGGGTTCAGATACAATACATGTAAGATTTAAGAGTATCTTATTCACTGTAGCATGTATCCAGTTGATTGGTTGCTACAAAAATGTAATATGTGTTTTACTATTGGATCTTGAACATTGTGATGAGGATTTTTTTCTACCAGTTGATGACTTGGATTACTATCTGTACATACCTTTTGATTGATTTCAGCCAAACTTGTATACAATGCTATAGTGTTTGCCATTGTTCATTAATTCTTGTTTTTATTGATTATATCCCTGCTTAATAAGTTGTGGGTAAATAGTGATGAGTATGTCCTTACGTCCGTCCATTACACCTTGGGGGGGGTAGCTGCAATAATGTTGCTCCTGTGACAAAACTTGTGTCTCGGCAGAGCTACAACGCGATCCCATTCGTCACAATAGAGCAGAAAAAAAGTTGCAGTTGAAACATAAAAACTCACTATTTACGCTTCAAACATTTCATTATAACTATTACTGATGATCTCAGTCCTTGTTAAATCGGTTTGGCTGAGAAATATATGCTTTTCAAAGGTAGCAACAATCTTGTTCAAATTTATCGATCGTTTTCCATAACCGGAAACTACGGAAGGCGGAGCTTTTCTAAATATGGTATTTCTTACTACACGCTGATGTAAACATTCACGCCTAAATCGCCAAATATGGTATCGACATCCAAATAGTGAGGCTGGAAATGACGAAATTCAAAATGTTCAGAGAGAAGATTTTTATTTTGTGAGAATTACATTCTAAAATACTGGTAGGTGATAAAAACTTGTTATAATAATGGACAAAAGGAAAGGTTATGTCTTATTATTGATAAATGCAGGCGTCGGAAGCTCTGTAAGCGAGCGCAAAAAATCTCGGCGGCTGCTGCATTACGTGTAATGGCATCCCGTTATAACCCTTGCGAGTAAGCGAGCATTTAGGGTTTTATTATTAGAACTAGGGGGGGGGGGCTCATCTTTTATTTACAACCCCTCCTGAATGTTCCTGGATTTCAATGAAAACTTCAGGTATTCCTATACATATATTGCAGATATGCACCTCATATTTTATACATTTGTATTTGATTATTTTCAATTTTTTTGCTTTCCCCTTATTCCAATGAAATTTTTATGTTAGACTTCAGGGGGTACCCATCTCGTATCCACAGCTCCTCCTAAATCTGTGGTTGGATTTCAATGAAAATTTCAGACATTCTTCTACATACTTTGGAGATGTACACCCAAAGGCTATGCAAATGCTATATGAGATTTGATTATTTTCAATTGTTTTGGTTTCCAATATTGAAAAATGGATTTTGTCATACCATACTTGAGGGGGTACCCATCACTTATCCACTATCCCTCCTTGACCTGTGAATGGATTTCAATGAAACATGTGTAAATCAACTGCAAAATGGTAAGATTTAAGATGATTTTCACTACAGAGTATGTGTAAATTTCAGCAGAAGTTTAACTATGCATATAGGGATTGTGTATCCGAAAAACACAGATTTTTGACTTTCCAGAATTTTTATTGGAGATCTTCCTTGATATTTTTCCAAAAATGCTATGAATTATGATAGCTCATCCTATAACCTATCTTTTGATATATAGAAACTCATGTTTTTGCATAAAATTAAAAAATTCTAGACTGGGGATGTTTTTTTTACCTATGCTATTTATGGGTGCCACCCCCCTCCTGCACAATACATGTCATAAATACTGTAAAAAAACATGCTACCATGGAAAATTGTGGCTAATATTAACTCAATAACATAGTTCTTTATGTTTACACCAAAACAAACTGCATCTGAATGAAAATAAAAAATGGTGTATCATTGCTACTGACCAATTTATTTACTTTGTTATTTTTGTAAGTATCGTCACGGTATGTGTTTTCGTGCGTCATCTGTTTTCGTTTTATCCATTTTATTTTGATTTCCACAGCGCATGCATTATTTTTGACGTGTCTTCCGGTTTCTATTTATGGAACATAAACAAGACTACAGCGTGACATCTGTAAAAGATGTTAAAGTTTGCTTTTAAAGACGTAAGTACCAAGAACAGTGAACTTACCAACTGAACCATACTTTTTGTAATGCTAAAAATTTACTTCATTTATAAAGTAGCTGGAAAAAAATCCAGAAGGGCTATATAAAATTTAACTATGTCATCTGCCTCTCAGACACCGGCTCTTCCTGTCATGTAACTGTCATGGGGTCACTGATCGTACTTGTAAACAAAAGAGCTGACTGAAATGTGCCTGTTTCTTATATAAAATACATGTCACTTTGCAGTGCATTTTGGTTTCAGCACTAAAAAAAACATCAAAAGTAAACACAATTTTGAAAGTGGTAATTTTCAAACATTCCGTTTTTTTATTTAGATGTATTATGATTTGGTGGATGGCCAGAACCATGAAATTTTAAAACCAGCCATTTCCGGATTATATATTCCGTTTCCATCCCGTATATCGGCCTTGTTTTTACTTCACACGAAAACAGATGACGCCATTTTACTGACAACTAAAGTTGCCAGATAATCGAGAGTATATTAAAATACAAGAATGGCTTTAGAAACAATCTTATGTACAAAGAAATATTTAACTAGCCATTCTTTGAAAATTCCAATCGTCATATGAATGAAGGGTTAACACTGTTAATCGCTATATCGAAAAATCGATAATAGCACGAAAACCGATAACACGATGCTATGGATGGAAAAATCGAGTGTCGTAGTCTGTACTTTTTAGTATCGATTCTTAGGGGAATTATTTTTATAGTAATCGTGGTAATTACACATATGCATATCATATTGGCGTCTAGATGACTGACCATTTATTTACTTTGTTATTTTCGTACTTTTGTATGAAGAAACTGAGTGTCGTAGTTTGTAGTCGTAGTCAGTATGGATTCTTGGAGGAATAAAATGGTTTAAAAAATTAAAATTCCGAAATTTCATGATTAATATAAGAAAAATTATTATATAGAAATAGAAATAAGTTTATTAACCAAATCAGGACCCCATTATTCTTCTCCTCTCAATCGCCGCGATTTTCAGATCTGCAAATCGCTGCGATTGGGAAAAGAAAAGAACAATGATAATATTTGCTGAAATATATTGTTTTAAATATTTTTTTTTTTTTGTAATAAAGTACAGAAAATGATGATTAATTCCAGATTTTCATATAGGTAACACTCAAAACCAAGGACGTATATAAAGTCAAAACTAAGTAAATCGTAGATTATGACTTCTTTTCTTCGTGTCGAGTCGATCTGCAAATGTAATGGTAATTTTGGTAGGTACAGGTGTGCAGCTGAAATTGCGAAAACATCCCAATGCATATATTGCTATCAAATGAAACCTGAATTTGCTTGTTATAAACTTTTTGACAACCTTGATGCCATTGGCTAGGGTGGTCTTAAGAAACGATGCTAGTCCATCAGATGGGGGACAATAAAAGGCTGGTTTGTGTAAGGGGAGATCAATGCCATGATCCAGAGCTCCAGATAAGCTGCGTATTTGCGTTTTTTACGCAATGAAAACAAGTAAAAACGCATGTATTATCAGATCAGAGTGTACATTTACGCATACATATTGCTGTGTAAGCAAACTTTCCAAATTCGGAGCGTACTTGTACGCTGTTGACGATAGTACATCGTGTACATAAACAATACATTTTTGACTTTGAGAAATTCCCCGTAATTACTTCTCTTTATACTTTTCGAAAGAGAAAGTGTATACATCCGAGGGGTACCGAATGTTTGCCTCTCTAAGCATCGATGTCAAAAGAGATCTGATTGGATGTTTAGGATAAATCATCCAATCGCGGTCAATATTACAAATAAATGCGGTTTAGTTACGAATTAAAACGAAAGTGAATTTGGCAACACGATGTTTGTTGAAAATGAGCAAGAACATGAATAAGCACGCTACCGAAAATTATATACTTTTTTAAAAGTTCCTGACAGTTTCATCTGTGTCTAGTGACAGTATAGCAGGGGTTTCAAAGTTTTTTATAATAGGAGGTACCTAAAAAATTAGTCTGAGGGCCGTAAGGGGTCCAGGGGGCGGAAACTCCTGAAATCTAGCATTTTGTGGACCAAAAAATGTACTTCAGAGACTGCAAAACATTAAGTGTTTTTGAAAGAAAAATCCCATTAACTTTAGAGTTCAGATTTCACCAAGAGTGAAGACCATGCATAATGCCTGGATTTTTCCCCCCAATTTCTTTATTGAATATTTCAGTTTACAGACTTCAGCCAAGATTATTCATAGATAATCTGCCATATCTTAAAAAAAACCAAAAGGACCATAAAGAGCTACGGTTCCGCAGCTAGGCTTGACCAAGCCATTGTTATTAAAGCTTAAACTTCTCAAAATTCTTTTGTTGGCTTTGTCCTTTTCTTTTTCACAATACCTTGGCTTGTGTGTTTTTTTTTTTGCTTTATTACCAGTAATTAAACTCATCAAAGACCATTGGCAGGATCAAGACATATAAGTGTCATAATTAATGAAACCAAGGACGTATATAGAATACGTCCTTGATGAAACGTATAAATTTAATTTGCAATCATCAATCTTCAATAAAATTTATAATTTTTTAATAGATCAATACAAATATAATTAAACAAAAACATATATTGTTACTTTCACGACTTATGTGCAAAAAAAATGTTCGAACAAAAATGATTCGCGGGAAGACATTTATTAACATTTGAATCACAAAAGTTAAATTATTTTGGAAAAAAAAGGGAGCCGACGTTTTGACCTTACAATGTAATTCGTATTTGAGCCATGTCCGGTCCTTTTTCAAGATTTCTAGTAATTTTCTATCCCTTATTTCCTCGTACCCCCTTTTAAAAATGTTTTTCAGCACACTTTCATTTCTGTGAACAACCGTGGTAGGGCCCTGTCAAAATATGTAAATAAATTGGCCATAGGTTTTTATTTTTTTATACTGGAAGTTAAACAATATGGACGGAGTTAAGCAACAAGACAGTACGCCCCAGAATGATTTGACCCTGGGTTTTAAATGGATAAAAAAAATCGCACAAAATATTGTGTAGTCATATATTCATAATACATAATGATCATACTTATATTACTGGAGATTACACTAAATTGTGTTTGAACATAATTTGTAATCGGTCATTTTTTTATTTTGAAATGATGTCAGCTTTGTTCCGGTCGAGTTTTACACAAGGATGAAAAGATATTGGGACGAAAACATATCTATTTACCGCATGCGCAAACTGCTATTTACGATTCTAAGGTAAAGTTATTTTTTAAACACGGAATATCCCATCAACTTGGTCGTGACGCAGTTGTTCGATTTGAATGCGAGAATTCAGCAATTGACATGATCATTAATTTTTTATGAAAAATATTCCACAAGCCTATCGACCATCGTACTTGTGGTTTTGACTACCGCTAATTTTGGGAGGTTCAGTAATTTCTGCCGGTACTATACACGATCTCAGGCGGGTAAAAGTACCGGGTACCAGCCCACTTTGAAACCCCTGGTATAGTTAAAGGAATCATTGATGACATTATCAACATGGCTGTGAAAACTGCCGAAGTCGACGAGCAAAAAACAAAATATTTACAACATTTTATTAATAAACATGACGCAATCGTGTCAAATTAAACAGAGATATACATTTCACTTGCATCCTGTGTTTATTGAATAACACTTGTGTCAAACATAATTTTAAAAGTGTACATGTAAGCAATCTTTTCTGAAGTAGAGAGTACAACAGTGCAAAGGAAATATGCAAATACGCATCATTTTCAAAAGTAGGGGGTAATTACCCTTTGGACTTGAAAATTATCTGGAGCTCTGCCATGATCACATTAAAGACATTCGGAAAAGAGTAGACTAATGCTACTACAAGGACCGCTCTTGCACTCCCCAGAGTGAAGAGTGACATCACTTGTTTCAATCCACTATGAAGAAGTGATTTTAAAGTAAAATAACCTCTCAGTTCGGGGTAACGTCAGTTGGTTATTCATTTCAAACAAGTTTCTCACTTTGTTGAAATAACAAACGGTGCTGTCATTTCCTGTTATATAAACAACTGTTAACTTTTCCTGTTATTTTTTAATTTGTAAGCAAAAGTTCTGGTTCCAAAAAAGAAAACCACTCCCAATTGTCATTAAAATGTAGCCGTGTAAAAGAAGTGACAGGCCAGATCGTTTCCGTAGTTACTGTCAACGATTTTCACTCAGTAGTTGGGGAAAAGTTTTTCAATGATTACCTAAGGATTGACACAAAAAGGTTTCCGATTTCTGTAAAATGAAATTCGTACATGTACATTTTGCAGCAGATTGAATGAATAAATTTCCGAACCGTGGAAGATACCAGATCGCAAACATTATAAGTTGACAGAATTCTCTTTATTGTTCACAACTTTCCACTTCGTCCGTGATTTTTAACAATTTGAATAATTAAATCATAAAGAAACAAAAAAACACGTTTCTTTTCTAATATTTAGTGAATACTTGTTTATTACATGAAAACGTGTATTGATTGGCTCAATAAAAATACATAATTGGGGAGAACAGTAAATTACATTAGCTGTGTATTCATTGGCTACAGAAATGTATTTGGACCAATCGCTGTGAGTAACAAACCGTTTTCGACTAGAACAAAAGAGTTATCTACCGTTAAAGTTACAGTCCGGTTTCGGTAAAACAACAATTTTTAACGGTCTTTTAGGCAATCACCCAAACGTTTTTTGTTGGGCCAGTGACTACCTAATTTGGAGCAGCTTTTGGTCGCCCGAATAAGATATTAGTCACATTTGGCGACTGGACGACCGTCCATTTAAGGCACTGTTTAGTGCCTCTATTCTAACCTTCTCTATGCAGAATCACCTAATTTTGACGTATTTTACACATTTTGAATTTGATACAACCCATTTTTTCTATAAATACTATGATATAAAAAAAAACCTCAGGCTCAGGGACTTGCTCCCTGCCTTTCGTTGTCAATAATTTTAATCCTACTATCAATGTGTGGTACTAAAATATCACAAGGGATGACACCTGTGCCATACCACCTCACTTCAATTCTATAATTTTCATATTTATGCTTAATTCCTACCTTTCGTACAGTTTACTTGTGTTAAATAATGGTAATTCCAAATAAATATCACAAAAAGTCCCCCTATGTTAAGTGTTAAGTATGTCAGGGATATTAATCCATAAAATCAAAATGAGACAACTCCCATGGACAGAAAATGAAAGTAGGAACCTCGTTTTCGATACGTCGTTCGGAGTCTCTCGAGACCTTTCTTATTAGGTAACGGTAATACGTAAAGATCCGAAAATCTTTCACCAGAGGTGCAGCTAACCGTCGGCCCTGTCGGACCTAGGGGGCAGAATTTTAGAGGGTCCGGCAAATGACGTCTTTGTGTCAGACCTAATGACCGGCAAACATTTTTACTGCTTGGGGCTGTCAAAAATCAAATTTCTGTCGGTCCTGGTTACCTCTTAGACCCCTAAGCGAAGGATCTTTGATTATCGTTAAGAAAGTCAAAAGTCGTAAACAAATCGGTAAAAATTTCTGTTCCTTTCTGTTTATGCTAAATTTCGGGAACCAGTTCCCATTCCAGATTTTATTTCGTATCCTATCGGTAATCGTTGTAAATTGTAATTTGATCATTTCCGTTATGGCTGCATGGCCAATTAAGTTTACGGAGGGGTATAAATCTGGAAAAAAGCACCCACTACCTATCGATTTATCTACAGAGAATAAAAAAGCCAAAAGGTCGGCATATGAAAAGGAGAGGCGACCGGGGCGGTCCTTTAATCGAAAATGGAAGGACAAAATGAACAAACAAATTTCAAATGACGGCTTGATATCAAAATACTCATTAGAGGAATAATAAAATCTTACTAATATGAAGTATTGATTATTTGATGTTGCAGGGCTATCTAAATTGAATGTGGTCTCGGTCACTAACCCCCCTTTGGCAATATCCTTAATCTAATTCTGGTCGTAGTAGTCGTTAGCTGTGTCAAGGCTTTAAGATTGTCCCTTTAATCATACTGCATTGAAAGTGAAATATAAAAAAAAATTCTAAAAAAAAAGTAGGTTTGGCAAAAAGTTGATAGGTCTGGCAAAACTCTCTTACTTGCAGGACCCAATGTCTGACAGGAATTTTTTTTTATCTGCAACTCTGTTTCA
The DNA here is from genome assembly GCA_963383655.1 of Bathymodiolus septemdierum. Taxonomy (NCBI): domain Eukaryota; kingdom Metazoa; phylum Mollusca; class Bivalvia; order Mytilida; family Modiolidae; genus Bathymodiolus; species Bathymodiolus septemdierum. The sequence goes on along the minus strand of OY726521.1, from coordinate 70,332,590 downwards.
TTTGTGCGGTTTTTTAAAATCAATCGAAGAATATTCGTACTACTCTTGATTTTTTTCCAAACTTTCCGTTTTATTGGAGCAAATTCGTTCGCTCAGTTTATATTTTGCGACTTTTCTGATCCTTTGTGATACCGTTGATTTCTTCGTATGTTTCAGGGATAGAAGCCGAGGTCATCCGAAAAAGTATTGCGTTCCTTTGAAGAAACTTCGGGAAAAATTACCTCCCCTAAAACAATTGAAGAGACTTCGGCACCGTAAATTTAAAAACACAACTGAACAGTGCAAAATTGTGACTATTTAATAATAAATTGTGATCCGATGGATTTCTAACGTGTTGAATAAATGGAACAATATACTAGAAAACGACGACCGTGGCTGTTACAGCGAGAAAGTGACTTTCCACGGAGAAATCTACTATTGAACCGAGGTAGGTGAAATTTTATGATGTACAGTAACCCAAAAAATGGCGGCGAGTTGCTGGCCTTGTTGATACTATAGTATTTATAGAAAAAATGGGTTGTATCAAAATGTGTAAAATACGTCAAAATTAGGTGATTCTGCATAGAGAAGGTTAGAATAGAGGCACTAAAAGGGAAAATATTTAATTTTAATGAAAATAAGGAAAATCACGGAGTGTACCCGAGTGCCTGTGCATGTGTAGACATTTGAAATGTTGCAAATCTAAAAATGTGATTTTGAATTCGAATTTGTGCAAACAAATTATGTCTTCCTTTTTAGGCCAGGTGAGCTATTATCATCACTTTTCGTCCGTCGTCCGTCAACATTTCACATTTTAATCTTCTCCTCAGAAACCACTGGACCAATTGCAACCAAACTTTGGTGGAATGGTCCTTGGATGGCCCCCTTTCAAAATTGTGTCCGGTGATCCCGACTTCCAACCAAGATGGCCACCAAGCTAAAAATAGAAAAAAGGGGGGATGAAATTTTAATTGTCCATTGCTGCTTTAGTGTAAGTCAAAATGAGCTCAAATTTTAACTGCAGCTACATGGCAAGGAGTAGTTTAACATATATTCCGGGTTTTTCTGTGAAATTTTTCTTTCAGCCGATATATACCGATTATGCAAATTAGGCATATTTTGATAAAAGATCACATTTAAATCTTCTCCACTGAAACCGCTGAACCAAATTAAACCAAACCTGGCAGGGATGGTCCCTGGGTGGTTCCTTTTCAAAATTTTGTCCGACAGCCCCGTCCTCCATTCAAGATGGCCGCTGTTACTAAAAATAGAAATGTCTTCAAATGGCCAAAACTGCTCTATTTTAAGCCAGAATGTGCCCAAATTTGAACTGTATAAGCATAATGATGAGCTTTTTAACATGTATGACAGTATTTTTTATGAACTTTGAACTTTTGCTGATTTTGACCGATTATGCAAATTAGAAAAAAGGGGGATGAAATTTTTAAAAAATCTCCTCCTCGGAAACCACCTAGCCAATATCAACCAAACTTTGCTGAAATGATTCTTGGGTGGTCCCCTTCCAAAATTGTGTCCGGTGATCCCGACTTCCAACCAAGATGGCCGCCAAGCTCAAAATAGAAAAAGGGGGGATGAAATTTTAATTGTCCATTGCTTGCTTTAGTGTAAGTCAAAATGAACTGAAATTTTAACTGCAGCTACATGGCAAGAAGTAGTTTAGCCTATATTCCGGGTTTATCTGTGAAATTTTTCTTTCAGCCGATATATACCGATTATGCAAATTAGGCATATTTTGATAAAAGATTGCATTTAAATCTTCTCCTCTGAAACCGCTGAACCAAATTAAACCAAACCTGACAGGGATGGTCCCTGGGTGGTTCCCTTTCAAAATTGTGTCCGACAGCCCCGCCCTCCATTCAAGATGGCTGCTGTTACTAAAAATAGAAATTTCTTCAATTGTCCATTGCTGGTTTAGTATAAGTCAAAATGAGCTCAAATTTAAACTGCAGCTACATGGCAAGGAGTAGTTTAGCATATGTTCGGGTTTTTTTTTTTGAAATTTTTCTTTCAGCCGATTTATACCGATTATGCAAATTAGGCATATTTTGATAAAAGATCACATTTAAATCTTTTCCTCTGAAACCGCTGAACCAAATTAAACCAAACCTGGCAGGGATGGTCCCTGGGTGGTTCCTTTTCAAAATTTTGTCCGACAGCCCCGTCCTCCATTCAAGATGGCCGCTGTTACTAAAAATAGAAATGTCTTCAAATGGCCAAAACTGCTCTATTTTAAGCCAGAATGTGCCCAAATTTGAACTGTATAAGCATAATGATGAGCTTTTTAACATGTATGACAGTATTTTTTATGAACTTTGAACTTTTGCTGATTTTGACCGATTATGCAAATTAGAAAAAAGGGGGATGAAATTTTTAAAAAATTTCCTCCTCGGAAACCACCTAGCCAATATCAACCAAACTTTGCTGAAATGATTCTTGGGTGGTCCCCTTCCAAAATTGTGTCCGGTGATCCCGACTTCCAACCAAGATGGCCGCCAAGCTCAAAATAGAAAAAGGGGGGATGAAATTTTAATTGTCCATTGCTGCTTTAGTGTAAGTCAAAATGAACTGAAATTTTAACTGCAGCTACATGGCAAGAAGTAGTTTAGCCTATATTCCGGGTTTATCTGTGAAATTTTTCTTTCAGCCGATATATACCGATTATGCAAATTAGGCATATTTTGATAAAAGATTGCATTTAAATCTTCTCCTCTGAAACCGCTGAACCAAATTAAACCAAACCTGACAGGGATGGTCCCTGGGTGGTTCCCTTTCAAAATTGTGTCCGACAGCCCCGCCCTCCATTCAAGATGGCTGCTGTTACTAAAAATAGAAATTTCTTCAATTGTCCATTGCTGGTTTAGTATAAGTCAAAATGAGCTCAAATTTAAACTGCAGCTACATGGCAAGGAGTAGTTTAGCATATGTTCGGGTTTTTTTTTTTGAAATTTTTCTTTCAGCCGATTTATACCGATTATGCAAATTAGGCATATTTTGATAAAAGATCACATTTAAATCTTTTCCTCTGAAACCGCTGAACCAAATTTGTGTCTGGTGGTCCCACCCTCTGACCAAGATGGCTGCACAGCTGTACTTAGTTTAACATAGGACCCTATGGGAAATTCACATAAAAACCATCTTGTCTGGAACCAGTAGCTCAATTAAAAGCAAACTTTGATGGAATAGTCATTGGATGGTCCTCTTCCAAAACAGTGTTCGGCAGTTGCGCTCTCCCGCCAAGATGGCCGCCACAGTGCAGTTGCGTTGTTATTAAAAGCAGCTTTGATCCAGGTGAGCGATTACAGGCTCCTGGGAGCCTCTGGTTTCACTACTGCCAGTACTGGCACTTGAAACACTGGACCATACGTCCATATTCTGTAACATTGTGTCATCTGACACTGGACCATTCCCCTTTTCTGTACGATGTCGACCCTTTTCAATCCCCAATTGTTTCAAACTTAACAAATGCAGTTGTCATTACTGTAGTGTTAAAAAAAGGTACAATACACACACTGATTGATCAATTTGGGGGAGGTAGTTTTTAGTGAAAGTACTGACAAATCATGATATGCGTTTAGCTGCTGAATCATACTGTGTCCATAGCTCTTATGGCCATTTTTTGTTACTATAGTAGTATAGAGCTATGGATTTGACCGTTTAAAAACTTTTGAAATTGCGACTTGAGGCCCACGTTTGATTAACAATTGTACTGTGTATTATTGGGTTGTGTACGATAGTCTCGTTGAGATTAGACTTCAGAAGAAATTTTCTGCTCTGTCACAAGTTCTGAGAAATGTATTCTGGAAAATTAAAATATGATCCCTCTGGCGCATTACAATGCATATTTTGGCATGGATGGATTGTGTTGGATCAAGCGCATGTAAGGTTTCATAGATAGACATATTTCCTAGTTCAAATCGGCAAAAATAATGATAATATATTACCGTGTACCACACGATTAATTTCATGACGTTTTAGCTGGTCAGTAATTGGAAAAATTGTTCAACACCATTATACAATCAAAAAGGGAGGGCGGTATGGGGAGGGTCAGATTTTAAATTTCCAGAATACCTTTCTTAGTGCTTGTGATGAGATTAGACTTGGAGATATTAGAGAGCAGAAAATTTCTTCTGAAGTCTAATCTCAACTAGATTAGTTGCATAACTGAAATAAATAGTTTCGTTCTGAATATAGCTGAAGTACTGGACGTTGAGCAGTAATCAATCATTTATTGTTTTTCTACAAGCTTCCATAGTTAAATACCATTGCATGTATATAAGTTATTTTTTTTCTCTCTACTACCTGATTTTTACTGAAAATAAGATTTTGTCTGGTTGCAGACTTTTCAACACAAACACACATTCTTCATTCTAATGATGCACAATTTGAATTGTATTCCAGATTGGGTAAAGTTAAACACTTGACAGAAAACAGATAATAATTTCTGTTGATGAAAAAAAAAATTATATGGATTGTCTAGGGCAGTCTTTGAAATTAGACTTTCGAATTTACTGGCCAGAAAACTTCAAAATTAGAATATTTATATAGATTCTATTGAAATTATTTGGCAAAAGTCACTTGTCCGAATCAATTTTCACTGGCCGTGGGCCACCAGACCACTGCTAAAGTCGATGACTGCTAGGGGTTTTCCTTCACTGGTTGTAATCAAATACATTAGTTTATCTGAAGTTCACTTGGGCAAACAATTAGTTTGAATAGTTCAGAGATATTTACAACTCGTCTGTTTTGAGTCCTGAACTCATCATTTGTGTTTGGAATTTATGACTTTTTGGTTGGGAATCGTCAAGCGTCAAATTTTATCCTACATTTGAGTGTATGATGTGACACAGAGAGTGTCACATCATACACTTAAATGTAGCATATTTTACATCAATTTATTTGTTTGACTGGGTAAATTCTGTTTGAGTAGATCCAATTATTTTTTTTTGATAGGCAGAGCAAATTCTACAAGAGAGAAAAAGCAGAGGAAAGAAAGAGTATTTGGTCAGGTGGAAAGGACAAGGACCAGAAACAGATTCATGGGAACCAGCTTCTAGTGTTCCACAGAAAATAGTGAAAAAATTCTCAGTATGTATATTCAATTAGAAAATGATAATTTGGTTAAGTTTTGTTGAAGCAGAATGCAAATTTATATATAAATGTATGATCTTGGTGCAAAATTAATTAAAGTGACATGATAGTACAACAAATTCCAATGGAAATTTCAAAAACAATTATAATTTGATGCATGTTAACAGTCTTCAAAATTAGGCGGTAGTCCGAAGCCCGTGGCGTGTAAAATTGTACCCGGGCGTATAAAACGAGTAGTTCCACAAGTCCGACAGGCCTGTGAAAAAAAAGTCATATAGTTTCAAAAGTTGATTTCATAAGATATTGTGTGTAGATATTTAGTTTATTGTTCTCCGTTTTCAGTTGCTGCCGAGTCAATGCAAAAAATGGGTAGGCAAACAAGTCCTTTTAAGAATTTCCGATATTCGAAATAGATTTAGGTGTGTCTGTTTTTTGCAATTTGATTGGTTGATATTTTTACCATCATGTAGGTTTTAAAAAAGGACGAGAAGCAGGGCTCATGTTAGAGGGTGAAGGTTGACTTCGATTTCTCGTTGGTCAATAGCGAAGTTCAAGTAGCCTTGTAATTTTGAAGAGTCACCCTATGTTGCCCGCATATTTTTGCCACGGGTGCCATTTATGAAAATATCAACATCGTGTTTATTGAATTCTATGGTATTCATTAAGTATTTTGAAAGTGACTTTCTTGAAAAGTAATCCATTTCGGTTTAAAGAAACTTTAATTTCGTTCAATATCAAATAAAAATGGCACCACGAGAAAGGGGGTGCAATCAGACACTGCTACGGGAAATGTTGATCGAAGCTACTTTTAACCAAACAAACTTTTGATTTATTTTTTTCTCAATCCTTGGACATAAAGTCTGAGTTCTCATATATAATATGTTCGTATTTGAGAAGGTTGGTCATTCAAAATTCGTTGAAATGCACGGAGACACTTCAGATTTTTTTCGATCCGCTTCCAAATCCGATCGGTATTTTTTTTTTTTATTAATTGCGATCTATTTATAGAACTGTTACTGACAGACCTGTGTCTACGTTAATACCTCTGCAGTTAGAAAATAGACTGAACTACAGTAGTTTTGCTTCATTGTTGCACTCTGATTTGAGGTCTGACAAATAATAATTACAATCTTTACTTGCTTCAGTTTATGACTGTCAGTGTCAATATACGTTCATGGTATATTTGCATTCCCTAGCTATCTATGACTATATATAGTTGGACCGTTGAGCAAATTGGCATATACATATTTCTTCTGCTGAAAGGCTACACAAATATGCCTTTTTGCATTTTGTGTGGTATTAATTCAAAGCATAGTGATATTTAAAAAAAAAAGGGGGGGGGTTACATATTAAACATTATCACCAAATTATATGTCACACGCAATGAAGACACCACAAGTTTTTGTTATAACAGTCTTATAACAATATTGGTTGTGATGATGATGATGAGGCGGAGGTTGACAGTGATGATATGGAATATACTGAGGATGCTATTGACAATATGATTTTATAATTTTCAGGAGATTAATATAAACATGAATCCAAAATAAAGTGTCTTTTTGTTTTTTTTACTTGCATTCTGATCTTACCTAATGCACAACTGACATGTCTACATAATATTTGGTACATCATCATGTTTTGAGTTTTGGTGGTTTGAATTAATGGTCATTAATGTAGTTTTCAAATTCAGGCCTGTAGAATTGATGGTGGACCTGTAAATATTTGAACTTACAGGCCCGGTGGGCTTGTAAGGTAAAAAGTTAAGCGTGAAGACTGTGTTAACGAAATTGAATAAAACTAGGTAGAATACTGCACATTTTGGTCCAGTCAATAGAAAAAATATGGTAGCAATTTTGTCAGTTTTTGATTTAAAAAATTTCAATCTGTAGATATATTTGTTGAAAGTGCAAAGTATATTCCAACATTGTTTAAATTTTAGTCGCCAAAGAAAACGCCGGCCAGAAAGTCAAGATCACGCTCTGCCTCTAGAGGAAGAGGACGTTCAAGGTCTACGAGTCGCAAAACCAGTAAATCGCCCTCCAGAAGGAAGTCAGCACCAACTGGAACAACTAGAGCATCAAGACGATCAGTTGTTGAAACAAAATCTGAAGAATATGAAAAAAAAAACGAGATTACAACATCCAAGGTAAATTTAATTGCATCATTGTGATAAAATATATATTTTTTTTTTTATAGAATATTCACCTTTTTTTTCAGGGATGCAGTCATCTGCTCAACCACTGAATCAATGTGAGTGGTTTTAAACTATGATTGCCTCATTTTCACAAGTTGGTTGTCCACATGACAAACATTTTATTGTGGGTTTTTTTTAGCACAATGTTCGATTTCATATATCAAATTTTCATTTTTTAGTCCTAGCACTAAGACGTTTGCCTGAGTGAAATATACCGTATAAGTGTTTTTTTATCGTGGGAGTCAATTTCACGATTTTCTTTCAAATTGGTGGATTTTTTTTTAATGGTATTTAATTTTCACGATACTGAGATTTAACCAAAATTTTATCGAATTGACCACTATATTAGAATAACATTATTTGAATTGTTTGACCAACAATTCAAAATAGGAAATGTTTTTAAATAAATTGAGTAAGAGCTTTTTGTATGCAATCGGCAGTATTTTAGAATTGTACACATTTTCATTAATTAAAAATTGTGTAAGTATGCATTAGTGGTGTACCGATCATCGGAAACATCGACTTATCAGTCAGACGTCATCATACGATCCGATGATCGATTCTTAAACCTTGTGGTCGATTCTGATTCTATAGTGTCTAAAATATATATGCTTAACTTTGTTCTTTGGTTGATTTTTTTTTCTGTCTCCATACTGACAAAAATATTGCAGTTTTATCCCAGCTGGGTTTTTTTTGCCCTCATACTGACAAACATCTGGCAATATTGTCCAAGTGTACTCTTGACACTCAGTCAATACACATATTTGGACTAGTCTATTATTTATCTACTTCCCGGAATAGTCCATTTTATATCAGGTGTTACACATATGGAAAACGATCTTTTGTTTTGTTCTAAGTTAATGTTTACAAATGGAAAAATTGTAGTTTGTAAATATATTATTTGATTTTATTCAAATCTTTACTTTTGTCAAACACATATTTGGACTAGTCTATTATTTATCTAAGATCCCTCCAAGTGTATCGACGATCATACTCTCAGGTCGGACACAGAGTTTTGTCGGACTTCACTCTTAAAATTGTCCGACCAAATTGTCCGACAAGATCCTCCCAGGTCTGAGTGAGTCTCCACTCTCAGATAGTTAAACTGTAAACAGGAAACGTCCCCAAATTCTGCTAACCAATAAATTCGTGCATAAAGAAACATGCGTATCTTAGTAAAGCTGAAGTAAATGAGTGATATACAGTGGTACGGAAAGTATAGATATGTTAACGGCTGTCACGGGCGATATATACAATAATATCCATGAATAAAATGTATTAACATGCAGTACTCATGTTTTAAGTGCACTAGAAGTGAATATTAATATGTTTTATTTTGTTCATGGCGAAGGGGTCATAAATCCGTAAATCCCGGTTTTTTTTTCTTGAAAATTGGCAGTCTGCGGAGTCCTGATATAGGTGAAATAATATTTTATTAGTGTATTCTACGTTTTTTTTTTTTCAATTTACCTGTCAAAACATCACCCATCTCGGCATGTTGTCGCATCGTGCATTCATAATATACAAATACACCTATCACAGGTGTGAAAAAAAACGTTGCTCAAGACTCTTTTTACTAAGACATAAGCATAGATAACTATTTTGCGTTTTCGATTTTCAAGCCGTCTTCCAATTTATTTGTACTTAAAAAATAAATTTATATCTTTTTTCTTATATATGTGCATAAATATCTTAATAAAATAAATACATTTACGGTGAGAAATTATTATACGTCATGATATCGTTATTTAGGTAAATACTTATTAGACAGATTTTTTTTAAAACCATTTTTGTCTTTTTAATTGATAACTGACCCAAGCTAAATAAATGAAATGTGACTTAATGTGTTAATTATATAAATAAATTTTAATTTCTTATCTAATTCTTATTCTTATTTAACAATATGGTCAGGTTATTATGTTCATTGAATGGCATCTCAAAATAGATGGCTTCACAGTAGGGGCTCTTCCTGTATATTGGTTACATCCTGTATATTACAACTGACAGCTAATGCATGACAAACAATTTTAATCAGCCATCTTTATCATAAAATACATTTTTTTAATCTTTATTTTGATGATGGCACCTAATTCCCATCACCTAATCCAAATTAGTATAGTAGAGGAGTACCGTATTTTTCGGACGATAAATCTAGATAAAAATGACGATTTTGTTTACAGTACAAATAATGTATACCTTTATTTTGCTGTAGGTTTATTTCTGAATAAGAAGACTTGTATCATCGATGTTCTTGGTGTTATTTTTTTTTAATTAAAGCAATAAAAGTATTAACAGGGGGTGCAATTCTGGGGATAAAATATTCAACATCCGAAAAAAATCAATATTCAATGATTGAAGTGTTGTCGAAAATCAGTTCAATATTGAATTTTATAATAAAATATGTACTATGAAAAATGTATCTTGTTGAAAAAAATCACAGGGTGGATCGATTTACACTATAAAATTATTATCACAAAATATCTAAATATAGCTATAGCTTCCATCAAACACGAGCATGCGCACGTGATTGTAGTAAAAAATGGCGTTTGCAATACATCTCACAGTAAACGTGTAGAACAAGCTTTATATACTAAATATACTGGAAAATAATTTATATCAATTTCGTTACTTAATCGATATTTTATTGCAATAATTTATATGAGGCTAAGGGTGTTTAAACGTCACTTCAACAATATTTCAGTTATATATTGACCTTTGAGCTACCTTTCCTGGCCCGAATATGGTGCAAGGTAGAAATACACTAGGGTATTTATGTAACCGGACATTCTACATACCGGAAAGAAAGTAGGCTTACAAATATGCATCGATCACAAAATGTTTGACATGTTCACCTCGGGAAATGTAAAAAAAAATCTTTAAATATCCACTCTCATGTTCGACCAAGATGTCCGACCAAATAGTCGGACTTAGAGAGTGTTGACTCAAATTTGTCGGACATTTTGGGAGGAATATGTCGTACCTGAGAGTATGATCATTGATACACTTAGAGTGTACTGTATCTATATCGGGTGTTACACATATGGAAAACGATCTTTTGTTTTGTTCTATTTTAAAGTTAATGTTTACTAATGGAAAAATTATAGTTTATAAATTTATGATACAATGTTATTCATATCTACTTTTGTCAATCATACTCTTGAAATAAAGACTATTTGATTAATTATAGTCAGTAAATACATTTAGCAGGCAATTGTCACCGATGATCGATCATCGATCTTGAAAATGTTACCAATTCCCATCACTAGTATGCATGTATTATTACAAAACATTAACAAAGATTAAACAGATAAGTCTCATTAACAGATTTAAAAAAAAATGTGCACAATTAATTAACACCAAAAAATGTCAACTTACAGGTAATTAAAAATCGTGGAATGGAAATGCTAGTATTAATTAAAAAAGATTAGTTAGGGTAATTAGTGTTTTAAAGATAAAAGGACAACTAATTCAGGGTTCTGAAAAAGAATTGAAGTAGGAGTCTCAATTTATAAAGTAGGGGGAGAGTTGAGTGCCGGAGGCACGAACCGAGCGCAGCGGCACAAGTGGGGGAGAGCACCCCCCTCTCTGGAAGGGGGGGGGGGTACAGGTCCTCCCCCGGAAAATTTTGAAATTCTAGATTGTAGGAGATGCATTCTAAGGCCATTCTGAGCATATTTTGCCATTGAATTTTTGGTACTCTGAAAGGCATTTTTTTTTCTAAAATATACTACAATGTTGTATCAGTGGCAGCTGGTGAAAAACAAGGTTATACAAAGCAATTTTCCAGGCAACTTTCATGACAAAATCAGCCTCAGAATATCTCTTCTGCAAGAAGAATTGAAAAATGTTGTAAATTAATAAATAACTATAAATAACTAGAGGTCTCATATTTTAATCTGATTATTACTCTCACGTTGAATAATGAATGAAATCTCAAGGAATGTTGGCTTAAATCCAGTCCCAGTGAAACTTAACTATTTTTAAAAAAAAAAATTCACTGGACCTTCATTGCTTCCACAGGACGTCCTTTCTCTAAACATTTTTTTTTTAATTCACAGGACACAACGTCCAGTAATCTTTTCGTAATCATCAATGACCTGAAATTTTTTTTTTAACTTGCAACAAAATTTGTGCTTTACTACAAAAAATAGGATCATGAGTGATGCTACCAAGCATAAATAGTAACGTTCTTGCTTTGAAAATTATCAGAAAACTTTAAATTACCGAAAATCCTTTAAATCTTCATCGATTTCCTTGCTTGTTTTTACGTTCCTTTCACATAAGGATGAAAATGAAGGTAAAATTTTTGCGCTTAATCGTTTCAATTTTCAAAACATGAACCATACAATACCGTATAAGTGTTTTTTTCGTGGGTACCTCATTTTCGCTTTATTCGCGATAGTCATCGATCAGCGGAAAAATTATGTTATTTGTCACCATATGCCTTGTTTTCGGGAAGGATGTTTTCTTTACGCGGATTTTTTTTTTTCCGCTGTACATTGTATAAGTGGGTTTTTTCGTGGGTACCTCATTTTCACTTTATTCGCGATAGTCATCGATCAGCGAAAAAATTATGTTATTTGTCACCATATGCCTAGTTTTCGGGAAGGATGTTTTCTTTACGCGGATAGTCATCGATCAGTGGAAAAAAAAATCTGCGTATAGAAAACATCCTTCCCGAAAACAAGGCATATGGTGACAAATAACATAATTTTTTCGCTGATCGATGACTATCTCGAATAAAGCGAAAATGAGGTACCCGCGAAAAAACCCACTTATACAATGTACAGTATTGTATGGTTCATGTTTTGAAAATTGAAACGATTAAGTGCAAAAATTTTACCTTCATTTTCATCCTTATGTGAACACCTACCCATGGTTTCACTGGTCAAACCAGGAATACTGGCGAGGCTTTCCTCCCCATTAAGTCTTGTTGTCATGATATAGCTGAAAGTGACGGAAAAAAAAAACAATGACCCAACCTAAGGGAGGTATGTTATAACTGTCTGGGCTCTCCTGCCCCAATAACTTGTTTAGTAGTCGCATGATGATATAGCTGAACATTTTCTGAAAGTGAACTTAAAATAAAATCAGACAGCCCACCTAGTCCTCCATCCAAGATAACAGTTTCCCACATTATGAAATTATAATATGAATTTGTGTTTTTGTTTACAGACAGAAACAGATTCCCAGAATGATATTGGCACAGTAACTAGAACGGTTACAGAAGAGAAAGTTGTCACAGTAAAGAGGTCATCTCCTATGAAGAGTATATCACAGAAACCATGGAAACCAGCTCTTCCTGATCTTACTCGATATGTCAACTCAGATTATGCCATGATCATTGTATTCACTTGTATCACAATAATAACACTCAGTTTCGTTTTAGAAAACAAAATGGAGTAAGTAGTGAAATATAGAATTAAGATTATGGTGTTTAATGCCACTTTTAACAAGATTTCAGTTATATCGTGGAGGTCAGTTTTATTGGTGGAGAAAACCACCTACCTGGCGTAAGTCACTGACAAACTTTATCACATAATGTTGTATCAAGTACACTTCACCTGAGCAGGGTTCAAACTCACAACGTAAGTGGTGATAGGCACTGATTGCATAGGAAGTTGTAAATCCAACGACCACGACAGCCCCTATAAGTTGTGTTGTTGTTTCAGATGGAACGTGTTGTATATATAGAGTAATATGGCATCGAGTCCGATAGGAAGAGCAGCGATACTAGTGATAATATTGCCTTATTGGTAGAGATCTTCAAATCTGACATTGTTGTTTTTATCGCCAATATCGGCAACATCATAATGTGTTCGACGTCACTGACAGAGACAATTTTCAGTATCAGTCAGTAAGTTAATACTGACAATATGACTGTGAGATCAACAGAAACATGTCCAAATTACTAATAATAAGCTTTAGATGCACTAGTAAATTTAATAATACATTGTATCTACTTGTCCGTCTAAGAAAAGCTCCCCCAGGCATAGGTAACCGTGGCCGATTTTGGCTATCTTGTTTAGGCCCTCTGGTTTATCGCCAACACTTGCTATTAGTTTTTAATAGAGTTTTTTTTTTAATATTTACTTTGTAGCCAATTTATTTTATGACTTAAAAAATATGTGTTTACAAGTTTACAAATATGTACGTTATATATTGTATTGTAATTTTTGCGAAGATTGATGAAACAGCATCAGTGGTGTAATGGTTAGTGTGCTCGCCTCGAGGGCAGTAGATCGTGGGTTCGAGTCCCGATCGGGTCGAACCAAAGACTATAAAATTGGTATCTGTTGCTTCTCTGCTAATCACGCAGCATTAAAGTAATATGAAATGCCAAAATCATTATTTTCAGTTTTCTAAAAATTTCTGATATATGTAAAGATTAAATATATATATAAAGAACGTAAACCATTCACTTTTTGAGAGCTACGATGTATAATTCAGGAGAAAACGTCATTTTATTCTTGCTACCCGGACAATAATGCAAATCATATGCTATTGACCTCAGATTTGAACTCATTCGGTAGAGATTGTGTGCATGCTCCGTTATAGTCTTGACAGGTAACATCATTTTCGTTTCGATTTACATTCCATTATTTTCCATTCAATCCACGTTTAAAAATAATTTTCCCTTAGCGAAACGTTAAACAAGGATCTCTTTACCTGGAAAATAAATATATATCACCATCTACGATCTAAACTGCCGTAAATGTCTTTTAACGGCATTATGTGTATAATCAAGGACGTATATAGAATCTTATATACGTCCTTGGTATAATTCAGCAAATTTCGCGGGGCCCAGTAAGGGGGCAATGCATACACAACTTGTAATTATGTTAAAACATTAGGTTTTTTTTCTGTTTCTGATTGGTCAATTTCTAAAAATCTTCTCCTCTGAAACCACTTTGCCAAATGAACCGAAACTTGGTAGGAAGCATCTATGGCGGGTTCTCTATAAAGACTGCTCATTTCGTCCCGATCCGTTAACAAACATGGATGCCACAGGCCAATCATGTTTGTTTCTGATTGGTTGATTTCTAAAAAATCTTCTCCTCTGAAATCGCTTGGCCAAATGAATCGAAACTTGGTAGGGAGCATCCTTGGAAGGTCCTCTATAAAGTTTGCTCATTTCGTCCCGATTCATTAATAAACATGGCTGCCACAGGCAATTCTTGTTTCTGATTGGTCGATTTCTAAAAATCTTCTCCTCTGAAACCGCTTACCGTTTAACCGGTAATTTCTGCGGTATTCTGCGGTCAACTCTGGACCGCAGAAATTAAAATCGCAGAATATTATGTAAAATAAATGTTTAATGTCCCGTACAAAACTCTGATTCCGCCGTAACTGTCAAATATTTAATTAGTCGTAATTACTATATCCAGATAAACAAAACCTGGTACTATATAAATGTTTACACAACAATTAAAGGTTATTTAGCTGTGGCATGATGATTTTTACCTGTTAATTACAATTACTCCAGATCAAGAAATATGATTGTACCAAGCTGACACCGACAATATAATTGAAACAATCGCCTGATTAAATGTTTACAATCATAATAAAGTTTATTGAAGCAATATTTAAAATTGTTATTTCATAAATTAACATTAGATTTTTTTGGTTTAAATTGTTGTAGTAGCTTCGATTGAATAATATCAAACTGCGTGATCGCATGATTCATCTAAAGACGAAACAAATAGAAATGTACTGGTAGTAGAATTCCGGTTAACCCGAGTTTTTATGTCTACATTATACTAAAAGAATTGAATACAATTACTTGTAATCGTAATTCTTTAAAAAAAATTGTTATATGATAAAAGTATGAAAATTCAACATTAAAAATATACATCCGAAGTATATCAAAGTTTATACCGATATAGATCCAACTGTTGACTACGTATTTCCTGTCAACAAAATAGATCGCGAAAACAGTGAACAAATAGTTGCTTAAGACAAATTTGAAGTTAACCAAATGCGAATTCAGAAGTTGTAACGTTTGAAAACTTTCTAAAGAACTAAATATGTTTTTACTTCTAAGGATCACTGTAATGTACACCAGTTGTTTATCGCAACATCGCTTCAGTTGTTACTTCCTGTAATACAATTTTTTTTTATCGGTGCCGAGATTTTCAATCCACAGAAAAAAAAATCCGCAAAAATTAAATGCCATCTTTATAGACCAAAACCGCAGAAATTTCACACCGCAGAAATTACCGGTTATACGGTATCCAAATGAACCGAAACATGGTAGGAAGCATCTATGGAAGGTCCTCTATAAAGATTGCTCATTTTGTCCCGATCGGTTAACAAACATGGCCACCACAGGCAATTCTTGTTTCTGAAAACCACAAAACAGATTTGAACCAAACTTGGCAGAAATGTTCATTGGATGGTCATATACAAATTTTTGTTTTTGGCGCTGATCGGAAATCCAACATGGCTGCCAGGGCCCATAATGTGTTCTGATTGGTCGATATTTTAAAAATCTTCTTGTTAGAAACCACTAAGCCAATTGAATTGTGACTTTGGAGGAATGATCATTGGGTGGTCCTGTACTAAACATGTGATTCGTTTGCCGATCGGAAATTCAAGATGGCCACCATGACTCGACTTAGTTTAACATTGGACCCTATGGGAATTTCACATTTTCATCTTTTTTTCTGAAACCACAAAACAGTTTTAAACCAAACTTGGCAGAAATGTTCATTGGATGGTCATATACAAGATTTTTGTTTTTGGCGCTGATCGGAAATCCAACATGGCTGCCAGGGCCCATAATGTGTTCTTAATTTTAACATTGGACCCTATGAAAAAAATGTTTAAAAGTCTTTTCCTCTGAAACCAGTAACTTGAGTAAGTCAATTTAAAGCAAACATGGCATGAATTAGGTGGTCGACTTTCAAAATTATGTCCTGTGACCCCGACCTCCATCCAAGATGGCCGCCCTCAGCGGACATAGTTTTAACATAGGATCCTATGGGAAAAATGTTTGAAAACAATTTCCTCTGAAGCCAGTAAGCCAATTTAAAGCAAACATGGCATGAATGGTCCTTAAATGGTCAACTTTCAAAATTATATCCAGTGACCCAAACCTCCATCCAAGATGGCCACCATCAGCGGACATAGTTTTAACATAGGACCCTATGGGAAATATGTCTAAAAATCTTCTCCTCTGAAACCAGTAAACCAATTTAAAGCAAACATGGCATGAATGGTCCTTAAGTGGTCAATTATCAAAATTGTGTCCAATGACCCTAACCTCCATCCAAGATGGCCGCCTCTAGCGGACATACTGTAGTTTTAACAGGACCCTATGGGAAAAAATGTTTTAAAATCTTCTCCTCTGAAACCAGTAAGCCAATATAGCAAACATGTCATCGATGGTCCTTAGGTGGTCAACTTCCAAAATTGTGTTCAGTGATCCCGATCTCAGTTCAAAATGGCCGCCGTCAGCGGACATCGTTTTAACATAGGACCCTATGGGAAAATTGTGTAAAATTCTTCTCTTCTGAAACCAGTCAGCCAATTTAAAGCAAACATGGCATGGATGGTCCTTGGGTAGTATACTTTCAAAATGTGTCCAGTGACCACAACTTCCATCCAAGATGGCTGCCATGAGGAGACATAGTTTTAACATAGAACCCTATGGCAGTATGGGATTTGAATAGTAACTTAGATGTATTCGGCATGCAGACATTCTTAAGAGGACTTATTTATGTCAGGTGAGCGATACAGGCTCATCTGAGCCTCTAGTTATACAATTTTATTTTAAATAACACATATATAAATGAACATGAATTTGTCGATCATTGGGAATATTGCCGGTTGTGAACTCGAAGCTATGCTACTGGCAATTCTCTGCGTGACCTGAAAGAAAGTGTCTGATATTTGCTCTTCTGCATAAAACGCACCCCACCTACAAATTATCATTTTAAAGCATAAGATCGCATTTTATTTGTACCAAAAAACGATATTGGTGAAAATATATAAAAAAAAGTTTTGTTAAATAAAACTTTCACATGAATTAATTTTGTTTATCTTTTCAGCTGGGCTATGATTTGGACATATATCAAGAATTTATTCAACAGCTTAGTGGCCATGATGACTAGCATTTTCCCCTCATCATCAGACAGCCAGTCAAGTGCTCCAAAGAATCAGTAGAGTGTTTTTGACTATAAATAAAATAGAACACTGTGTCCATCACACCTTTTGGCAGCTATGTCATCGATCACACATTTAGATCATGAAAGTAAAATGAAATTATATACATAGAGGGGTAGTGTAGTACATGGGATAGACACAGGTTGTTTTATATTGGAAATAAGTAATATTGAAATGTAGTTTACTACAGGTTTTGAAGCGGGTTGAATCATTAACTGAAATAATTATTAAAAAAAAATATCCCAGCTTGAAATATTCTTTGAAACAAAAATTATGTGGATAATAAGTCTTTTTGTAAATTTTGTTTACATTTTTGACAGTATGAGAACTAATAACTATGTTATCAAATAGTGCTGAATTGAATGTTATGCAGACAGTATATATATATATATGTATAATTATTATAGGGGCCAGCGTGGTTGTGATCGTATGATACCGTAAATTGGGATATTTTGGCGGTTTTCTGTCAAAATGTGGATGTTTAATTTTTGGTGCTTTCCAAAAGATGATTGTTTTATTTTAGTGCTTTTCAAATGGAATTATCAATGATTTTTGAGCAAAGGGTAGATCAAGATTGTCCTTTACATCGAGTACATAAGGAGTGATGATATTATCCACATAATCATATGACGTAGAGGTGTTGACCCAATGATTCTCAATATGAGTTATATGCCAGTCTTCGGGAAAGTTGAACTTTGCATGACACTGGTCCGTCTTCCCCTGATATATAACTTGTGGAGGGAGGATGTCACCACTAAGAGATCCAGCCATGACACCTAAAATCAAATGTTTATTTCAAATTTAATCAAAATATAATGAATTTTCTTTTCTTTACCATAACAATACCATTATCAAACCACTGATCCGTAATGGTCTACCTGCATAGGCTACCTTAATTAACGTTTGTCAATAGGTGTTTTTACAACAGGTGTGAAATCCGTAATAATTTATTTGACTGTTGACTGCCGGTATACTAATCATACAATAAAAATGTCAATGATTAAAACCCTAGAGATAAATTGACAATTAACATTTAGTTTCTTGTGAAAATTATTGTACACATATTGTTAAATTATAAGCTTTATTTATGTGTGGAGTAGATCTGCTTTAAGTCATTATAAGTGATAGTTGTGGATTATTGATGTATTTGCTTGTGTTACTTGGACTACCTCATTTGATTTATAATTTTTTTCACAAAGTTGAATACAAATGAAAGACTCGCCCGTGATTTCGCGTTTATCGTCTAGACCGATGATTTCAACCTTGTCACTGCCATTGTCCAATGACTAACTGGTACTAAGTGTATGCCCGTATGATCCCAGTTTATGATGAACTGTGGGGGAATATCATATTTGTCAACAAGAGTTTCTATTTCCTTTAGATATTTTGCCTTTTTTTCTTCAAAATCTTTTATTTCGGGTTTAGCAGTACTGTTGCCACGTCTCTTAAACAAATGCATTCTTTTCATGATTGAAAGAGCCCAGTCTCGTGTTATGTCTATGCCTCCCCCATTTTCGTGCAATAAAGTCCTGTCTTGGGATAGTACAACACCTTTAGCAAGAGCTTTCACAATTCGAGTATTTATCTTTTCTCCTTTGCTTCTAAGTTCATTTAACAAAATTTGTACTTTACTATCCAGTTCGTTACCTAGTAAAAGCGGCTGCCCACACTTTTAACAGTGTTAATTCCAAAACTTCACATTCAGAATCTCTGAATAATTTTCATTTTCTTGAAAATTCTTTCAGATATTTGGCTTTGAAATTTCTGACAGAAGTAGCCTTTAAATCGTATTTATCCTTGAAATGGGCAACTGTTTGAGGTGTAGAATGTTGGGTAGCGTAACGTCCAACTTCGGCTTTGTCGGCCGGCGGTAAAATCTGATATCTCCCCCTCTTTTTTGATTCTGGACTTGAAGTATACACTTGTTCTAGTTGTTCATTGCGAAGATCAGCCGTACGTTTATCAACATTGGTACTGTCAACTAATAAATCCTGTTGTTTAGGTTTAAAAAACTGCAGTATTAACTTCTACGACATTTTGATTCAAATGGCTACGAACCTACGAATTCTACTAAATTTTAAATTTACCACATGTACTCAATACTTTCGGAGGAAACATAAATACTTGAGTTGTGAATACTATTGATAATTTTAAGATTGAATAGTTTTGAGTAAGATCAATATCGTACTAGAACTTTTATAAAATATTGGTATTTTTTATTTTAGCTGACGTTATTTTTTGGTGTTTAATTTTGGCACTTTCAAGAGAAGCACCAAATAAACCAAAATAAAACTATGGCCAAAATATCCCAATTTACGGTAGTTAGATTTCCAACTACCTGTGGAATCAGTGCCTATCACCACAAATGTTGTGAGTTCGAACCCTGCTCAGGTGAGGTGTACTCGACATGATGTTATGTGATAAAGTTTGTCAGTGACTTGCGACAGGTCAGTGGTTTTCTCCAAGTACTTCGGTTTCCTCCACCAATAAAACTGATCTCCACGATATAACTGAAATATTGTTGAAAGTGGCGTTAAACACCATAAACCTAAACCTGTATTATTATCAGATACTTGATTTTTTACTGATAAATTAGAAAGTTTTGGTCTGGTTACATGTGTTTTTAGTTATAAATTTATATAAGTTTATATTTTATCCTTCATTGTTTTTTTTAAGCTTTTATTTTAGTTCAACCAATCATTTTTAGTTTTGCTTTTAATTTTGTCAGCATTAGTACGCAAATTTTTAAATTTGGTTTTAAGATTGTGCAATTTGGTTATCCCATCTTTTATGTTGTTTCAAATACACCAAAGTTTTTTAGTTGCAATTTGTTTGCTTGATAGAATATTATAAGAAAAATGTATTTTATTTTGTATATTTTTATTTGATAAAGTAAGCAATTGGAAACAGCAATTTTCCATTGTTTTCTTTTTCGCTGCATATTCATTTTATGCAAACAAAATGAGTATATTGTACACAATCATAATGAAAATGTACAATTTTTAGCTTTTTATATTAAAATTGTTATGGTTAAGTTCTGCATCAAGTCAGACTTGTGTTATTAGGCCTAAGCATAGTCTGTTACAGTTTCAAAGAAAATACTAAACAATGGTGGTACATATTTCATTCAAATTGTTTTATTTGAGTTATATGCATGTTATTTAAGAAATAAATCATGGAAGCCAGAATGTGTTGGGAGTTTTAAAATGGACTGGCGGATATTAGTATTTTATCCCGAGCTAGACGCGAGGGATAAAATTTACTAATATCCACCAACCCATGTTAAAACTCAAAACACATTCTGGCTTCCATGATTTATTTCGATTCTGATATGTCTAAGAGTACAAATACGGTAGTATACTTTGATTGGAAGATGGTAATTTATGTTTACGTTTGCGGAAAAAATGTCGCACACAATTTATGCTGCCAATTGAAAAGTCAGTCACATTCACCGGCGCATGTGCGAATGAGATTATACCATCGATAAATCGCTCGTTTGTCTACAAAGCGAAAGAAGAAAGTCATTACAAAATTAAGAACATGTTGGTTTATAGGAAAATCTTTTTAAAATGCAATATTGGTCCAAATCTGTTGTTAACTTGATATATTTTTTACAATTTCTACACAATCAAAAAGGCCAGTTTATCCACCTATGCGTACATTTATATTCATGGAAAGAACCAAACCATTTTTCATGTTTTAACTTTTTATGGATGTATATTATTTGTCATACCTTTTGTACATGTCTTCATTTTATACAAAAAATAAATGTATAATATGAAAAAAAAAATTGTTAGTTTTATGTATATTTCAATAGAGGAATGGACAATGGGAGAAGATTTTTAGTGATTTCCGTGCGTGCGTGCGTCCGTCCATCCTTCCATCTGTCCATCCGTCCATGTACCTTGTAAGTGCAACTCCTCCTAAGTGGCTTATTGGATTTTTATGTATTTATTTACCCCCCCTCCTAGAGGGTGTGCCGGGGGTAGAATAGGCACCAGGTTTATCCGCCCTATAGGCGGGGGTATATAGGAATCACCCTGTACTTCCATCCGTCTGTCCGTCTGTCCATGTACCTTGTAAGCGCAACTCCTCCTAAGCGGCTTATTGGATTTTTATGTATTTATTTACCCCCCTCCCAGAGGGTGTGCCGGGGGTAGAATAGGCACAAGGTTTCTCCACCTTAGAGGCTGGGTATATAGGAATCATCCTGTCCATCCATCCGTCCGACTGTTCGTCCGTCTGTCTGTCCATCCGTCTGTCTGTCCGTCCATCCGTCCGTCTTTCTGTCCATCTCTCCGTTTGTCCGTCTGTCTGTCCATCTGTCCTTCCGTCTGTCTGTCCGTCAGTCCATTTGTCTGTCCATCCGTCTGTCCTTCCGTCTGTCTGTCTGTCTCCGTCTGTCCGTCCGTCTGTCAGTCCGGGTGTATATAGGAATCACCCTGTCCATCCGTCTGTCCGTTCGTTCCTCCTTCCGTCTGTCCGTCCTTCCGTCTCCGTCCTTCCGTCTGTCCGTCCTTCCGCAACTCCTAAGTGGCTTATTCGATTTTTATGTATTTATTTAACCCTCTCCCAGAGGGTGTGCCGGGGGTAGAATATGCACCAGGTTTCTCCGTCCTAGAGACGGGGGTATATAGGAATCACCCTATCCATCCGTCTGTCCGTCTCTCCGTCCGTCTTATTGGATTTTTATGTATTTATTTAATTCCCTCCCAGAGGGTGTGCCGGAGGTAGAATAGGCACCAGGTTTCTTCGCCCTAGAGGTGGGGGTATATAGGATTTACCCTGTCCACCCGTCCGTCTCTCCGTCCGTCTCGCCATCCGTCCATCCGTCCATGTACCTTGTAAGCGCAACTCCTCCTAAGCGGCTTATTGGATTTTTATGTATTTATTTACCCCCTCCCAGAGGGTGTGCCGGGGGTAGAATAGGCTCCAGGTTTCTCCGTCCGTCGTCGTACGTCGTAAACTTTTTCAAAAATCTTCTTCTCTGAAAGTACTAGACCAATGGAAACCAAACTTGGTCAGAATCATCACTAGGGTGTCTAGTTTCAAAATTGTGTCCGGTGATGCCGTGCAACAACCAACATGGCCGCTGTTACTAAAAATAGAACAAATGGTAAAATTGCAGGTTTTGGGTAATAACTCAAAAAACGTTAATAATATCAAAAAATTGACATGGGGTAAAAATGATCTACCTACCCTGCAATTTTGAAGTAAATCTGATTACCCATCTTGGAGTTAATATTTTTCGTCTTGTATTTCAAACCTCCGACCAAGACGGCCACCACAGCCGAACTTAATTTAACATAGAACGCAATGGGAAATTCCCAGCAAAATCTTCTTGTCTGAAACCATTTGTTCAATAAGAACTAAATTTTGATGAAATAGTCATTGGATGGTTCTCTTCCAAAAATGTGTCCGGCGGTTCGGCCCTTCGACCAAGATGGCCCCCACAGCCGAACTTAGCTTAACATAGGACCCTATGGGAAATTCACATAAAAATCTTCTCCTCAGAAAACATTGGGCTAATTGCAACCAAACTTTGGTGGAATGGTCCTTGGATGGCCCCCTTCAAAAAGTGTGTCCGGTGATCCCGACTTCCAACCAAGATGGCCACCAAGCTAAAATAGAAAAAAGGGGGATGAAATTTAACAAAAATCTTCTCCTCTGAAACTACTGAACCAATCTCAGCCAAACTTTGCTGAAATGATCCTTGGGTGGTCCCCTTCCAAAATTGTGTCCGGCATTTCAGACCTCCAACCAAGATGGCCGCCACAGTCGAACTTAGTTTAACATAGGACCCTATGGGAAATTCCCATAAAAATCTTCTTGTCTGAAACCATTTGCTCAATAAGAACTAAATATTGATGAAATACTCATTGGATGGTTCTCTTCCAAAAATAGGCCCGGCAGTTCGACCTTTCGGCCACCAAGATGGCCCCCACAGCCGAACTTAGCTTAACATAGAACCCTATGGGAAATTCACATAAAAATCTTCTCCTCAGAAACCACTGGGCCAATTGCAACCAAACTTTGGTGGAATGGTCGTTGGATGGCCCCCTTCCAAAATTGTGTTCGGTGATCCCAATTTCCAACCAAGATGGCCGCCAAGCTAAAAATAGAAAAAAGGGGGGATGAAATTTAAAACAAATCTTCTCTGAAACTACTGAGCCAATCTCAATCAAACTTTGCTGAAATGATCCTTGGGTGGTCCCCTTCCAAAATTGTATCCGACATTTTAGACCTCCGACCAAGATGGTCGCCACAGCCGAACTTAATTTAACATAGGACCCTATGGGAAATTCTCATAAAAATCTTCTTGTCTGAAACCATTTGCTCAATAAGAACTAAATTTTGATGAAATAGTCATTGGATGGTTCTCTTCCAAAAATGTGTCCGGCGGTTCGGCCCTTCGACCAAGATGGCCCCAACAGCCGAACTTAGCTTAACATAGGACCCTATGGGAAATTCACATAAAAATCTTCTTGTCTGGAACCAGTTGCTCAATTGGAACCAAACTTTGATAAAATAGTCATTGGATGGTCCTCTTCCAAAATTGTGTTCGGCAGTCGCGCTCTCACCAAGATGGCAGCCACAGTGCAGTTGCGTTGTTATTGAAAGCAGCTTTGATCCAGGTGAGCGATTACAGGCTCCTGGGAGCCTCTGGTTTCATCAAATTTCAAAATATTTAATACATTTCGTCCTTTATTTCAAAAACTATAAGATATAGATGTTAAGTTTAAACTGCAAACATGTTCAGCTTATCAAGATCTACCTACCCTGCAATTTTGATGTAAATCTGATTACCCATCTTGGAGTTATTGCCCTTTTTTCATCAATTTTTTTGTTTAATTTTAATACTTTTTGTCTTATATTTCAAAAACTATAAGAGATAGATGTTAAGCTTAAATTGCAAAAATGTACAGCATATCGAGATCTACCTACCCTGCAATTTTTAAGTAAATCTCAGTACCCATTTTGGAGTTATTGCCCTTTTTCATCAAATTTTCAAAATTTTAATACTTTTCGTCCTTTTTTCAAAAACTACAAGAGATATATCACCGTATGGGAGTGACACCGGAAATTGGTACTAGTCGAAGCGGCAACTTGTTGTTGCAAGCATTGATTGAAGGTAAGAAGTCCTATTTTTATTGTATTTCTTCCAAATTTTCATGTCCAAGAAGATGTTTGTTGATAGGTTGGATAATTATAAAATTGAAAATCTCCGTATCATGACAAAAGGAAATGTGTAAGTATAATTTAGAGATGAAAACATGTCACCTGGTACCGGCAAAATACAGCGCCGGGATGTTAAATGCTAAAATAGTAAACGAATTAACGCGTGTCGAGTTTGAATAACACCTCCTATTATTCAATAATGGTATATTTTGAGTAAACATGTGCATTATTATGTCTTCAGATCTTGAAAAATTACTTTTATCACGAAAACAAAATTATGAATGTGTACGGCGACTTTTTGTGTTTACGAAACATTACTGTACGGCAGCTTAATAAATGACCGTACGGCGACTTGCTCGGTTGTAAACTTAAAATCGAATTTTTAATACTCGTTCCTATTTTGGTTGATTAGTTTTGATACGTAAGTTTGAAACTTCCCGCAAATTCATTTGGGAATGAAATTCTCGGCTATTTTCATTCAGTCATTCCATTAGCGAAATAAATGTTCCTTCTTTTAATAGTTCTGCAAACTTCGCGATTAAAATTGTGACTATTTGCTTTCCAAGTTAGAAATTTCGTAATCAGATTATGTGCAATTCGAAATCGACTTCATCTTCGTTGTGTAACGTTGTCTTGCATTACTTCCTTGTGACAGAGTGTAATTGATTAGTCTTATATTTTCAGATGAATACTTCTACTTTATCACTAGATATATCTGCCGAAGAAGAGGTGCTCACAGAGCAACTGAGACATATCTACAATTACAAAGACTAGTTATCACACTCGTTTCAAAATAATTTGAACAAGCATGTCAAAAGGATGCATCCAGTTCAAGGCACTAGCAAAGAATCTTACTGGCTTTGCGACGCTTGTGGGAAAACATTTAAAGGTAGATTTGATTTGGAGCTTCATGTCAAATATAAACATAAAAAGGAATTTATATATACCTGTAAGGTTTGTTACAAAGGCTATAACCAAAGAATACAGTTTAGGTACCATTTGTCATCCCATTCCTCCGTTGTGCTGGACAAATGCAAATCTTGCCGGAAGGAGCTTAACTCCAATGGCTCTTTGAAGAGGCATTTAGATACATGTCCTTTCAGTCGGAACAAAAGTCAACCATTCATATGTGATATCTGCCAGTCAACGCTCTCAAAGAAATACAAATTGGATGAACATCGTAGAGGTAAACACGGAGAAAAGAAGTATGCGTGTACATCCTGTGGGAATAGATATGGTTGGCGATCCTCCCTTAAAGCACATTCTAAAGTATGCCATCTCAAAAAGCAGTAACATGTACTTATTACACATTTCTCTTTATTGTTATTTTCTCAGTGATCTTATTTATCAGTGTTATGCAAAGAACATTTAAATAATTTTACTCATTATTTTTAAGGCTTTATCAGGAGAATTTTAAAGACCTTTTTCTCTTTATATGCTATAAGTAATTTGTGTTGATAGATGATCAATGTGATTTTTTTCCTTTATTTTTATTTTCCTTGCAAGTTTGTGAATTATTTAATGTGCAATATTTTACAATTTTATGTTCTTTTGATTTTTACTTTGTATCTATTGTTATATTAATTTTGTTTGTGATATATTAATTGTTTGTGATTACTGTATATCATACATGTTACTGGATCATTTAAAGACATTTTTCCCTCGTTTTTGTTGAAAGTATCATTAACTCAAGGACACGAGAATTATGTTTTTTTTCAAATTGTTATTTCAATTAATGAAAATATTAAATTATTTACGATTTTATATTTTGTCATTCGGTTTGTCAGTTACTTGAGCTACTTGGCAGTTCACTGTTGTATATCGTCCTCATATGGAATTGTGCATTAGGCATTAGTTACTGCTACATGCTGATTGTCATTCTTTGTTTACTTTATGTATCACATTGCAGGCTAGGGGAGGGTTGAGCGCTCACAAACCGGTTCAACCCCGCCATTAATGATATTGGATTGATTACTCTGTTTGTCGGTGCCATTCAGAGCTCGCTGCTGGGTGTGGGTTCCACATGTTGAAGACCTCGCGGTGACCTCTGGATGTGTTTCTATTGTTGCTTTTGTGATATACTTATGTATTCATGGCATTTTTCCATATCCGTTCTATTTCTATTGTTTTGCCTGTCCCAAGTCAGGAACCTGCATGTGATGGTCTTGTGATAATTTCTTGAGGTTTATTTTGTTTATTGCCCTTTTGGGGAAAATTTTGCGTTCAGATAGTTGGTGGTTTTGTGCTAGGTGTTCACTTGTTTTGTTTGGAGCCATTAAATAAATGTGACAATAAAGTCAGAACATGATCAAAACGAAAAGTCCATCAACAGAAAGGCAAATCCAGGTCACCTGCGAAGCAACTGACAATCGGATTGTTGTTTCGTTCAGAATTTTTTTTCGGACATCACAAGAGTTAGAAAAAAAAATTTTTGTCGCGAAGCGCGAATTTTTTTCCCAGAATTTAACATTAGGTTATATGACTAAAACTCTGAATCAGATTTTTTTTCCTCCACCAAAATCAGAATATTTTTTTCAGCAACATTGGGAATCAGAATATTTTTTTAGAAAAAAAACCATAACCCCTCCCCCCCCCACCCCTTCAAGTTAAATGGTCCGTCCCTTACATCAATAGAGTATGGCAGGAGGTATATATCTATGACTAGCCATTTTATTAGTTTCTTACTGAATACAGATATCTTAGTTAATGCAGATTTCTGACTTATGTTAACAAGATATCTTAGATAAGTAAGATATCTTGCATCGTAAGCAAGATATCTGTATTAGTAAACACGATATCTGTATGACTAAGATATATCTGTATTCGGTAATAAATAGTAAACCGGCTTACCATAGATCTATACCTCCTGGCAGACTATGAACATAAGCACTATATTTTATAGCTTTCAAAATAATTCCCAATAATATGCTCCACCAGGCGCAGCTGGATACGATCTCAGGGTAATGTTTGACAGAAATAGGAATTTAAATTTATAACTCAGTATTCAATATTGACACAGAACACCATGTACAGGCAAATCTTAGGGGTGACAAGCAGCAGATTTGAAAAAAATTGTTTCAAAGCAAAACAAATCATCAAAGAAAGCAAATAGATGGTCAACGGAACTCAGCGAAAATATCTCTCTTTTGATAATATACAAATTTTGCGGGACTTTCTAGTTGTCACAAACACCTCGACACTTTGTATGTGGTGCATTTTAGGGGAGGGGGCATGCCAAAGTGTCCGAAGCGTTTGTGAAAACTAGCAAGTCCAGCAAAACGTGTTTTTTTAACCGAACGAGAGAGTATATAATGAGTTCCGTTGCTTATCTTTTTGTTTTCTCTGATGCTTTATTTTGCTTTGAAACCATTTTATTCAATTCTGCCGCTTGCCAA
This sequence comes from Bathymodiolus septemdierum, assembly GCA_963383655.1. Lineage (NCBI taxonomy): Eukaryota > Metazoa > Mollusca > Bivalvia > Mytilida > Modiolidae > Bathymodiolus > Bathymodiolus septemdierum. Next base: position 70,304,567 of record OY726521.1, on the reverse strand, counting down.
TCATGCTTGTCTATGAAGAAATAAACCTGATGGAAGATTGAAAAATATAGATTGATAACATATATTGACTACATGAAGTAGAAATAACATTTTAATGAATTCCACTTTTCTGATTTACACAATCAGTCAACTTCAATGTCAAGTCTCTTATGTGAGAGAATCTTACTCTCGTCACATCTATGGCGTTGATGGACCTTAGTCACTCCTCTGGCCGCATCATCAGGCTTTGCGATCGTCACTAACTTTCTTCTAGGTGGAACAACCGTAACCCGGTCTTCCAAAACAATTTAATCTACTCTGAGTATCTCATGCTGTAAATAGCCGTCTCTGTTCCAAACCATCTAACAACGTCTAAAAACAGCAAAAACGCAAGATTATCAAGTGGGAATTTTCCATCGCTAACTGGTTTATGAAAAGATATGTATTCAGTCAATTTACCGGCTCGTTTTAGTTCGTCAATAACGGTAGGAATCAAGGATACTATTTCTGTATATTCCTCATCTTTATCGTCAACTAGGAAGCTTAAATCTTCACTTTTATCAACCTCAATATCATCAAACGAATCATTATCGGTTGGCTTTGATACTTTACCACAAGGGCTGTCCTTCTCTACAGTGTTGCATCTAGAAATGTGAATGGTTTCCCTAGTTTTATTAACTGTTATGCTTCTGCCTTGTTGTCTGCATATTTCTGGAATTATTTTGAAATTCTTAACTTTAATGTTAGCTCCATCCTTTTGAGAGAATTTGGGTGTTTGTTCTGAGTGGCTTTCGATCACATGTGTTAATATTTCAGAAAACGACGGTAGATTTTCCTGGCAGTATATGCATACATATGTGGTCATATCTGAAAATAACCAACATAATCAATCTTAGTATTGTAGATTCTAAGTTGAATTACAATTTCTAAGATATAATAAAATGTTCCGCCGATCACAGCTTGATACGACGACAGAACATTGGGGCATGCGTTTGACAGAAAATGTGATTTTTACTGAGAATTAAGCATTGTAAAACTAGAATATGCTTATTCAAAAGTAAAACACACCCAAAGTAAACACGATTTTTCATAGCGTTTTTAGTAGTTTCATTTTTAAGAAACAATGGGAGGTTCCAAGCATTCCTATTGTTAATGGAAGCGGTCAATATCCTAAAAGAACAAGATCAACGTGGCATGATGCCGTACACAAAAACATTCCCGAAAAGAGCAAGATGCCGTACATTTAAGCAAGAAGTCGCCGTACACATTCATAATTTAGTTTTCGTGATAAAAGTAATTTTTCAAGATCTGAAGACATAATAATGCATATGTTTACTCAAAATAGACCATTATTGAATAATAGGAGGTGTTATTCAAACTCGACACGCGTTAATTCGTTTACTTTTTTTTAGCATTTAACATCCCGGCGCTGTATTTTGCCGGTACCAGGTGACATGTTTTCATCTCTAAATTATACTTACACATTTCCTTTGTCATGATACATAGATTTTCAATTTTATAATTATCCAACCTATCAACGAACATCTTCTTGGACATGAAAATTTGGAAGCAATACAATAAAATGAAGGGTTTATATTTTGTTTATTTTTATAATACGTATTGCTATATTTTTCTGATGATCTATATTTACATTTTTTTGTAGATTGATGAGACGTCTTCATGTGAACGGGGAATCTTAGGACTTTATTTTGTTTGACAAAACGCTGGCAAATCCAAATTATATACCGGTTTACATGAAAGTATATTATTTGTTTACGCTGTGTTTGATTAAAGTTGGCCGACTGTTTTCTAAGCTCGCCATCCCTAAATATATATTTGTCTTCGTTATTAAGCTCAGTAAAGAGAAGCCATATTTTATGCACGGGTGAACATGGGAAATAGAACATAAAATGTATTGTCTTTTACTCACATGAGTGTCTGTGTGAGATTCTGCGCCTTATTTCCACAGTAGTGTGTCAAATGTCAACTTTGTATAGTGGAGAGGGGGGGGGGGTCCAGAAATATTTCCTGTATGCCCGGATGTCGATTCAATGTGTTGAATGTGCAATTACAGAAATATATTTATTATTGGTCGTTAGAAATCTTTAAGAGTACATTTTGCTCTTATTTATTTTTTTGGTTTTGAGACATATCGCCTTGTTGGTCGCTAGCTTAGTGGTCGCTAGAAATTGGTCGCTAACCTGGTTGAAAACAGTTTGGGAGCGTAAAACACTGCTCTTGAGGGGGTTCAGCTATAGCAGCTACACATGCCACATGCTTGCAACAACAAGTGGCCGCTTCGACTAGTACCAATTTCCGGTGTCACTCCCATACGGTGTAGATGTTACGTTTAAATTGCAAAAATGTGCAGCATGTCAAGATCTACCTACTCTGCTATTTTGAAGTAAATCCCATGATCCATGTTGGAGTTATTGCCCTTTTTTCATCAAATGCTCTAAATTTTAATACATTCATTTTATACCGATATCTCGAAAATTATTAGAGATAGAGGAAAAGTTTAAACTGCAAAAATGTTCAGCATGTCAAAGTGTACAAAAAAGTTCCACAGTTGAAAATGTCTGACTACTGTGTGAAGAGTTATTCCTCTTGAAATGCATTTTTTGTTGACTTTCACAGCTTTTGGTTTCTCAAATAATCAAATGGAAGCAACTCTATTACAAAATGTGAAGTAGCAAAAGCTAAATTTTGAGAATCATTGATATTTATGTTTTTTTACAGCAATGTTGATAACTTACATTAAAGGGGGAACCCCTGCCCAAATTTTGTTGGAGAGGGGGTCTGCAATGACGGGCTACATTTGTTATTTTTTGACCGAAGTTATCAAGTTTTATTGACTGATGTTGTTATTATACCCAGGTGAGCTATACAGGCTCCTGGGAGCCTCTAGTTGAACATTTATATTAATGTCCTTAAATGGGATAAATATGTATTGTTCTTAAATCCAGCCTTTATTCGGCCATTGTAACTGCCAGAAAAGTATAGACAATATAGATTGACTTTGGAAAACTTTGCAAAATCGGACACATTTCCGGATTAGCGTGTGCAAAGTTACAATCGTAACTACTCGGCCAGTCTCGCTACCCTGCAAATAACCTCGTACGTACATAGTAGAAATTCTTCTTAAATTGTTTGCCGGAAGTTAAGTTAAGTTAAGCGCACAAAAATATAGTCCACGAAAATCCAATATGGAAGACATACTAAGTAAAATCTAATCATGCAAAACTAATTAAAACTTTAATTGAAATATAGAAAATTGTTTAAAATATAACTTTATCAAACTTTCATGTAACTGACATGTGAAACGTAGTGCGATTTATACGCCTAATGCATACGAGGTTATTTGCACGGTAACGAGAATGGCCGAGTAGTTACGATTGGTAAAGTTAAGCTCCGTCCGAAGTTGATTCTATATTTCTATACTTTTCTTGTTTGCAGAATAAAGGGCAGAGTTGAGACATATAAATATTTATCCCATTTAAGGACGTAAATATAAATTTTCAAAGGTAATCAACTATGGAAGCTTGTAGAAAAATATTTATTCAGCGAACTCCACGCATGTTTAGAAACGGATGAAATCTGTAGTTTTATGGTCACATAAACAAGAACAGGAAGAGCCATGGTTTCGGTGCTAGATAATGTGTCTGAGTGGAGCCACTTAAACTTGGTATACTACAGGATGCAAAATTCAGGACTTTAAAATTGTAGTTCAATCGAAATCCTGATTTTAATTGTCATAATGCAGCCTTATATTCATAATTCAACCATAATCTTGTATTGTATAGTCCTTGGTTTTCAAAGGAGATGGGGGTCTATGAATGCCATTTCTCCTTGACTGAAATATGGAAACAAATATCCTTTGAATTTTAAGCAATTATAATAATATTTTACACTCAATTAGTCAATTTGTTGTGGTATTATATACACAGACTAATATCTTGGTGGAATTTCTTGGAACTTATGTAGGCTCCGTGAAAATTCGTAGATTTCTTTTGAGTTAAAAAGGATGTGTCAGTTCCTACCTGAATCTACACATGAAAATGATTCCACAAACACAAACAAAATATAAATGCAATAAAAAGTTTGCAATGAAATTTAAATTTTCCCGCGGTCTAAGGTATCCGGACATGAACTCACAGAAGGTCGTCGCAGCAAAGGAGAAAATATCTGAAGGTATTGGTATAGTACAGGAGCATCAAAAGATGATTTAGCTTGCAGACTCGTCAGATTTAGGCTGGAAAGTCGTCCAAGAGTACGAAAACAACCCCATAGCAGATGACTCGGAAGACGAGAAGCGGATGAATCGAGCATTGTCAAAAGCTGAAAGAAAAGCCAAGTCGGAGAAGGCGAAAAGGCGTCCAAGGACAACTCCGTATAATTAAGAACGTTCGGCGGCGGAGGATAATGTTGGCAAGTACAAACCAGGGAGATGTTATACCTGTGGAAAGAGAAGCCACTGGAGCGATAGCTGTCCAGATTTAAAAAAATCAAAGATAAGTACCTTCTTGTCACCCTTTAATAGTGGGATAAATTTATATCAGTCAGATAAATACGACTGAAAGCAAAATCAATTTATTCAATACAGATATTTTAAAATTGTCAGGTCATTTCAATGATAGCATATCACAAAACAAAACCGTCAAGGTTGATCAGTTTGTTAACAATACAATTGAAGGTACACAAATCTGTGTTATAAATAACACCTGTAGGGAGTTTAAAAAAACAGGTTAAATGAATGGAGATTGATTACAGATAATCGATGTATATTAGATATTGTTGAGAATGGTTACAAAATACCGTTTAAAACACAACCAGAACAAATTTACATTAACAACAATAAATCGTGGCTTAAGAACAAAGATTTTGTAGCTTCTGAAATTACAAATTTACTGAACAAAGGATGTATCAGGGAAGTTTCTACAAAACCGTTAATCGTTAATTCACTTACGGTAGCGTTTAGCTAGTCGAGCAAACCCCGATTAGGACTTGATTGTAGACACATTAACCCTCATCACAGGCACTAGACGTTGTGTCAATATGAATATAACATAAGCAATGGGCAGAAAATAGTGTCCAATACATATAATAATAACAAGGCTTCCAATGCCAAAATCGGTCAAAATCGGTTTCTTTTTTTGCACACTTTTTTCGTGTAAATCTCGTGGTATGCTTCGATTCCATACTACCTAACTATACTTCCTCCTTACTTTTTGGGGGAATTGATCCATCATCAGAGCGTCACAGAGAACTTTTTGCTGGATGCTGAAGTTTCATTTCCGAAAAAAGTAAGGCGGAAGTATATTTGGGTAGTATGGAATCGAAGCATACCACGAGATTTACACGAAAAAAGCGTGCAAAAAAATAAACCGCTTTGTTTACATTTTGACCGATTTTGGCATTGGAAGCCTTGTTATTATTATATATATTGGACACTATTTTCTGCTCATTGCTTATGATATATTCCTATTGACAGAACGTCTAGTGCCTGTTCCCTCATTTACATAAATATAGATTTAAATATGAAGATGGCAAAGTTGCTAGAGAAATGTTTGATGTAGGCGATTTTAATTTCAGTTATGACTTAAAATCTGTTTACCATAATATCGAGATTTTCGAGGAACATCAACAATATTTGGGTGATTGTAAAACAAGAAACGAAACAGAAACGAAACGAGACACAACAGAAACGAAACAAGATAAAGCAGAAACGAAACGAAACGAAACCAAAAAAAATCATCAATAAATAGAAGAAAAAAAAAAGTGTCTTACAAACACAATGTTAGGACTACAATTTTGAGGTCAAGGTCGATTTCAGCACAATCCTGAGTTATGCTGTGGACTCCGCATTTTTTTGTTAGGTCTTTTGTTGTTTTAGGGGGTATTGTTTTCCGATAGCTTAGAAAAAAATCTAAGCAAGTCCTTTAGGAAATCTTATTTTCTTATATTTTGATGAAACTTACACTGATGTTTTATAATGGAACAAGAAGTCTACTGATTTTAAGATCGAACTATCAATTTAAAGAAACCCCAACGAGCGAAACTGAAGTTATGCTATGGAAACCACAGATGTGAATACACATCTCTATGGAAACCAAATTCTTTTCTTAAACCCATTGGGGTTTCCATATTTCAGTCAAGGAGAAATGGCATTCATAGACCCCCATCTCCTTTGAAAACCAAGGACTATACAATACAAGGTTATGGTTGAATTATGAATATAAGGCTGCATTATGACAATTAAAATCAGGATTTCGATTGAACTACAATTTTAAAGTCCTGAATTTTGCATCCTGTAGTATACCAAGTTTAAGTGGCTCCACTCAGACACATTATCTAGCACCGAAACCATGGCTCTTGCTGTTCTTGTTTATGTGACCATAGAACTACAGATTTCACCCGTTTCTAAACATGCGTGGAGTTCGCTGAATAAATATTTTTCTACAAGCTTCCATAGTTGATTACCTTTGAAAATTTATATTTACGTCCTTAAATGGGATAAATATTTATATGTCTCAACTCTGCCCTTTATTCTGCAAACAAGAAAAGTATAGAAATATAGAATCAACTTCGGACGGAGCTTAACTTTACCAATCGTAACTACTCGGCCATTCTCGTTACCGTGCAAATAACCTCGTATGCATTAGGCGTATAAATCGCACTACGTTTCACATGTCAGTTACATGAAAGTTTGATAAAGTTATATTTTAAACAATTTTCTATATTTCAATTAAAGTTTTAATTAGTTTTGCATGATTAGATTTTACTTAGTATGTCTTCCATATTGGATTTTCGTGGACTATATTTTTGTGCGCTTAACTTAACTTAACTTCCGGCAAACAATTTAAGAAGAATTTCTACTATGTACGTACGAGGTTATTTGCAGGGTAGCGAGACTGGCCGAGTAGTTACGATTGTAACTTTGCACACGCTAATCCGGAAATGTGTCCGATTTTGCAAAGTTTTCCAAAGTCAATCTATATTTCTATACTTTTCTGGCAGTTACAATGGCCGAATAAAGGCTGGATTTAAGAACAATACATATTTATCCCATTTAAGGACATTAATATAAATGTTCAACTAGAGGCTCCCAGGAGCCTGTATAGCTCACCTGGGTATAATAACAACATCAGTCAATAAAACTTGATAACTTCGGTCAAAAAATAACAAATGTAGCCCTAGTCATTGCAGACCCCCTCTCCAACAAAATTTGGGCAGGGGTTCCCCCTTTAATGTAAGTTATCAACATTGCTGTAAAAAAACATAAATATCAATGATTCTCAAAATTTAGCTTTTGCTACTTCACATTTTGTAATAGAGTTGCTTCCATTTGATTATTTGAGAAACCAAAAGCTGTGAAAGTCAACAAAAAATGCATTTCAAGAGGAATAACTCTTCACACAGTAGTCAGACATTTTCAACTGTGGAACTTTTTTGTACACTTTGACATGCTGAACATTTTTGCAGTTTAAACTTTTCCTCTATCTCTAATAATTTTCGAGATATCGGTATAAAATGAATGTATTAAAATTTAGAGCATTTGATGAAAAAAGGGCAATAACTCCAACATGGATCATGGGATTTACTTCAAAATAGCAGAGTAGGTAGATCTTGACATGCTGCACATTTTTGCAATTTAAACGTAACATCTACACCGTATGGGAGTGACACCGGAAATTGGTACTAGTCGAAGCGGCCACTTGTTGTTGCAAGCATGTGGCATGTGTAGCTGCTATAGCTGAACCCCCTCAAGAGCAGTGTTTTACGCTCCCAAACTGTTTTCAACCAGGTTAGCGACCAATTTCTAGCGACCACTAAGCTAGCGACCAACAAGGCGATATGTCTCAAAACCAAAAAAATAAATAAGAGCAAAATGTACTCTTAAAGATTTCTAACGACCAATAATAAATATATTTCTGTAATTGCACATTCAACACATTGAATCGACATCCGGGCATACAGGAAATATTTCTGGACCCCCCCCCCTCTCCACTATACAAAGTTGACATTTGACACACTACTGTGGAAATAAGGCGCAGAATCTCACACAGACACTCATGTGAGTAAAAGACAATACATTTTATGTTCTATTTCCCATGTTCACCCGTGCATAAAATATGGCTTCTCTTTACTGAGCTTAATAACGAAGACAAATATATATTTAGGGATGGCGAGCTTAGAAAACAGTCGGCCAACTTTAATCAAACACAGCGTAAACAAATAATATACTTTCATGTAAACCGGTATATAATTTGGATTTGCCAGCGTTTTGTCAAACAAAATAAAGTCCTAAGATTCCCCGTTCACATGAAGACGTCTCATCAATCTACAAAAAAATGTAAATATAGATCATCAGAAAAATATAGCAATACGTATTATAAAAATAAACAAAATATAAACCCTGCATTTTATTGTATTTCTTCCAAATTTTCATGTCCAAGAAGATGTTCGTTGATAGGTTGGATAATTATAAAATTGAAAATCTATGTATCATGACAAAGTAAATGTGTAAGTATAATTTAGAGATGAAAACATGTCACCTGGTACCGGCAAAATACAGCGCCGGGATGTTGTTTAAGTGGCTCCACTCAGACACATTATCTAGCACCGAAACCATGGCTCTTCCTGTTCTTGTTTATGTGACCATAAAACTACAGATTTCATCCGTTTCTAAACATGCGTGGAGTTCGCTGAATAAATATTTTTCTACAAGCTTCCATAGTTGATTACCTTTGAAAATTTATATTTACGTCCTTAAATGGGATAAATATTTATATGTCTCAACTCTGCCCTTTATTCTGCAAACAAGAAAAGTATAGAAATATAGAATCAACTTCGGACGGAGCTTAACTTTACCAATCGTAACTACTCGGCCATTCTCGTTACCGTGCAAATAACCTCGTATGCATTAGGCGTATAAATCGCACTACGTTTCACATGTCAGTTACATGAAAGTTTGATAAAGTTATATTTTAAACAATTTTCTATATTTCAATTAAAGTTTTAATTAGTTTTGCATGATTAGATTTTACTTAGTATGTCTTCCATATTGGATTTTCGTGGACTATATTTTTGTGCGCTTAACTTAACTTAACTTCCGGCAAACAATTTAAGAAGAATTTCTACTATGTACGTACGAGGTTATTTGCAGGGTAGCGAGACTGGCCGAGTAGTTACGATTGTAACTTTGCACACGCTAATCCGGAAATGTGTCCGATTTTGCAAAGTTTTCCAAAGTCAATCTATATTTCTATACTTTTCTGGCAGTTACAATGGCCGAATAAAGGCTGGATTTAAGAACAATACATATTTATCCCATTTAAGGACATTAATATAAATGTTCAACTAGAGGCTCCCAGGAGCCTGTATAGCTCACCTGGGTATAATAACAACATCAGTCAATAAAACTTGATAACTTCGGTCAAAAAATAACAAATGTAGCCCGTCATTGCAGACCCCCTCTCCAACAAAATTTGGGCAGGGGTTCCCCCTTTAATGTAAGTTATCAACATTGCTGTAAAAAAACATAAATATCAATGATTCTCAAAATTTAGCTTTTGCTACTTCACATTTTGTAATAGAGTTGCTTCCATTTGATTATTTGAGAAACCAAAAGCTGTGAAAGTCAACAAAAAATGCATTTCAAGAGGAATAACTCTTCACACAGTAGTCAGACATTTTCAACTGTGGAACTTTTTTGTACACTTTGACATGCTGAACATTTTTGCAGTTTAAACTTTTCCTCTATCTCTAATAATTTTCGAGATATCGGTATAAAATGAATGTATTAAAATTTAGAGCATTTGATGAAAAAAGGGCAATAACTCCAACATGGATCATGGGATTTACTTCAAAATAGCAGAGTAGGTAGATCTTGACATGCTGCACATTTTTGCAATTTAAACGTAACATCTACACCGTATGGGAGTGACACCGGAAATTGGTACTAGTCGAAGCGGCCACTTGTTGTTGCAAGCATGTGGCATGTGTAGCTGCTATAGCTGAACCCCCTCAAGAGCAGTGTTTTACGCTCCCAAACTGTTTTCAACCAGGTTAGCGACCAATTTCTAGCGACCACTAAGCTAGCGACCAACAAGGCGATATGTCTCAAAACCAAAAAAATAAATAAGAGCAAAATGTACTCTTAAAGATTTCTAACGACCAATAATAAATATATTTCTGTAATTGCACATTCAACACATTGAATCGACATCCGGGCATACAGGAAATATTTTTGGACCCCCCCCCCCCCTCTCCACTATACAAAGTTGACATTTGACACACTACTGTGGAAATAAGGCGCAGAATCTCACACAGACACTCATGTGAGTAAAAGACAATACATTTTATGTTCTATTTCTCATGTTCACCCGTGCATAAAATATGGCTTCTCTTTACTGAGCTTAATAACGAAGACAAATATATATTTAGGGATGGCGAGCTTAGAAAACAGTCGGCCAACTTTAAACAAACACAGCGTAAACAAATAATATACTTTCATGTAAACCGGTATATAATTTGGATTTGCCAGCGTTTTGTCAAACAAAATAAAGTCCTAAGATTCCCCGTTCACATGAAGACGTCTCATCAATCTACAAAAAAATGTAAATATAGATCATCAGAAAAATATAGCAATACGTATTATAAAAATAAACAAAATATAAACCCTGCATTTTATTGTATTTCTTCCAAATTTTCATGTCCAAGAAGATGTTCGTTGATAGGTTGGATAATTATAAAATTGAAAATCTATGTATCATGACAAAGTAAATGTGTAAGTATAATTTAGAGATGAAAACATGTCACCTGGTACCGGCAAAATACAGCGCCGGGATGTTAAATGCTAAAAAAAGTAAACGAATTAACGCGTGTCGAGTTTGAATAACACCTCCTATTATTCAATAATGGTCTATTTTGAGTAAACATATGCATTATTATGTCTTCAGATCTTGAAAAATTACTTTTATCACGAAAACTAAATTATGAATGTGTACGGCGACTTCTTGCTTAAATGTACGGCATCTTGCTCTTTTCGGGAATGTTTTTGTGTACGGCATCATGCCACGTTGATCTTGTTCTTTTAGGATATTGACCGCTTCCATTAACAATAGGAATGCTTGGAACCTCCCATTGTTTCTTAAAAATGAAACTACTAAAAACGCTATGAAAAATCGTGTTTACTTTGGGTGTGTTTTACTTTTGAATAAGCATATTCTAGTTTTACAATGCTTAATTCTCAGTAAAAATCACATTTTCTGTCAAACGCATGCCCCAATGTTCTGTCGTCGTATCAAGCTGTGATCGGCGGAACATTTTATTATATCTTAGAAATTGTAATTCAACTTAGAATCTACAATACTAAGATTGATTATGTTGGTTATTTTCAGATATGACCACATATGTATGCATATACTGCCAGGAAAATCTACCGTCGTTTTCTGAAATATTAACACATGTGATCGAAAGCCACTCAGAACAAACACTCAAATTCTCTCAAAAGGATGGAGCTAACATTAAAGTTAAGAATTTCAAAATAATTCCAGAAATATGCAGACAACAAGGCAGAAGCATAACAGTTAATAAAACTAGGGAAACCATTCACATTTCTAGATGCAACACTGTAGAGAAGGACAGCCCTTGTGGTAAAGTATCAAAGCCAACCGATAATGATTCGTTTGATGATATTGAGGTTGATAAAAGTGAAGATTTAATTGACTGAATACATATTTTTTCATAAACCAGTTAGCGATTGAAAATTCCCACTTGATAATCTTGCGTTTTTGCTGTTTTTAGACGTTGTTAGATGGTTTGGAACAGAGACGGCTATTTACAGCATGAGATACTCAGAGTAGATTAAATTGTTTTGGAAGACCGGGTTACGGTTGTTCCACCTAGAAGAAAGTTAGTGACGATCGCAAAGCCTGATGATGCGGCCAGAGGAGTGACTAAGGTCCATCAACGCCATAGATGTGACGAGAGTAAGATTCTCTCACATAAGAGACTTGACATTGAAGTTGACTGATTGTGTAAATCAGAAAAGTGGAATTCATTAAAATGTTATTTCTACTTCATGTAGTCAATATATGTTATCAATCTATATTTTTCAATCTTCCATCAGGTTTATTTCTTCATAGACAAGCATGATTGGCAAGCGGCAGAATTGAATAAAATGGTTTCAAAGCAAAATAAAGCATCAGAGAAAACAAAAAGATAAGCAACGGAACTCATTATATACTCTCTCGTTCGGTTAAAAAAACACGTTTTGCTGGAATTGCTAGTTTTCACAAACGCTTCGGACACTTTGGCATGCCCCCTCCCCTAAAATGCACCAAATACAAAGTGTCGAGGTGTTTGTGACAACTAGAAAGTCCCGCAAAATTTGTATATTATCAAAAGAGAGAGATATTTTCGCTGAGTTCCGTTGACCATCTATTTGCTTTCTTTGATGATTTATTTTGCTTTGAAACAATTTTTTTCAAATCTGCTGCTTGTCACCCCTAAGATTTGCCTGTACATGGTGTTCTGTGTCAATATTGAATACTGAGTTATAAATATAAATTCCTATTTCTGTCAAACATTACCCTGAGATCGTATCCAGCTGCGCCTGGTGGAGCATATTATTGGGAATTATTTTGAAAGCTATAAAATATAGTGCTTATGTTCATAGTCTGCCAGGAGGTATAGATCTATGGCAAGCCGGTTTACTATTTATTACCGAATACAGATATATCTTAGTCATACAGATATCGTGTTTACTAATACAGATATCTTGCTTACGATGCAAGATATCTTACTTATCTAAGATAATTTGTTAACATAAGTCAGAAATCTGCATTAACTAAGATATCTGTATTCAGTAAGAAACTAATAAAATGGCTTGTCATAGATATATACCTCCTGCCATACTCTATTGATGTAAGGGACGGACCATTTAACTTGAAAGGGGGGGGGGGGGGGGAGGGTTATGTTTTTTTTCTAAAAAATATTCTGATTCCCAATGTTGCTGAAAAAAATATTCTGATTTTGGTGGAGGAAAAAAAAATCTGATTCAGAGTTTTTGTCATATAACCTAATGTTAAATTCTGGAAAAAAAAATATTCTAACTCTTGTGTTGTCCGAAAAATTTTTTCTGAACGATACAACAATCCGTACCCCCACCCCCCCCTCCCTTTTGCAAGTCAAATGGTCGGTCCCTAAGAGTTGCTGCCCCTAAAATATTTATGTTTTAAATGCATTATATATCCAGGTGATGGATTTACGGTCCTGGAAGCCTCTACATTAATATTTTAAAATGGCATTCACATGTGTTAATTTCACATTGATCCACAGGTTAGTCAGTTTATAAGCATCTCTTAAGAAGAATAAAAGGATGTGGGGTATGTGCCCATGAGACAAAAACCCACAATCCAACTGAAGCAAAAGTGACAAAAAGAGGGCACCGGTCAGCCTTCAACAAGGAACACACTCCTAATTAATAAATAGCTCTTACCCAGTCAGGAATATAACGATTGTCAGTTGCTTCGCAGGTGACCTGGATTCGCCTTTCTGTTGATGGACTTTTCGTTTTGATCATGTTCTGACTTTATTGTCACATTTATTTAATGGCTCCAAACAAAACAAGTGAACACCTAACACAAAACCACCAACTATCTGAACGCAAAATTTTCCCCAAAAGGGCAATGAACAAAATAAACCTCAAGAAATTGTCACAAGACCATCACATGCAGGTTCCTGACTTGGGACAGGCAAAACAATAGAAATAGAACGGATATGGAAAAATGCCATGAATATATAAGTATATCACAAAAGCAACAATAGAAACACATCCAGAGGTCACCGCGAGGTCTTCAACATGTGGAACCCACACCCAGCAGCGAGCTCTGAATGGCACCGACAAAAAGAGTAATCAATCCAATATCATTAATGGCGGGGTTGAACCGGTTTGTGAGCGCTCAACCCTCCCCTAGCCTGCAATGTGATACATAAAGTAAACAAAGAATGACAATCAGCATGTAGCAGTAACTAATGCCTAATGCACAATTCCATATGAGGACGATATACAACAGTGAAATGCCAAGTAGCTCAAGTAACTGACAAACCGAATGACAAAATATAACATTGTAAATAATTTAATATTTTCTTTAAATGAAATAACAATTTGAAAAAAAAACATAATTCTCGTGTCCTTGAGTTAATGATACTTTCAACAAAAACGAGGGGAAAATGTCTTTAAATGATCCAGTAACATGTATGATATACAGTAAATACTAATCACAATTAATATATCACAAAAAAAATTAATATAACAATAGATACAAAGTAAAAATCAAAAGAACATAAAATTGTAAAATATTGCACATTAAATAATTCACAAACTTGCAAGGAAAATAAAAATAAAGGAAAAAAATCACATTAATCATCTATCAACACAAATTACTTATAACATATAAAGAGAAAAAGGTCTTTAAAATTCTCCTGATAAAGCCTTAAAAATAATGAGTAAAATTATTTAAATGCTCTTTGCATAACACTGATAAATAAGATCACTGAGAAAATAACAATAAAGAGAAATGTGTAATAAGTACATGTTACTGCTTTTTGAGATGGCATACTTTAGAATGTGCTTTAAGGGAGGATCGCCAACCATATCTATTCCCACAGGATGTACACGCATACTTCTTTTCTCGGTGTTTACCTCTACGATGTTCATCCAATTTGTATTTCTTTGAGAACGTTGACTGGCAGATATCACATATGAATGGTTGACTTTTATTCTGACTGAAAAGACATGTATCTAAATGCCTCTTCAAAGAGCGATTGGAGTTAAGCTCCTTCCGGCAAGATTTGCATTTGTCCAGCCCAACGGAGGAATGGGATGACAAATGGTACCTAAACTGTATTCTTTGGTTATAGCCTTTGTAACAAACCTTACAGGTATATATAAATTCCTTTTTATGTTTATTTTTGACATGAAGCTCCAAACCAAATCTACCTTTAAATTTTTTCCCACAAGCGTCGCAAAGCCAGTAAGATTCTTTGCTAGTGCCTTGAACTGGATGCATCCTTTTGACATGCTTGTTCAAATTATTTTGAAACGAGTGTTTGTAATTGTAGATATGTCTCAGTTGCTCTGTGAGCACCTCTTCTTCGGCAGATATATCTAGTGATAAAGTAGAAGTATTCATCTGAAAATATAAGACTAATCAATTACACTTTGTCACAAGGAAGTAATGCAAGACAACGTTACACAACGAAGATGAAGTCGATTTCGAATTGCACATAATCTGATTACGAAATTTCTAACTTGGAAAGCAAATAGTCACAATTTTAATCGCGAAGTTTGCAGAGCTATTAAAAGAAGGAACATTTATTTCACTAAGGGACTGACCATTTAACATGAAAAGGGGTGGGGGCATGGGACATAGCGCGCGATTTTTGTTGTAGTTTTTCTACGAGGCTCGACAGATTTTTTTTTTCTCCAAATTTAACATTATTTTATACAATTATAAAAATTCTGTCTCAGATTTTTGCTTGTACCCATCCCAGCCAAATTATTTTTTCCTCAAAATTCAGCATCAAATTATTTTTTTTTAGGAAAAAAACCATACTTGCCCCCCTTTTCAGGTTAAATGATCGGTCCCTAAATGCAAAAAAAAAAATCCTAATCAACGTGCTTTATGCTCCACACTCCATTTCTCGAATGACTGAATGAAAATAGCCGAGAATTTCATTCCCAAATGAATTTGCGGGAAGTTTCAAACTTACGTATCAAAACTAATCAACCAAAATAGGAACGGAGTATTAAAAATTCGATTTTAAGTTTACAACCGAGCAAGTCGCCGTACGGTCATTTATTAAGCTGCCGTACAGTAATGTTTCGTAAACACAAAAAGTCGCCGTACACATTCATAATTTTGTTTTCGTGATAAAAGTAATTTTTCAAGATCTGAAGACATAATAATGCATATGTTTACTCAAAATATACCATTATTGAATAATAGGAGGTGTTATTCAAACTCGACACGCGTTAATTCGTTTACTATTTTAGCATTTAACATCCCGGCGCTGTATTTTGCCGGTACCAGGTGACATGTTTTCATCTCTAAATTATACTTACACATTTCCTTTGTCATGATACGGAGATTTTCAATTTTATAATTATCCAACCTATCAACGAACATCTTCTTGGACATGAAAATTTGGAAGAAATACAATAAAAATAGGATTTCTTACCTTCAATCAATGCTTGCAACAACAAGTTGCCGCTTCGACTAGTACCAATTTCCGGTGTCACTCCCATACGGTGATATATCTCTTGTAGTTTTTGAAAAAAAGACGAAAAGTATTAAAATTTTGAAAATTTGATGAAAAAGGGCAATAACTCCAAAATGGGTACTGAGATTTACTTAAAAATTGCAGGGTAGGTAGAACTCGATATGCTGTACATTTTTGCAATTTAAGCTTAACATCTATCTCTTATAGTTTTTGAAATATAAGACAAAAAGTATTAAAATTTAAAACAAAATTGATGAAAAAAGGGCAATAACTCCGAGATGGGTAATCAGATTTACATCAAAATTGCAGGGTAGGTAGATCTTGACAAGCTGAACATGTTTGCAATTTAAACTTAACATCTATCTCTTATAGTTTTTGAAATAAAGGACGAAATGTATTAAATTTTTTGAAATTTAATGAAACCAGAGGCTCCCAGGAGCCTGTAATCGCTCACCTGGATCAAAGCTGCTTTCAATAACAACGCAACTGCACTGTGGCTGCCATCTTGGTGAGAGAGCGCGACTGCCGGACACAATTTTGGAAGAGGACCATCCAATGACTATTTTATCAAAGTTTGGTTCCAATTGAGCAACTGGTTCCAGACAAGAAGATTTTTATGTGAATTTCCCATAGGGTCCTATGTTAAGCTAAGTTCGGCTGTGGCGACCATCTTGGTCGGAGTTCTAAAATGTCGGATACAATTTTGGAAGGGGACCACCCATGGATCATTTCAGCAAAGTTTGGTTGAGATTGGCTCAGTAGTTTCAGAGGAGAAGATTTGTTTTAAATTTCATCCCCCCTTTTTTCTATTTTTAGCTTGGCGGCCATCTTGGTTGGAAATCGGGTGGCCATCTTGGTCGGAGGTCTGAAATACAAGACGAAAAATATTAACTCCAAGATGGGTAATCAGATTTACTTCAAAATTGCAGGGTAGGTAGATCTAGTTGTGCTGATCATTTTTACCCCATGTCAAATTTTTGATATTATTAACGTTTTTTGAGTTATTACCCAAAACCTGCAATTTTACCATGTTCTATTTTTAGTAACAGCAGCCATGTTGGTTGGTGCACGGCATCACCAGACACAATTTTGAAACTAGACACCCTAGTGATGATTCTGACCAAGTTTGGTTTCCATTGGTCTAGTACTTTCAGAGAAGATTTTTGAAAAAGTTTACGACGTACGACGACAGACGGAGAAACCTGGAGCCTATTCTACCCCCGGCACACGCTCTGGGAGGGGGGTAAATAAATACATAAAAATCCAATAAGGCGCTTAGAAGGAGTTGCGCTTACAAGGTACATGGACGGACAGACGGACGGACGGACAGATGGACAGGGTAAATCCTATATACCCCCACCTCTAGGGTGGAGAAACATGGTGCCTATTCTACCCCCGGCACACCCTCTGGGAGGGGATTAAATAAATACATAAAAATCCAATAAGATGGACGAAGAGACAGACAGACGGATGGATAGGGTGATTCCTATATACCCCCGCCTCTAGGGCAGAGAAACCTGGTGCATATTCTACCTCCGGCACACCCTCTGGGAGGGGGTTAAATAAATACATAAAAATCGAATAAGCCACTTAGGAGGAGTTGCGGAAGGACGGACAGACGGAAGGACGGACGGAGGAACGAACGGACAGGGTGATTCCTATATACACCCGGACTGACAGACGGACAGAGAGACGGACAGACAAATGGACTGACGGACAGACAGACGGACAGACAGACGGACAAACGGAGAGACAGACAGACGGATGGACAGACAGACGGACGGACAGACAGACGGACGAACAGTCGGACGGACAGGGTGATTCCTATATACCCAGCCTCTAGGGCGGAGAAACCTGGTGCCTATTCTACCCCCGGCACACCCTCTGGGAGGGGGGTAAATAAATACATAAAAATCCAATAAGCCGCTTAGGAGGAGTTGCGCTTACAAGGTACATGGACGGACGGACAGATGAACGAACGGACGACGGATGGAAGTACAGGGCGATTCCTATATACCCCCCGCCTATAGGGCGGATAAACCTGATGCCTATTCTACCCCCGGCACACCCTCTAGGAGGGGGGGTAAATAAATACATAAAAATCCAATAAGCCACTTAGGAGGAGTTGCACTTACAAGGTACATGGACGGATGGACAGATGGAAGGATGGACGGACGCACGCACGCACGGAAATCACTAAAAATCTTCTCCCATTGTCCATTCCTCTATTGAAATATACATAAAACTAACAATTTTTTTTTTCATATTATACATTTATTTTTTGTATAAAATGAAGACATGTACAAAAGGTATGACAAATAATATACATCCATAAAAAGTTAAAACATGAAAAATGGTTTGGTTCTTTCCATGAATATAAATGTACGCATAGGTGGATAAACTGGCCTTTTTGATTGTGTAGAAATTGTAAAAAATATATCAAGTTAACAACAGATTTGGACCAATATTGCATTTTAAAATTTTTTCCTATAAACCAACATGTTCTTAATTTTGTAATGACTTTCTTCTTTCGCTTTGTAGACAAACGAGCGATTTATCGATGGTATAATCTCATTCGCACATGCGCCGGTGAATGTGACTGACTTTTCAATTGGCAGCATAAATTGTGTGCGACATTTTTTCCGCAAACGTAAACATAAATTACCATCTTCCAATCAAAGTATACTACCGTATTTGTACTCTTAGACATATCAGAATCGAAATAAATCATGGAAGCCAGAATGTGTTTTGAGTTTTAACATGGGTTGGTGGATATTAGTAAATTTTATCCCTCGCGTCTAGCTCGGGATAAAATACTAATATCCGCCAGTCCATTTTAAAACTCCCAACACATTCTGGCTTCCATGATTTATTTCTTAAATAACATGCATATAACTCAAATAAAACAATTTGAATGAAATATGTACCACCATTGTTTAGTATTTTCTTTGAAACTGTAACAGACTATGCTTAGGCCTAATAACACAAGTCTGACTTGATGCAGAACTTAACCATAACAATTTTAATATAAAAAGCTAAAAATTGTACATTTTCATTATGATTGTGTACAATATACTCATTTTGTTTGCATAAAATGAATATGCAGCGAAAAAGAAAACAATGGAAAATTGCTGTTTCCAATTGCTTACTTTATCAAATAAAAATATACAAAATAAAATACATTTTTCTTATAATATTCTATCAAGCAAACAAATTGCAACTAAAAAACTTTGGTGTATTTGAAACAACATAAAAGATGGGATAACCAAATTGCACAATCTTAAAACCAAAATTAAAAATTTGCGTACTAATGCTGACAAAATTAAAAACAAAACTAAAAATGATTGGTTGAACTAAAATAAAAGCTTAAAAAAAACAATGAAGGATAAAATATAAACTTATATAAATTTATAACTAAAAACACATGTAACCAGACCAAAACTTTCTAATTTATCAGTAAAAAATCAAGTATCTGATAATAATACAGGTTTAGGTTTATGGTGTTTAACGCCACTTTCAACAATATTTCAGTTATATCGTGGAGATCAGTTTTATTGGTGGAGGAAACCGAAGTACTTGGAGAAAACCACTGACCTGTCGCAAGTCACTGACAAACTTTATCACATAACATCATGTCGAGTACACCTCACCTGAGCAGGGTTCGAACTCACAACATTTGTGGTGATAGGCACTGATTCCACAGGTAGTTGGAAATCTAACTACCGTAAATTGGGATATTTTGGCCATAGTTTTATTTTGGTTTATTTGGTGCTTCTCTTGAAAGTGCCAAAATTAAACACCAAAAAATAACGTCAGCTAAAATAAAAAATACCAATATTTTATAAAAGTTCTAGTACGATATTGATCTTACTCAAAACTATTCAATCTTAAAATTATCAATAGTATTCACAACTCAAGTATTTATGTTTCCTCCGAAAGTATTGAGTACATGTGGTAAATTTAAAATTTAGTAGAATTCGTAGGTTCGTAGCCATTTGAATCAAAATGTCGTAGAAGTTAATACTGCAGTTTTTTAAACCTAAACAACAGGATTTATTAGTTGACAGTACCAATGTTGATAAACGTACGGCTGATCTTCGCAATGAACAACTAGAACAAGTGTATACTTCAAGTCCAGAATCAAAAAAGAGGGGGAGATATCAGATTTTACCGCCGGCCGACAAAGCCGAAGTTGGACGTTACGCTACCCAACATTCTACACCTCAAACAGTTGCCCATTTCAAGGATAAATACGATTTAAAGGCTACTTCTGTCAGAAATTTCAAAGCCAAATATCTGAAAGAATTTTCAAGAAAATGAAAATTATTCAGAGATTCTGAATGTGAAGTTTTGGAATTAACACTGTTAAAAGTGTGGGCAGCCGCTTTTACTAGGTAACGAACTGGATAGTAAAGTACAAATTTTGTTAAATGAACTTAGAAGCAAAGGAGAAAAGATAAATACTCGAATTGTGAAAGCTCTTGCTAAAGGTGTTGTACTATCCCAAGACAGGACTTTATTGCACGAAAATGGGGGAGGCATAGACATAACACGAGACTGGGCTCTTTCAATCATGAAAAGAATGCATTTGTTTAAGAGACGTGGCAACAGTACTGCTAAACCCGAAATAAAAGATTTTGAAGAAAAAAAGGCAAAATATCTAAAGGAAATAGAAACTCTTGTTGACAAATATGATATTCCCCCACAGTTCATCATAAACTGGGATCATACGGGCATACACTTAGTACCAGTTAGTCATTGGACAATGGCAGTGACAAGGTTGAAATCATCGGTCTAGACGATAAACGCGAAATCACGGGCGAGTCTTTCATTTGTATTCAACTTTGTGAAAAAAATTATAAATCAAATGAGGTAGTCCAAGTAACACAAGCAAATACATCAATAATCCACAACTATCACTTATAATGACTTAAAGCAGATCTACTCCACACATAAATAAAGCTTATAATTTAACAATATGTGTACAATAATTTTCACAAGAAACTAAATGTTAATTGTCAATTTATCTCTAGGGTTTTAATCATTGACATTTTTATTGTATGATTAGTATACCGGCAGTCAACAGTCAAATAAATTATTACGGATTTCACACCTGTTGTAAAAACACCTATTGACAAACGTTAATTAAGGTAGCCTATGCAGGTAGACCATTACGGATCAGTGGTTTGATAATGGTATTGTTATGGTAAAGAAAAGAAAATTCATTATATTTTGATTAAATTTGAAATAAACATTTGATTTTAGGTGTCATGGCTGG
Source organism: Bathymodiolus septemdierum (assembly GCA_963383655.1). NCBI lineage: Eukaryota > Metazoa > Mollusca > Bivalvia > Mytilida > Modiolidae > Bathymodiolus > Bathymodiolus septemdierum. The sequence continues at coordinate 70,283,020 of OY726521.1, read as the reverse complement.
ATCTCTTAGTGGTGACATCCTCCCTCCACAAGTTATATATCAGGGGAAGACGGACCAGTGTCATGCAAAGTTCAACTTTCCCGAAGACTGGCATATAACTCATATTGAGAATCATTGGGTCAACACCTCTACGTCATATGATTATGTGGATAATATCATCACTCCTTATGTACTCGATGTAAAGGACAATCTTGATCTACCCTTTGCTCAAAAATCATTGATAATTCCATTTGAAAAGCACTAAAATAAAACAATCATCTTTTGGAAAGCACCAAAAATTAAACATCCACATTTTGACAGAAAACCGCCAAAATATCCCAATTTACGGTATCATACGATCACAACCACGCTGGCCCCTATAATAATTATACATATATATATATATACTGTCTGCATAACATTCAATTCAGCACTATTTGATAACATAGTTATTAGTTCTCATACTGTCAAAAATGTAAACAAAATTTACAAAAAGACTTATTATCCACATAATTTTTGTTTCAAAGAATATTTCAAGCTGGGATATTTTTTTTTAATAATTATTTCAGTTAATGATTCAACCCGCTTCAAAACCTGTAGTAAACTACATTTCAATATTACTTATTTCCAATATAAAACAACCTGTGTCTATCCCATGTACTACACTACCCCTCTATGTATATAATTTCATTTTACTTTCATGATCTAAATGTGTGATCGATGACATAGCTGCCAAAAGGTGTGATGGACACAGTGTTCTATTTTATTTATAGTCAAAAACACTCTACTGATTCTTTGGAGCACTTGACTGGCTGTCTGATGATGAAGGGAAAATGCTAGTCATCATGGCCACTAAGCTGTTGAATAAATTCTTGATATATGTCCAAATCATAGCCCAGCTGAACAGATAAAAAAAATTAATTCATGTGAAACTTTTATTTAACAAAACTTTTTTTTTATATATTTTCACCAATATCGTTTTTTGGTACAAATAAAATGTGATCTTATGCTTTAAAATGATAATTTGTAGGTGGGGTGCGTTTTATGCAGAAGAGCAAATATCAGACACTTTCTTTCAGGTCACGCAGAGAATTGCCAGTAGCATAGCTTCGAGTTCACGACCGGCAATATTCCCAATGATCGACAAATTCATGTTCATTTATATATGTGTTATTTAAAATAAAATTGTATAACTAGAGGCTCAGATGAGCCTGTATCGCTCACCTGACATAAATAAGTCGTCTTAAGAATGTCTGCATGCCGAATACATCTAAGTTACTATTCAAATCTCATACTGCCATAGGGTTCTATGTTAAAACTATGTCTCCTCATGGCAGCCATCTTGGATGGAGGTTGTGGTCACTGGACACATTTTGAAAGTATACTACCCAAGGACCATCCATGCCATGTTTGCTTTAAATTGGCTGACTGGTTTCAGAAGAGAAGAATTTTACACAATTTTCGCATAGGGTCCTATGTTAAAACTATGTCCGCTGACGGCGGCCATTTTGAACTGAGATCGGGATCACTGAACACAATTTTGGAAGTTGACCACCTAAGGACCATCGATGACATGTTTGCTATATTGGCTTACTGGTTTCAAAGAAGAAGATTTTAAAACATTTTTTCCCATAGGGTCCTGTTAAAACTACAGTATGTCCGCTAGAGGCGGCCATCTTGGATGGAGGTTAGGGTCATTGGACACAATTTTGATAATTGACCACTTAAGGACCATTCATGCCATGTTTGCTTTAAATTGGTTTACTGGTTTCAGAGGAGAAGATTTTTAAACATATTTCCCATAGGGTCCTATGTTAAAACTATGTCCGCTGATGGTGGCCATCTTGGATGGAGGTTTGGGTCACTGGATATAATTTTGAAAGTTGACCATTTAAGGACCATTCATGCCATATTTGCTTTAAATTGGCTTACTGGCTTCAGAGGAAATTGTTTTCAAACATTTTCCCCATAGGATCCTATGTTAAAACTATGTCCGCTGAGGGCGGCCATCTTGGATGGAGGCCGGGGTCACAGGACATAATTTTGAAAGTCGACCACCTAATTCATGCCATGTTTGCTTTAAATTGACTTACTCAAGTTACTGGTTTCAGAGGAAAAGACTTTTAATTTTTTTTCCATAGGGTCCTATGTTAAAATTAAGAACACATTATGGGCCCTGGCAGCCATGTTGGATTTCCGATCAGCGCCAAAAACAAAAATCTTGTATATGACCATCCAATGAACATTTCTGCCAAGTTTGGTTCAAATCTGTTTTGTGGTTTTCAGAAACAAGAATTGCCTGTGGCGGCCATGTTTGTTAACCGATCGGGACAAAATGAGCAATCTTTATAGAGGACCTTCCATAGATGCTTCCTACCATGTTTCGGTTCATTTGGATACCGTATAACCGGTAATTTCTGCGGTGTGAAATTTCTGCGGTTTTGGTCTATAAAGATGGCATTTAATTTTTGCGGATTTTTTTTTCTGTGGATTGAAAATCTCGGCACCGATAAAAAAAAATTGTATTACAGGAAGTAACAACTGAAGCGATGTTGCGATAAACAACTGGTGTACATTACAGTGATCCTTAGAAGTAAAAACATATTTAGTTCTTTAGAAAGTTTTCAAACGTTACAACTTCTGAATTCGCATTTGGTTAACTTCAAATTTGTCTTAAGCAACTATTTGTTCACTGTTTTCGCGATCTATTTTGTTGACAGGAAATACGTAGTCAACAGTTGGATCTATATCGGTATAAACTTTGATATACTTCGGATGTATATTTTTAATGTTGAATTTTCATACTTTTATCATATAACAATTTTTTTTAAAGAATTACGATTACAAGTAATTGTATTCAATTCTTTTAGTATAATGTAGACATAAAAACTCGGGTTAACCGGAATTCTACTACCAGTACATTTCTATTTGTTTCGTCTTTAGATGAATCATGCGATCACGCAGTTTGATATTATTCAATCGAAGCTACTACAACAATTTAAACCAAAAAATCTAATGTTAATTTATGAAATAACAATTTTAAATATTGCTTCAATAAACTTTATTATGATTGTAAACATTTAATCAGGCGATTGTTTCAATTATATTGTCGGTGTCAGCTTGGTACAATCATATTTCTTGATCTGGAGTAATTGTAATTAACAGGTAAAAATCATCATGCCACGGCTAAATAACCTTTAATTGTTGTGTAAACATTTATACAGTACCAGGTTTTGTTTATCTGGATATAGTAATTACGACTAATTAAATATTTGACACTTACGGCGGAATCAGAGTTTTGTACGGGACATTAAACATTTATTTTACATAATATTCTGCGATTTTAATTTCTGCGGTCCGGAGTTGATCGCAGAATACCGCAGAAATTACCGGTTAAACGGTAAGCGGTTTCAGAGGAGAAGATTTTTAGAAATCGACCAATCAGAAACAAGAATTGCCTGTGGCAGCCATGTTTATTAATGAATCGGGACGAAATGAGCAAACTTTATAGAGGACCTTCCAAGGATGCTCCCTACCAAGTTTCGATTCATTTGGCCAAGCGGTTTCAGAGGAGAAGATTTTTTAGAAATCAACCAATCAGAAACAAACAAGAATGGCCTGTGGCATCCATGTTTGTTAACGGATTGGGACGAAATGAGCAGTCTTTATAGAGAACCCGCCATAGATGCTTCCTACCAAGTTTCGGTTCATTTGGCAAAGTGGTTTCAGAAAAGAAGATTTTTAGAAATTGACCAATCAGAAACAAGAATTGCCTGTGGCGGCCATGTTTGTCAATGGATCGGGACGAAATTAGCACTCTTTAGAGAGGACCTTCCATAGATGCTTCCCACCAAGTTTCACTTCATTTGGCTGAGCAGTTTCAAAGGAGAAGATTAAAATGTGAAAAGTTAACGGACGACAGACGCCAAGTGATGGCAAAAGCTCACATTGCCTTTGGCAAGGTGAGCTAATAATTTGAACATACTGGGACAACTGTCAATATTATATACTATATTGTAGCATTGTTACAATATGAGTACATTTCAAAGGAAATTATAATCTCTCTGATCAGGTCTTAATTAATGTTATAACTTTTGCATTGTTTTCTCTTTATTTGAATCGATCGTAATTACAAGCTTGACCCAAGCTTGCCTATCTTTGATCACATGAACGGTTCATTATTTGATGAATTTACTGATTAAAGATTAAATATATATCTACATATTTATTATTTAAAACAACCATAATTCGCGTGAAGAACGACAAAAAAAAAAATCAACTGCTCCATCCGTATCATTTTCATTGCCATTTTGAACTTGTTTTCAAATTAAACATTAGTGATAAACTTCCTGCATTCACAAAACAGCTAATTTTTGCTTGCAAAATTTAGAATAATCGGTTTAAACTCTTTTGACTTTCAACAAAACTAATTTAACATTTCCCTGTCTAAAATTTCTCAAAAATACATGGATTAACAAATACTTGATCTGTAGTAAGCAGTATTTTGCCGTTTGAACGAGGATTTCTGCCGTAAATGTTCTACTGAATCTCCCTGCGTTCTATAGATAGGAACTAGAATTTCCCCAGATTTTTTGGGGAGGAAAGGGGTGCGCTTAATAGACACAAAAAGACGGTAGTCACTGCAGAAAAGTGTTTACATTAATAATTGAATTATAATTCTAAACAAAAAAGCATAAGTGAGTGAGTGATTGTTTTTTAATGCCACTCAGCAAATTTTCAGCTATATCATGGGATGGGGAGAACAAGTTAATTTTCAATGAGATGATGATGAGGTTCACTTTGTACTAGACCAACACGCTTAGCTGGATATCTATAGTGCTAGCTGACTGAAACAACAGTCCACGGATAGACATGTCGCCCCACTCAAGACAGATTATCATGATTCCCAGCCAACTAGTCTTTGCTCTTTCATTCTTAAAGTAATATGAAACGAGTTTTTGGTGAAATAAACATCTTCAAAAATATTCTTGATATGTCTACATTCCCTAAAAACTAAACCATTCGTGCATGTTTGAGGACGAAAATCGCGATCATCTGTGAATAAGAACAGAAAATCATTCCATCTCGTACGTGTTTTGTCAAGACAATGGCGGCTAATTAACCTTCGGATGCACCGTTCCGATGATTGCCGATCATGAAATTTCATCACCAACGTAAACAGGTGAGCACATGTATCATTCTGGTTTTGAAAGGAGGTCTGGCAGTTTTTGTAAATAAAATAAATAATCTGGTCACCCAAATTTGGAAAAAAATTCTGGCCTTTGCTTCATAGAAAATAAAAAAAAAATCTGGCCTGAACTGAGTAACCAATGTTATAACCTGTCCTGCACTATGTGTCGAATGAATTTTCTGTCAAATATTCTAACCTGACTAATCTTGCCAGGCCCCCTCAGAATCAAATTATTTGCATATATATTATTATGAGATAAAGAATGTGTGCTTTCTTTCACATTCTTGTCTCTTAGGCCAAATAAATCTTAAATAGATTTGAAACAAAGTAGTATTCATTTTTAATATAAAAAAAACCTAATGTTTTAACATAATTACAAGTTGTGTATGCAGTGCCCCCTTACTGGGCCCCGCGAAATTTGCTGAATTATACCAAGGACGTATATAAGATTCTATATACGTCCTTGATTATACACATAATGCCGTTAAAAGACATTTACGGCGGTTTATATCATAGATGGTGATATATATTTATTTTCCAGGTAAAGAGATCCTTGTTTAACGTTTCGCTAAGGGAAAATTATTTTTAATCGTGGATTGAATGGAAAATAATGGAATGTAAATCGAAACCAAAATGATGTTACCTGTCAAGACTATAACGGAGCATGCACACAATCTCTACAGAATGAGTTCAAATCTGAGGTCAATAGCATATGATTTGCATTATTGTCCGGGTAGCAAGAATAAAATGACGTTTTCTCCTGAATTATACATCGTAGCTCTCAAAAAGTGAATGGTTTACGTTCTTTATATATATATATATTTAATCTTTACATATATCAGAAATTTTTAGAAAACTGAAAATAATGATTTTGGCATTTCATATTACTTTAATGCTGCGTGATTAGCAGAGAAGCAACAAATACCAATTTTATAGTCTTTGGTTCGACCCGATCGGGACTCGAACCCACGATCTACTGCCCTCGAGGCGAGCACACTAACCATTACACCACTGATGCTGTTTCATCAATCTTCGCAAAAATTACAATACAATATATAACGTACATATTTGTAAACTTGTAAACACATATTTTTTAAGTCATAAAATAAATTGGTTACAAAGTAAATATTAAAAAAAAAACTCTATTAAAAACTAATAGCAAGTGTTGGCGATAAACCAGAGGGCCTAAACAAGATAGCCAAAATCGGCCACGGTTACCTATGCCTGGGGGAGCTTTTCTTTGACGGACAAGTAGATACAATGTATTATTAAATTTACTAGTGCATCTAAAGCTTATTATTAGTAATTTGGACATGTTTCTGTTGATCTCACAGTCATATTGTCAGTATTAACTTACTGACTGATACTGAAAATTGTCTCTGTCCGTGACGTCGAACACATTATGATGTTGTCGATATTGGCGATAAAAACAACAATGTCAGATTTGAAGATCTCTACCAATAAGGCAATATTATCACTAGTATCGCTGCTCTTCCTATCGGACTCGATGCCATATTACTCTATATATACAACACGTTCCATCTGAAACAACAACACAACTTATAGGGGCTGTCGTGGTCGTGATCGTATGGTAGTTGGATTTACAACTTCCTATGCAATCAGTGCCTATCACCACTTACGTTGTGAGTTTGAACCCTGCTCAGGTGAAGTGTACTTGATACAACATTATGTGATAAAGTTTGTCAGTGACTTACGCCAGGTAGGTGGTTTTCTCCAGGTACTAAGGTTTCCTCCACCAATAAAAGTGACCGCCACGATATAACTGAAATCTTGTTAAAAGTGGCATTAAACACCATAATCCTAATCCTATATTTCACTACTTACTCCACTTAGTTATCGAAAACGAAACTGAGTGTTATTATTGTGATACAAGTGAATACAATGATCATGGCATAATCTGAGTTGACATATCGAGTAAGATCAGGAAGAGCTGGTTTCCATGGTTTCTGTGATATACTCTTCATAGGAGATGACCTCTTTACTGTGACAACTATCTCTTCTGTAACCGTTCTAGTTACTGTGCCAATATCATTCTGGGAATCTGTTTCTGTCTGTAAACAAAAACACAAATTCATATTATAATTTCATAATGTGGGAAACTGTTATCTTGGATGGAGGACTGGGTGGGCTGTCTGATTTTATTTTAAGTTCACTTTCAGAAAATGTTCAGCTATATCATCATGCGACTACTAAACAAGTTATTGGGGCAGGAGAGCCCAGACAGTTATAACATACCTCCCTTAGGTTGGGTCATTGGTTTTTTTCCCCCGTCACTTTCAGCTATATCATGACAACAAGACTTAATGGGGAGGAAAGCCTCGCCAGTATTCCTGGTCTGACCAGTGAAACCATGGGTAGGTGTTCACATAAGGATGAAAATGAAGGTAAAATTTTTGCACTTAATCGTTTCAATTTTCAAAACATGAACCATACAATACTGTGCATTGTATAAGTGGGTTTTTTCGCGGGTACCTCATTTTCGCAGATTTTTTTTTTTGCTGATCGATGACTATCCGCGTAAAGAAAACATCCTTCCCGAAAACAAGGCATATGGTGACAAATAACATAATTTTTTCGCTGATCGATGACTATCGCGAATAAAGCGAAAATGAGGTACCCACGAAAAAAACACTAATACGGTATTGTATGGTTCATGTTTTGAAAATTGAAACGATTAAGCGCAAAAATTCTACCTTCATTTTCATCCTTATGTGAAAGGAACGTAAAAACAAGCAAGGAAATCGATGAAGATTTAAAGGATTTTCGGTAATTTAAAGTTTTCGGATAATTTTCAAAGCAAGAACGTTACTATTTATGCTTGGTAGCATCACTCATGATCCTATTTTTTGTAGTAAAGCACAAATTTTGTTGCAAGTTAAAAAAAAAAAATTCAGGTCATTGATGATTACGAAAAGATTACTGGACGTTGTGTCCTGTGAATTAAAAAAAAAATGTTTAGAGAAAGGAGGTCCTGTGGAAGCAATGAAGGTCCAGTGAATTTTTTTTTATCTACAAGGGACCTTCTGTCCTGTTAAAAAAAGTTAAGTTTCACTGGGACTGGATTTAAGCCAACATTCCTTGAGATTTCATTCATTATTCAACGTGAGAGTAATAATCAGATTAAAACATGAGACCTCTAGTTATTTATAGTTATTTATTAATTTACAACATTTTTCAATTCTTCTTGCAGAAGAGATATTCTGAGGCTGATTTTGTCATAAAAGTTGCCTGGAAAATTGCTTTGTATAACCTTGTTTTTCACCAGCTGCCACTGATACAACATTGTAGTATATTTTAGAAAAAAAAATGCCTTTCAGAGTACCAAAAATTCAATGACAAAATATGCTCAGAATGGCCTTAGAATGCATCTCTTACAATCTAGAATTTCAAAATTTTCCGGGGGAGGACCTGTACCCCCCGCCTACCAGAGAGGGGGGTGCTCTCCCCCACTTGTGCCGTGGCGCTCGGTTCGTGCCTCCGGCACTCAACTCTCCCCCTACTTTATAAATTGAGAACCCTGAATTAGTTGTCCTTTTATCTTTAAAACACTAATTACCCTAACTAACCTTTTTTAATTAATACTAGCATTTCCATTCCACGATTTTTAATTACCTGTAAGTTGACATTTTTTGGTGTTAATTAATTATGCACATTTTTTTTTTAAATCTGTTAATGAGACTTATCTGTTTAATTTTTCTTAATGTTTTGTAATAATACATGCATACTAGTGATGGGAATCGGTAACATTTTCAAGATCGATGATCGATCATCGGTGACAATTGCCTGCTAAATGTATTTACTGACTATAATTAATCAAATAGTCTTTATTTCAAGAGTATGATTGACAAAAGTAGATATGAATAACATTGTATCATAAATTTATAAACTATAATTTTTCCATTAGTAAACATTAACTTTAAAATAGAACAAAACAAAAGATCGTTTTCCATATGTGTAACACCTGATATAGATACAGTACACTCCAAGTGTATCAATGATCATACTCTCAGGTCCGACATATTCCTCCCAAAATGTCCGACAAATTTGAGTCAACACTCTCTAAGTCCGACTATTTGGTCGGACATCTTGGTCGGACATGAGAGTGGATATTTAAAGATTTTTTTTTACATTTCCCGAGGTGAACATGTCAAACATTTTGTGATCGATGCATATTTGTAAGCCTACTTTCTTTCCGGTATGTAGAATGTCCGGTTACATAAATACCCTAGTGTATTTCTACCTTGCACCATATTCGGGCCAGGAAAGGTAGCTCAAAGGTCAATATATAACTGAAATATTGTTGAAAAGTGACGTTTAAACACCCATAGCCTCAAATAAATTATTGCAATAAAATATCGATTAAGTAACGAAATTGATATAAATTATTTTCCAGTATATTTAGTATATAAAGCTTGTTCTACACGTTTACTGTGAGATGTATTGCAAACGCCATTTTTTACTACAATCACGTGCGCATGCTCGTGTTTGATGGAAAGCTATAGCTATATTTAGATATTTTGTGATAATAATTTTATATTGTAAATCGATCCACCCTGTGATTTTTTTCAACAAGATACATTTTTTATAGTACATATTTTATTATAAAATTCAATATTGAACTGATTTTCGACAACACTTCAATCATTGAATATTGATTTTTTTCGGATGTTGAATATTTTATCCCCAGAATTGCACCCCCTGTTAGTACTTTTATTGCTTTAATTAAAAAAAAAATAACACCAAGAACATCGATGATACAAGTCTTCTTATTCAGAAATAAACCTACAGCAAAATAAAGGTATACATTATTTGTACTGTAAACAAAATCGTCATTTTTATCTAGATTTATCGTCCGAAAAATACGGTACTCCTCTATTATACTAATTTGGATTAGGTGATGGGAATTAGGTGCCATCATCAAAATAAAGATTAAAAAAATGTATTTTATGATAAAGATGGCTGATTAAAATTGTTTGTCATGCATTAGCTGTCAGTTGTAATATACAGGATGTAACCAATATACAGGAAGAGCCCCTACTGTGAAGCCATCTATTTTGAGATGCCATTCAATGAACATAATAACCTGACCATATTGTTAAATAAGAATAAGAATTAGATAAGAAATTAAAATTTATTTATATAATTAACACATTAAGTCACATTTCATTTATTTAGCTTGGGTCAGTTATCAATTAAAAAGACAAAAATGGTTTTAAAAAAAATCTGTCTAATAAGTATTTACCTAAATAACGATATCATGACGTATAATAATTTCTCACCGTAAATGTATTTATTTTATTAAGATATTTATGCACATATATAAGAAAAAAGATATAAATTTATTTTTTAAGTACAAATAAATTGGAAGACCGAAAACGCAAAATAGTTATCTATGCTTATGTCTTAGTAAAAAGAGTCTTGAGCAACGTTTTTTTTCACACCTGTGATAGGTGTATATGTATATCATGAATGCATGATGCGACAACATGCCGAGATGGGTGATGTTTTGACAGGTAAATTGTAAAAAAAAAACGCAGAATACACTAATAAAATATTATTTCACCTATGGGTAACACTTATAAAAAGTGTTGTATAGCTGAAGTCAGTCATTGAAATATCAGAGAGTGTCATAAATTGAAGACACTAATGTTAAATATTAATTATATTTGACAATGATTTAATAACTCCCCCCCTTTTTATGAAACTGTTAGCCGTTTTTACTAGTATTAAAAATCAACTGGAAATATTCACAAAAACCCTTCTAAATTACTATAACACTTTAAAATATGCTCTAAAAATCTATATATGATATATTGAAACCCAAGAAATAACAAGTTTTCACAATAAAAAGTCAATTATGTTTTTATCTTAATGCATTGACCTATACCTTACAATAGTATAGAAGTTATAATCATGAGAGGATATCTGATATTTTGTTAGACATACCAGATATACCAAATTGTTTGTAGCCTGTAGGATTCTAGTAAGTAATTAAGCACAGAATTGATTGTTGCTTAACGTCAAATGAGAAATTTTTCGGCAATATCATGGTCACTATGACAAGGTGAGTACAAGTTAATTTCGATGAAATGATCATGAGGTTAGCTTTGTTCTAGATTATCACGTTTAATTGGATTTTTATAGTGCAAGCTCCCTGAATCAACAGTCCGCTGGATCTCATAGACATGTCACTCCACTCTGACACATCCTAATTTCGATCCAACCAGTCTTTGCTCTTACTCTTTAATGCTGTGTGGGGGAAAGCAGCAAAAATCAATTTTATAGTCTTTGGTTTGATCCGACCAGGGCTCAAACCCATGATCTACAGCACTCGAGCCAAGCACACTAACCTTTACACAACCAAAATACAATGAGGTTCAAATCATGGAACACAAAAAAGACCATGACAGTCTGAAATGAACAATCACCTCTCACTTCAAACGATTGAACATAAACAAGCGCGGACCTGGATTTCCAATGCAATATGTTCAAACGATTGAACATAAACAAGCGTGGACCTGGATTTCCAATGACATATTATTGCATTGGAAATCCAGGTCCACGCTTGTTTATGCTCAATCGTTTAAAGTGAGAGGTGATTGTTCATTTTGTTGATATCGGTGGAGTTGTCAATCATCGTCATTTAATCTTTCTTTTCATAATACCTCTTCATTTACCAGAAGTGCAAGTTATAAAACACTTACTGTTTTCTGAACTACATTTATCTGTTGCATTGCAGGACAGGTTTGTTTCTTGTGGACAATGAATTCATCAAGGTCGTTGATTTCAGCACCACATGCACCACAAATATGTCTATCAATTATATCCATTTCCATCAGCTGAAATATGAACCATTCATTAATTGAGGGGTTAGGAGGTAATGGTGTTTAACACCACTTTCAACAATATTTCAGTTATATCGTGGCGGTCAGTTTTATTGTGGAGGAAACCAGAGTACCTGCAGAAAACCACGACCTGTCGCTAATCACTGACAAACTTTATCACATAATTAATGTTGTATCGAGTACACCTCGCCATGAGCAGGATTTGAACTCAAAACTTTAGTACTGATTGGTCAGTTAATTGTAAATCTAACTACCATACGATTATGACGGTCCCTTCATTAATAAAAACACTCATAATAGTAATATGTTTATAAAAGATTAATTATATATCGATGATTTCTAAATTTTCCTTTTGATTTTTACACACGAAAACAACTACTATCAAGCAACAGACATGATACAAACATATTATCATCGATGTATATATCCATGTATCTATGCAGGGTCCTACAATGCGAACAAAACACTCGCATTTGCGAGTTACTTTTGTAAAATGCGAGTAAAAATTCTGCATTTGATAGCCAGACGGTGAGTTGATATTTCCAGAACATTTTCGCTTCCTCAACGATCGTATTTTTCAATTTAAATTCCGACATTGATTATCCGGTATTATAAACCGCACAATTGACTCAGAGTCTCAAACATAAAGTTTTACAAATTCTTGATTAATCTGGCAAGTAACATGCTGTTGTTGGCAAGTAAAAAATGTTTCCTTACTAGCCAGGGCTAGTGGGGACTGCTATGAATTGTATAGCCCTGCTATGGCATGTTATACTAACATCGCCTTAACAAATCCTCGATAAACATACTATCATTGAAATGTTTTACTCAAAATGGACTTCTCATCACATCTAGTATCTCAGACTTTGCCTTCAGTGAGACATATACAGTACAGTCAGAGACATAGCATGATAAATCACTGTAATACACGTATCACTCTTCTTAGTGATACTGATATATTTTTTGCTCTGTTTAATCTATCTACTTACTTTCTTGTGCCTTTTGGGTGATAGCAAGTAACACTCTAAATACAAAAGAAATATTGAAGAATTTAATATATTAAACAGAATAAAAGATATATCAGTAAAAAAAAAGACCGTATCACTAAGACGAGTGATACGTCTATCACAGTGATTTATCACGGTATATCTCTGACTGTACTGTATGGACTGTTCTGAACATTCAATCATTTTTCATTGGAAACTGGTGACACAGATGATAGTACATATGGCTTATAGATCAGCTTGTGTTCTTTTAATTTCCATGCCATCACTTAGAAACATAGTGAAAATACCTGGTTTTTAATTAAGTAAATCTTCCATTTTGATCGCTCTATTGAGATATTAATATTTCAGTCCTCGACGATAAGCACTAGCCCGATGCCTGAGTCTAGTAAAAATTACTTTAGACTAGTGGTCATGAAACATCAGTAGCCCGATCGTTCTAGTAAAATTCTTGAGACATGTTTGTAAAATTTATAAAAATGACCATGTGTATCTATGTGCCTGTTTACGGCCTTTGCCCCATGATTGGTGCATTTATATGTGTATTAAATCAGCAAACATGGTCAAATCCGCTTCTCTCTTTAGATGAAGGAACGTAATCGGTCAAGATGTACATTTTTTTTCCCACGCCTATTCTGCAATTTCCGACTGTTATTTCTTTGTTTGGCCATTGAAAACTAACTGGTTTAGCTTAAACATATTTTTATTTGCTAAATATAACAAATAGGGATCGGACACAAGTTTTTCCAACTTATGAAGTCTTCTCCCGAATACAATAATTTACAATATGGATTAGCATGCACAATGAAATGATATAATATGTATATAATAGCATAGAGTTAAATATACAAAGAATGACTATATACAAAAACATAAGTATAGATGTGTGTTGGTTCTTTAGATCAGTTAGACAATTGTAAATCTTTTGGAGTCTTTAATATATTTAAAAGCATGTTTAAAAATGGTTATATTTTCTTGATATGTTAGAAGATCACTTCCTTTTGTCAGTAGATTTACATCAATATTAATGTTAGAAGGTAGCCAGTTAAGACTATTAAATATTATTTCTCTACTATCTGTATATTTATCACAATCAAAAAAGAAATGGTGAGAATTTTCACATGGTGCGCCACAGTTACAGGTAGCATTTGATAAAATTTTTACTTTACATAAATCGTAATTCAAGAAGGATGCATTGCAGCGAAGCTGTGTTAGAATTATATTTAAAACTGGTGATGCCAGGATACATGTAAAATCAAGACAGAAACCAGAACTTTCATGTAACATGATTAATAGAATGTAAAAGGCAGCTTCTGTTTAATCAAGTCATTATCAGGACTAATCCACATGAGTTTGAAAAGTGGGATCACTTGAACTTTATGATCACAATACTTGTATACAAATATTGTTAACAATACTTAGATAAACAAGAAGTACAAGTATTGTCACTAAATATTGTCCAAGTATTGTTACCTGTATTTTACCTGAGAGTTAATTAGTGCATATATATGTACTGTAGAGGTTATGCGATTTTTATAAGAATGTTTTAGTATTGTGTAACTAAATGTAATTAAGTTCAGTGATCTTTAATAATTATGATAAATGCTGTAGATGTGTATTGCAGACATGTTTGTGTATTGTGCAATAACTTTAAAACTATAATCATTTTTCTATAAATAATTGTAGGAATAAAGTTAAAGTTAATATTTATTTATATGATTCAAACACAAGACATATTCTAAATAACATAAATATACATGAAATTCAATAAGATAGCAGCACTAAGTTGAGAGAGGTACACAATGAATAATCTTACATGTTCAAATGTTCATATACATGTCTAACTGCTGTAATCAAAGAACTTGGTGGACCAGGTATCATCATCCAGATAGACGAAAGCCTATTTAAACCACAAAGCCAAGTACAACAGGGGTAGGAGTGCCAGTAAAGAACAGTTTTTTGGTATGGCCAACACATCACACAAACCAGCCATTACGTACATGCAGGTTGTAGATGATAGAAAAACAGAAACTATACTACCAATCATTCAGAGAGTTGCCAATCCAGACAGCATCATCCACTCAGACCAATGGAGAGCCTGCAGCAGAATAAACTCAGAGCTCCAGCTTGAACATGGTACTGCCAACCACTCAGTCAACTTTGTTGATCCAGAGACTGGTGTGTATACACAAATCATTGAATCGTAATGGGCCAAGACCAAACAGAAATTTAAAGAGATGAAGGGTGTGTCTGCAGATGCCTTACCAACCTACCTGGATGAGAGAATGTGGAGAGACAGATGAGGTAAAACAGAGTCAGAGGCATACACCAGTATTCTGTTACATATTGCAGAACAGTATCCATTAGAAAAGACATCTTTATAGATACATGTATATGACTTTTAATTGTTAATTTTCTATAGTATGATTGTTATACATGTATGTTATAGTTAATGTCATTATGCTGTATGTGAAAATAAGAAAAAAAATATTGAAGTGATGTAATTATGCTTTAATTTTGTTTTATTATTGGAATAATAGATGTACTACAGGGTTCTCAAAATGTGCCGGCGACCGGCGATTTCCCCGGCTACTTCTGGTTGAGCGCCGTCTACAAATTTGTCAAAAATAAAAATAGAAGTTGGTAAAACTGAAATGTTATCAAGATATTTACTTTTTTCTCGTTCTCTGTTATAATTTCATTCCGCGTTAGAAAACAACAGATCGCTCTTTATCTATTTGAACCAGTGTAACCTATGACCACAAAACGTTTTGTTGATCGCGGATTTTGATTCGGAGTCATCGGAATGTATTAGAAGTTACTGATTTCCGGTAATGAATGAAAAACCACGATGCCAAGATGTTATCCTAACATCTATAGGTGTATTCAGTGTTTGCCATGGCATTGTCAGTCGGTTCTAATTTTGTGGCATTTTGACTGTAGCTTGGATTTCTTCAATTTCTCTTTGAGAGGAACAAAAATTCACCCTAAAAAACCTGCATTTACCAATTAAAAGCTCAAAATATATGCCCAAATATATGCCCAGATTGCATCTCCTGCCATCTAAAATTTCAAAATTTCCCCGGACCCCCCCCCCCATCAACAGAGAGGGGGATACCCGCCTCTCGCAATCACCCCCCGCTCACGCCTATGGTGCTCGGGGACGTCCAATCTCCGCCTAATTCCAAAAATTCTCCATCTATTTGAAAACTTTTTGAGAACCCTGGTACCATCCGATAAAATGATGAACCTTAACCGTAAGAAAGCTTCTGTTCAACGTTCAAGTTGTTATCAGTTCTAATCCATGCATGGTTACCATCCGTGTCTATTTAAGTAAAACGGCAGCTGGGCCTAGAAACAAAATTAGTAGAACAAGAGAGTTGTAACACGAAATGTTGTAAAATATGGATAAATGGCTCAAAGATATACTTCCAGACAAAGATCCATACCATAATCGCGGGAGGGACCAAATGAGGAAAAAGGGTGGTCCGGAATTCGAGAGTCTGTGGATTTATCCACAGGGGCTCGCAGTGCTTCTTTTTAATACATACCTGGTGATGTGAAAATATAACTGCGAGCCCCTGTGGATTTATCCATTTGATAAAAAAAAAAACAAAGAATACGGAAAGATGTCACAGACAGAAATTTCAGCTAAATCTGTATCTGATGTACACGTAAAAAACTAGAGGCTCAGCCCACTGAGCCTGTATCGCTCACCTGACAATAGAATGATACTGTAGCAAATTTCAAAGGGAGATAATCATTACCTTAAAAAAACAGCAGCCATCTTGAATGGAGGGTGGGGCTGTCGGATAAAATTTTGAAAGGGACACACCTAGGGACCATCTATGCCAGGTTTGGACCTTACATAGATGCTTCCTGACAAGTTTGGCTCCATTTGGCCAAGTTGTTTCAGAGGAGAAGATTTTTTTAACATTAGCCAATCAGAAAAAAGAATTAATCTTGGCGGCCATGTTTGTTGGCCGAATGAAACCAAATGAAGAAGCTTTATAGAGGATCTTACATAGATGCTTCCTGCCAAGTTTGGATCCATTTGGCCAAGCAGTTTCAGAGGAGAAGATTTTTTTAAACAGTAGCCAATCAGAAACAAGAATTGCCCTTGGCGGCCATATTTGTTGGTGGAACGGAACGAAATGGAGAAACTTTATAGAGGACCTTACATAGATGCTTACTGCCAAGTTTGGTTCCATTTGGCCAAATTCTTTCAGAGGAGAAGATTGAAATATGAAAAAGTTAACGGACGGACGACGGACGCCAAGTGATGGCAATACCTCACATTTGGGCCAGGTGAGCTAAAAAATGATGAAAAAAGGGCAATAATTCCTAGATGGGTAATCAGATTTACTTTAAAATTGCAGGCTAGGTAGATCTTAACATGCTGAACATGTTTGCTTTAAAATTGCAGGCTAGGTAGATCATGACATGCTGAACATGTTTGCTGTTTAAACTTAGCATCTATCTCTTATAGTTTTTGAAATAAAGGACAAAAGGTATTAACATTTTGAAAATTTGACGAAAAAAGGGCAATCACTCCAAAATGGGTACTCAGATTTAATTAAAAATTGCAGGGTAGGTAGATCTTGACATGCTGCACATGTTTACTGTTTAAACTTAACATCTATCTCTTATAGTTTTTCAAATAAAAAACGAAAAGTATTAACATTTTGAAAATTTGATGAAAAAAGGGCAATAACTCCAAGATAGGTAATCAGATTTTCTTAAAAATTTCAGGGTAGTTAGATCTTGCTGTGCTGATCATTTATCAGATTTCTGATATTATGAACGGTTTTTGAGTTATTACCAAAAACGTGCAATTTTACCATATGTTCTATTTTTAGTAACAGCGGCCATATTTGTTGGCGGAATGGGACGAAATGAAGAAACTTTATAGAGGACCTTATATAGATGCTTTCTGCCAAGTTTGGTTCCATTTGGCCCAGTTGTTTCAGAGGAGTAGATTAAAATATGAAAAAGTTAACGGACGGACGACGGACCCTTACTAGCACCAGAAGGGAATCTACTAGCCCAGGGCTGGTCAAACATCTTTAAATACTTATATAAATACATTTACATGCAATTAGGTAGTATTATTTTTATGTGAGGTAGCCCTTTGACGCCTTTGGACTAGTAGTAGTATACTGAAGTCGTGAAGAAGTTAGTGTCAAACCCTGTTAAGCTAGTGTGTACATCCAGATATAACGAGTAACATTCAGGGGTTGAAATAATCTACCACACTAGCCCAGAGCTTTCCACTAGTTTGCCCTTACTAGCACCAGAAGGGAATCTACTAGCCCAGGGCTGATCAAACATCTTTAAATACTTATATAAATACATTTACATGCAATTAGGTAGTATCATTTTTATGTGAGGTAAAACTTGAACAATGGTATTGCATTATATTTTTCTTCGAAACTGCAAAAATGAAAAAAATGTTGTCGATCAGTATGTCTAAATTGGGGTCAATATGATATCACTGAACATAGATAGTGGGTGTTCAAACAACACTTCTACATATGCATATGTTAAAATTGTACCCTTTGACTACAAGGTCGAAGGATTTTTATTGCTGTTTCTTCCGAATTGTCACATTATAATTTATACAAATAAAACGTGATTATTCTGTGACATCCAAAAACAAAAGAAGGATAGCAATATATACTTTTAGTAACAGATTCATTCTCTCATTGGGATGAAGCTTTTCCTTTAAAAACACAGGAAGCTCAAGAAATAGCTGATATTCTATATAGTGAAATTTTTACTAGGTACGGGGCTTGTAGAAGCCTTGTGTCTGACAGAGGACAAAATTTTCTTTCAAAAATTGCTTCCATACTTTGCAAATTCTTTAATGTTACAAGACATCATACCAGCTCATATCATCCCCAGAGTAATGTTGCATGTGAGAGACTAAATTCAACCATAGCTCAATCTTTAAGAGCATATTGCTCAAAAGAACAAGAAAATTGGTCAAGAATTTTACCAAGTGTTATGATGGCATTTCGAATGAGTCCTTCTACTCAATCAACACAATTCTCTCCTTACTATATGTTATTTGGGAAAGAAATGCCATTGCCAATAGATACTGCTTTAATTCCTGAAGAAATCATAGATCAAGCCCCAGACAAATTTATTGATGAAGTAATTAAAAGGGTTAAAACGGTGCCCGATGTAGCAAGATCCAATGTTGAACTTACTCAAAGTAAAAACAAGGAATACTATGATAAAAAAAAACTAAATTACCTAACTTCAAAGTAGGAGACAGAGTTTTTCTCAAAATTGAAAGAGTTGAAATAGGAAAAAAGAAAAAGTTAGAACCAAAATGGATGGGACCGTATTCAATAATTGAAAGTCGATACAATTTAATATATAAATTATTAGACTTAAAAACACAGACCTGTAAAATCATTCATGCATGCGAATAGGTTAAAGCCTTACAAAGATCCACGTGACTTTAGGCCCCCACCTAATAATACAGCAAATGAAAGTATTGAGGATACAGAAGACAGTGATAATGATGATACTAATGAAAATACAATAAAGTCACAAGTAGATCAAGCAAAATTGTAGGGGCTTTGAAACAATACGGTGGAAACTTTGCCTCGTTTTTGACCCAAACAGATAAACGCATTTCCAATGCAATGCAGGGAATCAAAACAAATGCTTTAGTACTTAACAGATTAAGGATTTTGATTGAAAAAAATTCTCATACTCTTCAAGCTCAATATTCCAATTATTTTGTACTTCAAGCCTCACAAAATCATTACCTCAATGAACTTCAAAACTACCTTTTTAATCTTAAGACATCAGTTACCGATTTAACGGAAGGGAAATTGTCTCCGTTAATTCTTACTCCATCTGTTTTACAAACTACGATTCAGGACATTCAAGTTATATTAGATAAGGATTATAATGGATACAAAGTTTTAACTTCAGATCCCAATTATTATTACTGATGTCAGCAAATATTCAAATACTATACAGTACATGTACATCTCCTTATTAATGAACATATTAAATTCTTGTCAACCAAATACAATTCCTCTTATCTTTTTTATCTTTTTCACTATATATAATTAATGTTGGAATGTGGAGGATAAAGATGTGACTTTTTAAGAATATCTAATGTTACATGTACATACATTTGTTGTACTTTGTGAATTGTGATTAATTTTGAAGAATACAATAGTAATATTACTAATGTATAATTCCATCATTGTATTTTCTTTATATCTGCATATGTTTTGTTTTCAGTAAAATTTAATACTTGTTCAAGGGAGTAATCAAAATTATTCCAAAATGATGCTGTAGTTCCTGGTGGTCGATAAACAATACACACAAGTAGTTTAAAATTTGGAATAAGTACTTCAATCCACAGCATTTCAACCCCATCACAATTTAAATCGTGCCTTTCTTTCACACAAATACATTGAGAAGTATACACGAGAACGCCACACCCAAAACTGTTTCTATCTTTTCTAAATATTTTATCGGAAAAACCATCAATGCCAATGTCAGTATCCAATATATTTCCGTCTAAATGGCTCTCTGTTACACAAATCATAGACGACTCAGAAGCTATGTCTTCTAAATATGGCAATTTATTTCGCACACTACGTGCATTTAAATGAAACACAGAAAATTCGTATTCTTCAGATCCTTGATTTTGATGGATATCAATATCAAGAATCAATAATAGTAAAAGTATTAAAGTAAATTGAATATTTGTCGAAAAGGGAAAGTGACAGGTTTGTGCAAACATGCGGATAAAATTCTGCAAATAAAAACCATTCAATACATGGGCCCATTTTATAGTATAAATAGTATTGTTAATGACATTTGGAGAACCCTGTCTGTCTATTAAATGAGTAATATACAAAGCAATATGTATCGGGTCAGCGGGTAAATTGTTAAAACCATGTCTAAAGTGGCACTTCCACCTTAACAAATAAATAAAACAAATATTTCTGGAGCGAAATTTTATACGTCTGCCGTCTGCTCACAATCAATTTTACATGCAAAGAGACAGATATATCATATACAAAACTAGAACTGTGAGTGACCTCACTGAGTGATACCCTTCGCTTGCAATACTATGATGTTCAAACTTTGGAATTTTAGACAGCAACGGTATTTCTTCATGCACATCTGCAGGTTGTGTACTACAACTGTGTAAAGTTTCATAAAGATTCAATAAGCAGTTTAGTAGGAGTTGCGCTTACAAGGTACATGCCCCCCCCCTTTTCGTGAAAGTATAAGTTGAATTATCTTCCCTTTTAAATGTTAGACAGCAACCACATTCCTTCATGCACGTCTGCAGGTAGTGTACTACAACTGTGTAAAGCTTCACAAAACTCCAATAAGCCGCTTAGGAGGAGTTGCGCTTACAAGGTACACGGCCCCCCTTTTCGTGAAAGTATAAGTTGAATTATCTCCTCTTCTAAATTTTAGACAGCAACGGTATTCCTTCATGCACATCTGCAGATTGTGTACTACAAATGTGTAAAGTTTCATAAAAAATCAATAAGTAGTTAAGTAAGAGTTGCGCTTACAAGGTACATTCCGCCACCCCCTTTTCGTGAAAGTATAAGTTGAATTATCTTCCCTTTTAAATTTTGGACAGCAACCATATTCCTTCATGCATATCTGCAGGTAGTGTACTATTCTACTCCCGGTACACCCTCTGGGAGGGGGTTAAATAAATACATAAAAATCCAATAAGCTGCTTAGGAGGAGTTGCGCTTACAAGGTACATGGACGGACGGACAGACGGACGGGACTGACGGACGGACGGACAGGGTGATTCCTATATACCCCCCCAAACTTTGTTTGCGGAGGTATAATGGCATCGGAACGGAACCATTTCTGGACTTATGAAATAAAATACAAATACCATGTGAAGATAGATAACTCCAATATATATGTCCGAACTTCTAGACCATGCCATATCACTATATAACATGCCCCGGCCGAAAAAAACAAACCCCGTTTGTTTTGATGGTCTAGATGGACGGACGGAAAACATGACATATATAAACAAAATCAGTGCTTTTCGACGCACAAACCTACATGTATTAACAAGGTAGTTTCAAAATATGAAGTAAGCCTTATAAAGGGATTTGTATTCTATAGATGTAACCAGAAGAGTCCCAAACTCTTGAATAAGGGCTATGATATTAGCAATCGTCACATGAAGAAAAAT
Organism: Bathymodiolus septemdierum; assembly: GCA_963383655.1. NCBI lineage: Eukaryota > Metazoa > Mollusca > Bivalvia > Mytilida > Modiolidae > Bathymodiolus > Bathymodiolus septemdierum. The sequence goes on along the minus strand of OY726521.1, from coordinate 70,260,763 downwards.
ATTCATCAGAAATGCTTAAAATTAGCCATGAAGAATAAAGGGGCTGTTTCTGGTATACAAACATCAAAAATGAGTGCAAAAATTTGCAAAATTACTTTCCCTGATCATGGTGCAAACAGCTAATATTATTCAAAAATATCATTGTGCTGCAACACAAATCATTTGTCATGAATGTTCAGGCTTTTTTTAAAATACATGAGTAAAACTGCGAATAATGTTCAGTCACCTATCTGATGAAATACATTTGGCCAACGTCTAACTGAATTTTGTACAATTCAAAATCTTGCAACTTGTTCACATGAATTCTAACATTCGAAAATATGCATAGTAATGTCAAGATAAACGAATTTGAAAATGACAACAAAAAGTGATGAAAAATTGAAAATCGGAAATGAAATCATTTCCGCAACGTGTGACTGTGTTATGATTGTTGTACTTCAGAATAAGAAATGCAATCATTCCCGTAAAACGTAGATCAGTGTCCTTTAGAATCATTTCCGTGAAATGTAGATATCCTTTCAAATTTGGAAATGCAATCATTTCCGCCGTTAAAGCTTAGATTTGCTGTATAAATCATATATGCTTGAGAAATCGGAAATGCAATCATTTCCGCAATGCATTGTCTGTGTGAATACATGTAAATAATCTTTGATCCACAGTAAACATAGTAACTGTACAAATATTGCGTAAATCAAGTTAGTTATTCCACGCGTGGTGGGGGTTTATTTCGAACTGCCCTTTGTGTATAGGCATTTAACTGATCAAACGGAATCCACATAGAGTTCTGTGCTGGTTCATCCTTAAATTGAACTTGGTATTCAGTTTTACCGTTTCTGGTCCGCTGAGCTAAAACTCGCTTGATTTTGTAGTATGAAACAGACTCGGTTAAAGTTTGGCTATCGGAATATGAACCATCTGAGTTAAATGATGATCCACGAAACCGAACAGGACGTTTACGAATTTTGGTGGTACTTCGTAAATTTGGACGAACTGGTTGTGCAGGTGAACTACTAGTATATTGATCTGCCTGACTTGGTTTCGATGCTTCAGATTCCAAAGCACTGTCAGGGTTGAAAATTTCTGATTCTATGGCATTTTCGTTTGTACGCACGTTCGGTAGAAAGTAATCTGCTGGCTCGGGAACACGCACATATGCAATTTTCAAACGATCTAAATGTACATCATTTCTAAAAAGTTTGTCTGTCGACGGATTGCGTAGTTTAACAATATGATCGGACACAATTTTATGAACGGCTAACGGTCCAGTGTACTTCGGCTGAAACTTTCGACATTGTCCTGTTTGTTCTGTAAGCATGTACACATAATCTCCGACAGACAACTTTAAAGGATTTGCATTCTTGTTGTATCTTTCGACCATTAATTCGCCAAATTTTCAAGCGCTTGCTTTAATTTCCTCTCTAATAGAACCAAGGTTTTTAGATTGTGCTACGACATAATCATGGTAATTGGCCGGTATTGTAGAAAAATCTGTATGATGTTGGTGAAGTGGAAATTTTGGTCTAGAGCCGAAAACTACTTCGAATGGAGAATATTTTGTTGAAGAGTTAACAGATGCGTTTATGGCAAAAGTGATAGCTGGGAAGACATTATCCCATTGTTTGCCTTTTTGAATGTAAGGCGTTAGACTTTCAACCAGTGTTCGATGTGTCCTCCCGCATGCCCCAAAGGCAATGATGGATCATGCTAGGTGTAAAATTTTGCCTGATTTCAAGTAGTTTACACACTTCATTGGTGCAGTTTGAAATAAATTCGCTACCTTTGTCAGAAATAATAGTACTACACACTCCAAACTGACAAAACAAGTCAAACATAGCTTGTGATACTGTCATGGCATCACAATTCGGTAACGGTACATTGTATACAAACTTACTAAACATGTCTATTGCGGAGAATATGCATAGTTGTGCTCTTTGTGACATAGGCAATGGGTCATAAAGGTCGATTTGCCACACTTAAAATGGCTTTGATGGAGTATTATACGAAATAATGCCAAATTTTGTGTGAGCATGAGTCATTTTTCTCGTTTGGCAATCGTGGCATGACTGAACATATTCACTCACAATAGATGGTAGTTTGTCAAAATATAAATTTTCACTCAGTAAATCTACTGTATTCTGGGTACCTCCGTGTCCTCCCATAGGAGAGTCATGAAAAATTTCTAATACATGTTTTATAAGTATTTTAGGCAACACCAATTGATATTTGGATTTATGGTCAAATGTTTACCTACATTTTGCATTTCTCCTACGATATAGTAAACTATTGATCACGATATAATCCGCAGAGCGTAAAATTAATCTTCGGGCTGCACGTTGTAACTTTGGCAAAGTTCCTTTCTCTAGATAGTCAATAGGTGGTTTCAGAATAAGATCATTGTATTGTAAATCTTTTATACTATCTGGACTGAAATCACATTGTTTTTAAAATAAGTCAATATCTTGTTTCAAATGTTCATCTTCAGTATTATGATCAGTTTTATCGTCGGTCTCATTTGAGCTTTCACCTAACAACATTTTGTGTATAGCGTTGACTTGTATATCACTTAGCTCTGACACGTTGGTGATTTTCAGCCACTCTTGTGTATGTGAACTGTTGTCAATTCCAATTATATGGTTCGCGTGTTCTGTAAACACTTTATTTTGTAAACTATTCAATGGTTCGGAAATGCTATCATTTCCAAGCGAAAGCTGCGTATCATGCGAAACTGAATCAAGTACAGGCGTTGCACTAGTAATGCACTTTTCGTCCTGTGAATTCTCAAAATAGGCTAGATTACTAATTACATATGAGGAAAAGCAATCTTTTCCATCGTGCGATAACGCTACATTTAAATCTAAAATCTGCAGACTGACTATTTTCTCCTCCTGAATGAAAACACTATTCAAATGGCACATTTCGGTATTCGCTAAATGATATGTGAAAATGCCTACTTTCAAAACGGAATCATCTTCCGTTTTCAACCTGTATACCCTGTATCAGTATCACTTTCATTGGGAATTACACTCATATGATTTAGATGCATTTCTTGTTTAATTTGCTCCCTAAATGAATTAACTGCAATAATATCGATGATTCCAGTTTGTTCCGCCACATACGGAAAATACGGATCGGATTCATCCAGACTTGAAATGCAGTCGATTGTGTCAGATTTCATGCATCTTGATAATGCATCAGGAGTTTGCATCTATGCAGCTGGTTTATAGCGGATTTGGAAATTATATTGCTGGAGAATGGCCAACCATCGGTCATAAATGGCTCCTTTCAGTTGTTTTTGTATTAATGGACGGAGCGCCGCATGGTCACATTCTACAACGAAATGGTGAGATCTCAAATAACTCGAACAATCAGTTATGCTGGTCACAACGTCAAGTAGCTCTAGCTTGGTTGGTCCATACGATTGTTGCCAATGGTTCAGAGCTTTCGAATCAAAACGCACAACTCAGGTGTTTTCGAATGTTCCGTCGTTTCCCGGATGTTTCTGATAAAGAACATAACCTATCCCTTTTGCGCTAGTGTCTACTGCGAGATAAAATGGGATGTTAAACCGTGGAAACGCTAAAACTGGAGAATTTATTAAATGATGCTTTAGTTCGCGAAGTGCATTCTCCTGCTCAGTTGTCCAATTGAAAACGCTTCCTTTCTTTAACAATTTTGTCATAGGTTGCGTAATGGCACTATATTGAGGAATGAACTTTTTAAACCAGTTGAATAGTCCTAGAACTCGCCGTAATTGTTTAACATTTTTAGGAGACGGGTATTTTTCTAGGGCTTTAATACTGGTGGTGGCTTAACTCCTTCACTCGAAATGTGGTGTCCAAGAAATATGCAAGAACTTTTTGCAAAGGAACACTTTTTCGGATTAAGTTTTAATCCGGCGTTGCGAAAACGGGTGAAAATATCATTCAGATCTGATATATGTTGTTGGAATGTCTCTGAACACACAAGAACGTCATCCAAGTAACATAAGCATGATTTATAGTTAGACCACGTAGCAATTTGTCCATTAACAGCTGAAATGAATTTGGTGAAGAACTCAAACCCATGGGCAAACGTTGAAATTTAAAGGTTCCAAAGCAGGTGTTAAAAGCTGTGTATTTTGAACTTTGAGGGTCAAGCTCCATCTGAAAACATCCCTGAGATAAATCAATGGTTGTGATAAAATTCGGAGTGCGTTCTGTAAGCGATTCCGTAAGTTCTTGTAAATCGGGTATCACGTAACTAAAATTTTGTGTCATGAAATTTAAGTACCTAAAATCACAGCAAAAACGGAAATGTGAAATACTGTCCTCGTGACTGTATGGCGGACCTTCACTTTTAGATTTTGCCCTTTTTGTCACCAAAACTACTGGATTAGTAATTGGTAAATATTCACTTGGATCAACTGTACAAATTATACCTTGGTTAAGGAGTTCATCAAGTTGATGACGTAGGACCTCCTTTTTATCGGGTGATAACCTATATAGCCTTTGATATTTAGGCTTTGCGTCCGGTTTCAGTATTATCTTGTGTCGTACAAGATCAGTAAATCCTAAACCAGGATTATCCTTAGTTACAAAAATATCTTTGGTTTGATATAAGAAATCCTCAAGTTCCGTTTGGTCAGTGCTAGAGAGATCTGATTCCGCGAAACTAAAATTTTGTATAAATTCACCAATATCCTGAGAGTCTAACACTTTATCGTGTTGATCAGATTGGTCTGATGAAATTTCGGTTTCGGTTTTGAACAGATTAATGTTTTGAACTTTATGCTCATTACTGACTGGCTGTAATGCATAATCTGGTGACATTTGAGTAAAATGTGCTAACGGTTTCCCTTTGTGTACTATAACACAGTCATTTGTCTGATTTAAAATTTTGATTGGCACTTGTTTGTTTTTAGCTATGGAGACAACGGCTTTCCAAACTAATATGCCTTTCCACAGCACATATCTGCTTGAAACACATAGCCCTTGCATTCCATAAAATCCATAATATAACTTTCCCCAACGTATAATCTCTGAATTAGGGAGGGATTGTAGTGCGCTTTGTACAATAAATGTTCGAGTTCAACGATACTGGCGTTTTATTACTGAAATCAAGAATAACTTTATTCTCAGTTAGATATTCTGTTCCTAAAATTATAGGATTGGAACTCATTTTAAGAATGTAACACATAATGTACACCGGATATTGTCATTTTAATCATATCTGTTCCAATGACATCAATTTTCTGATTATTTGCAAGTACAATAGCATCTTTTATATTTACAGTAATATCACGTTTCTTACTATTCGGGAGCGACTTACAAAGTTCCTCAGAAATTATATTCACCGAACTTCCGGTGTCAATGAGTGCTGAGACTTTCAATTTATTAAAATATACAGTAGTATATAAAAATGACGATCCCGAATTTAAAGTACATGTATGATTTTGATCCGTATCAGTAGTCTCAGAACTACTGGGTAAACTCGATTCATCCCTGTTATGAATATTATTTACATTCCTATTTACACGACATGGAGATCGACTTCTAATACGACTGGCACTTGTTACTGTCCTCCTGGGAGATCGTGCCCTGTGGCCCCCAGGTTGTTCCGGTTTCCCTGTAAGCTGTAGCAATCTTTGCCACTATGACCCCTTTTTGAACAAAGTTGATATTGAATAATATCATTTGTCTTTTTGACATTTTTCAAACTATGACACTGGGTCGCAAAGTGTCCAAACTGTGAACACATCTGACACTGACTCTGAGTAGAAGGGCGACCTTCTCCATTCCAATTGCAATTCCGCCTTGCGTGACCTGTTCCATTGCATTTGAAACACGCTCCAGTGCGACGTGGCTGTTGAACGTTTGGACTTTCATTTGGTACATGTCCTTGATTTGCATTAGGCCGATTTTTACATTGAAACGTTAATCCTTTAACCACGTCTGTTAACTGATTTATTTGAAGCTTCATATCAGCAAGGTCGTCGGATTGTGGTTTTGTAACCTTAGGCGGAAGCAATGGTTGAGTCATGTTCCCTATAATTGCATGCCTCGCCAGTTTTAGCAATAGTTAAAGCCTCGGTCGTATCATTTGGTTTTGATGCCCGAATGTAAAAAGCAAACTTTTCTGGTAAGCCTTTAATGAACTGGGCCATGATTTCGTGTTCTGGTTTGGACAAAAGCTGACCCTTTTCAATTAGTAGACAGTAAAAGTCTTCAATGTTCTGCCTTGGTTTTAAAGACAAGTTGTGGAAAATTTCATTTTCAATTACAACCGAAGGATATTGCCAACCAACTCTCACGTATTTGTCAATAAACAATGTCTTAACATCGTCCTATTTGGTTTCTGCATTTGTTTTTAACCCATTATACCAGATTAAAGCTGGTCCTTTCATGTGTAAATGGAAAGCTGCTAGTCTACGGCTTTCATCATCTTCATAATCTAGTTCATGCAGGGTTGAGAAAGATTCGAATTCCTTAAGAAATGTCTCCCCATTTTCATGTGGGTAACCAGAAAAATTTCTACATGTGCCTAATTTTTCCATTTGGGCAAACCACGTCTTATTTTTGGTTTTACGGGAACTAGAATTTCCAAAACTTTGTTGATCAAGAGGTGGACTTAAACCTAAACTATATCGAGTATTTGTCTGGTTTTCGGGACTAGTTTGTATGAGTTGGTGTCAAATATCTATTTACAAAAGACTCGCTAGTGTTTATTGGGAAATAACTTGGGTTTGTATATTCCTCTCCTTCACTCTCATAGGTTCTCACAGTTTTCCGGTTGTTGACTGTTTTTGTCCGTTTATATACTTATGAGTTTTGACTTTCCTTTTGGAAGATTGTTCGGAGTTCGGTAATTTTGTTATTACCCTTATATAAATCTGACAACATCAGAACGAAACACAAGCGAGACAAAAATGGAACTGTGAGAAAGGCAATCCTTTCTACTAATAGTGGGCTCCTGGACCACGAATGTTTGATTTCATAAATTGAATACCGGTAGGCAACATAGATGAAAAACCCGGATTTTGTTTTATACTGTGAGAAGGGCAATCCTTTCTACAAACAGTGGAAGACTACACATGTTTCTATCGTTTATTACCAACAAAATTGTATATACGAGTATATATATGAAATAATGTAACAAAGGTACCAGTACATTTATTTATATAAATCTCACCTCGGTAAACTATTCAACAACTTTTCACAGCGCATAGCAATCTTTATGGATTAAATTTGTAATTCGAATTAACCACAATTTTGTCAGTATGTTATCGGGGTGAACACCATCTTTTAACAAAGAATAATTTATATTGTACGATATTGTTGTAATTTTGGAGATATTACATGCAAAAGTCTGTTGGTGTCATTAATGTAAACATTCACAGCATCAACTTGTTGTTAAAGAATATAATCATCCTCTTTAAATGAATTTTCCTCTTGGTAACCTTGATATGCATTTAACTCATGTATTGAATAAACTGGTAATTGTAAAAATACAAGTTTAACTTGATTCCCAAATTGTTTGACAAAATGATCAATATCCAAACATACAGTGTTATATTATGCAATGTATTTAATTCTCTCTCCAAATTATCCTGTAAATATTGTAATCTATTTTCTGCTGTAGCTGAGGATTTACACCAGACTTGTATAAAACTTTCAGGATTTACTTATACTTGTTGTTGTAAGTTAAAACCTTTAGTATCGGCTAGCAAAACTGGGGTGCGTATTGGTTGTCTTAAAGGGGGGAGCCGTAGCTTATCAATCTCGTTCTGTAATCTTTGGTGATACATGTAAAAACGTATGCTCTTTGCTAAATTGTATGAAAAAGGCAATCAAATAAAATTTAAGTGTTTTGCATCAATTTGCAAATGTCACATGGTTGACAAATATGGCGGCCAAAATTTCAATGAAAAGTTTTTCACTTCACATGTAAGTCGGATAAAATTCGAGCAATGTACGAACGATCTGTGAGTTGGGGAACTTGTTGAGATCGGTAGCCTTAATTCACCACCATCATGGCACTTCCACCTTAACAAATAAATAAAACAAATATTTCTAGAGCTAAATTTTATACGTCTACCGTCTGCTCACTAACTCGAATAATACTGCGCCCTCAATCGGCACTATCACTGGATGAGGGCTTGAACGAGCTTAATGGAAAAACTCCGTCAGCTGCTGTCTGGTTCAGACGACCAATCAAATGTCAGATATTAGCGCGTATGCGCATTAGTGACTTCATTTACTTCCGTTTGTAAATATTGACAAAACAAACATGGAGAATGATCGTGCCTTTGCATATTTAGAAAAAAAATACACCTTTATTTTCATATTTATGATTTAAATTGCCATAGATTCACAAATTTTTAAAAGATTTTAAAAAATAAAACACCGTGTAATAAATTTTTGAACTTTTTATGTTTTAATCTAAATTTGCTAAAATGTCACAATACACATTTAACGGTTTGGCGGATTTTATCAATGAATGCATCCAGGCGTAACCCGAATAATCCAGTCGTTATATTACGCTCCCGCTGGTCTAACCTGAATAATCCAGTCGTTATATTATGCTCCCGCTGGTCGCTACATTAACGCCTGGGTTCTTTCATTGTTAAATCCGTCAAACCGGAAATAGTAAATCGCTATGACTTATGGGTATTACGACATACAATAGGAGGAGCTAAGCAAAAAACTTAAATGAATAATTACTATTTTTAAATATTAAAACATGGCTGATTAAAATTGTTTGTCATGGCGCCTACTGTGAAGCCATCTATTTTGAGATGCCATTCAATGAAAATAACAACCTGACCATATTGTTACATAATAAGAATAAGAATTAGATAAGAAATTAAAATTTATGGAAGGCAAGTATGTTTTTAGTTAAAACTAATTAAAACATTAAGTCACATTTCATTTATTTATCCTAACTTGGGTCAGTTATCAATTAAAAAGACAAGAATGGTTTTTAAAAATCTGTCTAATAAGTATTTACCTAAATAACGATATTGTGATTGATATTTCTTAATAAATTGTATTAAAAATCATTTTAATTTATGAATTAATCAATTTTCTGTTTACATATTTATTTTTAATAAAACTTCTTTATTATTTCAGCCCATTTTCCTTAATTTAACTTGTGCATATCTATATTTATACAATCTTTTGTTAATGACAAGTTACGTGTGTCGACCTTATATATATACTATTATTATCCACAATAAATTGAGGAAAAAGAGATGAAATAATAAAGAAATTTTATTGAAAATAAATAAGTACTCAGAAAGGGGATGGTAATTCCGTGCCACGAGTGCCTTTGCTAACAATAATTAAAAAAGTCACTGTTATTGTCCCACATACCTACATGTTAAATGTGTATTGTGACATTTTAGCAAATTTAGATTAAAACATAAAAACTTCAAAAATGATTTTTCCCCCATTTCTTGGAGAACTATTTTGCGGAGGTAAAAATTAAAAAGTTAAAAACGATCACAAATCATTTTTAGGAGAGAATTGATTTGAAATGAGTGATTTATTTTCATCTTTATTGATATTTACAATAATTAAAACAATTTTAAGTACATTTTTTTACTGTTTCTAAATATTACAAAAATCTTGTAAAATGGGCGTTGACAGAGATGGAGTGTAGCGTAGCAGGAACGACAACTCTGGATAGAGAATGGCAAAGAGACAGATCAATCGTAACTACTCGGCCATTCTCGCTACCCTACAAATAATCTCGTACGTAGATAGTAGAAATTCTTCTTAAATTGTTTGCCGGATGTTAAGCTAAGTTAAGCCGCACACAAATATAGTCCGTGAAAATCCAATATGGAAGACATACTAAGTAATATCTAATCATGCAAAACTAATTAAAACTTTAACTTTTATCCATGAAAATAATTGAAATATAGGAAATTGTTTAAAATATATCTTTATCAAACTTTCATGTAGCTGACATGTGAAAAGTAGTGCGATTTATACGCCTAATGCATACGAGGTTATTTGTAGGGTAGCGAGAATGGCCGAGTAGTTACGATTGAGAGACAGATATATCATATACAATACAAAATGACATCGGAACGGAACCGCTTAGATTTATGAAATAAAATACAAATACCATGTGAAGATAGATAACTCCAATATATATGTCCGAACTTCTAGACCATGTCATATCACTATATAACACATGTTCTTTAATAAATACACTCCATCTGTTGAAGCTAGAGAAGTAAGCCTTGTTAGTGTTCGTACTTTTAGAGTTCAATAAAAATGTGGTCATCTTTCCAGATAAACTGTGTAAAGGATGTGTAGAAGTAACACCACTGGAGATCACTGCCTTTTTCACGTTCAGTTTCGGGTTTATTCCTATAAAATAGAATGACTAAATCAAAATACAATTCTTAAAGCGACCATTTTAAATTTTAATGGATTATCTGCAAAACTCCGCTTTTACCGGCTCCTGTGAAAATGCAATCTTTCTGAGGTAACTATAGTGAATGTCCTTAATGACTTCATGAAAAATATATTTTTTCTGTATAATTGGCCAGTAACTTAAGGTGCCGATTTCCAAACGGGGATAATTAAAATTCCCTTAGCTTTATCTTGTCTAAGCTTGTTTAATGTTTTTTGTGATCATACTAGGAGGTGGTACCAGCCAATTCATGTCATTTCCCCAAAACTGAGAGAAAGCATCAATTTTCTCAGTTCCTGGATACCATACATTAGAGTTAAATCTTTCATGGTGATTATTGTAGTGTGATGCAAATCTATCTATGGTACATTTATCCCATAATTCATTCAGAAAAATGTAAAAAGAATGTCTAACACCCTAATCATCGTGACTCTGCTCAACTGATCAGCGTGATCGTTTTGTGTTCTTGGAATCCAATAAGGAGTCAACTGAATATTTTGTGATTCACAAAGAGTGAATTTGTGTAGCAGTCTTTTGTAATGTCGTTTTCTTGCTACCTACCTTAAGAATGTGTTCAACATTCTTATTATCCGAATTGATTTTGACTTGTCTATTTTCCAATTCATTTGAAAAAGTGTAAATCGCTCTTTTAACACATTCTAATTCTCTCCAAGAAGAACTTTCAAGACTTTCAGATTCGGTCCAATTACCAAATGTTTCAATGTTCTCTAAATGAGAATCTAAATCGGAGTTAACAAAACCTCCAAAACCTACATCTGAGGCGTCACAAAAAATTTCACAATCAAAAACTGTATTGCCTGTCATTGTACTGATTTTTGAACCTTTTGAATTCAATAACTTACAATTCTTGTCTCAAAATGACAATTCAGTCAAAGCATCTAGTGTTAATCTTACACATGCTTGCCAACTGGCTCTGCCTAAAACGCAGTCATATAAAAAATCTAGTACTTTGACGTACTGTGTCACCAATCACTGCGTGCATAGAGATAAGCTGAACTACAATACTGGCCAAAAATCTAACACAAAATAAATTTTTCCCTTTTTTCATTTGGCACAGGGCATAAGTTAAGCATTTTTCGAGTTTCTGAATTCTCTCTTCTTTGACAAAAATAATACCATATTCCGTATCCCAGGTATAACCAAGCCAATCTAATTTCTGACAAGGCGACCAGTGACATTTGTCGTGAGCAATTAAAAAACAAAAATTTTACAATTGGTCATTCTCCTCTCTACTGCTTTTAACAGCAGTATCGTAATCATTATCTCCCGCTAGACCATCGTCTAAAACCATAGTGATTCTTTTGCCTTTAGACCTGAAATCTTTGACAAATTCTCTCAAAACCTTTGAAAATATATAACCTGCAGTAGAAATACCAGAAGGGAGAACAGCGAATACGAAATATCGTATTTTTCCTTCAAAAAATCACGTGAAACCTAAATATTGTGGGTGATTGTGAAACAAGAAACGAAACAGAAACGAAACGAAACAAGCAGAAACGAAACGAAGCGAAACGAGACACAACAGAAACGAAACAAGATAAAGCAGAAACGAAACGAAACCAAACCCAAAAAAATCATCAATAAATAAAAAAACGAAACGAACATTAACGAAACGATTTTTTTTTACATCAGACAACAATCCACAAAATGCCAGTGGCGGTTTGAAAAACCTTTAAAATTTACGGGAAAATTTGGCTATGGAAGAAAAAAATAATCAGAATTTCATATCTTTAGCAGGAAAGTGATATGCTTTTTGATATGAAATTCTGATTATTTTTTTCTTCCATAGCCAAATTTTCCCGTAAATTTTAAAGGTTTTTCAAACCGCCGCTGGCATTTTGTGGATTGTTGTCTCATGTAAAAAAAATCGTTTCGTTAATGTTCGTTTCGTTTTTTTATTTATTGATGATTTTTTTGGGTTTCGTTTCGTTTCGTTTCTGCTTTATCTTGTTTCGTTTCTGTTGTATCTCGTTTCGCTTCGTTTCGTTTCTGCTTGTTTCGTTTCGTTTCTGTTTCGTTTCTTGCTTTACAATCACCCACAATATTTAGGTTTCACGTGATTTTTTGAAGGAAAAATACGATATTTCGTATTCGCTGTTCTCCCTTCTGGTATTTCTACTGCAGGTTATATATTTTCAAAGGTTTTGAGAGAATTTGTCAAAGATTTCAGGTCTAAAGGCAAAAGAATCACTATGGTTTTAGACTATGGTCTAGCGGGAGATAATGATTACGATACTGCTGTTAAAAGCAGTAGAGAGGAGAATGACCAATTGCAAAATTTTTGTTTTTTAATTGCTCACGACAAATGTCACTGGTCGCCTTGTCAGAAATTAGATTGGCTTGGTTATACCTGGGATACGGAATATGGTATTATTTTTGTCAAAGAAGAGAGAATTCAGAAACTCGAAAAATGCTTAACTTATGCCCTGTGCCAAATGAAAAAAGGGAAAAATTTATTTTGTGTTAGATTTTTGACCAGTATTGTAGTTCAGCTTATCTCTATGCACGCAGTGATTGGTGACACAGTACGTCAAAGTACTAGATTTTTTATATGACTGCGTTTTAGGCAGAGCCAGTTGGCAAGCATGTATAAGATTAACACTAGATGCTTTGACTGAATTGTCATTTTGAGACAAGAATTGTAAGTTATTGAATTCAAAAGGTTCAAAAATCAGTACAATGACAGGCAATACAGTTTTTGATTGTGAAATTTTTTGTGACACCTCAGATGTAGGTTTTGGAGGTTTTGTTAACTCCGATTTAGATTCTCATTTAGAGAACATTGAAACATTTGGTAATTGGACCGAATCTGAAAGTCTTGAAAGTTCTTCTTGGAGAGAATTAGAATGTGTTAAAAGAGCGATTTACACTTTTTCAAATGAATTGGAAAATAGACAAGTCAAAATAAATTCAGATAATAAGAATGTTGAACACATTCTTAAGGTAGGTAGCAAGAAAACGACATTACAAAAGACTGCTACACAAATTCACTCTTTGTGAATCACAAAATATTCAGTTGACTCCTTATTGGATTCCAAGAACACAAAACGATCACGCTGATCAGTTGAGCAGAGTCACGATGATTAGGGTGTTAGACATTCTTTTTACATTTTTCTGAATGAATTATGGGATAAATGTACCATAGATAGATTTGCATCACACTACAATAATCACCATGAAAGATTTAACTCTAATGTATGGTATCCAGGAACTGAGAAAATTGATGCTTTCTCTCAGTTTTGGGGAAATGACATGAATTGGCTGGTACCACCTCCTAGCATGATCACAAAAAACATTAAACAAGCTTAGACAAGATAAAGCTAAGGGAATTTTAATTATCCCCGTTTGGAAATCGGCACCTTAAGTTACTGGCCAATTATACAGAAAAAAGATATTTTTCATGAAGTCATTAAGGACATTCACTATAGTTACCTCAGAAAGATTGCATTTTCACAGGAGCCGGTAAAAGCGGAGTTTTGCAGATAATCCATTAAAATTTAAAATGGTCGCTTTAAGAATTGTATTTTGATTTAGTCATTCTATTTTATAGGAATAAACCCGAAACTGAACGTGAAAAAGGCAGTGATCTCCAGTGGTGTTACTTCTACACATCCTTTACACAGTTTATCTGGAAAGATGACCACATTTTTATTGAACTCTAAAAGTACGAACACTAACAAGGCTTACTTCTCTAGCTTCAACAGATGGAGTGTATTTATTAAAGAACATGTGTTATATAGTGATATGACATGATCTAGAAGTTCGGACATATATATTGGAGTTATCTATCTTCACATGGTATTTGTATTTTATTTCATAAATCTAAGCGGTTCCGTTCCGATGTCATTTTGTATTGTATATGATATATCTGTCTCTCAATCGTAACTACTCGGCCATTCTCGCTACCCTACAAATAACCTCGTATGCATTAGGCGTATAAATCGCACTACTTTTCACATGTCAGCTACATGAAAGTTTGATAAAGATATATTTTAAACAATTTCCTATATTTCAATTATTTTCATGGATAAAAGTTAAAGTTTTAATTAGTTTTGCATGATTAGATATTACTTAGTATGTCTTCCATATTGGATTTTCACGGACTATATTTTTGTGCGGCTTAACTTAGCTTAACATCCGGCAAACAATTTAAGAAGAATTTCTACTATCTACGTACGAGATTATTTGTAGGGTAGCGAGAATGGCCGAGTAGTTACGATTGATCTGTCTCTTTGCCATTCTCTATCCAGAGTTGTCGTTCCTGCTACGCTACACTCCATCTCTGTCAACGCCCATTTTACAAGATTTTTGTAATATTTAGAAACAGTAAAAAAATGTACTTAAAATTGTTTTAATTATTGTAAATATCAATAAAGATGAAAATAAATCACTCATTTCAAATCAATTCTCTCCTAAAAATGATTTGTGATCGTTTTTAACTTTTTAATTTTTACCTCCGCAAAATAGTTCTCCAAGAAATGGGGGAAAAATCATTTTTGAAGTTTTTATGTTTTAATCTAAATTTGCTAAAATGTCACAATACACATTTAACATGTAGGTATGTGGGACAATAACAGTGACTTTTTTAATTATTGTTAGCAAAGGCACTCGTGGCACGGAATTACCATCCCCTTTCTGAGTACTTATTTATTTTCAATAAAATTTCTTTATTATTTCATCTCTTTTTCCTCAATTTATTGTGGATAATAATAGTATATATATAAGGTCGACACACGTAACTTGTCATTAACAAAAGATTGTATAAATATAGATATGCACAAGTTAAATTAAGGAAAATGGGCTGAAATAATAAAGAAGTTTTATTAAAAATAAATATGTAAACAGAAAATTGATTAATTCATAAATTAAAATGATTTTGAATACAATTTATTAAGAAATATCAATCACAATATCGTTATTTAGGTAAATACTTATTAGACAGATTTTTAAAAACCATTCTTGTCTTTTTAATTGATAACTGACCCAAGTTAGGATAAATAAATGAAATGTGACTTAATGTTTTAATTAGTTTTAACTAAAAACATACTTGCCTTCCATAAATTTTAATTTCTTATCTAATTCTTATTCTTATTATGTAACAATATGGTCAGGTTGTTATTTTCATTGAATGGCATCTCAAAATAGATGGCTTCACAGTAGGCGCCATGACAAACAATTTTAATCAGCCATGTTTTAATATTTAAAAATAGTAATTATTCATTTAAGTTTTTTGCTTAGCTCCTCCTATTGTATGTCGTAATACCCATAAGTCATAGCGATTTACTATTTCCGGTTTGACGGATTTAACAATGAAAGAACCCAGGCGTTAATGTAGCGACCAGCGGGAGCATAATATAACGACTGGATTATTCAGGTTAGACCAGCGGGAGCGTAATATAATGACTGGATTATTCGGGTTACGCCTGGATGCATTCATTGATAAAATCCGCCAAACCGTTAAATGTGTATTGTGACATTTTAGCAAATTTAGATTAAAACATAAAAAGTTCAAAAATTTATTACACGGTGTTTTATTTTTTAAAATCTTTTAAAAATTTGTGAATCTATGGCAATTTAAATCATAAATATGAAAATAAAGGTGTATTTGTTTTCTAAATATGCAAAGGCACGATCATTCTCCATGTTTGTTTTGTCAATATTTACAAACGGAAGTAAATGAAGTCACTAATGCGCATACGCGCTAATATCTGACATTTGATTGGTCGTCTGAACCAGACAGCAGCTGACGGAGTTTTTCCATTAAGCTCGTTCAAGCCCTCATCCAGTGATAGTGCCGATTGAGGGCGCAGTATTATTCGAGTTAGTGAGCAGACGGTAGACGTATAAAATTTAGCTCTAGAAATATTTGTTTTATTTATTTGTTAAGGTGGAAGTGCCATGATGGTGGTGAATTAAGGCTACCGATCTCAACAAGTTCCCCAACTCACAGATCGTTCGTACATTGCTCGAATTTTATCCGACTTACATGTGAAGTGAAAAACTTTTCATTGAAATTTTGGCCGCCATATTTGTCAACAATGTGACATTTGCAAATTGATGCAAAACACTTAAATTTTATTTGATTGCCTTTTTCATACAATTTAGCAAAGAGCAATACGTTTTTACATGTATCACCAAAGATTACAGAACGAGATTGATAAGCTACGGCTCCCCCCTTTAAGACAACCAATACGCACCCCAGTTTTGCTAGCCGATACTAAAGGTTTTAACTTACAACAACAAGTATAAGTAAATCCTGAAAGTTTTATACAAGTCTGGTGTAAATCCTCAGCTACAGCAGAAAATAGATTACAATATTTACAGGATAATTTGGAGAGAGAATTAAATACATTGCATAATATAACACTGTATGTTTGGATATTGATCATTTTGTCAAACAATTTGGGAATCAAGTTAAACTTGTATTTTTACAATTACCAGTTTATTCAATACATGAGTTAAATGCATATCAAGGTTACCAAGAGGAAAATTCATTTAAAGAGGATGATTATATTCTTTAACAACAAATTGATGCTGTGAATTTTTACATTAATGACACCAACAGACTTTTGCATGTAATATCTCCAAAATTACAACAATATCGTACAATATAAATTATTCTTTGTTAAAAGATGGTGTTCACCCCGATAACATACTGACAAAATTGTGGTTAATTCGAATTACAAATTTAATCCATAAAGATTGCTATGCGCTGTGAAAAGTTGTTGAATAGTTTACCGAGGTGAGATTTATATAAATAAATGTACTGGTACCTTTGTTACATTATTTCATATATATACTCGTATATACAATTTTGTTGGTAATAAACGATAGAAACATGTGTAGTCTTCCACTGTTTGTAGAAAGGATTGCCCTTCTCACAGTATAAAACAAAATCCGGGTTTTTCATCTATGTTGCCTACCGGTATTCAATTTATGAAATCAAACATTCGTGGTCCAGGAGCCCACTATTAGTAGAAAGGATTGCCTTTCTCACAGTTCCATTTTTGTCTCGCTTGTGTTTCGTTCTGATGTTGTCAGATTTATATAAGGGTAATAACAAAATTACCGAACTCCGAACAATCTTCCAAAAGGAAAGTCAAAACTCATAAGTATATAAACGGACAAAAACAGTCAACAACCGGAAAACTGTGAGAACCTATGAGAGTGAAGGAGAGGAATATACAAACCCAAGTTATTTCCCAATAAACACTAGCGAGTCTTTTGTAAATAGATATTTGACACCAACTCATACAAACTAGTCCCGAAAACCAGACAAATACTCGATATAGTTTAGGTTTAAGTCCACCTCTTGATCAACAAAGTTTTGGAAATTCTAGTTCCCGTAAAACCAAAAATAAGACGTGGTTTGCCCAAATGGAAAAATTAGGCACATGTAGAAATTTTTCTGGTTACCCACATGAAAATGGGGAGACATTTCTTAAGGAATTCGAATCTTTCTCAACCCTGCATGAACTAGATTATGAAGATGATGAAAGCCGTAGACTAGCAGCTTTCCATTTACACATGAAAGGACCAGCTTTAATCTGGTATAATGGGTTAAAAACAAATGCAGAAACCAAATAGGACGATGTTAAGACATTGTTTATTGACAAATACGTGAGAGTTGGTTGGCAATATCCTTCGGTTGTAATTGAAAATGAAATTTTCCACAACTTGTCTTTAAAACCAAGGCAGAACATTGAAGACTTTTACTGTCTACTAATTGAAAAGGGTCAGCTTTTGTCCAAACCAGAACACGAAATCATGGCCCAGTTCATTAAAGGCTTACCAGAAAAGTTTGCTTTTTACATTCGGGCATCAAAACCAAATGATACGACCGAGGCTTTAACTATTGCTAAAACTGGCGAGGCATGCAATTATAGGGAACATGACTCAACCATTGCTTCCGCCTAAGGTTACAAAACCACAATCCGACGACCTTGCTGATATGAAGCTTCAAATAAATCAGTTAACAGACGTGGTTAAAGGATTAACGTTTCAATGTAAAAATCGGCCTAATGCAAATCAAGGACATGTACCAAATGAAAGTCCAAACGTTCAACAGCCACGTCGCACTGGAGCGTGTTTCAAATGCAATGGAACAGGTCACGCAAGGCGGAATTGCAATTGGAATGGAGAAGGTCGCCCTTCTACTCAGAGTCAGTGTCAGATGTGTTCACAGTTTGGACACTTTGCGACCCAGTGTCATAGTTTGAAAAATGTCAAAAAGACAAATGATATTATTCAATGTCAACTTTGTTCAAAAAGGGGTCATAGTGGCAAAGATTGCTACAGCTTACAGGGAAACCGGAACAACCTGGGGGCCACAGGGCACGATCTCCCAGGAGGACAGTACCAAGTGCCAGTCGTATTAGAAGTCGATCTCCATGTCGTGTAAATAGGAATGTAAATAATATTCATAACAGGGATGAATCGAGTTTACCCAGTAGTTCTGAGACTACTGATACGGATCAAAATCATACATGTACTTTAAATTCGGGATCGTCATTTTTATATACTACTGTATATTTTAATAAATTGAAAGTCTCAGCACTCATTGACACCGGAAGTTCGGTGAATATAATTTCTGAGGAACTTTGTAAGTCGCTCCCGAATAGTAAGAAACGTGATATTACTGTAAATATAAAAGATGCTATTGTACTTGCAAATAATCAGAAAATTGATGTCATTGGAACAGATATGATTAAAATGACAATATCCGGTGTACATTATGTGTTACATTCTTAAAATGAGTTCCAATCCTATAATTTTAGGAACAGAATATCTAACTGAGAATAAAGTTATTCTTGATTTCAGTAATAAAACGCCAGTATCGTTGAACTCGAACATTTATTGTACAAAGCGCACTACAATCCCTCCCTAATTCAGAGATTATACGTTGGGGAAAGTTATATTATGGATTTTATGGAATGCAAGGGCTATGTGTTTCAAGCAGATATGTGCTGTGGAAAGGCATATTAGTTTGGAAAGCCGTTGTCTCCATAGCTAAAAACAAACAAGTGCCAATCAAAATTTTAAATCAGACAAATGACTGTGTTATAGTACACAAAGGGAAACCGTTAGCACATTTTACTCAAATGTCACCAGATTATGCATTACAGCCAGTCAGTAATGAGCATAAAGTTCAAAACATTAATCTGTTCAAAACCGAAACCGAAATTTCATCAGACCAATCTGATCAACACGATAAAGTGTTAGACTCTCAGGATATTGGTGAATTTATACAAAATTTTAGTTTCGCGGAATCAGATCTCTCTAGCACTGACCAAACGGAACTTGAGGATTTCTTATATCAAACCAAAGATATTTTTGTAACTAAGGATAATCCTGGTTTAGGATTTACTGATCTTGTACGACACAAGATAATACTGAAACCGGACGCAAAGCCTAAATATCAAAGGCTATATAGGTTATCACCCGATAAAAAGGAGGTCCTACGTCATCAACTTGATGAACTCCTTAACCAAGGTATAATTTGTACAGTTGATCCAAGTGAATATTTACCAATTACTAATCCAGTAGTTTTGGTGACAAAAAGGGCAAACTCTAAAAGTGAAGGTCCGCCATACAGTCACGAGGACAGTATTTCACATTTCCGTTTTTGCTGTGATTTTAGGTACTTAAATTTCATGACACAAAATTTAAGTTACGTGATACCCGATTTACAAGAACTTACGGAATCGTTTACAGAGCGCACTCCGAATTTTATCACAAGCATTGATTTATCTCAGGGATGTTTTCAGATGGAGCTTGACCCTCAAAGTTCAAAATACACAGCTTTTAACACCTGCTTTGGAACCTTTAAATTTCAACGTTTGCCCATGGGTTTGAGTTCTTCACCAAATTCATTTCAGCTGTTAATGGACAAATTGCTACGTGGTCTAACCTATAAATCATGCTTATGTTACTTGGATGACGTTCTTGTGTGTTCAGAGACATTCCAGCAACATATATCAGATCTGAATGATATTTTACCCGTTTTCGCAACGCCGGATTAAAACTTAATCCGAAAAAGTGTTCCTTTGCAAAAAGTTCTTGCGTATTTCTTGGACACCACATTTCGAGTGAAGGAATTAAGCCACCACCAGTATAAAAGCCCTAGAAAAATACCCGTCTCCTAAAAATGTTAAACAATTACGGCGAGTTCTAGGACTATTCAACTGGTTTAAAAAGTTCATTCCTCAATATAGTGCCATTACGCAACCTATGACAAAATTGTTAAAGAAAGGAAGCGTTTTCAATTGGACAACTGAGCAGGAGAATGCACTTCGCGAACTAAAGCATCATTTAATAAATTCTCCAGTTTTAGCGTTTCCACGGTTTAACATCCCATTTTATCTCGCAGTAGACACCAGCGCAAAAGGGATAGGTTATGTTCTTTATCAGAAACATCCGGGAAACGACGGAACATCCGAAAACACCTGAGTTGTGCGTTTTGATTCGAAAGCTCTGAACCATTGGCAACAATCGTATGGACCAACCAAGCTAGAGCTACTTGACGTTGTGACCGGCATAACCGATTGTTCGAGTTATTTGAGATCTCACCATTTCGTTGTAGAATGTGACCATGCGGCGCTCCGTCCATTAATACAAAAACAACTGAAAGGAGCCATTTATGACCGATGGTTGGCCATTCTCCAGCAATATAATTTCCAAATCCGCTATAAACCAGCTGCATAGATGCAAGCTCCGGATGCATTATCAAGATGCATGAAATCTGACACAACCGACTGCATTTCAAGTCTGGATGAATCCGATCCGTATTTTCCGTATGTGGCGGAACAAACTGGAATCATCGATATTATTGCAGTTAATTCATTTAGGGAGCAAATTAAACAAGAAATGCATCTAAATCATATGAGTGTAATTCCCAATGAAAGTGATACTGATACAGGGTATACGGGTGGATACAGAAGATGATTCCGTTTTGAAAGTAGGCATTTCCACATATCATTTAGCGAATACCGAAATGTGCCATTTGAATAGTGTTTTCATTCAGGAGGAGAAAATAGTCAGTCTGCAGATTTCAGATTTAAATGTAGCGTTATCGCACGATGGAAAAGATTGCTTTTCCTCATATGTAATTAGTATTCTAGCCTATTTTGAGAATTCACAGGACGAAAAGTGCATTACTAGTGCAACGCCTGTACTTGATTCAGTTGTGCATGATACGCAGCTTTCGTTTGGAAATGATAGCATATCCGAACCATTAAATAGTTTACAAAATAAAGTGTTTACAGAACACGCGGACCATATAATTGGAATTGACAACAGTTCACATACACAAGAGTGGCTGAAAATCACCAACGTGTCAGAGCTAAGTGATATACAAGTCAACGCTGTACACAAAATGTTGTTAGGTGAGAGCTCAAATGAGACCGACGATAAAACTGATCATAATACCGAAGATGAACATTTGAAACAAGGTATTGACTTATTTTAAAAACAATGTGATTTCAGTCCAGATAGTATAAAAGATTTACAATACAATGATCTTATTCTGAAACCACCTATTGACTATCTAGAGAAAGGAACTTTGCCAAAGTTACAACGTGCAGCCCGAAGATTAATTTTACGCTCTGCGGATTATATCGTGATCAATAGTTTACTATATCGTAGGAGAAATGCAAAATGTAGGTGAACATTTGACCATAAATCCAAATATCAATTGGTGTTGCCTAAAATACTTATAAAACATGTATTAGAAATTTTTCATGACTCTCCTATGGGAGGACACGGGGGTACCCAGAATACTGTAGATTTACTGAGTGAAAATTTATATTTTGACAAACTACCATCTATTGTGAGTGAATATGTTCAGTCATGCCACGATTGCCAAACGAGAAAAATGACTCATGCTCACACAAAATTTGACATTATTTCGTATAATACTCCATCAAAGCTATTTTAAGTGTGGCAAATCGACCTTTATGACCCATTGTCTATGTCACAAAGAGCACAACTATACATATTCTCCGCAATAGACATGTTTAGTAAGTTTGTATACAATGTACCGTTACCGAATTGTGATGCCATGACAGTATCACAAGCTATGTTTGACTTGTTTTGTCAGTTTGGAGTGTGTAGTACTATTATTTCTGACAAAGGTAGCGAATTTATTTCAAACTGCACCAATGAAGTGTGTAAATTACTTGAAATCAGGCAAAATATTACACCTAGTATGATCCATCATTGCCTTTGGGGCATGCGGGAGGACACATCGAACACTGGTTGAAAGTCTAACGCCTTACATTCAAAAAGGCAAACAATGTTTTGCCAGCTATCACTTTTGCCATAAACGCATCTGTTAACTCTTCAACAAAATATTCTCCATTCGAAGTAGTTTTCGGCTCTAGACCAAAATTTCCACTTCACCAACATCATACAGATTTTTCTACAATACCGGCCAATTACCATGATTATGTTGTAACACAATCTAAAAACCTTGGTTCTATTAGAGAGGAAATTAAAGCAAGCGCTTTAAAATCTGGCGAATTAATGGTCGAAAGATACAACAAGAATGCAAATCCTTTAAAGTTGTCTGTCGGAGATTATGTGTACATGCTTACAGAACAAACAGGACAATGTCGAAAGTTTCAGCCGAAGTACACTGGACCGTTAGCCGTTCATAAAATTGTGTCCGATCATATTGTCAAACTACGCAATTCGTCGACAGGCAAACTTTTTAGAAATGATGTACATTTAGATCGTTTGAAAATTGCATATGTGCGTGTTCCCGAGCCAGCAGATTACTTTCTATCGAACGTGCGTACAAACGAAAATGCCATAGAATCAGAAACTTTCAACCCTGACAGTGCTTTGGAATCTGAAGCATCGAAACCAAGTCGGGCAGATCAATATACTAGTAGTTCACCTGCACAACCAGTTCGCCCAAATTTACGAAGTACAACCAAAATTCGTAAACGTCCTGTTCGGTTTCGTGGATCATCATTTAACTCAGATGGTTCATATTCCGATAGCCAAACTTTAACCGAGTCTGTTTCATACTACAAAATCAAGCGAGTTTTAGCTCAGCGGACCAGAAACGGTAAAACTGAATACCAAGTTCAATTTAAGGATGAACCAGCACAGAACTCTATGTGGATTCCGTTTGATCAGTTAAATGCCTATACACAAAGGGCAGTTCGAAATAAACCCCCACCACGCGTGGAATAACAAACTTGATTTACACAATATTTGTACAGTTACTATGTTTACTGTGGATCAAAGATTATTTACATGTATTCACACAGACAATGCATTGCGGAAATGATTGCATTTCCGATTTCTCAAGCATATATGATTTATACAGCAAATCTAAGTTTTAACGGCGGAAATGATTGCATTTCCAAATTTGAAAGAATATCTACATTTCACGGAAATGATTCTAAAGGACACTGATCTACGTTTTACGGGAATGACTGCATTTCCTATTCTGAAGTACAACAATCATAACACAGTCACACTTTGCGGAAATGATTTCATTTCCGATTTTCAATGATTATTATGTACATACATGATACGTTTTCAATTTTTCATCACTTTTTGTTGTCATTTTCAAATTCGTTTATCTTGACATTACTATGCATATTTTCGAATGTTAGAATTCATGTGAACAAGTTGCAAGATTTTGAATTGTACAAAATTCAGTTAGACGTTGGCCAAATGTATTTCATCAGATAGGTGACTGAACATTATTCGCAGTTTTACTCATGTATTTTAAAAAAAAGCCTGAACATTCATGACAAACGATTTGTGTAGCAGCACAATGATATTTTTGAATAATATTAGCTGTTTGCACCATGATCAGGGAAAGTAATTTTGCAAATTTTTGCACTCATTTTTGATGTTTGTATACCAGAAACAGCCCCTTTATACTTCATGTCTAATTTTAAGCATTTCTGATGAATAATTTTCTTCATGTGACGATTGCTAATATCATAGCCCTTATTCAAGAGTTTGGGACTCTGCTGGTTACATCTATAGAATACAAATCCCTTTATAAGGCTTACTTCATATTTTGAAACTACTTTGTTAATACATGTAGGTTTGTGCGTCGAAAAGCACTGATTTTGTTTATATATGTCATGTTTTCCGTCCGTCCATCTAGACCATCAAAACAAACGGGGTTTGTTTTTTTCGGCCGGGGCATGTTATATAGTAATATGGCATGGTCTAGAAGTTCGGACATATATATTGGAGTTATCTATCTTCACATGGTATTTGTATTTTATTTCATAAGTCCGGAAATGGTTCCGTTCCGATGTCATTATGCTCCCCGCAAGCAAAGTTTGAGGGGGGGGGGGGTATATAGGAATCACCCTGTCCGTCCGTCCGTCAGTCCCGTCCATGTACCTTGTAAGCGCAACTCCTCCTAAGCAGCTTATTGGATTTTTATGTATTTATTTAACCCCCTCCCAGAGGGTGTACCGGGAGTAGAATAGTACACTACCTGCAGATATGCATGAAGGAATATGGTTGCTGTCCAAAATTTAAAAGGGGAGATAATTCAACTTATACTTTCACGAAAAGGGGGTGGCGGAATGTACCTTGTAAGCGCAACTCCTACAAAACTACTTATTGAATTTTTATGAAACTTTACACAATTGTAGTACACAACCTGCAGATATGCATGAAGGAATACCGTTGCTGTCTAAAATTTAGAACAGGAGATAATTCAACTTATACTTTCACGAAAAGGGGGGCCGTGTACCTTGTAAACGCAACTCCTCCTAAACGGCTTATTGGAGTTTTGTGAGACTTTACACAGTTGTAGTACACTACCTGCAGACGTGCAGGAAGGAATATGGTTGCTGTCTAACATTTATAAGGGAAGATAATTCAACTTATACTTTCACGAAAAGGGGGGGGGGGCATGTATCTTGTAAGCGCAACTCCTACTAAACTGCTTATTGAATTTTTATGAAACTTTACACAGTTGTAGTACACAACCTGCAGATGTGCATGAAGGAATACCGTTGCTGTCTAAAATTCCAAAGTTTGAACATCATAGTATTGCAAGCGAAGGTCACTCACAGTTCTAGTTTTGTATATGATATATCTGTCTCTTTGCATGTAAAATTGATTGTGAGCAGACGGCAGACGTATAAAATTTCGCTCCAGAAATATTTGTTTTATTTATTTGTTAAGGTGGAAGTGCCACTTTAGACATGGTTTTAACAATTTACCCGCAGACCCCATACATATTGCTTTGTATATTACTCATTTAATAGACAGACAGGGTTCTCCAAATGTCATTAACAATGCTATTTATACTATAAAATGGGCCCATGTATTGAATGGTTTTTATTTGCAGAATGTAATCCGCATGTTTGCACAAACCTGTCACTTTCCCTTTTCGACAAATATCCAATTTACTTTAATACTTTTACTATTATTGATTCTTGATATTGATGTCCATCAAAATCAAGGATCTGAAGAATACGAATTTTCTGTGTTTCATTTAAATGCACATAGTGTGCGAAATAAATTGTCATATTTAGAAGACATAGCTTCGGAGTCGTCTATGATTTGTGTAAGAGAGAGCCATTTGGACGGAAATATATTGGATACTGACATTGGCATTGATGGTTTTTCCGATAAAATATTTAGAAAAGATAGAAACAGTTTTGGGTGTGGAGTTCTCGTGTATACTTCTCAAGGTTTTTGTGTGAAAGAAAGGCACGATTTAAATTGTGATGGGGTTGAAATGCTGTGGATTGAAGTACTTATTCCAAATTTTAAACTACTTGTGTGTGTTGTTTATCGACCACCAGGAACTACAGCATCATTTTGGGATAATTTTGATTACTCCCTTGAACAAGTATTAAATTTTACTGAAAACAAAACAAATGCAGATATAAAGAAAATACAATGATAGAATTGTACATTAGTAATATTACTATTGTATTCTTCAAAATTAATCACAATTCACAAAGTACAACAAATGTATGTACATGTAACATTAGATATTCTTAAAAAGTCACATCTTTATCCTCCACATTCCAACATTAATTATATATAGTGAAAAAGATAAAAAAGATAAGAGGAATTGTATTTGGTTGACAAGAATTTAATATGTTCATTAATAAGGAGATGTACATGTACTGTATTGTATTTGAATATTTGTTGACATCAGTAATAATAATTGGGATCTGAAGTTAAAACTTTGTATCCATTATAATCCTTATCTAATATAACTTGACTGTCCTGAATCGTAGTTTGTAAAACAGATGGAGTAAGAATTAACGGAGACAATTTCCCTTCCGTTAATTCGGTAACTGATGTCTTAAGATTAAAAAGGTAGTTTTGAAGTTCATTGAGGTATTGATTTTGTGAGGCTTGAAGTACAAAATAATTGGAATATTGAGCTTGAAGAGTATGAGAATTTTTTTCCATCAAAATCCTTAATCTGTTAAGTACTAAAGCATTTGTTTTGATTCCCTGCATTGCATTGGAAATGCGTTTATCTGTTTGGGTCAAAAACGAGGCAAAGTTTCCACCGTATTGTTTCAAAGCCCCTACAATTTTGTTATTTTGTTTTGTTAGAGCATTAATATAACTTGCTATGTTTCCCACAAAAGGTGAAAGAGCTCGTTTTGATCTGCCATTGAATTTAGTTGTTACTTGTGGTAACATTTTAAAAATTTAATCTTTTGTAAGTTTAGTTTGAGAAGTCATGTATGATCTTATGTGATTTATTTGGATCAGTACTTACTTATACGCAACACAATCATCAAGCTTTGTAGAACATTCATTCATTGGCTTTTGATCCAAATCTAAATATAAATGCATTGGTATTTCATAAACATGATTCCAATAATCTGTTGCAAAATCTATATTTAAATGTTTTTGAAAAATAACACCGTAATTTATCCTTTGTTCATCATCACCCATTGACCTTGACCAAAGTAGAGTGGCTACGACAAAGTCGTAAAGTTATGTAAGCCATACTTTTCATACCTAAAAAATAAAAAATAAAATAAAAAAATGGAAATTATTTTGTGCTAGCGATCTAAAATTAAAAAAATAAAGGGTTGAGATAATTTAATAGTATGAAAGCAATGATAATTACAATAATTTCCACTATTCTTAGACTTGATCAATATGAACATTGATATTTTCTTTTGCGACGTTTCTTTCGAGCTTTTGCAGTGTGGAAGGCAGCTTTAAGAGCTTCCGACACATCGTTTTCATATTGCCATGAAGAAGGTGAATTATCTTTCCATTGTACTAAATATTGGCGTTTTCCGGAAACCCATCTTGTTTTTAATAATTTGGTAGCTTCGTACCATTGTGCGATTGTTTTATCATTATTTACGTTTCTTTGAATCGGAGTCTTAGTTTGTTTTGCTTGATCTACTTGTGACTTTATTGTATTTTCATTAGTATCATCATTATCACTGTCTTCTGTATCCTCAATACTTTCATTTGCTGTATTATTAGGTGGGGGCCTAAAGTCACGTGGATCTTTGTAAGGCTTTAATCTATTCGCATGTATGAATGATTTTACAGGTCTCAGTGTTTTTAAGTCTAATAATTTATATATTAAATTGTATCGACTTTCAATTATTGAATACGGTCCCATCCATTTTGGTTCTAACTTTTTCTTTTTTCCTATTTCAACTTTTTCAATTTTGAGAAAAACTCTGTCTCCTACTTTGAAGTTAGGTAATTTAGTTTTTTTTATCATAGTATTCCTTGTTTTTACTTTGAGTAAGTTCAACATTGGATCTTGCTACATCGGGCACCGTTTTAACCCTTTTAATTACTTCATCAATAAATTTGTCTGGGGCTTGATCTATGATTTCTTCAGGAATTAAAGCAGTATCTATTGGCAATGGCATTTCTTTCCCAAATAACATATAGTAAGGAGAGAATTGTGTTGAGTGAGTAGAAGGACTCATTCGGAATGCCATCATAACACTTGGTAAAATTCTTGACCAATTTTCTTGTTCTTTTGAGCAATATGCTCTTAAAGATTGAGCTATGGTTGAATTTAGTCTCTCACATGCAACATTACTCTGGGGATGATATGAGCTGGTATGGTGTCTTGAAACATTAAAGAGTTTGCAAAGTATGGAAACAATTTTTTGAAAGAAAATGTTGTCCTCTGTCAGACACAAGGCTTCTACAAGCCCCGTACCTAGTAAACATTTCACTATAAAGAATATCGGCTATTTCTTGAGCTTCCTGTGTTTTTAAAGGAAAAGCTTCAGCCCAATGAGAGAATGAATCTGTTACTAAAAGTATATATTGATATCCTTCTTTTGTTTTTGGATGTCACAGAATAATCACGTTTTATTTGTATAAATTATAATGTGACAATTCGGAAGAAACAGCAATAAAAATCCTTCGACCTTGTAGTCAAAGGGTACAATTTTAACATATGCATATGTAGAAGTGTTGTTTGAACACCCACTATCTATGTTCAGTGATATCATATTGACCCCAATTTTAGACATACTGATCGACAACTTTTTTTTCATTTTTGCAGTTTCGAAGAAAAATATAATGCAATACCAATGTTCAAGTTTTACCTCACATAAAAATGATACTACCCAATTGCATGTAAATGTATTTATATAAGTATTTAAAGATGTTTGATCAGCCCTGGGCTAGTAGATTCCCTTCTGGTGCTAGTAAGGGCAAACTAGTGGAAAGCTCTGGGCTAGTGTGGTAGATTATTTCAACCCCTGAATGTTACTCGTTATATCTGGATGTACACACTAGCTTAACAGGGTTTGACACTAACTTCTTCACGACTTCAGTATACTACTACTAGTCCAAAGGCGTTAAAGGGCTACCTCACATAAAAATAATACTACCTAATTGCATGTAAATGTATTTATATAAGTATTTAAAGATGTTTGACCAGCCCTGGGCTAGTAGATTCCCTTCTGGCGCTAGTAAGGGTCCGTCGTCCGTCCGTTAACTTTTTCATATTTTAATCTACTCCTCTGAAACAACTGGGCCAAATGGAACCAAACTTGGCAGAAAGCATCTATATAAGGTCCTCTATAAAGTTTCTTCATTTCGTCCCATTCCGCCAACAAATATGGTCGCTGTTACTAAAAATAGAACATATGGTAAAATTGCACGTTTTTGGTAATAACTCAAAAACCGTTCATAATATCAGAAATCTGATAAATGATCAGCACAGCAAGATCTACTTAGCCTGCAATTTTAAAGTAAATCTGATTACCCATCTTGAAGTTATTGCCCTTTTTTCATCAAATTTTCAAAATGTTAATACTTTTCATCCTTTATTTCAAAAACTATAATAGATAGATGTTAAGTGCAAACTGAAAACATGTTCAACTTGTCAAGATCTACATGCCCTGTGATTTTGAAATAAATCCGATTATTTTTTTAATTTAAACATTTTTGCCCTTTATTTCAAAAACTAGAAAAGATAGATGTTAAGTTTAAACTGCAAACATGTTCAGCTTGTCAAAATCTACCTACCCTGCAATTTTTAAGTAAATCTGAGTACCCATTTTGGAGTAATTGCCCTTTTTTCGTCAAATTTTCAAAATGTTTATACCTTTTGTCCTTTATTTCAAAAACTATAAGAGATAGATGCTAAGTTTAAACAGCAAACATGTTCAGCATGTCATGATCTACCTAGCCTGCAATTTTAAAGCAAACATGTTCAGCATGTTAAGATCTACCTAGCCTGCAATTTTAAAGTAAATCTGATTACCCATCTAGGAATTATTGCCCTTTTTTTCATCATTTTTTAGCTCACCTGGCCCAAATGTGAGGTATTGCCATCACTTGGCGTCCGTCGTCCGTCCGTTAACTTTTTCATATTTTAATCTTCTCCTCTGAAAGAATTTGGCCAAATGGAACCAAACTTGGCAGTAAGCATCTATGTAAGGTCCTCTATAAAGTTTCTCCATTTCGTTCCGTTCCACCAACAAATATGGCCGCCAAGGGCAATTCTTGTTTCTGATTGGCTACTGTTTAAAAAAAATCTTCTCCTCTGAAACTGCTTGGCCAAATGGATCCAAACTTGGCAGGAAGCATCTATGTAAGATCCTCTATAAAGCTTCTTCATTTGGTTTCATTCGGCCAACAAACATGGCCGCCAAGATTAATTCTTTTTTCTGATTGGCTAATGTTAAAAAAATCTTCTCCTCTGAAACAACTTGGCCAAATTGAGCCAAACTTGTCAGGAAGCATCTATGTAAGGTCCAAACCTGGCATAGATGGTCCCTTGGTGTGTCCCTTTCAAAATTTTATCCGACAGCCCCACCCTCCATTCAAGATGGCTGCTGTTTTTTTAAGGTAATGATTATCTCCCTTTGAAATTTGCTACAGTATCATTTTATTGTCAAGTGAGCGATACAGGCTCAGTGGGCTGAGCCTCTAGTTTTTTACGTGTACATCAGATACAGATTTAGCTGAAATTTCTGTCTGGGACATCTTTCCGTATTCTTTGTTTTTTTTTTATCAAATGGATAAATCCACAGGGGCTCGCAGTTATATTTTCACATCACCAAGTATGTATTAAATAGTAAAACGACAGCTGGACCTAGAAACAAAAGTTAGTAGAACGAGAGAGTTGTAACACGAAATGTTGTAAAATATGGATAAATGGCTCAAAGATATACTTCCAGACAAAGATCTATACCATAATCGCAGGAGGGACCAAATGAGGAAAAAGGGGGTCCGGAATTCGAGTGCCTGTGGATAAATCTACAATCGTAACTATTCGGCCATTCTCGCTACCCTGCAAATAACCTCGTATGCATTAGGTGTATAAATCGCACTACTTTTCACATGTCAGTTACATGAAAGTTTGATAAAGTTATATTTTAAGTAATTTTCTATATTTCAATTAAAGTTTTAATTAGTTTTGCATGATTAGATTTTACTTAGTATGTCTTCCATATTGGATTTTCGTGGACTATATTTTTTGCGGCTTAACTTAACTTAACTTCCGGCAAACAATTTAAGAAGAATTTCTACTATGTACGTACGAGGTTATTTGCAGGGTAGCGAGAATGGCCGAGTAATTACGATTGGATAAATCTACCGATCTATTTTGTTTTTCCCGCCGAGAGAAATAAAATAAATCTCAAATATTAGAGAGTTCCACAAAACTAATAAAAGAAATCAAATATGTGGAGTTTGGGTGACATGAGTATAGTTATTGTATTGCGCATGCCGTTTGACACTGTCATCGGCATGATGCTTGATAGGGAAAAACGAATTTAATGCCCGATAGAATATCAACGCATCATTTATTGGTCTTTCGATTACCCCTTTCTTCACAGAAGCAATAGTTTTGGAATCCTGACTCTGTATATGTATCAAGTTGAACTGTAACCAATTCTGATGTCGAGTCCACGGGGGAGAGTGCATCTATTTAGTCGCGCGAGAGGCAAGCTTTAAAGGCCTCTATTGAAGAGGCACTAACAATGAAATCTTCCCGCTGGTTCCACTCATGAACTCTTCTCACAAAGAAATAGTAGTGTTATACCTTTTGTTGTTCATTTACTATTTTTTAGTTAATGGGGCGATGATGATGTCAAACAATATACGCAATACTAGACCGGACGAATAGTCACTCCGAATAATTTATTGAATAATTATCACCATAGTCATTTTCTTCGGTGGATAAACATTTGCTTGTTTTATGGGCAATTCGGTTACAAATGCTAGTCAGATTCGCGACACCTTGGTCTGGTATATTTGACACAAAAAAATATCTCGTCCCATGAGAAATGTTTTCTTTTGATGAAATATGCTAATTTAAAGGGTTCCGACTCCTTCAAAGAGGTATGTTCGAACTGCCGAATAATATGCGAATCTTGAGATGTTAATAAACAAGCATGACGAATTCACATAAAACATTTCCATATCGCATTTTGTATTGTACATGTACTCTGATAATTCGGCAATCTGATTAACATTAGCTAGCACTTGCTTGCACTAATGATATGTGGCGGCATGTGAGATATCTCAGTGAAGAAACCACATTACGGGTCACATGGGAGTGACCCTATGATGTCATGAATATGTTAAGCGTATTATAACCTGTTTTATACCAATCGATTTTGCTCGTAGCAAACACAACAGTTTAATTTTAAAATATAACGCTTTCATAATCTCAAAAGCCACATTTTCATTGGACGGAAAATGTCATGACAGGGTGACACGTAATGGGAGTTCTTCGATCTTCCACGCCGCGACATAACAGTAAAGGGGAATTTTAACAAGTGAATCACTCAGTGATGTGGTGTTATTCAGGTCAGATAATTCCATTTTTTGTTGTTTCTTGACATTATATAAACTCTCGAATCCGGTGATTTGCTATGATTTGATCTAGTTTTCTCTTGTGACATGGATTTCGCAATGCATTCGCCCTCGGAATCGATAAGTGCGCTGACCACAAAATACAAAATACAAAAAGTTTTATTTAAAGTTGGACATATATAAACAATAACATAAGCTCTAATGAACTTTTTACCGACATTACTCACATAGACAAAACACAATCCATATAAAATACATTTAGCTGGATGATAATAAACAATATACACATATAAAGCCAAAGCACTAGCTGTTAGAATTTAAGTTGAATTCAGGCATGCTTAAAATAAATACAATACACATATAAAATACATTTAGCAGGATGACCAATATTAAAACGGCAATGTATTTCAAAAGATGACATTTTTCCTTGATCTGTGTTAAATACAGCTATTTTAATTTCAATATATTTTTTCTGCAGATAATAATCTCCATTTTCATTCATAATCGTACATCCTTAATTTGTCCAGAGACATTATTTTGTATGTCTCTGGTAGTCATGAAATACTCTCCCGGAATTAAAACGTATCACCAATCAATATGACTTGACTTTTCTTTTTAAATTTTACTGGTTCCCGAAAATACATTACTATTTTCTATCAACTACAAACCAAGTAAAACCAGTTTTCCAACAAACAAGCCCACAAGACTAGGCGGTGGAAATGATTATCTTCCTTGGCTATATACTCAGCCATTACAAAATATAGGGGGGTGCTAAAGTGTATATCGTGTTGGATAAATGAGTTTTCCAGACATTTATTTATGGATATATTGTGACAAAATATGGATGTAATAGTTTGAAATATATATTTCCCAAGGAGGTTTGTATTATTTTACATTCAACATACGTCTTCTTGTAAAATTTTGGATGTGAAGTAAAATACAATCAAATTTTGGGCCAAATGTTACCAGCGAGCTGCTGGTAAGATCAGGATCAGAATCAGGAAGATATTTAGTTTGACAAATTTTTCTGAATGGTTTTTTGTTCTTTTGTAAGGTATTTTTACCTTAATAATTATATATAAAAACAGAAAATATAGGTTATATATTTTTTATAAAATAAATTAATTAAAAAAAACACGTGTTTTCTTAGAATATGGTAAATCCGAGGATTTATGATATGCAGATGTTGTTTACAAACAACAATTATATACATTTGTATATAAGTGTATTTTGTAAACAACTAATGGTACGTAGATACATTGTATC
The DNA here is from genome assembly GCA_963383655.1 of Bathymodiolus septemdierum. NCBI lineage: Eukaryota > Metazoa > Mollusca > Bivalvia > Mytilida > Modiolidae > Bathymodiolus > Bathymodiolus septemdierum. Next base: position 70,226,782 of record OY726521.1, on the reverse strand, counting down.
TAACATAGTTAACACTTAATCCAAATTTTATTTAGCATATATATGCATTTTGATTATTTTATTTTATGAATATAAATTGTTATTGAAAACAGGATCTATTTAGATCATAGATGGGCTTCACACTCCTACAGGAGTACAGACAGTATTGTAAAATATTTATTTCATTTTTTTTTAAATATAAGCTTATATATAGACAAACTGTGTTAATCAATATTGGTTCAATTTTTTTTTTTTACACAAAGTTTTTCAGTAGTAATTTTATAATACTATACAGTACTATGATTATCTCCCTTTATTTAAATTTCTTAAAAAGCATTTTCCCCAATAATTATTGTTAATTCAACTTTTTGCATTTAATTGTTATATTTAGAAATTGTTATTAATATTAAACAATAAAAAAAATTTATGTCCATATTTATATGAATATTATAGTTGCGATTATTTAAATTAAATATACCTACCTTGAAGAACTTTCGATTTATTTATATAATCAACGCCCACTTTCATATAAATATATTGCCGAATTTCCTTCGATATTTTCCGTATATTTAAAATTATACTTCGGTATTTTCCGACTTATTTCGGTCGATTCTAAATCCGCATACAGGCACTTCAAATACGTCAAAAAATTATCCAATGAAAAGTTTCTAGATATACGAGAACTAGACGAGAATTTCCTTACTTATTATAAAATCCCGAGATACATCGAATGGTAAAATCGGCCATTTTCTAGCATCATTATTTGCTGATTCCATCCCCTTTCCATATGACATCCCCTGATAAGACCAAGTGAGTATCATTCTGTACTTTAAAAATATACATATCTAACAAATAAATAATATTTGTCTCAGATTTATTTGTAGATATTTCCTAGTCGAATATCACTGCCTTTACAATACATTATGTTGAAATACCACAGTCCACACAAACTTGTTAGTATTGCATTTTGATTTGTCATTTCAAGATGTTGTAGCATTTTGATTTTGACTTTTTGTTACCCCACCCCCTTGTGTACAGGAACGGGCCTTGTTGACCTTCCATGTATATTAACTAGTCATCCTTAAGCACAGACACGGATGGTAACCATGCATGGATTAGAACTGATAACAACTTGAACGTTGAACAGAAGCTTTCTTACGGTTAAGGTTCATCATTTTATCGGATGGTACCAGGGTTCTCAAAAAGTTTTCAAATAGATGGAGAAATTTTGAAATTCTAGATGGCAGGAGATGCAATCTGGGCATATATTTGAGGAAAATGAAGCTTTTAATTGGTAAATGCAGGTTTTTTAGGGTGAATTTTTGTTCCTCTCAAAGAGAAATTGAAGAAATCCAAGTAACAGTCAAAATGCCACAAAATTAGAACCGACTGACAATGCCATGGCAAACACTGAATACACCTGTAGATGTTAAGATAACATCTTGGCATCGTGGTTTTTCATTCATTACCGGAAATCAGTAACTTCTAATACATTCCGATGACTCCGAATCAAAATCCGCGATCAACAAAACGTTACACTGGTTCAAAAAGATCAAGAGCGATCTGTTGTTTTCTAACGCGGAATGAAATTATAACAGAGAACGAGGAAAAAGTAAATATCTTGATAACATTTCAGTTTTACCAACTTCTATTTTTATTTTTGACAACTTTGTAGATGGCGCTCAACCAGAAGTAGCCGGGGAAATCGCTGGTCGCCGGCACATTTTGAGAACCCTGTAGTACATCTATTATTCCAATAATAAAACAAAATTAAAGCATAATTACATCACTTCAATATTTTTTTTCTTATTTTCACATACAGCATAATGACATTAACTATAACATACATGTATAACAATCATACTATAGAAAATTAACAATTAAAAGTCATATACATGTATCTATAAAGATGTCTTTTCTAATGGATACTGTTCTGCAATATGTAACAGAATACTGGTGTATGCCTCTGACTCTGTTTTACCTCATCTGTCTCTCCACATTCTCTCATCCAGGTAGGTTGGTAAGGCATCTGCAGACACACCCTTCATCTCTTTAAATTTCTGTTTGGTCTTGGCCCATTACGATTCAATGATTTGTGTATACACACCAGTCTCTGGATCAACAAAGTTGACTGAGTGGTTTGCAGTACCATGTTCAAGCTGGAGCTCTGAGTTTATTCTGCTGCAGGCTCTCCATTGGTCTGAGTGGATGATGCTGTCTGGATTGGCAACTCTCTGAATGATTGGTAGTATAGTTTCTGTTTTTCTATCATCTACAACCTGCATGTACGTAATGGCTGGTTTGTGTGATGTGTTGGCCATTCCAAAAAACTGTTCTTTACTGGCACTCCTACCCCTGTTGTACTTGGCTTTGTGGTTAAATAGGCTTTCGTCTATCTGGATGATGATACCTGGTCCACCAAGTTCTTTGATTACAGCAGTTAGACATGTATATGAACATTTGAACATGTAAGATTATTCATTGTGTACCTCTCTCAACTTAGTGCTGCTATCTTATTGAATTTCATGTATATTTATGTTATTTAGAATATGTCTTGTGTTTGAATCGTATAAATAAATATTAACTTTAACTTTATTCCTGCAATTATTTATAGAAAAATGATTATAGTTTTAAAGTTATTGCACAATACACAAACATGTCTGCAATACACATCTACAGCATTTATCATAATTATTAAAGATCATTGAACTTAATTACATTTAGTTACACAATACTAAAACATTCTTATAAAAATCGCATAACCTCTACAGTACATATATATGCACTAATTAACTCTCAGGTAAAATACAGGTAACAATACTTGGACAATATTTAGTGACAATACTTGTACTTCTTGTTTATCTAAGTATTGTTAACAATACTTGTATACAAGTATTGTGATCATAAAGTTCAAGTGATCCCACTTTTCAAACTCATGTGGATTAGTCCTGATAATGACTTGATTAAACAGAAGCTGCCTTTTACATTCTATTAATCATGTTACATGAAAGTTCTGGTTTCTGTCTTGATTTTACATGTATCCTGGCATCACCAGTTTTAAATATAATTCTAACACAGCTTCGCTGCAATGCATCCTTCTTGAATTACGATTTATGTAAAGTAAAAATTTTATCAAATGCTTCCTGTAACTGTGGTGCACCATGTGAAAATTCTCACCATTTCTTTTTTGATTGTGATAAATATACAGATAATAGGGAAATAATATTTAATAGTCTTAACTGGCTACCTTCTAACATTAATATTGATGTAAATCTACTGACAAAAGGAAGTGATCTCCTAACATATCAAGAAAATATAACCATTTTTAAACATGCTTTTAAATATATTAAAGACTCCAAAAGATTTACAATTGTCTAGATGATCTAAAGAACCAACACACATCTCCAAAAGTATTTATTCTCTTTTCTTTTTTCTTTATTCTTTTTTTTTTCCGTATATTGTCTATACTTATGTTTTTGTATATAGTCATTCTTTGTATATTTAACTCTATGCTATTATATACATATTATATCATTTCATTGTGCATGCTAATCCATATTGTAAATTATTGTATTCGGGAGAAGACTTCATAAGTTGGAAAAACTTGTGTCCGATCCCTATTTGTTATATTTAGTAAATAAAAATATATTTAAACTAAACCAGTTAGTTTTCAATGGCCAAACAAAGAAATAACAGTCGGAAATTGCAGAATAGGCGTGGAAAAAAAAATGTACATCTTGACCGATTACGGTCCTTCATCTAAAGAGAGAAGCGGATTTGACCATGTTTGCTGATTTAATACACATATAAATGCACCAATCATGGGGCAAAGGCCGTAAACAGGCACATAGATACACATGGTCATTTTTATAAATTTTACAAACATGTCTCAAGAATTTTACTAGAACGATCGGGCTACTGATGTTTCATGACCACTAGTCTAAAGTAATTTTCACTAGACTCAGGCATCGGGCTAGTGCTTAACGTCGAGGACTGAAATATTAATATCTCAATAGAGCGATCAAAATGGAAGATTTACTTAATTAAAAACCAGGTATTTTCACTATGTTTCTAAGTGATGGCATGGAAATTAAAAGAACACAAGCTGATCTATAAGCCATATGTACTATCATCTATGTCACCAGTTTCCAATAAAAAATGATTGAATGTTCAGAACAGTGCATACAGTACAGTCAGAGATATACCGTGATAAATCACTGTGATAGACGTATCACTCGTCTTAGTGATACGGTCTTTTTTTTTACTGATATATCTTTTATTCTGTTTAATATATCAAATTCTTCAATATTTCTTTTGTATTTAGAGTGTTACTTGCTATCACCCAAAAGGCACAAGAAAGTAAGTAGATAGATTAAACAGAGCAAAAAATATATCAGTATCACTAAGAAGAATGATACGTGTATTACAGTGATTTATCATGCTATGTCTCTGACTGTACTGTATATGTCGCACTGAAGGCAAAGTCTGAGATACTAGATGTGATGAGAAGTCCATTTTGAGTAAAACATTTCAATGATAGTATGTTTATCGAGGATTTGTTAAGGCGATGTTAGTATAACATGCCATAGCAGGGCTCTACAATTCATAGCAGTCCCCACTAGCCCTGGCTAGTAAGGAAACATTTTTTACTTGCCAACAACAGCATGTTACTTGCCAGATTAATCAAGAATTTGTAAAACTTTTATGTTTGAGACTCTGAGTCAATTGTGCGGTTTATATTACCGGATAATCAATGTCGGAATTTAAATTGAAAAATACGATCGTTGAGGAAACGAAAATGTTCTGGAAATATCAACTCACCGTCTGGCTATCAATGCAGAATTTTTACTCGCATTTTACAAAAGTAACTCGCAAATGCGAGTGTTTTGTTCGCATTGTAGGTCCCTGCATAGATACATGGATATATACATCGATGATAATATGTTTGTATCATGTCTGTTGCTTGATAGTATTAGTAGTTGTTTTCGTGTGTAAAAATCAAAAGGAAAATTTAGAAATCATCGATATATAATTAATCTTTTATAAACATATTACTATTATGAGTGTTTTTATTAATGAAGGGGCCGTCATAATCGTATGGTAGTTAGATTTACAATTAACTGACCAATCAGTACTAAAGTTTTGAGTTCAAATCCTGCTCATGGCGAGGTGTACTCGATACAACATTAATTATGTGATAAAGTTTGTCAGTGATTAGCGACAGGTCGTGGTTTTCTGCAGGTACTCTGGTTTCCTCCACAATAAAACTGACCGCCACGATATAACTGAAATATTGTTGAAAGTGGTGTTAAACACCATTACCCCCTAACCCCTCAATTAATGAATGGTTCATATTTCAGCTGATGGAAATGGACATAATTGATAGACATATTTGTGGTGCATGTGGTGCTGAAATCAACGACCTTGATGAATTCATTGTCCACAAGAAACAAACCTGTCCTGCAATGCAACAGATAAATGTAGTTCAGAAAACAGTAAGTGTTTTATAACTTGCACTTCTGGTAAATGAAGAGGTATTATGAAAAGAAAGATTAAATGACGATGATTGACAACTCCACCGATATCAACAAAATGAACAATCACCTCTCACTTTAAACAATTGAGCATAAACAAGCGTGGACCTGGATTTCCAATGCAATAATATGTCATTGGAAATCCAGGTCCATGCTTGTTTATGTTCAATCGTTTGAACATATTGCATTGGAAATCCAGGTCCACGCTTGTTTATGTTCAATCGTTTGAAGTGAGAGGTGATTGTTCATTTCAGACTGTCATGGTCTTTTTTGTGTTCCATGATTTGAACCTCATTGTATTTTGGTTGTGTAAAGGTTAGTGTGCTTGGCTCGAGTGCTGTAGATCATGGGTTTGAGCCCTGGTCGGATCAAACCAAAGACTATAAAATTGGTTTTTGCTGCTTTCCCCCACACAACATTAAAGAGTAAGAGCAAAGACTGGTTGGATCGAAATTAGGATGTGTCAGAGTGGAGTGACATGTCTATGAGATCCAGCGGACTGTTGATTCAGGGAGCTTGCACTATAAAAATCCAATTAAGCGTGATAATCTAGAACAAAGCTAACCTCATGATCATTTCACATTAACTTGTACTCACCTTGTCATGGTGACCATGATATTGCCGAAAAATTTCTCATTTGACGTTAAGCAACAATCAATTCTGTGCTTAATGACTTACTAGAATACTACAGGCTACAAACAATTTGGTATATCTGGTATGTCTAACAAAATATCAGATATCCTCTCATCATTATAACTTCTATACTATTGGAAGGTATAGGTCAATGCATTAAGATAAAAACATAATTGACTTTTTATTGTGAAAACTTGTTATTTCTTGGGTTTCGATATATCATATATAGATTTTTAGAGCATATTTTAAAGTGTTATAGTAATTTAGAAGGGTTTTTGTGAATATTTCCAGTTGATTTTTAATACTAGTAAAAACGGCTAACAGTTTCATAAAAAGGGGGGAGGTATTAAATCATTGTCAAATATAATTAATATTTAACATTAGTGTTTTCAATTTATGACACTCTGATATTTCAATGACTGACTTCAGCTATACAACACTTTTTATAAGTGTTAGAAGGATGAAACTTCGAATATTTACATGTGGTTCTCAATGTTTATGTTTTTATTCGGTGTCAAGGCAGGGAATATGTTTGATTTTTTTATAATTCACTTACTTCATCGTATTTTTATAACTACTCATGTAAAGAATAATGTTTTGTAATCCAGCTTTTACTTTTCATTGGCTGTTGAAGTGTAATTAAGTAAAGAATCACCAAACACATGTTGTTTACAATCTCTGACATCTTGTCAGCGTCGATGAAGTGGAAGGAAACAAACATTTTCATTCCCTTTTATAGACTATTCCAATAAGTTATGTTAGGCGCCAAGTTTAAATTTAGTATCATACAAATTAACCATTTAACTTTTAACCTGCCGGACACAAATGTATTGTATATATTTTCAATGAAATGTTGAACTATATTGTTGAGTGTTTATATTGTATACTTGTGCATGTCGTCTGCTAAATCAATGCGCATAGTAGTGGTGTCCGATCGTGTATTTAAACATGATTTTTACATATGATATTCTTTATAGCTCTATTTTTACTATTTAAGTAAAAGGACAAGTAAAGGACAAGTCAATGTCATCTTATTTGTATGTTTTCCAGTTTATTATTTATTATAGTTCCGGTAATCTAAAAAGGACAAATATTCATTGGGTATAGATATCACGTGACACTTTAGATTTCCTATATATACGCGAGTGCAATCAGTAATGGCAGATAGCCCAAAGTTCTGTTGGCGGCAATAGTCAAACTGGACAAAATGAGAATAAATAAAACTTATTAGGTGAGGTTTGAATATATAAGTAGCATGGAAAATTAAGTCGTTAAATCGTTTTGTACAGTAAGCTATCTCCCACCACGTCGGACACCACGGAATTAGTTAGTTATTAGCATTACTTTGTAATGCTCTTTATTGCTGTTGAAAGAAAACTTAGAATTACAAATGTACATGTATGTACATAGTATGAAAGAACTACATAATAAATATGTTATAATGACAAATATTATCATTATTTTAACCATGGAATCATAATAAAAATGGATACAACAATTACAATGATAAAATTCGTCAGTTACAAATGAGACTTTCGCTCAAGTATAAAAACTATGGAAAGCCAGTGGTGTCAAATATCAGGAACAGAACAACAAATGTAAATACCATTAAACCACATAAAGAAAACAAAAGAGGAGGAATCAAATCTGGCATGCAGTAACTGAGAAACTTTATAAGGACAGACTGAAATCGAATAGAAATAACGAACAAAACAATCAAACCAAACTCACAATAAAAACTGAAAGATTGGTTCAAAGTAAAACGTATGTAAACTACCGAGTATAGGACAGGGTGCTCACGAGGTGGCTTACACTATTATTGACTTTGTCAGTTTTATTGGTGGAGAAAAGTGGAGTACCAGGAAAAACCACCGACCTGCCGCAAGTCACAGACAAACTTTATCACATAATGCTGTATGGAGTACACCTCTCCATGAGTGGGATTTGAACTCACAACTTTAGTAGACCGAAGTGTTTGCCAAACAACTCATAATGTCAATTAATATTATGCACATTGCTGGTATTGTTTTATAACTTATCACCCTAAATTTTGACTAGATGATTTATTTAGTGGTAATATATTGTTCATTCTATAATTTATCTGTAATTATAACCCCGCTCCCCGAAGGGGGAGGGGGGTATACTGTTTTACCTCTGTCCATCTGTCCTTCCGTCCGTCCAAGATATTTTTCGTCGCATTTTTCTCAGTAACTGTTGATGGCAGAAATCTGATATTTGGTCACAAGCATCATATAGGTATACCATATTGTGGGTAGCGTTTTTGGACCCATCAGATTCCTACTTCCTGTTTGCTGACTTTGTTGATTTTTATACACATTGAACATATATGCTCATTTTTCGCCACATTTTTCTCAGCAACTATTGATGGCAGAAATCTGATATTTGGTCACAAGCTTCATATAGGTACCCCATATCGTGGGAAGTGTTTTTGGACCCATTAGATTCCTACTTCCTGTTTGCCGACTGTTGATTTTTATACACATTGAACATACATTTTGTATATGCCCATTTTTAGTCGCATTTTTCTCAGCAACTATTGATGGCAGAAATCTGATATTTGGTCACAAGCTTCATATAGGTGCCACCTATTGTGGGAAACGTTTTTTGACCCATCAGATTCCTACTTGTTTTTTATACACATTTAACATACATTTGTATATGCACATTTTTCGTCACATTTTTTTAAGCAACTATTGATGACAGGAATCTGATATTTGGTCACAAGCTTCATATAGGTATGCCATATTGTGGGAAGCGTTTTTGGACCTGTCAGATTCCTACTTCCTGTTTGCCGACTTAGTTGGTTTTTATACACATTGAACATATATGCACATTTTTCGTCACATTTTTCTCAGCAACTATTGATGGCAGAGATCTGATATTTGGTCACAATCTTCATATAGGTACCCCATATCGTGGGAAGCGTTTTTTGACACGTCAGATTCCTACTTCCTATTTGTCGAAGAGCGGGGATATCATAGGTGAGCATTAGCTCACAGTTCATCTTGTTTGGACATTTTTCCTTTTCGTTCTCACCGAGTGCTATTGTCAGTATCTTTGAATGGACTCTGATACTGGAAATTATCGGTCAAACACATTATGACGTTGCCGATATAAACAATGACGTCAGTCTTGAAGCTCTTGACATATATTATCACTAGCTAGTAGATATGAAAGATAATGTCTATTTCGTTTTGAAATATCTGATACAAATTAGAGTTTTTATTATTTTTGATTTTGTTGTTATTTGCTTCTTTTGTTGTTCTTTTTTTGCTTTCGTTAAAATGATGTGGAAGCACATGCTTCCTTGCTAATGTGTATCTACACATCTGTATTTACTCAGAAATACATTTTGTATATGTTAAGTATTGTACATTTTTTTTGTACTCAGCTTGGTACAGTACATGTACATTTTTGTATTTATATTTTCAGGTCAATTCGAAGGATTCAAGAACTGATTTGCGAAACAATGACCCAACAGATAAACAACTTGTTATAGAAAGAAACACACCAACAGAAATTACAAAAGACTATAGAAAGACAGATGTTCAGTGCAATCAAAAACCGCATATAGAGAATAAAGACTCTAAATTAAACGTACATTTTTCTAAGCCACGTGAATCTTTACAATCATGCACTGAATTTATCAACCAAACAGAATTAGATAAAACTAATTCACAATCCACCTGTTTTCTAGAATCTGATTCATTATTAGACAAACCAAATGAACATAAAAACTCAACAGAAACTACACAGGAAACTGTAGTTGTACAATATCTATCATGTCACTCTTCAAGTCCTCATGCAGCAGACCAAAAACAGTCTTCAATAGATATATCAGCAGCACAAGATCCACGATCAGAAAATACCCCAACTGAATGGGACATTCAATTAGAAGACAGCATATCACCAGACACTACTCCAATCAGAACAGAGTTTCTGTCAGATGACTGTTCACAATCAAGCTCTACTCTAGCTGAATCAAATGTTCTGTTAGAAGAAAGAACACATTTAGACAGTGTTCCAGATGAATCATCAATAGTATTCATTTCACCACCCGGTCATGAGTACATACAAACCATGCCCATATACAATGACAGTGGACCTGATGTAGAGGAAAAAATCTTGGTTGATACTCAACTAAGATCATCTGTTGCATTGACAGAAGAATCACCAGGGGTACCAGCTATGATTTCATCAGCAGTATCGTCTGATATTTCATTCCTAGTGTCATGTGTCAAGTCACCTGTAATGTCAACTGGTGTTTCCAATGTAGTGACATGTGAAGTGTCAAATAAAATGTCATCTTCAAATCTTGAAGATGGAGAACACTTCAAAACAACTAGAGGTAATTTTCAAGCATTTACAAACTTTTGTCACAAGACTCAAGAGTATTTGGGCCTTATTATTGTGGCAATGTACAGTGAGTTATTAATTGTTGCTTAACTCCAAATGAGCAAATTTCAGCTACAATGTATATCATTGCGAGATCAAGTTACTTTTCGATAACTGTCCACTTTATACTAGATTAACATGCTTAGTTTAGTTTTACAGTGCTAATTCACAGAAACAACAGCTTTGCGGGTAGACATGTAGCTCCAATAGGACACATTATACTGATTCTGAACCAATCAGTCTTTACTTTTTCTCCTTAATGCTGCATGCTTAGTGGAGAAGTGGTAGATGAGTCAATATTTGATTAAGTGCCCATTTTGGTACCTGGAAGCAAAATGTAATATAAAATTAATATTAGTAATTTTTTTTACCAGGATTTTAATTGAAATGTCAAAAGTATACTGTTGTTAGATAGAATAAACATTTCTGACTAAAAATTTGACCAGGGTCACATTTAAAATATGCATTTTCATTCCTAAAATTATCTGGATTTGCCTCCATTTTGTTACATGGTTCTAGCAGGAGAATTGTCTGGAGAGTGAGAGTCTCATAAAGAATTCACTTGGATCAAATTTGAATATAATTGAGAGATGATATTCAAGTTTTTATATTGAAGGACAAATGATTTGATTCCAGTAAGAATTTAATGCTTAAATTAAAAATTAAAAATTGAGGTGTCGGACGTAACTATATCTGTCCAACAAGAGAGGTTGACTAAATTGCAATTCGCTAAACTACAAGTGATGGTACAAAAACAGGCATGATCATATCTGGGGAAAAAAGATAACTGTATGTTGTGAAATTATTGCAATAATCTGTACATAACATACATAGTATTAAAACTCGGCGAAAGCACGGGAATGTTACGAGCGTCAATTGCGTCATATTATTTGCCCTTCAGAAGTTTTTATACCGTTTACGACATCAAGCTTTTACTACATCATGGTTTTTCGGTAATCCGGGCACTTGACTGCCGAAAATCAGACTTAAATCTGTCATGGTGTCTGAAAGGACGGTATGTCTGCCGTCTGTCTCAGTAAGTTCTAAATGTTCATGGCGAACTCAAGTTACGAGCGAACTGCATGAAATGAGAAATCATTCAAGTTGTATAGTTTGTGTGACACTCCTTGACTGTTGAACAGAAGGCGATATTCATAGGTTTTTCAAACGAGAAGTGTTGTTTTATAATGTCACGAAATAACAACAAATTTGCATACATTTGCATCGTGGTCTGACAAATTTGGACAGAAACATTCAGTTCGGATGCACTAAAGGACAGTAAATTACAGGTTTGACAGAGGCTTATTGCTTATATCTTAAAGAAAGGTAATGAAATGGAATGTAAGTTCATCATTTGTCAGATAACATATTATTCTGTCTGTACAGGAGGTGTCTGTCTTTTGTTTGTCCCAACAAAGTTCATGTCTGTCTTTTGTTTGTCCCAACACGGATTATGTCTGTCTACTGTTCGTTCAACACCAAAACATGAAATTTATTTTCTTTTTTGCAACTTGTAAGCTTGTTCCTAAAATTTAGCAAATTGAAATTTCATTTCCAATATTTGAAATCTATCCAGGAATATGAAACAAAATCTGGTTTTGTCGCCTTGCCATAAAAAGTCTGTCCTTGTTCGTCCAACCATTTTACTGTTTTTCCTTATTATAAAATATCTGTCCTATTGTTTTGACTTTTTAAGATATGGATAGTATTTTAGATGCTGAAACTCCACTTTACACCACAATTCTAACAAACATAAATCTTTGTCTTGCTTATCATTCATAAAATAGTCTGTCCCTGTTCGCCCCAAACCTAATGCTAACACATAAAATAGTCTGTCCCTGTTCGTCCCAAACCTAATGCTACCACAATAAAGTTTAGAGGAACATTTTTTATTTTGGTGTCTTTTATTTATATTTTCTTGGTTAAAAATGAAAAGATGAAGGTCTTAACTTGTCAGAAATCATGTTTTAAAGACAAATGGATGATATCTAAAAATTGACAGGCATGTATTGTAACACATCCATGGGCAGCATATCAAATAAGGACTCGTATACCAATTTTATATTCTTTTTTTTGTTGACACAGCTGGGGCTCGAACCCACGATCTACCAGATTTGAAGCAAGCAATAGTTATCACATGATGCCTTATCTTGAACTCTCAATAACTACAGTATAATTCAATTGATATTTTCATTTGAGACTACACCAAGAAGCCCACAAATTGTTTACTTGTTATTACACAATATTGCTTCACTATGCACTCAGTAATTGGTTTTTATCAACTGGCCCAAGGGGCCGTCGTGATCGTATGGTAGTTGGATTTACAACTATCTATGCAATCAGTGCCTATCACCACTAAAGTTGTGAGTTCGAACCCCGGTCAGAAGAGGTGTACTCGATACAACACTATGTGATAAAATTTGTCAGTGACTTGCGGCAGGTCGGTTGTTTTCTCTGGATAATCTGGTTTCCTCCAACAATAAAACTGACTGCCAAGATATAGCTGAAATATTGTTGAAAGTGGCGTTAAACACCCTAACCCTATAATTTAGCAAGCATCATCATTTGCACATTATTGCTATTATTAAAAATCTTGTTCTGACCTTGGTAAAATAAGTTAAAAATAGTTACAAATAGGATTGAAGCTAAATTTTTATCAGCACTATGCTAATCTCATTTATGTAAAGACTGACAATGATGCCCCAGGAGGTATTCTCGTTAATTGTGGTATTTGGAATAAATGCAGGACAAGATGTGGGTTAATGTCTATGATTTATATTTAGTCTGAATGAATATCAATATTTAAGATGTACATATAACCCAATTGTTTTATGCACAAATATGTTTTATTTCTAAGTGTTGTAGTTTAAGAAATTAATTTGTAAAATTTGTTCATGCCACAATATAGCTGAAATACTGCTAAAGTTGTCGTTAAACACCAATCAATCAATCAATATTTAAGATGCCATTTTTTTTTCTTTCAGGTGAAGATATTGTAAAAGATGTGATGCCTCATATGGTCCTTGATCATAATGGGTCCTTTTCTTTAATTCCAAGTTCACAGATCCCATCATTTCTTCAGCAATCCATTGAAAGAAAGGACCAGTTACCTGTCATATGTCGGCAAAGTAATAATACCCTTGAAGCAACATCAAGCTTTTCAGTTAAAACCATGGCAGAAACTGCCGTCCATCAAGCGAAGAGTATAACCCCTACTCCAGTCCAGCAGATGAAGAGTATTACTGCCAATTTACAACAACTAAAGAACATAGACTCTTCTAGTCCAAAGACAGAAACACGTCATAATTCGATATCACTTCTTGCAAATAAAACTGATGCTAGACATTCAACGTCATTGAATACTTCTACTCCTGTGCATTTCATTGTTCATAGTAAGAAATCTGTAAAGGAACAACTGAATGAAAACTCAGTGCAAAAGGTAGCTGTGATCTCAAGTACAGATAATTGTGCTAGACTTGTAAGAGACGATCAGAAAAAAATACAGGAGCAGAATAAAGGAGAGATTTCATCAAACAATTTACAGTTTCAAATTCTTTCAGAAATACAACCTTCTCAAAAAGAGATGTCAGAACAGTCATCTGCAGTTTCATCACACATTGACTTTCAACTGGCACCTCAACACCAAATTGCAATGGAGGATCATTCTTCTGGAAATCTTGTTGAGTTGAATTCAGAAGTTAATAATGCAGAAACTGGATTGTCTATGACTGGTGTTTCTATTTTGGCTGGTACCCAAAAAGAAGTACCAGTCAGCATAAGAACTGGTTTATATAGCAGTGATAATGGACAGGTACCAGTCACATTGGATCAAATCTCTCTGGATGAACGTCTGCTACATAATCAACAACAAAATATCCAACAAAACATCACCAAGCATATTATGTGGAGTCAAAATGAAGAAACTAATCAAGCTGGATGTGAGATACCAGAAATTCACAAGCAAATTGACCATAGCAAAGTAATAAAGCCAAATCAAATTAAGTTGTCTGTTCAAAATGAGGAAATGGAAACAAGGAAAGCCAAGAGTACTTTAAGGAAAGATTCAATGACCTATCAAAAATACATTCATACTAAATCCATTGCAGAAAATAACAGAAAAGAAGTCACACCAAGACATAGTGTTTCCTTGCTAAAACAAGAATATATTCAAAAATTGAAAGAAACTCAGAACTGTGAGAGATCAAATGATCATATCAATAAGACTAATGTTTCCACAAGTATTCAGTTTGACTCAATAGGTTCTTGTAGAAGTACAAAGTTTGAGAAATCAATTGCCATTCAAACAGACCCAGTAAATACTAACATTTATGAAGGAAATATTTTTTCATACATGCATGACAAGCAGGCAGAATCACATGTCAACGTACAAAATGTGATGCATCATCAGGTTAGAACAAGTGAACATGAACGAACAATATATGATTTAAATAGTCCAAAGAATAACGAACAGGATGGTTCATCTAATGAACAGGAAACACATTTTGTGAGCAAACAAGTTCAACATCCAGTGTCAGAAATCTGTTTAGCCCAAGAGAATTTGGATATGTCAAATTACATTTCTCTGAACAGAAATTTAGCTCAAAAGCCTGATGTTGCCTTGTCGCTGCCTATGAATAACCAGGAGAAGAAAAATAGGACAGAACAACCAGTATGCACAGAGTCATTGACAGGGATACAGTACGTTGTACAGAAAACATCAGCAGGAAACTTTTGTGTACCAGTTATTAGTGATCAGTCTACAAAAGCAGGGGAGATCACTCAGTCTCAAACAGTTCAGGTATATTTAATAATCGTGATAATGGTAGAAAATGATACAACCTAAAATTTGATATGGTAGTCCCTCCTAATCAGAACCCTCTCATCAAAGGCCACCCCTCTTATCAGGTCAGATTTCAGAAACACTGATAGTGAAGAACTACTAAATTGCCCCCCTCAAGAACAGCATCTCCCCTAATAAGACCACTTTTTCATTGCAAAAGCCAAAAGGGTTGGTCTTACAAGTGGAGACCACTTTATTTGAATGCTTCAAAACTTCTTTAATACCATATCCTGATTGATATGTACAATCTGTACCACTGTGTCCAAACATTTTTGTTAAGGTGCACGGTTGCCATGTTCATATGGTAGTTAAGTCTCCCAAACTTTGTTTGGGAGACTTATTGTTTTTGCTCCGTTTCTTATTATTATTATTAAGTCTTATTGTTTTTGCTCCGTTTCTTATTATTAATTAAGTCTCCCAAACAAAGTTTGGGAGACTTATTGTTTTTGCTCCGTTTCTTATTTTTATTAAGTCTCCCAAACAACGTTTGGAGACTTATTGTTTTTGCTCCGTTTCTTATTAAGTCTCCCAAACAAAGTTTGGGGGACTTATTGTTTTTGCTCCGTTTCTTATTATTATTTTTATTATTATTATTCTTTCTTTCCACGAAGCATGAACTTGTCCACGGCAGATCTCAGGAACTACAGGACAGAATTTCATGAAACTTGGTGGAGTTATAAATATATGTTTCTAGTTGATCCTAAAGTTTTCAGATTTGTGGTAAAGGGGGTCAAAGCCATATTTTTGGGGGTTCAAAGGGGATGGGGGTTACTATAGAATCCTATGGGAAACTTGAAATTTCGTACATTAATGTTGATAACTTCTAACTGGATAATGATAGAGATATAAAATTTGACATAGTGATAGGTCACCATTAGAGGAGCAATTCTGCGTTTTCAAAATTTTCGAGATGTCTGCCATTTTCAAAATGGCTGCCAAAACAAGGCATAAAAATGGGCGGTAAAAATTCAACATTGTCCGATATCATCAAAATTTGATATGTGGGTAGATAATGATGTCCCGAATTGATTCCCAACATTGAAAAATTTCTACCGGTCACCATTTTCAAAATGGCCACCACAATACCGCAAAAATTCAACATTGTCCGATATCATCAAAATTTGATATGTGGGTAGATAATGATGTCCCAAATTGATTCCCGACATTGAAAAATTTCTACCGGTCGCCATTTTCAAAATGGCCACCACAATACCGCAAATATTCAACATTGTCCGATATCATCAAAATTTGATATGTGGGTTGATAATGATGTCCCGAATTGATTCCCGACATTGAAAAATTTCTACCGGTTGCCATTTTCAAAATGGTCGCCACAATACTGCACAAATTCAACATTGTCCGATTTCAACGCCATTTCATATGTGAGTAGATTATGATGTCCCAAATTGATTCCTGACATCGAAAAATTTCTACCGGTCGCCATTTTCAAAATGGCCACCACAATACCGCACAAATTCAACATTGTCCGATTTCAATGACATTTCATATGTGGGTCGATTATGATGTCCCGAAATGATTCCTGACATCAAAAAATTTCTACCGGTCGCCATTTTCAAAATGGCCGCCACAATTCCGCACAAATTCAACATTGTTCGATTTCAACGTCCTGAATTGATTCCAAACATTGAAAAATTTCTACCGGTCTCCATTTTCAAAATGGCCACCACAATACCGCAAAAATTCAACATTGTTCAATTTCAAAGGTAGCTTTTAATTTATTTTTTAAGCCGGTTGTCTGTGGCCGGTTTGGGAGACTTCATATTCGTTAGATTATAATCATATCTTGTTGGATTTACAACTACCTATGTAATCGGTCCTTATCACCACTGATGTTGAGTGTTTGGAATCTTGGTCAGGGTGAGGTGTACAACATTATGTGATACAGTTTGTCAGTGACTTGTGACAGGTTGGTGGTTTTCTCCGGGTCCTCCAGTTTCCTCAACCAATAAAACTGACCGCCATGATATAACTGAAATGTTGTTGAAACCATCAAACAAACAAACTAAACATTTTTGAAATGCTATTTTTGGTGCTCAAAACTGATATAAATACACAGCTGATTACTGTACAATCTGAATAGCTTTCAATAATTTCTATTTTCTATCACTTTGTAATTAAATAACACAATATTTTAGTGGCCATATACAATGTATGACTATGTTTTATAACAACTTTATAATGTTACAAAAAAGTATTCAATCACATCGGTGGTGTAATGATTAGCAAGCTTGCTTTGAGTGCAGTAGATTATGGGTTCAAGCCCTGATTTGATCAAACCAACAACTAGAAAATTGGTATTTGCTGCTTCTCTGTAAAGCACACAGCTTTAAGGAATGAAGGCAAAGACTGGTTTGCTCGGAATCAGGATAATGCGTCCGAGTTGAGCGATTTGTCAACTGTTGTTTCAGTTAGCTAGCACTATTAAAATCCAACTAAGCATGTTGGTCTAGAACAAAGCAGACATCATCATCATCAACATCATCTTTTCAAAATGTAAGTTGTTCTTGCCATGATATAGCTCAAACATTTCTCACTTGATGTTAAATAACAATTACTCAGTCACTCAAAAAAGTCCTGATTATTTTTTTTTCTTTCAGCAAAATACTCCAACACATCAAGGCTTTACTGATCAGAAACAATCAACAGAGGATATTCTATACACAGTTCACCTAGAATCAATTGGTAAGGGAAAATTAATGTTTTTATTTAGTTGAGGGGAACATTTTCTAAATATGCAATATTGTGAAAAAATTTCTGTATTTTCTTTACTAAAGATGGAAATTTTTTGAAAATAGTCATTACTACATTTTTTATTGGGATTTTCTAAATATGCAAAATTGTGAAAATTGTTTATGTACATGTACAATGTACTTTTTACTAAAGATAGAAGTAAAAAAAAAAGTCATTACTGGGGTACATTTTTTATTGGAATTAGCTAAAGTTTAAATAGATAGTATATGGTGATGCATTGTTTAACACATATTTAAGGTGTTTGAGTCAAATTTGCAATTATTATCAGTTTTTGGCAAATAAGTAAATTACATCTCTTTGACTGAAATTCATTTGAAAATTTTGAGATTCAATTTTGTACTTGTAAATAACCAAGATCTATTATGCTCAAGTCCTGGGAGATCAATATTGTATATATCTGCTACAATATCCTATAGTTTTATTAATTGTTAATTTAAGCATATTTTTTTAATTATACCCCCACTCGTAGAGTGGTAGGTATACTGGAATACCCTTGTCCGTCTGTCTGTCCGTCTGTCCGTCCGTCCGTTCGTCCGTCCCTAAACCTTGTGTACGTAACTAGTCATTTGTCTTTTGTTGGATTTTATTCATATTTGGTATCTTGGTTGGCCATGATCTGAGCATGCACATATTATACCGATTTCACGGGTGATTGATTTTTGCGAGAGTTATAGCCCTTTTCATGTTTGTTTGACCATACACTGTATGTCCGTTCGCACATCTTGTGTATGCAACTAGTCATTTGTCTTTTGTCGCATTTTATTCATATTTGATATCTTGATTGGCCATGATCTGAGCATGCGCATATTATACTGATTTCGCGGATGGTTGATTTTTGCGAGAGTAATAGCCCCTTTTCATGTTTGTTTGACCATACATGTACGTCCGTTCGCACATCTTGTGTACGTAACTAGTCATTTGTCTTTTGTCGCCTTTTATTCATATTTGGTATCTTGGTTGGCCATGATCTGAGCATGCACATTTTGTACTGATTTCACGGATGGTTGATTTTTGCGAGAGTTATAGCCCTTTTCATGTTTGTTTGAACATATATCCGTTCGCACATCTTGTGTACGCAATTAGTCATTTGTCTTTTGTCGCATTTTATTCATATGTGGTATCTTGATTGGCCATGATCTGAGCATGCGCATATTATACCGATTTCACGGATGGTTGATTTTTGCGAGAGTTATAGACCTTTGCATGTTTGTTTGACCATACGTCCATCCGCACATCTTGTGTACGCAACTAGTCATTTGTCTTTTGTCGCATTTTATTCATATTTGGTATCTTGGTTGGCCATGATCTGAGCATGTGCATATTATACTGATTTCACGGATGGTTGATTTTTGCGAGAGTTATAACCCTTTTCATGTTTGTTTGACCATACGTCCGTTCGCACATCTTGTGTACGCAACTAGTCATTTGTCTTTTGTCGCATTTTATTCATATTTGGTATCTTGATTGGCCATGATCTGAGCATGCGCATATTATACCGATTTCACGGATGGTTGATTTTTGCGAGAGTTATAGCCCTTTTCATGTTTCGCTGCTGCTATAAATTATTTCCTTAATTAGCTATGTATAATATTTATATCTAATAATCTAATACATCATTTTTCATCATTCCAAACGTTTACTAGCCAACTGCCCTGGGAGGATACACATTTCTTGATTCCAACACTCTTTACACTCCTTTATGCTTCTCCACCACGTTAAATCCCACTATAATCTAATACTTTACTACACATCAACCAGGCCTCTACATTAACATATTTTTCAACTTGTCCCTTCGGACAACTAACTAAAAAAAATACTTGTCCGACTCAATCTTTTAGTTGTCCGAAAAAATTAATAAAAATTGCGAAAACTAGAGAATAATTATCCAGGGCCCACTACTTTCAAATTAGAGGGAGAAGTGACTTCTCTTTCAGAGAGCTCACAGGGAGAAGTGGGAGACAACAGAGAGAAGTGGGGATACTTCTGTGAAAAGTCAATTGTGATTAATCGAAACATTGTTTTGCAAATTTAGTAAATAGTTAAAGCTGCCTGAACTGATTTGTTCTGGGTTTTTTTTTATTCATAACTACCTATACATATATTCAATGTCACATTTTTATTTCTGTCTACCTTGATTGGAGTCTTGCATACCTATGATTTTTATATGTACCCCCCCCCCTTTTTCCTTTTGAAATATTACTGTGTTGTGATCCAATACCACACAAATGTAATAACTCATATTTGTGTTATATAAATCCTTGTTTCTGGTAAAAAAAAATATACCTAGATACTATATATACCAGAAACAAGTGCCTGTGATATAAATAAAGCAAAGTATTTTATTTAAATTCACAGAGAAATGAAAATTTTAGTGGATCTTTTCAACCAGATCAGGAAAAAGCTTGTAATATTTGTCCATTTCAAAGGTTTCAATATTTCCCAAAAGCCTAAATCAAGTCCTCTATCGTATTTTGCACAAAAGTTAAGTTTAAATTTGGTGCCAAATTGATATCCGATAATTTTTACGTGTGCGTTCCGGAGTCATTCTTATTCTTATATTTCAAATATTAATATTTCTGTTCATTAAAGCGTTTCTGAGATTGCAATTTTAATTTTGTTAATGTCCTTGAACTTCATCAAAGCATGAAGGAATGATAAATGATACAATAAAATAGTTTTGATCTGGCGTTTCACTTTAGATTTAATCAAAATAAATTATGGACAAATTGGAGATCAAACAGGGCTCTTTCATACAACAAACCCAATATTTTATACCAGTGGAAATAGATTTATCCGTCGTACCGGCACGTTTGGGAATCTGTTTTTTTCACTTGTCCCGTCGGACAACCGTAATACAAGATCTACTTGTCCGACGTCAGTTTTCACTGGTACCGGACAAAAGTTAATGTCGAGGCCTGATCAACTTATGTAGAGCGAGTGGGGGTATCACAGCACGACAACGCGTGCAGTTTCATTAATTCAACATAACATAACATTACAATATTCAACTATGAATAATACATAATAGAAAGTAATCAATTGGATTGGGAAACAAGTTTCTAGAACTTATATTAATCTCTATCTGTAGGAATAAAGTTCATTTATAATATAATGTAAATCTCTAAGAGTAGAAACATATAGAACAATCGTTAGTGATGTGGGCCACTAGTTCTTTCCTTTCAAATACTTTTATTTTGTAAATTTTAGATACCAGCAAGACCCTTGATGGCAAAATAATACAAGTAGTAAGATCACCAGAGAGACATTATGAATCAAGTACTCAAAACAAAAATTCAGGTTAGTGACATTAAGTCAGTGTTAGACTGGTTCCCTGCCTACATATTGTTAGACTGGTTCTCTGCCTACCTATATTAATGTGTAACAAAGCATAACAACAAACAAGGATTTTACACACTGAAAGTGTTGCTTACACAGGAGGTTTCAGTATTGTTTTTGAATGCTGAAGTTTTGGACTGAAGGGCAAAACATTTTTTTAGCAAGTATGACAAAGAGAAAATTGTTATTAGTCAAAGTTTGTGTTTCCATCAATGATTGGTATATAGAATGGTTGCTATACAGCATTGAAAATAAATCAACATTAATCAAGCAACCAATTGTCATGTATTACTTATATACATTAAACTGGAGCACATTTTTTCCAAATATAACAAACCACATCGGTGGTATAATAGTTAGCTTGCTGGCCTCGAGTGTGGTAGAACATGGCTTTGAGCCCCCATCGTGTCAAACCAAGGACTATGAAATTGATATTTGTTGCTTCTCCGCTAAGCACGCAGCATTAAAGAGAAAGAGCAAAGACTGGTTGGCTCGGAATCATGATAGTGTGTCCAAGTGGGGTGACATGTCTATCTGCAAAACTGTTGTTTCAGTGAGGGTTAAGGTTATGGTGTTTAACGTCACTTTCAATTTTTTTTCAGTTATATCGTGGCGGTTGTTTCAGTGAGCTAGCACTGTAAAAATCAAGCTAAGCATATTGGTTTAGTATAAAACGGATCTCATAATCATCTCATTGAAAATTAACTTGATATAGCTGAAAAATTTCTGAGTTGGCGTTAAACAACAATCACTCACTCTATGTAGCTAAAATAGTGTTTTTAAGTGAAGTTAAGCAATATGTTCTTCTTGCCATTCTTTTAGGTTCAGGTTCATCATCTAAAAAGATTAAGTCGGGTAAAGACAACAGAACAAAGCGATACATATGTACTTTTAACAAGATCTGTAATTTTTCTACTTGTTACCATAAAGACCTGACGCGGCACATGAGAACACACACTGGAGAGAAGCCATTTTGTTGCAAAATATGTGAGAAGCGCTTCAGTCGTATGGATAAATTACGATTACATATCCGGGCACATACCGGAGAACGTCCTTTTCAGTGTGACGTTTGTAAGTATATTTTCTTGATTGTAAAAGCTTTAAGTAATGATATTTTTAGAAATATAGTCAAACTTGTTCATGTGGTCACCTCTATTAAGCTGTCACTTGTATTAAAAGGTGACTTTTGTCTTGTCCTATCACAGAAAATTTCATATGAATAGAACCTCTTTCTTTTAAGGGGTCACCTTATTTTATCAGGCTACTTTTTCTTTCTCCCAAATGTGACCTCTTAATACAGGTTTTGACTGTATTACATTATAACTGATGTCACAATGTAGAGAACATTAATAGATTTCAGTCAGCATATACATGTATTTCATTACACAATAATTTGTTATCTTCTTTATTTAATGTCCAAATAAATCCTTACACTATAAACTTCATAAATGTCAGGTGAAACAGATGCATTTTATATCAACGTCTGACAGGTTTGTGCAATTACAAATAACTGTCCAACAGTGACCAAAGATATAAGTTTATTCAGGAATTGATTGTGAAATCTTTCTATTGTCAGGTGAATACAGAGCTGTAGATGCCAGTACACTGAAGAAACATTCTATAATACACACAGACCAAAGACCACATATGTAAGTCTATATCAAACCAATACTATACATTAAAGGGCACCTCTCTTATAAGGCCAAATTTAAGATACTACTGAGCTGTTTCCCTCAAGAGAGACCACCCATCTAATACATCGTCTGTAACCCACAGCTGATCAAGCTTTGATACCCTCCACTCATCAGTGAAGCTTAATTCATATGAAAACCGTTGTTTCAAGTTTCTACCCGAACTTATCTCTGTTTAGTAGTTTCCATAACAACATCACTCAAATTTTCCAACCAGACAGATTGAACAGATTATGAAAAATACAATCTGACCTTTCAAAATAGTAGTCATTGTTGATAACTCACAGGTAATTGTGACTCGTCCATCTCTTATCCAGTTCTTGAAATGAACATTTGAATTTACTGGATCCAAACAAATTCTTGAATTTATTTTTATATAGTTCTAAATAAAAACTGAAAAATTTACTGGTTGGAACAAAGTTTTACTGGTCTTGGGCCGGAAGACCGATGCTCCTTGTGATGACTGCTTATTCATACCTGTTAACCTCTGGGAACTGCTAGGGGGGAGATCTCCCCTCTACCAACTCTTCTAAGGGGGAGATTCTGTGCGTCGCCTTTAAATGCACAAAATTGTACCTTGTAGTTGCATACATGTGATAGAGTTGCTATGCTACAACTGGAGATTTGTAAATTTTTGGCTGGAGATTTGGTCTCGTAGCTGAAGATTTTTTATCGACGTATTTGATACATGTTTTTATTGTTAATTGATGTTTTCTTTTTGCTTGTTTCAGTATTGAACCAATTGCATCCCATTTCAATATATATTGTTAACATATCTGTCTTATTAGTAGTGTTTCATATGATGAATGAAGGATAAAAACTGTATTTATAATTTATTCATAATCATTCATAATCATAAGGTTATAACAAAGCAATAACAATGAAGACAGAATGTTCTGATCAATAATGTCATAGAGCACTAAAATTAAAAAGTCACTTTGCTGCTGTTGCGTTGGGTGATAGCATACATTTCGGCATTTTTGTGGTTTATCAATTCCATCCTGGAACTTAGTCCTTAAATAATACTTTGATCGGCTTTGGTCCCAAACAAGCCATAACAAGTCAATCCGAGATGAATTCATTGCACGTTTGATCGAAATAAGAAGTTTTCCTCTGCATCAAAGGTTGTCCGACTCCTGTTTACACAACGGTTTATAACTATTTTTAATTGCCGCTATCACACTTCTAATCATCTAAGCGGGTGCCACAAACCCACTTCCTTATCCCCAATTAACTGTCAATCAGTGGATAATTGTTGTATAATGATCAACACCTTAATTAATCTCCATGACCCAATTTACCTGTAAAGGTGTCAAACAGATCAATAACCGGATATCATTTAAACACCTTTACCATTCGTATCTCTCAGCGTTTTTCATCAGCGTGGGAGTTCCAAATGGGGAATTTCCAGAAATATTGATCACAAAATGTAGGTCAAGATTTTATTGTACTTGATTTTTGTTGTTGGGGGGAGATCGTGCAGGAGGAAAAGGTGTGTGCGGGAGATTAATGTCTCCCGCGCAGGAGACCCAGTCCATGCAGGAGATAAGGCTCTTACACGGGAGACTCCTGCGCAAAGGGAGAGGGTTAACAGGTATGGCTTATTATGTTTGAATTGACATTTATTTATGGGAGATAACTTCACAAGACCCTGTCTCATATGGGTTGTCTCCCATTGAAAAAACTGCATTGAACGAATAAAATATAGTTCCTTTATGCTAACACTCGCAGTTCAGTCTGGGTAATGTGCTGATATTGTGATGTTATTTTGTAAATTAGATTTTAATTTCTGTTTCTTAGTATTATAAATTACAAACGTTACATTTCTGTTTCAGCTGTCAGTTATGCAGTTACAGATGTCGAACGTCTAGTCAACTGACTGTCCATCTACGTACACACACTGGAGATCGTCCATTTCCATGTCCACATTGTACCTCGAAGTTTAAGATAAAATCTGATCTACGTAGACATCTTAGGACACATACAGGAGAAAAGCCTTTCCAGTGTGATAAATGTGACGTCAAATGTACTACAAAAGGTCTTGTTTAAAAATAGTTTATGAATTGGTGTGGTTGAAAGAAAAAAAAGGGGGGGGCATTACCTTGCAATAAAATGAAAATGATTTTAAGTTTACCACACAAAATGTGGAGGAAATTTAAGCGAAGAAAAATACTGAAATAGATAAAGGAAAGTGATAAAAAGATGTAAATATTATACATTTTTGTATTTATATTCAACTGCATATTTTGTTTCTTTTCATGATAAGGCCAAAAAAAATAATATGTGTGTTTACGGTCACCCGACTGACCCTAATTTTTGCTAGCGACCCTATGAATTTTTACACAGAATTCAGATAACCATTTTTGTTGTTTAACCAGCAGCAATGTTTTATTTATTCAACTGCTAGCTTTTTGTCGAAATTGAGAGCAAAGAAGGTAGAAAAATTCCAGGGTTGGCAAAAAAGTGGGAAATACTCATATTTCCCAGGACGGCAGGAAATACTGGTATTTACCGGGAAATACTGGGAAATAAGATTGATTCTTAATTTGCAAATATAATGGTACAGGAAACTTCTAAATTGATATTTATGTTTTGCATGTATGGCCAAAATTGCATATAAAAAATCTTTAATAGATACAAATATAACTATATTGGCCTTACAGAAAAAAAAAAATAATGGATAGTGTTAATGTACAGATATATAAAATTTATATTGGAAAATTGATATTTGTTTAAAAAAATATTGATTTTGATAGAAATTATTCTTTTCATGTAATCCTCACTTTGTACCTCCTTTGTTTAGTGATTAAAACCATATTCTGACCTGCTTTTGACATGTTTATTGTTTGTCTTTACAAACTGGACTTATTGATTTCTAAAGGTTATTGAAGATGTGTTAATTAGTTTGTAAAAACAAATTAAAAAAGTTAGTCATTATTATACTATAGCATAAAGGAAATGCCCTTAGGATATTAGACTACATGTATACAACCTGGCAAAACAATCAGCTATTGTTAGAAATGCCATCATGTTCAGCTGCTATTGAGAGAATCTTCTCAAACTTTGGCATGATTCAGTCAAAATTAAGAAATAGACTTGGTCTTGCTAAAGCAGGAAAGCTTGTTTTTTGCTACAGAATGTTAAGGGGGAAAGATGAAATAGATTGGTGAACTCTGAAACTGTATGGTTGAACTGAAAAGTGTAGATATAAAATTGTACTGACAGTTTTAACATATTTTTAATAAAAGTCTTTTGTATAAATATTATGTTTATATGAAGATTACAATTTCAAAAGTTGCCTGAAGTCCTTCTTAATGGTCCTACACCTAGGCTGTATACCCATATTTATTAAACTGATGTAATTTTCAACACTGTGTATTAAAATGTTAAGTTTTTAGCAACTTTGAAGAAATTAATTACATCTAAAAATCATATTTCCCACTTGAACTAAAATTTAGAGTATTTCCCAGGACGGTATTTCCCAGTGAATTCCCGCCACTGGTATTTCCCAGCCAACCCTGAGAAAAACTGCATAATTCGTCATAAAACAGCTTCAATAAACAACGACTTACCAGAAATTTCGAAAAATCTGCATCAAGTTACCCAGAAAAATATATTTGTTGTTTATTATTTGATAAAATAAGATGATGTAGTATTTATTAATACAAATGGTTTGGTAAAAAATATTCTGCCATCAAGTTTTAGTGTTTTTTTATACGGTAGTCCCCCTGCTTTATAAGACCACTCCCAACAAAGACCCCCCCCCCCCCCCCCCCTAAATCAGGCCAGATTTCAGAGGCACTGATAGTATAAAAATGGTAAAATTAGTATCTTCAAGAGAGGCCACCTTTCTTATAAGGCCGCCTTTTCATTGAACATTGAAGAAATTGTAGATTTATAGGAGGGGAGTGCTGTATAACAAATGATAAAGGTTTTTGTTTTATGAATGAATAATGATTTTCTCAATAATTGTAATTTCACCTCAGTAAAGTGGCCATCATGTTTGTGATCATATTGTAGTTGGATTTACAACTACCTGTGCAATCAGTGCCTATTACCACTAACATTGTGAATTTGAATTCTGCTTATGTGGGGTACTCAATACAATATTATGTGATAAAGTTTGTCAGTGACTTGCGGCAGGTCGTTGATTTTCTCCAGGTACTCTGGTTTCCTCCACAAATAAAACTGACTGCCACCATATAACTATTACCGTACATATAAATATTGATAAAAGTGGAGTTAAACACCATAACCCCCACTCATACCCCTAACCCCACTCCACTATATTAAAGCTATGTACATGAATAAATAATGAGATATAGGTAATTATTATTTCTTTTGACTATATTAAAGAGATATTGAAATAAATTTATATTCTGTTGATTTTTTTTAGGTAATTTGCACAGTCATATTCAAGTACACCATTCAGCGGAAAAACTGATGATATGCAAAGACTGCGATTATAAAACATCATCAAAGCGTTCCATGAGGGATCATGGGAAATGCCACGAACCAATAAATCCAGAGGTTGTCTGTCAAATGGCCAATTTCAAATGTGCCCGTAATGAGACATTGAAACCACATACAGATATCGATGAGAGGGACTTTTATTCCTGTAGTCATTGTGAATTCGTTACACGACACTATTCTAACTTAGAGCTTCATATAAAACATAAATACAGCCAGCAATACTATGAAAATAGGGTTAAACGAAGTAGTGGTAGCCATGGTAACAAAAAAGTGAAACAGGAAAGCAATAAAAAACGCAATAAAATTGAGAAACTAGTTTATAGCAAATTTCAGCGATTATATGAATGTGATCGATGTGACGAATCATTTGTGAGAGAGGACTCGTTGAAAAGCCATCTTAGACTCCATGATGAATTATCCAGGAATAATTTGAAACTTTCAACTGCCATGACAGTTTTGAAACTTCAAAAACCTGTAGTAAATCAGTTGAATTCTAAAACAAATAAATTTAAGAAAAGGTTGAGTCACACGTTTGTTGGTGAACAGTCAGAATCTATGCCAGTATCGTCTGAAGAGGAGCATACTCCAAGAACTTTATCTTCTGGTAATTTTTGTGACTATGAGCAGGAAACTGATTATGAAGAGCCAAGTACAGATACTGGTGTTTCTCAAACATACTGTAGGCATGATCAAGATGACAACTTGCAAAGTTTAAATAGAATTTCCAACCACAGAAGACAATTAGATTTTGATGCCGAACCTCTATTGGTGTGCCGCAATTCGTCAAATAAGCGTCGCTCATTTGAGACATCATCATTAAGAAATGATACAAGCCTTCGTAAACTTTCTTGTGAAAATGTCTCCGAACATTCTGGTAGCAAGAGAAACAAAAGTCTTGGTGATAATAATGCAGTTTCACAGAGGTCAGTTGCTGATTATTCAAGGTCACAACATGAATTACTGCATATTAATACTCTACAAAAGAAAGATATTTCAAGGAAAAACCTGCTTTCTAGTGAGTCCTTATCAAATAAAAAAATGCAACAAAAGAATAGTCCTCAAAAATCGAGGTCAGAGACAATTTCTAATTCACAACATGTGACCCAGACTGAAGCAGAGGTTGGCAGCCAGTTTGTAGAACAAGATGGATACATAACCGTCCCACAAACAAATGAACATGGCATACAGTATCAATTTCTTCAACAACCACAGCCGATTTGTCAAGTACCAAATATACAGCTGGTACAGAATATATCTCTTCCTCTGGTTCATCTACCTGATGGACAAATCATACCTGCTTATGGAGGCAGCCAGATTATTTCAGACGTAAATGTCGAACAGCCCGTCATTAGTGCAGCACTTTTAACAAGGCCTGCAAATGAAAATATTCAAACAATTCAGTTAATGGCTTCACCGAATGTTGGAATTATTCCACCGAGTAATAATCGTGTAATGGCTGCTCAAAATGTACCACAGATTGTTGAACTGGTTGACTCCTTAGGTAATCCTGTTTCTGCTCAGTTTATAGTGCCATCATCAGTGGGAACAGTTGAGGAAATGTCGTCTGCTACACTTCAAACAGTTAATATAACAGGTATACAAGATCATGTTGGTGTCATAGAACAACAAGTCATGACGGTACCGATACATGTTTTAGACATGTCACAGAATTGAAGTCCGGGGAGAATATTGTGTCCAGTTAGTGCTAAATTTTATACAATATATAAATATATTCATTTATGATTGATTTTATATTATGTATTGTATTGAGTTCAATAAATAATATGTTGTCTGTTTTACCAAAAAAATAAGATAAGATAGTATTTTGTATATATTGTTACATATCATTATTTCTGATTAATGTATTGATTGATGTTTAATGCCAACTTTAGCAGTATTTTAGCTATATTGTGGCATTCATTATTTCTGTGATTACGATCTGATTATTAAAATTAACTTTTATAATACCCTACACTCCTCCATATGTCTGACAGAACCTGATAAGAGGTCATATCCAGATGAACATTCATATGAATACTTATTAATCAACTACTGTTGTATTTACATCAATAAGATGAAAACTGCCTTTGTGATACAGATAGTACAAATCGGCCAATGCGGGACAAAACCGGCCAATGCAGATTTGTTTCTCGTATTGCACGACTTGATATGGCCAATATTGGTTTTCCGGATTCTCTCTAGATTTTACATATGTATCAACGATAAAATAGAGAAGCACTGTCATTGTCGTTAGATGAAACAAAATGGAAAGGAAGCGAAAGAAAATAAACAAATAAAATTGTTTTAACTCGAGAGTAACTGTAATGAAACCAGAAAGTCATTGAAAAATCATTGTTCATGCTTAAAAATTTTGTCATGAATTTATTAAAATGTTGAACTCTTTGAAGCAAAAGGAAAAAAACACAAGACAATATTTTATGGTTAATTAATAAATATATCATTACATGATGATTTCCGTATTGGCCTAGTTATTAGTTCTTGGCTTGCTGTATTGGGCTTCGGCTTTGCCTCACGCCAATACAGCTACCATCGGACTAGGCCAATACGGAAATCATAACCCAATAATATGATATTATTAAAACCAATAACTAATCAGAGAGCTTTATGTTTGTGATGCAATAATAAGAAAACGTAAAAGGCACCGTTGAGATTTTACCAGCGACAATTTCATTGCCGGATCATGAATACATCTGGACATGACCTGAAGTTGAGTTCTGTCAGAGTTAGAGAGTCTACCCTATTATAACATCTGATCAAATTACCGTAAATTATTAATAAGTGTAAGGCCTTACTTAAAATTCATCAGTTAGGTTTAATTTAAGCACAAGTCCATTTTCAAAGTCCAATTACAAGGCAAGAATGATCCTGAGAGTTTAGGCATGTGAGTTTATACTCTACGAAGTGAAATGGCAATGGTTATAATGTCTTTGATCTGTCTGTCAAAAAATCCTTGTCGCCAAGAACAGTCATTTCTTATCTGATTTCCTTAAAGATTTTGTGGAGGTTTTTA
Source organism: Bathymodiolus septemdierum (assembly GCA_963383655.1). NCBI lineage: Eukaryota > Metazoa > Mollusca > Bivalvia > Mytilida > Modiolidae > Bathymodiolus > Bathymodiolus septemdierum. The sequence continues at coordinate 70,196,077 of OY726521.1, read as the reverse complement.
TTACCAATGGTAGATATAAGTTCAAACAAGATATGATTATAATCTAACGATTATGAAGTCTCTCAAACCGGCCACTGACACTATCTACCCACATATCAAATTTTGATGATATCGGACAATGTTGAATTTTTACCCCCCATTTTTATGCCGTGTTTTGGCAGCCATTTTGAAAATGGCAGACATCTTGAAAATTTTGAAAACGCAGAATTGCTCCTCTAATGGTAACCTATCACTATGTCAAAATTTATGTCTCTATCATTATCCAGTTAGAAGTTATCAACATTAATGTACGAAATTTCAAGTTTCCCATAGGATTCTATAGTAACCCCCACCCCCTTTGAACCCCCAAAAATATGGCTTTGACCCCCTTTACCACAAATCTGAAAACTTTAGGATCAACTAGAAACATATATCTACAACTCCACCAAGTTTCATGAAATTCTGTCCTGTAGTTCCTGAGATCTGCCGTGGACAAGTTCATGGTGCACGGAAAGAAAGGAGAATAACAAGAACAAGAACAAGAATAATAATAATAATAATAAGAAACGGAGCAAAAACAATAAGTCTCCAAACTTTGTTTGGGAGACTTAATAACAGCCATTTTAAAAAAGTAAATCTTCAGTTTTCTTTATTTTATGAGTCTGTCATCGTTAGCATTGTTCCCCTCTGTAAACACAATGACACAGAATGAAGGCTGGAACTGATTTGGGGGATTGTAAGCTTATCAGTTTCCAAAAAAGAGGCACCAAGGTGCCAAACAGGGTGTTTTCTGTTTGTTGTATGTGGAGTACTCTTTATTGTTTAGCTGTTTACATGAGGTTTTTAAAATTAATTCCTTTGGAAATTACCTTTCAGAAAAATGCATGGCTTTATTTACCGTTTTTGACATAAAAGGGGTCAAAATGGGGGAATTAAAAAAATTGAACTTTCACTTTATTTATATTTTTTTATCCAATTTTGTTGATTTTTTTTTCTTCCAATTTTAATGCAGTTTTTTCCCCAAATTATTTTGAGTCAATAAAGAAAATTACCTACATGTATTTTATTTTGGACAAAGTCCCACGTTTCGTAGATTCGAAATGTATGTACACAATTTATATTTTACATCTAAGCATTAATTTTCTAATTAGAATGTCATACATTATTTACTGCCAGAAATCTGCATCTGTCAAAATAACACACAACACATATCTGCATATATAAAAATAAATATATACCTGTAGATATCGAATTTACTACACAACCACACACCATTTTTGGAATAACCATCATCAAGTACACTCAAAAAAGTTAGAAAGCCAAATAAATTAGAAGTTTGGGGAGCAAGTAAATCAAAGGACCTAAAGCAGTATAACGGAAATCGGCTAAGGCTACCTATGTCTGAGGGAGGAGAACAAGTAAATCAAAGGACCTAAAGCAGTATAACGGAAATCGGCTAAGGCTACCTATGTCTGAGGGAGGAGAACAAGTAAATCAAAGGACCTGTAAAGCAGTATAACGGAAATCGGCTAAGGCTACCTATGTCTGAGGGAGGAGAACAAGTAAATCAAAGGACCTAAAGCAGTATAACGGAAATCGGCTAAGGCTACCTATGTCTGAGGGAGGAGAACAAGTAAATCAAAGGACCTGTAAAGCAGTATAACGGAAATCGGCTAAGGCTACCTATGTCTGAGGGAGGAGAACAAGTAAATCAAAGGACCTGTAAAGCAGTATAACGGAAATCGGCTAAGGCTACCTATGTCTGAGGGAGGAGAACAAGTAAATCAAAGGACCTAAAGCAGTATAACGGAAATCGGCTAAGGCTACCTATGTCTGAGGGAGGAGAACAAGTAAATCAAAGGACCTAAAGCAGTATAACGGAAATCGGCTAAGGCTACCTATGTCTGAGGGAGGAGAACAAGTAAATCAAAGGACCTAAAGCAGTATAACGGAAATCGGCTAAGGCTACCTATGTCTGAGGGAGGAGAACAAGTAAATCAAAGGACCTAAAGCAGTATAACGGAAATCGGCTAAGGCTACCTATGTCAGGGAGTAGAACAAGTAAATCAAAGGACCTAAAGCAGTATAACGAAAATCGGCTAAGGCTACCTATGTCTGAGGGAGGAGAACAAGTAAATCAAAGGACCTAAAGCAGTATAACGGAAATCGGCTAAGGCTACCTATGTCTGAGGGAGGAGAACAAGTAAATCAAAGGACCTAAAGCAGTATAACGGAAATCGGCTAAGGCTACCTATGTCTGAGGGAGAAGAACAAGTAAATCAAAGGACCTGTAAAGCAGTATAACGGAAATCGGCTAAGGCTACCTATGTCTGAGGGAGAAGAACATAATTTTTATTAAACAAATATTATGTAGGAACTAAATTTCAATAACATGTATATCTAATAAGCCATTATCAGTGCTGAAGCACTGAATACTGGGAGGATGATACATTCGGGATCTAATAGTCCACTAGCAGAGTTATGGATCCAGTCGACCAGTGATAGTAATATTTAGACATCATTACTGAGTACCCGAATAAACAGAAGTATGAATGTTAAATATTTGATATATATCACTGTAAAAGTTTGTTGTGGTATTATCATGTCTTATTGTCTAGACGCTAATTCATCTTAGATTTATTAACATTAATGCATACAATTTCAATAAGACAAACGAAGAGATAGAAAGCAAATATTTTTAGAAACAAATGAATGAATGATATTTTTGCTGATTTGAATTTAAAAAGAAATTTTTATGGGACCGTCGTGGTCGTAATCGTATGGCAGTTGGATATACAACTACCTGTGTAATTAATGGCGAGGTGTACTCGATACAATTTTATGTGATAAAGTTTGTCAGTGACTTGCGGCAGGTCGGTCTTTTTCTCCGGTTACCTCCACCAATAAAACTGACCACCACGATATAACTGAAATATTGTTGAAAGTGGCGTTAAGCACCATAACCATTTAAGGATTGATCGCATTTTTTGTTCGGTTCATGAAGAAATAACCTCAATCAGGTTGTACACACCGGGTAACCCGCCTAGCGGGTTACGCAAGGGTGTGTACAATCTGATTGAGGTTATTTCGAATGAACCGAACAAATAATTTCGATCAATCCTTATAAATTAATTCAAACTTTTTTTGCTATGATATTGAAAAATATATTTATTTTTACAAAATAAGGCAAATAATCGGAAAGAAATTTAAATAACCCCAAAGGTACCTCATTTAAAGAAAATCACCTGATGACAACGGCACGCGACGCCTTGAGAACGACGTCTATTTTTCGATTCCGTACATTGACAAATAACCTCAACTTTTTAAACCAATCAAAACACGTATAAAATGACATGTGACTCTAAAATTAATTTATAACCCAATACAATGTTGAGTACAAAGCAAATAGTTTTTAAAATATATAGCCATAGGGAGGATTACATACTTTATAAAGAACAGAGTCTGTTAATAAAAATGTAGATATCAAACCTAGCGCGTATAGGCTATGTTCCATGAATATCTGACACTCGATTTAAACTTCTATTCATTAGTATCTATACTCCACAATGTGGTTGTTCTCCATTACTAGAAATGAATTCAACGTTTGAAATTTCACAATGACAAGGAAACGAATTTGGTAATTCGGTAACTGTCGAACCAAATCCCCCGTGCATTGAAGGCACATTCGAGAAACTATAAGGTATCAAGCTAACCGTAAAATTGGGATCGATGGGATAGAAATGGCTGCCATAACTATGAAAACACAACATAAATATTGTTTAACTGTTTTTTGTCTCAAACTCGAAAACTATAACGGATATGTTTTTTAAAGGGACTAAAATTAGTTCGGAATCCACTAGAGTTTGGTAGACATTTGTATCGGTTGTCACGGATACAGTTTACAGAAATTACCGGTTATACGGTTATACGGTAGTTATTATTATTCATGTTTCTGATGCAGACCATCTTGGTGGTATACTAGCTTGCAATGAGCATGCTCCCCACGAGTCGGGTAGATCATGGGTTCGAAGCTTCAATCCCTTGCCGGGTCAAACCAAAGACTAATACAAATAGGATTTGCCGCTTACAGGGGAAAGTCCCGGACTAGTGCATAATCTGTGTTTTCCGACGATGTAGACATGTAATCAAAAGTTTGGCCCCGTATGTAGTTGTTGAACATTTTTACTACCCTTCAGATGTTGAAGAAAGGCTGGTGGTTCATACGATCAGACCAGTGTGCTTGCATACTATTGTCAATATATAGTTGTTTGTTGAGTAATGATTTGATTTTTGGTGTTTTAATGCCACTTTCAGCAATATTTCAGCTATATCATGGCGACCAGTGGTGGAGGAAGCCGGAGCACCCGGAGAGAGCCACCGAACATGGGCAAGCAGCTGGTAAAATTTATCACTTGCGGTTGCGAGTTGAGTGCACCCTTTTTTGTAATTTATAAAGGCGGGCGCGAACACACGCCGTATTGGTGATGGGCTTGTATGAGTTGTTAGGTAATCCGACTACCTAACTCATTGAGCAACCCGGGCCCTCGTTTGTTGAGTAATAACCACGCATCTGGGATATGGAATTCTACACACCAAATAACATAATAAACGATAAAGTTTTCTAGATGTACCGTTTATTGACAGAAGTAAAGAGTATCGCTCAACTGCACGATAGGGACCATTTCACACTAATGTTCATTATTGAAGACGCTCCTGTGACGTTAAGTGTAGAATAGCAATACAAGTTCCGTTTCTTAAGTTTGTGTCCAAAATTGAATAGTCTCTTATGACCATTTACATCCAATATCCCTTCTTGCGAACCATAATGTAACCACAACACGTATACTAGAATGACGTTGCCAGATAATCGTTGATTGTAGTCAGACTTGATATACATGTACTTAAATATATTGGTTTAGATCATGTCATGTGACATTCTGTTAATTCTGATATGGTTGATTGAACATTATACTGAATTAGTGACACTCGCTCTAGCATTTTTTATTGAACATTATACTGAATTAGTGACACTCACTCTAGCATTTTTCATTGACACTCTTTTGTGTTGTTCAAAACTTGACACTCGAGTTCACACTTTACCGTAAAAAAACATGTGAGAACTTTGTCGTACTCGTTATCCAAAGTCGTCCAATCAGAAAAACGTTTATATACATATATTGGAAACAGTGTTCCGAATGGATTGGCTGATTTTCGAGTGTGAGTACAACAATCGTAATCACTGAAAAGCTTCATAACAGAAAGACATGGAATAAATGTGGTTATCGCCCTTTGACTACAATCGTACTTCCTAATTACAAGCATCACGAAAATAAGTTTTGATATAAAACTTCATTTGCAATACGCTGTTGAAACCTTAGCATATTAAGTAAACAGTCAGTCATCACAATATTTCATTAAATTGCTATAAAGATTTAACAACATTTGACAGAAATGGCTGTTTTAATACTCAACAGAATTTATATTAATCTGGCACAAATACTGTAAGATTTCTTTCTGAAGATTCCAATATTAAGTCATCAATTTCGTGATAGATTATTGTGTTATTGCATTACTATTTTTGTAAAACATGATAGGGAGAAACCTTTTACGAATATAAATCGATACCAATTTGAAATGGAGTGGCGAGGGGGTGACAGGGAACCAGATCACGTCTCTGAAACGTTTTATTTTTATTATCCCCACTCTTATAATGGTTGGGGGCTTTACAGGATTATCCCTGTCCACCCATCGTTTCGTTTGTTTGTTCAATCTAAAATATGGGGTATAGCACAATTCATTAAAACCTATACAGAAGTACCTGTAGTGATTAGACTTGTGGAGAATAGTGGACCAGTCTGTTTATTATCAGCACAATAATTAGTAGAATTTCCTGATGATAAAGATGTATCTCAAGATGAGTCTGAATTAGAATGTACGGAAGGCGAATCTGCTGAGGAGGAGGAAGAAGAATAACTGAAAGATAGTACTAATCAGAGAAAAGCTTCCACACAAAAATCTTCCAAGGAAAAGGAAAAAGGGAATATTGAAGTGAGCTGTGGCGAATCGGAAGATGAGGATGATGAAAAGGATGAAATGTACGATGATGAAGAGGATGATGACGAGGATGAACTGAACGATGATGAAGAGGATGAAATGGACGATGATGACGTGGATGAAATAGACGATGATGAAGAGGATGAAATGGACGATGATGAAGAGGATGACATGGACGACGATGACGTGGATGAAATAGACGATGATGACGAGGATGAAATGGACGATGATGAAGATGATAACGAGGATGAAATGGACGATGATGACGAGGATGAAATGAATGATGATGAAGAGGATGAAATGGACGATGATGAAGAGGATGATGACGATGATGACGAGGATGAAATAGACGATGATGAAGAGGATGAAATGGACGATGACGTGGATGAAATGACGACGATGAAGAGGATGATGATGATGAGGAGGAGAAAAAAGACAGTAGTCCAGAAAAAAGTGATAAAAAAGGGAAAAATGGAAAGGATGTGAAGAAGAAAGGTGATTCCAATATGAAGAAGGATGAAGAAGGGTGGAAAGGCATCCAAAGAAGGAAATACTTCTAAAAAATCCAGGAAGACCAGCAAAGCCAAATAGAACGTTCAGTTATGAAAAATAGACTTCAGTTTTCTACATAGTTTGTTAAATAAAATGTTCACAAGCATATTTAGACAGGCAGTATGCTAAGTTTGGTGTTGTAATGTTTTCGTATAATATGAACATGATAATATTAAACAAATTTTCAACGGTAAATATGCCAAGGTAAGTATGTTCTCCTTTGCTAGGTGTTTGCTTTAAGATGAGAAGGGTAGACACATTGTTTTACGTTGACTGGTACCTTTATTAAAAGAAAGTTTATGAACAACCACCTTTCACATCAAACAATTGGAAAGTACAAAAAAAACCCGCGATATATGACATTTCCATACATTTCAAAATATTACGAAAGGTATCACCACTGATGTGAGTTCGAATCTAGATCAGGACGAAGTGCACAACATTATGTGATACAGTTTGTCATTGACTTGCGACAGGTCGGTGGTTTTCTCCGGGTCCTCCGGTTTTCTCCGCCAATAAAACTGACAGCCACGATATACTTAAGTATTGTTGAAAGTGGCGTTAAACACAATCAAACAAACAAACAAACAAACAAAAAAGATATATTGCATCAGGAGAACTACAGAACATTGAAGTTTCCTTGTCCAAATTAGTTATCATTGAGTCTTCTGCAAATCAAATAAATAATTGCTGATGCATTCGGAATCCCTGCGCAGTCAGACGTTGATAACTTTCCTATCATGATATCACCCGATATCTGCAGTTGTATGCAAAGGCTAGGAAAGACAAGAGTAGAGAAGCAACCAAATTTATAACGCAACAGTGGAGACCAAGTGAAACCAAACTGGGTCATATAATGCTAATTGAAAGGTCATTACAATGTTTTGTGTATTTCTAGATGACCACTAATTAGTAAGAACGGATATGGTGTAAATGAAAGAGACAAACTATCCAATTTTACACTCGAATGCAAATTAAAGTAAAGGAACATCTCTTTTATTACTGTCCCACTGTTCCACATTTCACAAGCACAGTAGGGTCTTCAATAATGAGCACAACTCGTACCCCGAAATGGGTGTGAAACAGCCTCCAGCCTAGAGATCACAATATGTTTAAGCAGCCTCTAGCCTAGAGATCACAATCTGTTTAAACAGCCTCTATCCTAGAGATCACAATCTGTTTAAACAGCCTCTAGCCTAGAGATCACAATCTGTTTAAACAGCCTCTAGCCTAGAGATCACAATCTGTTTAAACAGCCTCTAGCCTAGAGATCACAATCTGTTTAAACAGCCTCTAGCCTAGAGATCACAATCTGTTTAAACAGCCTCTAGCCTAGAGATCACAATCTGTTTAAACAGCCTCTAGCCTAGAGATCACAATCTGTTTAAACAGCCTCTATCCTAGAGATCACAATCTGTTTAAACAGCCTCTAGCCTAGAGATCACAATCTGTTTAAACAGCCTCTATCCTAGAGATCACAATCTGTTTAAACAGCCTCTAGCCTAGAGATCACAATCTGTTTAAACAGCCTCTAGCCTAGAGATCACAATCTGTTTAAACAGCCTCTAGCCTAGAGATCACAATCTGTTTAAACAGCCTCTATCCTAGAGATCACAATCTGTTTAAACAGCCTCTAGCCTAGAGATCACAATCTGTTTAAACAGCCTCTAGCCTAGAGATCACAATCTGTTTAAACAGCCTCTAGCCTAGAGATCACAATCTGTTTAAACAGCCTCTAGCCTAGAGATCACAATCTGTTTAAACAGCCTCTAGCCTAGAGATCACAATATGTTTAAACAGCCTCTAGCCTAGAGATCACAATCTGTTTAAACAGCCTCTAGCCTAGAGATCACAATCTGTTTAAACAGCCTCTAGCCTAGAGATCACAATCTGTTTAACATCACATCTCTCACTTGCTCCCCTTTACTGATATGTCGCGGCGTGGGAGATAAACCACTTTACGGGTCACACCCGAGTGATCTTTTTCGAACAAACGGATTTCAATATTGTGTCTACCATGTTTATTTTAGTATTGTAACTGTTATGATGATCTTAGTATTATCGTGACTATCATGTTGATCTTAGCATTACTGCTTCTGTCATTTTGATTTTCCGCATTGTCGTAGGGCCCAGGTGGCTCAATGAGTTAGGTAGTTGGATTACCTAACAACTCATACAAGCCTAACAACAATACTGCGTGGGTTCGCACCCGGCTTTGTAAATTACAAAAAAGGGTGCACTCGACTCGCAGTCGCAAGTGATAAAGCTTACCAGTTGCTTGCTTATGGTCGGTGGTTCTCTCCGTGTACTCCGGCTTCTTCCACCACTAAAACTGGTCGCCACGATATAGCTGAAATATTGCTGAAAGTGGCGCTAAAACACTAAAAATCAAAATATCAATTCGCATTGTCGTGACATTTATGATTGGGCTGTCGTGACATCGATCGTATATTAGTTTTATTTTAGTAATTTCGTGACTATAATGTTGAAACTATTATGAAGTCATCGCTACAAAAATTATACGGTCGTCATCACGATCTGGTTGACCGATATGAAATATCCATATCTAAATTGACAATGGATCTTTTACTTCTTAGGTAGATTTTTTTCTTTCATCTATCATTACCAAGACCTTTACCCGTCCTGACTGTATATATGAGAAGCACGGCGGGTGTCTTATAAGAAGCAGAAACTGTTTATACCCTTCCCGAGCACCTGGGTTCACCCCCGGTTTTTGGTGGGATCCGTGTTGCTCATCTTTTTAATGTTCTGTGTTGTTTTGTTTTGTTTTGTTTGTATTCGTCCTCTGTCCTGTGTACCCAATGTTGCCAGTGTCTCTGGGTTGTCCATTCTTGATAGCTCCTTCGGGTTTCTCTAACGTCTATGCCTAAGCATAGTTTTGACATTTGTTTTTCAGTTTTGCTTAGAAAATGTTCTAGTATTAATCAGTAGGAATATGTTCCACTTGTCGTAAACACTTTCCTCATTCATGACTTATCACTGGGTGTGTAACTAGATTAAACACGACGGGTGCCACTAGTGGAACAGGAACTGCCTACCCTTCCGGAGCACCTGAGTTTACTCTGGGTTTTTAGTGGGGTTCGTGTTACTCGATCCTTAGTTTTATGTGTATGTTTTGTAGATCTTTGTTTGTCCCGTTTCTTTTGCTCATTGTGTTGTCTGTTTTTCTTCGATTTACGGATTCTAATTGCCCCTTTGGTATCTTCAAGCTCTTCGTATCACATAAAGAAAATAGATTTTGATTTCTAAACGGAATCAGTTAAGAAAAACTGAAGATATGCTATAAGGTGGTAACATTTCGAATATCCAAAGTACACCCGAGGCATTATTAAAAATCCGAAATATACAAAAATTGTATACATGTCTCTGATGATGCAGGAAATATTTACCCTTCCGGGACACATGAGTTCACCACTGGTTCCTTGTGTTATTCGTGTTGCCCAATCATTAGTTTTCTATGCAGTGTTTTGTAGGCCATTGTTTCTCCTTTTATCATTTGTCTTTTTGGCCATTGTGTTGTCTGTCCGTCTTCGATATACGGCTTCTAATTACCGATTTGGTATATTCAAACTTTTGGTTGATGCTTCATGAATATACTAGTCCAAGTTGAACATTATATCTGGCCTACTAGTATACTAGTATTTTACCAGCTCAATAAATGAAATGATATTAAAATTTGCATTTTTGTTTCTTTTTACCAAGATCTCTCCAATGGAGCCCCTTTAATAAATGTTCCAGATGATTCTTATAAGACTTAAATATCATATTCTTGTAAGTTTGATAAAACATGATGTAGCTTAGTATTAAATTATATCTATTTCTATGCACAGAAGTAATTTGAATTGACACATTAGTCGATTAACTAGTAAGGGGAATGATATCAATTATGATTTCCCATAATTCCTGATAATAATTAAGTAATCTTATTGTCAGCTTCCATAAAGTGATGATTGATGAGGGCAATTTGTATCTAGGAAAATGATATGCTTTTAAAGGAAATGGTGTTATTTCGTATAAGATGAACACTTCCCCTTCCAAAGCGCTATACAGATAATTGACTAGGTGTACTATGCCCGATGTCTTGTGGTTTTTGTGGTCTGTTATTGTTTATGAGATATGTTTTGATGAATATAGCATATCAGTATCCATTTGGTTTTATCAAAGTTTGTTTGTTTGTTTGATGGTGCTTCACGCCACTTTCAACAATATTTCAGTTATATCGTGGCGGTCAGGTTTATTGGTCACAGTGGAGGAAACTGGAGGACTCGGAAAAAACCACCGACCTGTCGTAAGTCACTGACAAACTCATTTATTAGAAACATATTTTTTTTTAAATGAAAAAAAATTGCAATTAAAATATCACAATTTTTGTAATAAAAACGTAGATATCAAATTTAGTGCGCGCGACTCGTTTCTGGAATCACCTTCATCAGGTACGTTCAAAATCGAAAGATTGGAAAACCAAATAATTTAAAATTCCTTGGGGGCAATGAAACTAAAGTGCCTAAACAGGATAGCCAAAATCTAAGGCTAAGGTCACATATGCCTGAGGGAGGAGAAGCTTAATTTTAATAATAATTACATTATTGTAAGTCGGATGGATCTAAAAAAAAAGTAGATGCACTGTTATTACCCTTTAGTGTATCAAAACACGTATAACAAAGGTAAATAATACTAAGTAAGATCAAGATGATAGAAATCAAGCAATCACAATCCTGATATACTGGTTAGGGGTTAGGGTTATGGTGTTTAACGCCACTTTCAACAATATTTCAGTTATATCGTGGCGGTCAGTTTTATTGGTGGAGGAAACTGGAGTACCCGGAGAAAACCACCGACCTGTCGCAAGTCACTGACAAACTTGATCACATAATGATGTATATCGAGTACACCTCGCCTGAGTGGGATTCGATCTCACCGTGCAACGTTAGTGGTGATAGGCACTGATTGCATAGGTAGTTATAAATCCAACTGTCATACGATCACGACCACGACTGCCCCTCTGGCATACGAAACAAATTTGACACCTAATGTAATGTAAAAAAAAATCAGAAACGAAAACTGAAAAGAGCCATTTTACATATATGAATAAGTGCACAGAGTTTACGTATAGAAACTGGGAGATATGAAAGAAAACCAAACAAAGAATATAAATTAATAAAAATTGTAAGAGAAGAAAGAACACGTCTTTACTGTAATAATAATGATGTAGAAGATGAAATGCACTTCCTCTTCCTCTTAAAATGTCCATTATATAGCGTTAAAAGAAAGATATGGACTTTATTTGTAATGATAATAATCAAGTCGCCTCTCTTCAAACTAAAGTCAAATTTTACTGGTTACTGAATAATGAAAATATAAATATTATAACTAAATTGTCTAAATTTATTCTAAAAAACTCTGAAAAAAGATCTTCCTTTAACCAGAACACATGACAACCTATTGATATTAAATTCATATGTGTGCAAGCTTATGTTTATATTTATATTTAGTATATCCTCAATATACATGTACAATTAATATCTTAGCTCCACACCTCATAGATACCTATACTCAGTCCTCCTCTCAAGGGCAGCTAGTTCATATCATATGATATACTATTGCATAAAATTATCTATGTTCATTATTCATGACTCATGCATGTTGTATTATGTAAATTATGTTTTTGTTTTGTTTTGTGTTTGTGTGGTATTCTTTCTTTTTTAGATTTCCCTCTTTGCATGTTTTCTTTATATGCCCTTGTGGGCCCAAAATTGGTTTAATAAAATTATCTATCTATCTATTATCTATCTATTCCAGTAGAAATAAACCTGAACTTGTCGCATTGACAGGCAGCTAGATAATGACATTACAATAAGGAATGGAACATAAGGTCATAAATTAAAACAATTTGATTTGCTTAAAAATCAAATCTCAATATTTTCATGCTATTCTCCGAAACGCTGGAAAATAATTTTAGTTTCATATTCTAAAAGTAACCAGAGGACCACTGCGTTATCGATCATATGGTATTTGGATTATCATCTACCTTTGCATTCAGTTCCTACTACCACTTTGTTAAATTCGAATCCCGTTCAAGTGAGGTGTGCTCGATACAACATTATGTGGTAAAGTTTGTCAGTGACTTGCGGCAGGTCGGTGGTTTTCTCCCTGTACTCCGGTTTCCTCCACCAATAAAACTGACCGCCATGATATAACTGAAATATTGCTGAAAGTGGCTTTAAACACCATAACCCCTAACCCTACCACCACTAAGTTGAATTCGATTCCCACTGGTGACGAGGTGCAATGGATATAACTTTACAGGTAAAACTGTGACATAAATAAAATATTGATGATACCATTGGACACTAATAAGCACCAGCAGAGGTATCGACTTGATAGTCATAAATACAGCAGAGGTATCAACTTGATGATAGACATAAATACAGCAGAGGTATCGACTTGATGATAGTCATAAATACAGCAGAGGTATCGACTTGATGATAGACATCAATACAGCAGAGATATCGACTTGATGATAGTCATCAATACAGCAGAGGTATCGACTTGATGATAGTCATAAATACAGGAGAGGTATCGACTTGATGATAGTCATAAATACAGCAGAGGTATCGACCTGATGATAGTCATAAATACAGCAGAGGTATCGACTTGATGATAGTCATAGATACAGCAAAGGTATCGAATTGAGGATAGTCATAAATATAGCAGAGGTATCGACTTGATGATAGTCATAAATACAGCAGAGGTATCGACTTGATGATAGTCATAAATACAGCAGTGGTATCGACTTGATGATAGTCATAAATACAGCAGAGGTATCGACTTGATGATAGTCATAGATACAGCAGAGGTATCGACTTGATGATAGTCATCAATACAGCAGAAGTATCGACTTGATGATAGTCATAAATACAGCAGAGGTATCGACTTGATGATAGTCATACATACAGCATAGGTATTGACTTGACGATAGGCATAAATACAGCAGAAGTATCGACTTGATGATAGTCAAAAATACAGCAGAGGTATCGACTTGATGATAGTCATAAATACAGTAGAGATATCAACTTGAAGATAGTCATAAATACAGCAGAGGTATCGACTTGATAATAGGCATCAATACAGTAGATATATCGACTTGATAATAGGCATAAATACAGTAGAGGTATCGACTTGATGATAGTCATAAATACAACAGAGGTATCGACTTGATGATAAGCATAAATACAGCAGAGGTATCGATTTGATGTTAGTCATAAATACAGCAGAGGTATCGACTTGATGTTAGTCATAAGTACAGCAGAGGTATCGACTTGATGAAAAGCATAAATACAGCAGAGGTATCGACTTGATGTTAGTCATCAATACAGCAGAGGTATGGACTTGATGATAGTCATAATTACAGCAGAGGTATCGACTTGATGATAGGCATCAATACAGTAGAGATATCGACTTGATGATAGTGATCAATACAGCAGAGGTATCGACGTGATAATAGGCATCAATACAGTAGAGGTATCGACTTGATTATAATCATAAATACAGCAGAGGTATCGACTTGATGATAGTCATAAATACACTAGAGGTATCGACTTGATGATAGTCATCAATACAGCAGAGGTATCGACTTGATGATAGTCATCAATACAGCAGAGGTATCGACTTGATGATAATCATAAATACAGCAGATGTATCGACTTGATAATAGACATCAATACAGTAGAGGTATCGATTTGATAATAGACATCAATACAGCAGAGGTATCGACTTGATGATAGTCATCAATACAGTAGAGGTATCGACTTGATGATAGTCATAAATACAGCAGAGGTATCGACTTGATGATAAGTCATAAATACAGTAGAGGTATCGACTTGATGAGAGTCATAAATACAGCAGAGATATCGACTTGATGATAGTCATAAATACATCAGAGGTATCGACTTGATGTTAGTCATCAATACAGCAGAGGTATCGACTTGATGATAGACATCAATACAGTAGAGATATCGACTTCATGATAGTGATCAATACAGCAGAGGTATCGACGTGATAATAGGCATCAATACAGTACAGGTATCGACTTGATTATAATCATAAATACAGCAGAGGTATCGACTTGATGATAGTCATAAATACAGCAGAGGTATCGACTTGATGATAGTCATCAATACAGCAGAGGTATCGACTTGATGATAGTCATAAATACAGCAGATGTATCGACTTGATAATAGACATCAATACAGTAGAGGTATCGATTTGATAATAGACATCAATACAGCAGAGGTATCGACTTGATGATAGTCATCAATACAGCAGAGGTATCGACTTGATGATAGGCATAGATAAAGCAGAGGTATCGACTTGATGATAGTAATAAATAGAGCAGAGGTATCGACTTGATGATAGTCAAAAATACAGCAGAGGTATCGACTTGATGATAGTCATGAATACAGTAGAGGTATCGACTTGATGATAGTCATAAATACAGCAGAGGTATCGACTTGATGATAAGGCATAAATACAGCAGAGGTATCGACTTGATGAGAGTCATAAATACAGCAGAGGTATCGACTTGATGATCGTCACCAATACAGCAGAGATATCGACTTGACGATAGTCATGAATACAGCAGAGGTATCGACTTGATGATAGTCATAAATACAGTAGAGGTATCGACCTGATGATAGTCATAAATACAGCAGAGGTATCAACTTGATGATAGTCATAAATACAGCAGAGGTATCGACTTGATGATAGTCATCAATAAAGCAGAGATATCGACTTGATGATAGACATAAATACAACAAAGGTATCGACTTGATGATAGTCATGAATACAGCAGAGGTATCGACTTGATGTTAGTCATAAATACAGCAGAGGTATCGACTTGATGATAGTCATCAATACAGCAGAGGTATCGACTTGATGATAGTCATCAATACAGCAGAGGTATCGACTTGATGATAGGCATCAATACAGTAGAGATATCGACTTCATGATAGTGATCAATACAGCAGAGGTATCGACGTGATAATAGGCATCAATACAGTACAGGTATCGACTTGATTATAATCATAAATACAGCAGAGGTATCGACTTGATGATAGTCATAAATACAGCAGAGGTATCGACTTGATGATAGTCATCAATACAGCAGAGGTATCGACTTGATGATAGTCATAAATACAGCAGATGTATCGACTTGATAATAGACATCAATACAGTAGAGGTATCGATTTGATAATAGACATCAATACAGCAGAGGTATCGACTTGATGATAGTCATCAATACAGCAGAGGTATCGACTTGATGATAGGCATAGATAAAGCAGAGGTATCGACTTGATGATAGTAATAAATACAGCAGAGGTATCGACTTGATGATAGTCAAAAATACAGCAGAGGTATCGACTTGATGGTAGTCATGAATACAGTAGAGGTATCGACTTGATGAGAGTCATAAATACAGCAGAGGTATCGACTTGATGAATGTCACCAATACAGCAGAGATATCGACTTGACGATAGTCATGAATACAGCAGAGGTATCGACTTGATGATAGTCATCAATACAGCAGAGGTATCGACTTGATGATAGTCATAAATACAGCAGATGTATCGACTTGATAATAGACATCAATACAGTAGAGATATCGATTTGATAATAGACATCAATACAGCAGAGGTATCGACTTGATGATAGTCATCAATACAGCAGAGGTATCGACTTGATGATAGGCATAGATAAAGCAGAGGTATCGACTTGATGATAGTAATAAATACAGCAGAGGTATCGACTTGATGATAGTCAAAAATACAGCAGAGGTATCGACTTGATGATAGTCATGAATACAGTAGAGGTATCGACTTGATGAGAGTCATCAATACAGCAGAGGTATCGACTTGATGAATGTCACCAATACAGCAGAGATATCGACTTGACGATAGTCATGAATACAGCAGAGGTATCGACTTGATGATAGTCATAAATACAGCAGAGGTATCGACCTGATGATAGTCATAAATACAGCAGAGGTATCAACTTGATGATAGTCATAAATACAGCAGAGTTATCGACTTGATGATAGTCATCAATAAAGCAGAGATATCGACTTGATGATAGACATAAATACAACAGAGGTATCGACTTGATGATAGTCATGAATACAGCAGAGGTATCGACTTGATGTTAGTCATAAATACAGCAGAGGTATCGACTTGATGATAGTCATCAATACAGCAGAGGTATCGACTTGATGATAGTCATGAATTCAGCAGAGGTATCGACTTGATGATAGTCATCAATACAGCAGAGGTATCGACTTGATGTTAGTCATACATACAGCAGAGGTATCGACTTGATGATAGTCATCAATAGAGCAGAGGTTTCGACTTGATGATAGTCATCAATACAGCAGAGGTATCGACTTGATGATAGTCATCAATACAGCAGAGGTATCGACTTGATGACAGTCATAGATACAGCAGAGGTATCGACTTGATGATAGTCATCAATACAGCAGATGTATCGACTTGATGATAGTCATCAATACAGCAGAGGTATCGGCTTGATGTTAGTCATAAATACAGCAGAGGTATCGACTTGATGATAGTCATAAATACAGCAGAGGTATCGACTTGAGATTAGTCATGAATACAGCAGAGGTATCGACTTGATGTTAGTCATTAATACAACATAGGTATCGACTTGATGATAAGTCATAAATATAGCAGAGGTATCGACTTGATGATAGTCATAGATACAGCAGAGGTATCGACTTGATGTTAGTCATAAATACAACATAGGTATCGACTGAATGATAAATCATAAATACAGCAGAGGTATCGACTTGATCATAATCATTAATACAGCAGAGGTATCGACTTGATGATAGACATAAATACAGCAGAGGTATCGATTTGATAATAGGCATCAATAGAGCAGAGGTATCGACTTAATGATAGGCATAAATACAGCAGAGGTATCGACTTGATGATAGTCATGAATATAGCAGAGGTATCGACTTGATGATAAACATAAAGAGAGAAGAGGTATCGACTTGATGATAGTCATAAATACAGCAGATGTATCGACTTGATGTTAGTCATAAATACAGCAGAGGTATCGACTTGATGATAGTCATGAATACAGCAGAGGTATCGACTTGATGATAGTCATAGATACAGCAGAGGTATCGACTTGATGATAGTCATCAATACAGGAGAGATATGGACCTAATGATAGTCATAAATACAGCAGAGGTGTCGACTTGATGATAGTCATAAATAGAGCAGAGGTATCGACTTGATGATAGTCATCAATACAGCAGAGATGTCGACTTGATGATAGTCATAAATACAACAGAGATATCGACTTGATGATAGACATCAATACAGCAGAGGTGTCGACTTGATGATAGTCATAAATACAGCAGAGGTATCGATTTGATAATAGGCATCAATAGAGCAGAGGTATCGACTTAATGATAGGCATAAATACAGCAGAGGTATCGACTTGATGATAGTCATGAATACAGCAGAGGTATCGACTTGATGATAAACATAAAGAGAGAAGAGGTATCGACTTGATGATAGTCATAAATACAGCAGATGTATCGACTTGATGTTAGTCATAAATACAGCAGAGGTATCGACTTGATGATAGTCATCAATACAGCAGAGGTATCGACTTGATGATAGTCATAGATACAGCAGAGGTATCGACTTGATGATAGTCATCAATACAGCAGATGTATCGACTTGATGATAGTCATCAATACAGCAGAGGCATCGACTTGATGATAGTCATCAATACAGCAGAGGTATCGACTTGATGATAGGCATAGATAAAGCAGAGGTATCGACTTGATGATAGTCATGAATACAGTAGAGGTATCGACTTGATGATAGTCATAAATACAGCAGAGGTATCGACTTGATGATAAGGCATAAATACAGCAGAGGTATCGACTTGATGAGAGTCATAAATACAGCAGAGGTATCGACTTGATGATCGTCACCAATACAGCAGAGATATCGACTTGACGATAGTCATGAATACAGCAGAGGTATCGACTTGATGATAGTCATAAATACAGCAGAGGTATCGACCTGATGATAGTCATAAATACAGCAGAGGTATCAACTTGATGATAGTCATAAATACAGCAGAGGTATCGACTTGATGATAGTCATCAATAAAGCAGAGATATCGACTTGATGATAGACATAAATACAACAGAGGTATCGACTTGATGATAGTCATGAATACAGCAGAGGTATCGACTTGATGTTAGTCATAAATACAGCAGAGGTATCGACTTGATGATAGTCATAAATACAGCAGAGGTATCGATTTGATAATAGGCATCAATAGAGCAGAGGTATCGACTTAATGATAGTCATAAATACAGCAGAGGTATCGACTTGATGATAGTCATGAATACAGCAGAGGTATCGACTTGATGATAAACATAAAGAGAGAAGAGGTATCGACTTGATGATAGTCATAAATACAGCAGATGTATCGACTTGATGTTAGTCATAAATACAGCAGAGGTATCGACTTGATGATAGTCATCAATACAGCAGAGGTATCGACTTGATGATAGTCATAGATACAGCAGAGGTATCGACTTGATGATAGTCATCAATACAGCAGATGTATCGACTTGATGATAGTCATCAATACAGCAGAGGCATCGACTTGATGATAGTCATCAATACAGCAGAGGTATCGACTTGATGATAGGCATAGATAAAGCAGAGGTATCGACTTGATGATAGTCATGAATACAGTAGAGGTATCGACTTGATGATAGTCATAAATACAGCAGAGGTATCGACTTGATGATAAGGCATAAATACAGCAGAGGTATCGACTTGATGAGAGTCATAAATACAGCAGAGGTATCGACTTGATGATCGTCACCAATACAGCAGAGATATCGACTTGACGATAGTCATGAATACAGCAGAGGTATCGACTTGATGATAGTCATAAATACAGCAGAGGTATCGACCTGATGATAGTCATAAATACAGCAGAGGTATCAACTTGATGATAGTCATAAATACAGCAGAGGTATCGACTTGATGATAGTCATCAATAAAGCAGAGATATCGACTTGATGATAGACATAAATACAACAGAGGTATCGACTTGATGATAGTCATGAATACAGCAGAGGTATCGACTTGATGTTAGTCATAAATACAGCAGAGGTATCGACTTGATGATAGTCATAAATACAGCAGAGGTATCGATTTGATAATAGGCATCAATAGAGCAGAGGTATCGACTTAATGATAGTCATAAATACAGCAGAGGTATCGACTTGATGATAGTCATGAATACAGCAGAGGTATCGACTTGATGATAAACATAAAGAGAGAAGAGGTATCGACTTGATGATAGTCATAAATACAGCAGATGTATCGACTTGATGTTAGTCATAAATACAGCAGAGGTATCGACTTGATGATAGTCATCAATACAGCAGAGGTATCGACTTGATGATAGTCATAGATACAGCAGAGGTATCGACTTGATGATAGTCATCAATACAGCAGATGTATCGACTTGATGATAGTCATCAATACAGCAGAGGCATCGACTTGATGATAGTCATCAATACAGCAGAGGTATCGACTTGATGATAGGCATAGATAAAGCAGAGGTATCGACTTGATGATAGTCATAAATAGAGCAGAGGTATCGACTTGATGATAGTCAAAAATACAGCAGAGGTATCGACTTGATGATAGTCATGAATACAGTAGAGGTATCGACTTGATGATAGTCATAAATACAGCAGAGGTATCGACTTGATGATAAGGCATAAATACAGCAGAGGTATCGACTTGATGAGAGTCATAAATACAGCAGAGGTATCGACTTGATGATCGTCACCAATACAGCAGAGATATCGACTTGACGATAGTCATGAATACAGCAGAGGTATCGACTTGATGATAGTCATAAATACAGCAGAGGTATCGACCTGATGATAGTCATAAATACAGCAGAGGTATCGACTTGATGATAGTCATCAATACAGCAGAGGTATCGACTTGATGATAGTCATCAATACAGCAGAGGTATCGACTTGATGATAGGCATCAATACAGTAGAGATATCGACTTCATGATAGTGATCAATACAGCAGAGGTATCCATTTGATAATAGACATCAATACAGCAGAGGTATCGACTTGATGATAGTCATCAATACAGCAGAGGTATCGACTTGATGATAGTCATCAATACAGCAGAGGTATCGACTTGATGATAGTCATAAATACAGCAGAGGTATCGACTTGATGACAGTCATAAATACAGCAGAGGTATCGACTTGATAATAGACATCAATACAGTAGAGGTATCGATTTGATAATAGACATCAATACAGCAGAGGTATCGACTTGATGATAGTCATCAATACAGCAGAGGTATCGACTTGATGATAGTCATCAATACAGCAGAGGTATCGACTTGATGATAGTCATAAATACAGCAGATGTATCGACTTGATAATAGACATCAATACAGTAGAGGTATCGATTTGATAATAGACATCAATACAGCAGAGGTATCGACTTGATGATAGTCATCAATACAGCAGAGGTATCGACTTGATGATAGTCATCAATACAGCAGAGGTATCGACTTGATGATAGTCATCAATACAGCAGAGGTATCGACTTGATGATAGGCATCAATACAGTAGAGATATCGACTTCATGATAGTGATCAATACAGCAGAGGTATCGACGTGATAATAGGCATCAATACAGTACAGGTATCGACTTGATTATAATCATAAATACAGCAGAGGTATCGGCTTGATGATAGTCATAAATACAGCAGAGGTATCGACTTGATGATAGTCATCAATACAGCAGAGGTATCGACTTGATGATAGTCATAAATACAGCAGATGTATCGACTTGATAATAGACATCAATACAGTAGAGGTATCGATTTGATAATAGACATCAATACAGCAGAGGTATCGACTTGATGATAGTCATCAATACAGCAGAGGTATCGACTTGATGATAGGCATAGATAAAGCAGAGGTATCGACTTGATGATAGTAATAAATACAGCAGAGGTATCGACTTGATGATAGTCAAAAATACAGCAGAGGTATCGACTTGATGATAGTCATGAATACAGTAGAGGTATCGACTTGATGATAGTCATAAATACAGCAGAGGTATCGACTTGATGATAAGGCATAAATACAGCAGAGGTATCGACTTGATGAGAGTCATAAATACAGCAGAGGTATCGACTTGATGAATGTCACCAATACAGCAGAGATATCGACTTGACGATAGTCATGAATACAGCAGAGGTATCGACTTGATGATAGTCATAAATACAGCAGAGGTATCGACCTGATGATAGTCATAAATACAGCAGAGGTATCAACTTGATGATAGTCATAAATACAGCAGAGTTATCGACTTGATGATAGTCATCAATAAAGCAGAGATATCGACTTGATGATAGACATAAATACAACAGAGGTATCGACTTGATGATAGTCATGAATACAGCAGAGGTATCGACTTGATGTTAGTCATAAATACAGCAGAGGTATCGACTTGATGATAGTCATCAATACAGCAGAGGTATCGACTTGATGATAGTCATGAATTCAGCAGAGGTATCGACTTGATGATAGTCATCAATACAGCAGAGGTATCGACTTGATGTTAGTCATACATACAGCAGAGGTATCGACTTGATGATAGTCATCAATAGAGCAGAGGTTTCGACTTGATGATAGTCATCAATACAGCAGAGGTATCGACTTGATGATAGTCATCAATACAGCAGAGGTATCGACTTGATGACAGTCATAGATACAGCAGAGGTATCGACTTGATGATAGTCATCAATACAGCAGATGTATCGACTTGATGATAGTCATCAATACAGCAGAGGTATCGGCTTGATGTTAGTCATAAATACAGCAGAGGTATCGACTTGATGATAGTCATAAATACAGCAGAGGTATCGACTTGAGATTAGTCATGAATACAGCAGAGGTATCGACTTGATGTTAGTCATTAATACAACATAGGTATCGACTTGATGATAAGTCATAAATACAGCAGAGGTATCGACTTGATGATAGTCATAGATACAGCAGAGGTATCGACTTGATGTTAGTCATAAATACAACATAGGTATCGACTGAATGATAAATCATAAATACAGCAGAGGTATCGACTTGATCATAATCATTAATACAGCAGAGGTATCGACTTGATGATAGTCATCAATACAGCAGAGATATGGACCTAATGATAGTCATAAATACAGCAGAGGTGTCGACTTGATGATAGTCATAAATAGAGCAGAGGTATCGACTTGATGATAGTCATCAATACAGCAGAGATGTCGACTTGATGATAGTCATAAATACAACAGAGATATCGACTTGATGATAGACATAAATACAGCAGAGGTGTCGACTTGATGATAGTCATAAATACAGCAGAGGTATCGATTTGATAATAGGCATCAATAGAGCAGAGGTATCGACTTAATGATAGGCATAAATACAGCAGAGGTATCGACTTGATGATAGTCATGAATATAGCAGAGGTATCGACTTGATGATAAACATAAAGAGAGAAGAGGTATCGACTTGATGATAGTCATAAATACAGCAGATGTATCGACTTGATGTTAGTCATAAATACAGCAGAGGTATCGACTTGATGATAGTCATGAATACAGCAGAGGTATCGACTTGATGATAGTCATAGATACAGCAGAGGTATCGACTTGATGATAGTCATCAATACAGGAGAGATATGGACCTAATGATAGTCATAAATACAGCAGAGGTGTCGACTTGATGATAGTCATAAATAGAGCAGAGGTATCGACTTGATGATAGTCATCAATACAGCAGAGATGTCGACTTGATGATAGTCATAAATACAACAGAGATATCGACTTGATGATAGACATAAATACAGCAGAGGTGTCGACTTGATGATAGTCATAAATACAGCAGAGGTATCGATTTGATAATAGGCATCAATAGAGCAGAGGTATCGACTTAATGATAGGCATAAATACAGCAGAGGTATCGACTTGATGATAGTCATGAATACAGCAGAGGTATCGACTTGATGATAAACATAAAGAGAGAAGAGGTATCGACTTGATGATAGTCATAAATACAGCAGATGTATCGACTTGATGTTAGTCATAAATACAGCAGAGGTATCGACTTGATGATAGTCATCAATACAGCAGAGGTATCGACTTGATGATAGTCATAGATACAGCAGAGGTATCGACTTGATGATAGTCATCAATACAGCAGATGTATCGACTTGATGATAGTCATCAATACAGCAGAGGCATCGACTTGATGATAGTCATCAATACAGCAGAGGTATCGACTTGATGATAGGCATAGATAAAGCAGAGGTATCGACTTGATGATAGTAATAAATAGAGCAGAGGTATCGACTTGATGATAGTCAAAAATACAGCAGAGGTATCGACTTGATGATAGTCATGAATACAGTAGAGGTATCGACTTGATGATAGTCATAAATACAGCAGAGGTATCGACTTGATGATAAGGCATAAATACAGCAGAGGTATCGACTTGATGAGAGTCATAAATACAGCAGAGGTATCGACTTGATGATCGTCACCAATACAGCAGAGATATCGACTTGACGATAGTCATGAATACAGCAGAGGTATCGACTTGATGATAGTCATAAATACAGCAGAGGTATCGACCTGATGATAGTCATAAATACAGCAGAGGTATCAACTTGATGATAGTCATAAATACAGCAGAGGTATCGACTTGATGATAGTCATCAATAAAGCAGAGATATCGACTTGATGATAGACATAAATACAACAGAGGTATCGACTTGATGATAGTCATGAATACAGCAGAGGTATCGACTTGATGTTAGTCATAAATACAGCAGAGGTATCGACTTGATGATAGTCATCAATACAGCAGAGGTATCGACTTGATGATAGTCATCAATACAGCAGAGGTATCGACTTGATGATAGGCATCAATACAGTAGAGATATCGACTTCATGATAGTCATAAATACAGCAGAGGTATCGACTTCATGATAGTGAGCAATACAGCAGAGGTATCGACGTGATAATAGGCATCAATACAGTACAGGTATCGACTTGATTATAATCATAAATACAGCAGAGGTATCGACTTGATGATAGTCATAAATACAGCAGAGGTATCGACTTGATGATAGTCATCAATACAGCAGAGGTATCGACTTGATGATAGTCATAAATACAGCAGATGTATCGACTTGATAATAGACATCAATACAGTAGATGTATCGATTTGATAATAGACATCAATACAGCAGAGGTATCGACTTGATGATAGTCATCAATACAGCAGAGGTATCGACTTGATGATAGTCATCAATACAGCAGAGGTATCGACTTGATGATAGTCATAAATACAGCAGATGTATCGACTTGATAATAGACATCAATACAGTAGAGGTATCGATTTGATAATAGACATCAATACAGCAGAGGTATCGACTTGATGATAGTCATCAATACAGCAGAGGTATCGACTTGATGATAGGCATAGATAAAGCAGAGGTATCGACTTGATGATAGTAATAAATACAGCAGAGGTATCGACTTGATGATAGTCAAAAATACAGCAGAGGTATCGACTTGATGATAGTCATGAATACAGTAGAGGTATCGACTTGATGATAGTCATAAATACAGCAGAGGTATCGACTTGATGATAAGGCATAAATACAGCAGAGGTATCGACTTGATGAGAGTCATAAATACAGCAGAGGTATCGACTTGATGAATGTCACCAATACAGCAGAGATATCGACTTGACGATAGTCATGAATACAGCAGAGGTATCGACTTGATGATAGTCATAAATACAGCAGAGGTATCGACCTGATGATAGTCATAAATACAGCAGAGGTATCAACTTGATGATAGTCATAAATACAGCAGAGTTATCGACTTGATGATAGTCATCAATAAAGCAGAGATATCGACTTGATGATAGACATAAATACAACAGAGGTATCGACTTGATGATAGTCATGAATACAGCAGAGGTATCGACTTGATGTTAGTCATAAATACAGCAGAGGTATCGACTTGATGATAGTCATCAATACAGCAGAGGTATCGACTTGATGATAGTCATGAATTCAGCAGAGGTATCGACTTGATGATAGTCATCAATACAGCAGAGGTATCGACTTGATGTTAGTCATACATACAGCAGAGGTATCGACTTGATGATAGTCATCAATAGAGCAGAGGTTTCGACTTGATGATAGTCATCAATACAGCAGAGGTATCGACTTGATGATAGTCATCAATACAGCAGAGGTATCGACTTGATGACAGTCATAGATACAGCAGAGGTATCGACTTGATGATAGTCATCAATACAGCAGATGTATCGACTTGATGATAGTCATCAATACAGCAGAGGTATCGGCTTGATGTTAGTCATAAATACAGCAGAGGTATCGACTTGATGATAGTCATAAATACAGCAGAGGTATCGACTTGAGATTAGTCATGAATACAGCAGAGGTATCGACTTGATGTTAGTCATTAATACAACATAGGTATCGACTTGATGATAAGTCATAAATACAGCAGAGGTATCGACTTGATGATAGTCATAGATACAGCAGAGGTATCGACTTGATGTTAGTCATAAATACAACATAGGTATCGACTGAATGATAAATCATAAATACAGCAGAGGTATCGACTTGATCATAATCATTAATACAGCAGAGGTATCGACTTGATGATAGTCATCAATACAGCAGAGATATGGACCTAATGATAGTCATAAATACAGCAGAGGTGTCGACTTGATGATAGTCATAAATAGAGCAGAGGTATCGACTTGATGATAGTCATCAATACAGCAGAGATGTCGACTTGATGATAGTCATAAATACAACAGAGATATCGACTTGATGATAGACATAAATACAGCAGAGGTGTCGACTTGATGATAGTCATAAATACAGCAGAGGTATCGATTTGATAATAGGCATCAATAGAGCAGAGGTATCGACTTAATGATAGGCATAAATACAGCAGAGGTATCGACTTGATGATAGTCATGAATATAGCAGAGGTATCGACTTGATGATAAACATAAAGAGAGAAGAGGTATCGACTTGATGATAGTCATAAATACAGCAGATGTATCGACTTGATGTTAGTCATAAATACAGCAGAGGTATCGACTTGATGATAGTCATGAATACAGCAGAGGTATCGACTTGATGATAGTCATAGATACAGCAGAGGTATCGACTTGATGATAGTCATCAATACAGGAGAGATATGGACCTAATGATAGTCATAAATACAGCAGAGGTGTCGACTTGATGATAGTCATAAATAGAGCAGAGGTATCGACTTGATGATAGTCATCAATACAGCAGAGATGTCGACTTGATGATAGTCATAAATACAACAGAGATATCGACTTGATGATAGACATAAATACAGCAGAGGTGTCGACTTGATGATAGTCATAAATACAGCAGAGGTATCGATTTGATAATAGGCATCAATAGAGCAGAGGTATCGACTTAATGATAGGCATAAATACAGCAGAGGTATCGACTTGATGATAGTCATGAATACAGCAGAGGTATCGACTTGATGATAAACATAAAGAGAGAAGAGGTATCGACTTGATGATAGTCATAAATACAGCAGATGTATCGACTTGATGTTAGTCATAAATACAGCAGAGGTATCGACTTGATGATAGTCATCAATACAGCAGAGGTATCGACTTGATGATAGTCATAGATACAGCAGAGGTATCGACTTGATGATAGTCATCAATACAGCAGATGTATCGACTTGATGATAGTCATCAATACAGCAGAGGCATCGACTTGATGATAGTCATCAATACAGCAGAGGTATCGACTTGATGATAGGCATAGATAAAGCAGAGGTATCGACTTGATGATAGTAATAAATAGAGCAGAGGTATCGACTTGATGATAGTCAAAAATACAGCAGAGGTATCGACTTGATGATAGTCATGAATACAGTAGAGGTATCGACTTGATGATAGTCATAAATACAGCAGAGGTATCGACTTGATGATAAGGCATAAATACAGCAGAGGTATCGACTTGATGAGAGTCATAAATACAGCAGAGGTATCGACTTGATGATCGTCACCAATACAGCAGAGATATCGACTTGACGATAGTCATGAATACAGCAGAGGTATCGACTTGATGATAGTCATAAATACAGCAGAGGTATCGACCTGATGATAGTCATAAATACAGCAGAGGTATCAACTTGATGATAGTCATAAATACAGCAGAGGTATCGACTTGATGATAGTCATCAATAAAGCAGAGATATCGACTTGATGATAGACATAAATACAACAGAGGTATCGACTTGATGATAGTCATGAATACAGCAGAGGTATCGACTTGATGTTAGTCATAAATACAGCAGAGGTATCGACTTGATGATAGTCATCAATACAGCAGAGCTATCGACTTGATGATAGTCATCAATACAGCAGAGGTATCGACTTGATGATAGGCATCAATACAGTACAGGTATCGACTTGATTATAATCATAAATACAGCAGAGGTATCGACTTGATGATAGTCATAAATACAGCAGAGGTATCGACTTGATGATAGTCATCAATACAGCAGAGGTATCGACTTGATGATAGTCATAAATACAGCAGAGGTATCGACTTGATGATAGTCATAAATACAGCAGAGGTATCGACTTGATAATAGACATCAATACAGTAGATGTATCGATTTGATAATAGACATCAATACAGCAGAGGTATCGACTTGATGATAGTCATCAATACAGCAGAGGTATCGACGTGATAATAGGCATCAATACAGTACAGGTATCGACTTGATTATAATCATAAATACAGCAGAGGTATCGACTTGATGATAGTCATAAATACAGCAGAGGTATCGACTTGATGATAGTCATCAATACAGCAGAGGTATCGACTTGATGATAGTCATAAATACAGCAGATGTATCGACTTGATAATAGACATCAATACAGTAGATGTATCGATTTGATAATAGACATCAATACAGCAGAGGTATCGACTTGATGATAGTCATCAATACAGCAGAGGTATCGACTTGATGATAGTCATCAATACAGCAGAGGTATCGACTTGATGATAGTCATAAATACAGCAGATGTATCGACTTGATAATAGACATCAATACAGTAGAGGTATCGATTTGATAATAGACATCAATACAGCAGAGGTATCGACTTGATGATAGTCATCAATACAGCAGAGGTATCGACTTGATGATAGGCATAGATAAAGCAGAGGTATCGACTTGATGATAGTAATAAATACAGCAGAGGAATCGACTTGATGATAGTCAAAAATACAGCAGAGGTATCGACTTGATGATAGTCATGAATACAGTAGAGGTATCGACTTGATGATAGTCATAAATACAGCAGAGGTATCGACTTGATGATAAGGCATAAATACAGCAGAGGTATCGACTTGATGAGAGTCATAAATACAGCAGAGGTATCGACTTGATGAATGTCACCAATACAGCAGAGATATCGACTTGACGATAGTCATGAATACAGCAGAGGTATCGACTTGATGATAGTCATAAATACAGCAGAGGTATCGACCTGATGATAGTCATAAATACAGCAGAGGTATCAACTTGATGATAGTCATAAATACAGCAGAGTTATCGACTTGATGATAGTCATCAATAAAGCAGAGATATAGACTTGATGATAGACATAAATACAACAGAGGTATCGACTTGATGATAGTCATGAATACAGCAGAGGTATCGACTTGATGTTAGTCATAAATACAGCAGAGGTATCGACTTGATGATAGTCATC
This sequence comes from Bathymodiolus septemdierum, assembly GCA_963383655.1. Taxonomy (NCBI): domain Eukaryota; kingdom Metazoa; phylum Mollusca; class Bivalvia; order Mytilida; family Modiolidae; genus Bathymodiolus; species Bathymodiolus septemdierum. The sequence goes on along the minus strand of OY726521.1, from coordinate 70,166,476 downwards.
AATACAACAGAGGTATCGACTTGATGATAGTCATGAATTCAGCAGAGGTATCGACTTGATGATAGTCATCAATACAGCAGAGGTATCGACTTGATGTTAGTCATACATACAGCAGAGGTATCGACTTGATGATAGTCATCAATAGAGCAGAGGTTTCGACTTGATGATAGTCATCAATACAGCAGAGGTATCGACTTGATGATAGTCATCAATACAGCAGAGGTATCGACTTGATGACAGTCATAGATACAGCAGAGGTATCGACTTGATGATAGTCATCAATACAGCAGATGTATCGACTTGATGATAGTCATCAATACAGCAGAGGTATCGGCTTGATGTTAGTCATAAATACAGCAGAGGTATCGACTTGATGATAGTCATAAATACAGCAGAGGTATCGACTTGAGATTAGTCATGAATACAGCAGAGGTATCGACTTGATGTTAGTCATTAATACAACATAGGTATCGACTTGATGATAAGTCATAAATACAGCAGAGGTATCGACTTGATGATAGTCATAGATACAGCAGAGGTATCGACTTGATGTTAGTCATAAATACAACATAGGTATCGACTGAATGATAAATCATAAATACAGCAGAGGTATCGACTTGATCATAATCATTAATACAGCAGAGGTATCGACTTGATGATAGTCATCAATACAGCAGAGATATGGACCTAATGATAGTCATAAATACAGCAGAGGTGTCGACTTGATGATAGTCATAAATAGAGCAGAGGTATCGACTTGATGATAGTCATCAATACAGCAGAGATGTCGACTTGATGATAGTCATAAATACAACAGAGATATCGACTTGATGATAGACATAAATACAGCAGAGGTGTCGACTTGATGATAGTCATAAATACAGCAGAGGTATCGATTTGATAATAGGCATCAATAGAGCAGAGGTATCGACTTAATGATAGGCATAAATACAGCAGAGGTATCGACTTGATGATAGTCATGAATATAGCAGAGGTATCGACTTGATGATAAACATAAAGAGAGAAGAGGTATCGACTTGATGATAGTCATAAATACAGCAGATGTATCGACTTGATGTTAGTCATAAATACAGCAGAGGTATCGACTTGATGATAGTCATGAATACAGCAGAGGTATCGACTTGATGATAGTCATAGATACAGCAGAGGTATCGACTTGATGATAGTCATCAATACAGGAGAGATATGGACCTAATGATAGTCATAAATACAGCAGAGGTGTCGACTTGATGATAGTCATAAATAGAGCAGAGGTATCGACTTGATGATAGTCATCAATACAGCAGAGATGTCGACTTGATGATAGTCATAAATACAACAGAGATATCGACTTGATGATAGACATAAATACAGCAGAGGTGTCGACTTGATGATAGTCATAAATACAGCAGAGGTATCGATTTGATAATAGGCATCAATAGAGCAGAGGTATCGACTTAATGATAGGCATAAATACAGCAGAGGTATCGACTTGATGATAGTCATGAATACAGCAGAGGTATCGACTTGATGATAAACATAAAGAGAGAAGAGGTGTCGACTTGATGATAGTCATAAATACAGCAGATGTATCGACTTGATGTTAGTCATAAATACAGCAGAGGTATCGACTTGATGATAGTCATCAATACAGCAGAGGTATCGACTTGATGATAATCATAGATACAGCAGAGGTATCGACTTGATGATAGTCATCAATACAGCAGATGTATCGACTTGATGATAGTCATCAATACAGCAGAGGCATCGACTTGATGATAGTCATCAATACAGCAGAGGTATCGACTTGATGTTAGTCATAAATACAGCAGAGGTATCGACTTCATGATAGTCATAAATACAGCAGAGGTATCGACTTGAGATTAGTCATGAATACAGCAGAGGTATCGACTTGATGTTAGTCATTAATACAACATAGGTATAGACTTAATGATAGGCATAAATACAGCAGAGATATCGACTTGATGATAGTCATGAATACAGCAGAGGTATCGCCTTGATGATAAACATAAAGACAGAAAAGGTATCGACTTGATGATAGTCATCAATACAGCGGAGGTATCGACTTGATGATAGTCATCAATACAGCAGAGGTATCGACTTGATGATAGTCATAAATACAGCAGAGGTATCGACTTGATGATAGTCATGAATACAGCAGAAGTATCGACTTGATGATAGTCATAGATACAGCAGAGGTATCGACTTGATGATAGTCATCAATACAGCAGAGGTATCGACTTGATGTTAGTCATAGATACAGCAGAGGTATCGACTTGATGATAGTCTTAAATACAGCAGAGGTATCGACTTGATGTTAGTCATAAATACAGCAGAGGTATCGACTTGATGATAAGTCATAAATACAGCAGAGGTATCGACTTGATGATAGTCATAGATACAGCAGAGGTATCGACTTGATGATAAGTCATAAATACAGCTGAGGTATCGACTTGATGATAGCAATAAATACAGCAGAAGTATCGATTTGATGATAGTCATAAATACAGCACAGGCATAGACTTGATGATAGTCATAAATACAGCAGAGGTTTCGACTTGATGATAGTCATCAATACAGCAGAGGTATCGACTTGATGATAATCATAAATACAGCAGAGGTATCGACTTGATGTTAGTCATAAATACAACATAGGTATCGACTGGATGATAAGATCATAAATACAGCAGAGGTATCGACTTGATGATAGTCATAGATACAGCTGAGGTATCGACCTAATGATAGTCATAAAACAGCAGAGGTGTCGACTTGATCATAATCATTAATACAGCAGAGGTATCGACTTGATGATAGTCATCAATACAGCAGAGATATGGACCTAATGATAGTCATAAATACAGCAGAGGTGTCGACTTGATGATAGTCATAAATAGAGCAGAGGTATCGACTTGATGATAGTCATCAATACAGCAGAGATGTCGACTTGATGATAGTCATAAATACAACAGAGATATCGACTTGATGATAGACATAAATACAGCAGAGGTGTCGACTTGATGATAGTCATAAATACAGCAGAGGTATCGATTTGATAATAGGCATCAATAGAGCAGAGGTATCGACTTAATGATAGGCATAAATACAGCAGAGGTATCGACTTGATGATAGTCATGAATATAGCAGAGGTATCGACTTGATGATAAACATAAAGAGAGAAGAGGTATCGACTTGATGATAGTCATAAATACAGCAGATGTATCGACTTGATGTTAGTCATAAATACAGCAGAGGTATCGACTTGATGATAGTCATGAATACAGCAGAGGTATCGACTTGATGATAGTCATAGATACAGCAGAGGTATCGACTTGATGATAGTCATCAATACAGGAGAGATATGGACCTAATGATAGTCATAAATACAGCAGAGGTGTCGACTTGATGATAGTCATAAATAGAGCAGAGGTATCGACTTGATGATAGTCATCAATACAGCAGAGATGTCGACTTGATGATAGTCATAAATACAACAGAGATATCGACTTGATGATAGACATAAATACAGCAGAGGTGTCGACTTGATGATAGTCATAAATACAGCAGAGGTATCGATTTGATAATAGGCATCAATAGAGCAGAGGTATCGACTTAATGATAGGCATAAATACAGCAGAGGTATCGACTTGATGATAGTCATGAATACAGCAGAGGTATCGACTTGATGATAAACAAAAAGAGAGAAGAGGTATCGACTTGATGATAGTCATAAATACAGCAGATGTATCGACTTGATGTTAGTCATAAATACAGCAGAGGTATCGACTTGATGATAGTCATCAATACAGCAGAGGTATCGACTTGATGATAATCATAGATACAGCAGAGGTATCGACTTGATGATAGTCATCAATACAGCAGATGTATCGACTTGATGATAGTCATCAATACAGCAGAGGCATCGACTTGATGATAGTCATCAATACAGCAGAGGTATCGACTTGATGTTAGTCATAAATACAGCAGAGGTATCGACTTCATGATAGTCATAAATACAGCAGAGGTATCGACTTGAGATTAGTCATGAATACAGCAGAGGTATCGACTTGATGTTAGTCATTAATACAACATAGGTATAGACTTAATGATAGGCATAAATACAGCAGAGATATCGACTTGATGATAGTCATGAATACAGCAGAGGTATCGCCTTGATGATAAACATAAAGACAGAAAAGGTATCGACTTGATGATAGTCATCAATACAGCGGAGGTATCGACTTGATGATAGTCATCAATACAGCAGAGGTATCGACTTGATGATAGTCATAAATACAGCAGAGGTATCGACTTGATGATAGTCATGAATACAGCAGAAGTATCGACTTGATGATAGTCATAGATACAGCAGAGGTATCGACTTGATGATAGTCATCAATACAGCAGAGGTATCGACTTGATGTTAGTCATAGATACAGCAGAGGTATCGACTTGATGATAGTCTTAAATACAGCAGAGGTATCGACTTGATGTTAGTCATAAATACAGCAGAGGTATCGACTTGATGATAAGTCATAAATACAGCAGAGGTATCGACTTGATGATAGTCATAGATACAGCAGAGGTATCGACTTGATGATAAGTCATAAATACAGCTGAGGTATCGACTTGATGATAGCAATAAATACAGCAGAAGTATCGATTTGATGATAGTCATAAATACAGCACAGGCATAGACTTGATGATAGTCATAAATACAGCAGAGGTTTCGACTTGATGATAGTCATCAATACAGCAGAGGTATCGACTTGATGATAATCATAAATACAGCAGAGGTATCGACTTGATGTTAGTCATAAATACAACATAGGTATCGACTGGATGATAAGATCATAAATACAGCAGAGGTATCGACTTGATGATAGTCATAGATACAGCAGAGGTATCGAATTGATGATAGTCATAAATACAGCTGAGGTATCGACTTGATGATAGTAGTAAATAGAACAGAAGTATCGACTTGATGATAGTCATGAATACAGCAGAGGTATCGACTTGATGATAGTCATAAATACAGCAGAGGTATCGACTTGATGATAGTCATAAATACAGCAGAGGTACCGAATTGATGATACTCATTAATACAGCAGACGTATCGACTTGATGATAGTCATCAATACAGCAGAGGTATGGACCTAATGATAGTCATAAATACAGCAGAGGTGTCGACTTGATGATAGTCATAAATAGAGCAGAGGTATCGACTTGATGATTGTCATCAATACAGCAGAGATGTCGACTTGATGATAGTCATAAATACAACAGAGATATCGACTTGATGATAGTCATGAATACAGCAGAGGTATCGATTTGATGTTAGTCATTAATACAGCAGAGATATCGACTTGATGATAGTCATGAATACAGCAGAGGTATCGACTTGATGATAGTCATAGATACAGCAGAGGTATCGACTTGATGATAGTCATCAATACAGCAGATGTATCGACTTGATGATAGTCATAAAGACAGCAGAGATATCGACTTGATGATACACATAAATACAGCAGAGGTGTCGATTTGATGATAGTCATAAATACAGCAGAGGTATCGATTTGATAATAGGCATCAATACAGCAGAGGTATCGACTTGATGTTTGTCATAAATACAGCAGAGGTATCGACTTCATGATAGTCATAAATACAGCAGAGGTATCGACTTGAGATTAGTCATGAATACAGCAGAGGTATCGACTTGATGTTAGTCATTAATACAACATAGGTATAGACTTAATGATAGGCATAAATACAGCAGAGGTATCGACTTGATGATAGTCATCAATACAGCAGAGGTATCGCCTTGATGATAAACATAAAGACAGAAGAGGTATCGACTTGATGATAGTCATAAATACAGCAGAGGTATCGACTTGATGATAGTCATCAATACAGCAGAGGTATCGACTTGATGATAGTCATAAATACAGCAGAGGTATCGATTTGATGTTAGTCATTAATACAGCAGAGGTATCGACTTGATGATAGTCATGAATACAGCAGAGGTATCGACTTGATGATAGTCATAGATACAGCAGAGGTATCGACTTGATGATAGTCATCAATACAGCAGATGTATCGACTTGATGATGGTCATAAAGATAGCAGAGGTATCGACTTGATGATAGTCATAAATACAGCTGAGGTATCGACTTGATGATAGTAATAAATAGAACAGAAGTATCGACTTGATGATAGTCATGAATACAGCAGAGGTATCGACTTGATGATAGTCATAAATACAGCAGAGGTACCGAATTGATGATAATCATTAATACAGCAGAGGTATCGACTTGATGTTAGTCATAAATACAGCAGAGGTATCGACCTCATGATAGTCATAAATACAGCAGAGGTATCGACTTGAGATTAGTCATGAATACAGCAGAGGTATCGACTTGATGTTAGTTATTAATACAACATAGGTATAGACTTAATGATAGTCATCAATACAGCAGAGGTATCGACTTGATGATAGTCATGAATACAGCAGAGGTATCGCCTTGATGATAAACATAAAGACAGAAGAGATATCGACTTGATGATAGTCATCAATACAGCAGAGGTATCGACTTGATGTTAGTCATAAATACAGCAGAGGTATCGACTTGATGATAAGTCATTAATACAGCAGAGGTATCGACTTGATGATAGTCATAGATACAGCTAGAGGTATCGCATTGATGGTAGTCATAGATACAGCTGAGGTATCGACTTGATGATAGTAATAAATACAGCAGAAGTATCGATTTGATGATAGTCATCAATACAGCACAGGCATAGACTTGATGATAGTCATAAATACAGCAGAGGTATCGACCTGATGATAGTCATCAATAAAGCAGAGGTATCGACTTGATGCTAGTCATAAATACAGGAGATGTATCGACTTGATGAAAGTCATAAATACAGCAGAGGTATCGACTTGATGTTAGTCATATATACAGCAGAGGTTTCGACTTGATGATAGTCATCAATACAGCAGAGGTATCGACTTGATGATAATCATAAATACAGCAGAGGTATCGACTTGATGATAGTCATAGATACAGCAGAGGTATCGAATTGATGATAGTCATACATACAACTGAGGTATCGACTTGATGATAGTAATAAATAGAACAGAAGTATCGACTTGATGATAGTCATGAATACAGCAGAGGTATCGACTTGATGATAGTCATAAATACAGCAGAGGTATCGACTTGATGATAGTCATAAATACAGCAGAGGTACCGACTTGATGATAATCATAAATACAGCAGAGGTACCGACTTGATGATAGTCATGCATACAGCAGAGGTATCGACTTGATGTTAGTCATAAATACAGCAGAGATATCGACTTGATGTTAGTCATCAATGCAGCAGAGGTATCGACTTCATGATTGTCATAAATACAGCAAAGGTATCGACTTGGGATTAGTCATGAATACAGCAGAGGTATCGACTTGATGTTAGTCATTAATACAACATAGGTATAGACTTAATGATAGGCATAAATACAGCAGAGGTAGCGACTTGATGATAGTCATGAATACAGCAGAGGTATCGCCTTGATGATAAACATAAAGACAGAAGAGGTATCGACTTGATGATAGTCATCAATACAGCAGAGGTATCGACTTGATGATAAACATAGATACAGCAGAGGTATCGACTTGATGATAGCTATCAATACAGCAGAGGTATCGACTTGATAATAATAGTCTATAATACAGCAGAGGTATCGACTTGATGATAGTCATCAATATAGCAGAGATGTCGACTTGATGATAGTCATAAATACAACAGAGATATCGACTTGATAATAGTCATAAATACAACAGAGGTATCGATTTGATGTTAGTCATTAATACAGCAGAGGTATCGACTTGATGATAGTCATCAATACAGCAGAGATATCGACTTGATGATAGTCATAAATACAGCAGAGGTATCGACTTGATGTTAGTCATAGATACAGCAGAGGTATCGACTTGATGATAGTCATAAATACAGCAGAGGTATCGACTTGATGTTAGTCATAAATACAGCAGAGGTATCGACTTGATGATAGTCATGAATACAGCAGAGGTATCGCCTTGATGATAAACATAAAGACAGAAGAGATATCGACTTGATGATAGTCATCAATACAGCAGAGGTATCGACTTGATGTTAGTCATAAATACAGCAGAGGTATCGACTTGATGATAAGTCATGAATACAGCAGAGGTATCGACTTGATGATAGTCATAGATACAGCAGAGGTATCGCATTGATGGTAGTCATAGATACAGCTGAGGTATCGACTTGATGATAGTAATAAATACAGCAGAAGTATCGATTTGATGATAGTCATAAATACAGCACAGGCATAGACTTGATGATAGTCATAAATACAGCAGAGGTATCGAGCTGATGATAGTCATCAATAAAGCAGAGGTATCGACTTGATGCTAGTCATAAATACAGGAGATGTATCGACTTGATGAAAGTCATAAATACAGCAGAGGTATCGACTTGATGTTAGTCATATATACAGCAGAGGTTTCGACTTGATGATAGTCATCAATACAGCAGAGATATCGACTTGATGATAATCATAAATACAGCAGAGGTATCGAATTGATGATAGTCATAAATACAGCTGAGGTATCGACTTGATGATAGTAATAAATAGAACAGAAGTATCGACTTGATGATAGTCATGAATACAGCAGAGGTATCGACTTGATGATAGTCATAAATATAGCAGAGGTATCGACTTGATGATAGTCATCAATACAGCAGAGGTACCGACTTGATGATAATCATAAATACAGCAGAGATATCGACTTGATGATAGTCATGCATACAGCAGAGGTATCGACTTGATGTTAGTCATAAATACAGCAGAGATATCGACTTGATGCTAGTCATAAATGCAGCAGAGGTATCGACTTCATGATTGTCATAAATACAGCAAAGGTATCGACTTGAGATTAGACATGAATATAGCAGAGGTATCGACTTGATGTTAGTCATTAATACAACATAGGTATAGACTTAATGATAGGCATAAATACAGCAGAGGTAGCGACTTGATGATAGTCATCAATACAGCAGAGGTATCGACTTGATGATAAACATAGATACAGCAGAGGTATCGACTTGATGATAGTTATCAATACAGCAGAGGTATCGACTTGATAATAATAGTCTATAATACAGTAGAGGTATCGACTTGATGATAGTCATCAATACAGCAGAGATGTCGACTTGATGATAGTCATAAATACAACAGAGATATCGACTTGATGATAGTCATAAATACAGCAGAGGTATCGACTTGATGATAGACATGAATACAGCAGAGGTATCGACTTGATGATAGTCATCAATACAGCAGAGGTATCGACTTGATGTTAGTCATAAATACAGCAGAGGTATCGACCTCATGATAGTCATAAATACAGCAGAGGTATCGACTTGAGATTAGTCATGAATACAGCAGAGGTATCGACTTGATGTTAGTCATTAATACAACATAGGTATAGACTTAATGATAGTCATCAATACAGCAGAGGTATCGACTTGATGATAGTCATGAATACAGCAGAGGTATCCCCTTGATGATAAACATAAAGACAGAAGAGATATCGACTTGATGATAGTCATCAATACAGCAGAGGTATCGACTTGATGTTAGTCATAAATACAGCAGAGGTATCGACTTGATGATAAGTCATAAATACAGCAGAGGTATCGACTTGATGATTGTCATAGATACAGCTAGAGGTATCAGATTGATGGTATTCATAGATACAGCTGAGGTATCGACTTGATGATAGTAATAAATACAGCAGAAGTATCGATTTGATGATAGTCATAAATACAGCACAGGCATAGACTTGATGATAGTCATAAATACAGCAGAGGTATCGACCTGATGATAGTCATCAATAAAGCAGAGGTATCGACTTGATGCTAGTCATAAATACAGGAGATGTATCGACTTGATGAAAGTCATAAATACAGCAGAGGTATCGACTTGATGTTAGTCATATATACAGCAGAGGTATCGACTTGATGATAGTCATAGATACAGCAGAGGTATCGAATTGATGATAGTCATAAATACAGCTGAGGTATCGACTTGATGATAGTAATAAATAAAACAGAAGTATCGACTTGATGATAGTCATGAATACAGCAGAGGTATCGACTTGATGATAGTCATAAATACAGCAGAGGTATCGACTTGATGATAGTCATCAATACAGCAGAGGTACCGACTTGATGATAATCATAAATACAGCAGAGGTACCGACTTGATGATAGTCATGCATACAGCAGAGGTATCGACTTGATGTTAGTCATAAATACAGCAGAGATATCGACTTGATGTTAGTCATCAATGCAGCAGAGGTATCGACTTCACGATTGTCATAAATACAGCAAAGGTATCGACTTGAGATTAGTCATGAATACAGCAGAGGTATCGACTTGATGTTAGTCATTAATACAACATAGGTATAGACTTAATGATAGGCATAAATACAGCAGAGGTAGCGACTTGATGATAGTCATGAATACAGCAGAGGTATCGCCTTGATGATAAACATAAAGACAGAAGAGGTATCGACTTGATGATAGTCATCAATACAGCAGAGGTATCGACTTGATGATAAACATAGATACAGCAGAGGTATCGACTTGATGATAGTTATCAATACAGCAGAAGTATCGACTTGATAATAATAGTCTATAATACAGCAGAGGTATCGACTTGATGATAGTCATCAATACAGCAGAGATGTCGACTTGATGATAGTCATAAATACAACAGAGATATCGACTTGATGATAGTCATAAATACAACAGAGGTATCGATTTGATGTTAGTCATTAATACAGCAGAGGTATCGACTTGATGATAGTCATGAATACAGCAGAAGTATCGACTTGATGATAGTCATGAATACAGCAGAGGTATCGACTTGATGTTAGTCATAGATACAGCAGAGGTATCGACTTGATGATAGTCATAAATACAGCAGAGGTATCGACTTGATGTTAGTCATAAATACAGCAGAGGTATCGACTTGATGATAAGTCATAAATACAGCAGAGGTATCGACTTGATGATAGTCATGAATACAGCAGAGGTATCGCCTTGATGATAAACATAAAGACAGAAGAGATATCGACTTGATGATAGTCATCAATACAGCAGAGGTATCGACTTGATGTTAGTCATAAATACAGCAGAGGTATCGACTTGATGATAAGTCATGAATACAGCAGAGGTATCGACTTGATGATATTCATAGATACAGCAGAGGTATCGCATTGATGGTAGTCATAGATACAGCTGAGGTATCGACTTGATGATAGTAATAAATACAGCAGAAGTATCGATTTGATGATAGTCATAAATACAGCACAGGCATAGACTTGATGATAGTCATAAAAACAGCAGAGGTATCGAGCTGATGATAGTCATCAATAAAGCAGAGGTATCGACTTGATGCTAGTCATAAATAGAGGAGATGTATCGACTTGATGAAAGTCATAAATACAGCAGAGGTATCGACTTGATGTTAGTCATATATACAGCAGAGGTTTCGACTTGATGATAGTCATCAATACAGCAGAGATATCGACTTGATGATAATCATAAATACAGCAGAGGTATCGACTTGATGATAGTCATAGATACAGCAGAGGTATCGAATTGATGATAGTCATAAATACAGCTGAGGTATCGACTTGATGATAGTAATAAATAGAACAGAATTATCGACTTGATGATAGTCATGAATACAGCAGAGGTATCGACTTGATGATAGTCATAAATACAGCAGAGGTATCGACTTGATGATAGTCATAAATACAGCAGAGGTACCGACTTGATGATAATCATAAATACAGCAGAGGTATCGACTTGATGATAGTCATGCATACAGCAGAGGTATCGACTTGATGTTAGTCATAAATACAGCAGAGATATCGACTTGATGTTAGTCATAAATGCAGCAGAGGTATCGACTTCATGATTGTCATAAATACAGCAAAGGTATCGACTTGAGATTAGTCATGAATACAGCAGAGGTATCGACTTGATGTTAGTCATTAATACAACATAGGTATAGACTTAATGATAGGCATAAATACAGCAGAGGTAGCGACTTGATGATAGTCATCAATACAGCAGAGGTATCGACTTGATGATAAACATAGATACAGCAGAGGTATCGACTTGATGATAGTTATCAATACAGCAGAGGTATCGACTTGATAATAATAGTCTATAATACAGCAGAGGTATCGACTTGATGATAGTCATCAATACAGCAGAGATGTCGACTTGATGATAGTCATAAATACAACAGAAATATCGACTTGATGATAGTCATAAATACAGCAGAGGTATCGACTTGATGATAGTCATGAATACAGCAGAGGTATCGACTTGATGATAGTCATCAATACAGCAGAGGTATCGACTTGATGATAGTCATAGATACAGCAGAGGTATCGACTTGATGATAGTCATAAATACAGCAGAGGTATCGACTTGATAATAATAGTCTATAATACAGTAGAGGTATCGACTTGATGATAGTCATCAATACAGCAGAGATGTCGACTTGATGATAGTCATAAATACAACAGAGATATCGACTTGATGATAGTCATAAATACAGCAGAGGTATCGACTTGATGATAGACATGAATACAGCAGAGGTATCGACTTGATGATAGTCATCAATACAGCAGAGGTATCGACTTGATGTTAGTCATAAATACAGCAGAGGTATCGACCTCATGATAGTCATAAATACAGCAGAGGTATCGACTTGAGATTAGTCATGAATACAGCAGAGGTATCGACTTGATGTTAGTCATTAATACAACATAGGTATAGACTTAATGATAGTCATCAATACAGCAGAGGTATCGACTTGATGATAGTCATGAATACAGCAGAGGTATCCCCTTGATGATAAACATAAAGACAGAAGAGATATCGACTTGATGATAGTCATCAATACAGCAGAGGTATCGACTTGATGTTAGTCATAAATACAGCAGAGGTATCGACTTGATGATAAGTCATAAATACAGCAGAGGTATCGACTTGATGATTGTCATAGATACAGCTAGAGGTATCAGATTGATGGTATTCATAGATACAGCTGAGGTATCGACTTGATGATAGTAATAAATACAGCAGAAGTATCGATTTGATGATAGTCATAAATACAGCACAGGCATAGACTTGATGATAGTCATAAATACAGCAGAGGTATCGACCTGATGATAGTCATCAATAAAGCAGAGGTATCGACTTGATGCTAGTCATAAATACAGGAGATGTATCGACTTGATGAAAGTCATAAATACAGCAGAGGTATCGACTTGATGTTAGTCATATATACAGCAGAGGTATCGACTTGATGATAGTCATAGATACAGCAGAGGTATCGAATTGATGATAGTCATAAATACAGCTGAGGTATCGACTTGATGATAGTAATAAATAAAACAGAAGTATCGACTTGATGATAGTCATGAATACAGCAGAGGTATCGACTTGATGATAGTCATAAATACAGCAGAGGTATCGACTTGATGATAGTCATCAATACAGCAGAGGTACCGACTTGATGATAATCATAAATACAGCAGAGGTACCGACTTGATGATAGTCATGCATACAGCAGAGGTATCGACTTGATGTTAGTCATAAATACAGCAGAGATATCGACTTGATGTTAGTCATCAATGCAGCAGAGGTATCGACTTCACGATTGTCATAAATACAGCAAAGGTATCGACTTGAGATTAGTCATGAATACAGCAGAGGTATCGACTTGATGTTAGTCATTAATACAACATAGGTATAGACTTAATGATAGGCATAAATACAGCAGAGGTAGCGACTTGATGATAGTCATGAATACAGCAGAGGTATCGCCTTGATGATAAACATAAAGACAGAAGAGGTATCGACTTGATGATAGTCATCAATACAGCAGAGGTATCGACTTGATGATAAACATAGATACAGCAGAGGTATCGACTTGATGATAGTTATCAATACAGCAGAAGTATCGACTTGATAATAATAGTCTATAATACAGCAGAGGTATCGACTTGATGATAGTCATCAATACAGCAGAGATGTCGACTTGATGATAGTCATAAATACAACAGAGATATCGACTTGATGATAGTCATAAATACAACAGAGGTATCGATTTGATGTTAGTCATTAATACAGCAGAGGTATCGACTTGATGATAGTCATGAATACAGCAGAAGTATCGACTTGATGATAGTCATCAATACAGCAGAGGTATCGACTTGATGATAGTCATGAATACAGCAGAGGTATCGACTTGATGTTAGTCATAGATACAGCAGAGGTATCGACTTGATGATAGTCATAAATACAGCAGAGGTATCGACTTGATGTTAGTCATAAATACAGCAGAGGTATCGACTTGATGATAAGTCATAAATACAGCAGAGGTATCGACTTGATGATAGTCATGAATACAGCAGAGGTATCGCTTTGATGATAAACATAAAGACAGAAGAGATATCGACTTGATGATAGTCATCAATACAGCAGAGGTATCGACTTGATGTTAGTCATAAATACAGCAGAGGTATCGACTTGATGATAAGTCATGAATACAGCAGAGGTATCGACTTGATGATAGTCATAGATACAGCAGAGGTATCGCATTGATGGTAGTCATAGATACAGCTGAGGTATCGACTTGATGATAGTAATAAATACAGCAGAAGTATCGATTTGATGATAGTCATAAATACAGCACAGGCATAGACTTGATGATAGTCATAAATACAGCAGAGGTATCGAGCTGATGATAGTCATCAATAAAGCAGAGGTATCGACTTGATGCTAGTCATAAATAGAGGAGATGTATCGACTTGATGAAAGTCATAAATACAGCAGAGGTATCGACTTGATGTTAGTCATATATACAGCAGAGGTTTCGACTTGATGATAGTCATCAATACAGCAGAGATATCGACTTGATGATAATCATAAATACAGCAGAGGTATCGACTTGATGATAGTCATAGATACAGCAGAGGTATCGAATTGATGATAGTCATAAATACAGCTGAGGTATCGACTTGATGATAGTAATAAATAGAACAGAATTATTGACTTGATGATAGTCATGAATACAGCAGAGGTATCGACTTGATGATAGTCATAAATACAGCAGAGGTATCGACTTGATGATAGTCATAAATACAGCAGAGGTACCGACTTGATGATAATCATAAATACAGCAGAGGTATCGACTTGATGATAGTCATGCATACAGCAGAGGTATCGACTTGATGTTAGTCATAAATACAGCAGAGATATCGACTTGATGTTAGTCATAAATGCAGCAGAGGTATCGACTTCATGATTGTCATAAATACAGCAAAGGTATCGACTTGAGATTAGTCATGAATACAGCAGAGGTATCGACTTGATGTTAGTCATTAATACAACATAGGTATAGACTTAATGATAGGCATAAATACAGCAGAGGTAGCGACTTGATGATAGTCATCAATACAGCAGAGGTATCGACTTGATGATAAACATAGATACAGCAGAGGTATCGACTTGATGATAGTTATCAATACAGCAGAGGTATCGACTTGATAATAATAGTCTATAATACAGCAGAGGTATCGACTTGATGATAGTCATCAATACAGCAGAGATGTCGACTTGATGATAGTCATAAATACAACAGAAATATCGACTTGATGATAGTCATAAATACAGCAGAGGTATCGACTTGATGATAGTCATGAATACAGCAGAGGTATCGACTTGATGATAGTCATCAATACAGCAGAGGTATCGACTTGATGATAGTCATAGATACAGCAGAGGTATCGACTTGATGATAGTCATAAATACAGCAGAGGTATCGACTTGATGTTAGTCTTAAATACAGCAGAGGTATCGACTTGATGATAAGTCATAAATACAGCAGAGGTATCGACTTGATGATAGTCATGAATACAGCAGAGGTATCGCCTTGATGATAAACATAAAGACAGAAGAGGTATCGACTTGATGATAGTCATCAATACAGCAGAGGTATCGACTTGATGTTAGTCATAAATACAGCAGAGGTATCGACTAGATGATAAGTCATGAATACAGCAGAGGTATCGACTTGATGATAGTCATAGATACAGCAGAGGTATCGCATTGATGGTAGTCATAGATACAGCTGAGGTATCGACTTGATGATAGTAATAAATACAGCAGAAGTATCGATTTGATGATAGTCATAAATACAGCACAGGCATAGACTTGATGATAGTCATAAATACAGCAGAGGTATCGAGCTGATGATAGTCATCAATAAAGCAGAGGTATCGACTTGATGCTAGTCATAAATACAGGAGATGTATCGACTTGATGAAAGTCATAAATACAGCAGAGGTATCGACTTGATGTTAGTCATATATACAGCAGAGGTTTCGACTTGATGATAGTCATCAATACAGCAGAGATATCGACTTGATGATAATCATAAATACAGCAGAGGTATCGACTTGATGATAGTCATAGATACAGCAGAGGTATCGAATTGATGATAGTCATAAATACAGCTGAGGTATCGACTTGATGATAGTAATAAATAGAACAGAAGTATCGACTTGATGATAGTCATGAATACAGCAGAGGTATCGACTTGATGATAGTCATAAATACAGCAGAGGTATCGACTTGATGATAGTCATAAATACAGCAGAGGTACCGACTTGATGATAATCATAAATACAGCAGAGGTATCGACTTGATGATAGTCATGCATACAGCAGAGGTATCGACTTGATGTTAGTCATAAATACAGCAGAGATATCGACTTGATGTTAGTCATAAATGCAGCAGAGGTATCGACTTCATGATTGTCATAAATACAGCAAAGGTATCGACTTGATGTTAGTCATTAATACAACATAGGTATAGACTTAATGATAGGCATAAATACAGCAGAGGTAGCGACTTGATGATAGTCATCAATACAGCAGAGGTATCGACTTGATGATAAACATAGATACAGCAGAGGTATCGACTTGATGATAGTTATCAATACAGCAGAGGTATCGACTTGATAATAATAGTCTATAATACAGCAGAGGTATCGACTTGATGATAGTCATCAATACAGCAGAGATGTCGACTTGATGATAGTCATAAATACAACAGAAATATCGACTTGATGATAGTCATAAATACAGCAGAGGTATCGACTTGATGATAGTCATGAATACAGCAGAGGTATCGACTTGATGATAGTCATCAATACAGCAGAGGTATCGACTTGATGATAGTCATAAATACAGCAGAGGTATCGACTTGATGTTAGTCATAGATACAGCAGAGGTATCGACTTGATGATAGTCATAAATACAGCAGAGGTATCGACTTGATGTTAGTCATAAATACAGCAGAGGTATCGACTTGATGATAAGTCATAGATACAGCAGAGGTATCGACTTGATGATAGTCATAGATACAGCAGAGGTATCGCATTGATGGTAGTCATAGATACGACTTGATGATAGCAATAAATACAGCAGAAGTATCGATTTGATGATAGTCATAAATACAGCACAGGCATAGACTTGATGATAGTCATAAATACAGCAGAGGTATCGACCTGATGATAGTCATAAATAAAGCAGAGGTATCGACTTGATGCTAGTCATGAATACAGGAGATGTATCGACTTGATGATAGTCATAAATACAGCAGAGGTATCGACTTGATGTTAGTCATATATACAGCAGAGGTTTCGACTTGATGATAGTCATCAATACAGCAGAGGTATCGACTTGATGATAATCATAAATACAGCAGAGGTATCGACTTGATGTTAGTCATAAATACAACATAGGTATCGACTGGATGATAGTCATAAATACAGCAGAGGTATCGAATTGATGATAGTCATAAATACAGCTGAGGTATCGACTTGATGATAGTAATAAATAGAACAGAAGTATCGACTTGATGATAGTCATGAATACAGCAGAGGTATCGACTTGATGATAGTCATAAATACAGCAGAGGTACCGACTTGATGATAATCATAAATACAGCAGAGGTACCGACTTGATGATAGTCATGAATACAGCAGAGGTATCGACTTGATGTTAGTCATAAATACAGCAGAGGTATCGACTTGATGATAGTCATGAATACAGCAGAGGTGTCGACTTGATGATAGCCATAAATATAGCAGAGGTATCGACTTGATAATAGGCATCAATACAGCAGAGGTATCGACTTAATGATAGGCATAAATACAGCAGATGTATCGACTTGATTACTGTCATGAATACAGCAGAGGTATCGACTTGATGATAAACATAAAGACAGAAGAGGTATCGACTTGATGATAGTCATTAATACAGCAGAGGTATCGACTTGATGATAAACATAGATACAGCAGAGGTATCGACTTGATGATAGTTATCAATACAGCAGAGGTATCGACTTGATAATAGTCTATAATACAGCAGAGGTATCGACTTGATGATAGTCATAAATACAGCAGAAGTATCGACGTTATGATTGTCATAAATACAGCAGAGGTATCGACTTGATGATAGACATAAATACAGCAGAGATATCGACTTGATGATAGTCATAAATACAGCAGAGGTATCGACTTGATGATAGTAATAAATACAAGCAGAAGTATCGACTTTATTCATAACTACAGTATAGGTATCGACATGATGGTAGACATAAATACAGAAGAGGTATCGACATGATGGTAGACATAAATACAGCAGAGGTATCGACTTGATGATAGTCATCAATACAGTAGAGATATTGACTTGATAATAGTCATAAATACAGCAGAGGTATCGACTTGATGATAGTCATCAATACAGCAGAGGTAATGACTTGATGATATTCGTAAATACAGCAGAGGTATCGACATGATGGTAGACATAAATACAGCATAGGTATCGACTTGATGATAGTCATAAATACAGCAGAGGTATCGACTTGATGATAGTCATAACTACAGCAGAGGTATCGACTTGATGATAGTCATCAATACAGAAGAGGTATCGACTTGATGATAAACATAAATACAGAAGAGGTATCGACTTGATGATAGTCATGAATACAGAAGAGGTATCGACTTGATGATAGTCATAAATACAAAAGAGGTATCGACTTGATGATAGTCATAAATACAGCAGAGGTATCGACTTGATGGTAGGCATCAGTACAGCAGAGGTATCGACTTGATGTTAGTCATCAATACAGCAGAGGTATCGACTTGATGATAGTCATAAATACAGAAGAGGTATCGACTTGATGATAGTCATTAATACAGTAGAGGTATCGACTTGATGATAGTCATAAATACAGCAGAGGTATCGACTTGATGATAGTCATCAATACAGTAGAGGTATCGACTTGATGATAGTCATGCATACAGTAGAGGTATCGAGTTGATGATAGTCATGAATACAGTAGAGGTATCGACTTGATGATAGTCATGCATACAGTAGAGGTATCGACTTGATGTTAGTCATAAATACAGCAGAGGTATCGACTTGTTGATAGTCATAAATACAGCAGAGATATCGACTTGATGATCGTCATCAATACAGCAGAGGTATCGACTTGATGATAGTCATAAATACAGCAGAGGTATCGACTTGATGATTGTCATCAATACAGCAGAGATATCGACTTGATGATAATCATAAATACAGCTGAGGTATCGACTTGATGATAGTCATAAATGTCTAATTTAGTTATGATTTCCGCATACAAAACGATGTTCGGTTCTTCTTTATCTCCTGTTCTTTGTAGGATGGCTCATTCTTATTTACTTTATTTGTGTATGTTTGCGCATAGTGGTGTCCAACACATATTGTGTTGTGTTTTTGTTTTATTTGTCTTTGTCTTGTGTAACCTATGTTGTTGGCAGTTTCTCTGGGTTATCCATTTTTGATTGCCCCTTCGGTATTCTCTAAAGTTTATTCAGTGTGCATGATGCAATTCTGCTATGACCAGTCAACAGTTAATGTTTAAAGCTATAATACAAAATGGATGACATTGTCTATCATTAGAGAGTGATGGTTGTTTAACGCCATGTGAGAAACGGTTAGCTATATTATTCTTTGATATTCTGTTTGACTCACGATCTACCACACTCAAGTTTGACCCACGATCTACCACACTCAAGTTTGACCCACGATCTACCACACTCAAGTTTGACCCACGATCTACCACACTCAAGTTTGACCCACGATCTACCACACTCAAGTTTGACCCACGATCTACCACACTCAAGTTTGACCCACGATCTACCACACTCAAGTTTGACCCACGATCTACCACACTCAAGTTTGACCCACGATCTACCACACTCAAGTTTGACCCACGATCTACCACACTCAAGTTTGACCCACGATCTACCACACTCAAGTTTGACCCACGATCTACCACACTCAAGTTTGACCCACGATCTACCACACTCAAGTTTGACCCACGATCTACCACACTCAAGTTTGACCCACGATCTACCACACTCAAGTTTGACCCACGATCTACCACACTCAAGTTTGACCCACGATCTACCACACTCAAGTTTGACCCACGATCTACCACACTCAAGTTTGACCCACGATCTACCACACTCAAGTTTGACCCACGATCTACCACACTCAAGTTTGACCCACGATCTACCACACTCAAGGCGATCCAGCTAACCTTTACACCATCTATGTGATTCTTTAATACCCTTCTGTTTGACCCACGATCTACCACACTCAAGGGGATCCTGCTAACCTTTACACCACCTATGTGATTCTTTGATACTTTTCTGTTTGATCCACGATCTACCACACTCAAGGCAATCCTACTAACCTTTACACCATCTATGTGATTCTTTAATACCCTTCTGTTTGACCCACGATCTACCACACTCAAGGCGATCCTGCTAATATTTACACCACCTATGTGATTCTTTGATACACTTCTGTTTGACCCACGATCTACCACACTCAAGGCGATCCTGCTAACCTTTACACCATCTATGTGATTCTTTAATACCCTTCTGTTTGACCCACGATCTACCACACTCAAGGGGATCCTGCTAACCTTTACACCACCTATGTGATTCTTTGATACTTTTCTGTTTGATCCACGATCTACCACACTCAAGGCAATCCTACTAACCTTTACACCATCTATGTGATTCTTTGATACCCTTCTGTTTGACCCACGATCTACCACACTCAAGACGATACTGCTAACCTTTACACCACCTATGTGATTCTTTGATACTTTTCTGTTTGACCCATGATCTACCCCACTCAAGGCGATCCTGCTAACCTTTACACCACCTATGTGATTCGTTGATACTTTTCTGTTTCACCCACGCTCTACCACACTCAAGATGATACTGCTAACCTTAACACCACCTATGTGATTCTTTGATACTTTTCTGTTTCACCCACGATCTACCACACTCGATCCTGCTAACCTTTACACCATCTATGTGATTCTTTGATACTTTTCTGTTTGACCCATGATCTACCACACTCAAGGCGATCCTGCTAACCTTTACACCATCTATGTGATTCTTTAATACCCTTCTGTTTGACCAACGATCTACCACACTCAAGGGGATCCTGCTAACCTTTACACCACCTATGTGATTCTTTGATACTTTTCAGTTTGATCCACGATCTACCACACTCAAGGCAATCCTACTAACCTTTACACCATCTATGTGATTCTTTGATACCCTTCTGTTTGACCCACGATCTACCACACTCAAGGCGATCCTGCTAATATTTACACCACCTATGTGATTCTTTGATACACTTCTGTTTGACCCACGATCTACCACACTCAAGGCGATCCTGCTAACCTTTACACCACCTATGTGATTCTTTGATACTCGATCTACCCCACTCAAGGCGATCCTGCTAACCTTTACACCACCTATATGATTCTTTGATACCCTTCTGTTTGACCCACGATCTACCACACTCAAGGCGATCCTGCTAACCTTTACACCAACCAATGTGATTCTTTGATACTTTTCTGTTTGACCCACGATCTACCACACTCAAGGCGATCCGGCTAACATTTACACCACCTATGTGATTCTTTGATACTTTTCTGTTTGACCCACGATCTACCACACTCGATCCTGCTAACCTTTACACCACCTATGTGATTCTTTGATACTCTTCTGTTTGACCCACGATCTACCACACTCAAGGCGATCCTGCTAACCTATATACCACCTATGTGATTATTTGATACTTTTTTGTTTGATCCTCGATCTACCACACTCAAGATTGACCCACGATCTACCACAAACAAGGCGACCCTGGTAACCTTTACACCACCTATGTGATTCTTTGATACTCTTCTGTTTCACCCACGATCTACCACACTCAAGGTTGACCCACGATCTACCACACTCAGGGCGATCCTGCCAACCTTTACACCACCTATGTGATTCTTTGATACTGTTCTGTTTCACCCACGATCTACCACACTTGATCCCGCTGACCTTTACACCACCTATGTGATTCTTTGATACTTTTCTGTTTGACCCACGAACTACCACACTCAAGGCGATCCTGCTAACCTTTACACCACCTATGTGATTCTTTGATACTTTTCTGTTTGACCCACGGTCTACCACATTCAAGGCGATCCGGCGAACCTTTACACCACCTATGTGATTCTTTGATACTTTTCTGTTTGACCCACGAACTACCACACTCAAGGCGATCCTGCTAACCTTTACACCACATATGTGATTCTTTGATACTTTTCTGTTTGACCCACGATCTACCACACTCGATCCTGCTAACCATCACACCACCTATGTGATTCTTTGATACTTTTCTGTTTGACCCACGATCTACCAAACTCGATCCTGCTAACCTTTACACCACCTATGTGATTCTTTGATACTTTTCTGTTTGACCCACGAACTACCACACTCAAGGCGATCCTGCTAACCTTTACACCACCTATGTGATTCTTTGATACTTTTCTGTTTGACCCACGGTCTACCACATTCAAGGCGATCCGGCTAACCTTTACACCACCTATGTGATTCTTTGATACTTTTCTGTTTGACCCACGAACTACCACACTCAAGGCGATCCTGCTAACCTTTACACCACATATGTGATTCATTGATACTTTTCTGTTTGACCCACGATCTACCACACTCAAGGCGATCCTGCTAACCTTTACACCACCTATTTGATTCTTTGATACTTTTCTGTTTGATCCATGATCTACCCCACTCAAGGCGATCCTGCTAACCTTTACACCACCTATGTGATTCGTTGATGCTTTTCTGTTTCACCCACGCTCTATCACACTCAAGATGATACTGCTAACCTTAACACCACCTATGTGATTCTTTGATACTTTTCTGTTTCACCCACGATCTACCACACTCGATCCTGCTAACCTTTACACCACCTATGTGATTCTTTGATACTTTTCTGTTTCACCCACGATCTACCACACTCAAGACGATACTGCTAACCTTTACACCACCTATGTGATTCTTTGATACTTTTCTGTTTGACCCATGATCTACCCCACTCAAGGCGATCCTGCTAACCTTTACACCACCTATGTGATTCGTTGATACTTTTCTGTTTCACCCACGCTCTACCACACTCAAGATGATACTGCTAACCTTAACACCACCTATGTGATTCTTTGATACTTTTCTGTTTCACCCACGATCTACCACACTCGATCCTGCTAACCTTTACACCATCTATGTGATTCTTTGACACTTTTCTGTTTGACCCATGATCTACCACACTCAAGGCGATCCTCCTAACCTTTACACCACCTATGTGATTCTTTGATACTTTTCTGTTTGACCCACGATCTACCACACTCAAGGCGATCCGGCTAACCTTTACACCACCTATGTGATTCTTTGATACTCTTCTGTTTCACCCACGATCTACCACACTCAAGGTTGACCCACGATCTACCACACTCAGGGCGATCCTGCCAACCTTTACACCACCTATGTGATTCTTTGATGCTCTTCTGTTTCACCCACGATCTACCACACTCATCCCGCTAACCTTTACACCACCTATGTGATTCTTTGATACTCTTCTGTTTGACTGACGATCTACCACACTCGATCCTTCTAACCTTTACACCACCTCTGTGATTCTTTGATACTCTTCTGTTTGACCCACGTTCTACCACACTCAAGGCGATCCTGCTAACCTTTACACCACCTATGTGATTCTTTGATACTTTTCTGTTTGACTGACGATCTACCACACTCGATCCTTCTAACCTTTACACCACCTCTGTGATTCTTTGATACTCTTCTGTTTGACCCACGTTCTACCACACTCAAGGCGATCCTGCTAACCTTTACACCACCTATGTGATTCTTTGATACTTTTCTGTTTGACCCACGGTCTACCACACTCAAGGCGATCCGGCTAACCTTTACACCACCTATGTGATTCTTTGATACTTTTCTGTTTGACCCACGATCTACCACACTCAAGACGATCCTGCGAACCTTTACACCACCTATGTGATTCTTTGATACTCTTCTGTTTGACCCACGATCTACCACACTCAAGACGATACTGCCTACCTTTACACCACCTATGTGATTCTTTGATACTTTTCTGTTTGACCCACGATCTACCACACTCGATCCTGCTAACCTTTACACCACCTATGTGATTCTTTGATACTTTTCTGTTTGACCCACGATCTACCACACTCAGGGCGATCCTGCTAACCTTTACACCACCTATGTGATTCTTTGATACTCTTCTGTTTGACCCACGATCTACTACACTCAAGGCGATCCTGCTAACCTTAACATCACCTATGTGATTCTTTGATACTTTTCTGTTTCACCCACGATCTACCACACTCGATCCTGCTAACCTTTACACCACCTATGTGATTCTTTGATACTTTTCTGTTTGACCCACGATCTACCACACTCGATCCTGCTAACCTTTACACCACCTATGTGATTCTTTGATACTTTTCTGTTTGACCCACGATCTACCACACTCGATCCTGCTAACCTTTACACCACCTATGTGATTCTTTGATATTCTTCTGTTTGACCCACGATCTACCACACTCAAGGCGATCCTGCTAACCTATATACCACCTATGTGATTATTTGATACTTTTCTGTTTGACCCACGATCTATCCCACTCAAGGCGATCCTGCTAACCTTTACACCACCAATGTGATTCTTTGATACGCTTCTGTTTCACCCACGATCTACCACACTCGATCCCGCTGACCTTTACACCACCTATGTGATTCTTTGTTTCTCTTCTGTTTGACCCACGATCTACCACACTCAAGATTGACCCACGATCTACCACACACAAGGCGACCCTGGTAACCTTTACACCACCTATGTGATTCTTTGATACTCTTCTGTTTCACCCACGATCTACCACACTCAAGGTTGACCCACGACCTACCACACTCAGGGCGATCCTGCCAACCTTTACACCACCTATGTGATTCTTTGATACTCTTCTGTTTCACCCACGATCTACCACACTCGATCCCGCTGACCTTTACACCACCTATGTGATTCTTTGATACTCTTCTGTTTGACCCACGATCTACCACACTCAAGCCGATCCTGCTAACCGTTACACCCCCTCTGTGATTCTTTGATACTCTTCTGTTTGACTGACGATCTACCACACTCGATTCTTCTAACCTTTACACCACCTCTGTGATTCTTTGATACTCTTCTGTTTGACCCACGTTCTACCACACTCAAGGCGATCCTGCTAACCTTTACACCACCTATGTGATTCTTTGATACTTTTCTGTTTGACCCACGGTCTACCACACTCAAGGCGATCCGGCTAACCTTTACACCACCTATGTGATTCTTTGATACTTTTCTGTTTGACCCACGATCTACCACACTCGATCCTGCTAACCATTACACCACCTATGTGATTCTTTGATACTTTTCTGTTTGACCCACGATCTACCAAACTCGATCCTGCTAACCTTTACACCACCTAAGTGATTCTTTGATACTTTTCTGTTTGACCCATGATCTACCCCACTCAAGGCGATCCTGCTAACCTTTACACCACCTATGTGATTCGTTGATACTTTTCTGTTTCAGCCACGATCTACCACACTCGATCCTGCTAACCTTTACACCACCTATGTGATTCTTTGATACTTTTCTGTTTCACCCACGATCTACCACACTCAAGACGATACTGCTAACCTTTACACCACCTATGTGATTCTTTGATACTTTTCTGTTTCAGCCACGATCTACCACACTCGATCCTGCTAATCTTTACACCACCTATGTGATTCTTTGATACTTTTCTGTTTCGCCCACGATCTACCACACTCGATCCTGCTAACCTTTACACCACCTATGTGATTCTTTGATACTTTTCTGTTTCACCCACGATCTACCACACTCAAGACGATACTGCTAACCTTTACACCACCTATGTGATTCTTTGATACTTTTCTGTTTGACCCATGATCTACCCCACTCAAGGCGATCCTGCTAATCTTTACACCACCTATGTGATTCGTTGATACTTTTCTGTTTCACCCACGCTCTACCACACTCAAGATGATACTGCTAACCTTAACACCACCTATGTGATTCTTTGATACTTTTCTGTTTGACCCACGATCTATCCCACTCAAGGTGATCCTGCTAACCTTTACACCACCAATGTGATTCTTTGATACGCTTCTGTTTCACTCACGATCTACCACACTCGATCCCACTGACCTTTACACTACCTATGTGATTCTTTGATACTCTTCTGTTTGACCCACGATCTACCACACTCAAGATTGACCCACGATATACCACACACAAGGCGACCCTGGTAACCTTTACACCACCTATGTGATTCTTTGATACTCTTCTGTTTCACCCACGATCTACCACACTCATCCCGCTGAGCTTTACACCACCTATGTGATTCTTTGATACTCTTCTGTTTGACTGACGATCTACCACACTCGATCCTTCTAACCTTTACACCACCTCTGTGATTCTTTGATATTCTTCTGTTTGACCCACGTTCTACCACACTCAAGGCGATCCTGCTAACCTTTGCACCACCTATGTGATTCTTTGATACTCTTCTGTTTGACTGACGATCTACCACACTCGATCCTTCTAACCTTTACACCACCTCTGTGATTCTTTGATACTCTTCTGTTTGACCCACGTTCTACCACACTCAAGGCGATCCTGCTAACCTTTACACCACCTATGTGATTCTTTGATACTTTTCTGTTTGACCCACGGTCTACCACACTCAAGGCGATCCGGCTAACCTTTACACCACCTATGTGATTCTTTGATACTTTTCTGTTTGACCCACGATCTACCACACTCAAGACGATCCTGCTAACCTTTACACCACCTATGTGATTCTTTGATACTCTTCTGTTTGACCCACGATCTACCACACTCAAGGCGATCCGGCTAACCTTTACACCACCTATGTGATTCTTTGATACTTTTCTGTTTGACCCACGATCTACCACACTCAAGACGATCCTGCTAACCTTTACACCACCTATGTGATTCTTTGATACTTTTCTGTTTGACCCACGATCTACCACACTCGATCCTGCTAACCTTTACACCACCTATGTGATTCTTTGATACTTTTCTGTCTGACCCACGATCTACCACACTCAGGGCGATCCTGCTAACCTTTACACCACCTATGTGATTCTTTGATACTCTTCTGTTTGACCCACGATCTACTACACTCAAGGCGATCCTGCTAACCTTAACACCACCTATGTGATTCTTTGATACTTTTCTGTTTCACCCACGATCTACCACACTCGATCCTGCTAACCTTTACACCACCTATGTGATTCTTTGATACTTTTCTGTTTCACCCACGATCTACCACACTCGATCCTGCTAACATTTACACCACCTATGTGATTCTTTGATACTTTTCTGTTTGACCCACGATCTACTACACTCGATCCTGCTAATCTTTACACCACCTATGTGATTCTTTGATACTTTTCTGTTTGACCCACGATCTACCACACTCGATCCCGCTGACCTTTACACCACCTATGTGATTCTTTGATACTCTTCTGTTTGACCCACGATCTACCACACTCAAGATTGACCCACGATCTACCACACACAAGGCGACCCTGGTAACCTTTACACCACCTATGTGATTCTTTGATACTCTTCTGTTTCACCCACGATCTACCACACTCAAGGTTGACCCACGACCTACCACACTCAGGGCGATCCTGCCAACCTTTACACCACCTATGTGATTCTTTGATACTCTTCTGTTTCACCCACGATCTACCACACTCGATCCCGCTGACCTTTACACCACCTATGTGATTCTTTGATACTCTTCTGTTTGACCCACGATCTACCACACTCAAGCCGATCCTGCTAACCGTTACACCCCCTATGTAATTCTTTGATACTCTTCTGTTTGACTGACGATCTACCACACTCGATCCTGCTAACCTTTACACCACCTCTGTGATTCTTTGATACTCTTCTGTTTGACCCACGTTCTACCACACTCAAGGCGATCCTGCTAACCTTTACACCACCTATGTGATTCTTTGATACTTTTCTGTTTGACCCACGGTCTACCACACTCAAGGCGATCCGGCTAACCTTTACACCACCTATGTGATTCTTTGATACTTTTCTGTTTGACCCACGATCTACCACACTCGATCCTGCTAACCATTACACCACCTATGTGATTCTTTGATACTTTTCTGTTTGACCCACGATCTACCAAACTCGATCCTGCTAACCTTTACACCACCTATGTGATTCTTTGATACTTTTCTGTTTGACCCACGATCTACCACACTCAAGGCGATCCTGCTAACCTTTACACCACCTATGTGATTCTTTGATACTTTTCTGTTTGACCCATGATCTACCCCACTCAAGGCGATCCTGCTAACCTTTACACCACCTATGTGATTCGTTGATACTTTTCTGTTTCAGCCACGATCTACCACACTCGATCCTGCTAACCTTAACACCACCTATGTGATTCTTTGATACTTTTCTGTTTCACCCACGATCTACCCCACTCAAGGCGATCGTGCTAACCTTTACACCACCTATGTGATTCGTTGATACTTTTCTGTTTCAGCCACGATCTACCACACTCGATCCTGCTAACCTTTACACCACCTATGTGATTCTTTGATACTTTTCTGTTTCACCCACGATCTACCACACTCAAGACGATACTGCTAACCTTTACATCACCTATGTGATTCTTTGATACTTTTCTGTTTCAGCCACGATCTACCGCACTCGATCCTGCTAATCTTTACACCACCTATGTGATTCTTTGATACTTTTCTGTTTGACCCATGATCTACCACACCCAAGGCGCTCCTGCTGACCTTTACACCACCTATGTGATTCTTTGATACTTTTCTGTTTGACCCACGATCTACCACACTCAAGACGGTCCTGCTAACCTTTACACCACCTATGTGATTCTTTGATACTCTTCTGTTTGACCGACGATCTACCACACTCAAGGCGATCCTGCAAACCTATATACCACCTATGTGATTATTTGATACTTTTCAGTTTGACCCACGATCTTTCCCACTCAAGGCCATCCTGCTAACCTTTACACCACCAATGTGATTCTTTGATACGCCTCTGTTTCACCCACGATCTACCACACTCATCCTGCTAACCTTTTCACCACCTATGTGATTCGTTGATACTCTTCTGTTTGACCCACGATCTACAACACTCAAGATTGACCCACGATCTACCACACTCAAGGCGACCTGGTAACCTTTGCACCACCTATGTGATTCATTGATACTCTTCTGTTTCACCCACGAACTACCACACTCAAGATTGACCCACGGTCTACCACACTCAGGGCGATCCTGCTAACCTTTACACCACCTGTGTGATTCTTTGATACTCTTCTGTTTTACCCACGATCTACCACACTCGATCCCGCTGACCTTTACACCACCTATGTGATTCTTTTATACTCTTCTGGTTGACCCACGATCTACCACACTCAAAGCGATCCTGCTAACCGTTACACCACCTATGTGATTCTTTGATACTCTTCTGTTTGACCCACGATCTACCACACTCGATTCTTCTAACCTTTACACCACCTATGTGATTCTTTGATACTCTTCTGTTTGACCCACGATCTACCACACTCAATGCGATCCTGCTACCCTTTACACCACCTATGTGATTCTTTGATACTTTTCTGTTTGACCCACGATCTACCACTCTCGATCCTGCTAACCATTTCACCACCTATGTGATTCTTTGATACTTTTCTGTTTGACCCATGATCTACCAAACTCGATCCTGCTAACCTTTACACCACCTATGTGATTCTTTGATACTTTTCTGTTTGACCCACGATCTACCACACTCAAGGCGATCCTGCTAACCTTTACACCACCTATGTGATTCTTTGATACTTTTCTGTTTGACCCATGATCTACCACACTCAAGGCGATCCTGCTAACCTTTACGCCACCTATGTGATTCGTTGATACTTTTTTGCTTCACCCACGATCTACCACACTCAAGATGATACTGCTAACCTTAACACCACCTATGTGATTCTTTGATACTTTTCGGTTTCACCCACGATCTACCACACTCGATTCTTCTAACCTTTACACCACCTATGTGATTCTTTGATACTCTTCTGTTTGACCCACGATCTACCACACTCAATGCGATCCTGCTACCCTTTACACCACCTATGCGATTCTTTGATACTTTTCTGTTTGACCCACGGTCTACCACACTCAAGGCGATCCGGCTAACCTTTACACCACCTATGTGATTCTTTGATACTTTTCTGTTTGACCCACGATCTACCACACTCGATCCTGCTAACCATTTCACCACCTATGTGATTCTTTGATACTTTTCTGTTTGACCCATGATCTACCAAACTCGATCCTGCTAACCTTTACACCACCTATGTGATTCTTTGATACTTTTCTGTTTGACCCCCGATCTACCACACCCAAGGCGATCCTGCTAACCTTTACACCACCTATGTGATTCTTTGATACTTTTCTGTTTGACCCATGATCTACCCCACTCAAGGCGATCCTGCTAACCTTTACACCACCTATGTGATTCGTTGATACTTTTTTGCTTCACCCACGATCTACCACACTCAAGATGATACTGCTAACCTTAACACCACCTATGTGATTCTTTGATACTTTTCTGTTTCACCCACGATCTACCACACTCAAGACGATACTGTTAACCTTTACACCACCTATGTGATTCTTTGATACTTTTCTGTTTCAGTCACGATCTACCACACTCGATCCTGCTAACCTTTACACCACCTATGTGATTCTTTGATACTTTTCTGTTAGACCCACGATCTACCACACTCGATCCTGCTAACCTTTACACCACCTATGTGATTCTTTGATACTCTTCTGTTTGACCCACGATCTACTACTCTCAAGGCGATCCTGCTAACCTTAACACCACCTATGTGATTCTTTGATACTTTTCTGTTTGACCCACGATCTACCACACTCGGTCCTGCTAACCTTTACACCACCTATATGATTCTTTGATACTTTTCTGTTTGACCCACGATCTACCACACTCGATCCTGCTAACCTTTACACCACCTATGTGATTCTTTGATACTCTTCTGTTTGACCCACGATCTACCACACTCAAGACGATAATGCCAACCTTTACACCACCTATGTGATTCTTTGATACTTTTCTGTTTGATCCACGATCTACCGCACTCGATCCTGCTAACCTTTACACCACCTATGTGATTCTTTGATACTTTTCTGTTTGACTCATGATCTACCACACTCAAGGCGATCCTGCTAACCTTTACACCACCTATGTGATTCTTTGATACTTTTCTGTTTGACCCACGATCTACTACACTCAAGACGATACTGCTAACCTTTACATCACCTATGTGATTCTTTGATACTTTTCTATTTCAGCCACGATCTACCACACTCGATCCTGCTAATATTTACACCACCTATGTGATTCTTTGATACTTTTCTGTTTGACCCATGATCTACCACACTCAAGGCGCTCCTGCTAACCTTTACACCACCTATGTGATTCTTTGATACTTTTCTGTTTGACCCACGATCTACCACACTCAAGACGGTCCTGCTAACCTTTACACCATCTATGTAATTCTTTGATACTCTTCTGTTTGACCCACGATCTACCACACTCAAGGCGATCCTGCAAACCTATATACCACCTATTTGATTATTTGATACTTTTCAGTTTGACCCACGATCTTTCCCACTCAAGGCCATCCTGCTAACCTTTACACCACCAATGTGATTCTTTGATACGCCTCTGTTTCACCCACGATCTACCACACTCATCCTGCTAACCTTTTCACCACCTATGTGATTCGTTGATACTCTTCTGTTTGACCCACGATCTACAACACTCAAGATTGACCCACGATCTACCACACACAAGGCGACCTGGTAACCTTTGCACCACCTATGTGATTCATTGATACTCTTCTGTTTCACCCACGAACTACCACACTCAAGATTGACCCACGATCTACCACACTCAGGGCGATCCTGCCAACCTTTACACCACCTGTGTGATTCTTTGATACTCTTCTGTTTTACCCACGATCTACCACACTCGATCCCGCTGACCTTTACACCACATATGTGATTCTTTGATACTCTTCTGGTTGACCCACGATCTACCACACTCAAAGCGATCCTGCTAACCGTTACACCACCTATGTGATTCTTTGATACTCTTCTGTTTGACCCACGATCTACCACACTCGATTCTTCTAACCTTTACACCACCTATGTGATTCTTTGATACTTTTCTGTTTGACCCACGGTCTACCACACTCAAGGCGATCCGGCTAACCTTTACACCACCTATGTGATTCTTAGATACTTTTCTGTTTGATCCACGATCTACCACACTCGATCCTGGTAACCATTTCACCACCTATGTGATTCTTTGATACTTTTCTGTTTGACCCATGATCTACCAAACTCGATCCTGCTAACCTTTACACCACCTATGTGATTCTTTGATACTTTTCTGTTTGACCCACGATCTACCACACTCAAGGCGATCCTGCTAACCTTTACACCACCTATGTGATTCTTTGATACTTTTCTGTTTGACCCATGATCTACCCCACTCAAGGCGATCCTGCTAACCTTTACACCACCTATGTGATTCGTTGATACTTTTTTGCTTCACCCACGATCTACCACACTCAAGATGATACTGCTAACCTTAACACCACCTATGTGATTCTTTGATACTTTTCGGTTTCACCCACGATCTACCACACTCGATCCTGCTAACCTTTACACCACCTATGTGATTCTTTGATACTTTTCTGTTTCACCCACGATCTACCACACTCAAGACGATACTGTTAACCTGTACACCACCTATGTGATTCATTGATACTTTTCTGTTTCAGTCACGATCTACCACACTCGATCCTGCTAACCTTTACACCACCTATGTGATTCTTTGATACTTTTCTGTTTGACTCATGATCTACCACACTCAAGGCGATCCTGCTAACCTTTACACCACCTATGTGCTTCTTTGATACTTTTCTGTTAGACCCACGATCTACCACACTCGATCCTGCTAACCTTTACACCACCTATGTGATTCTTTGATACTCTTCTGTGTTTGACCCACGATCTACTACTCTCAAGGCGATCCTGCTAACCTGAACACCACCTATGTGATTCTTTGATACTTTTCTGTTTCACCCACGATCTACCACACTCGATCCTGCTAACCTTTACACCACCTATGTGATTCTTTGATACTTTTCTGTTTGACCCACGATCTACTACACTCAAGGCGATCCTGCTAACCTTAACACCACCTATGTGATTCTTTGATACTTTTCTGTTTGACCCACGATCTACCACACTCGATCCTGCTAACCTTTACACCACCTATGTGATTCTTTGATACTTTTCTGTTTGACCCACGATCTACCACACTCGATCCTGCTAACCTTTACACCACCTATATGATTCTTTGATACTCTTCTGTTTGACCCACGATCTACCACACTCAAGACGATAATGCCAACCTTTACACCACCTATGTGATTCTTTGATACTTTTCTGTTTGATCCACGATCTACCGCACTCGATCCTGCTAACCTTTACACCACCTATGTGATTCTTTGATACTTTTCTGTTTGACTCATGATCTACCACACTCAAGGCGATCCTGCTAACCTTTACACCACCTATGTGATTCTTTGATACTTTTCTGTTTGACCCACGATCTACTACACTCAAGGCGATCCTGCTAACCTTAACACCACCTATGTGATTCTTTGATACTTTTCTGTTTGACCCACGATCTACCACACTCGATCCTGCTAACCTTTACACCACCTATGTGATTCTTTGATACTTTTCTGTTTGACCCACGATCTACCACACTCGATCCTGCTAACCTTTACACCACCTATGTGATTCTTTGATACGCTTCTGTTTCACCCACGATCTACCACACTCGATCCTGCTAACCTTTACACCACCTATGTGATTCTTTGATACTCTTCTGTTTGACCCACGATCTACTACACTCAAGGCGATCCTGCTAACCTTAACACCACCTATGTGATTCTTTGATACTTTTCTGCTTCACCCACGATCTACCACACTCATCCTGCTAACCTTTTCACCACATATGTGATTCTTTGATACTTTTTTGTTTGACACACGATCTACCACACTCAAGGTTGACCCACGATCTACCACACTCAGGGCAATCCTGCCAACCTTTACACCACCTGTGTGATTCTTTGATACTCTTCTGTTTTACCCACGTTCAACCACACTCGATCCCGCTGACCTTTACACCACCTATGTGATTCTTTGATACTCTTCTGTTTGACCCACGATCTACCACACTCAAAGCGATCCTGCTAACCGTTACATCACCTATGTGATTCTTTGATACTGTTCTGTTTGACCCACGATCTACCACACTCGATTCTTCTAACCTTTACACCACCTATGTGATTCTTTGATACTCTTCTGTTTGACCCACGATCTACCACACTCAATGCGATCCTGCTACCCTTTTCACCACCTATGTGATTCTTTGATACTTTTCTGTTAGACCCACGGTCTACCACACTCAAGGCGATCCGGCTAACCTTTACACCACCTATGTGATTCTTTGATACTTTTCTGTTTGACCCACGATCTACCACACTCAATCCTGCTAACCATTTCACCACCTATGTGATTCTTTGATACTTTTCTGTTTGACCCATGATCTACCAAACTCGATCCTGCTAACCTTTACACCACCTATGTGATTCTTTGATACTTTTCTGTTTGACCCACGATCTACCACACTCAAGGCGATCCTGCTAACCTTTACACCACCTATGTGATTCTTTGATACTTTTCTGTTTGACCCATGATCTACCCCACTCAAGGCGATCCTGCTAACCTTTACACCACCTATGTGATTCGTTGATACTTTTCTGTTTGACCCACGATCTACCACACTCAGGGCGATCCTGCTAACCTTTACACCACCTATGTGATTCTTTGATACTTTTCTGTTTGACCCATGATCTGCCACACTCAAGGCGATCCTGCTAATCTTTTCACCACCTATGTGCTTCTTTGATACTTTTCTGCTTGACCTACGATCTACCACACTCAAGACGATCCTGCTAACCTTTACACCACCTATGTGATTCTTTGATACTCTTCTGTTTGACCCACGATCTACCACACTCAAGACGATAATGCCAACCTTTACACCACCTATGTGATTCTTTGATACTTTTCTGTTTGACTCATGATCTACCACACTCAAGGCGATCCTGCTAACCTTTACACCACCTATGTGCTTCTTTGATACTTTTCTGTTAGACCCACGATCTACCACACTCGATCCTGCTAACCTTTACACCACCTATGTGATTCTTTGATACTCTTCTGTTTGACCCACGATCTACTACTCTCAAGGCGATCCTGCTAACCTTAACACCACCTATGTGATTCTTTGATACTTTTATGTTTCACCCACGATCTACCACACTCGATCCTGCTAACCTTTACACCACCTATGTGATTCTTTGATACTTTTCTGTTTCACCCACGATCTACCACACTCCATCCTGCTAACCTTTACACCACCTATGTGATTCTTTGATACCTTTCTGTTTGACCCATGATCTACCACACTCAAGGCGATCCTGCTAACCTTTACACCACCTATGTGATTCTTTGATACTCTTCTGTTTGACCCACGGTCTACCACACTCAAGGCGATCCTGCTAACCTTTACACCACCTATGTGATTCTTTGCTACTCTTCTGTTTGACCCACGAAATACCACACTCAAGGCGATCCTGTTAACCTTTACACCACCTATGTGATTCTTTGATACTTTTCTGTTTGACCCACGATCTACCACACTCGATCCTGTTAACCATTACACCACCTATGTGATTCTTTGATACTTTTCTGTTTGACCCACGATCTACCAAACTCGATCCTGCTAACCTTTACACCACCTATGTGATTCTTTGATACTTTTCTGTTTGAACCATGATCTACCACACTCAAGGCGATCCTGCTAACCTTTACACCACCTATGTGATTCGTTGATACTTTTCTGTTTCACCCACGCTGTACCACACTCAAGATGATACTGCTAACATTAACACCACCTATGTGATTCTTTGATACTTTTCTGTTTCACCCACGATCTACCACACTCGATCCTGCTAATCTTTACACCACCTATGTGATTCTTTGATACTTTTCTGTTTGACCCACGATCTACCACACTCGATCCTGCTAACCTTTACCCCATCTATGTGATTCTTTGATACTTTTCTGTTTGACCCATGATCTACCACACTCAAGGCGATCCTACTAACCTTTACACCACCTATGTGATTCTTTGATACTTTTCTGTTTGACCCACGATCTACCACACTCAAGACGATCCTGCTAACCTTTACACCACCTATGTGATTCTTTGATACTCTTCTGTTTGACCCACGATCTACCCCATTCGATCCTGCTAACCTTTACACCACCTATGTGATTCTTTGATACTTTTCTGTTTGACCCACGATCTACCACACTCGATCCTGCTAACCTTTACACCACCTATGTGATTCTTTGATACTCTTCTGTTTGACCCACGATCTACTACACTCAAGGCGATCCTGCTAACCTTAACACCACCTATGTGATTCTTTGATACTTTTCTGTTTCACCCACGATCTACCACACTCATCCTGCTAACCTTTTCACCACCTATGTGATTCTTTGATACTCTTCTGTTTGACACACGATCTACCACACTCAAGGTTGACCCACGATCTACCACACTCAGGGCAATCCTGCCAACCTTTACACCACCTGTGTGATTCTTTGATACTCTTCTGTTTGACCCACGATCTACCACACTCAAAGCGATCCTGCTAACCGTTACATCACCTATATGATTCTTTGATACTGTTCTGTTTGACCCACGATCTACCACACTCGATTCCTCTAACCTTTACACCACCTATGTGATTCTTTGATACTCTTCTGTTTGACCCACGATCTACCACACTCAATGCGATCCTGCTACCCTTTTCACCACCTATGTGATTCTTTGATACTTTTCTGTTTGACCCACGGTCTACCACACTCAAGTCGATCCGGCTAACCTTTACACCACCTATGTGATTCTTTGATACGTTTCTGTTTGACCCACGATCTACCACACTCGATCCTGCTAACCATTTCACCACCTATGTGATTCTTTGATACTTTTCTGTTTGACCCATGATCTACCAAACTCGATCCTGCTAACCTTTACACCACCTATGTGATTCTTTGATACTTTTCTGTTTGACCCACGATCTACCACACTCAAGGCGATCCTGCTAACCTTTACACCACCTATGTGATTCTTTGATACTTTTCTGTTTGACCCATGATCTACCCCACTCAAGGCGATCCTGCTAACCTTTACACCACCTATGTGATTCGTTGATACTTTTCTGTTTCACCCACGATCTACCACACTCAAGATGATACTGTTAACCTTAACACCACCTATGTGATTCTTTGATACTTTTCTGTTTGACCCACGATCTACCACACTCGATCCTGCTAACCTTTACACCACCTATGTGATTCTTTGATACTTTTCTGTTTGACCCACGATATACCACACTCAGGGCGATCCTGCTAACCTTTACACCACCTATGTGATTCTTTGATACTTTTCTGTTTGACCCACGATCTACCACACTGGATCCTGCTAACCTTTACACAATCTATGTTATTCTTTGATACTTTTCTGTTTGACCCATGATCTGGCACACTCAAGGCGATCCTGCTAATCTTTTCACCACCTATGTGATTCTTTGATACTTTTCTGTTTGACCCACGATCTACCACACTCAAGACGATCCTGCTAACCTTTACACCACCTATGTGATTCTTTGATACTCTTCTGTTTGACCCACGATCTACCACACTCAAGACGATAATGCCAACCTTTACACCACCTATGTGATTCTTTGATACTTTTCTGTTTGACTCATGATCTACCACACTCAAGGCGATCCTGCTAACCTTTACACCACCTATGTGATTCGTTGATACTTTTCTGTTTCACCCACGCTGTACCACACTCAAGATGATACTGCTAACATTAACACCACCTATGTGATTCTTTGATACTTTTCTGTTTCACCCACGATCTACCACACTCGATCCTGCTAATCTTTACACCACCTATGTGATTCTTTGATACTTTTCTGTTTGACCCACGATCTACCACACTCAGGGCGATCCTGCTAACCTTTACACCACCTATGTGATTCTTTGATACTTTTCTGTTTGACCCACGATCTACCACACTGGATCCTGCTAACCTTTACACAATCTATGTTATTCTTTGATACTTTTCTGTTTGACCCATGATCTGGCACACTCAAGGCGATCCTGCTAATCTTTTCACCACCTATGTGATTCTTTGATACTTTTCTGTTTGACCCACGATCTACCACACTCAAGACGATCCTGCTAACCTTTACACCACCTATGTGATTCTTTGATACTCTTCTGTTTGACCCACGATCTACTACTCTCAAGGCGATCCTGCTAACCTTAACACCACCTATGTGATTCTTTGATACTTTTATGTTTCACCCACGATCTACCACACTCGATCCTGCTAACCTTTACACCACCTATGTGATTCTTTGATACTTTTCTGTTTCACCCACGATCTACCACACTCGATCCTGCTAACCTTTACACCACCTATGTGATTCTTTGATACTTTTCTGTTTGACCCATGATCTACCACACTCAAGGCGATCCTGCTAACCTTTACACCACCTATGTGATTCTTTGATACTTTTCTGTTTGACCCACGATCTACCACACTCGATCCTGCTAACCTTTACCCCATCTATGTGATTCTTTGATACTTTTCTGTTTGACCCATGATCTACCACACTCAAGGCGATCCTACTAACCTTTACACCACCTATGTGATTCTTTGATACTTTTCTGTTTGACCCACGATCTACCACACTCAAGACGATCCTGCTAACCTTTACACCACCTATGTGATTCTTTGATACTCTTCTGTTTGACCCACGATCTACCCCATTCGATCCTGCTAACCTTTACACCACCTATGTGATTCTTTGATACTTTTCTGTTTGACCCACGATCTACCACACTCGATCCTGCTAACCTTTACACCACCTATGTGATTCTTTGATACTTTTCTGTTTGACCCACGATCTACCACACTCGATCCTGCTAACCTTTACACCACCAATGTGATTCTTTGATACGCTTCTGTTTCACCCACGATCTACCACACTCGATCCTGCTAACCTTTACACCACCTATGTGATTCTTTGATACTCTTCTGTTTGACCCACGATCTACTACACTCAAGGCGATCCTGCTAACCTTAACACCACCTATGTGATTCTTTGATACTTTTCTGTTTCACCCACGATCTACCACACTCATCCTGCTAACCTGTTCACCACCTATGTGATTCTTTGATACTCTTCTGTTTGACACACGATCTACCACACTCAAGGTTGACCCACGATCTACCACACTCAGGGCAGTCCTGCCAACCTTTACACCACCTGTGTGATTCTTTGATACTCTTCTGTTTGACCCACGATCTACCACACTCAAAGCGATCCTGCTAACCGTTACATCACCTATGTGATTCTTTGATACTGTTCTGTTTGACCCACGATCTACCACACTCGATTCCTCTAACCTTTACACCACCTATGTGATTCTTTGATA
Organism: Bathymodiolus septemdierum; assembly: GCA_963383655.1. Classification (NCBI taxonomy): domain Eukaryota; kingdom Metazoa; phylum Mollusca; class Bivalvia; order Mytilida; family Modiolidae; genus Bathymodiolus; species Bathymodiolus septemdierum. The sequence continues at coordinate 70,125,925 of OY726521.1, read as the reverse complement.
CTCTTCTGTTTGACCCACGATCTACCACACTCAATGCGATCCTGCTACCCTTTTCACCACCTATGTGATTCTTTGATACTTTTCTGTTTCACCCACGGTCTACCACACTCAAGGCGATCCGGCTAACCTTTACACCACCTATGTGATTCTTTGATACGTTTCTGTTTGACCCACGATCTACCACACTCGATCCTGCTAACCATTTCACCACCTATGTGATTCTTTGATACTTTTCTGTTTGACCCATGATCTACCAAACTCGATCCTGCTAACCTTTACACCACCTATGTGATTCTTTGATACTTTTCTGTTTGACCCACGATCTACCACACTCAAGGCGATCCTGCTAACCTTTACACCACCTATGTGATTCTTTGATACTTTTCTGTTTGACCCATGATCTACCCCACTCAAGGCGATCCTGCTAACCTTTACACCACCTATGTGATTCGTTGATACTTTTCTGTTTCACCCACGATCTACCACACTCAAGATGATACTGTTAACCTTAACACCACCTATGTGATTCTTTGATACTTTTCTGTTTGACCCACGATCTACCACACTCGATCCTGCTAACCTTTACACCACCTATGTGATTCTTTGATACTTTTCTGTTTGACCCACGATCTACCACACTCAGGGCGATCCTGCTAACCTTTACACCACCTATGTGATTCTTTGATACTTTTCTGTTTGACCCACGATCTACCACACTCGATCCTGCTAACCTTTACACAATCTATGTTATTCTTTGATACTTTTCTGTTTGACCCATGATCTGGCACACTCAAGGCGATCCTGCTAATCTTTTCACCACCTATGTGATTCTTTGATACTTTTCTGTTTGACCCACGATCTACCACACTCAAGACGATCCTGCTAACCTTTACACCACCTATGTGATTCTTTGATACTCTTCTGTTTGACCCACGATCTACCACACTCAAGACGATAATGCCAACCTTTACACCACCTATGTGATTCTTTGATACTTTTCTGTTTGACTCATGATCTACCACACTCAAGGCGATCCTGCTAACCTTTACACCACCTATGTGCTTCTTTGATACTTTTCTGTTAGACCCACGATCTACCACACTCGATCCTGCTAACCTTTACACCACCTATGTGATTCTTTGATACTCTTCTGTTTGACCCACGATCTACTACTCTCAAGGCGATCCTGTTAACCTTAACACCACCTATGTGATTCTTTGATACTTTTATGTTTCACCCACGATCTACCACACTCGATCCTGCTAACCTTTACACCACCTATGTGATTCTTTGATACTTTTCTGTTTCACCCACGATCTACCACACTCGATCCTGCTAACCTTTACACCACCTATGTGATTCTTTGATACTTTTCTGTTTGACCCATGATCTACCACACTCAAGGCGATCCTGCTAACCTTTACACCACCTATGTGATTCTTTGATACTTTTCTGTTTGACCCACGATCTACCACACTCAGGGCGATCCTGCTAACCTTTACACCACCTATGTGATTCTTTGATACTTTTCTGTTTCACCCACGATCTACCACACTCGATCCTGCTAACCTTTACACCACCTATGTGATTCTTTGATACTTTTCTGTTTGACCCACGATCTACCACACTCGATCCTGCTAACCTTTACACAATCTATGTTATTCTTTGATACTTTTCTGTTTGACCCATGATCTGGCACACTCAAGGCGATCCTGCTAATCTTTTCACCACCTATGTGATTCTTTGATACTTTTCTGCTTGACCCACGATCTACCACACTCAAGACGATCCTGCTAACCTTTACACCACCTATGTGATTCTTTGATACTCTTCTGTTTGACCCACGATCTACCACACTCAAGACGATAATGCCAACCTTTACACCACCTATGTGATTCTTTGATACTTTTCTGTTTGACTCATGATCTACCACACTCAAGGCGATCCTGCTAACCTTTTCACCACCTATGTGATTCTTTGATACTTTTCTGTTAGACCCACGATCTACCACACTCGATCCTGCTAACCTTTACACCACCTATGTGATTCTTTGATACTCTTCTGTTTGACCCACGATCTACTACTCTCAAGGCGATCCTGCTAACCTTAACACCACCTATGTGATTCTTTGATACTTTTATGTTTCACCCACGATCTACCACACTCGATCCTGCTAACCTTTACACCACCTATGTGATTCTTTGATACTTTTCTGTTTCACCCACGATCTACCACACTCGATCCTGCTAACCTTTACACCACCTATGTGATTCTTTGATACTTTTCTGTTTGACCCATGATCTACCACACTCAAGGCGATCCTGCTAACCTTTACACCACCTATGTGATTCTTTGATACTCTTCTGTTTGACCCACGGTCTACCACACTCAAGGCGATCCTGCTAACCTTTACACCACCTATGTGATTCTTTGCTACTCTTCTGTTTGACCCACGAAATACCACACTCAAGGCGATCCTGCTAACCTTTACACCACCTATGTGATTCTTTGATACTTTTCTGTTTGACCCACGATCTACCACACTCGATCCTGTTAACCATTACACCACCTATGTGATTCTTTGATACTTTTCTGTTTGACCCACGATCTACCAAACTCGATCCTGCTAACCTTTACACCACCTATGTGATTCTTTGATACTTTTCTGTTTGACCCATGATCTACCACACTCAAGGCGATCCTGCTAACCTTTACACCACCTATGTGATTCGTTGATACTTTTCTGTTTCACCCACGCTCTAGCACACTCAAGATGATACTGCTAACATTAACACCACCTATGTGATTCTTTGATACTTTTCTGTTTCACCCACGATCTACCACACTCAAGACGATCCTGCTAACCTTTACACCACCTATGTGATTCTTTGATACTCTTCTGTTTGACCCACGATCTACCCCATTCGATCCTGCTAACATTTACACCACCTATGTGATTCTTTGATACTTTTCTGTTTGACCCACGATCTACCACACTCGATCCTGCTAACCTTTACACCACCTATGTGATTTTTTGATACTTTTCTGTTTGACCCACGATCTACCACACTCGATCCTGCTAACCTTTACACCACCAATGTGATTCTTTGATACGCTTCTGTTTCACCCACGATCTACCACACTCGATCCTGCTAACCTTTACACCACCTATGTGATTCTTTGATACTCTTCTGTTTGACTCACGATCTACTACACTCAAGGCGATTCTGCTAACCTTTACACCACCTATGTGATTCTTTGATACTTTTCTGTTTCACCCACGATCTACCACACTCATCCTGCTAACCTTTTCACCACCTATGTGATTCTTTGATACTCTTCTGTTTGACACACGATCTACCACACTCAAGGTTGACCCACGATCTACCACACTCAGGGCAATCCTGCCAACCTGTACACCACCTGTGTGATTCTTTGATACTCTTCTGTTTTACCCACGTTCAACCACACTCGATCCCGCTGACCTTTACACCACCTATGTGATTCTTTGATACTCTTCTGTTTCACCCACGATCTACCACACTCAAAGCGATCCTGCTAACGTTACACCACCTATGTGATTCTTTGATACTGTTCTGTTTGACCCACGATCTACCACACTCAAGGCGATCCGGCTAACCTTTACACCACCTATGTGATTCTTTGATACTCTTCTGTTTGACCCACGATCTACCACACTCAATGCGATCCTGCTACCCTTTTCACCACCTATGTGATTCTTTGATACTTTTCTGTTTGACCCACGGTCTACCACACTCAAGGCGATCCGGCTAACCTTTACACCACCTATGTGATTCTTTGATACTTTTCTGTTTGACCCACGATCTACCACGCTCGATCCTGCTAACCATTTCACCACCTATGTGATTTTTTGATACTTTTCTGTTTGACCCATGATCTACCAAACTCGATCCTGCTAACCTTTACACCACCTATGTGATTCTTTGATACTTTTCTGTTTGATCCACGATCTACCCCACTCAAGGCGATCCTGCTAACCTTTACACCACCTATGTGATTCGTTGATACTTTTCTGTTTCACCCACAATCTACCACACTCAAGATGATACTGCTAACCTTAACACCACCTATGTGATTCTTTGATACTTTTCTGTTTCACCCACGATCTACCACACTCGATCCTGCTAACCTTTACACCACCTATGTGATTCTTTGATACTTTTCTGTTTCACCCACGATCTACCACACTCAAGACGATACTGTTAACCTTTACACCACCTATGTGCTTCTTTGATACTTTTCTGTTAGACCCACGATCTACCACACTCGATCCTGCTAACCTTTACACCACCTATGTGATTCTTTGATACTCTTCTGTTTGACCCACGATCTACTACTCTCAAGGCGATCCTGTTAACCTTAACACCACCTATGTGATTCTTTGATACTTTTATGTTTCACCCACGATCTACCACACTCGATCCTGCTAACCTTTACACCACCTATGTGATTCTTTGATACTTTTCTGTTTCACCCACGATCTACCACACTCGATCCTGCTAACCTTTACACCACCTATGTGATTCTTTGATACTTTTCTGTTTGACCCATGATCTACCACACTCAAGGCGATCCTGCTAACCTTTACACCACCTATGTGATTCTTTGATACTTTTCTGTTTGACCCACGATCTACCACACTCAGGGCGATCCTGCTAACCTTTACACCACCTATGTGATTCTTTGATACTTTTCTGTTTCACCCACGATCTACCACACTCGATCCTGCTAACCTTTACACCACCTATGTGATTCTTTGATACTTTTCTGTTTGACCCACGATCTACCACACTCGATCCTGCTAACCTTTACACAATCTATGTTATTCTTTGATACTTTTCTGTTTGACCCATGATCTGGCACACTCAAGGCGATCCTGCTAATCTTTTCACCACCTATGTGATTCTTTGATACTTTTCTGCTTGACCCACGATCTACCACACTCAAGACGATCCTGCTAACCTTTACACCACCTATGTGATTCTTTGATACTCTTCTGTTTGACCCACGATCTACCACACTCAAGACGATAATGCCAACCTTTACACCACCTATGTGATTCTTTGATACTTTTCTGTTTGACTCATGATCTACCACACTCAAGGCGATCCTGCTAACCTTTACACCACCTATGTGCTTCTTTGATACTTTTCTGTTAGACCCACGACCTACCACACTCGATCCTGCTAACCTTTACACCACCTATGTGATTCTTTGATACTCTTCTGTTTGACCCACGATCTACTACTCTCAAGGCGATCCTGCTAACCTTTACACCACCTATGTGATTCTTTGATACTTTTCTGTTTCACCCACGATCTACCACACTCGATCCTGCTAACCTTTACACCACCTATGTGATTCTTTGATACTTTTCTGTTTGACCCATGATCTACCACACTCAAGGCGATCCTGCTAACCTTTACACCACCTATGTGATTCTTTGATACTCTTCTGTTTGACCCACGGTCTACCACACTCAAGGCGATCCTGCTAACCTTTACACCACCTATGTGATTCTTTGCTACTCTTCTGTTTGACCCACGAAATACCACACTCAAGGCGATCCTGCTAACCTTTACACCACCTATGTGATTCTTTGATACTTTTCTGTTTGACCCACGATCTACCACACTCGATCCTGTTAACCATTACACCACCTATGTGATTCTTTGATACTTTTCTGTTTGACCCACGATCTACCAAACTCGATCCTGCTAACCTTTACACCACCTATGTGATTCTTTGATACTTTTCTGTTTGACCCATGATCTACCACACTCAAGGCGATCCTGCTAACCTTTACACCACCTATGTGATTCGTTGATACTTTTCTGTTTCACCCACGCTCTAGCACACTCAAGATGATACTGCTAACATTAACACCACCTATGTGATTCTTTGATACTTTTCTGTTTCACCCACGATCTACCACACTCAAGACGATCCTGCTAACCTTTACACCACCTATGTGATTCTTTGATACTCTTCTGTTTGACCCACGATCTACCCCATTCGATCCTGCTAACATTTACACCACCTATGTGATTCTTTGATACTTTTCTGTTTGACCCACGATCTACCACACTCGATCCTGCTAACCTTTACACCACCTATGTGATTTTTTGATACTTTTCTGTTTGACCCACGATCTACCACACTCGATCCTGCTAACCTTTACACCACCAATGTGATTCTTTGATACGCTTCTGTTTCACCCACGATCTACCACACTCGATCCTGCTAACCTTTACACCACCTATGTGATTCTTTGATACTCTTCTGTTTGACTCACGATCTACTACACTCAAGGCGATTCTGCTAACCTTTACACCACCTATGTGATTCTTTGATACTTTTCTGTTTCACCCACGATCTACCACACTCATCCTGCTAACCTTTTCACCACCTATGTGATTCTTTGATACTCTTCTGTTTGACACACGATCTACCACACTCAAGGTTGACCCACGATCTACCACACTCAGGGCAATCCTGCCAACCTGTACACCACCTGTGTGATTCTTTGATACTCTTCTGTTTTACCCACGTTCAACCACACTCGATCCCGCTGACCTTTACACCACCTATGTGATTCTTTGATACTCTTCTGTTTCACCCACGATCTACCACACTCAAAGCGATCCTGCTAACGTTACACCACCTATGTGATTCTTTGATACTGTTCTGTTTGACCCACGATCTACCACACTCAAGGCGATCCGGCTAACCTTTACACCACCTATGTGATTCTTTGATACTCTTCTGTTTGACCCACGATCTACCACACTCAATGCGATCCTGCTACCCTTTTCACCACCTATGTGATTCTTTGATACTTTTCTGTTTGACCCACGGTCTACCACACTCAAGGCGATCCGGCTAACCTTTACACCACCTATGTGATTCTTTGATACTTTTCTGTTTGACCCACGATCTACCACGCTCGATCCTGCTAACCATTTCACCACCTATGTGATTTTTTGATACTTTTCTGTTTGACCCATGATCTACCAAACTCGATCCTGCTAACCTTTACACCACCTATGTGATTCTTTGATACTTTTCTGTTTGATCCACGATCTACCCCACTCAAGGCGATCCTGCTAACCTTTACACCACCTATGTGATTCGTTGATACTTTTCTGTTTCACCCACAATCTACCACACTCAAGATGATACTGCTAACCTTAACACCACCTATGTGATTCTTTGATACTTTTCTGTTTCACCCACGATCTACCACACTCGATCCTGCTAACCTTTACACCACCTATGTGATTCTTTGATACTTTTCTGTTTCACCCACGATCTACCACACTCAAGACGATACTGTTAACCTTTACACCACCTATGTGCTTCTTTGATACTTTTCTGTTAGACCCACGATCTACCACACTCGATCCTGCTAACCTTTACACCACCTATGTGATTCTTTGATACTCTTCTGTTTGACCCACGATCTACTACTCTCAAGGCGATCCTGTTAACCTTAACACCACCTATGTGATTCTTTGATACTTTTATGTTTCACCCACGATCTACCACACTCGATCCTGCTAACCTTTACACCACCTATGTGATTCTTTGATACTTTTCTGTTTCACCCACGATCTACCACACTCGATCCTGCTAACCTTTACACCACCTATGTGATTCTTTGATACTTTTCTGTTTGACCCATGATCTACCACACTCAAGGCGATCCTGCTAACCTTTACACCACCTATGTGATTCTTTGATACTTTTCTGTTTGACCCACGATCTACCACACTCAGGGCGATCCTGCTAACCTTTACACCACCTATGTGATTCTTTGATACTTTTCTGTTTCACCCACGATCTACCACACTCGATCCTGCTAACCTTTACACCACCTATGTGATTCTTTGATACTTTTCTGTTTGACCCACGATCTACCACACTCGATCCTGCTAACCTTTACACAATCTATGTTATTCTTTGATACTTTTCTGTTTGACCCATGATCTGGCACACTCAAGGCGATCCTGCTAATCTTTTCACCACCTATGTGATTCTTTGATACTTTTCTGCTTGACCCACGATCTACCACACTCAAGACGATCCTGCTAACCTTTACACCACCTATGTGATTCTTTGATACTCTTCTGTTTGACCCACGATCTACCACACTCAAGACGATAATGCCAACCTTTACACCACCTATGTGATTCTTTGATACTTTTCTGTTTGACTCATGATCTACCACACTCAAGGCGATCCTGCTAACCTTTACACCACCTATGTGCTTCTTTGATACTTTTCTGTTAGACCCACGACCTACCACACTCGATCCTGCTAACCTTTACACCACCTATGTGATTCTTTGATACTCTTCTGTTTGACCCACGATCTACTACTCTCAAGGCGATCCTGCTAACCTTTACACCACCTATGTGATTCTTTGATACTTTTCTGTTTCACCCACGATCTACCACACTCGATCCTGCTAACCTTTACACCACCTATGTGATTCTTTGATACTTTTCTGTTTGACCCATGATCTACCACACTCAAGGCGATCCTGCTAACCTTTACACCACCTATGTGATTCTTTGATACTCTTCTGTTTGACCCACGGTCTACCACACTCAAGGCGATCCTGCTAACCTTTACACCACCTATGTGATTCTTTGCTACTCTTCTGTTTGACCCACGAAATACCACACTCAAGGCGATCCTGCTAACCTTTACACCACCTATGTGATTCTTTGATACTTTTCTGTTTGACCCACGATCTACCACACTCGATCCTGTTAACCATTACACCACCTATGTGATTCTTTGATACTTTTCTGTTTGACCCACGATCTACCAAACTCGATCCTGCTAACCTTTACACCACCTATGTGATTCTTTGATACTTTTCTGTTTGACCCATGATCTACCACACTCAAGGCGATCCTGCTAACCTTTACACCACCTATGTGATTCGTTGATACTTTTCTGTTTCACCCACGCTCTAGCACACTCAAGATGATACTGCTAACATTAACACCACCTATGTGATTCTTTGATACTTTTCTGTTTCACCCACGATCTACCACACTCAAGACGATCCTGCTAACCTTTACACCACCTATGTGATTCTTTGATACTCTTCTGTTTGACCCACGATCTACCCCATTCGATCCTGCTAACATTTACACCACCTATGTGATTCTTTGATACTTTTCTGTTTGACCCACGATCTACCACACTCGATCCTGCTAACCTTTACACCACCTATGTGATTCTTTGATACTTTTCTGTTTGACCCACGATCTACCACACTCGATCCTGCTAACCTTTACACCACCAATGTGATTCTTTGATACGCTTCTGTTTCACCCACGATCTACCACACTCGATCCTGCTAACCTTTACACCACCTATGTGATTCTTTGATACTCTTCTGTTTGACCCACGATCTACTACACTCAAGGCGATTCTGCTAACCTTTACACCACCTATGTGATTCTTTGATACTTTTCTGTTTCACCCACGATCTACCACACTCATCCTGCTAACCTTTTCACCACCTATGTGATTCTTTGATACTCTTCTGTTTGACACACGATCTACCACACTCAAGGTTGACCCACGATCTACCACACTCAGGGCAATCCTGCCAACCTGTACACCACCTGTGTGATTCTTTGATACTCTTCTGTTTTACCCACGTTCAACCACACTCGATCCCGCTGACCTTTACACCACCTATGTGATTCTTTGATACTCTTCTGTTTCACCCACGATCTACCACACTCAAAGCGATCCTGCTAACGTTACACCACCTATGTGATTCTTTGATACTGTTCTGTTTGACCCACGATCTACCACACTCAAGGCGATCCGGCTAACCTTTACACCACCTATGTGATTCTTTGATACTCTTCTGTTTGACCCACGATCTACCACACTCAATGCGATCCTGCTACCCTTTTCACCACCTATGTGATTCTTTGATACTTTTCTGTTTGACCCACGATCTACCACGCTCGATCCTGCTAACCATTTCACCACCTATGTGATTTTTTGATACTTTTCTGTTTGACCCATGATCTACCAAACTCGATCCTGCTAACCTTTACACCACCTATGTGATTCTTTGATACTTTTCTGTTTGATCCACGATCTACCCCACTCAAGGCGATCCTGCTAACCTTTACACCACCTATGTGATTCGTTGATACTTTTCTGTTTCACCCACAATCTACCACACTCAAGATGATACTGCTAACCTTAACACCACCTATGTGATTCTTTGATACTTTTCTGTTTCACCCACGATCTACCACACTCGATCCTGCTAACCTTTACACCACCTATGTGATTCTTTGATACTTTTCTGTTTCACCCACGATCTACCACACTCAAGACGATACTGTTAACCTTTACACCACCTATGTGATTCTTTGATACTTTTCTGTTTCAGCCACGATCTACCACACTCGATCCTGCTAACGCTTACACCACCTATGTGATTCTTTGATACTTTTCTGTTTGACCCACGATCTACCACACTCGATCCTGCTAACCTTTACACCATCTATGTGATTCTTTGATACTTTTCTGTTTGACCCACGATCTACCACACTCGATCCTGCTAACCTTTACACCATCTATGTGATTCTTTGATACTTTTCTGTTTGACCCACGATCTACCACACTCGATCCTGCTAACCTTTACACCATCTATGTGATTCTTTGATACTTTTCTGTTTGACCCATGATCTACCACACTCCAGGCGATCCTGCTAACCTTTACACCACCTATGTGATTCTTTGATACTCTTCTGTTTGACCCCCGATCTACCACACTCAAGACGATAATGCCAACCTTTACACCACCTATGTGATTCTTTGATACTTTTCTGTTTAACCCACGATCTACCACACTCGATCCTGCTAACCTTTACACCACCTATGTGATTCTTTGATATTTTTCTGTTTGACCCACGATCTACCACACTCGATCCTGCTAACCTTTTCACCACCTATATGATTCTTTGATACTTTTCTGTTTGACCCACGATCTACCACACTCGATCCTGCTAACCTTTACACCACCTATGTGATTCTTTGATACTTTTCTGTTTGACCCATGATCTACCACACATTCAAGGCGATCCTGCTAACCTTTTCACCACCTATGTGATTCTTTGATACTTTTCTGTTTGATCCACGATCTACCACACTCAAGACGATCCTGCTAACCTTTACACCACCTATGTGATTTTTTGATACTCTTCTGTTTGACCCACGATCTACCACATTCAAGACGATAATGCCAACCTTTACACCACCTATGTGATTCTTTGATACTCTTCTGTTTGACCCACGATCTACTACACTCAAGGCGATCCTGCTAACCTTAACACCACCTATGTGATTCTTTGATACTTTTCTGTTTCACCCACGATCTACCACACTCATCCTGCTAACCTTTTCACCACCTATGTGATTCGTTGATACTCTTCTGTTTGACCCACGAACTACAACACTCAAGATTGACCCACGATCTACCACACACAAGGCGACCCTGGTAACCTTTACACCACCTATGTGATTCTTTGATACTCTTCTGTTTCACCCACGATCTACCACACTCAAGGTTGACCCACGATGTACCACACTCAGGGCAATCCTGCCAATCTTTACACCACCTGTGTGATTCTTTGATACTCTTCTGTTTTACCCACGTTCTACCACACTCGATCCCGCTGACCTTTACACCACCTATGTGATTCTTTGATACTCTTCTGTTTGACCCACGATCTACCACACTCAAAGCGATCCTGCTAACCGTTACACCACCTATGTGATTCTTTGATACTGTTCTGTTTGACCCACGATCTACCACTCTCGATTCTTCTAACCTTTACACCACCTATGTGATTCTTTGATACTCTTCTGTTTGACCCATGATCTACCCCCACTCAAGGCAATCCTGCTAACCTTTACACCACCTATGTGATTCGTTGATACTTTTCCGTTTCACCCACGATCTACCACACTCAAGATGATACTGCTAACCTTTACACCACCTATGTGATTCTTTGATACTCTTCTGTTTGACCCACGATCTACCCCATTCGATCCTGCTAACATTTACACCACCTATGTGATTCTTTGATACTTTTCTGTTTGACCCACGATCTACCACACTCGATCCTGCTAACCTTTACACCACCTATGTGATTCTTTGATACTTTTCTGTTTGACCCACGATCTACCACACTCGATCCTGCTAACCTTTACACCACCAATGTGATTCTTTGATACGCTTCTGTTTCACCCACGATCTACCACACTCGATCCTGCTAACCTTTACACCACCTATGTGATTCTTTGATACTCTTCTGTTTGACCCACGATCTACTACACTCAAGGCGATCCTGCTAACCTTTACACCACCTATGTGATTCTTTGATACTTTTCTGTTTCACCCACGATCTACCACACTCATCCTGCTAACCTTTTCACCACCTATGTGATTCTTTGATACTCTTCTGTTTGACACACGATCTACCACACTCAAGGTTGACCCACGATCTACCACACTCAGGGCAATCCTGCCAACCTGTACACCACCTGTGTGATTCTTTGATACTCTTCTGTTTTACCCACGTTCAACCACACTCGATCCCGCTGACCTTTACACCACCTTTGTGATTCTTTGATACTCTTCTGTTTGACCCACGATCTACCACACTCAAAGCGATCCTGCTAACGTTACACCACCTATGTGATTCTTTGATACTGTTCTGTTTGACCCACGATCTACCACACTCAAGGCGATCCGGCTAACCTTTACACCACCTATGTGATTCTTTGATACTCTTCTGTTTGACCCACGATCTACCACACTCAATGCGATCCTGCTACCCTTTTCACCACCTATGTGATTCTTTGATACTTTTCTGTTTGACCCACGGTCTACCACACTCAAGGCGATCCGGCTAACCTTTACACCACCTATGTGATTCTTTGATACTCTTCTGTTTGACCCACGATCTACCACACTCAATGCGATCCTGCTACCCTTTTCACCACCTATGTGATTCTTTGATACTTTTCTGTTTGACCCACGGTCTACCACACTCAAGGCCATCCGGCTAACCTTTACACCACCTATGTGATTCTTTGATACTTTTCTGTTTGACCCACGATCTACCACGCTCGATCCTGCTAACCATTTCACCACCTATGTGATTTTTTGATACTTTTCTGTTTGACCCATGATCTACCAAACTCGATCCTGCTAACCTTTACACCACCTATGTGATTCTTTGATACTTTTCTGTTTGATCCACGATCTACCCCACTCAAGGCGATCCTGCTAACCTTTACACCACCTATGTGATTCGTTGATACTTTTCTGTTTCACCCACGATCTACCACACTCAAGACGATACTGTTAACCTTTACACCACCTATGTGATTCTTTGATACTTTTCTGTTTCAGCCACGATCTACCACACTCGATCCTGCTAACGCTTACACCACCTATGTGATTCTTTGATACTTTTCTGTTTGACCCACGATCTACCACACTCGATCCTGCTAACCTTTACACCATCTATGTGATTCTTTGATACTTTTCTGTTTGACCCACGATCTACCACACTCGATCCTGCTAACCTTTACACCATCTATGTGATTCTTTGATACTTTTCTGTTTGACCCACGATCTACCACACTCGATCCTGCTAACCTTTACACCATCTATGTGATTCTTTGATACTTTTCTGTTTGACCCATGATCTACCACACTCCAGGCGATCCTGCTAACCTTTACAACACCTATGTGATTCTTTGATACTCTTCTGTTTGACCCCCGATCTACCACACTCAAGACGATAATGCCAACCTTTACACCACCTATGTGATTCTTTGATACTTTTCTGTTTGATCCACGATCTACCCCACTCAAGGCGATCCTGCTAACCTTTACACCACCTATGTGATTCGTTGATACTTTTCTGTTTCACCCACAATCTACCACACTCAAGATGATACTGCTAACCTTAACACCACCTATGTGATTCTTTGATACTTTTCTGTTTCACCCACGATCTACCACACTCGATCCTGCTAACCTTTACACCACCTATGTGATTCTTTGATACTTTTCTGTTTCACCCACGATCTACCACACTCAAGACGATACTGTTAACCTTTACACCACCTATGTGCTTCTTTGATACTTTTCTGTTAGACCCACGATCTACCACACTCGATCCTGCTAACCTTTACACCACCTATGTGATTCTTTGATACTCTTCTGTTTGACCCACGATCTACTACTCTCAAGGCGATCCTGTTAACCTTAACACCACCTATGTGATTCTTTGATACTTTTATGTTTCACCCACGATCTACCACACTCGATCCTGCTAACCTTTACACCACCTATGTGATTCTTTGATACTTTTCTGTTTCACCCACGATCTACCACACTCGATCCTGCTAACCTTTACACCACCTATGTGATTCTTTGATACTTTTCTGTTTGACCCATGATCTACCACACTCAAGGCGATCCTGCTAACCTTTACACCACCTATGTGATTCTTTGATACTTTTCTGTTTGACCCACGATCTACCACACTCAGGGCGATCCTGCTAACCTTTACACCACCTATGTGATTCTTTGATACTTTTCTGTTTCACCCACGATCTACCACACTCGATGCTGCTAACCTTTACACCACCTATGTGATTCTTTGATACTTTTCTGTTTGACCCACGATCTACCACACTCGATCCTGCTAACCTTTACACAATCTATGTTATTCTTTGATACTTTTCTGTTTGACCCATGATCTACCACACTCAAGACGATACTGTTAACCTTTACACCACCTATGTGCTTCTTTGATACTTTTCTGTTAGACCCACGATCTACCACACTCGATCCTGCTAACCTTTACACCACCTATGTGATTCTTTGATACTCTTCTGTTTGACCCACGATCTACTACTCTCAAGGCGATCCTGTTAACCTTAACACCACCTATGTGATTCTTTGATACTTTTATGTTTCACCCACGATCTACCACACTCGATCCTGCTAACCTTTACACCACCTATGTGATTCTTTGATACTTTTCTGTTTCACCCACGATCTACCACACTCGATCCTGCTAACCTTTACACCACCTATGTGATTCTTTGATACTTTTCTGTTTGACCCATGATCTACCACACTCAAGGCGATCCTGCTAACCTTTACACCACCTATGTGATTCTTTGATACTTTTCTGTTTGACCCACGATCTACCACACTCAGGGCGATCCTGCTAACCTTTACACCACCTATGTTATTCTTTGATACTTTTCTGTTTGACCCATGATCTGGCACACTCAAGGCGATCCTGCTAATCTTTTCACCACCTATGTGATTCTTTGATACTTTTCTGCTTGACCCACGATCTACCACACTCAAGACGATCCTGCTAACCTTTACACCACCTATGTGATTCTTTGATACTCTTCTGTTTGACCCACGATCTACCACACTCAAGACGATAATGCCAACCTTTACACCACCTATGTGATTCTTTGATACTTTTCTGTTTGACTCATGATCTACCACACTCAAGGCGATCCTGCTAACCTTTACACCACCTATGTGCTTCTTTGATACTTTTCTGTTAGACCCACGACCTACCACACTCGATCCTGCTAACCTTTACACCACCTATGTGATTCTTTGATACTCTTCTGTTTGACCCACGATCTACTACTCTCAAGGCGATCCTGCTAACCTTAACACCACCTATGTGATTCTTTGATACTTTTCTGTTTCACCCACGATCTACCACACTCGATCCTGCTAACCTTTACACCACCTATGTGATTCTTTGATACTTTTCTGTTTGACCCATGATCTACCACACTCAAGGCGATCCTGCTAACCTTTACACCACCTATGTGATTCTTTGATACTCTTCTGTTTGACCCACGGTCTACCACACTCAAGGCGATCCTGCTAACCTTTACACCACCTATTTGATTCTTTGCTACTCTTCTGTTTGACCCACGAAATACCACACTCAAGGCGATCCTGCTAACCTTCACACCACCTATGTGATTCTTTGATACTTTTCTGTTTGACCCACGATCTACCACACTCGATCCTGTTAACCATTACACCACCTATGTGATTCTTTGATACTTTTCTGTTTGACCCACGATCTACCAAACTCGATCCTGCTAACCTTTACACCACCTATGTGATTCTTTGATACTTTTCTGTTTGACCCATGATCTACCACACTCAAGGCGATCCTGCTAACCTTTACACCACCTATGTGATTCGTTGATACTTTTCTGTTTCACCCACGCTCTAGCACACTCAAGATGATACTGCTAACATTAACACCACCTATGTGATTCTTTGATACTTTTCTGTTTCACCCACGATCTACCACACTCAAGACGATCCTGCTAACCTTTACACCACCTATGTGATTCTTTGATACTCTTCTGTTTGACCCACGATCTACCCCATTCGATCCTGCTAACATTTACACCACCTATGTGATTCTTTGATACTTTTCTGTTTGACCCACGATCTACCACACTCGATCCTGCTAACCTTTACACCACCTATGTGATTCTTTGATACTTTTCTGTTTGACCCACGATCTACCACACTCGATCCTGCTAACCTTTACACCACCAATGTGATTCTTTGATACGCTTCTGTTTCACCCACGATCTACCACACTCGATCCTGCTAACCTTTACACCACCTATGTGATTCTTTGATACTCTTCTGTTTGACCCACGATCTACTACACTCAAGGCGATTCTGCTAACCTTTACACCACCTATGTGATTCTTTGATACTTTTCTGTTTCACCCACGATCTACCACACTCATCCTGCTAACCTTTTCACCACCTATGTGATTCTTTGATACTCTTCTGTTTGACACACGATCTACCACACTCAAGGTTGACCCACGATCTACCACACTCAGGGCAATCCTGCCAACCTGTACACCACCTGTGTGATTCTTTGATACTCTTCTGTTTTACCCACGTTCAACCACACTCGATCCCGCTGACCTTTACACCACCTATGTGATTCTTTGATACTCTTCTGTTTCACCCACGATCTACCACACTCAAAGCGATCCTGCTAACGTTACACCACCTATGTGATTCTTTGATACTGCTCTGTTTGACCCACGATCTACCACACTCAAGGCGATCCGGCTAACCTTTACACCACCTATGTGATTCTTTGATACTCTTCTGTTTGACCCACGATCTACCACACTCAATGCGATCCTGCTACCCTTTTCACCACCTATGTGATTCTTTGATACTTTTCTGTTTGACCCACGATCTACCACGCTCGATCCTGCTAACCATTTCACCACCTATGTGATTTTTTGATACTTTTCTGTTTGACCCATGATCTACCAAACTCGATCCTGCTAACCTTTACACCACCTATGTGATTCTTTGATACTTTTCTGTTTGATCCACGATCTACCCCACTCAAGGCGATCCTGCTAACCTTTACACCACCTATGTGATTCGTTGATACTTTTCTGTTTCACCCACAATCTACCACACTCAAGATGATACTGCTAACCTTAACACCACCTATGTGATTCTTTGATACTTTTCTGTTTCACCCACGATCTACCACACTCGATCCTGCTAACCTTTACACCACCTATGTGATTCTTTGATACTTTTCTGTTTCACCCACGATCTACCACACTCAAGACGATACTGTTAACCTTTACACCACCTATGTGATTCTTTGATACTTTTCTGTTTCAGCCACGATCTACCACACTCGATCCTGCTAACGCTTACACCACCTATGTGATTCTTTGATACTTTTCTGTTTGACCCACGATCTACCACACTCGATCCTGCTAACCTTTACACCATCTATGTGATTCTTTGATACTTTTCTGTTTGACCCACGATCTACCACACTCGATCCTGCTAACCTTTACACCATCTATGTGATTCTTTGATACTTTTCTGTTTGACCCACGATCTACCACACTCGATCCTGCTAACCTTTACACCATCTATGTGATTCTTTGATACTTTTCTGTTTGACCCATGATCTACCACACTCCAGGCGATCCTGCTAACCTTTACACCACCTATGTGATTCTTTGATACTTTTCTGTTTCACCCACGATCTACCACACTCGATGCTGCTAACCTTTACACCACCTATGTGATTCTTTGATACTTTTCTGTTTGACCCACGATCTACCACACTCGATCCTGCTAACCTTTACACAATCTATGTTATTCTTTGATACTTTTCTGTTTGACCCATGATCTACCACACTCAAGACGATACTGTTAACCTTTACACCACCTATGTGCTTCTTTGATACTTTTCTGTTAGACCCACGATCTACCACACTCGATCCTGCTAACCTTTACACCACCTATGTGATTCTTTGATACTCTTCTGTTTGACCCACGATCTACTACTCTCAAGGCGATCCTGTTAACCTTAACACCACCTATGTGATTCTTTGATACTTTTATGTTTCACCCACGATCTACCACACTCGATCCTGCTAACCTTTACACCACCTATGTGATTCTTTGATACTTTTCTGTTTCACCCACGATCTACCACACTCGATCCTGCTAACCTTTACACCACCTATGTGATTCTTTGATACTTTTCTGTTTGACCCATGATCTACCACACTCAAGGCGATCCTGCTAACCTTTACACCACCTATGTGATTCTTTGATACTTTTCTGTTTGACCCACGATCTACCACACTCAGGGCGATCCTGCTAACCTTTACACCACCTATGTTATTCTTTGATACTTTTCTGTTTGACCCATGATCTGGCACACTCAAGGCGATCCTGCTAATCTTTTCACCACCTATGTGATTCTTTGATACTTTTCTGCTTGACCCACGATCTACCACACTCAAGACGATCCTGCTAACCTTTACACCACCTATGTGATTCTTTGATACTCTTCTGTTTGACCCACGATCTACCACACTCAAGACGATAATGCCAACCTTTACACCACCTATGTGATTCTTTGATACTTTTCTGTTTGACTCATGATCTACCACACTCAAGGCGATCCTGCTAACCTTTACACCACCTATGTGCTTCTTTGATACTTTTCTGTTAGACCCACGACCTACCACACTCGATCCTGCTAACCTTTACACCACCTATGTGATTCTTTGATACTCTTCTGTTTGACCCACGATCTACTACTCTCAAGGCGATCCTGCTAACCTTAACACCACCTATGTGATTCTTTGATACTTTTCTGTTTCACCCACGATCTACCACACTCGATCCTGCTAACCTTTACACCACCTATGTGATTCTTTGATACTTTTCTGTTTGACCCATGATCTACCACACTCAAGGCGATCCTGCTAACCTTTACACCACCTATGTGATTCTTTGATACTCTTCTGTTTGACCCACGGTCTACCACACTCAAGGCGATCCTGCTAACCTTTACACCACCTATTTGATTCTTTGCTACTCTTCTGTTTGACCCACGAAATACCACACTCAAGGCGATCCTGCTAACCTTTACACCACCTATGTGATTCTTTGATACTTTTCTGTTTGACCCACGATCTACCACACTCGATCCTGTTAACCATTACACCACCTATGTGATTCTTTGATACTTTTCTGTTTGACCCACGATCTACCAAACTCGATCCTGCTAACCTTTACACCACCTATGTGATTCTTTGATACTTTTCTGTTTGACCCATGATCTACCACACTCAAGGCGATCCTGCTAACCTTTACACCACCTATGTGATTCGTTGATACTTTTCTGTTTCACCCACGCTCTAGCACACTCAAGATGATACTGCTAACATTAACACCACCTATGTGATTCTTTGATACTTTTCTGTTTCACCCACGATCTACCACACTCAAGACGATCCTGCTAACCTTTACACCACCTATGTGATTCTTTGATACTCTTCTGTTTGACCCACGATCTACCCCATTCGATCCTGCTAACATTTACACCACCTATGTGATTCTTTGATACTTTTCTGTTTGACCCACGATCTACCACACTCGATCCTGCTAACCTTTACACCACCTATGTGATTCTTTGATACTTTTCTGTTTGACCCACGATCTACCACACTCGATCCTGCTAACCTTTACACCACCAATGTGATTCTTTGATACGCTTCTGTTTCACCCACGATCTACCACACTCGATCCTGCTAACCTTTACACCACCTATGTGATTCTTTGATACTCTTCTGTTTGACCCACGATCTACTACACTCAAGGCGATTCTGCTAACCTTTACACCACCTATGTGATTCTTTGATACTTTTCTGTTTCACCCACGATCTACCACACTCATCCTGCTAACCTTTTCACCACCTATGTGATTCTTTGATACTCTTCTGTTTGACACACGATCTACCACACTCAAGGTTGACCCACGATCTACCACACTCAGGGCAATCCTGCCAACCTGTACACCACCTGTGTGATTCTTTGATACTCTTCTGTTTTACCCACGTTCAACCACACTCGATCCCGCTGACCTTTACACCACCTATGTGATTCTTTGATACTCTTCTGTTTCACCCACGATCTACCACACTCAAAGCGATCCTGCTAACGTTACACCACCTATGTGATTCTTTGATACTGTTCTGTTTGACCCACGATCTACCACACTCAAGGCGATCCGGCTAACCTTTACACCACCTATGTGATTCTTTGATACTCTTCTGTTTGACCCACGATCTACCACACTCAATGCGATCCTGCTACCCTTTTCACCACCTATGTGATTCTTTGATACTTTTCTGTTTGACCCACGGTCTACCACACTCAAGGCGATCCGGCTAACCTTTACACCACCTATGTGATTCTTTGATACTTTTCTGTTTGACCCACGATCTACCACGCTCGATCCTGCTAACCATTTCACCACCTATGTGATTTTTTGATACTTTTCTGTTTGACCCATGATCTACCAAACTCGATCCTGCTAACCTTTACACCACCTATGTGATTCTTTGATACTTTTCTGTTTGATCCACGATCTACCCCACTCAAGGCGATCCTGCTAACCTTTACACCACCTATGTGATTCGTTGATACTTTTCTGTTTCACCCACAATCTACCACACTCAAGATGATACTGCTAACCTTAACACCACCTATGTGATTCTTTGATACTTTTCTGTTTCACCCACGATCTACCACACTCGATCCTGCTAACCTTTACACCACCTATGTGATTCTTTGATACTTTTCTGTTTCACCCACGATCTACCACACTCAAGACGATACTGTTAACCTTTACACCACCTATGTGATTCTTTGATACTTTTCTGTTTCAGCCACGATCTACCACACTCGATCCTGCTAACGCTTACACCACCTATGTGATTCTTTGATACTTTTCTGTTTGACCCACGATCTACCACACTCGATCCTGCTAACCTTTACACCATCTATGTGATTCTTTGATACTTTTCTGTTTGACCCACGATCTACCACACTCGATCCTGCTAACCTTTACACCATCTATGTGATTCTTTGATACTTTTCTGTTTGACCCACGATCTACCACACTCGATCCTGCTAACCTTTACACCATCTATGTGATTCTTTGATACTTTTCTGTTTGACCCATGATCTACCACACTCCAGGCGATCCTGCTAACCTTTACACCACCTATGTGATTCTTTGATACTCTTCTGTTTGACCCCCGATCTACCACACTCAAGACGATAATGCCAACCTTTACACCACCTATGTGATTCTTTGATACTTTTCTGTTTAACCCACGATCTACCACACTCGATCCTGCTAACCTTTACACCACCTATGTGATTCTTTGATATTTTTCTGTTTGACCCACGATCTACCACACTCGATCCTGCTAACCTTTTCACCACCTATATGATTCTTTGATACTTTTCTGTTTGACACACGATCTACCACACTCGATCCTGCTAACCTTTACACCACCTATGTGATTCTTTGATACTTTTCTGTTTGACCCATGATCTACCACACATTCAAGGCGATCCTGCTAACCTTTTCACCACCTATGTGATTCTTTGATACTTTTCTGTTTGATCCACGATCTACCACACTCAAGACGATCCTGCTAACCTTTACACCACCTATGTGATTCTTTGATACTCTTCTGTTTGACCCACGATCTACCACATTCAAGACGATAATGCCAACCTTTACACCACCTATGTGATTCTTTGATACTCTTCTGTTTGACCCACGATCTACTACACTCAAGGCGATCCTGCTAACCTTAACACCACCTATGTGATTCTTTGATACTTTTCTGTTTCACCCACGATCTACCACACTCATCCTGCTAACCTTTTCACCACCTATGTGATTCGTTGATACTCTTCTGTTTGACCAACGAACTACAACACTCAAGATTGACCCACGATCTACCACACACAAGGCGACCCTGGTAACCTTTACACCACCTATGTGATTCTTTGATACTCTTCTGTTTCACCCACGATCTACCACACTCAAGGTTGACCCACGATGTACCACACTCAGGGCAATCCTGCCAATCTTTACACCACCTGTGTGATTCTTTGATACTCTTCTGTTTTACCCACGTTCTACCACACTCGATCCCGCTGACCTTTACACCACCTATGTGATTCTTTGATACTCTTCTGTTTGACCCACGATCTACCACACTCAAAGCGATCCTGCTAACCGTTACACCACCTATGTGATTCTTTGATACTGTTCTGTTTGACCCACGATCTACCACTCTCGATTCTTCTAACCTTTACACCACCTATGTGATTCTTTGATACTCTTCTGTTTGACCCATGATCTACCCCCACTCAAGGCAATCCTGCTAACCTTTACACCACCTATGTGATTCGTTGATACTTTTCTGTTTCACCCACGATCTACCACACTCAAGATGATACTGCTAACCTTTACACCACCTATGTGATTCTTTGATACTCTTCTGTTTGACCCACGATCTACCCCATTCGATCCTGCTAACATTTACACCACCTATGTGATTCTTTGATACTTTTCTGTTTGACCCACGATCTACCACACTCGATCCTGCTAACCTTTACACCACCTATGTGATTCTTTGATACTTTTCTGTTTGACCCACGATCTACCACACTCGATCCTGCTAACCTTTACACCACCAATGTGATTCTTTGATACGCTTCTGTTTCACCCACGATCTACCACACTCGATCCTGCTAACCTTTACACCACCTATGTGATTCTTTGATACTCTTCTGTTTGACCCACGATCTACTACACTCAAGGCGATCCTGCTAACCTTTACACCACCTATGTGATTCTTTGATACTTTTCTGTTTCACCCACGATCTACCACACTCATCCTGCTAACCTTTTCACCACCTATGTGATTCTTTGATACTCTTCTGTTTGACACACGATCTACCACACTCAAGGTTGACCCACGATCTACCACACTCAGGGCAATCCTGCCAACCTGTACACCACCTGTGTGATTCTTTGATACTCTTCTGTTTTACCCACGTTCA
Source organism: Bathymodiolus septemdierum (assembly GCA_963383655.1). Lineage (NCBI taxonomy): Eukaryota > Metazoa > Mollusca > Bivalvia > Mytilida > Modiolidae > Bathymodiolus > Bathymodiolus septemdierum. Next base: position 70,102,290 of record OY726521.1, on the reverse strand, counting down.
ACCACACTCGATCCCGCTGACCTTTACACCACCTTTGTGATTCTTTGATACTCTTCTGTTTGACCCACGATCTACCACACTCAAAGCGATCCTGCTAACGTTACACCACCTATGTGATTCTTTGATACTGTTCTGTTTGACCCACGATCTACCACACTCAAGGCGATCCGGCTAACCTTTACACCACCTATGTGATTCTTTGATACTCTTCTGTTTGACCCACGATCTACCACACTCAATGCGATCCTGCTACCCTTTTCACCACCTATGTGATTCTTTGATACTTTTCTGTTTGACCCACGGTCTACCACACTCAAGACGATCCGGCTAACCTTTACACCACCTATGTGATTCTTTGATACTCTTCTGTTTGACCCACGATCTACCACACTCAATGCGATCCTGCTACCCTTTTCACCACCTATGTGATTCTTTGATACTTTTCTGTTTGACCCACGGTCTACCACACTCAAGGCGATCCGGCTAACCTTTACACCACCTATGTGATTCTTTGATACTTTTCTGTTTGACCCACGATCTACCACGCTCGATCCTGCTAACCATTTCACCACCTATGTGATTTTTTGATACTTTTCTGTTTGACCCATGATCTACCAAACTCGATCCTGCTAACCTTTACACCACCTATGTGATTCTTTGATACTTTTCTGTTTGATCCACGATCTACCCCACTCAAGGCGATCCTGCTAACCTTTACACCACCTATGTGATTCGTTGATACTTTTCTGTTTCACCCACGATCTACCACACTCAAGACGATACTGTTAACCTTTACACCACCTATGTGATTCTTTGATACTTTTCTGTTTCAGCCACGATCTACCACACTCGATCCTGCTAACGCTTACACCACCTATGTGATTCTTTGATACTTTTCTGTTTGACCCACGATCTACCACACTCGATCCTGCTAACCTTTACACCATCTATGTGATTCTTTGATACTTTTCTGTTTGACCCACGATCTACCACACTCGATCCTGCTAACCTTTACACCATCTATGTGATTCTTTGATACTTTTCTGTTTGACCCACGATCTACCACACTCGATCCTGCTAACCTTTACACCATCTATGTGATTCTTTGATACTTTTCTGTTTGACCCACGATCTACCACACTCGATCCTGCTAACCTTTACACCATCTATGTGATTCTTTGATACTTTTCTGTTTGACCCATGATCTACAACACTCCAGGCGATCCTGCTAACCTTTACACCACCTATGTGATTCTTTGATACTCTTCTGTTTGACCCCCGATCTACCACACTCAAGACGATAATGCCAACCTTTACACCACCTATGTGATTCTTTGATACTTTTCTGTTTAACCCACGATCTACCACACTCGATCCTGCTAACCTTTACACCACCTATGTGATTCTTTGATACTTTTCTGTTTGTTCCACGATCTACCACACTCGATCCTGCTAACCTTTTCACCACCTATATGATTCTTTGATACTTTTCTGTTTGACCCACGATCTACCACACTCGATCCTGCTAACCTTTACACCACCTATGTGATTCTGTGATACTTTTCTGTTTGACCCATGATCTACCACACATTCAAGGCGATCCTGCTAACCTTTTCACCACCTATATGATTCTTTGATACTTTTCTGTTTGATCCACGATCTACCACACTCAAGACGATCCTGCTAACCTTTACACCACCTATGTGATTCTTTGATACTCTTCTGTTTGACCCACGATCTACCACATTCAAGACGATAATGCCAACCTTTACACCACCTATGTGATTCTTTGATACTTTTCTGTTTGATCCACGATCTACCACACTCGATCCTGCTAACCTTTACACCACCTATGTTATTCTTTGATACTTTTCTGTTTGACTCATGATCTACCACACTCAAGGCGATCCTGCTAACCTTTACACCACCTATGTGGTTCTTTGATACTTTTCTGTTTGACCCACGATCTACCACACTCGATCCTGCTAACCTTTACACCACCTATGTGATTCTTTGCTACTCTTCTGTTTGACCCACGATCTACTACTCTCAAGGCGATCCTGCTAACCTTAACACCACCTATGTGATTCTTTGATACTTTTCTGTTTCACCCACGATCTACCACACTCGATTCTGCTAGCCTTTACACCACCTATGTGATTCTTTGATACTTTTCTGTTTCAGCCACGATGTACCACACTCGATCCTGCTAATCTTTACACCACCTATGTGATTCTTTGATACATTTCTGTTTGACCCACGATCTACCACACATTCAAGGCGATCCTGCTAACCTTTTCACCACCTATATGATTCTTTGATACTTTTCTGTTTGACCCACGATCTACCACACTCAAGACGATCCTGCTAACCTTTACACCACCTATGTGATTCTTTGATACTCTTCTGTTTGACCCACGATCTACCACACTCAAGACGATAATGCCAACCTTTACACCACCTATGTGATTCTTTGATACTTTTCTGTTTCACCCACGATCTACCACACTCGATCCTGCTAACCTTTACACCACCTATGTGATTCTTTGATACTTTTCTGTTTGACTCATGATCTACCACACTCAAGGCGATCCTGCTAACCTTTACACCACCTATGTGGTTCTTTGATACTTTTCTGTTTGACCCACGATCTACCACACTCGATCCTGCTAACCTTTACACCACCTATGTGATTCTTTGCTACTCTTCTGTTTGACCCACGATCTACTACTCTCAAGGCGATCCTGCTAACCTTAACACCATCTATGTGATTCTTTGATACTTTTCTGTTTCACCCACGATCTACCACACTCGATCCTGCTAACCTTTACACCACCTATGTGATTCTTTGATACTTTTCTGTTTCAGCCACGATGTACCACACTCGATCCTGCTAATCTTTACACCACCTATGTGATTCTTTGATACATTTCTGTTTGACCCACGATCTACCACACTCGATCCTGCTAACCTTTACACCATCTATGTGATTCTTTGATACTTTTCTGTTTGACCCCTGATCTACCACACTCAAGGCGATCCTGCTAACCTTTACACCACCTATGTGATTCTTTGATACTCTTCTGTTTCACCCACGATCTACCACACTCAAGATGATACTGCTAACCTTTACACCACCTATGTGATTCTTTGATACTTTTCTGTTTCACCCACGATCTACCACTCTCGATTCTTCTAACCTTTACACCACCTATGTGATTCTTTGATACTCTTCTGTTTGACCCACGATCTACTACACTCAAGGCGATCCTGCTAACCTTAACACCACCTATGTGATTCTTTGATACTTTTCTGTTTCACCCACGATCTACCACACTCATCCTGCTAACCTTTTCACCACCTATGTGATTCGTTGATACTCTTCTGTTTGACCCACGAACTACAACACTCAAGATTGACCCACGATCTACCACACACAAGGCGACCCTGGTAACCTTTACACCACCTATGTGATTCTTTGATACTCTTCTGTTTCACCCACGATCTACCACACTCAAGGTTGACCCACGATGTACCACACTCAGGGCAATCCTGCCAATCTTTACACCACCTGTGTGATTCTTTGATACTCTTCTGTTTTACCCACGTTCTACCACACTCGATCCCGCTGACCTTTACACCACCTATGTGATTCTTTGATACTCTTCTGTTTGACCCACGATCTACCACACTCAAAGCGATCCTGCTAACCGTTACACCACCTATGTGATTCTTTGATACTGTTCTGTTTGACCCACGATCTACCACTCTCGATTCTTCTAACCTTTACACCACCTATGTGATTCTTTGATACTCTTCTGTTTGACCCATGATCTACCCCCACTCAAGGCAATCCTGCTAACCTTTACACCACCTATGTGATTCGTTGATACTTTTCTGTTTCACCCACGATCTACCACACTCAAGATGATACTGCTAACCTTTACACCACCTATGTGATTCTTTGATACTTTTCTGTTTCACCCACGATCTACCACACTCGGTCCTGCTAACCTTTACACCACCATTGTGATTCTTTGATACTCTTCTGTTTGACCCATGATCTACCACTCTCGATTCTTCTAACCTTTACACCACCTATGTGATTCTTTGATACTCTTCTGTTTGACCCATGATCTACCCCCACTCAAGGCAATCCTGCTAACCTTTACACCACCTATGTGATTCGTTGATACTTTTCTGTTTCACCCACGATCTACCACACTCAAGATGATACTGCTAACCTTTACACCACCTATGTGATTCTTTGATACTTTTCTGTTTCACCCACGATCTACCACTCTCGATTCTTCTAACCTTTACACCACCTATGTGATTCTTTGATACTCTTCTGTTTGACCCATGATCTACCCCCACTCAAGGCAATCCTGCTAACCTTTACACCACCTATGTGATTCGTTGATACTTTTCTGTTTCACCCTCGATCTACCACACTCAAGACGATACTGCTAACCTTTACACCACCTCTGTGATTCTTTGATACGCTTCTGTTTGACCCACGATCTACCACACTCGATCCTGCTAACCTTTACACCACCTATGTGATTCTTTGATACTTTTCTGTTCGACCCATGATCTACCACACTCAAGACGATCCTGCTAACCTTTTCACCACCTATGTGATTCTTTGATACTTTTCTGTTTGACCCACGATCTACCACACTCAAGACGATAATGCCAAGCTTTACACCACCTATGTGATTCTTTGATACTCTTCTGTTTGACCCACGATCTACCACACTCAAGACGATCCTGCTAACCTTTACACCACCTATGTGATTCTTTGATACTTTTGTGTTTGACCCACGATCTACCACACTCAAGACGATAATGCCAAGCTTTACACCACCTATGTGATTCTTTGATACTTGTCTGTTTGACTCATGATCTACCACACTCAAGGCGATCCTGCTAACCTTTACACCACCTATGTGATTCTTTGATACTTTTCTGTTTGACCCACGATCTACCACACTCGATCCTGCTAACCTTTACACCACCTATGTGATTCTTTGATACTCTTCTGTTTGACCCACGATCTACTACTCTCAAGGCGTTCCTGCTAACCTTAACACCACCTATATGATTCTTTGATACTTTTCTGTTTCACCCACGATCTACCACACTCGATCCTGCTAACCTTTACACCACCTATGTGATTCTTTGATACTTTTCTGTTTGACCCATGATCTACCACACTCAAGGCGATCCTGCTAGCCTTTACACCACCTATGTGATTCTTTGATACTCTTCTGTTTGACCCACGATCTACCACACTCAAGGCGATCCTGCTAACCTTTACACCACCTATGTGATTCTTTGATACTCTTCTGTTTGACCCACGAACTAACACACTCAAGTCGATCCTGCTAACCTTTACACCACCTATGTGATTCTTTGATACTTTTCTGTTTCACCCACGCTCTACCACACTCAAAAGGATCCTGCTAACCTTTACACCACCTATGTGATTCTTTGATACTTTTCTGTTTCACTCACGATCTACCACACTCGATCCTGCTAACCTTTACACCACCTATGTGATTCTTTGATACTTTTCCGTTTGACCCACGATCTACCACACTCAAAGGGAGCCTGCTAACCTTTACACCACCTATGTGATTCTTTGATACTTTTCTGTTTGACCCACGATCTACCACACTCGATCCTGATGACCTTTACACCACCTATGTGATTCTTTGATACTTTTCTGTTTGACCCACGATCTACCACACTCAAGGGGATATTGCTAACCTTTACACCACCTATGTGATTCTTTGATCCTTTTCTGTTTGACCCACGATCTACCACACTCGATCCTGCTAACCTTTACACCACCTATGTGATTCTTTGATACTTTTCTGTTTGACCCACGATCTACCACACTCAATGGGATCCTGCTAACCTTTACACCACCTATGTGATTCTTTGATACTTTTCTGTTTGACCTACGAACTACTACACTTAAGGCGATCCTGCTAACCTTTACACCACCTATGTGATTCTTTGATACTTTTCTGTTTCACCCACGATCTACCACACACAAGGTGATCCTGCTAACCTTTACACCACCTATGTGATTCTTTGATACTCTTCTGTTTGACCCACGAACTACCACACTCAAGGCGATCCTGCTAACCTTTACACCACCTATGTGATTCTTTGATACTTTTCTGTTTCACCCACGATCTACCACACTCAAGGGGATCCTGCTAACCTTTACACCACCTATGTGATTCTTTGATACTTTTCTGTTTCACCCACGATCAACCACACTCGATCCTGCTAACCTTTACACCACCTATGTGATTCTTTGATACTTTTCCGTTTGACCCACGATCTACCACACTCGATCCTGCTAACTTTTACACCACCTATGTGATTCTTTGATACTTTTCAGTTTGACCCACGATCTACCACACTCAAGGGGATCCTGCTAACCTTTACACCACCTATGTGATTCTTGGATACTTTTCTGTTTGACCCACGATCTACCACACTCGATCCTGCTAACCTTTACACCACCTATGTGATTCTTTGATTCTTTTCTGGTTCACCCACGATCTACCACACTCGATCCTGCTAACATTTACACCACTTATGTGATTCTTTGATACTTTTCTGTTTGACCCACGATCTACCCCACTCAAGATTGACCCACAATCTACCACACACAAGGCGATCCTGGTAACCTTTACACCACCTATGTGATTCTTTGATACTCTTCTGTTTCACCCACGATCTACCACACTCAAGGTTGACCCACGATCTACCACACTCAAGGCGATCCTGCCAGCCTTACACCACCTATGTGATTCTTTGATACTCTTCTGTTTCACCCACGATCTACCCCACTCGATCCCGCTGACCTTTACACCACCTATGTGATTCTTTGATACCCTTCTGTTTGACCCACGATCTACCACACTCGATCCTTCTAACCTTTACACCACCTATGTGATTCTTTGATACTCTTCTGTTTGACCCACGATCTACCACACTCAAGTCGATCCTGCTAACCTTTACACCACCTATGTGATTCTTTGATACTCTTCTGTTTGACCCACGGTCTACCACACTCAAGGTATTCCTGCTAACCTTTACACCACCTATGTGATTCTTTGATACTTTTTTGTTTGACCCACGATCTACCACACTCAAGGGTTCCTGCTAACCTTTTCACCACCTATGTGATTCTTTGATACTTTTCTGTTTGACCCACGATCTACCACACTCGATCCTGCTAACCTTTACACCACCTATGTGATTCTTTGATACTTTTCTGTTTGACCCACGATGTACCACACTCGATCCTGCTAACCTTTACACCACCTATGTGATTCTTTGATACTTTTCCCTTTGACCCACGATCTACCACACTCGATCCTGCTAACCTTTACACCACCTATGTGATTCTTTGATACTTTTCCGTTTGACCCACGATCTACCACACTCGATTCTGCTAACCTTTACACCACCTATGTGATTCGTTCATACTTTTCTGTTTCACCCACGATCTACCACACTCAAGATGATACTGCTAACCTTAACACCACCTATGTGATTCTTTGATACTTTTCTGTTTCACCCACGATCTACCACACTCGATCCTGCTAACCTTTACACCACCTATGTGATTCTTTGATACTCTTCTGTTTGACCCACGAACTACCACACTCAAGGCGATCCTGCTAACCTTTATACCACCTATGTGATTCTTTGATACTTTTCTGTTTGACCCATGATCTACCACTCTCAATGCGATCCTGCTAACCTTTACACCACCTATCTGATTCTTTGATACTCTTCTGTTTGACCCACGATCTACCACACTCAAGTCGATCCTGCTAACCTTTACACCACCTATGTGATTCTTTGATACTCTTCTGTTTGACCCACGATCTTCCACACTCAAGACGATATTGCTAACCTTTACACCACCTATGTGATTCTTTGATACTTTTCTGTTTGACCCACGATCTACCACACTCGATCCTGCTAACCTTTACACCACCTATGTGATTCTTTGATACTTTTCTGTTTAACCCACGATCTACCACACTCGATCCTGCTAACCTTTACACCACCTATGTGATTCTTTGATACTCTTCTGTTTGACCCACGAACTACCACACTCAAGGCGATCCTGCTAACCTTTACACCACCTATGTGATTCTTTGATACTTTTCTGTTTGACCCACGATCTACCACACTCAAGGGGATCCTGCTAACCTTTACACCACCTATGTGATTCTTTGATACTTTTCTGTTTGACCCACGATCTACCACACTCAAGGGGATTCTGCTAACCTTTACACCACCTATGTGATTCTTTGATACTTTTCTGTTTGACCCACGATGTACCACACTCGATCCTGCTAACCTTTACACCACCTATGTAATTCTTTGATACTTTTCTGTTTGACCCACGATCTACCATACTCAAGGGGAGCCTGCTAACCTTTACACCACCTATGTGATTCTTTGATACTTTTCTGTTTGACCCACGATCTACCACACTCGATCCTGCTAACCTTTACACCACCTATGTGATTCTTTGATACTTTTCTGTTTGACCCACGATCTACCAAACTCGATCCTGCTAACCTTTACACCACCTATGTGATTCTTTGATACTTTTCTGTTTGACCCACGATCTACCACACTCGATCCTGCTAACCTTTACACCACCTATGTGATTATTTGATACTCTTCTGTTTGACCCACGATCTTCCACACTAAAGGCGATCCTGCTAACCTTTACACCACCTATGTGATTCTTTGATACTCTTCTGTTTGACCCACGAACTACCACACTCAAGGCGATCCTGCTAACCTTTACACCACATATGTGATTCTTTGTTACTTTTCTGTTTGACCCACGATCTACCACACTCAAGGAGATCCTGGTAACCTTTACACCACCTATGTGATTCTTCGATACTTTTCTGTTTCACCCACGATCTACCACACTCGATCCTACTAACCTTTACACCACCTATGTGATTCTTTGATACTTTTCTGTTTGACCCACGATCTACCACACTCAAGACGATCCTGCTAACCTTTACACCACCTATGTGATTCTTTGATACTTTTCTGTTTGACCCACGATCTACCACACTCAAGGGGATCCTGCTAAACTTTACACCACCTATGTGATTCTTTGATACTTTTCTGTTTGACCCACGATCTACCACACTCGATCCTGCTAACCTTTACACCACCTATGTGATTCTTTGATACTTTTCTGTTTCATCCACGATCTACCACACTCGATCCTGCTAACCTTTACACCACCTATGTGATGCTTTGATATTTGTCTGTTTGACCCACTATCTACCATACTCAAGGGGATCCTGCTATCCTTTACACCACCTATGTGATTCTTTGATACTTTTCTGTTTCACCCACGATCTACCACACTCAAGACCATCCTGCTAACCTTTACACCACCTATGTGATTCTTTGATACTCTTCTGTTTGACCCACGATCTACCACAATCAAGACGTTACTGCTAACCTTTACACCACCTATGTGATTCTTTGATGCTTTTCTGTTTGACCCACGATCTACCACACTCGATCCTGCTAACCTTTACACCACCTATGTGATTCTTTGATACTCTTCTGTTTGACCCACGATCTACCACACTCGATCCTGCTAACCTTTACACCACCTATGTGATTCTTTGATACTTTTCTGTTTGACCCACGATCTACCACACACAAGGGGAGCCTGCTAACCTTTACACCACCTATGTGATTCTTGGATACTTTTCTGTTTCACCCAGGATCTACCACATTCGATCCTGCTAACCTTTACACCACCTATGTGATTCTTGGATACTTTTCTGTTTCACCCAGGATCTACCACATTCGATCCTGCTAACCTTTACACCACCTATGTGATTCTTTGATACTTTTCTGTTTGACCCATGATCTACCACACTCAAGGCGATCCTGCTAACCTTTACACCACCTATGTGATTCTTTGATACTCTTCTGTTTCAGCCACGATCTACCACACTCGATCCTGCTAACCTTTACACCACCTATGTGATTCTTTGATACTTTTCTGTTTGACCCATGATCTACCACACTCAAGGGGATCCTGCTAACCTTTACACCACCTATGTGATTCTTTGATACTCTTCTGTTTGACCCACGAACTACCACACTCAAGGCGATCCTGCTAACCTTTACACCACCTATGTGATTCTTTGATACTTTTCTGTTTGACCCACGATCTACCACACTCAAGGGGATCCTGCTAACCTTTACACCACCTATGTGATTCTTTGATACTTTTCTGTTTCACTCACGATCTACCACACTCGATCCTGCTAACCTTTACACCACCTATGTGATTCTTTGATACTTTTCTGTTTGACCCACGCTCTACCACACTCGATCCTGCTAACCTTTACACCAGCTATGTGATTCTTTGATACTTTTCTGTTTGACCCACGATCTACCACACTCAAGGGGATCCTGCTAACCTTTACACCACCTATGTGATTCTTTGATACTTTTCTGTTTGACCCACGATCTACCACACTCGATCCTGCTAACCTTTACACCACCTATGTGATTCTTTGATACTTTTCTGTTTGACCCACGATCTACCACACACAAGGGGAGCCTGCTAACCTTTACACCACCTATGTGATTCTTGGATACTTTTCTGTTTCACCCAGGATCTACCACATTCGATCCTGCTAACCTTTACACCACCTATGTGATTCTTGGATACTTTTCTGTTTCACCCAGGATCTACCACACTCGATCCTGCTAACCTTTACACCACCTATGTGATTCTTTGATACTTTTCTGTTTCACCCACGATCTTCCACACTCGATACTGCTAACCTTTACACCACCTATGTGATTCTCGTTCTTTCGTACAATAGTTACTACTCGAAGGATTAACATGCAACCTTCATTATAATTATTATTACAATTTAGGTCTTGATCTTTCATTCAGAAATGTATTTACTGTTCAAGTCTTATAGTCCAAGTTCTGGTGGAACAAAACAAATTAAGACACTGGGGAAGAAACATCTTCCTTGTTCTGAGATCAAGTGGTATCACAATTGGTTATCCTAGTACCAATCTTTAACCTGATATTGGGAACTTCGGATTTTAGACTTAGTTTTTCAATGTTATTGACCGGGTTTTGGGAATATCAAACTCATTGAATCAGCCCCTTAATGATTATTAGCTTGTACGAATGCAAATTTTTATCACCATACATAAAATATCGTCTTTTTCTGGAGAAAATATAAATTTCTGCCCATAGGATCACCCACCTTTTTACCTTCATGCTTTATTGCTTGTAAATTTGTTCTTGTCGTGAAAATATCTGAAATATTACCTTTAATAACAATCCGAAATATTGCCCGCTTGGCCTTTAATAACAATCTGAAATATTGGCCGCTTGGTGTTAAACAACAATCTGAAATATTGCTCGTTTGTCTTTAATAGCAATCTGAAATATTGGCCGCTTGGCGTTAAACAACAATCTGAAATAGTGCTCGTTTGTCTTTAATAGCAATCTGAAATATTGCTCGCTTGGCCTTTAATAACAATCTGAAATATTGCTCGCTTGAACTTTAATAACAATCTGAAATATTGCTCGCTTGGCCTTTAATAACAATCTGAAATATTGCTCTCTTGGTGTTAAACAACAATCTGAAATATTGCTCGCTTGGCCTTTAATAACAATCTGAAATATTGCCCGCTTGGTGTTAAACAACAATCTGAAATATTGCTCGCTTGGCCTTTAATAACAATCTGAAATATTGCCCGCTTGGTGTTAAACAACAATCTGAAATATTGCTCGCTTGGCCTTTAATAACAATCTGAAATATTGCCCGCTTGGTGTTAAACAACAATCTGAAATATTACTCACTTGCCGTTAAACAACAATCTATCAATAATATATATAGTTAGTTGACCACATTCCTTTGAATACCGATATCAGAGTCAAAATACTCCAATATAAGACACTGTTGGAGAAGATAAGATAAAACAGATAAGATAGGTTTTATTTCAAGTCAACATGCCAAGAACAACAGTACAACACAAGCTCTATTGAGCTTTTGATCGACAAATAGAAAATAATTATGGAATAGCATTCTATTACAATAAACGTAAAACGTACTTGTATTATTATGTGTCTAGTTTTTGTTATTAACCTTATAACTTCGTTTTGAACATATCATTCTTAATTTCAAACTACCATTTCATTTATTTGCAAATGGGAATGTCAGCATTCCCGGAAAACATACAAAGGCTAGAAAATTGTAATCTGTGTAAATAATTATTTCTAATATTATAACTGACAGCAATAAAACCACTACATCGACTCGAAATCAACTCATGTAATAAATATCCATTATAAGTGTAAAGTAAGAATATGAACTCATATCATCCAGTTATATTTGATTATCAAGCGTTTTCTCGCCTTTCAATGACAAATTATGACGCCCAGACTGCCAATCATATACTAACATTGTTACACGAGTGACAATCGCTAAGGGAGAAATTGTTAATTTTGTCTTTGATTTAATTATTTCAATTTTAAGTTGACGTTTTTCATCACTTATCTCCCTGTTCTAATATAACTGGCTGTAACTATTACATATTTTATAAAAACGAAATTATAAGCGTCTAGTCTTACACTCTTGGGAAGAAGCTATTTTTTTACATCACCCTGTTGTAATGATATTAGGTGATGAGAAAGGAATCGAGGATACATTTATCATTAATCAAAAAATAGTCGATTTAAAAACCATCTCAGAATGGTGACATTTGGGAAAACAACACATTTTAATCAAAAAATATTTATAGTTCTATATTTTTTATAAAGTCTAACTAACGCTAGTTTTTGGATGCTTTTTTTTTTTTTTATAGAAAACAATAAGAACTTGTTTATTCAATTTGACCATTCTGAAAAAAACCATGAGTTGTATGTAAATGTAAGTTGTTGTAAATTATGATGTAAATTTGAAGATATCAAACGGGTAAATAGCAGAAGGTCAGAGAGTAGGGTTATGGTTATTGTGTTTCCCGCCACTTTCATCAATATGTTAGTTATATCGTGGCGATCGGTTTTATTGGTGGCAGAAACCGCAGTACCCGATGAAAACCACAGACCTACCGCAAGTTACTGACAAACTTTATCACATAATGTTGTATCGGGTGCACCTCGCCTCGAACTCGCAACGTTAGTGGTGATTGGCACTGATTTCATAGGTAGTTGTAAATCCAACTACCATACGATCACGATCACGACGATCCCGTCAAAATAGTTAAAAGGACAAAAGGACAAACAATGATCTGCAAAACACTACACAGAAAACTAAAGATTGTGCAACAATGAGGAAAGAGTGGTGTTTTTATTACGACAAAGGGACCATATGCGTGGTAATTTGTAACACAGATAATTGGTAACTGTTGACGAAGTCAAGGTGGTGACCGTAAATCTTTCGAAGTGATGACTTCAACTTAACCAATAGCAACCATTGGTTCATTAGCTTCCTTGTTAGGGTTAGGATTATGGTATTTAACGCCACTTTCAACAATATTTCAGTTATATCTTGGCTCTCAGTTTTATTGGTGAAGGAAACGGAGTTTCCGGAGAAAACCACCGACCTGTCGCAAGTCACTGACAATCTTTATTACATATATAACGCTGTATCGAGGACACCTCGCTTGAGCGGTATTCGAAGTCACAACTACAGCAGTGATATGTACTGATTGCAAAGGTAGTTGTAAATCCAACTGCCATATGCTTCCTTGTCAAGGAAATAATGATAGGTATTACAAGCTTGGAATATCGTATCAACTGATATATATATATATATTACACTTTACGTTTTTATTTTCCTTATTTGTCTTTGTTAGCGCAGCCGGTCACTATTTTCGTATATGGACCGGTCACTATTTTAGTATATGGACCGACCAGGTACCTCCATTATTATTTTAGATAAAAAGTATAATATAGCAAACCATATGACCCTCAGTGCCATGAACTATTTGCTTTATATTATACTTTACGATTATATTATCCCTCTTTGTCTTTGTTAGCGAACCGGTCAATATTTGAGTATATTGACCGGGCCCGGTCAATATAATGTTTTCTTCCGGATTTTGTCCGAACTCGTTTTTCTGTCTTAGATATACAATAACAAACACATGTCGTCTGACAGATTTGCAAGTATTGAGCATAATATAACAAATATTTCATGGCACCTCAGGCCAAATGGCAGTTTATGGACCGGTCTGTCACCCACAAAATAGTATATGGACCTCAGTTTCGCTTCGGTTCATATACTATCTTGTGGGTGACATCCCGGTCCATAAACTGCCATGTGGCCCTTAGTACCATGAACTATTTGATAAATAATATAATCCATGTGCATGTGCAAACAAGTATTTTGTATACTGTATATTGACTATACGGCACAACAGAGGTAATAGACTTGAAGAACGAACGGATAACTTTTATTGTGTTATATTTAAAGTGGTTCTAATTTGTACTGAAGAATCCGTAAGTACAGAATCCAGCAAATAGCAAGAGAAAATACTATGTGCTTCGGAATCAGAATAATGTTTCCGAATGGAGCGATATTTATACCCACGGACTGTTTTTGCAGTGAGCTAGTATTATAAAAATCCAAGATGATTGACGGACAGCATCATCATCTCATCGAATGTATTGATATCGGCATGACATAGGGGCTGTTTAAAAAAAATGGCTCCAACATGTGAAAAAAATTTCCAAGTAAATGAAACAAGAAAAAAAACTATGAACAGATAAGCAATACATTTTTAAGAACCTTTTATTGAACACAAATTGGCATAAAAACATGTACAGAAGATACTTATTCTATATCAGTTAAACAATCTTTAGTCTCAATTATTGTGTATAATGGTTTCTCAAACAATGCAACTGATATAAATGACTTTTTGTGCAAAATATTGGGTTATTGGTAGTTGTAGTTTTTCTTAAAAGCTATTTTTTATGAAAAATTCTCAATATTTTTGTCCAATCTACCTGATAAAGTTTTTATTATCAAAATAATAACGAATATTTTTACTTAGCAAAATAATCGGTTGTAGAAAAAACACCATAATTTGTCTTTTTTGTTGCACTCCTGACATTTTATAATAAAGAAAGAAAAGAAGAAAATATCACATTTTAAAATGCCAACATTGAACAGTGATGTTACTGTTAACTCATACAATAAATTTTACCTGTTTCAATGAAATATTTGTACAGAAATGACAGTATTTGGAAATTTGCAACAATTTTTAGCCATGCCACTTCTTTAATACCCAGTTTTAGCAGCAATATTTTTAATTACATTTGAAAATTTGAAAATTTGTATTGTACCACTCTATTACATTAGATAAATCATAAAGAAATAATTAGAATATTTTTATAGGCTAGAAAAGGCAATTTATTATAAATTATCATTATTTTATCAATGGTACTATTTTATCAGGATATGTTGCACTCCTGACATTATATTGCCATCAAGAAAAAGAAGAGTTATTAACCTTAAAAAAATTCACAGGGGAAAAAATCAGTTGGTGTTCTTTCAAGCATTAGTTTTACCAAGTTTTAATGATAATTGTTTCTTAAAGTAACATTTTTCTAGTTATTTGTAACTTGTTTACAGCCATACTTCTCGAAAATTCCAACTTATTTTTGAAATATACTATACAAAAACTTTTAAAACATGTATTAATCTAAACTAATATTGAAAATAGATGTTTAATGTACAATTACAAGTATTTTTTGGATACTTAGAAAATTGATTATATCAAATTTCAATGATCCCATCTCATCTTTTTTGTTGCACTCCTGACAAACACTGATGTAACTGAAGATCAGTGACAATATTTCACATAAAAAAACATAATTGCTATTTAAAGTTATTAATTATTATTAATATTGGCACTTTAAATTTTTTCAAACATTATTTTAAACTTGACAGAATCTCATTTTATTTAAATCATCCATATAAAAACCTATAATTTAGACTGTGTAGAAGATCACTTAAAACTAGTTGCACTCCTGACATGAATCAAATGCTTCTGTGAGAGATATTTCATGTATCTCAAACAGGTAAATGGGTTTTATCTGTTCTCTTGGTCAGTCTCTGTTGAAATAGAAAGACAAATGCGATATTAGTTACACTTAAAAGAAAATATGTCTAAGAAAATATCAAATGTTGCACTCCTGACATTTGAGGGTGCTGCCTTTAATGTGACATTCTTGGCCTTACTACTGATTTTAGTGTATCCTTTAACTATGGTTTTGAAGCATCAATGCTGTATTAAGATTTATTTATACCCCACATCCTTGAAAACTAAAAGACAACATTTCTACAATGTAATTTAGGAAAACTTGCATAAATGTATGTTGCACTCCTGACTAGGTACATCTTTTTTACAAAGCCATATTTTTATGCAATAATAAATGTGAAGCATGATCTATTGCTATCTTATAGTATGTCAACATATCAAAGTTTGTGATGAAATAGATTTTGATAAAATATTGTTTGATTTAGCACTGTGGTAGGTTGTTGAAAATTAAGGGTTTTTTAAAGTGTCACAAAAAAGGGCTGCACTCCTAACAATTTTTACATGTTTTTTGGACATATTTTTTTGTTATTCTAGATATCTTAAAGATTTTTGGCAGTAGCAAACATCAAATCATTACAGATCTTTTGAACTATTTAGATCCAATAAAATCATAAAAATGAGTAAATTAGACAGCTATAGCAGTAGGAGCCATTTTTTAAAAACTGCCCATAGCTGAAAAATTGCTCAGTTGACGTTAAACAACAATCACTCATTCACTCATCCAAGATGGTAACCACAACTGTTCTCATTTCAACATAGATTTAAGAAGGAATGAACCATAACGGTCTTCGTCTTAACAATAGCAAGGCAATACAATAGAAACGTAGGAAGAACACACAAACGTTTAGATAACCACAATGTGCTGTTACAGTGACGTAAGCGGAAATTGATAAGTGGCCATTTATTTGTAATATGATGTTTTGACATATATTGATATAGCGTAACAGTATGCATCAAGTATTACAAATCTGACTTAAAATAAGATATCTTTTACAAAACACGCATGTTATCGCTCCCTTGACATCGCCATCCATGAGCTATACGTATTACATCTGTCAATAAAATGAACGATTACATTTATTACGTTTGCCGTAATTTCTTTATGAATTGCAAAACTTAAAGACCTTTTATTGTCAAAAAGATTCCTTTATTGATCATAAATTCATCTCTGGGGATAAAATGCTTCGAAATCAGACAGACATGTACGCTGAATGATTCTACAGGGACAAAGCGTTAGTTTTAGATGAAAATATTGCCATAAAAGATTGATAGAAATAATTGCAAAATTCCCTAGGGAAATACAATGGCGACGAAAAAATATTAAAAAAAGAGCATTCTTTGACATAAAGGTTGACACAACTGAAATGCATATCAATTCAAGAAGCTATACATGTTCAAATATGAAGGACGCAGTTTTATTTGTTATTCTTGTAAAGAATCAAATCGGAAAATTGAAAATGTTTTCCCTGTTCTTCATTGTCATAATTATACACTGCATATGGTACTTAAGGATGTGATTATTTACAACTGTAAACAGTCAGATTCCAAACATGTGATTATTTACAATTGTAAACAGTCAGATTCCAAATATGTGATTAATTACAACTGTAAACAGTCAGATTCCAAACATGTGATTATTTACAACTGTAAACAGACACTTTACAAACATGTGATTATTTACAACTGTAAACAGGCACATTACAAATATGTCATTATTTACAGCTGTAATCAGGCACATTACACATATGTCATTATTTACAACTGTAAACAGGCACATTACAAATATATTATATGTCATTATTTACAACTGTAAATAGTCAATTTTCCAAACAATTGATTATTTACAACTTCAAGCAGTCGCATATCAACATTAAATTCTAAGATATATTCAACCTACATGTAAACTATAACTTTTCCTCCATTTGTAAACAATAACTTTTCCTCCATTTGTAAGCTATAACTTTTCCTCCATTTGTAAACTATAACTTTTCCTCCATTTGTAAACTATAACTTTTCCTCCATTTGTAAACTATAACTTTTCCTCCATTTGTAAACTGTAACTTTTCCTCCATTTGTAAACTATAACTTTTCCTCCATTTGTAAACTATAACTTTTCCTCCATTTGTAAACTATAACTTTTCCTCCATTTGTAAGCTATAAATTTTCCTCCATTTGTAAATTTATAGTGACGATCTTGTTGAAGAAAATGTCGTGGTTCTTGATTTGCACATTAACTACTCCCGTAAGGTGATCATCTTTTTGTTTTCATACATTTTTGTGATTATTATTTTGTTATACACATAAAAGCTTGGCTATCCTTAGTTGTATATTTAATGTGTCAAGATAACTAGATTTCATACTATATAAACCGATGTTTGGTTTTAGCGAAAACATAAAACTTGAAGTACCTTCTACTTACAGGATGGCTTGCCATTAAAACTATTAGTGTATTCTGTGGTGCATAAGAAAAGTTTGAAGATGCAAAAGGAGTAATTAGTAGTCGTAAATCGAAGGAGAACAGACAACACAATAGCCAAAAGAAAAAGGACAAAAGGACAAAACGATCTTCAAAACATTACATAGAAAACTAAAGATCGAGCAACAGATGCTCAGGTGCTCCGAAAGGGTAAACAGTTCCTGCTCTACATGTGGCACCCATCGCGTTACTCTAATTATAAACCCGGTGATAAGTCCTGAATGAGGAAAGGAACGGATTGTGATTGCGACAATGAGGTTTGTCAGGTCAGAATATAGAAAGCATAACTGACACCATTGTCGGTAGTAACTTGCTTGTTTGGCGAGTGCCACGCTTCCTGCAAGTAAAAGACTTCCTTTATATATTTCAAAAAGACTATGCACATTGTAGCTGCTTCTAAATGATTATTATTCGTCCCTCCACAAATCTCCCTACCTTTTCTGTCGCAATAAACCAGTTTTTAACCCGGTTTTCTCACCCCTTTATTTATGCATAATTTTGGGTATTGTTGAACTTGTTCTCGTCTTTGACATGCATGCAATATATGCTGCTGAACGTTACAATAAATCTACAGAGCTATAGATAATACATTTCTGGTATGGACCTGAGGGTGTTTTATTCACTGAATTTGTTCAATAACACAATTACCACTACTCAATCAAATACAACTTTTGCTAGGTGAATTTTCACGCTCCCTACACATAAAAGGCTTCTTCTTTTCTTTTTCAACTTTTTTTTTTATTCTTTTTTGATAGATTTCGGAAAATAGTATGTACATTGTAGTTGCTTCAAAAGACATAATGTTTTGTCCTGAAAAGTCTCCATACTTTTCAGTGACAGTCAAAAGTTATTGACGGTTGTCCCACCCTCGTTAATTTCTGTATAATTTTTTGGGTATTGGTTTTTAGCTCACCTTGCCAAAGGCAATGTGAGGTTTTTCCATCACTTGGCGTCCGTCGTCTGTCGTCCGTTAACTTTTCACATTTTAATCTTCTCCTCTGAAACCCCTCAGCCAAATGAACTGAAACTTAGTAGGAAGCATCTATGGAAGGTCTTCTATAAAGATTGCTCATTTTGTCCCGATCCATTAACAAACATGGCCGCCACAGGCAATTCTTGTTTCTGATTGGTCGATTTTTAAAATTTTTCTCCTCTGAAACCGCTTGGCTAAATGAATCGAAACTTGGTAGGAAGCATCTATGGAAGGTTCTCTGTACAGATTGCTCATTTTGTCCCGATCGGGTAACAAACATGGCCGCCACAGGTAATATTTGTTTCTGATTGGTTGATTTCTGAAAAATCTTCTCCTCTGTTAAAAGAAAGATAACTCTTGCCTAAACTGTTAAAAAGAAAGATAACTCTTGCCATTATCTCCCTTAGAAATTAACTAATGCTGATATAGTGTAACATGTTTATTCTATACATTACAAGTAGGTATTCACATTTTAATATTCTTTTTAGCAAACCTTGCCAAAGGCAATATGAGCTTTTGCCATCACTTGGTGTCCGTCGTCTGTCATCCGTTTACTTTTCACATTTTAATCTTCTCCTCTGAAAACCCCCAGCCAAATGAACTGAAACTTGGTAGGAAGCATCTATGGAAGATCTTCTCATAAAAGTGCACATTTTGTTATGATCCATTACCAAACATGGCCACCACAGGCAATCACAGGCAATTCTTGTTTCTAATTGGCCGATTTTTAAATATCTTCTCCTCTGAAACCGCTTGGCCAAATGAACCGAAACTTGGTAGGAAGCATCTATGGAATGTCCTCTATGCATATTGCTCATTTCGTCCCGATCGGTTAGCAAACATGGCTACCACTGAAACTTGGTAGGAATCATCTATGGAATGTCCTCTATGCATATTGCTCATTTCGTCCCGATCGGTTAGCAAACATGGCTACCACTGAAACTTGGTAGGAAGCATCTATGGAATGTCCTCTATGAAGATTGCTCATTTTGTCCTGATCGGTTAGCAAACATGACCACCACATGCAATTCTTGTTTCTGATTGGTCGATTTCTAAAAATCTTCTCCTTTGAAACTGCTTAGCCATATGAACCGAAACTTGGTAGGAAGCATCTACATGTATGGAAGGTTCTGTATTAAGTTTCCTCAAAGCAGAATGAAAGGTGAGCGACACAGGCTCAGCCCACTGAGTCTCTAGTCTTGTTCTCGTCTTGAATACTAGTATACATGTACATGCAATGTGTGCTGTTGGATGCTCAAAAGATTTATGGCTAATGGATTCCTTATATGGGTATGTGGATGCCATTCATTCGATTTGTTCAATAAAACATAAACAATTACCATTATACTCGATCAAACACAACTGACATCTGGCCACACATGTTAATATTTCTAGATACAATTGTAAGATGTAACATGGTAGAGAATGAAATATAATTGAGCTATATATATTAAACTGACAGACCCACACTTCTACTGACATTCTTAGAAAGCTCACAAATGAACTACGAATGTTCACATAGGCAAGATATCAGTTATACAAAGAGTAACGTGCAGGTAGCATACCAGCTCATGCAGTATTGTTATCACAAAATGATAAAGTTTGTCAGCGACTTGCGACAGGTTCTATACCAATAAAACTGACCGCCACGATATAACTGAAATATTGTTGAAAGTGGAGTTAAACACCAGTAACCAATAAACCAATCCAAGAAGAAGGTAGAATCACAGATCAAACCAAACAAGTAACGAAAAAGAAAAGGACTGTTGAGAGAAAAGCGATGTTTAATTAAGGAGATTTTTAATATAATAATATACTTTTCAAATGAGAACTGCTTTGGTGATGTAATAGTTAATGTGCCTGCCTCAAGTAGGAAAGGGGATAGATAGATGGTTCGATCTCCGACTAGAATAAACTAGGGTTATCCTGAATCAAGGATAATGTTCTCATGTGAAACGAAATGGTAACATGCACACTAGTCTCGGTGAGCTATCAATACGAAACACAAGCTCAGCGTTTATATATATATATATATATATATATATATATATATATAACGAAGAGAACAAGTTGTGTTTATGACATGAAGATGATGCTTGCTTTCCACTAGACCAAACGCTGAGCTATTTATATATATATACGTCTGAAAATTAAACCAAACAGTGTTAGAATTAGATTTTAGAGCTGTCAAATTTTTGTTCTTCCCTCGACGGGATTTGAACTCACACCATTGATACACTGCAGCACCCTTTGCTTAGCCTTACGTCCAGCGCCCTAGACCACTCGACTACATCCACTCCTCTATATATATACATATACGTCTGAAAATTAAACCAAACAGTGTTAGAATTAGATCTTTGAGCTGTCAAATTTTTGTTCTTCCCACGACAGGATTTGAACTCACATCATTGATACACTGCAGCACTATTCGCTTAGCCTTACGTCCAGCGCCCTAGACCACTCGACCACATCCGCTATATAAAAATATAGCTTCAATAGTCGAAGTGTTACCTTGTCTCGTAAGGAAAATCTAGAGATAGACATAAGACACGTGTCTAAGCGTGTGTAGATGGTACACATATACTTAATATTATAATTTGACAGCAATCTAACTCAGCAATAATTAATATATTGTATAGGATAATGAAGAATTCATTATACAGTCACAGGAAATAAAGTATATTATACAAACATCTAAGCAGGTGACAACCATACAATATATGTGTCCCACTGGATCTCAAAGTTACTAAGGATACTAGGTTAACACTAAATATTATATATGTCTGAAAATTAATCCAAACAGTGTTATAATTAAATCTTTGAGCTGTCAATTTTTTTTTCTTCCCTCGACGGGATTTGAACTCACACGATTGATACACTGCAGCACCAATCGCTTACCCTTATGTCCAGCGCCCTAGACCACTCGACCACATCCGCTATGTAAAAATATAGCTTCAATAGTCGAAGTGTTACCTTGTCTCGTAAGGAAAATCTAGAGATAGACATAAGACATGTGTCTAAGCGTGTGTAGATGGTACATATATACTTAATATTATAATTTGACAGCAATCTAACTCAGCAATTTTTAATATATTGTATAGGAAAATGAAAAATTCATTATACAGTCACAGGAAATGAAGTATATTATACAAACATCTAAGCAGGTGACAACAATACAATATATCTATCCCACTGGATCTCAAAGTTACTTGTGATACTAGGTTAATACTAAATATTATATATGTAGCTGGGAAATTGGGTTGATTATTACGTTTAGTATTTTTTTGTTGGTTGAAATTTCAAATATAATAAATAATAATTCAAATGGAAATGCCATACTAGTATCGTATAATTAAACAACATTATTAAGAAAAAACTGGTAGAACGTGCTAAAGTGGGTCACGGGTCACTGTAATCGGGCGGCTGTATCGAGAAACAGATACGGTGTTGATACTCATAAAATATTGATAAATGCAATACAATTTTATGTTTGTCTTCATGAAATATGATAGACAAAACGTGTGTGAAGTTTTATGACGAAATATCTCCGATTTCTATGTAAATTTACGAGTTGAAGTGGGGAAACACACACAGGTAATTTTAGCAATGTATTTTGATCTTGGACAAGCATAATGAGCGTCCTGATTGGATGACTGATTTAAAACACATTGACTCCGCATGGTAAAAAATATAAATTTGTTGCGACTAAAGCTTAAATCAGCGTTAAAAATTGAATAAATATCATTGGTTTTGTAAATGAGATTTATTTTAAATAGAAAATCTGAATTTATTATTTATTAATTTATTATTAATGATGCAATTGTATATCCCTTGGGAGGGGGAGGGGGGGCCTATGATGAAAATTTGAAATAAAAACACAGGACCGGACTTTAAGCAAAAATAATAATCCAGGATTATTTTTTTTAAAGTTAATAATATGAAATATTGACATCCACACTTGCCTTTTGGACAGCACATTTCTGTGTCCACACTTGTGTCTTGGAAAAAAAATATCAGTGTCTATCCTACTTATGCTGCGAGTTCGAATCCCGCTCATTGGAGGTGTACTCGATACAACATTATGTGCGAAAGTTTGTCAGTGACTTGCGACAGGTCGGTAATTTTTCCAGGTACTCTGGTTTCCACCACCAATAAAACTGATCGCCACGATATAGCTGAAATATTGTTGAAAGTGGCGTTAAACACCATAATCCTAACCATAACCCTGACTCTACTTGAACCAACTTTTAAAGAAATGTGATGCTAAAATGAGTCTATGTTTTGTTATAATATACATTGATACTTGTGTTCGTGAAGCTTACCATTTTTGAGCGTCTCATCTCTCTCTTGTGGAAGTTAATTTGATCAAAGTTTTACTTATTTTCAGGTATATTGTTGTTTAAAACGAACAGATGTGGATGTAAATAAAGTGATATATATGAAAAATATCAATGCTTACATAAAGTACAGTGCTTTTGATGCTGTAACAAAACTCTGCAATGACGAGCAACTCTCATATCACATAGTGAATGTGATACGACCCTGGCTTGCAGATGTGCAGCAATCTTGCCCACTAAGTTTGTGCATTCTATCTCACAGGTTAGATGCATTATCAATCTAATGATAGGGTAGTCTTTACTCTTACAAACACTGTAATCATTATGCGGTTTTATATCCCGAAAATCCCTTTACTGAACAATCTCCTCTGACTGGAGTATTGTGCATTTGTTTGTACAATTTTCCACGAGTTACCAAACAACGCAATAACTAACCTAATCCAATTAAAAATAGATCTTTAATTGTTCCTCCTTAAAGATCTAACTCACGAAAAACTCAAAAGGTGAAATACACGTTTTACATTCCAAAATCACTTTAGTTCACCCCCGGTATTTAGTGGGTTCGTATTACTCGATCTTTAGTTTTGTAAGATCGTTGTTTGTTCTTTTGACTTTTTTCTTTTGGCCATTGTGTTGTCTGTCCTTCAGATTCTCATTACTTCTTTGGTATCTTCAAACTGTCCTTAGGAATGAATTATTTATCATTTTTGAAAGTTGATTTAGATGAGTCATACAGGCAAATGAAATGTCTGTATTCACATTTTTTTCTTTTGCGTCCGCCTAACGTGTTTGATAAAAGTACGAGACACATCTTATATTTTTTTAATTTAAAAATATATACGTCGTAATGATTTTATTGAATAAAACACATGGGCAATATATTTGCTTAATTTGATTTTAAAGAAATAATTTGTAACGAACATTTAGCTTCGTTATTAACGTTTAACGATCTTGTTGTTCATAGGGAATTTGATTTCATTTTGGAGACGGGTTATAAACATTTCAAGCAGCTTACGAATCATTAATTTTTTTCAGAATTATCTCTCGAAAAGCATCAAATCGAACGATTTTGTATTAATTTATTTTAAATCTTTTTTCTAATACTGGTCATAAGTAAGAGATGTGATAATTTCGGTACCATGGTAAGTCTCTAAAGTGTCTTTATTAATCTGACGGAACCCATAGATTCCTGATTATTTAAGACATGGTTTATTTTGATGAGAAATCTTACGAGTGTCATACTTTTCTTTTGGGTATAATATCCTCAATTCTTCATCTAAAAACAAGATTATTCCAAGACCTTAAGAATGAATATTTCGTCTAGAGAAATAAAACTGGAGATAATAAATGGATATGGTTGACAAGGTGATGCATTTTTATTATTATAAATGAAAATCCTGGAACACTTGTGTTGTTTCTGATATCAATTCCGTTAGGGTTAATGTGATGAAGGGCAAAGAAACTCACGCAATTTATTTGATTTATTACCCTGATTTAAGAAAAGGAGATGAAAATGAAGAATTTATGACAATAAGGCGTTTGATCCATATTTCCTTAGATGTTTAGTTTTCATTGACAAAATGTTAAATGTTAAATCGGACAATGGATAGTTTAAACGTTTTAGTGATCCTGATGGGATTTGTATTCAAATAGTTTTATCCAATGAAATCAACGCATTTGTTAGCATTTACAAAATTAAAATAAATCAAGAACCATCACGTCATAACATTTGGTGATACCCTACAGTTATTTGACTAATATTATATAAAATAACTTGGCATCATTTGACAATGCAGATCTTGCATTGTTCTGTAGTGCTTTGAACCGACATAGTCTGGTCTAACCCTAATCTTGTGTCGCTAACATCAGCTAAATGCATCCCTTTCCCATGTTGTGCATAAAACAACATACCATATTCTTTTTTAAGATCATAGCAATTACAGACATAGTTTGATTAGCGAAGGACAAACCAAAACATACAAATGATTTCCTATACTAGTATCTGAGACAGAAACACAAGGAGACAGATTAATAGAAGGAGACAGATTAATATAAGGAGACAGATTAATATAAGGAGACAGATTAATAGAAGGAGACAGATTAATATAAGGAGACAGATTAATAGAAGGAGACAGATTAATATAAGGAGACAGATTAATAGAAAGAGATAGATTAATATAAGGAGACAGAATAATAGAAGGAGACAGATTAATAGAAGGAGACAGATTAATAGAAGAAGACAGATGAATAGAAGGAGACAGATTAATAGAAGGAGACAGATTAATATAAGGAGACAGATTAATAGAAGGAGACATATTAATAGAAGGAGACAGATTAATAGAAGGAGACATATTGATATAAGGAGACATATTAATAGAAGGAGACAGATTAATAGAAGGAGACAGATTAATATAAGGAGACAGATTAATAGAAGGAGACATATTGATATAAGGAGACATATTAATAGAAGGAGACAGATTCTTAGAAGGAGACAGATTAATATAAGGAGACAGATTAATAGAAGGAGACAGATTAATAGAAGCACAGGTATGCTTGTTTCTGGAAACTTTGTGTTATTGTTGCAATTTGTATCTTGTATTAGGTATGTTCGAGAAATAGAATATGCTTAAACCAAATTATTTTCTGCTAATCATGCATCGCTATCTAAAGGCACAAACCGTTATAAACATTCGCAAATGTACATACATTCGATAGACTACCATTTACCTAGCAATGAAGATAAATCTAATAATCAAACTAATACACAACTACTGTCGACCAATGGTGTAGGACCAATTGATTGTAACCTAACAATATCGGTGGTAGCTTCTCCTTTAAGCATGGAGCATTAAGGAGTAAGAACAAAGACTGGCTAACACTGAAAAAGGATAATGTGTCAGACTGTAGTTTAAGTGCGATAGCACTATAAAAATCCAACTAAGCATGTTGGTCTAGTACAAAGCGGACATCATCATCATTTCATCGAATATAACTTGTTCTCGCCATGATATAGCTGAAAACTTGCTTATTTGTCGTTAAGCAACAAACACTCATCCAAATAATGGTGACGTCAGAGCACTACTTTAAGTTGTTTTTTTAACATTGACCAAAATATGAGCTTGAACTGTATGGTGTAGCAGATGCTACATACCAACTGACAAAGGGAAATCAGGCCCTTAGCGATGAATTTCCAAGGTGTAGGATCGATAGACGCGTGATGCGAGATCGCCTTGCATTCGGAGGTCAAAATGCGGACTTTAATAGCCGTAGTACGAACCCCACTGCAGCACCTTCCTATGAGTGTGAAAAATATATACTCTGGTTCGGAGAGATTAAAGTAGAGTGCGTGTAATTCATAGAATCTTACACCAATGAACGTTGCACTCCCACTTTCCGGTCCACTCCTACGACTCAGTATATTATAGCAAATTGTATAAGGACTTGAGCCATTTCATACATGCTAAAAGGCAACGATTTGCTAAATGACCAATAAGAAAAAGCTCATACTTGTACGAAGTTATATCTGGTGTTATGTGTTGTTTGCATTGTTAGAAAAGTTTTCTCTCTTTTGTTATTAAATTTATTGCATAAAATTAGAGTTACATCCCTTTAGGAGTCGTTTAAAACGGTAATCAATCATAGATATTTAATATAGTTTTTGTAGGAGTCAGTGTGATTTAAATAAGCCATAAAACTCTCATGAGAGGAATGAGAATCTTTGTCTACTATGCGTGAAAAATATCTCTTTTACTGAGGTAGAATACTGAAGGGTTATAATTATTACGCCAAGCAAAGGTACAAAAAGATATAAACACTAAAAGTAAAAGATTCGATATAAAAATATTAATCATTAGCAGAGAACTGCAAGTATAAATGGATTCCGATATAGCATAACCTTAATAGGAAATAATGTACTTGCCAAGTCGTGAACTTGAAACACCTTATTAACGGATAGAAAATACGTTATGATTAATCGGTGTCATGTCCTGATGCTGAACGATCCATCAACGAAGACAAAACATAACAGATGGGGTTAATTTTTAACTGGTCATAACCAGATATCAAATCGTTGTCGGATGAAACTGTTATAATGTTGTGTAGAAGATAAGCCACTCGATTCGAAGACATCACTTTCAGAATGTGCAACATTAATACAAATAAATGAATAAATAAATATTGGAAAAGTGTACGTAATCGTTGACGATTTCATTATATTATGAGGGCTTTTTTTTTTTTTTTACCTCTTTTCAAACCAGCCTGTTCTTGACGGCCCGTGGTTCAAGTAACATATTACTTCGGTTCTTTTATCGTCTTGAGAATTTGATAATACTTGTAATGAACGACGGTTCTGTTCTGTTCTATGGTGTTTAACGCCACTTTCAACAATATTTCAGTTATATAGTGGCGGGCAGTTTTATTGGTGGAGGAAACCGAAGGAGAAAACCACCGACCTGTCGCAGGTCAATCACAAACTTTATCACATACTGTTGTGCACTTCGCCCTAATCGAGATTCGAACTCACAACATCAGCCATGATAGGCACGGACTGCATAGGTAGTTATAGATACAACTACCATACTATCACGGCCACGGCGGCACCTAATGAACGACAGTAAATATAATATCCATATTAATAATCCACACACATAACAATTTTTATAATTGTAGATCAACCTAGTTCTCGTGTCAAGAACTAATTACAGGTTCTTGAAAAATGTCCACAGACATATTAATCTCACGATCGATGCTTATTCGTAAGGCCAATATCATATTTTATTAAAATACCTAGTTGTGATTATCGGTATTTGACGCCACTTTCATTCAGCACTATTCCATTTATATCCTGGCTGTCAGTTTTATTGGCTGAGGAAACCGGAGTACCTCGAGGAAACCACCGAACATGCTTATAAATTACAAGTACAGCTCTCTATTGGCGAGAGTTGAGAACTTGCTAACGTGCATTGATTTGAGCAACACTGAAGTACATGATGTATGACTAGAAATAAACATACTCAGAATTTCACTATGAGCACTGCTAGGAAAACGGCTTAAGATTGAAATTGAGAAAATTCCTTGACGTTTATTTTGCTCTTAATAACATTATTATTATTATTATTGCTATTGTTCATAGATTTTAAACGGTTCTTTACAATGCACAATACTGTGATCAAATATATACTACCCCCGCAGTATGATCAAAGGTTAAAGTAAAATAAAAATAAATAATACATTGACCCGTTAGTCTATATAAATAAATACTTGAAACAATTGGATAGATTCTACAATTGTATTGACTCGTTGCAATTAGGTACTAAATTAGGCTTTATGTCCTAACAGTCTAACAATCCGTCTTAAATTTGAATAAAAATTGTGAATGGTTTAAAAACATGGGAATTCTAAAATTTAACAGTTGATTCTGCAATTGTATTGCCAATTAGATACCAAATTAGACTTCATGTCTTATTAGTCTATTAATCCTTCCTTCATTTGAATAAAAACTGTGAATGGTTTAATAACATGGGAATTCTAAAATTTAATAGTTGGCCATTATAATATGCAAAATATTTGGGTTTAACAGTTTTTCCTTTTATATAGAATACAAGCACAAATTGGGGAATGCCCATTTAACTTTAAAAGGGAAGGGGGGTATGTTTTTGATAAAAACCCAAAGTGAAGTGGCACGTAAGATGCAAAAAATAAATAACCTGACTGCAAATTTTGAACAAAAATACGGTTACAGTAAAAAAAAGATAAATGTCCGATTTTTTCATGTCCACAAATGAATAATAAAATTTTTGTTCTCTGTGAAAAAATTCTGACTAGAGGGAAATATATAGTCCCACCTAATGTTGAATGATCGGTCCTTAACGGATATTATGTTCCGCTTGTCGTAAACTCTTTCCGGTCCTTTCTCATTCACGACTTACCACAGGGTTTGTAACTATATTAACACGACCGGCGCCACTAGTGGAGCAGGAACTGCCTACTCTACCGGAACACCTGAGTTCACCTCTGTTTTTAGTGGGGTTCGTGTTATTCGATCTTTAGTTTTATGTGTATGTTTTGTAGATCGTTGTTTGTCCTCTTGTACTTTTTCTTTTGGTCATTGTGTTGTCTGTTCTTCTTCGATATACGGATTTTGATTACCTCCCTTTGGTATCTTCAAACTCTTCTTCGGAATTTTTAACATTGATGCTTAATTATTACATAATGTACTTCATATTTTTTTTGTATTCATTGTTTTTCGTTATCATGTTTTGTCAAAATCATTTGAATTAATTAAGTTATTAATTTGATAAAGTTAATAAAAACGTTTGCCAGTTATTTGAACAATCTCTCCTCTCCTCTACGAATGAAATAAAAGAAAAATGACATTAATAACGAACATTAATAATGTACCGTTCTAAAGCCTCCCAATAATAAGGTTAAAATACTGCCAATAATGTTGTATATGACTCGTTTGTTATAACTCTGACAGTTGGTCATTAGTTTATCATCTATAACTATAATCAGGTTAAGCTGTATGTCAATAGTTGAGCGATTTTCTTTTATGATGATGGCGAAGAAAATTGATAGTTGTAACAATATTACAGATGAATATTGTTTTGTTCTGACAATCCGCACCGACAAATTTGTTAAGATATCTTCAATTGATAATAAAATTATGACAAATTAGTCATAATCAGGGTATAATAAATATAACTTCTGTCTTCACACTGTATACAAGTCGATATGTCATTCTAGTAAATCAAATGATAGGAGAAAAAAAGAGAAATGACTGCATTATTTTTTTTCTCATAGAAAAATGGAAGTAGAAGTAAAACTAAATAGCACATACTCTGCAATTTATATTTTAATGAAACTTATTTGAATGTTTGAATGCATAAATATGCAGGTTATTCCAGAAACGTGTCGTGCGCACTAAATTAGATATCTACGTTTTTATTATAAGTTTTCCACATTTTAAGGAAAGAGTTACTTGTATTTGTTTTTCTTATTTTGTAGAATTGTCAGCCTTCATCATTTATCTTTTCTTTTTCTAATTTTGAGTTAATTGAAAAAATGGAAAAGTTAATATAATGATAATCATCAATCCGACAGATCAAGCTATCAATAACAAACATGAAGATATCTTGAAGGTTGAATGAAAAAAGCATGTAAGAAAAATTGGTTTCTTACGCAGACATTTTATCAATGTTGTAAATACGACATATCATCACTATGTGTGAAATAGACTCTTCATCATAAAAATTTAACACAACTTGGTTTAGACTATGAAAACCTTTGGAGTTTGAACTAATCGAACATTCCCGAGAGAATACATCAATTGACATATAATAAAGGTTTAATTGAGTTGTGGCAAACGGAGTTTAGAGTGTTTCAAACACTTGCATGACCCATTGTAAATCCAACTACCATGCGATCACGACAACAACGGCCCCAGGCTAGTAAGATATATAAATAATAAATAAAGGAACATAGAATAAATAATTTCTTTTTTATTTTGTAGATTTTCATTTGTTATGTATTTCCTTTGTGCTTAAATTGTTGTCGTATATGGATAGTTAAATTGTTGTCGTATATGGATAGTTAAATTGTTGTCGTATATGGATAGTTAAATTGTTGTCGTTTATGGATAGTTAAATTGTTGTCGTATATGGATAATTAAATTGTTGTCGTATATGGATAGTTAAATTGTTGTCGTATATGGATAGTTAAATTGTTGTCGTATATGGATAGTTAAATTGTTGTCGTATATGAATAGTTAAATTGTTGTCGTACATGGATAGTTAAATTGTTGTCGTACATGGATAGTTAAATTGTTGTCGTACATGGATAGTTAAATTGTTGTCGTACATGGATAGTTAAATTGTTGTCGTACATGGATAGTTAATTTGTTGTCGTATATGGATAGTTAAATTGTTGTCGTATATGGATAGCTAAATTGTTGTCGTATATGGATAGTTAAATTGTTGTCGTATATGGATAGTTAAATTGTTGTCGTATATGGATAGTTAAATTGTTGTCGTATATGGATAGTTAAATTGTTGTCGTATATGGATAGTTAAATTGTTGTCGTATATGGATAGTTAAATTGTTGTCGTATATGGATAGTTAAATTGTTGTCGTATATGGATAGTTAAATTGTTGTCGTATATGGATAGTTAAATTGTTGTCGTATATGGATAGTTAAATTGTTGTCGTATATGGATAGTTAAATTGTTGTCGTATATGGATAGTTAAATTGTTGTCGTATATGGATAGTTAAATTGTTGTCGTATATGGATAGTTAAATTGTTGTCGTATATGAATAGTTAAATTGTTGTCGTACATGGATAGTTAAATTGTTGTCGTACATGGATAGTTAAATTGTTGTCGTACATGGATAGTTAAATTGTTGTCGTACATGGATAGTTAAATTGTTGTCGTATATGGATAGTTAAATTGTTGTCGTATATGGATAGTTAAATTGTTGTCGTATATGGATAGCTAAATTGTTGTCGTATATGGATAGTTAAATTGTTGTCGTATATGGATAGTTAAATTGTTGTCGTATATGGATAGTTAAATTGTTGTCGTATATGGATAGCTAAATTGTTGTCGTATATGGATAGTTAAATTGTTGTCGTATATGGATAGTTAAATTGTTGTCGTATATGGATAGTTAAATTGTTGTCGTATATGGATAGTTAAATTGTTGTCGTATATGGATAGTTAAATTGTTGTCGTATATGGATAGTTAAATTGTTGTCGTATATGGATAGTTAAATTGTTGTCGTATATGGATAGTTAAATTGTTGTCGTATATGGATAGTTAAATTGTTGTCGTATATGGATAGTTAAATTGTTGTCGTATATGGATAGTTAAATTGTTGTCGTATATGAATAGTTAAATTGTTGTCGTACATGGATAGTTAAATTGTTGTCGTACATGGATAGTTAAATTGTTGTCGTACATGGATAGTTAAATTGTTGTCGTACATGGATAGTTAAATTGTTGTCGTATATGGATAGTTAATTTGTTGTCGTATATGGATAGTTAAATTGTTGTCGTATATGGATAGCTAAATTGTTGTCGTATATGGATAGTTAAATTGTTGTCGTATATGGATAGTTAAATTGTTGTCGTATATGGATAGTTAAATTGTTGTCGTATATGGATAGCTAAATTGTTGTCGTATATGGATAGTTAAATTGTTGTCGTATATGGATAGTTAAATTGTTGTCGTATATGGATAGTTAAATTGTTGTCGTATATGGATAGTTAAATTCACTCGAAAATCTCTGTGGATTGTGGTGCTCTGTTGTCACCACAGAATCTGGTTGTCCTGCTCCGGTGTCACAACAAAACCTGGTTGACTTGTATTGGTGCCACCACATAATCTGGACAACCTACTCTGTTGTCACCACATAACCTAGAGGACATGTTCTATTGTCACACAGAACCTGGTTGGTCTGCTCTGGTGTCACCACAGAACACGGAGAACCTGGTCTGTTGTCACCACAGAGCCTGATTGACCTGCTCTGTTGTCACCAGGTAACCTGGACAACCTGCTCTGGTGTCACCACTGAACCCGGAGGACCTGCTTTGGTGTCATCACATAACCTGGTTGAACTGCTCTGGTGTCACCAGAGAGCATGGCTGAGCTGCTCTGTTGTTACCACAGAACCCGGAGAATGTGACATGTAAACGACATTTGCGTTGGTATATGCTTTACTATTTGTTCTACTATTTTAGTCTATTCATAGTTTTGAAATCAAGGAGAACATATAAGAGATTTTAGTTGTCAAAATGTTTACATGATGCAATACCAGTTATCAAATTGACATGTTTTAGCTTCCCAACGACTTGGTTCTACATTTGTATAAAGCAGATTTCATGCAAGGGCTTCTCAATAAAAAAAAGTAGCCCTGTTCTTTTATTTCAATATCAGCTATATAGATGTTCTTTAAAATGAAAAACGAAAACTGTCCAAACAGTTACAAAATCAAATCAAAAACTCACAAGAAGAAGAAATATCGATACCCCTAACACACATATACATGACCGCCCAATTTCCCGCTTGGTTAAGGCTCTTCAGTAGAAAGTGGCGGGGTTAAGCTAGTTCTATGGACCCAAACCTCCCCTCTTCGAGAATAATTCAAAGTTTGGTGACTTATTTTAATCAAATCAACCCCACCACAGTATATGAAATACAAGATACCACATACAAAGACATTGTTTTCATTGTCCTACGTTCTAGATATTGACCATGAAGGCCGGTTGAGAATGAAACTTTACAACAAAAGAAATGATTGTGAACTTTCCACTGATATGTAACCACACTTCAGAAGCACTTGAGTATGGAGTTTAAACCTCAAAGTTGATACGATAATCTAGAGCTTGCGTTTCCTATCAGGATTTCCTTTATATTGGATTACTGCTAACAAGGAAGTTACTGAATCAAGGACTAATAGTGGTAATGCTGGAGTCAGATTTATCTTGTGTGTCATGACGTGATTGCATTAGAAAAATTTGAAGACGCCAAAGGACCAATCAGAAGCCGCAAATCGATGAAGGACATACAATACAATGGCCAAAAGAAAAAGGAGGGATCGAGCAGCACGAAGCCCACCAAAAATCTGGGGTGAACTCAGGTACCCCGGAATGGTTAACAGTTCCTGCTTCACATGTAGCACCAGTCATGCTACTGTTAAAAGCATCAATGCCAGTTATCATGGACATTAGCTTCTTATTATGAAGTATAAAACGCGTAATTGTATGGAACAAGATATGGTTATCTTTTTAAACACATGGGTTGCCCCCAAAACAAAATTGGGGGGGTTGTTAGAAATTCAGATCCCTAAATATTTCAATGGCGTTGTTTTTTCTATTTTCCTTTCGTGAGTAGCAAAGCAAAATTGCCTTCCTTCCTTGTTTTTATTATGTTATATGATCGCCATCATAAATTGGTTGAACAAGTTCCCCAACTTGTTGCAATCATGATTTAAACATGGTCTTTCGAATGTTTCTTTCTGTCATTGGCTTCCGACAATTTCAGCTTCACAACGGGTATGATTAATGGGACAGGTGAAGATGGCACTTCCTGGGTACTCTAGCCTAACCTCAACTGTGGTGTAATGGTTAGTGTGATCGACTCGAGTGTGAGAGGGTGTGGCTTGCACCCCGGTCGGGTAAAAAAACTCCAAGAAACTAAACATGGATTTGCTGCATTTGTGCCAAGCAAACAGGAATAAGAGTAAAGACTGGCTGCCTCAGAATGATGATACTCTGTCCGAGTTCAGTGATATGTCTACACCTGGATTGTTGTTTTAGTGCGTTGTCACTATAAAAATAGAATTATGTGTAATGGTCAAGAAAACCAAAGGGGGCATTTCTTTTTGAGAAAGTCGCAATCAAGAAACGTTATCAAACCATTGGTCTAGAACAAAGTGGACTGAAT
Source organism: Bathymodiolus septemdierum (assembly GCA_963383655.1). Lineage (NCBI taxonomy): Eukaryota > Metazoa > Mollusca > Bivalvia > Mytilida > Modiolidae > Bathymodiolus > Bathymodiolus septemdierum. The sequence continues at coordinate 70,066,878 of OY726521.1, read as the reverse complement.
CATCATCACAATCATCATCTCATTGAGATGTATTTTTTTCTCGTCATGTTAAACAACAATTACCCACTGCTTTTAGACTTGGGTACTCTTATTTCCTCTTAATAGGAAAAACGTAGATATCTAATTAGAAAGCTAAATGATTTCAAAGTTTTTGGGAGTTAAACATGATAGCTAAAAATAGGGTAAGTTCAACTTTCGACCTGAGGAATGAGAACCTTAGTTTTAATGATAGTTACAATATTTAGGAACCCTCTATTTCAATAACTGTGATTTTACTTACACCCATTTGTTATTTTACCTTTGCCATAAAAACATTTCATCACTTTATAATTTATTATCAAATTAGAAATTCACAAAAACAAATCAGGCCCATTTGTTTTCCAATTCATGTATTTTCGAAACAAATATGAGTAAATTTGACAACAAATTCAACAAAAAGGGAGATTCCATATAAAAAAAGGAAATTAATATTACTTCTGTATATTTCAAAAATATTTGTTTTCATTCGGTCAAAAACTTCCTTGTTTCTTTGGCATACTTATTTGAACTATTTTTGTATGATTTGCTTATTTATTTACCTTTTTAATGTATTTTCCATCAAAAATATTTCCTTATTGTTTATATGTACATGTATGGTTGTATCATCGTATTATCATTGATTAATCATCGATATATTATTCATTATCATTACTACCTACCAAAAATGTATGGAAAATGATACCTATATTTCCGGAAGAACTCATCAATAAGTGATGCAAAATTTATAATGAATCATCAACATTTTAACTATTATAAGTAAGAATTTTGTGGTACAACTTTCAGTCGGGTTAATGTCTATAGATTTAAATTGTTGTAAGTATATTTCTGTTTACGGTATTGTTCATATTCATATAAATGCACATGCAAATAAACGTTAAAGAATACCGAAAGGGCAATCAATAATGCATAATCCAAAGAAGCTGGAAACATAGACGAAGAAAAACAAAGCAGAAACACAACACAATAGGTGTTGGACACCACTATTCGCAAACAAACACAAATAACGTAAAAAAAAGACCGTGTTTCCCAGTGTTACCAGTGTCTCTGGATTGTTTATTCTTAATTGTCCCTTTGTTTTTTGTCTTGCACTTATTTATAAAAAAAACCCAACTTATCATATATAATTTCAGAGTCGAAAACTAATGTTATTTGGAAAAATAAGATAATTATAGTGTAATTTAAACAATTCACGAATTTATACATCGAGAATTATTTTTTTTAAATATCAGACACAAAAATGAATTAAATTAGATTCAAAGCAGTATATCTAGCGCAATATGAAAATAATTTAGAATGCACAATTATATATATTAGGGTGCATGGATGGTCACAGATGTCTGGCCACAAGCATAACACAACTGTCATCGGTATTCACCCTGATACTAACTTAAAGTGTCATGGTTTTCAGACACACACCTTCGACAGGGGTTTCGCCTATCAGTTCGTCATAACCACCCGAGGTTTTTCCCGTATTAAGTCCGATTGTCAGGATATAGCTAAAAATATTTACAGAAAGTAAGAAGGACCACACAACACAACACAAGCCAATATAGTGTATTCACAATGCGATCAGTTTTGTTTATCTATTTTGTTGTTGTAATTTTAATGGCGTTTCTACGCACGAAAGTTTGAAACGCACGAAAAAAGCTTTTTTCAAAAACAGATTCTCAAGTAATTTTGACTAACATTTTTATTTTGGGATTTGTAGGTATATCTAGTTGGGCAGTAACAATAAAAGGGGATTCTTGCCAACAGGAAGATACGTAATGTCTCAAACATCAAATCAAGATACGAAATTGTGTGCGCTACAAATACATTCCAACATGGACGATGAAAATAGAAAAAAGATAGAACCTTGCATAAAGCCAAAGCAAAATGAAAGAGATGAAATGTATGACGAATGTGTTTCCTATTACAAGTATGCTAAATCAATTACTGAACATCCGGTATCCGACATTATTTATCTTGTTGATAAAAAACAACAAAACGAACAAAACGACAAGATGCTTTCTACGCAATCTTCAATAAGTTCCGAGCAAAAACGACTTGAATATGATAAAACATTTATTAGACGATCTCTGGATAGTGATTATCATAGCTTCAAGTCACATTGCGGTGAACGGAACATTAAGACAAGAAGAATAAATGTCTTCTTAATTGCTCTAATGTACTTTGTGTGCGTAGGAATTTCCGTTGTACTGTGCTATATGATGATCAACACGATGACTAAAGTGGAAAAGTGGTCACATGACCATACTATTGCATTATATCATCCTAATATTACCAAAATTGACAAATATTTATTAAAGTTAGAACACACGGGGAAGGACACCGTTCCGTTTACGGATACGCCATCTTCTTTTCTTACATACGATGTAAACAAAGACACATTTAAAGTTCTATCATCGGGAACGTATCAAATCTTATTGACATTAGCGTTAATAAGAGATAATCCTTCCCAAAGTAGTAATCCGCTAATTTGCATACGCTACAACAACCCAAAAAATCGTGAATTCTGTAAGAGAGCCCACATGATAGTCAATACAAACATTAGTTTTGATTTGCTTGACATTGTTCAATTGAAAGAAAATGACGAATTTAGAATAACAGTCAATAGTATACATATGATATACAAAAATAGACATCTGAATAGAATGGTGGTCAAATACAACCGGTGATACAGTGGAGTCATTTATATCTGTGGATTCCAATTTTCGTGGAATGAGTAAATATTTTATGTGCGAGTATCCCTTGCTGCAGTCAGTACATACATATATAGTGATAAATATTTGTTGCATTTTTGATTTCGCGGTGGTTTGATACTCCGGTTTCCTCCACCAACAAAACTGACCGCCACGATATAACTGAAATTTTGCTGAAAGTGGCGTTAAGCACCATAACCCCAACCCTACCCTGATACTATCCACGAAATCCATAAAAAAAAAAAATTTGCATACCACGAATTATAATGAATTCACAGTATATAGGCTAGGTGGCATTGTTGTGTAAAAATGTTATCTGATCGAACTATGGTCTGATGGAGTAATAATAATGGCGGTCGGTTGAATTGAACAGTACATTGACAATTATTAGAATATTAGGAATAAATGGGTGCGTTGGTGGCATCTTTATATTAACAACCTTATAGGAACAAATGAATGCGTTGGTGGTATCTTTATATTAACAACTTTATAGGAACAAATGAATGCGTTGGTGGCATCTTTATATTAACAACCTTATAGGAACAAATGAATGCGTTGGTGGGATCTTTATATTAACAACTTTATAGGAACAAATGAATGCGTTGGTGGCATCTTTATATTAACAACTTTATAGGAACAAATGAATGCGTTGGTGGCATCTTTATATTAACAACCTTATAGGAACAAATGAATGCGTTTGTGGTATCTTTATATCAACAACTTTATAGGAACAAATGAATGCGTTGGTGGCATCTTTATATTAACAACTTTATAGGAACAAATGAATGCGTTGGTGGCATCTTTATATTAACAACCTTATAGGAACAAATGAATGCGTTGGTGGCATCTTTATATTAACAACTTTATAGGAACAAATGAATGCGTTGGTGGCATCTTTATATTAACAACCTTATAGGAACAAATGAATGCGTTGGTGGCATCTTTATATTAACAGCCTGATATGAACAAATGAATGCGTTGGTGGTATCTTTATATTAGCAACCTTATAGGAACAAATGAATGCGTTGGTGGTATCTTTATATTAGCAACCTTATAGGAACAAATGAATGCGTTGGTGGTATCTTTATATTAACAACTTTATAGGAACAAATGAATGCGTTGGTGGCATCTTTATATCAACAACCTTATAGGAACAAATGAATGCGTTGGTGGCATCTTTATATTAACAACCTAATAGGAACAAATGAATGCGTTGCTGACATCTTTATATTAACAACCTTATAGGAACAAATGAATGCGCTTGTGGTATCTTTATATTAACAACCTTATAGGAACAAACGAATGCGTTGGTGGCATCTTTAAATCAACAACCTTATAGGAACAAATGAATGCGTTGGTGGCATCTTTATATTAACAACTTTATAGGAACAAATGAATGCGTTGGTGGCATCTTTATATTAACAACCTTATAGGAACAAACGAATGCGTTTGTGGCATCTTTATATTAACAGCCTTATAGGAACAAATGAATGCGTTTGTGGCATCTTTATATTAACAACTTTATAGGAACAAATGAATGCGTTGGTGGCATCTTTATATTAACAACCTTATAGGAACAAATGAATGCGTTGGTGGCATCTTTATATTAACAACTTTATAGGAACAAATGAATGCGTTGGTGGCATCTTTATATTAACAACCTTATAGGAACAAATGAATGCGTTGGTGGCATCTTTATATTAACAACCTAATAGGAACAAATGAATGCGTTGGTGGCATCTTTATATTAACAACCTTATAGGAACAAATGAATGCGTTGGTGGCATCTTTATATTAACAACTTTATAGGAACAAATGAATGCGTTGGTGGCATCTTTATATTAACAACTTTATAGGAACAAATGAATGCGTTGGTGGCATCTTTATATTAACAACCTTATAGGAACAAATGAATGCGTTGGTGGCATCTTTATATTAACAACTTTATAGGAACAAATGAATGCGTTGGTGGCATCTTTATATTAACAACCTTATAGGAACAAATGAATGCGTTGGTGGCATCTTTATATTAACAACCTTATAGGAACAAATGAATGCGTTGCTGACATCTTTATATTAACAACCTTATAGGAACAAATGAATGCGTTTGTGGTATCTTTATATCAACAACCTTATAGGAACAAATGAATGCGTTGGTGGCATCTTTATATTAACAACTTTATAGGAACAAATGAATGCGTTGGTGGCATCTTTATATTAACAACTTTATAGGAACAAATGAATGCGTTGTTGGTATCTTTATATTAACAGCTTAATGTGTGTGATACCCAGACAAATAACAAGTAATATACTCTATAAGAAATTATATGTTTTTAAAATGAGAGAAATATATCAAATTAAGTGAGACGCCCATTCTCACTTTATAGGCATTTTATATGTATTATGGTTGTAATGGCTGAGATTAAACTAAAGTACACACGATGTATAAATATTATATCTATATTGTGTATTTATTTAATACCGTGACAAGATACGCATTGACTATTGAAGATATTTAGATTATTACAAGACATTTTTCATATTATACCCTTATCAGCCCTAGGTCATGATATCAGCCCGAGAGCCGATAGGCTCAAGGGATGATATATGAACGAGGGCTGATAAAGGGTATGATATGAAAAATGACATGTTATGATATGTTTATCATATACTTCAACAGAGGAAATAATAACTGATTTGTACCAAAATGCTTATTCATTTTTGGCTAGAATTAAATACCTACAAAAATATAGTTATAGAACAAGAAATTTATAGTTTTAATAAGCAAATCAATAAAGGCATTTTTCTTAGCACTTTCAATATCATACTAGAGAAAATTGACAGTAATAATAATTTTCTGTGCAAATATTCAGCAAAACAGTTTAGTCCGCTGTGTTTGTAAACAAAGTTTTCCGGAAATTCACGAAGTGAACTTGCGAACATTGAGGAAAGGCAATGTAATAACATTCCGGAAGCAGTTAATAGACCTGCTTTATCATCCCGCTTGGGCCATTCTTGTGAAACTGGGGTGGGAAAAAAAACACGATTCCTCTTATTATTCTAAGCAAAACTCAGTGTTATCACAGGGTAAAATTTTAGCTATATTATCATACAAGTATAAACATTTTATATAGCGATGTGGTGGATGTGGATTTTATGCAGGCGTTTTGGATTTTAGATGCCACAGTATGCTAACAGTGTGCGTTCAAATCACAATTGAGGTCGTCGTGGTCGTGATCGTATGGCAAGGTGTACTCGATACAACATTATGTGATTAAGTTTGTCAGTGACTTGCGATAGGTCGGTGGTTTTCTTCGGGTACTCTGGTTTCCTCCGCCCATAAAACTGACCGCCACGATATAACTGAAATATTGTTGAATGTGGCGTTAAGCACCATAAGCATGCCATCAAGTTACAAATTGTCAACGTGAAGCCTGATTCTAGCGGTGGTTGATTTGATATTTATACCTCAAATGATTTTACTTTACATTTATAATTTTGATATAAAATGTAACAATTTTCTAGCTATTAGCATTATTTTAAACAATGACCATAGTCTATCTGTGAAGACAATGAAAGATGTCATGTAAGACATTATCATTATCCGATATAACAGAGTTTCATCAATTATTTAAGATCAACCTCCCTGGGGTATAGGTAACCTTAACCTATTTAAGATCAACCTCCCTGAGACATAGGTAACCTTAGCCTATTTAAGATCAACCTCCCTGAGACATAGGTAACCTTAGCCTATTTAAGATCAACCTCCCTGAGGCATAGGTAATCTTAGCCTATTTAAAATCAACCTCCCTGAGACATAGGTAACCTTAGCCTATTTAAGATCAACCTCCCTGAGACATAGGTAACCTTAGCCTATTTAAGATCAACCTCCCTGAGACATAGGTAACCTTAGCCTATTTAAGATCAACCTCCCTGAGACATAGGTAACCTTAGCCTATTTAAGATCAACCTCCCTAAGACATAGGTAACCTTAGCCTATTTAAGATCAACCTCCCCGAGGCATAGGTAACCTTAGCCTATTTAAGATCAACCTCCCTGAGACATAGGTAACCTTAGCCTATTTAAGATCAACCTCCCTGAGACATAGGTAACCTTAGCCTATTTAAGATCAACCTCCCTGAGACATAGGTAACCTTAGCCTATTTAAGATCAACCTCCCTGAGGCATAGGTAACCTTAGCCTATTTAAGATCAACCTCCCTGAGACATAGGTAACCTTAGCCTATTTAAGATCAACCTCCCTGAGACATAGGTAACCTTAGCCTATTTAAGATCAACCTCCCTGAGACATAGGTAACCTTAGCCTATTTAAGATCAACCTCCCTGAGACATAGGTAACCTTAGCCTATTTAAGATCAACCTCCCTGAGACATAGGTAACCTTAGCCTATTTAAGATCAACCTCCCTGAGACATAGGTAACCTTAGCCTATTTAAGATCAACCTCCCTGAGACATAGGTAACCTTAGCCTATTTAAGATCAACCTCCCTGAGACATAGGTAACCTTAGCCTATTTAAGATCAACCTCCCTGAGACATAGGTAACCTTAGCCTATTTAAGATCAACCTCCCTGAGACATAGGTAACCTTAGCCTTGGCTATCTTGTTTAGGCTTTTTGGTTTACTTTCCCCCAAAGATTTTAAAATTATTTGGCTTTCAAATCTTTTGACTATGGGGGTGACTGATGAATGTTATTGCAAAAAACGTCGTGCCCTCTGGGTTTGATATCTACGCTTTTATCGTATATTGAAATGATATACAGTATTTAAATAGAAGAGTTTAGTATTATCAAAGTAATGTTCTCTAACCCCAGTCATAGGTGACCTTAGCTGATTTTGGCCACCCTGCTTGGGTTCTTTGGTTTCATTGCTTGTGAACACTTTTAAATTATTTGACTTTCCAAACCTTTCGAGTTTGAGCGTACCGGATGAAGAAAAAATCCCACACGATGTATGACATTGGAAATCCAGGTTCTGCCATGGAACAGGCACAAAATGTGAGGGCGCTATGCTAATTAACGGGATCCCAAACCCTCTCCTCTTGACAATTGAGATAGATGTAAACAAACAATAAACAAACTGCAGAGATTCACTTATTTGTATACAGATTGTTGATTTATGTACGATGCATTTTTAGAATGGAAAAAAATGCATATGTGATATTCATAGACATTTACCATTGGCGTCTTGTGATTAAATAGCTCTACATTTTTAATTCTGTTATTAGATCTGTGTTTTATTCTTATTTTATATGTTTGCCCTTTCATTTAAAAGGCCTAAAATCAATAAAACGTTATAAATAAAATAATAAATAAACAAATTAAACAAGTGAATATTCATCTCAAAACCATTTGTCAATGGTATAATACTAGGATTTTGAAATGACATTTTAATTAAAATTCAGACTTTGGCAGCACTCCAGTTTGTAAATTAGAGAAAAACGACAACAGAGAAAGAACATATTAACGATATCAATCATTTAAGGAAGCGACAGAAAATTGTTATTAGATATCATCATTTACAGTCCACCATGACATCTCATGCTTAGAAACAGTAACTAAAATTGAATGAAAGATGATAGAGGTCAATACTATATCTAAAATAACAGAACTATCATTTCCTTAATGAGAAAGCCCCTCTTAGATGTTTCCAAAGATGTGAATTATACATGGTTCTCAGACGTTTTATCGACTAAATGATATATATTTCATTGATGGCACTGCGTGCTCCAACAAATACCAGTTATTTAGTTTATATTAAGCATAAAGTAATTATTACTCGACCCCTTCATCAATTCTGATGCTCTATTGTTGATCTGTATAACCCGATATTATACAAAATTAATTAACTTTCACGTTATTGACGCGAAGATGCTTTCTTATTTCTATGCAATATTTTATTGAAATAAACACATTTCAGACTTTGTTCAGCTACCAAAAAAAGGAAATAGACAAGATTGATGAACACGGAATAAAAAAATCTCAAAATTGGTTTTCAGTTGTGAATCACATGTTTTTAAAAAAAATTGTTTACTATTCGAGTTATGACCCTTTTGTCTCTTTTTGAAATAGTAGCGAATTATTTAAAATTTTGAAATATAGGTATTTACTTATCACAAATCGGATGAAAAAGAAATTAAATCATTGTTAGATCATATGTTTCGCATATATGTCTATACCTTATATCATATATTCTTCAAGAATAACCTGTACGCCAGTTGTTGTTAAGAGTTCTCTATGCCGACCATGGAGTTTACTACATCCTAGTAGTAGGCATATATCTCATCTTGTTAGACAATAAGAGACACTTTCGAAATTCCTGGGCTCACCTTTTAAAATCTGTTTGCAAGTAGGCATTCTGATATCTCAACGATGACCATGAATTTATTCTGGCAGCCAGCAGTAACTATGGATATTGAACCCATGATACCACCAAAATCCATCCAATCTAATTACAAATAGTCCTCTTTTGCAACTTACTAGAATTAAAAAATCGGCGTGTTCGGGTCTGGTAATGGGGGTATGATGTTTAGCGCATCTTCCAACAATATTGTAGATATATCATGGCAGTCAGTTTTATTGGTGGAGGAAACCGGAGTACTCAGAGAATACAGACCTGCGCAAGTCACTGGCAAATTTATCACATAATGTTGTACCGAGTATGCCTCGCCATGAGCGGAATTTCAACTCACAGCGTTAGTGATGATATACGTCGATTGCTCATGTAGTTATAAATCCAAATACCATGCGATCACGACCATGACGGCCCCTTTGATCTTATAGTGACATTTAATTGTTAAAATAAGAAGTGAAATTTCATGGTATAGTCATAATTAGTTGATTGGTTTGGGAACACGTTTGATTTGCAAACAATACAATTCAAGACTGGCAGCGATTTCCATGGAATAAGAATCAAACGTATATGAGGAGATATTGGAAGGAAAGTGTTGATGTTCTCCTCTCGGAAAAGATGACATTCATGGTGAAAAACCTAAAAATTGTCGCTGGTCTGCCATCTAACAGAACGCTAATTTATAACTGATGGAAGTTCTGCTCATTCATTTCCAAAACACATCATGTCCAAAGGAAATATTGTCTTAAAGCTAATAATTTCCCTTTCATATTAGTCATAGCGTACGTGAATTTGTCTCCTAAAATATGCATGAAATATTAACATTTGCGTGAACAATGTTATGTGCCATGGCAATAATTCCTATTTTAGACAAATTAGCATGTCAACTACAGATATATCTAGTGAAAAAAAAAAAAAAATTAATTATGGTATAAATATTATAAATTTGATTTAAGTTATGATCAATTAGGTTATCCAATTCATAATTGTTCATATTTCGTCATTATCCAGGTAATTAATGGATTATCATGCGCAAGTGTAACAAATTTATGAAAAATAGTTTCGAGATCGTTGTTCTTTTTATCCAATTCACGAATAATTAATGAATGTCTAGTGACTATATTTTGCTTCCCAAATCTCAACGCCTTTAGTCTTTACATTTGGAAATATTAGTACCACTGGAATTGAATTATTCGGGTACTCCGCAATAAAACTGACCACCACGATGAAACTGAAATATGGTTAAAAACTAAGTTATACTTCCACAAATACAAATATTGTATAAAATGTATGAATAAAATGAAGAGAAAAAAATATAAGTTGCTGTCGTGACAATTCCAAAATCAAATATCAAATTTGTAGAGAGAGGCAAAATGGATACCACAAACACACAATTACATGACTGCTCACTTTCTTGTCTTGGTACATGTACTTCAATTAAAACTGGCGGGTTAATCTAGTTTTCAGTTTGGGCCATACCGTCCCTCTTAAGGAAATGATACTGTAACGTGCTAGGGTTGGTGAATCTATTGAGCAAAATGGCAAAGACCTTCTTATTCCAGGATGTCAAAAGTCTGTAATGTATCTTTCTCTGTCTTATGTTCTTTTGACCTTCAGAGATCAAACAAGGAGGAACACTAGTGACAATAATCACAGTGAAATGAACAAGATTAGACAACTAACTCTGAAGTTTGTTGAAATTGATTTGTTTTTGACACTCAGTTTAAATCATGTGAAGAATGTGTACCATTATTAATAATTGGGCATCTAACATGGTCAAGGGGAAGATAATCTGCCAAAAGATTAATTAACTCTGCACAGAATATCAAACACAACACAAAATAAAGGGCCGAGAAGGAATAGAACACAGCTTCTCTTGTGTGTTCAACGGAATAGATAACCAAGATGGAGGATAAACACTCTAACAATTATGGTTAATTTGCACATTCAACGTCACTTGCGAAGTGAGATTGGAGGATATTGGTAACACAGACTCTCTCAGAGACGATAGTAAACGATGCATTTTCATATAGTGAAAATGTATAAAGATAAGCAGTTAACAAAAATGTCAAAAATATTTTTTTATCAATGTGTGACGTAAAAGTTTTTTTGACATTTACTTCACTGAATTTGGTATTGCTTTGACAACTATTTTGCCTATTTTGTTCCTGTATTGTTATAAATACTGTTATAGTGACAGCCGGAACCTTTGAACCGTAATGCAAGCGGGAGGTTTGGCGCTTTAAAGTCTGATTCAACCCACCATTTCTTTAGAAATGCCTGTACCAAGTCAGGGTCATTACGATTTTCACAGTTTTCCGGTTGTTGACTGATCTTGTCTGTTTATATAATTATGAGTTTTGACTTTCCCTTTGTAAGATTGTTCGGAGTTCGGTAATTTTGTTATTACCCTTATTCACGAGAACAGGAACTGCCTGGCAATCGAGTAGTCTCTTGTTTGGACTATCTCATGAGACAATTTATGGAACCAAACCAGAATAATTACCAACAGGTCAAGCAATATGGGAGATATATGTTAAAGAATGAAGATAATAATGTGAGTAAATATTTTATTACTTTTGTCATGTCAATTTCTTCACCATTCAATTTGTTTCACATCAATTTACAACAGAGTTTAATTATGCAATATTCTGAGGTTAAATACTATTTGTTTTCTATAACTTTGGGTATTTGTTTTGCCACGGTGTTCAACCATTGTTACTAACACTAATTACTGTTTATTATTGCTAACTAACACATTTATGTTCACAAACACAATTGTTTTAAACTTAAGTATTAAATGGAATATGTATTAAAAATACTGGATTTCTGGAAATCACAGGAGCCCAAAAAATGTTTATTACCTACTTTTATTTATTTTATTTACACCTAATCCTTATTCCTATAGCCTATCTAAAGAAATGAAAACTATTTCTCTACAAAGACATGAAATCTATGCCATCGTAGGGTCCTAACAAGCAAATGAAAAATGAATAACTTTACTAGAATTTACAGGAAATCACAGTAAATCCTAATTCCTAATGTCCAGTCCCTAAAAGGTCATATCTCCTACAACGTGAACAAGAGGAGGGGGTTGGGAAGAGAAAGGCATAAACTTTATTAATGGATAACATAGCAAAAGGGATTACTTAGCACAAATGCAAAAAAAACCTATCTGACTAAATAAAAATATTCAGTATACCAGATAAACTCTGACCTGAGCTTGAACTAACATGGCCCAGAAAAGTCAGGAAAATACTTAAAAATGAATGAAATTTGGCAACTGAACTAAGACAACTTAAGTCAAGTTGATAAAATCCAATATTGTTGAAAACCTAACAAACAATTTAGCAATAAGACTAAAATAACATTAGTCTGTTGAAAATGCCAAATTCTATAAAATTGTGAATTGATTCAAATAATGAATATGCATTCTGAATCTGGAAACTAACCAAGTCTCAGGTATACTGGTAGAATCTAGGTAGCACTCAACTGGCAAAACCAACTGGTAGATAACTGGCAGGAACGTAAAATTGAGATAACTGACAGGCGGAACCTTTGTAAACTGAGGGTGGAACGGAACCCAGGAACGCGGAGAAAATCCTTTATATATGAGCCAGTCCCGATGACATATCGGTATTGCCCTAACAACAATCGGGAATGACCTATAAACGATCGGGGATGTGGGGATTTGTCGGGGAAACTATCGGGGAATGTAGAAACGTAAATCTAATGGACCAAAAAGTAATCCTCGACAAAGCGAATAAAAATAAACAAAAATGGAATGTCAATAAAATAACATCATTACGGAATACAAAAATCATTTAGCTTCATATTTCAATGAAAATCTAAAACTTTTTATTTCAATAAATAAGTGTATTTTCTGTCACAAGCGTTGTATATTCTTACACGCATAACATTGTTTCCAATGACTCCAGACATCAAGCGCCGAAATGATACTGATTGACCGAAATACACAAGGTCACACACAAGTGTAAATTAACTTGCATAACACAGCAACATGGCGAAACTCGATGTTGAAGAGTGACAGACTCTAATAACCCAGCGTAAAATAACGCTAATTAAAATGATTGAACACCGGGAAACCGATTAGAACAGTTAGGTGAGGACTTCGGTAAACTGCCAAAGTTGATAAAAATAGGTGACATGTCCAAAGGTGAAAATAAATCGCCAAAGCTTTGACCAGAAGGTCAATAAAAAAAACATGTGGTAGGCACAGCTAACAAATTTTCGATTCTTTACAATACGGTCATGGAAGTGATTATCACATGTGAGTAAAATGCCAACCCTTAAAATGTATTTAAACGAATCACAAAACATTGAAGCTTACAAGATTCTCCAGAAAAACATTACACAGCATCATACATTATAAAATCAAAGATAATGTCAGTAAACAAATATTTTTAAATGATGCTGAGACGTGAACACACACACACGCGCACGCATACGCACACACGGACGGACGGACGGACGGACGGACGCACGCACCTATAAATGTAGACCATATACACGACATGATATTTCTAGTATGTTGTAATTGTTCATTAAAGCTATGGAGGTTTTGATATGTCTGTTAGAGGTATCAATTTTGTCTCTATTTCCATGATTTTTCTATGCTATTTTGGAACTATTCCGCTGGTGTGATATTTTTTGCTTTTCATTTATTTATCGATACATATTTCTTCAAGAATATCAGGATATGTGAAACATTTCACTACTTAACTTAAGCCAGCAGTTATATATAAGCTATGGAGGTTTTGAGATGTCTGTTAGAGGTATCGATTTTGCCTCTATTAATATATTTCCATGATTTTTCTATGCTATTTTGGAACTATTCCGTTGGTGTGATATTTTTTTCTTTTCATTTAATTATCGATACATATTTCTTCAAGAATATCAGGATATGTGAAACATTTCACTACTTAACATATATATATATATATGCACAATTTTGCTTTTGCAAATAAATATGAGACAAGCTGGTTAATTTTGATGAAGTGTTAGCAGAGTACTTATATAAAATCTACATACGTCGATACATTTTTTCTTGCTTGGTAAATTATTGCGATATCCGTCATTTCTGTCTAACAAACGCTATCATTCATGTCTTTACAAAATGAAAATAATTTGGGCTGATGATGAAAAATACTCTTGTCCAATAATCAAATCGTCAATCTATCCATCAAATAAGAGAGATCCGTTGGCATTGATAATATCTTTCTAATTCTGAAAATTGAAGAAATGTCATGAGTCGAAATTAACTGGTGTTAACTTTATCCATCCATGATATAATAATTTTCTCGCGTATCATTGTCACCGTTTGGAAGCATTCCTCTATAATTCTAAGTTCTGATAACTCTATTCAGCCGTGTATTTAGACAATTATTTAAGACGTTTATTGCGGCCCTGTCATGTCGCTCAATTTTATTGTCAATTCCTTCACGTAAAAGCATTGATCACATCAGAAAATAATAACCTTATTTATACTTTGATAACGATTTTTATCTCATGATTGATAGAATCCATTTTTACCATTTATCAAATCATGTTCCGGAATTCTTTCAATATGTCCAAATATTGGAATGTGTTATACGGCTCCATATAACCTCTTGACTGACATCCTTGAACTTTTTAACTAAACAAAATAGATTAAGACATTTATTTGAGTAAGTAACAGATTACAAGGTTAAGTTTCCTTACCATATCATTGAAACACATGTAGTAAAATCAGGGCTAGGTTTCCTTACCATATCATTGAAACACGTGTAGTAAAACAGGGATAAGTTTCCTTACCATATCATTGAAACACATGTAGTAAAAACAGGGTTAAATTTCCTTACCATATCATTGAAACACATGTAGTAAAATCAGGATTAGGTTTCCTTACCATATCATTGAAACAAATGTAGTAAAAACAGGGTTAAGTTTCCTTACCATATCATTGAAACAAATGTAGTAAAAACAGGGTTAAGTTTCCTTACCATATCATTGAAACAAATGTAGTAAAAACAGGGTTAAGTTTCCTTACCATATCATTGAAACAAATGTAGTAAAACAGGGTTAAGTTTCCTTACCATATCATTGAAACAAATGTAGTAAAAACAGGGTTATGTTTCCTTACCATATCATTGAAACACATGTAGTAAAAACAGGGTTAAGTTTCCTTACCATATCATTGAAACAAATGTAGTAAAAACAGGGTTAAATTTCCTTACCATATCATTGAAACAAATGTAGTAAAACAGGGATAAGTTTCCTTACCATATCATTGAAACAAATATAGTAAAACAGGGATAAGTTTCCTTACCATATCATTGAAACACATGTAGTAAAACAGGGATAAGTTTCCTTACCATATCATTGAAACACATGTAGTAAAAACAGGGTTAAATTTCCTTACCATATCATTGAAACACATGTAGTAAAATCAGGGTTAGGTTTCCTTACCATATCATTGAAACACATGTAGTAAAATCAGGGTTAAATTTCCTTACCATATCATTGAAACACATGTAGTAAAATCAGGATTAGGTTTCCTTACCATATCATTGAAACACATGTAGTAAAAACAGGGTTAAATTTCCTTACCATATCATTGAAACACATGTAGTAAAATCAGGGTTAGGTTTCCTTACCATATCATTGAAACACATGTAGTAAAATCAGGATTAGGTTTCCTTACCATATCATTGAAACACATGTAGTAAAAACAGGGTTAAATTTCCTTACCATATCATTCAAACACATGTAGTAAAACAGGGTTAAGTTTCCTTACCATATCATTGAAACAAATGTAGTAAAACAGGGATAAGTTTCCTTACCATATCATTGAAACACATGTAGTAAAAACAGGGATAAGTTTCCTTACCATATCATTGAAACAAATATAGTAAAACAGGGATAAGTTTCCTTACCATGTCATTGAAACACATGTAGTAAAAACAGGGTTAAATTTCCTTACCATATCATTGAAACACATGTAGTAAAATCAGGATTAGGTTTCCTTACCATATCATTGAAACAAATGTAGTAAAAACAGGGTTAAGTTTCCTTACCATATCATTGAAACAAATGTAGTAAAAACAGGGTTAAGTTTCCTTACCATATCATTGAAACAAATGTAGTAAAAACAGGGTTAAGTTTCCTTACCATATCATTGAAACAAATGTAGTAAAACAGGGTTAAGTTTCCTTACCATATCATTGAAACAAATGTAGTAAAAACAGGGTTATGTTTCCTTACCATATCATTGAAACACATGTAGTAAAAACAGGGTTAAGTTTCCTTACCATATCATTGAAACAAATGTAGTAAAAACAGGGTTAAATTTCCTTACCATATCATTGAAACAAATGTAGTAAAACAGGGATAAGTTTCCTTACCATATCATTGAAACAAATATAGTAAAACAGGGATAAGTTTCCTTACCATATCATTGAAACACATGTAGTAAAACAGGGATAAGTTTCCTTACCATATCATTGAAACACATGTAGTAAAAACAGGGTTAAATTTCCTTACCATATCATTGAAACACATGTAGTAAAATCAGGGTTAGGTTTCCTTACCATATCATTGAAACACATGTAGTAAAATCAGGGTTAAATTTCCTTACCATATCATTGAAACACATGTAGTAAAATCAGGATTAGGTTTCCTTACCATATCATTGAAACACATGTAGTAAAAACAGGGTTAAATTTCCTTACCATATCATTGAAACACATGTAGTAAAATCAGGGTTAGGTTTCCTTACCATATCATTGAAACACATGTAGTAAAATCAGGATTAGGTTTCCTTACCATATCATTGAAACACATGTAGTAAAAACAGGGTTAAATTTCCTTACCATATCATTGAAACACATGTAGTAAAACAGGGATAAGTTTCCTTACCATATCATTGAAACACATGTAGTAAAAACAGGGTTAAATTTCCTTACCATATCATTGAAACACATGTAGTAAAACAGGGATAAGTTTCCTTACCATATCATTGAAACACATGTAGTAAAAACAGGGTTAAATTTCCTTACCATATCATTGAAACAAATGTAGTAAAACAGGGATAAGTTTCCTTACCATATCATTGAAACACATGTAGTAAAACAGGGATAAGTTTCCTTACCATATCATTGAAACACATGTAGTAAAAACAGGGTTAAATTTCCTTACCATATCATTGAAACACATGTAGTAAAATCAGGGTTAGGTTTCCTTACCATATCATTGAAACACATGTAGTAAAATCAGGGTTAAATTTCCTTACCATATCATTGAAACACATGTAGTAAAATCAGGATTAGGTTTCCTTACCATATCATTGAAACACATGTAGTAAAAACAGGGTTAAATTTCCTTACCATATCATTGAAACACATGTAGTAAAATCAGGGTTAGGTTTCCTTACCATATCATTGAAACACATGTAGTAAAATCAGGATTAGGTTTCCTTACCATATCATTGAAACACATGTAGTAAAAACAGGGTTAAATTTCCTTACCATATCATTGAAACACATGTAGTAAAACAGGGATAAGTTTCCTTACCATATCATTGAAACACATGTAGTAAAAACAGGGTTAAATTTCCTTACCATATCATTGAAACACATGTAGTAAAACAGGGATAAGTTTCCTTACCATATCATTGAAACACATGTAGTAAAAACAGGGTTAAATTTCCTTACCATATCATTGAAACAAATGTAGTAAAACAGGGTTAAATTTCCTTATCATATCATTGAAACAAATGTAGTAAAACAGGGTTAAATTTCCTTACCATATCATTGAAACAAATGTAGTAAAACAGGGATAAGTTTCCTTACCATATCATTGAAACACATGTAGTAAAAACAGGGTTAAATTTCCTTACCATATCATTGAAACAAATGTAGTAAAACAGGGATAAGTTTCCTTACCATATCATTGAAACAAATGTAGTAAAAACAGGGTTATGTTTCCTTACCATATCATTGAAACACATGTAGTAAAAATAGGGTTAAGTTTCCTTACCATATCATTGAAACAAATATAGTAAAACAGGGATAAGTTTCCTTACCATATCATTGAAACAAATATAGTAAAACAGGGATAAGTTTCCTTACCATATCATTGAAACACATGTAGTAAAACAGGGATAAGTTTCCTTACCATATCATTGAAACAAATATAGTAAAACAGGGATAAGTTTCCTTACCATATCATTGAAACAAATATAGTAAAACAGGGATAAGTTTCCTTACCATATCATTGAAACAAATATAGTAAAACAGGGATAAGTTTCCTTACCATATCATTGAAACAAATGTAGTAAAACAGGGATAAGTTTCCTTACCATATCATTGAAACAAATATAGTAAAACAGGGATAAGTTTCCTTACCATATCATTGAAACACATGTAGTAAAAACAGGGCTAAATTTCCTTACCATATCATTGAAACACACGTAGTAAAACAGGGATAAGTTTCCTTACCATATCATTGAAACACATGTAGTAAAAACAGGGTTAAATTTCCTTACCATATCATTGAAACACATGTAATAAAACAGGGTTAAATTTCCTTACCATATCATTGAAACACATGTAGTAAAACAGGGTTAAATTTCCTTACCATATCATTGAAACAAATGTAGTAAAAACAGGGTTAAGTTTCCTTACCATATCATTGAAACACATGTAGTAACAACAGGGATAAGTTTCCTTACCATATCATTGAAACACATGTAGTAAAAACAGGGCTAAGTTTCCTTACCATATCATTGAAACACATGTAGTAAAAACAGGGTTAAATTTCCTTACCATATCATTGAAACACATGTAGTAAAACAGGGATAAGTTTCCTTACCATATCATTGAAACACATGTAGTAAAAACAGGGTTAAATTTCCTTACCATATCATTGAAACACATGTAGTAAAACAGGGATAAGTTTCCTTACCATATCATTGAAACAAATGTAGTAAAAACAGGGCTAAGTTTCCTTACCATATCATTGAAACAAATGTAGTAAAAACAGGGCTAAGTTTCCTTACCATATCATTGAAACACATGTAGTAAAATCAGGGTTAGGTTTCCTTACCATATCATTGAAACAAATGTAGTAAAAACAGGGTTATGTTTCCTTACCATATCATTGAAACACATGTAGTAAAACAGGGTTAAATTTCCTTACCATATCATTGAAACACATGTAGTAAAATCAGGGTTAGGTTTCCTTACCATATCATTGAAACAAATGTAGTAAAAACAGGGTTAAATTTCCTTACCATATCATTGAAACACATGTAGTAAAACAGGGTTAAATTTCCTTACCATATCATTGAAACAAATGTAGTAAAACAGGGTTAAATTTCCTTACCATATCATTGAAACAAATGTAGTAAAACAGGGATAAGTTTCCTTACCATATCATTGAAACAAATGTAGTAAAAACAGGGTTAAGTTTCCTTACCATATCATTGAAACACATGTAGTAAAATCAGGGCTAGGTTTCCTTACCATATCATTGAAACAAATGTAGTAAAAACAGGGCTAAGTTTCCTTACCATATCATTGAAACAAATGTAGTAAAAACAGGGCTAAGTTTCCTTACCATATCATTGAAACAAATGTAGCAAAAACAGGGTTAAGTTTCCTTACCATATCATTGAAACAAATGTAGTAAAAACAGGGTTATGTTTCCTTACCATATCATTGAAACAAATGTAGTAAAACAGGGTTAAGTTTCCTTACCATATCATTGAAACAAATGTAGTAAAAACAGGGTTAAATTTCCTTACCATATCATTGAAACAAATGTAGTAAAACAGGGATAAGTTTCCTTACCATATCATTGAAACAAATGTAGTAAAAACAGGGTTATGTTTCCTTACCATATCATTGAAACAAATGTAGTAAAACAGGGTTAAGTTTCCTTACCATATCATTGAAACAAATGTAGTAAAAACAGGGTTAAATTTCCTTACCATATCATTGAAACAAATGTAGTAAAACAGGGATAAGTTTCCTTACCATATCATTGAAACAAATGTAGTAAAACAGGGTTAAGTTTCCTTACCATATCATTGAAACAAATGTAGTAAAAACAGGGTTAAATTTCCTTACCATATCATTGAAACAAATGTAGTAAAACAGGGATAAGTTTCCTTACCATATCATTGAAACACATGTAGTAAAATCAGGGTTAGGTTTCCTTACCATATCATTGAAACAAATGTAGTAAAAACAGGGTTAAATTTCCTTACCATATCATTGAAACACATGTAGTAAAACAGGGTTAAATTTCCTTACCATATCATTGAAACAAATGTAGTAAAACAGGGTTATGTTTCCTTACCATATCATTGAAACAAATGTAGTAAAACAGGGATAAGTTTCCTTACCATATCATTGAAACAAATGTAGTAAAAACAGGGTTAAGTTTCCTTACCATATCATTGAAACACATGTAGTAAAATCAGGGCTAGGTTTCCTTACCATATCATTGAAACAAATGTAGTAAAAACAGGGCTAAGTTTCCTTACCATATCATTGAAACAAATGTAGTAAAAACAGGGCTAAGTTTCCTTACCATATCATTGAAACAAATGTAGCAAAAACAGGGTTAAGTTTCCTTACCATATCATTGAAACAAATGTAGTAAAAACAGGGTTATGTTTCCTTACCATATCATTGAAACAAATGTAGTAAAACAGGGTTAAGTTTCCTTACCATATCATTGAAACAAATGTAGTAAAAACAGGGTTATGTTTCCTTACCATATCATTGAAACAAATGTAGTAAAAACAGGGTTAAGTTTCCTTACCATATCATTGAAACAAATGTAGTAAAAACAGGGTTAAGTTTCCTTACCATATCATTGAAACACATGTAGTAAAAACAGGGTTATGTTTCCTTACCATATCATTGAAACACATGTAGTAAAAACAGACCATTAGAGAGAATATACACAGTTTCACACCGTTTATCCCACAAAGTAACAGTGACAATAACTAATTTCACAAAATTACCTGAAAATAATTATAAAACGTGTGTTATGTTCTGTGATGTTGTTTATTTAATCAAGAATTTTGCTAATTTCCAAATAGATTGATAGTTTGGTTTCTCTTAATTTTTTTTTTACTGGCGATTGAGAATCTCTGCTTCCTCCACCGCTTCACCAGTGGATGCCTTTATATGCAGGATATGCCTACACTTCTGATTGATACCTCTTTTGTACTATACCAACATGCTGAGCCGCATTTATTGTTTTGGTCGTGATAGCTCATTGAAAGAACGGTATGCATGTCAATATATGGCTCGCGCCAGCTTGGCAATGAACACTCTGCCTTCGTTCTTCCAAATGTTAGGGTCCAATAGACCAGGAATAGCAGATAGTAATGATACCACAATATCATTACAGTGTAGAGGCATTGATTGATTTATTGATTGGTGTTTCACGCCAACATTAGTAGTATTTCAGTTATATCGTGTCGTGAACAAATCTTATATACTAGACACCTACGAGACACAACATTTCTCAAACAGTAAAACACAAGAATGAGTCAGAAGCATAAGTAACTATCAAATGAAATACTAAAAGCAAGACCGATGAAAAAACCCATGATTGATATTCAAGAAAAATACAAGCAGGAGAACGGATCTTGTAATATTCTTATATCATATCACTAATGAAGTCTATATTAAAAACATATATGATTTAAAGGGTATGATATAGGATAAAACTACAGTCAAACATGTCCATGTAGTCACCTCTGCTATACAGTCACCTGTATTAAAAGGTCACATTTTGCTTGTCCTGTCACAGAAAATGTCATATGAATTGAACCTCTTTTAAAAAGTCACCTGTCTTATAAGGCCACTTTTCCTTGTCCCAAATGTGACCTCTTAAAAACAGATTTGACTGTTCTTACTTGTCTTAATGATCTATCATCATAAGCGAACAATTCAATTCAGTTCAAGTAAATATGGTAAAACTTTTCACTAAAGATTTTGAAACCATGATCTGCAAGCTACAAAGGAGATTGTCTCCTTTCCGATTATAACAACTAAATATTTATCTATCAGGATCTAAACGTATTTATTATTCTTTAACTAAGATAGATCTAATCAGGCTATTAATATGTGTCTTAGAAAATTGATGAATTTCTCGGCAGGAGAATTTAGATCATTTTCAGATTGGATTGGAAGCGGAAACCATTTTATTTCTATATTTTCTAATTTAGCTTCTTGCGATTTGATTCACATTGATCATTTATTTAGGATCATTCTGGACGTTGATATAAAATTACAGATCTAACAAACGAATATGAACGCTAACACCCCATCTCTGGAGAGAAATTGGTCATCTTGACGGAAGACAGTTTGTGATTCTGTATCATTATCCCTATCTGTAGATTTATTATGCTTCATAATGTTCCTATTTATTGATTGCTTGTTAGTTCTCTTAGAATCTAAAAAGATGTTGGTTAATGGTAGAGAAATAATAGGAGGACAAACAAGGTAGCGCACTTATATACTTGTAGGTTTGGTTTATGGTGTTTAACACCACTTTGAATGCTTGTTAGTTCTCTTAGAATCTTAGAATCTAAGAAGATGTTGGTTAATGGTAGAGAAATAATAGGAGGACAAACAAGGTATCGTACTTATATACTTGTGGTTTATTATATATATATATTATTCATAAACTACCCCTTTACAACGGGGGCAAACACCAATGTTAGAGTCTTATAATCATAAATAAACAACTGTATTAAAATGAGCATAAATCATACACGAACATCAAATATAAGACATTTTCATCAACGAACAAAAAAACATATCAAAGTCATTGTGATAAAAGTCATAACATATTATCACAGAAACAATTGTGTCATTCTTCATTAAAACAAAATTATATACAATGTATCACATTAATTTACTTGCACTTAATTATAAGTAAAATATAAGAATGACATATAAAATAAAAGAAACACAATATTAAACGAGTTCCTGATCATCGACACATGACTCAATTAAAATAGCTCGCTCTTTCATCATTTTACATAATAGTTTTTTTGAACTGGTCAAGCAAGAAACCAAGCTCACTGTTAAAACTAAGACAAAAGTCTCTGATCAAGAACTGCAGCTTTTGAATGGACGGTAGCTCTGAAAACGCGAGGTCCGAATAAAACGATTGTATTACTGTTTCCATTTCTTCGAATAGTTCTTGTCTGATACCACGTAAGGTTTTGCATTCAAATAAGAAATGGTGCAAGTCTTCGACCATATTGTCATCGCATATATTACACTTAGAACTTTCACGGAGATTAATTTTAACAAGAACTATCTTTAAAAACAAAGATGTACGACGAAGCACAAATAATATATTCGTCTACGAACAGTATTTCACTGAAATAACATAAACATATTGGTTTTATAGGATTTGATAAGACATTTAAAACCTTGCATCCTACTTAATGTGCAAGGAATCGTTAATAAATAGTAACAGCGTCCATATTGGCCCGAGGACGGGACTGCCAGACAACATTTTGAAAGGGGATCACCAAGGGATTATTTTAGCAAAGCTTGAATCCAATTGACCCAGTAATTTAAGAGGGAAAAAAATAAAATATTTCGTCCACCTTTTCTGTTTTTAGCAACAGTGGCCATGTTGGTTGGATGTCTGGATTGCCGGACACAATTTTGAAAGGGGGTCATGAAAGGACTAAGCAAAGTTTAGTTCCAATTGGCGTAGTAGTTTCAGAGATGAAGATTTTTAAAATATCATCCCCCTTTTTATTTTTAGTAACAGCAACCATGATGATTGGAGGTCGGGACTGCCGGACACAATTTTGGAAGGGGATCACCCACGGACCATTCCACCAAAGTTTGGTCTTAAGTGGGCAAGTGGTTTCAGAGGAGAATATTTTTAGTAATTGTGTACGGACGGACGACCGACGCAAAGTGATGACAAAGGCTCACCTGACCCTTTGGGGCAGGTGAGCTAAACAAAAAAAAGGGGGGTGCATATTATTTCCTATCCGTGGTAAAATCTCAAAACATTCATGGCTTCAACGAGAACTTCTTAATATGTAATAGATGAAATGGCACTTTCTCAATCAGAATTTAATACCCCCAGTCGCTCACCTGAAGATTACATAACACATTGAAAATAAAACTTTACGACATATGATACTTTGGTTAAAGAGAATATCGCTTAAATTTAAAGTTTAATACATTGTATACAGATATACCATTAAAAGTAATCATATTATCAGTTATACTCGAACCCCCTTTGTCTGTACGAGGCGTAGGACGACGGACGCAACCAATCAGCAAACTACTAAATGACAAGTGCCTTAAATCCGACTTGCTTATTACAAAGTGCTTTAAATCCGACATGCTTATTACAAGTCAGTGATTTTCCTACTCACTTGTATCCCTTATATTTGGGAAAATTAGCGCCTAAATGATGTGAATTGGGAAAAGGTGGGAAGAGCAATAAATTTATTAGTTTGGAGGTCCAGTAATAGAATAGCAATCATACTGTACCAAGGTTAATGCCAACAATAACAAATTCTTGTGATGAGGAAGAATGACAACAAAACAGTTCACAAAACTTACATAAATACCCTTGGTGTATGTATCACACTGTCATATGTAGCCATGGGTATTTTTGTTCATTTTTCATTGAACTGAACACCCTGGCATCTAGTACCATGACCTCTGGAGCACAACTGTCAAAATCAAAGTGACAGTCAGATTGCGAATATCAACATCACCACTATTTGCACGGTTTACATGTTGTTGGATGTCATTTGAAGCTGTGTTAGGTAATACAGAATTTGAATTGGTTGTTTTTGGAGTGACATTCGCAGTGGTAACAATGCGTTCAGCTTCTGGGCATGGTGTATCAGTACTTAGTGTCTGTGACCGGTAGGGTTGACTTCACCTAATCCCACTTTTTTAAAACTTCATTAAAGAAATCTAAATTTCAAGTGGGAATAGCTGTATAATTATTGTATAAACAATGTGAAAATTTCGGGGCTTAGGGTGTATAAACAAAAACTCATTAACTTCAGGTAAACCTTGATTAGAGAATGGAGAACTAATATATATCAATTTATCATTTTTATTCTAATAAAAAAAACATACAGATACATACATGAATAAGTGATATCTCTATCAAAACATTTATATTTCAACATCCATAGAACTTATTATTTATTTTTTAAACTACATGAAATGATAAACAAACAGTCTTAGCTTATGTTTGTTACTATTCATTTTGTAATGAAATTCTTATGATTCATGTGTTTTTCAAAGGTACAAATATTTTTTAAAAGATATTTTACTATCTATGTCATACTTGATTTCACTCCATATGAACAAAAATTTCATTCCAATTTCTAATTTTTATTAATAACACTTACTTCACTCAAATATTTTCCCTTTTTCTGCAATATTTGACATAAAATACAGGTACATCACAGGTAATAATTAATTAGATACTAATTGCAAAAACAGCATAATTAACTGCAACAACATCTATTGGAATACCTGGAATAGTTTTTTTTTCAAATGTGATTAAATAGACGACATCACCGGTACAGTAGTGGGTCGGACTCACTTCAAAGCACAAACAGTTTCACTGGCTTTATTAACGTCATCAACCTCATTTTTCTCCTGGGGGAAGTAAACACTTTTTTTAATTCAAAGGATTCAAGTAGCATGTACTTGCTTCCATCATTACTGGTCAATTTCTTAACAAATTATTTAGAATTATGCAACCTCGTGACATTTGTATTTTTAACAAATCACATGACATATTTACTATTTTTTATTAAAATTTTATATTAAATTTATTTAAATAAACATTTATTCCAAATACTACAGATTTCCGCTTTCGTTTTTCTGAAGTCGTAAACAAATCAAGCGACCCAATATACTGTACTGGTTCCCGGTATCTTGTCCGTAGTATTTCGCTTGGTTAATCAAAACAAATAGGAACCAGGTCATACGCGTGAAAATGTTTGACTTTTAATTTCATTTGAAAAAGCTTTTATTAACCAGTTTTTACGAATAATTTTATCACCACGCTATTGGGAATTTTCCCCCATTAAATTGGGGAAAAAACTTCACATTTCACATTGGGACTGGGGCCGATATTCGGCCCAAAAACACGTAGAAAAATCACTCCAAGAATTTTAACTCCGTTCTCCGAACTCTTACCAAATTTGTATTATTCTCCAATCAAAAAGTTAGAAAATATTTTCATCTTTAAAATTGCTAGGCAACAGCGTCCATAACAAAAGTAGGTCAAAAGCGATCGTATACGACTTCGTCGAAAAAGACGTTCATTCAAAGGCAGGTAATTGGTTCTAGCTAGGAACTTCAGTCGAGAGGCCCAGAAATCTGTTATGCTTGTTCCCCTAGTGAAATATTAAATGTGCTATAGTTTGATAGACTGCTCATTTCCAGTCTCCTAGATAGTTCCTTATTTTGAACTGCTTTACCGAAAAAATGTTTAAAAATGTTTGTATTAAAATTTCCATAGTGATAATGGTCTAATCCTATTGACTGGAAAATATTTTTCATGTAATTTACATACTTCCATTTCACACATTCGGAATTTATGGTGTTTGGATCCACTTTCAACAACATTCCAGTTATATCGTGGCGGTATATATATAATTAAAAATAGATCTCCACACTTGGTCACTATTTTCTATCGGTGTTTTAGATTGCGGTACATACTTGTATCATTTCATTTTTTTAAATTTATTTATAGTGCACAATATGTAACCAGAAAATTTAATTTATATATATAGATGGGTAAAGTTCATTCTAAAAAAATAAATGTAGATTTATCTATCTGTATTTCTCTCTTTCTGGATATTAAGGGACGGATCCATTTTTTTTCATGAAGAGGCAGACACAAATTGTTCAGGCGAAACGAAATTCAGGTTATTTCTTTTATGGGACATATTGGACGACAATATTTCCCAAATTGTATCAAAACTGCAAGGTCAGATTATTATTTTGTACCTTTCAGGTTAATTTATTTGGCGAAAGATTTTTTAAAGTTTTTATTTTTTTTTTCAGAAAAGAATATACCCCCTTAAAAGTTAAATGATCGTTTCCTAAAATCATTGAATTATCCAAACAACCATTAACTTTGAAGTTCGAAATTTAAGCAAGATTCTAACATGGCGTGCTACTTTAGCTTTGAAAACAATAGAGGGCTCTAAATAGCACAGAACACCCTAAGCACATGCGCAGAAGGCATATCTAATCGACACTGACGACAGCGTATTTTGCATATTTGTACTTTATGCATTTAAGAATTGAATGCATTCTTTTGAAGTTTCATTGGGGTATGAAAGCGTTGACCGAAGTACATTTTCAATGAAGCGCCATGTTAAAAATATAGTTCGATCAACGCTTTCATACCCCAATGAAACTTCAAAAGAATGCATTCAATTCTTATAATTCTATTTAAATCACACCAAAATTTAATATAGTTGAATATTTGCTGTTGGAAATTACTACGCCATTGATTGTTTACATCTGACGTCGTCATGGAGGCACGTGCAAGTTCGGATTTGAGTTTCATTGGGATGTGAAACATCTCTTTTATAATCATGTGACCACTTCATAACCAATCATATTGTAACATTTCAATGAAAAACAGAAGTAATGTAATTATGTTAAATAAAAAGAATAAAAATAATAAATATACAAAATGAGCATAAAACATGACATGGGAGAATTATTTCGATTCTAATAGGGCATTTACAATAAATCAATGCGGCCTTATGGATACCGAATGATTTGGCTGTTCCGATTACCTCCCCGAATGACAATTTCGCATTCTACGATGAATTACAGAAAATAATGTTACCTTTGTTATACAAACTATCTCTTCCATGAATTATTTCGATTCTAGTAGGAAATATAATGGAAATGCATAACATAACAAAATCCACTAACCTTCATGTCATACTTTTCCTACATTGAAAACTAGACGGTGATGTAATTAAGTTACTAATATTTTCCAATTTGATGGCATTTTGCATTTAGCTACTTAAACAAGTAAAATGCCCACAAAATCGTAAAATAAATCAGTAACCAGCTTGTGTCAATGTCACCAGCGTTCCTTGTAAACTACATTGTACGTCACCGGATGACGACAAATTACAAAAGTCAAAGTCGATAGATGGTTGTCTTAAGTATTTTTTCCGGAAAAAATCATATGTCAAGAAACAATTCTAGAATGTTTATGTTTGTATTCACCATGGTCATAAAATGAGCATAAAGCATGACATGAGATAATTATTTCTTAAATCAGATGAAACTAATTTTTCATCGTTATCAATTTCTATAACGTTTCTGTAGCGTTATATATTCTTGTAAATAATAGCGGGAGGTAATTGGAACAGCACCCAAAATAACCTCTGTCTAGGTACGCTTGAAGGCATAAAATTACCGTAAATGCCCTGTTAGAATCGAAATAATTCTCGCTATCGCTCGGTGTAAAATAATGACAAATATAATGACTACCCATGTTAAAATAAGCATAGATCCCGGCATCCGAGAATTATTTCTTAAATGTAACATTTGACAATGTATTCTATAGTTATTATCCAATGGCTGCATTGAACTTATCACTGTCACTGATATCCCTTCGTATACACCAGGGCCAGTCTTAGCAGGTGCAGGGTCCCATAAAAAATTATAATCGTGGCTGTTCTCTGTAAAACATACAGAGTTTTGTGTGTACTTGAAAGCCGAGAGTAGATGACTCCAGCGTGGGTGTGTTGGTGTGTGTACTTGAACAGCTGAGAGGAGATGATTCCAACGTGGGTGTGTTGTTGTGTGTACTTGAACAGCAGAGAGTAGATGACTCCAGCGTGGGTGTGTTGTTGTGTGTACTTGAACAGCAGAGAGTAGATGATTCCAGCGTGGGTGTGTTGTTGTGTGTACTTGAACAGCCGAGAGTAGATGACTCCAGCGTGGGTGTGTTGTTGTGTGTACTTGAACAGCAGAGAGTAGATGACTCCAGCGTGGGTGTGTTGTTGTGTGTACTTGAACAGCCGAGAGTAGATAACTCCAGCGTGGGTGTGTTGTTGTATGTACTTGAACAGCAGAGAGTAGATGACTGCAGCGTGGGTGTGTTGTTGTATGTACTTGAACAGCTGAGAGTAGATGACTCCAGCGTGGGTGTGTTGTTGTGTGTACTTGAACAGCAGAGAGTAGATGACTCCATCGTGGGTGTGTTGTTGTGTGTACTTGAACAGCCGAAAGTAGATGACTCCAGCGTCGGTGTGTTGTTGTGTGTACTTGAACAGCCGAGAGTAGATGACTCCAGCGTGGGTGTGTTGTTGTGTGTACTTGAACAGCCGAGAGTAGATGACTCCAGCGTGGGTGTGCTGTTGTGTGTACTTGAACAGCCGAGAGTAGATGACTCCAGCGTGTGACCCGATTGTGAGCAATTTGTCCAATTGGCTTAAGGCCGACCCTGTATACACCCTCATAAAATATAAAAAGTTACCTAATGTCGCCTTACATTTACCATTATCTGTACACAAGTGACCACATATTGCCTATGATTGGTATTTTAAGTTAATTATATGCTGGATCTTTACAGACTATATGCTATGAATGTGTTGTACATAATTGTTTTATATAATATAGACGCGCCACTACTTCTACCGTTGTAAAGGGGTAGTTCTAAATAATATATATATATATTTACATATCTATCTATAATTGGACTTACTAGGACCTTTTATGCAATAAACTTGAAACACAATGTCAATGTTCGTTTTCTCAAATAAAATTTGAACAAAACTAAATGTGCTCTTTTATTGCTAACTTACATGTACCGTTGTCATGTTGAAAATAATCCTGGTCTTTAAAATATGTTTAGCAAAACCTCAAATACCTCAGGGCCCGGGTGGCTCAATGAGTTAGGTAGTTGGATTACCTAACAACTCATGCAAGCCTATCATCAATACGGCGTGGGTTCGCGCCCGGTTTTGTAAATTACAAAAAAGGGTGCACTCTACTCGCAGCCGCAAGTGATAAAGTTTGCCAGTTGCTTGCCCATGGTAGGTGGTTCTCACCGGGTACTCCGGCTTCTGCCACCACTAAAACTGGTCGCCATGAAATATTGCTGATAGTGGCGCTAAGCACAATAAATAAATCAATTAATCTATCAATCAAATACCTCACCCCTGAACCAATACTTAATTCTGACAATTTCTTTGATTTGGACGTTATTGACCTTTCAATTTTTACAACCGTGTGATAATTCACGAAAGAGGAAAGAGGGACAAGATTGTAAAAAGAATTTGAAGACATCTCAGGGGTAATCAGAATCCGCAATCCGAAGAAAGACATACAACACAATGGCCAAAAGAAAAAGGACAAAAGGACAAACAACTATCTACAAACCATTACATAGAAAACTAAAGATCGAACAACACGAATCCCACTAAAAAACCGCAAGGTTCTAGATTACAATCGGCCTCTATTGTTGTAATTTCTGTGTCAAGGTGTTTACAATTTGCCAGGGGGCTCTTTCCTGCTCCGGTTCTTGGCTATATCGTCCCCCATTGTTGTATTTCTCTTCATGTTGTATCGTCTGCTATCAATGGAACACAGCTCGTTTTATCCTGAATTATTAATAGAACTGATTATATACAACTGATATATATATATATATATATGGAAAACTGTGTGGTTAAATGTATGTACCTCTAAAGTAAATATTCCATTTGTTCTAAAGCATGCAACGTAAAAAAGACATTTGATGGGTAATAATAAATTGACTTATCCCTACATATAACCCCCATGTTATCAATACCGAGTGATTTATCTCACACATCAACCAAATTAAGATATTATGAAGACATATGAAGAAATATTTAGTGCGTCCTGCACAGATTGCCTACAACGATCGTCTAATTGATGGCCGACCTCCGAGAAAATTTATTTCTCCCTTAAGAAGAATATTGTGCTAAAAGTAATAATAAAGACAGCCGATTGTTAAGTTATAGAAGTTTCTGCGATGGATTTCATAGAAAACGACAGTAATCTTAATAAAATGGAGATCCCCGGATGACTCGGTGAAAATTTATTTCTACAATTCTGTCATCAAATGGCAATGAAATATCTCTACAATCACAACACTTCTTAACCACCGTAACATAACAAACAAATAAGATAAAAGGATCAAATTGGTTTTGAAACATTAAGTAAAAGATATATGGATTGCATGGCAACCTGGTTGCAATAGCCTTTTCTATTTTTTTTTCAAGATTTCATCACCATAATGTACCTCGATGAGTTGGAGGCACAAACACGTAATATCATTTAGATTATCTTCTACTATTACAGTACGTTTATAGGTTTATAGACTAAATGCTGTTATTTGCAAAAAAAAAAAAAAATTCAACCACTATATCCTCTCGACCGTTGAAAACAAATGAAAGAAAACTTGATACATGAAGAAATTTTACTTCTAAAATGATTACACATATCACATGAATGGCTTTTAAACGCAAATAGCCATTTCACTAAGACGTGACCTTTTGTGTCCATGACACCCCGCCACTTTATATAAAAGTTACTATATCAAGTCAGGAAAGTGAAGCGGTCGTGCATATGTGTTTTATGGGTATAGATTTTTCTTCAGTTTCTAAAATTTTCCCATTATATTTAGGAAACGTTCCGACAGTGTGGTATTTTTTGCTTTGCATTTGATCAATGGTATAACGTCTTTTAACTGATGATTAAATAAATGAATGCCATTTTGTTCTATACAGTGACCACTATGGCTTCTGCGCAAGTAAGATGGAATGCTCACAGAATTAATCTCCATTTTCAGGTAAGTATCAATAAAATTCCTTCATATGGTGAAATTAGATCATCATAATGATAAAGTTTGGCAGTGACTTGTGGTAGGTCGGTAGTTTTCTCCGGGTACTCCGGTTTCCTCCACCAATAAAACTGACCGCCACGATATAACTGAAATATTGTAGAAAGTGGCGTTAAACACCACAACCATAACCCTAACCCTAGATCATCATAGTTGTCACTTGTTGGTCGTGAACCTTAACTGCAATATAATGGTCAACGAATGTCATATCATTGACCAATAATGTACTCAATTATTTAATAAATACACAAGAACGGGGACGACCAGAAGCCGTAATTCCAAGGATAGACAATACAATGGCCAAACGAAAAATAAAAATAATGGTCTACAAAATATCATGGCGAGAACAAGTTACATTTCGATGAGATGATGATGTTGTCCGGTTAGTTAGATTCTTATTGTGCTAGCTCACTGAAACCACAGTCTGCTGGTAGAAATGTCGCTCCACTTAAACACATTATGAAGATTTCGTGGGAAAATTAAAACCTATAGAATGCCCAAGTTCATATCTGTATCGAAAATGTTATCCAATAAAAATGTTTGTTTTCTTTTCTTAGCAGTATTTGCGTGACGTTATTTATGTCAAGGTACAATGACCGGTGATGCATAAATATAGATTATTACATGGCATCTTTCATATCATACCCTTTATCAGCCCGAGGTCATGATATCAGCCCGATAGCCGATAGGCTCAAGAGATAATATATGAACGAGGGTTGATAAAGGGTATGATATGAAAAATGAAATGTTATGATATGTTTATCATATACTTCAACAAAGGAAATAACTGATTTGTACCAAAATGTTTACTCATTTTGGCTAGAATTAAATACATGTATATAGTTATAGAACAAGAAAATTATTGTTTTAATATACAAATCCAATAAATACCCGTGTTTAAGCACTTTCAATATCATAAGAGAGAAATTGGTAGTTAATAATTTTTTGTACAAATATTTTATAAAACGGTTGAATCCGCCGTGTCTGAAAACACAGTATTCCGGAAATTTACGAAGTAAACTTACGGACATTGACGGAAATGCATGTAATAACATTCTGGAAGCAGTTAATAAACTTGCTTTATCACATATTTATAAGTAATAACATCAATTTTGCCCATACGTAAACACCGTAAGTGCCACAGCGATATCTGCCATCGGGGCAAAACTCTGATAACACGATATCAAGCCTCTCGTGAGCCCCATGACGTCACTTCCGCCCAACTGTCAATTGTCGTTTGGAAAATGTCGACGTTCTGCGTGGAAAGATTTATTGGCGTTTCGGAAGCAGAACTCTCAACCGATATCGATCATTCATATCCATAAGTTTGCTGTCTGTGTAGGAAGTTAATTTTATTCTTTTTAATTCAATGTTGAAATATGTGATAAATAGATTAATGCATGCCTTTTTCCATATCGGGACTGTTGTCATCCCTCGACCGATATCGACCCTCGGGCTAAAGCCCTCTGGCCGATATCGGTCTCTCGGGATGATAACAGTCTTGATATGGAAAAGGGCATGTATTAATCTATAATTATCAGTCCGCTTGGACCATTCTTGTGAAACTGGGTGAAATAAACATGACTCCTCTTATTATTCTAAACAAAACTTTTATTTTTTTATTTTTAAACAAAAGTTTTATTACAGGGTAAAATTTTAGCTTTATCATCTACAAGTATATATATATATGATAAATTGACGTATTCACCGTAGGTTGCGCCATTTACTTAAATAATTCATGGTAGTGATATCCACGTTTGGTAACATAAATCACTACACACATACATGTTAAAGTAGTACCCATCAAACTAATTACTTCTAGTTGTATATCAACATCCGTCTATTCGTATATTGCGTAGAGTAATTTTATCTCAAATTAAAATTGAAATTTGATTAGTTTTCTTTCTATATAAAGTAAATTGTGATATTTAATATTTGCGGAGAGAACATTGGATTTTTGATAAGTAACTGCATCATCTACATTGTAATTTTATATAAGTCAGCAATTTCCACAAGTTAACCAAAGACTAATTTTTGTAGTTATTAAAATCGTTAACAAACAAGAAAGGGATCTATTTTTGTAGAATATTAATTTGATTGGAAATGCATTTAATAACATAAGAACAGAAAACCATTTGAATCTCAGTCGGTTAACCAACAAAAAAGATATAAAAATAAGAAGGCAAAAAAAAAGCATAAAACATGTAATATAAGAAAAGTTAAGCACCATAACTCATAACCCAAAGAGGTAAACAGAAGGACAGACAATACAATGACCAAAAGAAAAAGGACAAACAACGATCTACAAAACATTAAACAGAAAACTAAAGATCGAGCAACACGAGCCCCACTAAAAACCGGATGTGAACTCACGTGCTCTGGAAAGGTTAGCAGTTCCTGCTCCACATGTGACATCGCCCGTGTTACTATTTTATTATTTGATTTGAACTTTCCTTAATAGTAGGCCCTTTGGTCTTAATGCTCACAACATTTTAAATTATTTGGCTTTCCAGTCTTTCGATTTTGAACGTATCTGATGAACGCGTCGTGCGCACTAAATTTGACATCTACGTTTTTATTAAGGTATGAAGCAGACCTATCTGTATCTGTGGTGCCATTTATTTCAAGTTCAATTGGATAGATGCGATCAGCATTATCACAAGCTCGGAATTAGTTAGTGAAAGGACATCATCTATATAGCGGAACGTGAAACTGAAGGACCGGGCTAGCTTATGTTCATTTTGCTTAAGAAGCACTATGCACAGAGTCTGCTTCATGCGAATAATAAACAAGTTGACAATAAGAGGATCATAGTTGGTCTCATAGGAATGCCGAATATCACACACACCAATCATTACAAATATGATGTCCCTAGAACATTCAAGCATTTAGAGAAGTTCTTTGTTAGAATCGGTGTGTTTATTTTGTCAACCAAATAAGATGTGTACCATCGTAAAACAAGATATGTGTAAGCTATGCTCAGCATTTTGCATGAAGCAAAGTTGATCGAATTCTGTTAATCTGTCTTTTAATTTAGAGTCGGAATAGTTGCGTAAACATTAGATAATTAAAAGGTTTTAATGTTATTGTAGCAGGAGAGTGACCTTGATTGTTGTATGTATAAAACAGATTTGCTTAAGAGGAAATCGGAATAATATATCCTATAGTAGTACCATCTCTATTGTGGTTGTTACTAATTCTAATATGACGTCCTTCTTTCGCTTTGCAAACAAAGGAGCGATTTATTAGATGACAAAATCTCATTAGCACATGCGCGGCACACACATATAAGGCAGGTGATAAAATCACAAAATAAAATTATTTACACGGTTGTTAACGTTTTAAACATCTATCTTCACCGACAATAATCAACATATCCCAAATTAATAAATATGTAATGAGCAATTAAAACGTGCAAACACAATATTATTGTTTAGGATGCTTCATTAATAAGACTGACTTTCCCGTCGTAAAAGTACATGTTGACGAGTTATCGTCTGTTCGAATTTGGCAGCATAAATTGTGTGCGACATTGTCCACAAACGTAAATATAAATTACCATCTTTCCCATCAAAGTATATTACCGTATTTGTACTGTTAAACATATCAGAATCGAAATAATTCATGGAAGCCAGAATGTGTTTTGAGTTTTAACATGGGTTGGCAGAATATTTGTAAATTTTATCCGCCAACCCATGTTAAAACTCAAAGCACATTCTGGCTTCCATGAATTATTTCTTAAGTATAGAATATACAAACCATGGACTGCTTGAGCGGATATATCCTACTGTAGCGCCAGCTACAGTCAAGACTGTTATTCTAGATCAAGGTGCGAAATTAGTATCCTGTGAATTGATCTTACAAACATCATGTTGTTGTTGCATTGTTGTATTAGGACAATATATTTTCTTATAATGTTAGACATACGGATTGTAGTGTTTTCATTAGAATAGTAGTATATAATAATCTGAATTATTATACCTTACATATATATATGTACTATAAGACAATTCAAATGGTTTGGAAATTTCCTATCGAGGGAGACAACTTCCGTTTAGGGGTGAGACAATACAATTGTCCTTCGGTGGACAATTCTATTGTCTCATGCCTGACCGGAAATTGCGCCGAAATCGATCCGGATATTACAAACCGAAAGCTAATTTGTCGCCTGCTGGTCGGGTTGAAAAATGTCAAGCGAAGGAAGATTTGGTCGGCTTTCCGATGCAGAAATGGAAAAAATGATGTCCGACAAGAACGCCGTGAACACGAAAAGGGTAACACAAGTGGCTATTCAAAGCCTGAGAGAATATACGTTTGAAACAGATCAGGACATCGATTTACATGACCGTACCCCAGAGCAATTGGCACCACCTTTACGTTCATTTTATTTCCTTGTTATTGTTACAAGTCTAAAATGAAAGAGCGACACAAATTTACTTCGTTTTTATTTAAACATGCCAAAATTATTCTTATATGTAGTTTCGGTATAATAAAACAATTGTTGCCATCATACGAGGTGAACATCCAAATTGTTTACCCTCGTAGGGTTGTCTTCCCTAGGGCAAAAGCCCTCGGGAAGACAATTTGAATGTTCACCTCGTATGAAGGCAATTATACCTTACATTATGTATTATATATAAAATAAAAGTGATGTTTTTACAAAATTGGTACCTCAGGGAAACATCACTGTTGTTCAACGTTCGACAAATGTTATGTTCCATGTCTGTCCGGAAATTTATCCGTTTTTGCATTCCGGAATTACAATCTTGACCGGAAGTTAAAAACACAAATATGAAGTTTATGAAAACACAAGATAAAAACACACAAATAAGTGTTTATTGCATCCAGCATTATTGTAAATAGAGTTTCGGTATAATAAAACAATTATTGCCTGCACTTGCGGTGAACATCATAATTGTTCACCCGAGGGGTGTTGTTTTCCAGAGGCCTTACAGTTGAAGAGCAGACTCACAAAAAATCAAATTTTCCGGTCCGTGGAATATTTAAAAATCCAAGGTAGATAATCGTAAATATTTTCCGCTAGATGGCGCTTCACAAACCCAAACAATTATACGTACTTGGAAAAATACGGTTTTCTTCTATTAAACCAATGAAATTGATTGAAATATAATTAAAAATCACATTTATATTTATTAATGGCCATGATTTTCAGTCTGGTATAAAATCGGTCTGCCATGAATGTAAAAATAACGGTTTTTTTCTTTACCTCGGAAAATCGTAATTTTTTTTTGTCGTGTATGTTTACACTTTTTGCATCTGACAGAATAAAGTTCCCGTGTATGAAAAAAAAATGGACAGAATAATATCTACACTTCATTGACATTGGGTAAAAGGGAATTTACATCACTCGTAACAGTTTAAAAAAAATAGTCCATATTCCAACGTCACCCAAACAGTGTCAAGGTTGAACAATTTGCTCCTCCCATTTTGTTCGTACAATCAATATTTACACATGTAAACAATGGAATAACGGTAGGCATGTGAGGTAAAACACACTGTTCTGATGTACAATGCAAATTGTCTAGAAATTCGATGCATTTATCCCATTCTGTCAATCGCGTGGGTTCACAACTACAACCCGAACTTGGTTATATTGCACCCCCCTTTTCTGAAATATGCCACCAAAGTCAAACTGTCAACGGGTGCAGGCCTTTTAGTTTTAGTAAGGGACGGTACCAGGTACTCACTTAAAATGGTAATTGGTACCTCCTAATTTCAAAGAATGTTATACAGCATGTTTATTTGCTCATTGTGTTTATATGACTGAGTGGTTTTTATTTGTAGATAATTTAAACAGGATTGTTAATTTTTAGGATTTATTTTTAGTTGAAATATATAGGAAAATCAAAGTCAATTTTTATTTGTTATATTTAAATTATGTACAAATAAAAACCACTCATATAAACATAATGAGCAAATAAACAGTCAAAATATAGACAATTCTGAATGTTTTGGTGTAAAATTTGTTAAAATCTATCCAGAAATGACTTCACAATAATTTTTTGAAAAAATATGGTTTTGGTTGATTATGTAGGGATTTTTTTTTACATGTGGCAATATTTTTGGCCACATACTGTATACGATATTCATGAAAAATATTCATTTTTTAAGAAAAAGTACTGCCTGTAAATAGTGAAGTACTGCGGGGTGCATGAAGGCAGACCACCAAGCCCTTGCATAAACTGTAAACGAGAAGATGTGACTAAGCGCCTCTCACAGGGGCGAAATCAACCACTGTTTTATACTTTTGTCAAAAATGCATATGCATTCAAAGATGATGACTGTATTTGTAGAATGTGTGAGGCTCGATTTCGAAATGTCCCACGATACAGAAGCAACGTCAAGCAAAAGAAAATATGATTCAGCCATAGATACAAGCTGTGCATTTGAAACAAATGATTTAAATTTAACAACAGCAAACTTTGACAGCTATGGTAATGTGTCATTTGACCCATGTGAATTTACTCTCCATACTGCAGCTAATGCAGAAAATAATGACTGTAGTAAACAAACTTGTATGCTTTTTGCAACACATGAACATGTTTGAAAAAAATGGTGACCATTCGACATTAGTTAATGTTGACTTATTCCAGTCGTGCTTTCAGATTTAGCTAGATCAGAATAACAACGAAGCATGTACATCTAATCAATTTTTTCTCTGTATTGATCACTACAAGAAATATAGAAATTTCAAACCCCAACTAGAATGTTGCTTTTGTGAAAAAAGTATATACAGTCAAAGAAAGACCATTTAATTTAAGGGAAAGGATCTTCTAGAAAGAATAAAGTTAATTTTAAATTCTGATACATTTGTGTATGCAAATTTTCTATGGTAATGGCATCAGCATAT
The DNA here is from genome assembly GCA_963383655.1 of Bathymodiolus septemdierum. Classification (NCBI taxonomy): domain Eukaryota; kingdom Metazoa; phylum Mollusca; class Bivalvia; order Mytilida; family Modiolidae; genus Bathymodiolus; species Bathymodiolus septemdierum. The sequence goes on along the minus strand of OY726521.1, from coordinate 70,027,947 downwards.
TCAATTAGAATTTTAAATTAGAGCTCCATCCGGTTTTCTCCTATTATTCAAATATTTTATTATTTTTAATAACAACAATTAGTTGAAGTTTTTGTGAATTTTATTTTGTAAAAAGTTATTAAATAATGGATCTTAGTACAGTATGATCTGCTTTTGTTTAAGAAAAAAATGGTTAAAAACATTACACCCCTCGCCCCTTTTTTTAAAGAAACATCTATAAAATAGTAAATATTGGCTAACACGAGTTCTGCTCAAGAGTCATTACGAGGATGTACTATGCATGTGATAAAATTTTATATTTTTTTTATTATCATCATTTTCTTTCATTTGTCTTTTATAAGGTCATTTACATTGAAAAAGTATCACTTGTATCAAGTACATTGACATCAACATGCTCGTGGTGGGTCGCTAGGGGGCGATATACATGATTTGTATGGTGAATCCACCAATAAAACCGGTGGACGTATTTGAATAGCCTTATATGTTAAAAAACAGTTGAAAGTAATTTTTAATATTCCAAGATTTACCATTGCATATGAAAATATGACTGTTTTTTTTTTTCTCAAGTTCATTCGATAAATTTAGTAGACCATTACAGTTTATTCTTGTTTTGTTATACCTTCATGGAACAACTTTACATGTATTTCGACCGAAATGTCAGCTTAACAGGATTACTTTTACAGTAATATAATTGCTCCTTACTTAATACTGTTGTGGTTCCATAAAATCTCAAATTTGGACTCATCTCACATCTGTTAAATTATATTTGATCAATTTAATAGCTGTAGATATAATAGACAATTATTCTGACTAATTTCAACATTTTTAATACAAAATAATATTTGTTTTATTGAGAAAACATGCATTTACTTACACTCGTTCTATAAATAGAACGTTACAATTTACGGAGTATGTGATGATTCTAGTTACCTCCCTTGAATCCAACCAAAATGTGACACTATCCATCTGACAGAAAAAATTGTTATTGTATGTTTAATTACAGAAAAAGTTTCTTTGAAATACTAATATTGAAATCTATGGAACTATATGTATGATTTTCCATCACCCTTTCGGCAAATATTTTAATTTTTAATTTTTCGTGTTTTTTGAAACAACTTCCGCCATTTCCGTGTCATTTTAATTTCTGCATTACTCCTTTGTTACAAGAAGTTCAAGCACCGGGTCTCAAATTTATATAAAAGAAACAATTTTCTATGTTTTCCTCGCTTCTTCGGTTATATTTGACGCTCGCAACGATTAAAACGAGTGAATTTTCAACACTTGGTCGATGTATTCTAAAACGTGTCCGATTCCGGTAAAAAATGTACGTGACAAATTAATTGAAACGACGCCATTATCGAGTCTGATAACATTTAAGGTATTGATGACTTTGAGATAAAACCAATTATCCTTATTTTTTTTCACCTGAATTCCATTTTGTTGATCATTTAGGGAACTACCATTTAACTGTTAAAGAGGGGAGGGCAGTGGCGGATTTAGAGGGGGGCGTGCGCGGCGTGCGCCCCCCTAAGATTCGCAAAGCATATGTTATACAACGTTAATTAAGCAGTTCAATAAATAACTTTTTCATGAATGGTTAACTCGTGACCTGTAGTAAAATATTCTTACACATTGTAAATACACGTTGGATGTGTTCGCTGATTCATATATGTATTCGCCGTCAGTAGTTCAAAGATTATTCCATTCTGATTGGTTCCGAGGTACCAGACATCAACTATTTTCTCACGCTAATTAAACATTATTTCTGCAGTCAATTTTACAACTACATGTACACGTGCTATTTAGAAATTATAAAATGAACGAAAATTCTAGGCCAAGAAAACAAGCAAGATTGGATACATTTCTGATTCCTCGACAAGACGAGAAAAGTCAAAGGTAAACTAAAAAGTAAATTCAATCAATACTTCGAATAATTAATTTAACAATTGATCTCATTTATAAAACATACAACGAAATCTTATAACGAGAGAATCAGATGATGAAACTGAGACAGTGTGTAGAAACTTGAGTGTCCCAAGAAAATGGTCACTTCTCTTTAAATAATGGTTCAAATAGTTCTTGAATTCGAAATTCTGCAATTTCATATGAACAAAAAATATAAGTTTGATTTGTATACAAATACCGGAAAATGTTGCCTTTTAATTTTCAAGTAAAGATCAGTAAAAAGACGCGTTGGTATATTGTACATTAAAATACAAAAGTAACATATTAATTAAAAAAAAATAATTAGCGGCAATTTATTTGTAGCAATCTCTGCATCTGCCCGAGGTATCTGCACAAGAAAGTGTGAACAAATCCTTTGTCCGGGTACGTTTATATTATTTATATCTACCAATGGATGTCTGTACAATTTGTTTACACATTTTTAAAAAAAAAATCTGACTACAATTTATTTGTACAACTGCACATGAAAGTGTGAAAATAATCTCGACAACATAGTTTATGCATATCTCACACCTGATTTCCGTAAACATATTTCTCGAGAACTTTGATACATTTTGTTTGTTTGATCTTTTAGTGTATTGAGGTTTTTACGCCCGTTGCTCAAACACTTGATGTCCGTCCGTCCGTCCGTCTGTAAGATTTCTGCAATCCGCAACTCCACTGACTGTAACCACGCAATTGATTGACTTAAGCTATATAATGTACTTGAAATACATTGTAGTTGTGCACAATGGTTTTTAGATTTTTCATTGAAGGCCAGGTGGAGGAGTTAGGAGGATGATTCTGCAACCCGCAACTCCTAAATAACCACTCAATGGATTGAAGTGAAACTTAAACTACAAATTTGACATACAATGTAGTTTGCTCACCACGGTTTTATTTTTAGAATTGGAGGTTAAAGATAGGAGGGGGATTCTGTATTCTACTTTTTTGGCGTAAAATCGTGAATTTTCACACGAAATACCCCAAAAATGTTCGCGCCTTCCTCCGCTCGGCGCAATTTTTTTAAGTGCGCCCCCCCCCCCCCCCCCCCCCCCCCTCCTGACTTGAAATCCTGGATTCGCCCCTGAAGGGGGTATGTCTTTTTTTAAGTTATGTCGCCAGATATTATAGAATAAAATATCTTTACCCACAAATTGCAAAAAATAATTAATGAGGCCCTACAGATTTCAACAAGGGATTTTGGCAAAATTTGAAAATAAGTACCACTTTAATGTTCCAATAAACAATCTTAATTTTGCTTCATGAAAAAAAATTATTCTGGCTTGGAGGAACCCTTAAAATTTGAATGATCTGTTTCTTACCTTACTACCATACCCCACTCGTATTAAATGTATTCTAAAACATCATCTTACCATGATCTATTATGTGATCAATTCACAATGCGAGAAAGGCTATATTACAAACACTTCTAATAAGGAGTTGTCTCTCTTTGAATATCTACCATACGATCTCAACATAGAACAAAAGAAGATTTATGTAGGATTTTATAACCATACAGTGACAGACCACACGAATCAAGAAATGGTACAGGACATTCAAAATTGTCATTTGTTTGGAGCAAACATTTAACACAAAGAGCCATCTTATTAAGTAAAATGAATACAGGAAACATACATGCACATGTATATTGCTGGTCATTTTCTTTAAAATGTCTTAATGAAATGAACACATACAATATCAAGCATTTCTACAATATGAAGCATTTCTACAATACCAATCGTATTGTTATTACAATATAGGAATCGTTTTGTCATTTCTATAAGATCTTTTCTTATGTCTCTGGAGATTTTTAGTCACAGCTGATATTTTAGGATAATTACAAGAAAATATTTATCTATTAGGACAGAAGATTACATTTGAATTATTTTTCTTTCAATCGTATTTATTATTCACCCACTTTAGCTGTATCTAATATCCCAATTAACGTGTGACCAGGAAAATTGATGAATATCTCCGCAGAAAATTATATCTTCTTTCTGATTGGTTCTTTCTTGAAGCCATTTTATTTTTTTTATTTCATCTTGTTTACCGATGTATAATTCATTTCACATTAATCATTTAGTTGTATCAATTCGAAGATGATTATAAAATTGTGAATACTTAGTTTTGCTGATACAATTACGTGATATCGAATCGTGCTAAAAAGCCCAAAGACAACCATGACTATATATATATTTATTTTTATACATACATACATACATATTCTCAAAATTAAAACAAGTATGTATACCGTCATATGCTGTGTTGTCATATTAATAATATATTCGCAAAATGAAAACTTACATACAAAACAATAAGAACAGAGAAACTCGCCATAATGTTCAAATCTACCTCTAAGCAAAGCTAGTCTTGTCATATGATCCATTTTATCCAAGATATGGTACTTTATTTTTTATATGCCCATTCCTTACCCTTTTGCATTGAAAATCAAATAATATACTTCACCACAAGGTAAATGATCCAAAATTTATAGTCTCTTGATTTTCTCTAAGCAGATTTCACATTACATGGTCGTCATTTTTTGTTTCGAAAGGGACGTCGAGTTGCTTACCTCTCTTCGTTAATTATGCCTCTATATTTTCAATAACAACTTTATGTTTATGTTAAGCCATACCTGAGTAAAATATGACAACAATGATGTCTCACATTGTCTGTCAATATTTTTGGATCTTTACTTTATAATTTCGAGGACATCCGACCAAATACACTCAAGCTTCACGTATGGTATAAACAATCACCAAAAACCCCATGTTAAATTATCTATGTCACATGAAAAAAACCTGTACATTCAAAACCACTCCGCGACACATAATATAAGACTGTTGATATATCTTTATTCCACAATATGCGTTTTTTCACCTTCAAATCCAATACTTGTAACCCCATATCTAATATGAGTTAGCTTCATGTCAGCATATACTAAAAGTCCACCAACAGTGATATTGACACAGATGTAAAAAGAAAGACTGTACTCATGTCAGTAAATATTAAAAGCCACAAGTGAAAAGGAAAAAAAAACCAATAACGAAAATGTATGGAATGTAGATTTAAGTGAAGCCGGTAATAATACGGACAAAAACATAATATATATATTACTTATATCTAATGTGCATGAAAGAGAGATGCATGTATTAATATGTAGACCTGTGGTATTAAATTAAATAAACAAAAACAATCTTTCATTATAAATGACATTTTCTTAATCCTGTAATATATGACTTTTTAGTCTGATAAATAATATACAGATTGTATAAACTTAATCAAAAGTACAATTCAAAATTACAAATGACGATTGGTCAAATATTTATGACAGAAGACAAATGTTTTACGTTTTCTGTAATTTCATTTGTCTACAGAAATGATCTCTTTTTATCATTTCTCGTCTGCAAGATGTCAGTTCTAATGTCTTTGTCGATCCTCCAGCGCCATCAACAGAATCTGCGGGATGAAAATAATGAATATCATTTGTCATTTCCATCACTATATAGAAAATCATTTAGCTATGAATTATCTGTTTCGAGGTTCTAACCTTGTTTATATATTTGATTGATTTCCTAAGGCAGACTGTAGAAAGGTTAATCGGTAATTAATCATAAAGCATCTTCTCAGAATTAAATTGTTTTAAAGCTAAGACTGGTTATTGGAAAATATGATGGATGAATTGGGCGACAGATATTATAGTCACCAATCATTCCAGCACGTTGGTTATTGGATGTATCACTAGAAAACGAGATCATAGCTGCTGCCAATCGTTGTCGAGGTGTTATTTAATGAAAGAAATATGAAAGATGTATTATTTCCAGCGCTAGTATTTGATAGAAGTTATTAGTTCATGACAACTGCAATTTGTCTTATCGAATCAACATTTTTTTTACATGCAATAACAAAAGGAAGATGGCGACTATTTATTTGGCATATGTTTGATATCATATTGAATTTGATATTCATGTTTATTATAAATGAATTTGTAAGATAAAAAGCAATATCTGACGACATTTTTATTAATCTTTCTACACGAATATGCATAAAAAGTAGAGCGTTCCCGCTGAGTTAAAACAAAATATAGCATTTTGACCCATATTGCATTTCATTTTTCTCTTTAAAAGGTAGGTAAGTCACAGAGCGGTTCCGCGTAAAATGATATTTGCAAGCAGCAAGCAGACGAGAGAAAAAGAAGATGGCGGAAAAGGACATTGCGTTCTTGTAGCAGGTATGAGAAGGCCGAAATAGTTGATATTATATTGTCCGAGACAATATTCCTCAATATTAGTGCAATAACTCTATTATATTTTATATTTACTTTGATATTACGCGGCATTTAATATTTATTTTGATATTACATTGTATTTGACAATCGCAGACACTCAACATATTTTCCTATGTTGTTCTTCTTTAACTTTCGACGTTATGACTAGTACAACGATCGATACGATGTATTACTTCTTTCTCTGGTACATCAACACTATGTCGAATCGGTAACACCATATATATAATGAATTCTTCATTATCCTATACAATATATTAAACATTGTTGAGTTAGATTGCTGTCAAATTATAACATTAAGTATATATGTACCATCTACACACGCTTAGACACATGTCTTATGTCTATCTCTAGATTTTCCTTACGAGACAAGGTAACACTTCGACTATTGAAGCTACATTTTTATGGAGCGGATGTGGTCGAGTGATCTAGGGCGCTGGACATAAGGCTAAGCGATTGGTGCTGAAGTGTATCAATGGTGTGAGTTCAAATCCCGTCGAGGGAAGAACAAAAATTGGACAACTCAAAAATCTAATTCAACACTGTTTGGTTTAATCTTCAGACGTATATGAATACACATTATATACACAGTGTATGTACAACTGTTTGTATCATGTCTGATCAGTTGGAAAAGGCGAATCACTACTCGACGCTTCGCGTCTCGTAGTGATACGGCTTTTCCAACTGACGAGACATGATACATTCACGTCTCGTAGTGATACGCCTTTTCCAACTGACGAGACATGATACAACAGTTGTACATACATTTTGTGTATATAATACGTTTATCTAACATTTTTATGATAAAACATAAACAAAATGATGTAAGTTTCATTGAATTTATTATTTGAAGAAAAGTAATCAAAGAGGGACTATAGTTTCCGTCACAAGTATTGTTACGTCACGTCATTCAAACAATAGCAAAATACGAGTACGTTGAGATTTTCCCGACGGAGATTCCACAATGTTTACAAAAACGTCACGGGTTTTCCCGCATTCCTAACCTATGAAGTCACGAAAGTAGTTCCGACTAAAGTATATCTTGTATCACATATACAACGTTTTGTATCACATAGGTTGTATCTACTAACAAAATAGCATTCTCTATCCAGAGTTGTCGTTCCTGCTACACTACACTCCATCTTTGTCAACGCCCATTCTACAAGATTTTTGTAAAATTTAGAAACAGTAAAAAAATGTACTTAAAATTGTTTTAATTATTGTAAATATCAATAAAGATGAAAATAAATCACTCATTTCAAATCAATTCTCTCTTTAAAATGATTTGTGATCGTTTTTACCTTTTTAATTTTTACCTCCGCAAAATAGTTCTCCAAGAAATGGGGAAAAAAAATCATTTTTTAGAGAGAATTGATTTGAAATGAGTGATTTATTTTCATCTTTATTGATATTTACAATAATTAAAACAATTTTAAGTACATTTGTTTTACTATTTCTAAATTTAAAAAAAATCTTGGCTAGATATGTTTGATAGGAATACTAGTAACTGTTTCATAACGACCAGTTAACTGCAGAGACATTAGCTTTTTCCAGTTACAAAACAAATCAAAATAATTTATAATCTATGAAAAAATTATTTTTTTCTAAGACATTTGTTGTTTATTTTTTATTTATATTTTCTTCTTGCTATTGTTGTCCAAAGCTTGACCTAGTGAGATGAACATGCTACTCCGAGGAACAAGTGATCTGTATGCGGGAGTTCCTCATCGATAATATATTTGTCTCCTTTGGAGGGACACTGTTTCAGCAGGTCGTCGACATACCAATGGGTACGAATTGTGGCCCTATTTTAGTCGATTTATTTTTATACTCATATGAGTCTGAGTTTCTTCAAAAGCTTCTAAAAGATAAGAAGATTCATGAGGCTAGAGCCTTTAATTTCACATATAGGTATATTGATGACGTTTTATCTATCAATGATTCTAGATTTGCAGAATTTCTTCCATTGATATATCCTCCAGAGCTGGAAGTTAAAGAGACCACAGATACAGCTTCGTCCGCATCATTTTTGGACTTATACCTCGAATTTGACGACAGTGGTCTACTCAGTACTAAAATTTATGATAAACGGGACGACTTCAATTTTAAAATCATAAATTTTCCAAATATGTGCAGCAATATACCAACTTCTCCTGCATATGGTGTTTACATCTCGCAATTGATTCGCTATGCAAGGGCCAGTAGCAATTATTCTGATTTCCTGAAACGTCATCTTTATCTGAGAAACAGGCTACTGGACCAGGGCTATAAAAAGATTCGCCTTATTCGATCTCTTAATAAGTTTATATTCCGATACCAAGATCTTGTCGAAATATATTCCGTCTCTGCAGACGATAATAAACGATGGATTTTCACATAGTGAAAATGTATTAAGATAAGGAAGTCAACAAAAATGTCAAAAATATTTGTTTATCAATATGTGACGTAAGAGTGTTTTTGACATTTACCTCACTGAAATTGGTACTGCCTTGACAACTATTTTACCTATGTTGTACCAGTATTGTTATAAGTATAAGTGACAGCCGGAACCTTTGAGCCGTAATGAAAGCGGGAGGTTTGGCGTTTTAAAATCTGATTCAACCCACCATTTCTTTAGAAATGCAGTCAAGGTCATTACGGTTTTCACAGTTTTCCGGTTGTTGACTGATTTTGTCTGTTTATATACTTATGAGTTTTGACTTTCGCATTGTAAGATTATTCGGAGTTCGGTAATTTTGTTATTACCTTTATTTTCAAATATTCTTTTGTTTGTAGCACTTCTTTGGATGTTACAACAGGTAATTGGGAGATAGTGCGTTCACACATGTTTAACTTAATGGGCATGCTTTTTTCTAGTTGTTGATCCAACGTTAGGTAAGAAGAAGAATGGATATGGAGTATATTTCAAGGAGACGGCATCCAATCTCCAAAGTGACTGGCTTATCAAAAACAAGACCAAAGTCTTGTCTTGACCCGAGTCGCCGACATATTAACTGAAATCTGCTCAAAATGGGAGGTGCACATCTTCAGTGTGCACGTGTAATCAATGTGCAAAGTTTGAATGTTGAGGAATGAAAACTGTTGGAGTTTCAGATTACACAAACTAGGTATCCCCTAGTGGATTGGTTCCTAGACCTACTTTCGGCGGTGGCGACGCAGGTAATAAACATCTAGAGGTAGCCATATGATCTTCAAATCAACAGGGTGTTTACTTTAATTGTGGATAGCTTTCTCAATGACAGTCACACCACATCATCTTACTTTTATCTTCAATAGTTTTAATATGTGTCATTTTTGTCAAACGACCGAAAAGTTAAAGGAAATAAAAACAGCTAAGGACAAAGCAATGCATAAGGGAGATACAAAAGCAAAAAATAAATAAAGAGTTTCAAATTAACTTTTTATTAAAGATTGTTATAAAAATACAAACAAGAAATAATAAACAAAACTTATGAAAGCATTATCTTTTTGCTTAGGAAAAACCAATAAAACATAAATGAAATTAACACACATTCAATAACAACTGATAGACAATCTTTGGCACAATATAAAACATAACAACATGTATGTATGTAGAATACTTGTACAAGCCAAATAAATCATAGATCCATGTCAACCTCACTAGCTTCTTAAAAATGATTACTGCTTAGGACAAACATACACGTTACTTTTATCAGCAGTGGAATAAGAGCAGTGGCCACAGACATGATGAAGATGTCGACTTTCCTCCAATGGAGATATCTCAAAAGATTGATCTAGTTCCATCTGAAAAACACAAAACACGTTGTACTTTTAACATGAATTGCAAAACTAAACTTGACAGCAATTTTAGAAATTTACAGAATATACGGAGGCTTCAGCCAGGTACAATGTATTTTCTGAAAAAAATGCTATTAGGCCAGAATATTCGAAGAACAGATGGAGAAGTGAGAGATATGAAAAGGCACAGTCTACGATTACGTCATCCACGTAATCCCAGTCAGTACCATATGAAAACGTGTCGCAAAGGAAAACTTAGCAACATAAATGTTGGAAGTAAGGACCAAGAAGCCGCAACAAAAATATATGCAAAATTCACGTCTATGCCATGTGCGTGTAAGGAACATATACAGGTATACGTAGTTGCAAAATAGGAATTTGATGAGCAGAGAAAATTGAAGATTGATCACATAGTACACATATAAGCTTAACAATACAAAACATGATGCCAAATTTGAAAACGCTCCGATATGTAATTGCTAAAGCACAGACCATTTAAGGGGGACTATGTTCTTTTCTAAGCAAATTGTTTCTTGATTATGAAGGAAAAAATATGTTTAAAAAAATAAGATATTTTGTTTCTGCAGTTTTCAGCACTGATGCTAAATTCCCCCTCCCCACAAAATAAGTTTTCACGTGTTAAAAAATATTTTCCGTTCGCGAGAAAAAAACCATAACCCCTCCGCTTAAAGTTAAACGGTATAGCTGTCTAAGAAAAATGTTACAGAACTTAGAGTGCTGGAGGCATTATACACCCTTCATCCATCGGAGTGGGAGTGTCATTATGTTAATATATATGAAAAAGTCAAGGAAACAACAGCCCATCTCCCAAGTGACAGGCCCATAAAAATAGACATCTAGAGGTTACCATATGATCTTCAATGAAGAATGTGATTTTCACCTCTTCTATTCCCCTATACTCTTGGGTTCCCATACTTGCGTGTGCATGTATATGTGATCAATGAAAAATCTAAATTTTACACAAAAAATGCACAAAAGACTGATAAAAAAAGAAACATCTCAGATTGAACATCCCGTTCTCATGATTTTCGTATGGCAATTCGCTGTACATAACATTTGCAAGCCACCGTACTGTCACATGGTTTCAGCTGTCAATTCGCTGTTCAACGCAATGAACATATTTTGACTAAAATCGCGCAGAATAAGCTATTTCTACAAAAATGTGGAATTGACACTAAGTTATAATGACCAATAGTTGCTACTTTTCCGTAAAATACGCGATATGCGTCCAAACAATGACGCTCGAGTCGATTTAAAGCGTCGCATGATTGTTTTGACAGGTACCAGATGCACTTATTTTGAGTTTAGAACGACACATAAAACATTCTGCATGGTTATATATGCTGCGATTCATTGCTACATTTCTTACAAATTGGCATATAACTCTTTGACAACATAATACAAGTATAAACAGGAATAAATTATGAAATTCCCACCTCGTGTGTGCGATCCGTCATTGTTCTCCCTCTTGCCTGGTACACAATTTCAGGTGTCAATGATACACAGTGATAGTGGAAATTCGACACAATTATGACGTCAGTAGAAACGCATTTGTCTTCTCAACGTTGGCAATTCAACATCTAACTCGATAGTAGATGATATATTATTTTTCTTTAAATTACAAATTTTATGTTCTACGGCAAAATATATGGTCGTGGCTTTACCATCTGTTTTGTTCGGAATTAAAATTTTAATGCAAACCGAAAATTCTCATTCTTTATCCCGATCCTATAACTCTCTTGACGACGAATTTTCTTAAGCAATATGATATTGTTTTCATTTGTGAGTATAAATGGTCTCATCATTTTTCAAATTTCTAATTAAACCTTCACATTCGCATCTCTTTTTCGGGTTTGTTTCCTTCTAATGCAATAATCCCAGAAAGGGCAATCTAATATCGCGCAAACAGCAAATCTATCATTTGTTTCACATCTTAATTTTTGATGTAAGAAATAATTCTTGTTCCATTAAACTGTCAAGAAGGAAGAACAATTGTAATTTTTCATATTGTATTATGCTTCCATCTTTGATAATTGTACAAGCAGACGACATTTTCACCAGACGATACTTGCGGGTAAATTATATTACGCGCCATCAGTCAAATTCTTCAAAGTCAAGTATCTTTCGACGAGAAATTATTATTATATTGAATATAAAATTGATTCACTGTTTAAGAAAAAAAATTTGGAAAGGCATTATTTCAAATGTTTTCAGTACTTAAGAAATCAATATCAACAAATTACATTGGTTTTTAAGAACAATGAAGAAAATGCCAAGATCTACCAAAAAAAAAAATCAAAAAAGATTGAAATTTCTGGAATATTAAAATTGTACTTGATATTTAATAAAGTACAGATTATGTCAGTAAATTGTACATGGATCGAGTGTGACGACTGATTTCAGTAACACAGAATCATGTTGCTAATAAAATGAAAAACACAAACGCCACACTGTCGGAATCGTCCAATATACAAATCGTACACATATGCAAAATCGAAAACCCTATGTCATATTATAGGGAACAAATATATGTTGACACTTTAATCAAAAGTGGCGAAGTCAGAAACTACTTTTATGACCCCAAACCTCCCTTTCAGTAAAATGATGCGGGCACACATTGCATGACGTATATATCCTATCGACTATTCATATAACAGATAATTAGACAATATAGGTATGGTGTCTTTTTATATGAGATTTATTTGGATGATGCTAAGAAACAGGGGTACTGCGAGGCTCTGCCGAGTAGTCCTCCTGTATCGTGCCGAATACAAATAAATCTCATATAAAAAGACATCATACCTATATTGTTTTTATACTGCAATACAATATCTTTTCTCACTGTTTTCTATATATATTTTTTTTTAATTCGTATTCCCCGTCATGGGCCCCATTTGACAATCAACCACTGGCGTAGTAATCGAAGGATTATTAACAAACTTATTCTTGCGCAGTGCAACATAAACAGGCAGAAAAAGGATAATTATTGGTATTATTGCAATAAATTTTATCTAATTGACAACAGTAACAATAACAAATGCAACAAAAGATGATTACTTAACATGAAATTTATAAAAATCGGAAAACTATGACACTTCCGAAAGTAGTTCTAAAAAGGGGCGTGACCTAAATGCTTTATACAGGACATTGTCCAGTATAAAGCAAAAGTTTATACGACCCCCTTTATCAATGCTGTAAAGTTACCAATTGCAGTATAAATGATCATATATATGTTTTAATCATTGTACTTTCGTGACGCCATATTTCGTGGTATTTTGAAACTATTGGCGGTGTATAAAATATACACAACTTACATCGTTTAACAATCAGATTCTTCTATTTTGAGAAAAAGGTATAACACTGTAGCATTCCAGACTAATGATATTATCATAAATAATAATCTACTAATCTTATCGTTTTAGTTTTCTCTGTTGTGCTAAAACTGACCTCCACGATATAACTGAAATGTTGTTAAACACGCCACGTTAAACACCAAAAAAAAAACCAACAACCTCAAAACCCTGTTGTGTTGTCCTTTCTGCTTTGTTTGTCTCTAGATTGTCCATTCTTGATTGCCCCTTCGGTTTTCTCTAACGTTTAAGTAACTACAAGCATCGTTAGGCAGAAACGAACAATATTTTTGAAAATCTACAATTTGCCATGCCATTCCTTACTGTATCTGTTTAAATAAATGTTGCTGTTTTACGTAGCAAGCGCACAATGTATAATATATAAACTAGTGACAAGAATGAGTATATTAATATATTTAAGGTAAACTTATAACCTTCGTGCTGCTTTTTATTGCATAGTGTCCTTCGAGAATGACGGTCTGTTTGATTATTCAAGATGGAAGCTATTATAAAATATTAACTTCGACTTATCCAAGCGTACGTCTTATCCGAACGAGTTCGGGATAACGAGGTTCTTCTGTTATATAATTATTATATACTGTAAATGATCTATATAGAAACCGTATACAATGATTAAATATCAATGTGTAGGCATGTACTATAATGATGTTTAATCTATAACCATCAAGTTTAGTTTCCGAGGTATATTACTGAGCATGATTATGTTATATAATCATAAAGTGGATCTTGTCCATATTTTATTAATGTTTATATATTTATTTATAGAATATACGTGGGACTTTCATGTTTATTCTTTATTCATTACATATCACTCAGTGTATTCAAGTGCACCTTAAACCATTTATTAATGATTGATTCGTATTTATTTATGTCAACATATTATTGGTTTTTTGTATGGCAAATGGTTTTTACTCTGCAATTTATTTACTGAAAGAACCCTGTCCCCCGGGTTTATTATGGTTATTATAAAATCATTAATAGATGTCTGTCCCTGCGGTTATAAACTTTCAAATATGTTTTTTTTTTGTTCTAGTACTCAAAAATAACCAATCATAAAGTGTTCTAATTAGACCTATTTTGGAGTATTGAGTGCGAACAAGTGAATGATCTAGATGAAGACGAAAACGAGTTAAATTTTGATTTTGACAATATGCCTGAAGTCGATATGTTGTTGAATGGTTCGATAACGTAAGATGAGATTAAACGTGCCATTAATAATTTTAAGAATGGTAAGGCTAGTGGGGATGATGGTGTCTTAAATGAATATCTATAAAGCACTTTAAATGAATTAATGCCTATATATATAAAACTATTTAACATTACTTTTTGACTCTGGTAAGATTCCTGAAAATTGGAATATTGGCATTATGATTCCCATATTTAAGAACAAGGGTTCAAGGACAGACCCCAAATCTTATAGGGGTGTCACTTTGAATCCTTGTTTTAGTAAGACTTTCTCGTCAATTCTAAACAATAGATTGAATATATTTTCGGATACAATTAATCTTATTTCCGGATCGCAGGTTGGATTTCGCAAAGGGTTTTCCACGACTGATAATGTATTTGTACTATATGCATTGATTACTATATACTTCTCGTTGGGCAGAAAATTATTTTGCGCTTTTGTAGATTTTAAATCAGCATTTTATACAGTTTGGAGGACGGGTTTATGGCAAAAATTACAAAAATCGAATATTAAAGGCAAAATATTTAGTTATATAAAATATGTATCAGAATATCAAATCCTGCGTTAAACTCGGAAAAGATTGCTCTGATTTTTTTAACTGTGATATTGGGGTACGGCAATGGGAAAATCTGTCACATTTTTGTTTTCAATATTTTTAAATGATTTAGAGGAATATTTTATTGAAAATAATATAGATAGTCTCGAAAAGATATCAAGTATTTGTCAAGAGTCCTTGTTAGTATATATAAAACTGTTTCTGATATTATATGCTGATGATACCGTACTAATGTCTGAAACTCCGCAAGGTCTTCAAAAAACTTTGACAGCTTTTGAGAATTATTGTAATAACTGGAAGCTTAAGGTAAATACAAGTAAAACTAAAGTTGTTGTTTTCAGTAAGAGACGACTTAGATCAAATTTCATTTTTTAAATTTATGGTCAACCTATAGAAGTGCAAGATTCTTACTCATATCTTGGTGTTACTTTTAATTACAATGGAAATTTCAACACTGCCAGGAAAAAGTTGCTAGATCAGGCTCAAAAATCATTGTATGGCTTGTTTAGAAAAATACAAAATATTAGTATTCCAATAGATCTTCAACTGAAACTTTTTGATTCTCTTGTAACACCTATTTTACTTTATTCTGCAGAGGTTTGGGGTTTTGAAAAAAAGGGTAATATTGAAAAAATGCATTTACAGTTTTGCAAGAAAATAATAAAAGTTCGAAACAGCACTCCAAATTGTATGGTGTATGGGGAATTAGGGAGGCTGCCTTTGGAAATAATGGTAAAACAAAAACTGGTATTATTTTGGAACAGCATGTTATTCAATAATCAGAAATTGTCTTCTATCCTGTACTAACTTATGCTAAAATTGCACGAGAACAACCCCACAAAGTTTAAAAGATATCATACACGGAATCAATCATGGATGATTGTGGCTTAAGCTTTATGTGGAATGATCAAGTACCTATAGATAATTTTTTACTTAAGACTACTATCAGACAAAAACTGAGTGATCAATTCATCCAACATTGGTTTTCACAAATAAATAACACTTTCAGAGGTGAATTTTACTCATTATTTAAAAATGAATTCCAATTAGAATCTTATCTATTAAAATTAACACAAGATGAACGAATTAATATAACTAAATTCAGATGTTCAAACATTAAATTTCCAATTGAAACGGGGAGGTGGGCAGGTACTCCTAAAAAAAAATAGAACGTGTGATCTTTGTAAATCAGGTATTGGAAATGAATTTCACTTTTTATTTAAATGTGAACACCCTGAAATCAAAGAACTCAGACTTAAGTATATACCGACTTATTACACTACAAACTCCCAGTGAAAGTAAAATAAAAGGCATGCTATCTTTATGTCATGTGCAGATTATCAAAAAAATATTAAAATATCTTTAAGTATCAGTACTCACATTCTGAATATTGTATATGTAATCCGTGTATGCGAGATCGCAATTCAATGACCAAATTAAAAACGGTCACTGCCTTGCGATTGGTGTCCACGGATTACACGGGGTTCATGTTTTACAGATAGAACCATGGAACTGTATTTGTTTAAATTGTTTATGTAATCTATTGATTCATCCTTGCTGTCATTGATTTTGTGTATATTATGTAACTGTATTGTCCTCTTGTACACTTGGTGTGTCTGAGGTTAATAAAGTATGTGTCTTGTCTTGTCTTGTCTTGAGTTTTGTAGCCACAAGGCCTAATGTTTTAAGAAAGTTAAACATAATTTTGTAAGAACTAACATTTATTTGAGAACATATGTTGTATAATTTATGATCTGATGAGAGATGGAAATGATAACATTCTGGATTTGACATCTTTACTGAAAAAATGAAATCTAACATTAATGGCCGATAATATAATTAACAACAATAATACTAGCTGTTTCCCTTTCTAACATCAAATGAACGGGGGGAAACACAAACGGTAGAAGCAGACAGAAAGTTCTAACTTTGGACAGGCTGCAAATGTCGTGGGTTAAAATCAGTTAATGTGATCGCACTCCCCTTGAAAACTACATAGCCAGTGAAAACTACATAGCCAGTGAAAACAAACACACTGGTCTTAACAGCAAACTTGAATATACTCGCTTTTTGTAGACCATTTGAACATTTCCCAATTGATTCTAAAATTATATACCATACACGTTTTTATAAGAGTTATTTCCCTTTAAGGCGGACAAAAGGGTCTTCTTTCATGAAAAGTTCAATTAAGAATAGCATATGATTTTCCCATAACCTGAACAAATTTTAATGTTGTAACGACTTATATTTTAACTTTTATATTTCCTATTAAATTGTCCTACGTTTTATGTTTCATATTCAAATGTAAACAAATCATAAACCCATACTCAATTTCTCTGTTCTCTCCGATGCTCTTTCAAGGTTGCTTGGAACGGGTGCCGTTTTACCCATAGTAAGGGAAATAACTCCTTGTGTGTGAAAGTCCAATATTGAAATAGTAAATTGGAGTTTAATTCAATTAAGTTAAATTTAACATAGTTTAATTAAACAGTTAACACAATATTTACTATAACACAAAATTCTTTTGAAAGGTAGACCTACTAGTTTAATCATCTATATAAAAATCGAATGTTGTTATATCATGGCCTCAATGTTTGAATACGATTTGGGTAAAACTGGCGATGAATACTACATCAGATATTTAAATAAATGTTGCATTACATGGAATATACAAAAAAAAAATCACAATCCGGGTGAACAGAACAGAACAGCGCCAGTGGAACATAACATTAACAGTAATATAAACAAACGTTGTAAATTCGAATATCACGATAGGTGGCACTCATAGAGCAGGAGAAACTTGCCCCTTGGAGCACCTGACTTACTTCAATAATAGTCATTCTTGGGTATTATGAAATGGTAGAAGGTTGTCTCCCTTTAATATTGCTTACCCCTTTAATACAAATGTATAGTCACATGGTTAGTGTACCCGGTAAAGATTGCTATTATTTATGAATCTGTAAATATTGATATACATGTATATTGGAGCAACTGATTACACCCTCATCCCCGTATTTTGTGAGGTTTGAGTTGCTAAATCTTCAGTTTTCTGTGTAGTATTTTGCAGATCATTGTTTGTTTTGTTTTTGTTGTTGTTGTCCTTTTTCTTTTATTCACTGCATTGTCTGTTTAAATTATCTCTTGAAAAGTAGTTAACTATTCATCTTACACTGGTATTTCTGTACTTGGTTTTTCGATCATAGCACTGACGATAGGTGAAACCAAGGAAAGGGGACAGGTACATTCAAAATAAGGTGTAAGCGTATTTTGGAGCTTATTGTCACATCTAGTATTTTTTCAAAATTATTGTCATGACGTTTATGATATTATTAAAACTAACTTGTCTATTGGAAATATGTAAGCATCAAATGAAAGGATGAATGATGTCGATTTACAAATTCTCAGGTAAAAATACAGGTAAATTAGAGTTAATCCCCGTTGTACACAAAAAGCTAAAGTTAACACATATTTAACAAACTTCTGAACACAGAGGTCGAAGTTATCTTGGAAATACAGCTTACCTTTATCACTGTCGTCAAAGAGCTCCGATCGAAAATGTTTCGTCAACATCCGGGATATTATAAAGCGGTATTTTTAAAGAAGACACAGACGATTATCCTAAGTTTTTATGAATATACTGTATATATAATGTTTTGAATTATGATGCTTTATGATTGTTATTATTATTATTGTCATTTTTTTGTCCAAAAATCATTACTTTATGCAGTGTAAAATTATATCTTTTCTAAAAGTTATAAGGAATCCGGAATCAAAATCATTACAATCAATTGAAATATCGCTATATCTTGCATTTACGAATGAATGAAATGTTGCTAAAAAACGAAAAAATTATTAATGAATGATTTATTTTACTTAAAGATATTATTTTGTTGAAGAAAAGTCAATTAGTAACTAGTTATAGCCTAAAGCTTGATGTCAACAGATGTTTTTGAAATCCGGCTTTGTCAAATTGTAACCAGGTATAGAAACCGGTTGTGTCATTTATAAGAACTGGATTTGTCAGAATGTAAATACGACTGATCGTATCATTACTGATCATTATATTGCAATTTAACAATAGTTATGATTAGGAAATATCTCAAAAGTTATAAATACTGATCCATAGTATGAATATTCGCCATGGCTCCTAATTTCAGCTACTTTATACAATAAAAATAATCGTTATTTCTATGTTAAATTGCTACTGTCGCGAACACTTGATTTTTTTATGCTTTTTGTGGCACTGACATCACGGCTAACACTCAATACTCTACATTCAATTGCCATCGCTGTCTAGGCGCATCAATTGAGTAGTGGGAGATTCTTTTTATAATACAATATTTGAATTTTATACTCATTGATAACGAAGTAACATGTGGAAATAACTTCATGGAAACGATATTTAAATTTCTTCACAGTATAATGTTTACATAAACGTTATAGATATGCAAATATAACAAAGGCTGTAGTATAGAATTCCTTTCCGCACGAACTATTTTGGAAGTTAGTATATATATAAAGAAAATTTTAGGTGTACTCGATTAATGCGACGTTCGTTACAGATTTTAATACAACAGTTCGTTATTTGGATGTTATAGTTATTTGAAAAATATAAAATCTAAATCTCTATTCCGATAGAAGCGATATCCAATGAATGAATTCGTTTAATGTCTACGTTACCGTTTGAAGTTTACAGACATCGTTGCGATGAAAGACTTAACTGACTTCAAAGACATCAGACATCTAACAGAAGTCTTGAGAAGAGCTTGAAGATACCAAAGGGTAATCAGAATCCGTATATCGAAGAACAGACAAAACAATAGCCAAAAGAAAAAAGGACAAACAACGATCTACAAAACATACACATAAAACTAAAGATCGAGTAACGCGAACCCCACTAAAAACCGGGGGTAAACTCAGGTTCTCCGGAAGGGTAAGGTTTATCGAACTCTTGATGATTCAATCTTAGCCCGGTTCTGGCCCTGATGCAATTAAGAAATAATTCATGGCAGGCATAGAGTTGTGCAAATTTACACATGGGCTGGACCTTTATATTCGAATTTTACCCCGAGCGAAAGCGAGGGGTAAAATCTAAGAATATAAAGGCCCAGCCCATATGTAAATTTGCACAGCTCTATTCCTGCCATGAATTATTTCGATTCTAATAGGACAAATACGGTAATTGTTTTAACCATTCGTGAACTGTATACACACGGCATTTGGTGGCTGTTCCATTTACCCCCTTCGGAAATTTTGAATTGATTTTGAATTATTTGTATTTGAACGAGATATTTTAAAACAAAGATATGGATGTTAACATGAAAAACATATTTATTGTGTATTTTCCAACATAGATTCGATTGAACAATTCCTGCGTAAAATTATTTAAAAAAAAGTCGGAGTTCATTCGTTCATCATTTCGAGCGCTAACAAGATGGTGGAGCGGAGTTGTCAAACATAATATCGTACACTTGAACAGTTGTTAATAATCGACAATTATTGTTAGATATGAAATTAAAAAAAATAAATGCCAATGAAAAAAAAGCTTGTATTGTTGACATAAGAAAAAATTCCGGAAAAAATACTTAAGACAACCATCTATCGACTTTGACTTTTGTAATATATCGTCATCCTGTGACGTTGTTTGCAAGGGACGCTGATTGACACAAGCTGGTTACTGAATTATTTTACGATTTTGTGAGCATTTTACTTGTTTGAGTGGCAAAATTCAAAATGCCATCAAATTGGAAAATATCAGTAACTTAATTACATCACCGTTTAGTTATCAATGTATACGTAGGAAAACAAGATTAGTGCATTTTGTTATTCATGGCCGACACATATCAATGGAATGTATGTGTGCGTACTGGGGATCCCCAAATGTAAATTTTCAAAACAAATGATGAAAAAATACTTAGTTACAGAATATTTATTTATAACTGAAGGGGAATTTTTATTTTAAGGACTTTAAAAATACGCTATATGCCGATGTTTTGTTTGTTTACACTCGGTCGTCACGGTAATTTCACAGCGGGAGTCACATGGAACAGCCAGATTTGTTGTGTACTGCACTTGCGCTAAATATAGAGTTGTTGAGTATTATCGTGTGTGCCGTTTTATAGACGTCATATTAGAATGTATATTGTCATTAAGCGTCACGATGGCTCTCAAGTCATGTCTTTAAAAAACTGGCTGAAGACGGGTTCGTTGAAAAAAAGTCAGGAGATGGTAAGCATAACTTTAAAGTTCCAAAACTTTAGAGGAATTTCGGTGTCTTATGTTGTTTGGTCCATAGAAATGTCTTTAACTGAAATTCAGCTTGGCCCATATTTGTTACGGTAATTTAGTCCAATTTATTTTTAAGTAAAAAATTTCGATGGCGTTTACGCTATATAAGCTGTCATTAAAGCTGCCAAGTTCAGTGGCGGATCCAGAATGTTCAAAAAGGAGACCCGGACTCGATTTAAAAAAAACAAAAATCTATATATTTTGCAAGTTGACAATACAAAGAAGGTTTTTGGTTCCTAAAGGGGGACGGAGCCCCTTGTCCCACCCTTGGATCCTCCCCTGAAGTTCTTCTGAATTATTTCATATAACTAAATAAATGGATTATGGAAGATTTTAAAATATACATATTAGTTATAATTATACAAAAATCATTTCTGTGCAGCTTAGGGGAAATATCTTTAATTTATAATTTACATATAGAAAAAAATGTGGTATTTGTTTATTTTTTTTCAAATCCAATGCAGTGTCCTTTCGATGTTTTGTAGACAATTCTGGTGTTCTATCTACAAAAGAACAGCTGGTCGATGAAAGTCTTGGAGAGGCGTTCTTAGGTGGTCCTCAGACCCCTCCCTCCGTTCGGTGATTAAGTGTTTTTGCCTCATTTAAAGAAGAGTCTAGTTACGGCCATGTTGATATATGTTTATAATAAATGCTATGCGATCTTGTAACGAACGCACAATCCTACACTGTGTCGAGTCTTATTTGTATTACATTATTTTAGTTAATTAAAAAAAAAAATTCTGAGGAAGAAAATAAATAGACAATATAAATACATTGTCGAAAATATAAAATTTATATATATGAGGTTTGACGAGTTTTTCTTACCTGCTTCGCAGCGAGTGGAAATGTATTTTTTTATTTTCCGACAATATACGTATATTGTGTCTATCGTGGTATGTCAAAAGCCCCAAAGAAACTGCCAAATTGTCTAAAAAGAGCAGAAACAAGCGTCGTTTTTATCGTTTTTGATTGTGTCCTCTATGAAGTCCGCGCTTATAAGCTTATAAGCATAAATGCTGTTACTGTTTCTAACCGTCGCTCAACATGAATAAGGTACCAGAAAACTATATCTTGGTCAATAACCAAATATAGCAAAAATAGAACAAGTGCAGGATAAAAAAAAGCAATAACGGGACGGCGATGAAATACTATTAAAACATCTTGTTTCAATCTTAATCAAAATGTCTTATTGTCCATCAATATATTATTTGAAAACAAAAATTAATCCAAAACAATAAGAGTTACTTGATATCTATATAAGATGATGTTTTCACATCGACATCGTACACATCTAATAATGGGTGAAAAAGTTTCCGGTTTTGTATGATTCCACATCATTTTTATAGAATTCAGATCTTTTGTTTTAAATAACAAAATTTTCAAAATAAATAGCACAACATGATGTTAATGGAATACTCGCGGCATATAAATAGCGTCATTTCACTTAAAAATGTTGAAAAGATACCTCAGAACTTGAAAACATTGTGAATATGGCGTACATTTTGCCCCTTTTTCCACTTCTGAAAAAATTTTCAGGCATTAAAATACAACTTATGAGCATATAGACAGTGAAAGTTCCTACTTTTGATCAAACATTCTTTGAATATTGCAATAATCCAACTGCATGGCAAAAAAAGAAAACATTACAAATTCCATAAACAATTATGACCATTCTGTCGAATGCCAATTCTGCACAAACCGTTTTGTATTTCTTTCTTTTAATGTTATATAAAGCATCCACATGTAAAATATTTTGACTATGTGCTGTTGGTTTTTTCACAAGTTTTATTCATTTAAGACAAATTTGTGTTTTTTCCCTTCTTTTTATCAATTTGCAAGTCAAACACACCCTTGGCAAGTGTTATAATGAACCTTAAATAAATTATAAAAAGGAAACATAATTGTGAGATTGAGCTTTTTATGCTATTCTTTCAATTTTGTACATTGACAAAACCGAGTCTACTTAAATACAATTTTCGGGACTCAGCCGGAAAGTAAAGGTTGACAAAGCCGGAACGAATGTACGTAAATAAGCATTATGTTTTTCACTGTAGTAAGTCTAAAATTATGCATGGTAGCACGCCAGTGCAAACTATCATTTATCTAAGCATTACAAAGGGTTTGTGTACTTTAATTACACATATAGACTACTTTTTATAGCTTTATTTGATGATTTCAATCTCATTATTAGCATTTGTCATTGTTTATGTCCATCATTTTATCCATATCTGAGTAATCGATGAAGTTAACCACAGGAACATATAGGTAAAAACAAACAAAAATAATCGACCGATAACGACATCTTCTAGATTCAAGATATAATAATACTATATGATTATAATACTTATCATTTTTCATGTAATAATATACAATTACTGCACTTGAACGAGATCAATATGAGGCTTTATGGAGCAGAGTACAACAATATTGAACGAGGCGAATGCCGAGTTCAATATTGTTGTACTCTGCTCCATAAAACCTCATATTGATCAAGTTCAAGTGTAGTAATTGTTTTATTACATACGGCTCTATTTTACTCTTAATTTTGAAATTTTATGAAAACTATGAAATTTTTGAAACTTTTTGAAAATTTTATCATTTTGAATTTTTTTGAAATAGTATGAAATTTTTGAAAATTTTGAATTTTTAAAAAAAAAATGAAATTTTCAAATTTTAAAAAAAAAAATTAAATTTTCAAATTTGTTAAAAAAAATTGAACTTTAAATTTTTATTTTTTTTTATTTTATGATTTTCAAATTTTATGAAATTTTCTAACATTGATTAGCAAAAAGCAATTTCTGTGCAATACAAAACCATATTGCACTCTCGTGCCACGTAATTTCATTCATTGATTTTGCACGAGAGTGCAATATGATTATTTATTGCACAGAAATTGCTTTTTGCTAATCAATATGCTAGAAAATGGAATGTCACGTGTATTGCTTCTGGCCAATAGAAAAACAGTAAAATAGAGCCTTATGTAATAAATACGAATATTAATAGCAAAAACAAAGCAATTTTTTGTCGTATAGCCGTTAGCTCTCTTATGCACACTTGTTTCTACTTCTTTTTCGATAGTTCTTTATATGAGTGACAAAAATACAACAGAGAATACTTAGTTCTGGCAAATATGTATATTACAGCTAACAGCATCGGTGGTGAAATGGTTAGCTTCAAGTGAGGTAGATTGTGGAACATATCATCGATGGTGAAATGGTTAGCTTCAAGTGAGGTAGATCGTGGAACATATCATCGGTGTTGAAATGGGTAGCTTCAAGTGAGGTAGATCGTGGAACATATCATCGGTGGTGAAATGGTTAGCTTCAAGTGAGGTAGATCGTGGAACATATCATCGGTGGTGAAATGGTTAGCTTCAAGTGAGGTAGATCGTGGAACATATCATCGGTGGTGAAATGGTTAGCTTCAAGTGAGGTAGATCGTGGAACATATCATCAGTGGTGAAATGGTTAGCTTCAAGTGAGGTGGATCGTGGAACATATCATCGGTGGTGAAACGATTAGCTTCAAGTGAGGTAGATTGTGGAACATATCATCGGTGGTGAAATGGTTAGCTTCGAGTGAGGTGGATCGTGGAACATTTCATCGGTGGTGAAATGGTTAGCTTCAAGTGAGGTAGATCGCGGAACATATCATCGGTGGTGAAATGGTTAGCTTCAAGTGAGGTAGATCGTGGAACATATCATCGGTGGTGAAATGGTTAGCTTCAAGTGAGGTAGATCATGGAACATATCATCGGTGGTGAAATGGTTAGCTTCAAGTCAGGTAGATTCATGGAACATATCATCGGTGGTGAAATGGTTAGCTTCAAGTGAGGTATATCGTGGAACATATCATCGGTGGTGAAATAGTTAGCTTCAAGTGAGGTAGATCGTGGAACATATCATTGGTGGTGAAATGGTTAGCTTCAAGTGAGGTAGATCGTGGAACATATCGGTGGGGAAATGGTTAGCTTCAAGTGAGGTAGATCATGGAACATATCATCGGTGGTGAAATGGGTAGCTTCAAGTAAGGTAGATGGTGGAACATATCATCGGTGGTGAAATGGTTAGCTTCAAGTGAGGTAGATCGTGGAGCATATCATCGGTGGTGAAATGGTTAGCTTCAAGTGAGGTAGATCGTGGAACATATCATCGGTGGTGAAATGGCTAGCTTCAAGTGAGGTAGATCGTGGAACATATCATCAGTGGTGAAATGGTTAGCTTCAAGTGAGGTGGATCGTGGAACATATCATCGGTGGTGAAATGGTTAGCTTCAAGTGAGGTAGATCGCGGAACATATCATCGGTGGTGAAATGGTTAGCTTCAAGTGAGGTAGATCGTGGAACATATCATCGTGGTGAAATGGTTAGCTTCAAGTGAGGTAGATCATGGAACATATCATCGGTGGTGAAATGGTTAGCTTCAAGTGAGGTAGATTCGTAGAACATATCATCGGTGGTGAAATGGTTAGCTTCAAGTGAGGTAGATCGTGGAACATATCATCGGTGGTGAAATGGTTAGCTTCAAGTGAGGTAGATCGTGGAACATATCATCGGTGGTGAAATGGTTAGCTTCAAGTGAGGTAGATCGTGGAACATATCATCGGTGGTGAAATGGTTAGCTTCAAGTGAGGTAGATCGTTAAACATATCATCGGTGGTGAAATGGTTAGCTTCAAGTGAGGTAGATCGTGGAACATATCATCGGTGGTGAAATGGTTAGCTTCAAGTGAGGTAGATCGTGGAACATATCATCGGTGTTGAAATGGGTAGCTTCAAGTGAGGTAGATCGTGGAACATATCATCGGTGGTGAAATGGTTAGCTTCAAGTGAGGTAGATCGTGGAACATATCATCAGTGGTGAAATGGTTAGCTTCAAGTGAGGTGGATCGTGGAACATATCATCGGTGGTGAAACGATTAGCTTCAAGTGAGGTAGATTGTGGAACATATCATCGGTGGTGAAATGGTTAGCTTCGAGTGAGGTGGATCGTGGAACATATCATCGGTGGTGAAATGGTTAGCTTCAAGTGAGGTAGATCGCGGAACATATCATCGGTGGTGAAATGGTTAGCTTCAAGTGAGGTAGATCGTGGAACATATCATCGGTGGTGAAATGGTTAGCTTCAAGTGAGGTAGATCATGGAACATATCATCGGTGGTGAAATGGTTAGCTTCAAGTGAGGTAGATTCATGGAACATATCATCGGTGGTGAAATGGTTAGCTTCAAGTGAGGTAGATCGTGGAACATATCATCGGTGGTGAAATAGTTAGCTTCAAGTGAGGTAGATCGTGGAACATATCATTGGTGGTGAAATGGTTAGCTTCAAGTGAGGTAGATCGTGGAACATATCGGTGGGGAAATGGTTAGCTTCAAGTGAGGTAGATCGTGGAACATATCATCGGTGGTGAAATGGGTAGCTTCAAGTGAGGTAGATCGTGGAACATATCATCGGTGGTGAAATGGTTAGCTTCAAGTGAGGTATATCGTGGAACATATCATCGGTGGTGAAATGGTTAGCTTCAAGTGAGGTAGATCGTGGAACATATCATCGGTGTTGAAATGGCTAGCTTCAAGTGAGGTAGATCGTGGAACATATCATCAGTGGTGAAATGGTTAGCTTCAAGTGAGGTGGATCGTGGAACCTATCATCGGTGGTGAAATGGTTAGCTTCAAGTGAGGTAGATTGTGGAACATATCATCGGTGGTGAAATGTTTAGCTTCAAGTGAGGTGGATCGTGGAACATATCATCGGTGGTGAAATGGTTAGCTTCAAGTGAGGTAGATCGCGGAACATATCATCGGTGGTGAAATGGTTAGCTTCAAGTGAGGTAGATCGTGGAACATATCATCGTGGTGAAATGGTTAGCTTCAAGTGAGGTAGATCATGGAACATATCATCGGTGGTGAAATGGTTAGCTTCAAGTGAGGTAGATTCGTAGAACATATCATCGGTGGTGAAATGGTTAGCTTCAAGTGAGGTAGATCGTGGAACATATCATCGGTGGTGAAATGGTTAGCTTCAAGTGAGGTAGATCGTGGAACATATCATCGGTGGTGAAATGGTTAGCTTCAAGTGAGGTAGATCGTGGAACATATCATCGGTGGTGAAATGGTTAGCTTCAAGTGAGGTAGATCGTTAAACATATCATCGGTGGTGAAATGGTTAGCTTCAAGTGAGGTAGATCGTGGAACATATCATCGGTGGTGAAATGGTTAGCTTCAAGTGAGGTAGATCGTGGAACATATCATCGGTGTTGAAATGGGTAGCTTCAAGTGAGGTAGATCGTGGAACATATCATCGGTGGTGAAATGGTTAGCTTCAAGTGAGGTAGATCGTGGAACATATCATCAGTGGTGAAATGGTTAGCTTCAAGTGAGGTGGATCGTGGAACATATCATCGGTGGTGAAACGATTAGCTTCAAGTGAGGTAGATTGTGGAACATATCATCGGTGGTGAAATGGTTAGCTTCGAGTGAGGTGGATCGTGGAACATATCATCGGTGGTGAAATGGTTAGCTTCAAG
This sequence comes from Bathymodiolus septemdierum, assembly GCA_963383655.1. Lineage (NCBI taxonomy): Eukaryota > Metazoa > Mollusca > Bivalvia > Mytilida > Modiolidae > Bathymodiolus > Bathymodiolus septemdierum. Next base: position 70,000,010 of record OY726521.1, on the reverse strand, counting down.
TGAGGTAGATCGCGGAACATATCATCGGTGGTGAAATGGTTAGCTTCAAGTGAGGTAGATCGTGGAACATATCATCGGTGGTGAAATGGTTAGCTTCAAGTGAGGTAGATCATGGAACATATCATCGGTGGTGAAATGGTTAGCTTCAAGTGAGGTAGATTCATGGAACATATCATCGGTGGTGAAATGGTTAGCTTCAAGTGAGGTAGATCGTGGAACATATCATCGGTGGTGAAATAGTTAGCTTCAAGTGAGGTAGATCGTGGAACATATCATTGGTGGTGAAATGGTTAGCTTCAAGTGAGGTAGATCGTGGAACATATCGGTGGGGAAATGGTTAGCTTCAAGTGAGGTAGATCGTGGAACATATCATCGGTGGTGAAATGGGTAGCTTCAAGTGAGGTAGATCGTGGAACATATCATCGGTGGTGAAATGGTTAGCTTCAAGTGAGGTATATCGTGGAACATATCATCGGTGGTGAAATGGTTAGCTTCAAGTGAGGTAGATCGTGGAACATATCATCGGTGTTGAAATGGCTAGCTTCAAGTGAGGTAGATCGTGGAACATATCATCAGTGGTGAAATGGTTAGCTTCAAGTGAGGTGGATCGTGGAACCTATCATCGGTGGTGAAATGGTTAGCTTCAAGTGAGGTAGATTGTGGAACATATCATCGGTGGTGAAATGTTTAGCTTCAAGTGAGGTGGATCGTGGAACATATCATCGGTGGTGAAATGGTTAGCTTCAAGTGAGGTAGATCGCGGAACATATCATCGGTGGTGAAATGGTTAGCTTCAAGTGAGGTAGATCGTGGAACATATCATTGTGGTGAAATGGTTAGCTTCAAGTGAGGTAGATCATGGAACATATCATCGGTGGTGAAATGGTTAGCTTTAAGTGAGGTAGATTCGTAGAACATATCATCGGTGGTGAAATGGTTAGCTTCCAGTGAGGTAGATCGTGGAACATATCATCGTGGTGAAATGGTTAGCTTCAAGTGAGGTAGATCGTGGAACATATCATCGGTGGTGAAATGGTTAGCTTCAAGTGAGGTAGATCGTGGAACATATCATCGGTGGTGAAATGGTTAGCTTCAAGTGAGGTAGATCGTGGAACATATCATCGGTGGTGAAATGGTTAGCTTCAAGTGAGGTAGATCGTGGAACATATCATCGGTGGTGAAATGGTTAGCTTCAAGTGAGGTAGATCGTGGAACATATCATCGGTGGTGAAATGGTTAGCTTCAACTGAGGTAGATCGTGGAACATATCATCGGTGGTGAAATGGTTAGCTTCAAGTGAGGTGGATCGTGGAACATATCATCGGTGGTGAAATGGTTAGCTTCAAGTGAGGTAGATCATGGAACATATCATCGGTGGTGAAATGATTAGCTTCAAGTGAGGTAGATTCGTGGAACATATCATCGGTGGTGAAATGGTTAGCTTCAAGTGAGGTAGATCGTGGAACATATCATCGGTGGTGAAATGGTTAGCTTCAAGTGAGGTAGATCGTGGAACATATCATCGGTGGTGAAATGGTTATCTTCAAGTGAGGTAGATCGTGGAACGTATCATCGGTGGTGAAATAGTTAGCTTCAAGTGAGGTAGATCGTGGAACATATCATCGGTGGTGAAATGGTTAGCTTCAAGTGAGGTAGATCGTGGAACATATCATCGGTGGTGAAATGGTTAGCTTCAAGTGAGGTAGATCGTGGAACATATCATCGGTGGTGAAATGGTTAGTTTCAAGTGAGGTAGATCGTGGAGCATATCATCGGTGGTGAAATAGTTAGCTTCAAGTGAGGTAGATCGTGGAACATATCATCGGTGGTGAAATGGTTCGTTTCAAGTGAGGTAGATCGTGGAGCATATCATCGGTGGTGAAATAGTTAGCCTCAAGTGAGGTAGATCGTGGAACATATCATCGGTGGTGAAATGGTTAGCTTCAATTGAGGTAGATCGTGGAACATATCCCCGGTCGGGTCAAAGCAAAAACTATCAAATTGGTATTTGCTGTTTCTCCGCTAAAGCACTCGGCATTAAGGACTAAGAGCAAAGACTGGTTGCTTTTTAATCAAAATATTGTGTTCAAATGGAACAACATGTCTACCCGTGAATTTTTGTTTCAGTGAGCTAGAATAAAACAAATCCAACTAGTACAAAACAAACATCATCATCGTCGTGTCATCAAAAATTAATTCAACCACATGAATGGTGTAATGATTAGCGTACTCGTCTCGAGTGCTTGTAGATTGTTGGTTCGATTCCCAGTCGGGTCAAACCAACGACTAACATTGGCGTTTGCTGCTCTTCCGCTCGCCTCATTAAAGAATAAGAGCCTGTTTGGATCTGAATCTGGATAACGTCGAGTTAAGCAACAGGTTGTTTCAGTAAGTTAGCACTATTATAATCTGACCCGTGTTGGTCTAGTACAAAGCAGACATCAGTATCATCTCATCAAAACATAACTTGTTCTCGACATAATAAGAATTTTCACTTGCTGTTAAGCAAAAATCATCCACTCACTCACTCACGACTGTAAATATATTGACAACCTATTTATTCTTGAGATGAATAAATAATAAAAACAATTGTATTATTAATAGATTTAGCATCAATCGGTCATGCATGAAATCAACAATTGTAAGCAATCATCAATCTGTTATAATAAGATAAGACATTTATATTTTTCAATGAGATGATGATGAGGTCCGCCTTGTACCAGACAAACAGTTAGTTGAATCTTTAAGCTCACGAAAATAACAGTCCACGAAAATACATGTCGCCCCACTCGGGCACATTATCCTGATTCTGAGTCAACCAGTCTTTGCTCTTTCTCCTTAATATGGGAAAGCAACACATACTAATTGTATAGTCTTTGGTTTGACCCGATTGAGGTTCGAACCTACAATCTACCGCGAGGTGAGCACGCTAACCATTACACCACCGATGTTGTTAATTGTAATCATGAATATTGACAATGGTAATAACCATAACCTATATATGTCAACTAAGAAAAGTTTGAAGATGTCAGAAGCCTTTATCTAAGGACTGACAATACAATGACCAAAAGAAAAAAGACAAAAAGAAAAACAATGATCTATAAAACACAACACAGAAAACTAATTATTGAGCAACGCGAATCTCACTAAAACTGGCAATGAACTCAGGTGCTTCGGAATGGACAGCAGTTCCTGCCCCACTAGTGGTACTGTGGAACTGTAAAACGACACGAAAAGTATTGATTTAGAAATCGTGTTGGACACCAACATATACGTAAATAAATACAAATAACATACAGAAAACATGAAGCCCCTACAAAACAAATGGTAGTAACACAAATTCAATAGATCATTATTGCTATATAAAAATAAAAACGTTGTTATCATATTGCGCACGGCACGTTTCTGGAATAACCTTCATCAGGCACGCTCAAAGTCAAAATATAGGAAAGACAAATAATCTTAAAGTGTTTGGGAGCACGAAAACCAAAGGATCTAAACAGTATAACTAAAATCTGTTAGGGCCACCTATGTCTGAGGGGGAGAACCTTACTTTTAAATACAAATTACATGATTTTTAGGAACTGCAAATTTCGATAAAATATTACAGTTTTTAGATACATACAATCATATTTGTACATATTTACTTGTATTTCTATAGATGGTTTCCAGTGAATCAAGGATTCGTAGCGGCTAAGTTGAAGCCATCACTTCGAAAGTGTTACAATCACCACCATGCCTTCGTTAATCGTTACAGAATATCTGTATCACCAAATGACCTCAGATATACTCCATTTGTTGTTATCACAATCCCGCCTTTTCCTCTTACCGGATATTTAACTGGAGTATCACGACGTGTGTCAAAAGTAGATCAGGAACTGTCTACTCTTCCGGAACACCACAGTTTTTGTGGGGTTCGATTTGCTCAATCTTAAGTTTTCTGTGAAGTAGTTTGAAGACCACTATTTATCTTTTGCCTTTTTGTTTTGACCATTGCATTGTCTATCCTTCAAAGTACGATTTCTGAACTGTGAGTTAATTCGAATAAGTTCTGGTTTCATTCCTGTCTTTCGTGTGACGTAGCACCTAGAACTTTTCATCTTGTAGAAAACTGCAAAGATTGATAGCAGATAGTTTATGTCTCTATTTTCTTGCTAAACATCAATAATTTAATTCTAGGCACATATTTCAGACTGACACTCGACACCAGCAGGTCCTATTTAACAAACACCTTAACATCGGCCTCGCTAATGTCAAAGTTCTAGTAATCATATTCATGCTTTAAACATGACTTGTTTACACCCTGGTAATGCTTACGCCTAAATATGACGACTGTCATTTTCAGGTTAATCAGTTCCTTTGTGACCGGAAAAACCATTAGTCAGAAAAATTGATATTGTCTTCAGTGTAAATTATAACCCATCAAAAGCATATTGTTTTGTTATTGAAGATAATTTCAATTTCCGCGATCAATTGAAGTTGTTTTGCCATCTACTGGTCGAACAGTTGTACTAAGTACATTTTTCGTTTTGTAATGCGTTCAAAAAGTTCATTCCATCAGTTAAAAATAATCCCTGTAATTATGTGCATAGTTTTTTTTTCCTCCTCAATATTTTAATATCATCGCTGTATGGTATTTCTATCTAATAATGTTATTTGCTTAAGCTTCGGGATGACATCACCCATTTGCTGCGAACTATTTGAACATCGCGCATCCCTTTGCTGAGATGCTGTAATGTACCCCAGCTGACCTTTGTTTATTGCAATGCAGACAAATATTATTTAATACAATTTACCCTTTACACCGAATGAAAATGTTCACTATAAACTGTGTTTCCTGCTCAGTGGCTTCGCTTGATAAAATGATAGAAGGCAATGCGTACATATTTCTAATATCAATAACTGCCTTTTATGTGAATATTTTAATATTGCTTTTCAATTTATAGTTTACGAGATAGATAGTCCTAATGTCGGAAATATTGGCTCAATAAAGTTATTCAATTGCATTCTCTCTACCTTATTTCTTCCGGAGAATATTTGAAGCGAAAGTCTCAATATAAAAATATAAAAGTATCTAATAATTGAATTTTTATAATAAATAGATAAATTAATCACGAATATTAAAGCTAACATGGCATGCCGTGAAGTATTAATCTGATGTTCAATTCAAATCTATTTCGTTAGAAATGCTATATTAAAATGGATTTATTGAAAGAAAATATGGATACATACAGCGTGTATTATATTACTCTAAGCTTTTTATTGAAAATATGAACTTCTTTCTGTAAAAATCAACAGTTTTAGGCCTTTTTCATTAAAATACCAATAGTTCATGTTAGTTCGTTACGTTGTGATGTTCTAATTGTTTTCAGTTCAAATCGCTGTTCCAATAATCCAAATTAACTATAATTTAACAATTAGCGAATGTCAAAAATGTATAGCATTATCTTTGTTGGAATTATATTTTGTTTAAAGCTTTGAGTGTGATTATTTTCGTCGTAGAAATTTATTGTAAATATGGAATCTCTACGAAAAAAGACTATTGTGTGTTGTTTTTTTCTCTTCCTTAGAAAGGTAGTACAGTTCATTTAGTCCAGTGTTTTGTCATTATTTTCCAACCATGTCATACCAAGAAAGAAACAAAAATGGTAAAATATATATATATGTTACAGTCAATGTGTCAAACCAGTCATTTGGCCAAATGACGGAAATTTTCAGTCATTTGGTCAAATGCCTCTGACCACTAGTCATTTGGCCAAATGCCTAAAATTTCCAGTCATTTGATCAAATGACTGAAAATTAGTGCCCTCAGTTTGACAGATTGCCTGATAGGGAATTTTCAATTCAGTCAATATGTCAAATATTGTAAAAAAAACTTGTTTTTGTTTCTTTTTTTCATGTTTTGTTTGTCTATAATTTGACAGATTGCCTGAATGGGAATTTATTTCAGTCATTATGTCAAATATTGTAAACATTTTTTTGTTTTTGCTTTGTACTAATCAGCCTGTGTCCTTAAAGCAACACTAAGATTACACTTTGTGAACAGTTCTTACAACTGTTTATTTTACATCTTCTTTGAACCTTTCTGTCTTTGTTTTGTACTAATCAGCCTGTGTCCTTAAAGCAACACTAAGATTACACTTCTTTGAACATCCAAATCCCTTGGCCTATAAATATTTGGGCCATTATGGTTCAGGTATCAGTTGTCAGTATGGAGCTTTCAGTAGAAGATACGTTCAAAAATGAGTTATATAAGAAATATGAATCTCTGAAAAAGGTACTTATACCAAAATCAGAGTACTTTTTGTTGATAAATGAACTGAAGCATTTAAATGAACAAAATCAGAGTACTTTTTGTTGATAAATGAACTGAAGCATTTAAATGAACAATCATCAGTTAAGTCACACCAAGGTTATTATCTTCTGTCCAAGTATGAGATTCTTCAGTGTGGTGATGTTGAGAAGTTGATAAGACGTCGCAAATCCAACGATGACCCGATACAGTATTACATGTATTTGATTATTCATTTTTTGCTATAATAAACATAAATACAGATGAAACATAGTTTAGTTATTAGAAAACACCCAAGAAATACCCTTTAGTCATTTGGCCAAATGACTGGAGGTCAGTTTCAGTCATTTGGCCAAATGTCGTTGAATGATTGGAAATTTTAGGCATTTGACCAAATGACTGGCGGTCAGAGGCATTTGACCAAATGACTGAAAATTTCAGTCATTTGGCCAAATGACTGGTTTGACACATTGACTGTAACATATATACATGTATATATATATTTACAGATGTATATACATGATCGATTCTAGACTCTCGATTAAAATTCAAGAAAAATGGAAAAAAGAAGAAAAAAGAAAGACAGGAAAAGAAAGAAAGAAAGAAAAAAAAGAAGAAAAAAGAAGCATAAGTATTATTTATTTAATCAATACATTACACCATGTCTGTCACGTTTACCACGTGACCATTCTTGCACATGTGCAAAAAATACAAAAGTACATTATCTAATTATTTATAAGTTTAACAAGAATGTTATTTGTTAGAAATTATATATTCTTTAATATTAAGATATAAACTCTAGGATTATTAAGAAAATTTAATCTGTTTATATTTCCTTACATGTATGTATATACAGATCCTTTACAATGCAGTCACGTTAAAACCTACTCTTCAGCCTAGACTATAACCATGTCAGGTTGACCGTATTTTGACATATTTACAGAATATAGCCAGACAGTTTCATTAATAATTAATATAGAACATATTATTTGACAGTTATACTGATGTTTAATCAGAAATTACACCGAAAAAAATAATTTTCTGTCTCACATTAACATATAATACAACTATAACACGAAAACTTTGTGCGATAACAAGGTATTTTCAGTCAGGTACGTAGTTTCACCTGAGACTAATTAACAAAATCACATATTATTTCATATTTATTTAACATGGAATGTGTTTAATATTACGAGGACCACCTCGCACGTTTTTTTCCTAACAGATCGTATACAATTGGATGAATAAATGAAACACTGACTGTATAACTATAGGAACCAAAAATTAAAAACGATGTTTGGCAACATAAATAGTGCCATTATTAATTTAATACACAATAGCGGACTATATATTTTAGCTCTATCAATAAAACTGAACGTCAAGATATAACTGGAATATTTTTGAAGGTGACGTTAAACACCATAACAATAAACTTTAAAATTGGCGTTAAAAACCATCGCCATAACCCTTGAAAGTGGCGCTAAACACCTCAACCCTAACCCTTGAGAGTGACATTAAACACCTCAACCCTAACCCTTGAGAGTGGCATTAAACACCTCAACCCTAACCCTTGAGAGTGACATTAAACACCTCAACCCTAACCCTTGAGAGTGACATTAAACACCTCAACCCTAACCCTTGAGAGTGACATTAAACACTTCAACCCTAACCATTGAGAGTGACATTAAACACCTCAACCCTAACATTTGAGAGTGACATTAAACACCTCAACCCTAACCCTTGAGAGTGACATTAAGCACCTCAACCCTAACCCTTGAGAGTGACATTAAACACCTCAACCCTAACCCTTGAGAGTGACATTAAACACCTCAACCCTAACCCTTGAGAGTGGCATTAAACACCTCAACCCTAACCCTTGAGAGTGGCATTAAACACCTCAACCCTAACCCTTGAGAGTGGCATTAAGCACCTCAACCCTAACCCTTGAGAGTGGCATTAAACACCTCAACCCTAACCCTTGAGAGTGACATTAAACACCTCAACCCTAACCCTTGAGAGTGACATTAAACACCTCAACCCTAACTCTTGAGAGTGGCATTAAAAACCTCAACCCTAACCTTTGAGAGTGGCGTTAAACACCTCAACCCTAACCCTTGAGAGTGACATTAAACACCTCAACCCTAACTCTTGAGAGTGGCTTTAAACCTCTCAACCCTAACCCTTGAGAGTGACAATAAACACCTCAACCCTAACCCTTGAGAGTGACATTAAACACCTCAACCCTAACCCTTGAGAGTGGCATTAAACACCTCAACCCTAACCCTTGAGAGTGGCATTAAACACCTCAACCCTAACCCTTGAGAGTGGTGTTAAACACCTCAACCCTAGCCCTTGAGAGTGACATTAAACACCTCAACCCTAACCCTTGAGAGTGGCATTAAACACCTCAACTCTAACCCTTGAGAGTGACATTAAACACCTCAACCCTAACTCTTGAGAGTGGCATTAAACACCTCAACCCTAACCTTTGAGAGTGGCGCTAAACACCTCAACCCTAACCCTTGAGAGTGACATTAAACACCTCAACCCTAACTCTTGAGAGTGGCATTAAACACCTCAACCCTAACCCTTGAGAGTGACATTAAACACCTCAACCCTAACCCTTGAGAGTGACATTAAACACCTCAACCCTAACCCTTGAGAGTGGCATTAAGCACCTCAACCCTAACCCTTGAGAGTGGCATTAAACACCGCAACCCTAACCCTTGAGAGTGGCATTAAACACCTCAACCCTAACCATTGAGAGTGACATTAAGCACCTCAACCCTAACCCTTGAGAGTGACATTAAACACCTCAATCCTAACCCTTGAGAGTGACATTAAACACCTCAACCCTAACCCTTGAGAGTGACATTAAACACCTTAACCCTAACCCTTGAGAGTGACATTAAACACCTCAACCCTAACCCTTGAGAGTGACATTAAGCACCTCAACCCTAACCCTTGAGAGTGACATTAAACACCTTAACCCTAACCCTTGAGAGTGACATTAAACACCTCAACCGTAACCCTTGAGAGTGACATTAAACACCTCAACCCTAACCATTGAGAGTGACATTAAGCACCTCAACCCTAACCCTTGAGAGTGACATTAAACACCTCAATCCTAACCCTTGAGAGTGACATTAAACACCTCAACCCTAACCCTTGAGAGTGACATTAAACACCTCAACCCTAACCCTTGAGAGTGGCATTAAACACCTCAACCCTAACCCTTGAGAGTGGCATTAAGCACCTCAACCCTAACCCTTGAGAGTGGCATTAAACACCTCAACCCTAACCCTTGAGAGTGGCATTAAACACCTCAACCCTAACCCTTGAGAGTGGCATTAAACATCTCAACCCTAACCCTTGAGAGTGGTGTTAAGCACCTCAACCCTAACCCTTGAGAGTGACATTAAACACCTCAACCCTAACCCTTGAGAGTGGCATTAAACACCTCAACCCTAACCCTTGAGAGTGGCATTAAACACCTCAACCCTAACCCTTGAGAGTGGCATTAAACACCTCAACCCTAACCCTTGAGAGTGGTGTTAAACACCTCAACCCTAACCCTTGAGAGTGGCATTAAACACCTTAACCCTAACCCTTGAGAGTGACATTAAACACCTCAACCCTAACCCTTGAGAGTGGCATTAAACACCTCAACCCTAACCCTTGAGAGTGACATTAAACACCTTAACCCTAACCCTTGAGAGTGACATTAAACACCTCAACCCTAACCCTTGAGAGTGGCATTACACACCTCAACCCTAACCCTTGAGAGTGGCATTAAACACCTCAACCCTAACCCTTGAGAGTGGCATTAAGCACCTCAACCCTAACCCTTGAGAGTGGCATTAAACACCTCAACCCTAACCCTTGAGAGTGACATTAAACACCTTAACCCTAACCCTTGAGAGTGACATTAAACACCTCAACCCTAACCCTTGAGAGTGACATTAAGCACCTCAACCCTAACCCTTGAGAGTGACATTAAACACCTCAACCCTAACCCTTGAGAGTGACATTAAACACCTCAACCCTAACCCTTGAGAGTGACATTAAACACCTCAACCCTAACCCTTGAGAGTGACATTAAACACCTCAACCCTAACCCTTGAGAGTGGCATTAAACACCTCAACCCTAACCCTTGAGAGTGGCATTAAACACCTCAACCCTATCCCTTGAGAGTGACATTAAACACCTCAACCCTAACCCTTGAGAGTGGCATTAAACACCTTAACCCTAACCCTTGAGAGTGACATTAAACACCTCAACCCTAACCCTTGAGAGTGGCATTAAACACCTCAACCCTAATCCTTGAGAGTGACATTAAACACCTTAACCCTAACCCTTGAGAGTGACATTAAACACCTCAACCCTAACCCTTGAGAGTGGCATTACACACCTCATCCCTAACCCTTGAGAGTGGCATTAAACACCTCAACCCTAACCCTTGAGAGTGGCATTAAGCACCTCAACCCTAACCCTTGAGAGTGGCATTAAACACCTCAACCCTAACCCTTGAGAGTGACATTAAACACCTCAATCCTAACCCTTGAGAGTGACATTAAACACCTCAACCCTAACCCTTGAGAGTGACATTAAACACCTTAACCCTAACCCTTGAGAGTGACATTAAACACCTCAACCCTAACCCTTGAGAGTGACATTAAGCACCTCAACCCTAACCCTTGAGAGTGACATTAAACACCTCAACCCTAACCCTTGAGAGTGACATTAAACACCTCAACCCTAACCCTTGAGAGTGACATTAAACACCTCAACCCTAACCCTTGAGAGTGACATTAAACACCTTAACCCTAACCCTTGAGAGTGGCATTAAACACCTCAATCCTAACCCTTGAGAGTGGCATTAAACACCTCAACCCTATCCCTTGAGAGTGACATTAAACACCTCAACCCTAACCCTTGAGAGTGGTATTAAACACCTCAACCCTAACCCTTGAGAGTGACATTAAACACCTCAACCCTAACCCTTGAGAGTAACATTAAACACATCAACCCTAACCCTTGAGAGTGGCATTAAACACCTCAACCCTAACCCTTGAGAGTGACATTAAACACCTCAACCCTAACCCTTGAGAGTGGCATTAAACAGTTCAACCCTAACCGTTGAGAGTGGCATTAAGCACCTCAACCCTAACCCTTGAGAGTGACATTAAACACCTCAACCCTAACCCTTGAGAGTGGCATTAAACACCTCAACCCTAACCCTTGAGAGTGACATTAAACACCTCAACCCTAACCCTTGAGAGTGGCATTAAACACATCAACCCTAACCCTTGAGAGTGACATTAAACACCTCAACCCTAACCCTTGAGAGTGGCATTAAACACCTCAACCTTAACCCTTGAGAGTGGCATTAAACACCTCAACCCTAACCCTTGAGAGTGGCATTAAGCACCTCAACCCTAACCCTTGAGAGTGGCATTAAACACCGCAACCCTAACCCTTGAGAGTGGCATTAAACACCTCAACCCTAACCATTGAGAGTGACATTAAGCACCTCAACCCTAACCCTTGAGAGTGACATTAAACACCTCAATCCTAACCCTTGAGAGTGACATTAAACACCTTAACCCTAACCCTTGAGAGTGACATTAAACACCTTAACCCTAACCCTTGAGAGTGACATTAAACACCTCAACCCTAACCCTTGAGAGTGACATTAAGCACCTCAACCCTAACCCTTGAGAGTGACATTAAACACCTCAGCCCTAACCCTTGAGAGTGACATTAAACACCTCAACCCTAACCCTTGAGAGTGACATTAAACACCTCAACCCTAACCCTTGAGAGTGACATTAAACACCTTAACCCTAACCCTTGAGAGTGGCATTAAACACCGCAACCCTAACCCTTGAGAGTGGCATTAAACACCTCAACCCTATCCCTTGAGAGTGACATTAAACACCTCAACCCTAACCCTTGAGAGTGGTATTAAACACCTCAACCCTAACCCTTGAGAGTGACATTAAACACCTCAACCCTAACCCTTGAGAGTAACATTAAACACATCAACCCTAACCCTTGAGAGTGGCATTAAACACCTCAACCCTAACCCTTGAGAGTGACATTAAAAACCTCAACCCTAACCCATGAGAGTGGCATTAAACACCTCAACCCTAACCCTTGAGAGTGACATTAAACACCTCAACCCTAACCCTTGAGAGTGACATTAAACACCTCAACCCTAACCGTTGAGAGTGGCATTAAGCACCTCAACTCTAACCCTTGAGAGTGACATTAAACACCTCAACCCTAACCCTTGAGAGTGGCATTAAACACCTCAACCCTAACCCTTAAGAGTGACATTAAACACCTCAACCCTAACCCTTGAGAGTGGCATTAAACACATCAACCCTAACCCTTTAGAGTGACATTAAACACCTCAACCCTAACCCTTGAGAGTGGCATTAAACACCTCAACTCTAACCCTTGAGAGTGGCATTAAGCACCTCAACCCTAACCCTTGAGAGTGGCATTAAACACCGCAACCCTAACCCTTGAGAGTGGCATTAAACACCTCAACCCTAACCATTGAGAGTGACATTAAGCACCTCAACCCTAACCCTTGAGAGTGACATTAAACACCTCAACCCTAACCATTGAGAGTGACATTAAACACCTCAACCCTAACCCTTGAGAGTGGCATTAAACACCTCAACCCTAACCCTTGAGAGTGGCATTAAACACCTCAACCCTAACCCTTGAGAGTGACATTAAACACCTCAACCCTAACCGTTGAGAGTGGCATTAAGCACCTCAACCCTAACCCTTGAGAGTGACATTAAACACCTCAACCCTAACCCTTGAGAGTGACATTAAACACCTCAACCCTAACCCTTGAGAGTGACATTAAACACCTCAATCCTAACCCTTGAGAGTGACATTAAACACCTCAACCCTAACCTTTGAGAGTGACATTAAACACCTCAACCGTAACCCTTGAGAGTGACATTAAACACCTCAACCCTAACCCTTGAGAGTGACATTAAGCACCTCAACCCTAACCCTTGAGAGTGACATTAAACACCTCAACCCTAACCCTTGAGAGTGGCATTAAGCACCTCAACCCTAACCCTTGAGAGTGACATTAAAAACCTCAACCCTAACCCTTGAGAGTGACATTAAACACCTCAACCCTAACCCTTGAGAGTGACATTAAACACCTCAACCATAACCCTTGAGAGTGGCATTAAACACCTCAACCCTAACCCTTGAGAGTGACATTAAACACCTCAACCCTAACCCTTGAGAGTGGCATTAAACATCTCAACCATAACCCTTGAGAGTGGCATTAAGCACCTCAACCCTAACCCTTGAGAGTGACATTAAAAACCTCAACCCTAACCCTTGAGAGTGACATTAAACACCTCAACCCTAACCCTTGAGAGTGACATTAAACACCTCAACCATAACCCTTGAGAGTGGCATTAAACACCTCAACCCTAACCCTTGAGAGTGGCATTAAACACCTCAACCCTAACCCTTGAGAGTGACATTAAACACCTCAACCCTAACCGTTGAGAGTGGCATTAAGCACCTCAACTCTAACCCTTGAGAGTGACATTAAACACCTCAACCCTAACCCTTGAGAGTGGCATTAAACACCTCAACCCTAACCCTTAAGAGTGACATTAAACACCTCAACCCTAACCCTTGAGAGTGGCATTAAACACATCAACCCTAACCCGTTAGAGTGACATTAAACACCTCAACCCTAACCCTTGAGAGTGGCATTAAACACCTCAACCCTAACCCTTGAGAGTGGCATTAAGCACCTCAACCCTAACCCTTGAGAGTGGCATTAAACACCGCAACCCTAACCCTTGAGAGTGGCATTAAACACCTCAACCCTAACCATTGAGAGTGACATTAAGCACCTCAACCCTAACCCTTGAGAGTGACATTAAACACCTCAACCCTAACCATTGAGAGTGACATTAAACACCTCAACCCTAACCCTTGAGAGTGGCATTAAACACCTCAACCCTAACCCTTGAGAGTGGCATTAAACACCTCAACCCTAACCCTTGAGAGTGACATTAAACACCTCAACCCTAACCGTTGAGAGTGGCATTAAGCACCTCAACCCTAACCCTTGAGAGTGACATTAAACACCTCAACCCTAACCCTTGAGAGTGACATTAAACACCTCAACCCTAACCCTTGAGAGTGACATTAAACACCTCAATCCTAACCCTTGAGAGTGACATTAAACACCTCAACCCTAACCTTTGAGAGTGACATTAAACACCTCAACCGTAACCCTTGAGAGTGACATTAAACACCTCAACCCTAACCCTTGAGAGTGACATTAAGCACCTCAACCCTAACCCTTGAGAGTGACATTAAACACCTCAACCCTAACCCTTGAGAGTGGCATTAAGCACCTCAACCCTAACCCTTGAGAGTGACATTAAAAACCTCAACCCTAACCCTTGAGAGTGACATTAAACACCTCAACCCTAACCCTTGAGAGTGACATTAAACACCTCAACCATAACCCTTGAGAGTGGCATTAAACACCTCAACCCTAACCCTTGAGAGTGGCATTAAACATCTCAACCATAACCCTTGAGAGTGGCATTAAGCACCTCAACCCTAACCCTTGAGAGTGACATTAAAAACCTCAACCCTAACCCTTGAGAGTGACATTAAACACCTCAACCCTAACCCTTGAGAGTGACATTAAACACCTCAACCATAACCCTTGAGAGTGGCATTAAACACCTCAACCCTAACCCTTGAGAGTGGCATTAAACACCTCAACCCTAACCCTTGAGAGTGGCATTAAACACCTCAACCCTAACCCTTGAGAATGGCATTAAGCACCTCAACCCTAACCCTTGAGAGTGACATTAAGCACCTCAACCCTAACCCTTGAGAGTGGCGCTAAACACCTCAACCCTAACCCTTGAGAGTGGCATTAAACACCTCAACCCAAACCCTTGAGAGTGACATTAAACACCTCAACCCTAACCCTTGAGAGTGGCATTAAACACCTCAACCCTAACCCTTGAGAGTGGCATTAAACACCTCAACCCCAACCCTTGAGAGTGGCATTAAACATCTCAACCATAACCCTTGAGAGTGGCATTAAACATCTCAACCATAGCCCTTGAGAGTGGCATTAAACACCTCAACCCTAACCCTTGAGAGTGACATTAAAAACCTCAACCCTAACCCTTGAGAGTGGCATTAAGCACCTCAACCCTAACCCTTGAGAGTGACATTAAAAACCTCAACCCTAACCCTTGAGAGTGACATTAAACACCTCAACCCTAACCCTTCAGAGTGACATTAAACACCTCAACCATAACCCTTGAGAGTGGCATTAAACACCTCAACCCTAACCCTTGAGAATGACATTAAACACCTCAACCCTAACCCTTGAGAGTGACATTAAGCACCTCAACCCTAACCCTTGAGAGAGACATTAAACACCTCAACCCTAACCCTTGAGAGTGGCATTAAGCACCTCAACCCTAACTCTTGAGAGTGACATTAAACACCTCAACCCTAACCCTTGAGAGTGACATTAAACACCTCAACCCTAACCCTTGAGAGTGACATTAAACACCTCAACCCTAACCCTTGAGAGTGGCATTAAACATCTCAACCATAACCCTTGAAAGTGGCATTAAGCACCTCAACCCTAACCCTTGAGAGTGACATTAAAAACCTCAACCCTAACCCTTGAGAGTGACATTAAACACCTCAACCCTAACCCTTGAGAGTGACATTAAACACCTCAACCATAACCCTTGAGAGTGGCATTAAACACCTCAACCCTAACCCTTGAGAATGACATTAAACACCTCAACCCTAACCCTTGAGAGTGACATTAAGCACCTCAACCCTAACCCTTGAGAGTGACATTAAGCACCTCAACCCTAACCCTTGAAAGTGACATTGAAGACCTCAACCCTAACCCTTGAGAGTGGCGCTAAACACCTCAACCCTAACCCTTGAGAGTGACATTAAACACCTCAACCCTAACCCTTGAAAGTGACATTAAACACCTGAACCCTAACCCTTGAGAGTGACATTAAACACCTCAACCCTAACCCTTGAGAGTGACATTAAACACCTCAACCCTAACCCTTGAGAGTGGCATTAAACACCTCAACCCTAACCCTTGAGAGTGGCGCTAAACACCTCAACCCTAACCCTTGAGAGTGACATTAAACACCTCAACCATAACCCTTGAGAGTGACATTAAGCACCTCAACCCTAACCCTTGAAAGTGGCATTAAACACCTCAACCCTAACCCTTGAGAGTGACATTAAACACCTCAACCCTAACCATTGAGAGTGGCGCTAAACACCTCAACCCTAACCCTTGAGAGTGGCATTAAACACCTCAACCCTAACCCTTGAGAGTGGCATTAAACACCTCAACCCTAACCCTTGAAAGTGGCATTAAGCACCTCAACCCTAACCCTTGAGAGTGCCATTAAGCACCTCAACCCTAACCCTTGAGAGTGGCGCTAAACACCTCAACCCTAACCCTTGAGAGTGGCATTAAACACCTCAACCCTAACCCTTGAGAGTGGCATTAAACACCTCAACCCTAACTCTTGAGAGTGGCATTAAACACCTCAACCCTAACCCTTGAGAGTGGCATTAAACACCTCAACCCTAACCGTTGAGAGTGACATTAAACACCTCAACCCTAACCCTTGAGAGTGGCATTAAACACCTCAACCCTAACCGTTGAGAGTGGCATTAAACACCTCAACCCTAACCGTTGAGAGTGGCATTAAACACCTCAACCCTAACCGTTGAGAGTGACATTAAACACCTCAACCCTAACCCTTGAGAGTGGCATTAAACACATCAACCCTAACCGTTGAGAGTGGCATTAAACACCTCAACCCTAACCCTTGAGAGTGGCATTAAACACCTCAACCCTAACCGTTGAGAGTGACATTAAACACCTCAACCCTAACCCTTGAGAGTGGCATTAAACACCTCAACCCTAACCCTTGAGAGTGGCATTAAACACCTCAACCCTAACCCTTGAGAGTGGCATTAAACACCTCAACCCTAACCCTTGAGAGTGGCATTAAACACCTCAACCCTAACCCTTGAGAGTGACATTAAACACCTCAACCCTAACCCTTGAGAGTGACATTAAACACCTCAACCCTAACCCTTGAGAGTGGCATTAAACACCTCAACCCTAACCCTTGAGAGTGACATTAAACACCTCAACCCTAACCGTTGAGAGTGGTGTTAAAAACCCTAACCCTAACCCTATATTTTAGCGTATTATTGCTAAATCTGTCTTGGTCAAGGAATGAAAATGAACTCCTTTGTTCTACTGGTTTGGTCTGTAAATATGACCAAGCTTCATTCGAAAAGAGTTTATATCTTAAGAACCAGCAATGGTAAGACAGTTATATTTTGCATCAAGCATCAGTAGGATATGGTGATTCAGGTATGCATAATGATATACCCGGGTCCATAGGTTCCGAGCAACGGGTGTTAAAAGTAACTCCTCCTTTTAGCAAACTGTACCTTAATAACAGAAATGTGACGGATTGCTTTTTTTATTTTTAAATTCACAGTGTCTGTTTATTGGCTTTCGTACACATTTACATTATGAAGAGACATTTTACAGCGAGGGCCATCAAGATAACACGAACAACCACCACTCACCTCTAACTATACACGACCTGTGACAAGCAAATATATGTGGCGGGGTTTCACCGGTTAATGGAATCCCTTGTGATAATTGTATTTACAAACGACAATGCAGATATAAACAAACAATAAACAAAAACCCTGCATATATTAACTTCTACTTAAAAACCCTGCATATATTAACTTCTACTTAAAAACACCACAATATTATCACGAAAATGTATGTCATATTTGTTTTTATTTATTCTATGCATACAATATTTTAATTAGCAAATTCAAAAATAAGTACTTAAACTAATTTGATAGTATGAGAATATTTAACATCCCATCCAATTTGTCATGACATAATAATATATCTGTTTTACTGATGGTATCTTTGTTGTAGGTTGAGAAATTGTCGCTTGTATGTCGGGAATGGTATTAAGCTGTCATAGTCACAATACATGAAATGAATATCATGCGACCTCTGTTGAGGAATTACATAGCAATATAGGATGAAAACAAACAATCGTTTCAGAGTTCCTAAAAATGTATTTCCCAATAGTGATATAACAATGTGTTGTCAATAAAAGTAAACAATGAAGGTTAATTCTTTTTACCCAATACCTTAGTGCTTGTCTTTGTTGACATACTAAATGCTTAGTGACATAGATTGGTCTTAATTGCAATTCAAATAGAAACACCAAATAAGCAAATGTTTAGCTATATCATTGCAGAACAAATTAACTTTTATAATAAACCAGCTGAACATCGATATGTATTGTGCTAGTACACGAAAACAAGAACTCGCATGAAGATCTCGCTCCACTCCGAGACATTATTCTGACATCTCGCTCCACTCTGAGACATTATTCTGCCATCTCGCTCCACTCTGAGACATTATTCTGACATCTCGCTCCACTCTGAGACATTATTCTGACATCTCGCTCCACTCTGAGACATTATTATGACAGCAAGCCAACATATTTGCTTTTACTCCTTAATGACGCGAATATGGAGAAGAACCAGCCTTTAGTTTGACCCGACCGCAGATTGAATACACAATCGTCATAAATGTTGACTAACCCTTTGACAATTATACCACCATGACGTTATACATTGTTAAGTGATATGACTTTTGGATCTGCCAAGAATATATATTAGCTAAAAACAGAAAGTAGTGTAGTAAAACTGGCACGTCGTTGAAAACGCTTATCTAGTTTAAATATTGAAGTTAGTATGGGAAAAAATTGCCACTGTGGCAATGGTTTTGACCAGAATACATTTTCTCGGCACGATATTTTAAAACTATACAGCAATGAGCACGAATACAATTTATTGCTAAAATTATTTTTTTAGCATTTGCTTAGCTGCTGCAACGTTACCTGTTCTATGTGTTCTCACGCTATAGAATTCTACCTTTGCGTGCAATATTGAGAAAACATAATTATAGCGGTCCCAGTTCATCAGATTTTGCAACTTTAGCTATTTATCAGCAGCATCGAGGGAAAAAATATCTTTTTTATTAGTGATAATTTTTTTTATAAATAAATGTATCAACATTTAAATGCTATCACAAAATGCAACTTTACATATTTTATAATCAGCAAGAGACTCGTATTGTATAAGAAATATATTCAAAAGAATACCGATGTCATGAAATGAACACCGTGCAAAACTATTGTAATTGACATTGAAATAAACTTGAAAGTTCACTTGGGAAAAAAATATGTGTCATTATTTTCAAAATAAGTATAATTTGTAAAAATGATAAAAAAAAATATTGTTTTAAACATTTATTTTTTGTCCATTTTGGAATCAAATCTTATTGTAAATTTCTGTAAATAAACGTTAGAGAATACCAAAGGGCAATCAAAAAAAGGACAATCCAGAGAAACTGACAACATAGGGCACACAAGACGAAGAAAAACAAAGCAAAAACACAACACAATTTCTGTAACATCGACATCAAATAAAAAAAAAAAGCAAGTCAATAAAAAGTCGTTTCGTAAAAAAGAAATTATAACTTTGTATTAACGGCGAATTGAATCTTGTGATGAAGTGGGCTGGTTGAGACCATCTTTGATTATTACAATTTTACACAATAATCTGATGAAGACTTTCATATTTCAATCATCTTCGATAGGAAAGTAAATATGAGAAATCAAATAACTGTCTCAATTCCAAACATTGATCATATAGCTGTCGAGTTTCATAACATTGGAATCATAAAAAGTGCAGCAGTAAATTTTCTGTTTATTAAGGAATTCATTAAAAGCATACTCATTCAAATCATATTATGAAATAACTTGTTCAACACATAAGTAAAAAAAAAATAAATTGTAAACATCTTCTCTCAAGAAGTTTGTTAAAATGATATATATTATCGAAACCTTATACATGCATACAAGAAGGGATTTTCTTTAATAAAAAAAAAAAAAAAAATGAAGAAAAATTGAAGAAAAAAAAAGAATGAGAATAACGAAATAAAATAAAGTCCCCATCTTACTTTTACTCATCTCTCTAGATATGTCGTTTGTTTTGAAAATTCAATAATGAAGAAAAAAAATGAGATTAACTCTTGATTATTAATTCAAATTTAATTTAAAACATTGATTAGGTGAAATTATATTTTTTATAAAGGCTAAGATAGAGTCTTATTTCCAGATTTTTTTTTCTGGTATTCCAAACAAACAAAATATATTCACTTAATTAAATATCTACGTTTATTAAGACAATTTCAACACTAATATAGTGGAGAATAGGAATTGTGAAATCCAGGCGTATAAATTTTTAAAATATTAATGCTTTTACATTGGCCGCGAAATAAGATATCACGATTGTGTCCTACTTAATGACATTAAGATGAAAATATACGTTGCAGACATCTAAGATATATTAGATTGTATTTACCAGCTTACTATTGTATTTTGTATATATCAAGATATTCAAGGCTTACAATTGCAATAATTACATTGGACTTATTGAGTTGAATAACTTTTGTCTGATCTGATTGTTGTTGTTTTTTTTTAGAACAATTGTTGTTGGCTTTTGGTGAAGAACATCCGTTGTTTTCTTTTTTGGTCACGGTATGGCCTGATAAATTGTTACTATAGTAAATACTCTGATGATATCGCGCGTGATAACGGCAACTCCGCGACAAATATCGAAGGAAAACATGCCTAGCTTGTATCTGATAAACAAATGATGACCACCAAGATAAAACAGACAGAATACATATTTGCTTCGCCTAAGAGTGAGTCAACTGTATCTGATGATGTTAAAAAACAGACAGAATATTTGCTTCATTTGAAAGTGAACTGTCAATTTTTTTCTGATGACAGGGAAGACCCCATCATTGAATCCAAGGGCAGTGTTTCAAACCATGACGATGATAATGATGATCTGAGACTAAACATTATCTCTTTTAGACACTTATTCTTATTAAAAAGTAACAAGATTTTTCCCTTGAAGACGATGGTTTCATAAAGTGTAATAAGTATATGCGATTATGTTTCTTAATTCCTTTGCTTCTGAGCTTGGGTCAGATATGAGACAACATTACGACGGATGCCACTAGTGGAGCAAGAACGTGACCCTTCTGGAATGCACCTCCGGTCTTTAGTGTGGTTCGTGTTCTGTGTAGTGTTATGTGGATTATTATTTGTCTTTTTTTTCCTTTTTGTCATTATATTGTCTGTCCTTGTTTAATTTACACTTCTGATTACCCATTTTGTCTTTGCTTAACATTTACACCAACAACATATGATCAAAATTGATTACTTTAAACACACTGACTAAGGAATGATGTTATGTCTAACGAAGGTTAAACGGCTTTTGATTTCAAATGATTTAGAAAAATATAGCTGCATGCTAAATGACAGAAACCGTCATCCAATCTTCGAGTACAATTTCAAAAGAACTTGGTTCAGGGTCTAAGGATAATCAGATAAACAATAAATGTCATAGCCACTGGTTCATCGTAAGGAAAAACAGGTTGTGTTAGATTGCTTCAGGTCGTGTTAGATTTTGATCTATTGATTCCCATTTAAAATTCTATATTTATCCTTTTACTATGATATTTTTAAAAAATCGTATTAATCATAAAAAAATGTAGTTCCGATAATATTTTTATTTTTGTATCTCTTTCTATTCCATTTGTGGTCATTAGTTGTTTTCTATTTTGGCGGTTTATATATTCAATGCATAACTGCAATCTGATGACTCTATTTTTATTTGGTTTATAAACGCATAAACGTTCACAGCTGTTCGCCTGAGAATAAAAAAAAAACCTCAGCGGTAATAAATTATTACAATACCTTTGAATTTTAATTCTAAATTACCAAAATCTAACCACATCAAAATTTAAATTACGTAAATCATAACTAGTGTGAAATAAAATCCAATGTCAATTACAAAACTTTTATGAAAACACGAAGCGAGGCGTTTATTCGAAGGGTACAATTAAGAAAAGTTTTACGCCATATATTACAATCTTGTTAAGGAAGGGGGAGGATCTGTATCAAAGTATCTTATAAATTCTTATCATGAAAATTATTTTGATGCGATTTAGTTTTCTCATTTTCTCACACAATAATCAAGACAAGAGAAATAATAGAGGTAGTAATTTACCTCAAAGATTCCCGCCTTTCTTATTAAGAACAGTACATTTATTTAGCATTGGCGGGTTTGACTAGCATTACAATGCCCCGATCTAACATTCTACATTTATTGGTAATTCCATCAAAATAATAAAATTTGTGTTTTGTTCAATTAGTGTTTATTTTCTATGACCTTAGAGTTGTTCTTAATGATGTCCATGTCTGATGAAACTTACATTTATGTATATATTATTTGTAAGTTTGACATACACGTTTAACTTACTTTAACCTTTAATTACTAGAATCTAGAACTTCAAATGACTGTATATGAAAGATGATACTATTCGTATTTTGTCATCAAATATACAAACATGTGATTACTAGATAAGTCTCTAAGAATACCATGTCTCCCTCATTTAGCCAGACAAATTTTAATATGAAGCAAACATTTGATTTATAAATTTTGAGGGATAACTTTTCTCAATATTTTCTGTTGAAAAGTGCAAGGTCAGATTGTTTATTTTCTGCATCTTTCAGGTCAAGATATTTTTTCATTAAAATATGACAACAGAAATTAAAAACAAAAGCATATCCCCCTCCCCGTCCTCACCCAATCCCTTTAGTAGTTAAATGTTCGTTCCCTATGTTGTAAACAAACGTGGGTTTTGGTATTGGTTTCACTTAAATGTGTTCATACTATGGTTAGGGATTTGTATACGATTGCTATAATGTCTTTCATTAAAGAGGGCAACCAATTACCAATAATATATATAAACAACACATGTATGTTAGATAGTACAGATAAATAAACAAGTAGATCATATTCTTACATTTAAAACTTATTTGAATAAAAAAGATAGAATTTTGAATTATTTTTTTATGTATCAATTTTTATTGGTGGAGAAAGCTTTTACCCATAATATGAACTGTATGTGTAATGTTTTTCACATAAATTTGTGTTTGATCATATCAAATCAAGATTGTTAGCAGTCGACTATCTAATGTGTCCGTCATACCAAATTGAGGGTGGGTTTATGGTGTTTAACGCCACTTTCAACAATATCTTAGCTATATCGTGGCGGTGCCAAATTGAAGACAGGAGTACACATGTACTTTATGAAATATATGTATCATGATATCAGGAATTACTGGTTCAGGATAAGTGTGAAAATTAAACCGCATAATGATATCAAATGTTGATATGTATAGTATATTTGCATGTAATAATAGTATAAATATATATATGATGCCATCCGTAACATGTATTTGTCATCTCTAATCGTTTTGTTTAACATCCAGGGTTACCAGGAATATATACATTATACTACAACACAACATACAGGTTATAAAAGAATATAAGAATATATTACAAACTGATTCACACTTGTGACAATGACTTTATGTTGTATATGTATTGTGTAACCTCTATAATGAATTACAATTTACGAATATCTTACTTTTTTTTAATACTTTTATAAACATTCTACTCGTGATAATTACGAACAAAGGCTGGTGCTGATTCTCATGGCTCAAACCTATACAATAGCTCAGCGTGTCCCTAAGTGGCGGATAGGGGATAACCTCGATTGAGGGAGGAAGAGTTATCAGGTTACAATATGGAAAGCCTGACAGAGGACAACAGTGGATAACAGACTTTGAGAGTACCACGCTCCATGCACGTTGGAGACATCTTTTATAGGTATTGTAAAAGAGTAGGCACTTCAAAAGACTAATTTGTTTTGTCCCTATCCAACTTTGCATACTTTTCTAGAGGCAGCTAATACATTGTCCAGGTTCACTCATCCCTCCCTCATTTCTATAGTTTTTATTTTTTGTTGAACTTGTTCTCGTCCTAAATAAAGCTGAAATACTGCTTGCTCGTGGACGTTAAATACAAATCAATCAAAAGACAATCACCATAAGAGCAGAGAACAGTATTTAGTATTCAAGATAGTTAAGGCATCATATAATCAATAGATAAATTGATTGGATGTTGAACGTCACATGCACAGTGCTTCAGATTTACCCACAGAGAGAACAAGTTTACATACAATACTTGGTTATTGTGTTATGGGTGTCTATAGTCACTTTCTGCAAAATGAAAGCCCTGTCAGCTTCAATGAAACTTCCGACCTTGGGTAGGTGTCTGGAAACACTGTTACACTTGAGGTGAGTACGGGAAGCGAACCCATGTCGGTGGTGTACGGCTTGTTGTCTACCTTAAATTACCTTAATCACTCGACAAATAGTAATTACATGAATAGGAAAATTTAATTTTGAATAACAGGGGACCACCAAAGCCAAATTATAACAGAATAGATATTGTGGAGCAGTTGTTGTCATCACGAAATACATATTTTCATCCCGTCCGTAAGACGAATTGAGTATTAAGCACGTCCACCAAAATAAAAAGGATTTACAGCTTTCGGATACAACCGGTACCATTTTCAATAACCAATGGCATTCCATTGGGGTTGATGGAACAATAGACAATTCATTTCATATTCAAAGAAGTTTTTCTTTAATCCGGCAAAGCTTCTACTGAAAGAAAGACACGAGTTCACCCTGGGTTTTTAGTAGGATTCGTGTTGTACAATTTTTAATTTTCTGTGTATTGTTGTGTAGATCACTGTTTGACCCTTTGACCTTCTTCTTGTTTTCTCTGTCCTTCTATGATTTCCGGTTTCTGATTACCCCTTTGGTATCTTCAAGTTTTTTCTTAAAGTACTATGATACTAATAATATAAGTTTCTCCTGTCAATCAATTACTTTCAGATCTGTTTTATATTCTACAGCACTCTCGGCATTTAACGTACATACTTATCTCAGGGATCAACGATATTCTAATTTTTTCACAGAAAATTAAATTACTCGTATCTCTATCATTTCATTTCCTTCACCGTTTCAAAATACAGATGCTTGTTTTAAATTTCTCGTTCAGCATCATTACCGCTAAACAACAATTAAATAATTTTATCTAGATAATTCTGTGATATTTACGGAATATGTCAGAGTTTCATATCAAACGTTATAGCGCTTTTTTCATTTCTGGATTTTCATATCAGTTTGAAAATTAACCTTTTTTGCTTAGTTCAGAACGAACTGGTAAAAGTTGGATGTCAATTTTGCACCGCTGCCATGGCGTGATATAAATTTTTACGCTTCTTTGAAAACAGCATCCGACGTTTATATAAAATTAAAGATTTTAGATAAGCTATCTCGTATTATATCAACATACATTTTTTTACTATTACACTATATGTACTCTAGCATCCTTTGTTCTTAGAAAGATACCTGTTATGAAAACAAAAACACAATACCATACTTACAAAAAGGGGGAGGGGTGATTCAAAGAATACAATTTACCCCCGACAAAGATGCAGAGGACAAATCCACGAATAAGGAAATGCTTCACACTAGTGGAGCAAGAACTGCTACCCTTCCAGAGCACCTGAGTTTACCCGCGGATGTTAATACAGTTCGTGTTGCTTTAGTCTTCTATGTAGTGTGTTATAGATCGTTGTTTGTTCTTTTTGTCCTATTTCTTTTGGTCATTGTATTGTCTGTCCTTCTTCTTTTGGTCATTGTATTGTCTGTCCTTCTTCTTTTGGTCATTGTATTGTCTGTCCTTCTTCTTTTGGTCATTGTATTGTCTGTCCTTCTTCTTTTGGTCATTGTATTGTCTGTCCTTCTTCTTTTGGCCATTCTTAGATTTACGGATTCTGATGACTCCTTTTGTATCTTCAAACTCTTCACAAAAACCAAGATAAACCCCATCACTTCAACAGCATTGACTCATGTGAACTCCGATTGAATTCTTCGTATGAGTGTGAATGATCGTGTTAACCAGTAAAACATTCCACACAAAAGTAGCGGTCCGTAAAATATACTGACAAAGGAATATACTGTATAATAGCCTAAGTAAACAACTGATTGTATCTGACAGATCCTCATCTTCATCCAAAATGGCTACAGTTTCTTCAAATATTCAAACTGTGAACAACTGTAGGAGGGTTTATCCTTACAAGTTATAGTGATGAGTAACGGACGGACGGACAGAACTAAACAATACCAATACCCCAATGTGGCCCATTAATTCTGGTTGGAATCAAACAATTTATCACCTTGTTTGTCACTAGAAAATAAATTGTACTGGCTTAAGCATATGCAATCACACATTAGACTGCATATAGGAGAAATAGGGGGAAAAAAATATTTGAAAAAACAAATAATTTCAGTAATATGAGTTTTGTGTTTTAATATAACTTTAAGCTTAAGCTTAAAAACGGATATCATAACTTTTGTACCCACTAACAATAAAAATAAGATTGCAATTATAATAAAAGTTCAAAGACCAATATATGATAGAACCATTAAAATATATCTTGCGCCTGAATTGTCAACTTCAACAGGATTATTGGATGTATAGGATTTCATATTTATATCTTGGACTATAACTTAAAAGATAAAACTTTAAACCTAACACAGGGGTGAACAATAGATCCTTTGTTTTTCTTTATTATTTTTGGAGTGGCGTGAAATGATGAAAGGAACCACGAAGAGATGAGATAGAGGTTAAATTATTAAAAACTGTACATACTCCTACCCATCTACAGATATGATTACTTTAATGGGTGATTTCCGACATAACATCTCTATTTTGCGACAAAGATGTGCATGTTCAGGGTCGGTGAGAGATTCTCATTTTGATGATTAAAATCAACTTTCATTAAAAGCCAACAAGCCGTGAATGTTTATTCGAGTGCTTATGAATCAAACGATATTGATACGAGACATTAAATTCACTAAACTGGCCATTAAATTAATGATCTTAGGAGAGAATTATGATATATTATTACATGTTGGGAAGGTTTATACAGTGTGGTCCGAACCTTGCCATCACCTACAACAAAGTAGATGTGTTGCTTTGACACCTTTTTTTATTTTTTTAATTGTTTTTACACATATGAGATATTTCAACTGTTTAAGCACAATTATTACCGACCTCGCTATAATATATATAATATTTCGTAAAACACAGTAACAACATCTCAATCTATTTCTTTAGCCATTGTGTTTTCTGTCCTTCTTCGACTAACGGATTCTGATTACTTTTTGGTATTTTCAAACTCTTCTTCATAGCAATATCAAAACGTGACAGTTTGATTATTTGAAGAAACTGTGGTCATTTTGGACGAAGATGAAGGGGGATCTACAAGATACAACTTTGAAAAAGACTACCCAAGAATTATCACCATCAATGTTCGTGTTGGAATAGTAGTTTCAGATGAGAACATATTCTGCCTCATTCGACGATTTTCCTATTAGATTTTGGAGCGAACTGTTTTTCGGTTTTTATTAGATACCAAAAATTAAGGTAGTCTACCAAGGTTAAAGTTAAAATACCAGGTTCAAGGTAAGGATAAAACAAATAAGGTATATTACCAAGAAGCAACACTAAATAAGGTTGAACCATAATTCGATTCGAGATAAACAATACAATACAAATGAAATCCAAAGGATAAAAACAGAGAACAAGACTAAGGATAACCGAAATTTCAACAAAAACTATGGAGTTAAAACACTTGTTTCAAAGTTATGAAAACTCCACAGAATGAGCTTAAAAATTTCAGACAAAGCCATTGACTCTCGTCTATTGGCATCGACTCTCGTCTATTGGCTTATCTTTGAGCAGTAAAGCCAGTAACATATAGTACTAATAGAAGTGTTTTTCGATTCTATAGATATCTTTAAAATCTGTAAAATTTGTGAAAATGTTTCTCTATATGTAATAATTTTCATCCTGACGAACCGAAACGACCAGACACAGTTTAATTTTACACATATTAAAATTGCAATAACATGTAAGAAACATGAAACGGTATAAAAACTTAGAAAAGCAATTTACGTTGTTACAAAATGCTATGAAGTAAGAAAAAAAGTGGAAGAAATAATCTTATTATTTAAAGGTCAATTGCTTTAAATTGCAAAGAAAACATGATCAGCATATTTTTCATTTTCCATTTCCTAAGTGAATTAAGATGAAGATGACTTCAAAGACTGGTTAGGGTTATTGTGTTTAACGCCACTTTTAACAATATTTCATTTATATCGTGGCGGTCAGTTTTATTGGTGGAGGAAACCAGAGTGTCCTGAGAAAACCATCGACCTGAGGCAAGTGAGTGACAAACTTTTTCACATAATGTTGTATCGAGTACACCTCGCTTGAGCGGAATACTTCAAAGACTGGTTTAATTACATGTGATGATATAAATATCATTGATAATAATCTACTATGTATTTTATATATTAATTCAATAATGTAATTGTAGAGAAGTTTGCGTGAGAAGGACCATCAAATGAATGATGACTAGTGAATTTGTGGATTATCTCTCAATTGAAGATGAAATTTTGATTATATCAGGCTGAATTTTTTTCTTCTTCATAAAATAAAAAATAAGCTTGGGTGACGTGACGATTGCTTGCACGATATCATCTTTGCATTCCATAATATTTCAACTGTGCTTTCGTGTGTCTACTGAAAAAAAAAGAACAATAGCTCTTGCAATCAATTATATGCAACTGCACGTTATATATTTCATAGTCAACTTCACAATTTGCTAATTTTTCATAATCGAAAGGAATGTTACAATTGAAAATATTTGGGTTCAAGCATGAAGAGTCTCAAATTTTATATATAAATATAATATATCTATATATATATAAATACCTTGAGGGTCAATAATACCAAAATTTAATATCGGGAGATGGAAACTATGATTATAATTTTCATATGCCTGCTTTGGGTAATTGAGATGAAAACAACACATTACATGTATATTAATTACAAAAAGAATGTGGACACGCATAGTATGATAATTAATATCTCTTTTGAAAATGAAATAATATACTCGACAGTGTAAACTTTTCATTTTAACAATTGACACAATTTTTTTTATTAACCGAAATTTCATGAAATATTTAAGCACGTATGTACATGAATGCATATGATTTTCGTTTGGTTCACTGTTTACTAGTATGCCATTTACATCTTCTATTTCTAACCAATACTCCATCCATTTTATGAGTCAAAATATATTAGTTATCTTTGGATTTGTTAACATTTCTGTATGGTTATGTAATGAGAAAAGTTTGAAGATACCAAAGCGGGTAATCAGAATTCATAAATCTAAGAAAGACAGACAATATAATGGCCAAGTGAAACAGAACTAAAAGACAAACAACGATCTGCAAAAAAAAAACAACAAAAAAAAAAAAACAAACAAAAAAACAAAAACACAGAAAAGTAAAGATTGAGAAATGCAAACCTCCGTAGATCAGGGTTTAGCTCAGGTGCTCCGAAAGGGTAAGCAGTTCCTACTCTACTACTGACACCCGTCGTGTAGCTCTTGTAAAACGTCCGGTGATAAGTCATGAAGGAGGAAAGAAGGGTGAGATTGTGACTGCAATAAACAGTACATATGTGATCATATGTTAACCATCAGTATACAAGAACGTCAGTAGGGTTTATTAAAAGATTCACACCATCTTAGCATGTAGACAGTTCGGGCATATGAAAAAAAATGTGTTTGTTCTCTTTATCAATGTTAATATTGAACTAAAAATATCCAAAGCTCTGTTTTAGACACTAAATTAATTCATGAAGATAGTAAATAGTATATATGTACATTACTTACATAAAAATGACCAACGGACAATAATTCCGTTTGTCTTTTCATCAAAATCAATTAAAATGACCTTCCTATTTTTTTTAATTTGTATTAATTTTATACATAATTTGTTTCAAATTATATTCTATCATCGATTTCTCAAGCCTGATGTCTTCTCCTAATAGTCACGATTGTCTCACGATGTAGTACCGCAGCCGAGAAATGAGGACACTATGAAACGTAATTCGAAGAAAGACAGCAATTCAATGTCAATGGGAAAAAAGAGGAAAAAGACAAATAAATAAAGCACCACACAGAAAACTAAAAATAGAGAAACACATCACGAACCTCACTAAAAAACTGAAGATGAACTATACTTCGTCATACAACACTATACAGAACTGTTCCCGATGGAGAACATGACATGACTATTATCATCATTATAATATTAATATCAAATATTATATATATAATTGGAACAGACACGAGAGTGTATACATTTCATGTAAAACGTGTGACGGACACTTTTACCTGGTATAGTCACCGGCTTTAGCTATAGTCTTCCTTCTGAAAGACACGTGAATTATGCTGTTCATATACAGTTCTTGGCGATTATTTTCACAAAATTGAAAGTCTAATATCAGCACCAGATTTCTAGTATCATTATATTTTTTATATCTCTTCCTATCTAATATTTTATAATAATTTAATTTGATTTGAATATTTCAATCTGATTGGCTAATCCGCCTGGAGAAAATTTTGTTATACTCGAGTTGGTATTGTGAAGTCACCAACGTGTTCATCTGCCAACGACAAATTCAAATAGTCACATGAAATAATCGTAATTAAAATCGAGGAATCATTAAATTTTGTTGTAAAAATTAAATTATATGGAATATTTGAAATTGTTGAACAGGTTATACTTGCATAACCTGGTTTGGGTCAGTTTACGATTTTCATAAATCGCTTCGCGGTTTATTAAGCGTAAACTGACCCAAACCTAACTCGAATAATACTGCGCCCTCTATCGGCACTATCGCTGGATGAGGGCTTGAACTCTCCTTGTGATAAAAACGCGTCAGCTGCTCTCTGAAAAAGAGAGCCAATCAGCGATGATTATTTGCCGAGTATGCGCAAGGCGGTTCTTTCAATTTCCGGTAATGTTTACAAACAACAAGAAATGGAGATCGACAAGTTGATTAACGATGTTTAATTCATTATGTAGTTTTCCTACATTTCTTCTCTTTTCACCTTTTAGATTAGTAAGGTCAAACACGTGGGTACAATGAAAATATTTGACACCTGAACGCTCCATTGACCTATGTTTACAAACATTTCCTAAGCTCCTCCTGCTTTTAGTGCCAAAAGTCACCACGCGCAGTTTATACCCAGAATGCATTCCTAATTTGAAGCTTCCGATTGACGCGTTTTATCGCGAAAGTCGTTCAGGCGTTAATATAGCAAAGCGTAATATAACGACTGGATTATTCGGGTTAACCCAAACCAGGTTATATCGTATAACCTGTTCAACAATTTCAAATATTCCTTAAATAATTTTATTTTCGAAAAGCTTAGGTTATTTAATGCATGGATTGAATTCTTAAGTATATAAGTGAAAAACAACACA
The DNA here is from genome assembly GCA_963383655.1 of Bathymodiolus septemdierum. Classification (NCBI taxonomy): domain Eukaryota; kingdom Metazoa; phylum Mollusca; class Bivalvia; order Mytilida; family Modiolidae; genus Bathymodiolus; species Bathymodiolus septemdierum. The sequence goes on along the minus strand of OY726521.1, from coordinate 69,968,158 downwards.
TTTCCGGTGTATTGTTTAAGTTGCAGGAATGACTATCAGGAAAATGAAATTGTAGAAATGCGCTTCATTGCAAAAAGGTTATAAGTGTGTCACAATGCAGTATTGGAATATCTATTTCTCCGTTCATTTGAATAAAGGTTTTGTTTCAGCAGATAAACAATAACTTTGATGTTTGAAATATCGGTTCGTTTACTGACATTTTCAAGATTAAGTAGCATGTGTCAAAATGTAAGATTTCTGATAAATTACCGGCTCAACAGAATGCTACTCACCTGTTACAAATGGAAAAAATCGTAAATCCATGAATTTATTTTTTTGCTAAAAAAAAGAAAGAATTGCCAGACATTGTATACTGTATTTGAGTTGTAAATATATATATTAACACTATATAATAAAAAAAATAGTAATAATCCCATTAAAAAAAACGTAGAAACAGAGGGAAACAAATCGACAATTCTTTAATACACCCATATATATGACTGCTGAATCCTTACACCCATATATATGACTGCTGAATCCCTACACCCATATATATGACTGTTGAATCCTTACACCCATATATATGACTGCTGAATCCTTACACCCATATATATGACTGCTGAATCCTTACACCCATATATATGACTGCTGAATCCTTACACCCATATATATGACTGCTGAATCCTTCCACCCATATATATGACTGCTGAATCCTTACACCCATATATTTGACTGCTGAATCTTTACACCCATATATATGACTGCTGAATCTTTACACCCATATATATGACTGCTGAATCCTTACACCCATATTTATGACTGCTGAATCCTTACACTCATATATATGACTGCTCAATCCTTACACCCATATATATGACTGCTGAATCCTTACACCCACATATATAACTGCTCAATCCTTGCACCCAGATATATGACTGCTCAATCCTTACACCCATATATATGACTGCTCAATACTTACACCCATATAAATGAATGCCCAATCCTTACACTCATATATATGACTGCTGAATCCTTACACCCATATATATGACTGCTGAATCCTTACACCCATATATATGACTGCTGAATCCTTCCACCCATATATATGACTGCTGAATCCTTACATCCATATATATGACTGCTCAATCCTTACATCCATATATATGACTGATGAATCCTTACACCCATATATATGACTGCTGACTTTTCTGGCTTGGAACAGCCACTTCAATAGAAAGTTAAGCTTGTTTTAAGGGCCCAAGCCCTCTTATAGATTTTCCCATGTAAGTAATATACCAACCCACATATATTACTAGATGATCAGCTTTGTTATAAAGAATACTCTAATCTTGAACTTTATGCATATCATACTATATTATATGTTAGAACTAGATTTCTTTTAATATCAGAAATTCAATATTTTTTCGCTATTTTTTCTATTCCAGCTTCACTTGCCACGCCCACCAGGAAATATAACCTCGTGCGGGATTTTTTCACGTTTGAAATTGCCGCACGTGAGTTATATTTCCCGATGACGATTTCCGGTTATTTTTTTCTATTCTGGTTTCACTTGCCACGCCCATCAGGAAATATAACCTCGTGAGGAATTTGTTCACGTTCGAAATTGTTTTACTATTAAAATATAATATAACAAATATTCAACGTGAATGTGGTCAATATACAAGAACATTTTCCCTCGGTACCTTGAATTGCATGGATGTGTTATATTGCTCTCCACCGTTGGCGTCGGGCAATATAACACATCCATGCAATTCAAAGTACCTCGGGAAAATATTCTTGTATATTGACCACAATCACATGGAATATTTGTATAATATCTAATCTTCGCGATATATAGTTTTTCATATGTATCATATTAGTTGAATGGAAGAGATCCGCTGTCCTTAACCATCATTTAATATCAAATAGTACACAAGTTCATCGTAAGGCAATAAGGAAACAATAGTCAACTTGGAACCAAACTCTGATTGTCAATAGTATACCATCTTTCGTCATCTATATGCTAGTGACATGATATATTTCAAGAAGGTTTTGATCTCTTCCGAAAATCTCCTGAAAGATAAGATTAGACGATTCATTAAAAAATCTTTGACTTAAGAGTTAGTATTCAGAAGACGGTAATGTCAAGTCTGAATACAAACTGTAAGCTCGAGTGTAACTGTAAGTTGGGATTTCTGTAATATAGAATACAGAGGTAGAAAAGTTTGAAGGTACCAAATGGGTAGTCAGAAACCGTATATGGAGGAAGGACAGACAATATAATGGCCAAAAGAAAAAGAAAAAAAGGTCAAACAACGATCTACAAAACACTACATAATGCATCCTGCTGAGAGATTCACCAAAAAAAAAAGTCAGCTAAAAATATATCTCTAACACAGTTGGGTTGAATGCTTAGAAGTTGTTATGTATATCTGTGTCGTATTTGGAAGACCCCCATTGAAATGCAGTATTGTCATGGTAGTGTAAGCAATATCAGGTTTATTAAATATTTGATGACTAACGAGTCCCCTCAGATGTTGCATATTGCCAGTTTATTAATATTACAGAATTCATAAATGCAAACTTCGTTGCCATTAAGCAAACGCAATTTAAGTCCCCCGTGGTATATTTCTGTTTATTTAATATCATCTGAGTTTATTTAATAAATGATCAATTGACTCCTTACCCGTTTCAAAAATAACCGAAAAAACTCATTAGTACTAAAAATTTATATATTAAAGTCATATCGACAAATATCAGGTAGATTGAATCTAAAAGCTTGCATGATATTTGAAATAATATGGTTTCATATCGGTAAATACACTGTTTGCTCATTAGCGGCCTTTTGAAACATTTCAACAGTATCTCTGTTACTGCCATGCTTAGCAATCTTTTACTTCCGTAAGTATCCGTCCAATCTTTAAGCAAAGAAAAATGTTTACTTTTATCTGAACTATCTTTTAATGGGAGGCCGTTCTTTACAATTAGTCACTTGTAACATATTTTCATACTTTAAGTTATTATTACTAAGTTCCTTTGAAGTCATGTCTTAAGAAGTGGAATATGACAGTCTTCTGTCGTATTTAATAACTTATGTCAACGTTATCTGGTAAACATATATTTCCTTTGCTGTTTCTTAATGTTTGATATTTGACACCAAATATGATCTTCTTTTGTCACTATTGATATGTATGTCATAACCCCTAAAGACCACACAACAAAAGTCCAATTTTGTACCCAATTGGTTTTAGACAAGCAACATCCATTGTGCCTCACTGCCTTTACCCAGTGCCCGTTACGTATATCTATATTTTACATCTATTTTAACTTGCTCTAAAATGCATTTAAACCCTTTGTTTGTTTTGCTGTCATTGTTTTCCTTTATAAATAATAACCTATTAAGTAGGAAATAATCATAACTAACAATCTAGATATATTCTGTCATCTTTTTCAAACGAATATTTCTTTTATGATTAAAAGACAATTATTTCTATAAACCATATTGAAGGGCAATGTAGTTTCGTATTACGGTTAAGACGTTAATTGCTAACAAAATAAATTAAAGTTATTATAAATTGATTTGTTTACAAGCACATGTTACTATTAATTTTTATATTTAAATTCTGTACTTAGTCCACTTCGGGAAGAATATTTGAAATTTTGAGACAATGCTTAGCTGCTACAAAGCTTCATCGTCTTCTGATCATATTTGGTATAATGTAGAAGAAAAGTGTTTTCATATCATGTAGATCCTTAAATGTGAAATTCGAAAGAAATTATGAAAATAATTGATATGAAATGCATTTGTTGACAACACTTCGGTAAGAATATTTGAAATTTTGAGACAAAATTTAGCTACTACAAAGCTTCATCGTCTTAAGAATATATTTTGTATGACGGAGAAGAGAATAGTGCTTACATGTAGGTCCATAAATTTGAAATTCGAAAGAAATTATGTAAAAAGAAATATATATGAAATGCATTTGTTGGCAACACACCCATAAGAATATTTTAAATCGTGAGACAAATCTTAGCTGTTTCAAAGCTTCATCGTCTTATGATTAGAGTTGGTATCATATAGAAGAAAAGGGCTTTCATGTCATGTAGGTTCATAAATTCGAAAGAAATCATGTAGCGAAATTGATATGAAATACATATATTGGCCTTGTCAAACAATTTTAGATAAAACTATGAAATATTACTCATGAACACGACAAGTATAAGCATGAAATAAAAAATAATAATGACTTAAGATAGATATATCATATAGATTGATGATATCATGTTGTCTAAGAGGTATATTACATTAAATGGCTTTGATCTTGTTTCGCTAAAAGACTCTAAAATTTTGAAATAATTAAAAGATTTGAAGGAAAATAAAAATTTACAATAGCCTTTTGATATTTGTTATTTATCTAATTCTAAGATCAATTATTATATACAGATATATCATGCTTGGGAGGGGTATTTGCGAAAAATACCAGTCGAGTGACGAAAAATTTCCCGAGCCGAATGGCGAGGGAAATTTAGTCTCAAGACTGGTATTTTTCGCAAATACCCCTCCCAAACATGATATATCTGTTTAATTACACCAACATATTATTGAGAACACTGGCTAAATAAATAATACCTTTTGTTTGTCGTTTGCAGGACCTAACATGATGTATTTGTTTAATTCTACCGAATGATGTTACATAAAACGCACAACTGATAACGTTTTATAAATTTTGTTACAAGCGTCTCGGTGAAGGGTAAAAACGGCAAATACGATTTTGCAAATACCATGAAAAAAAGCTAATTCTTATGTAAATACACCTACATGAAGTAAAAATTCTGCAAATTCACAATGCAAGGCATGAATTTGTAAAACAATACCACAGCTATTAACCAATCAGAATCCAGCATTCTTATATAAGGTGTAGTTATTTTTATAAATTATCTGTCTGTAGTAATATTATATTATGATCGAATATTATATATATAACAAGCGAACATCCACTTTAATAAAGAAAATTATGTTGAATTTAAACTGGAGGTAAATAAACGTTAGAGAATACCGAAGGGGCAATCAACAGAGAAAGTGGCAACATATGATACACAAGACGAAGAAAAACAAAGCAAAAACACACCACAATATGTGTTGGACACCACTATGCGCAAACAAACACAAATAACGTAAATAAGACATGAGCCCTCCTACAAACAACTGGAGGTAAATAAGACATGAGCCCCCCTACAAACAACTAGAGGTAGAGACAAACCGAACATCCTAAATAAGACATGAGCCCTCCTACAAACAACTAGAGGTACAGACGAACCGAACATCCTAAATAAGACATGAGCCGTCCTACAAACAACTGGAGGTAAATAAGACATGAGCCCTCCTACAAACAACTGGGGGTAAAGACGAACCGAACATCGTTTCATGTCATTTTTATACGAAAATCGTAGCGAACATCACAACACGGGACTCAGAACGCAAAAGCACATAATAAAGTTGTTGTCATCAATAAGAAAGAAAAAAAAACGCAAAAATGTATAGTGGCGACTTGTTCTTAAATTGCTTTGTCTTCCAATTAGTTGTTTGGGTTTGTGACATAAATATGAAGAGTTGTATTAACAGTGGACTCACTGTCAGCCTAACAGTAACACGAAGGGTGACACTGGTGAAGCAGGAGGGACTGCTAACCCTTACGGAGCACCTGAGGTCACCCTTCCGTTTTCAGTGGGGTGCGTTTTACTCCGTCTTTAGTTTTCTTTCTAGTGTTTGATAGATCATTGTTTGTCCGTTTATCCTTTTTCGTTTTGCCATTGTATTGTTCTTCGTCGTTGTACGACTTCTGTTGTATTGTTCTTCGTCGTTGTACGATTTCTGTTGTATTGTTCTTCGTCGTTGTACGACTTATGTTGCATTGTTCTTCGTCGTTGTACGACTTCTGTTGTATTGTTCTTCGTCGTTGTACGACTTATGTTGTATTGTTCTTCGTCATTGTACGACTTCTGTTGTATTGTTCTTCGTCGTTGTACGACTTCTGTTGCATTGTTCTTCGTCGTTGTACGACTTCTGTTGTATTGTTCTTCGTCGTTGTACGACTTCTTTTGTATTGTTCTTCGTCGTTGTACGACTTCTGTTGCATTGTTCTTCGTCGTTGTACGACTTCTGTTGTATTGTTCTTCGTCGTTGTACGACTTCTGTTGCATTGTTCTTCGTCGTTGTACGACTTCTGTTGCATTGTTCTTCGTCGTTGTACGACTTATGTTGTATTGTTCTTCGTCATTGTACGACTTCTGTTGTATTGTTCTTCGTCGTTGTACGACTTCTGTTGCATTGTTCTTCGTCGTTGTACGACTTCTGTTGTATTGTTCTTCGTCGTTGTACGACTTCTTTTGTATTGTTCTTCGTCGTTGTACGACTTCTGTTGCATTGTTCTTCGTCGTTGTACGACTTCTGTTGTATTGTTCTTCGTCGTTGTACGACTTCTGTTGCATTGTTTTTCGTCGTTGTACGACTTCTGTTGCATTGTTCTTCGTCGTTGTACGACTTCTGTTGTATTGTTCTTCGTCGTTGTACGACTTCTGTTGTATTGTTCTTCGTCGTTGTACGATTTCTGTTGTATTGTTCTTCGTCGTTGTACGACTTCTGTTGTATTGTTCTTCGTCGTTGTACGACTTCTGATTACCCCTTTGGTATCTTCAAAGTTTTCATACATGTAAATTTCATTAATCCATTTATTCATTAAACATTATTCAAGCTTCTACCAACAGTTTTTCTCTACCTGTATTCCGAAAATCAATTGTTGGAGAAACGGATACACACCTCTGTATATCCGCTTAATCCACAAACCCAACAATACGGGATTAATTAAAAAAAGGTACGATTTATAAATCCTTTGTTTTTTCAATAGATTTTGTTTTCTTTTCTGATTTTAATTCTATAATTAAGCAGTCAACTTCCTTATTTTGATGTCTATTGCGACTCTCGAAACACGCAATCGTGTATTCAAAAAATGCATAAATGTTCATTTGTATTTGGCACAATTGGTTTTGGTTGTTATATTAAAAGTGAGTATTATCCGTAGTTAACATTTATTTAATGTGACATTTTACATTTTTCCCCCCCCCCATTCATCTTCTTCCTACATGCAGCACACAAAAGGCGTATATGGAGTATGATATTTAGCGCTCAATTCAATGAAATCTGAATCATTGTAGAATAATCTATTCCAAATGGGTGCAACAGAAATAATATAAATATATATTTGATAATATTATAAGTTTACTCAAAATTGAGTTTCATAAGTGATTGGTCACGTGACACTCCAAAAATGTAACAAAATAGATGGAACTGTAATGAAAAGAAAGCTTAAACAGTGATCGTCTCTCATCTCAATTCATTGAACATAAAGAAGACCAGACATATGAGGTTGGAAATACAGGCCCTGGCTTGAGACAGTTACAAAAGTGTGACAGGGAAAGATACAAAAGTGTGACAGGGAAAACCGGTTAATGGAGTATATGTTTTTAAAAACTCCCTTGATATTTAGTTGCTTTACAATGTTTTCTGTACTGCTTTCTCCGTTTGATATTTAGTTGGTTTACAATGTTTTCTGTACTGCTTTCTCCGTTTGATATTTAGTTGTTTTACAATGTTTTCTGTACTGCTTTCTCCGTTTGATATTTAGTTGTTTTACAATGTTTTCTGTACTGCTCTCTCCGTTTGATATTTAGTTGTTTTACAATTTTTTTTGTACTGCTTTCTCCGTTTGATTAAAAAAAAATTAAAAAATACCACGAAATTAATAACTATTACTATAATCATAGTAACTATTACTATAATCATTGCCATTTCACCATGACTTAATAAAAACATAGATATCTAATTTAGTGCGCACGACGTGTTTTTCGAATAACCTTCATTACATGTGCTTAACATCGAAAGATTGCAAAACCAAATGATATAAAAGTGATTGGGAGCAAGTAAACATAAGGGCCTGAGGAAGATTAACTGAGGAAGATTAACCTTAGTACATTACAACATAAGGGCCTGAGGAAGATTAACCTTAGTACATTACAACATAAGGGCCTGAGGAAGATTAACTGAGGAAGATTAACATTAGTACATCACAACATAAGGGCCTGAGGAAGATTAACTGGGGAAGATTAACCTTAGTACATTACAACATAAGGGCCTGAGGAAGATTAACTGAGGAAGATTAACATTAGTACATCACAACATAAGGGCCTGAGGAAGATTAACTGAGGAAGATTAACATTAGTACATCACAACATAAGGGCCTGAGGAAGATTAACTGAGGAAGATTAACCTTAGTACATTACAAAATAAGGGCCTGAGGAAGATTAACATTAGTACATCACAACATAAGGGCCTGAGGAAGATTAACTGAGGAAGATTAACATTAGTACATCACAACATAAGGGCCTGAGGAAGATTAACTGAGGAAGATTAACTTTAGTACATTACAAAATAAGGGCCTGAGGAAGATTAACATTAGTACATTACAACATAAGGGCCTGAGGAAGATTAACTGAGGAAGATTAACCTTTGTACATTACAACATAAGGGCCTGAGGAAGATTAACCTTAGTACATTACAACATAAGGGCCTGAGGAAGATTAACTGAGGAAGATTAACCTTAGTACATTACAACATAAGGGCCTGAGGAAGATTAACTGAGGAAGATTAACCTTAGTACATTACAACATAAGAGCCTGAGGAAGATTAACTGAGGAAGATTAACATTAGTCCATTACAACATAAGGGCCTGAGGAAGATTAACCTTAGTACATTACAACATAAGGGCCTGAGGAAGATTAACCTTAGTACATTACAACATAAGGGCCTGAGGAAGATTAACCTTAGTACATTACAACATAAGGGCCTGAGGAAGATTAACCTTAGTACATTACAACATAAGGGCCTGAGGAAGATTAACCTTAGTACATTACAACATAAGGGCCTGAGGAAGATTAACCTTAATACATTACAACATAAGGGCCTGAGGAAGATTAACCTTAGTACATTACAACATAAGGGCCTGAGGAAGATTAACCTTAGTACCTTACAACATAAGGGCCTGAGGAAGATTAACGGAGGAAGATTAACCTTAGTACATTACAACATAAGGGCCTGAGGAAGATTAACCTTAGTACATTACAACATAAGGGCCTGAGGAAAATTAACCTTAGTTCATTACAACATAAGGGCCCGAGGAAGATTAACCTTAATACATTGCAACATAAGGGTCTGAGGAAGATTAACTGAGGAAGATTAACCTTTGTACATTACAACATAAGGGCCTGAGGAAGATTAACTGAGGAAGATTAACCTTAGTACATTACAACATAAGGGCCTGAGGAAGATTAACTGAGGAAGATTAACCTTTGTACATTACAACATAAGGGCCTGATGAAGATTAAATGAGGAAGATTAACCTTAGTACCTTACAACATAAGGGCCTGAGGAAGATTAACTGAGGAAGATTAACCTTAGTACATTACAACATAAGGGCCTGAGGAAGATTAACCTTAGTACATTACAACATAAGGGCCTGAGGAAGATTAACCTTAGTTCATTACAACAAAGGGCCCGAGGAAGATTAACCTTAATACATTGCAACATAAGGGTCTGAGGAAGATTAACTGAGGAAGATTAACCTTTGTACATTACAACATAAGGGCCTGAGGAAGATTAACTGAGGAAGATTAACCTTAGTACATTACAACATAAGGGCCTGAGGAAGATTAACTGAGGAAGATTAACCTTTGTACATTACAACATAAGGGCCTGATGAAGATTAACCTTAGTACATTACAACATAAGGGCCTGAGGAAGATTAACTGAGGAAGATTAACCTTAGTACATTACAACATAAGGGCCTGAGGAAGATTAACATTAGTACATTACAACATAAGGGCCTGAGGAAGATTAACTGAGGAAGATTAACCTTAGTACATTACAACATAAGGGCCTGAGGAAGATTAACATTAGTACATTACAACATAAGGGCCTGAGGAAGATTAATTGAGGAAGATTAACATTAATCCATTACAGCATAAGGGCCTGAGGAAGATTAACCTTAGTACATTACAACATAAGGGCCTGAGGAAGATTAACTGAGGAAGATTAACTGAGGAAGATTAACCTTAGTACATTACAACATAAGGGCCTGAGGAAGATTAACTGAGGAAGATTAACTGAGGAAGATTAACCTTAGTACATTACAACATAAGGGCCTGAGGAAGATTAACTGGGGAAGATTAACCTTAGTACATTACAACATAAGGGCCTGAGGAAGATTAACTGAGGAAGATTAACCTTAGTACATTACAACATAAGGGCCTGAGGAAGATTAACTGAGGAAGATTAACCTTTGTACATTACAACATAAGGGCCTGAGGAAGATTAACCTTAGTACATTACAACATAAGGGCCTGAGGAAGATTAACTGAGGAAGATTAACCTTAGTATATTACAACATAAGGGCCTGAGGAAGATTAACCTTAGTACATTACAACATAAGGGCCTGAGGAAGATTAACTGAGGAAGATTAACCTTAGTATATTACAACATAAGGGCCTGAGGAAGATTAACCTTAGTACATTACAACATAAGGGCCTGAGGAAGATTAACCTTAGTACATTACAACATAAGGGCCTGAGGAAGATTAACCTTAGTACATTACAACATAAGGGCCTGAGGAAGATTAACCTTAATACATTACAACATAAGGGCCTGAGGAAGATTAACCTTAGTACATTACAACATAAGGGCCTGAGGAAGATTAACCTTAGTACATTACAACATAAGGGCCTGAGGAAGATTAACGTTAGTACATTACAACATAAGGGCCTGAGGAAGATTAACTGAGGAAGATTAACCTTAGTACATTACAACATAAGGGCCTGAGGAAGATTAACCGAGGAAGATTAACCTTAGTACATCACAACATAAGGGCCTGAGGAAGATTAACTGAGGAAGATTAACCTTAGTACATTACAACATAAGGGCCTGAGGAAGATTAACCGAGGAAGATTAACCTTAGTACATTACAACATAAGGGCCTGAGGAAGATTAAATGAGGAAGATTAACCTTAGTACATTACAACATAAGGGCCTGAGGAAGATTAACTGAGGAAGATTAACCTTAGTACATTACAACATAAGGGCCTGAGGAAGATTAACCTTAGTACATTACAACATAAGGGCCTGAGGAAGATTAACTGAGGAAGATTAACCTTAGTACATTACAACATAAGGGCCTGAGGAAGATTAACCTTAGTACATTACAACATAAGGGCCTGAGGAAGATTAACCTTAGTACATTACAACATAAGGGCCTGAGGAAGATTAACGTTAGTACATTACAATATAAGGGCCTGAGGAAGATTAACCTTAGTACATTACAACATAAGGGCCTGAGGAAGATTAACCTTAGTACATTACAACATAAGGGCCTGAGGAAGATTAACGTTAGTACATTACAATATAAGGGCCTGAGGAAGATTAACCTTAGTACATTACAACATAAGGGCCTGAGGAAGATTAACTGAGGAAGATTAACGTTAGTACATTACAACATAAGGGCCTGAGGAAGATTAACCTTAGTACATTACAACATAAGGGCCTGAGGAAGATTAACCTTAGTACATTACAACATAAGGGCCTGAGGAAGATTAACCTTAGTACATTACAACATAAGGGCCTGAGGAAGATTAACTGAGGAAGATTAACGTTAGTACATTACAATATAAGGGCCTGAGGAAGATTAACCTTAGTACATTACAACATAAGGGCCTGAGGAAGATTAACCTTAGTACATTACAACATAAGGGCCTGAGGAAGATTAACCTTAGTACATTACAACATAAGGGCCTGAGGAAGATTAACGTTAGTACATTACAACATAAGGGCCTGAGGAAGATTAACCTTAGTACATTACAACATAAGGGCCTGAGGAAGATTAACCTTAGTACATTACAACATAAGGGCCTGAGGAAGATTAACCTTAGTACATTACAACATAAGGGCCTGAGGAAGATTAACCTTAGTACATTACAACATAAGGGCCTGAGGAAGATTAACGTTAGTACATTACAATATAAGGGCCTGAGGAAGATTAACCTTAGTACATTACAACATAAGGGCCTGAGGAAGATTAACCTTAGTACATTACAACATAAGGGCCTGAGGAAGATTAACTGAGGAAGATTAACGTTAGTACATTACAATATAAGGGCCTGAGGAAGATTAACCTTAGTACATTACAACATAAGGGCCTGAGGAAGATTAACCTTAGTACATTACAACATAAGGGCCTGAGGAAGATTAACCTTAGTACATTACTTGGGAACTGTACTTCTACTCTGCTTCTATTTAATGACGTTCTCTGTTTGGTAAGGAGGGAAAGAAAGGAATCTACTCTTACTTCAAGGCTATATAATTCAATGGGATGTTTTATTTTGTAGTTGTTTTGTGCTTTTAAGCTATGTGGATGGTTCTCTTTTGGAAAAAAACACTTTTGGAAATTTTATCTTTTGGTAACTACTTCTGAAGCTGAATAAATATTCATTCTATAAATGATTTGATTTTGATTTGATTTTATTTATTGTGCTTAACGCCACTTTCAGTGATATTTCAGCTATATCATGGCGACCAGTTTTGGTGGTGGAAGAAGCCGGAGAGAACCACCGACCATGGACAAGCAACTGGTAAACTTTATCACTTACGGCTGCGAGTCGAGTGCACCCTGTTTTGTAATTTACAAAGACGGGCACGAACCCATGCCGTATTGGTGATAGGCTTGTATTAGGCAATCCAACTACCTAAATCATTGAGCCACCCGGCCCTCATTCTACAAATGAAATTAAAAACACAGTGTTATACAAATCTGGATGAAATCCTTCAGATGGAAAGATTTACTGCCTGATATTAAATAATAATTATAAATGAGAACTTCTTTTAAATAATATTTTTGCAATGTTTCAAATATCAAACAAAGGAGACCTTTTCAACAAAGCTTTGAGAATTATCTTAATTGACCTTTCATTTCATATTGTGTTTATTGTCAACAGACTGTATGGAATTTTGAACCTCCAATACTTGCATAATTAAACATTTACACACCTCTGGGAATTAAAATCATGCAACTTGCGTTTCTTTCTAATGTATAATAATATTACTTTGGATTGTAGCTTTATCTGGATTCTACTAGTCAATCTGAATAGCTTCCATTGGGTGAATAATATCACAGTATGGTTGCATAATCTTTTAGATGTTTTTAATTAATGTCTAATATATCTCTTATGTATTCGCAAGTTATTAAACACTATGTACATTCTTTTGCGACTTCAAATAAAATAAATAAACACTGTGAATATGTTAATATTTGAGGGCTGATAATTTACGTGGACTAAAAGCACGAAAATTAAAATTCAGTGAAATACCACTTTTCAATTGATTTGTTACTTCCAGTATTTGCCAATACTAGTACATAACGAGTATCGAGAGAAGTAAAAAGTACCGGTCAATTGCAGGCTATGGGCCGTTTTCACACCCATATCTGGTATTGAAGACCTTACTGTGACTGTAAAATGCAGAACAGCAATAAAAGCGATGTTTCGTCAATTTAATTTGTGTCTAAGTGTAAAAGATGGATAGTCTCTCATGTCCATATCCTTTCTTGTAAAATAATAAGAAGCAGGAAACCGTTGTCTGTGTGGCGTAGTGCACACCTAGTTGCTATTTTCACGATTATGTCAGATCTGTACTTTTGTGTAAATTATGTAAGATATATTTCCTCTCTTACGACTTAAATAATTTTACACTGGGCGAACTTATAAGACCACAGGGTTTGTTACCTATTTGTTAATAAGAGGAAATAAAAAAAATAACTGATTGTAAGGTATGATAATCCCTGTAAAGGTGTAATTGATCAAGTTTTGTACGACATGCGATATCTAAGCACAGGTGTATTGTATATTGTATTCATTTTATTGAATATTACATCTACGATAAGAACTTAAACGTTTAAGAAAGCTTTGATCTGTGTGTAGCGCTATTCCTGATCTCAGGTAAAATAAACAGGTAAAAATCTAATTAAGCTGTGATTGTTAACACTAAAACGTCAAAAGTATAATTGTTAAAAATATCAAAATAACCATATCACATGGAACAGTATCATCATCAAGTATATCGTTGCAATGTTGACATATTTCATTCCTTTTATTCATTTCTAAAGAAAATAAGAAAACAGATTATCAAGGGTATATATTTTATTTGTTATTTTGACATTTTACAAGGCAAAATGAATTTCTAACGAGTTCGAAAACAAAACATAATGGAAAAAGTATTTAACAAAAACCGTAGATATCTACTTTAGTGACGTGTTTTTGGAATAAACTTCTTCAGGTACGTTCATAGTCAAAATAGTGGACAGCCAATTAGCTTGAGTGCCTTTGGGAGCAACTAAACTAAAACACGATAGTCATAATGGGCTAAGGTTGCATATGCGAAAGCCGGGTAACTTGAATAGAAAATGTGAACATCCACCTTTATAATACATTTAGACACCTTACATACACAAAGCTGCCTAAATGCTATGAAATTTAGTTTTTTGTAAAGAAAGGACAGTTTCTAGATAATGTAATTATTATTAAAACTATACTTCTTCTCCATCATCCATGGAGAACGTACTCGATGAAAGTTATTCAAGCTCATTAAATTAGATAGCTACGTTTTTATTTCAAGAAGTTGCATTAAAATCATTTCTTAAGTTCTCAAAGCTGTTCTTGATGTAGATTGCTCTTTTGAAGTATATAGTAGCCTACTCTTCGAGGATACGATTCCGGACAAGTGTAAGATTGAAATCACAACCAATTGAGTTATATAGAAATATATTTGATTTCTTTATAAAATAAGCTCCTTTAGTAAAGAATTGAATGCAATAGTTCGTAGTTTTATTGTCGTGTAAAGCGTTGGCCCGAGTACATTTTGCATGAAGCGCGGTAATGTACTTCCGCGAACGTCTTTACAGCCCTATAAAACTGCAAAAAAATAAAATAAAATGCATTCAATTCTTAAAGCGATCTAATAAAATTAGGCGTTTGTTGTATTTTTGTTTGTAAGGACAACCCGTATGGGATGACGTAAAGATTCATATTTTTAAGAGATGAGCCTACCAAATATAGAGGTATTGAAACATAGCATGCGCTACGAGCTGTTGTCCGATTGGTCAAATCAATATTTTTTATTAACTATCTTCCATATGATTGGACGATGAAAGCTGAAATAATGTTTATCCTACATGACCTCAAACGGGATGTTGTTAAATGTTAGCGGGTAACACTAAAAATATTTAAAATAAAAAGATACAACAAACATCTAATTTTAATTAGATTGTAATTGAAGTTACATTTTCACATCATTAAATACAATTAAAATTATTCCGATTTGTTTTAGTCTTCCACATTTTCAACTGTATCATTAGTAGATATTACTTTCCATGACGTCAGAAGATAGTTCCTGGAAGTTTGCGTGGTTAAACGGTTGTGTGTTTTATTGACTGAAGCTTGAAGTCTCAATTTCAAATCAAAACGTAGATATGTAATTTAATACGCACGATGTGTTTCTCTAATATATAATCTTCATCAGGTACGTCACAGTCAAAAGGTTGAAAAGTCAAATAATCTAAAAGTTGGTGGGAGCCAAAAAAAAAAAAAAAAACAATCAAACATGCAAACAAACAAACAAAGACTAGAAGAGGTATCGACCCTATGATAGTAATTGACACACAGATATCACATTTTGTGCACACGACGCGTTTCTGGAATTACTTGTAATGACACAAATACATGACCGTTTACTTTCCTGGCTTGGTATATGCACTTCAATACACAGTGGCGGGCTTAAATTAATTTTTATAAGAAAGACGAAAGTAGAAAAACAATAAATATCAAAATCGATCAGTGATCATCTTACATTCCCAAACAATATATTAGTAGTTATCTATACTTTATAATGAGACAGTCTGCTTTACTCAAATCCGATAAAAAAATTGAAATGAACATCTATTTTGATGCACCACAAAATGAAGAGAAAATGCAAAAGTCAAACACATCTGACAAGGATGTTGATGCAGAGGGTGACATGTATTACTTAATTAATAAGATTCTTATTTACGACTTACTTTAATTATGAATTCCAAATATGGTGAAAATGACAATTTTGCCTCTTTAATCAACATTCGTGCAAATCCCGTCTAATTATAAAGCTGATTAGAAAATACAGAAATTGACAACAACGGGGAATTATAACGCCAAGATTTCATAAATCTTGACTCTCATGACTTGATTCTGATTTTCTTGGCTATTACAGAATTGATTACAATGTGTCAAAACGTGTTTCCAAAAATCATCAAAAATGAGGAATAATTGCCATGTTGAGCCATAACGAGGTTGAAATATCGCCTCCAGAACAATAGTTTATAGGATATTTCCAATATCGTGGGTCAACGGATTTGTACTAATTTTTGTTTATAGCTTTTTATAAAGTAGTGATGACTAATGGAAGAATTAGAAATGAGATTTTACTTTTTTTTATCTTCTATTATTTATGAACGAAAGGAAAAAAATAAATGACTTTATCTATGAATGACTTTTTATATCAGTTTTAAAAGAACTCTTCCAAAACAACATTGGAAAATCAATACTAGTCAAGCTAGGAGGTTATTAAGGGTAAAAAAGTCCAAATCCCCAAATAAAAACAACAAAAATGCAAAATTACAAATAAGAAGCCCAGTTCATTAAAACGAATAAGTAAAACCAATCTTTAGTTTTCTTTGTAGTCCTTTGTTGCTATTGTATGTCCTTCTGTCCGTTTTCTTATTGACACTGTTTTGTCATTCCTTCTTAGAGACCGACTAGATGGTGTAATGATTAGCGTGTTCGCATCGAGTGCCAGTCTGACCAAACCAAAGTCTGAATAATTTGTATTTCCGCCTTCTACAAAGAGTGGTTGTCTCGGAATCATGATAAAATGTCCGAATGGAACGACATAGCATAGAAATATGTGACCATCATCTCATCGAATGTAACTTTGTTATTGCCATGATGTAGTTGAAAAATGGCTCATTTGGCGTGAAGCAACAATCATCAGTGACTGTATGTCATTATGTCATTTCATTTTGGCCATTGTGTTGTCTGTCCTTTTTAGATTTACGGCTTCTGATTATTTGATGTCTTCGAAATATATACGACTTGCGCCAAGTGGAAACGAGTAGTAAACTATTACACCTACAGATAATGTTTTGTATATTTTCATTCATATAATTTTTTTAATGGATTCTAATGTTCTGTGTTAACTTTCAGTGTTCGGCGTGACCTACGTAGTTAACCCGTTATTTATCAGATACAAGAAATATCAGACATGATCATTTCCCACAAAGATCAGCTGATAATCAACGAAACAGAACTCTTCACAGAGTCAAAAATAATTGTCTTATAACGAAAATTCATAATGTTTAATTAAGTTCACCGAGGCGAGTAAACAGCAGAGATCTGAACCAGGAAATTGATGTGAAATTTAACATTTATAAAATTAAAAAGATTTTATTGTTCACTTGACTTCATATTCTTAGCACATCTCTATCGTCTGCCCAATCTTTAAAAAAAGAATCAATACGTGCCAATCAGAAGGAGACTGTGACAGACGATACTTTGCACTCTGTAACAAAATTCAAATTTGATTTGAAGAAAAAGAAACAACATTCCGGTAGACTTTTGACAAAATTGAATTGATTAAAAAATAAGAAATCTTTCCTTGACTAATAGGTGTAAAATTAATAATTCTATATTAGAGGTTAGGTTTAGATTTATGGTGTTTAACGCCACTTTCAATAATATTTTAATTATACCGTGGTGGTCTATATTAGATAATTTACATATAATTGTTTGTATATATATACTCGTGCGAATCGATTACAAATCTGAAAGGATATCTAGCGGTCTGTGAAAGACAGACCTGTGTAAGCTAAAGCATAAAAAACTGTAGCCCTTTTCACAAAAATTCTTACGATAAAAAATTGTCGTATTAAGAGAAATATTTGACTTACGTTAAAAATGTTACACTTACGACAGGGTAGTTTTACACGTAAAGTTAGGACTATTTTCACACTTGAGGTTATCGTAAGTATTTTTGTGAAACTCTTTTTAATCTTAGTTTTACATTTACGACAATTTTTTATCATAAGAATTTTTGTGAAAAGGGCTAGCGCTTTTCACAAAAATTCTAACGATAAAAAATTGTCTTAAGAGAAATATTTGTCTATTAAGTGAAAAAATAGAAAAAAAAGATGGACGATGCATTGAAAATAAGAGAGCAATTCACCGTTAGCGCATTTTCTCTGACCGTATGACAAACCTCATTACACATATTGATAAATGTTTATTGAAATAAATATGATTTAATACAAACAGACGCTACAAATGATATTGTTGTTTACTCCTTTTTGGCGTGACTAATAACAGAGTATATAACGATGCATTCCGTACATTTACCCTTTCAATGCAGCAAAGTGTATTGTTTACATATCAACTACCATATGACCAAAAAAAATCAGGATAATTCTTTTAATCTTGGATTTCAAATTGGGAACGGTCGACAATCGAAAAGCCTACTTGCAAACTTGGGGAGAATTCTTCTTTTTCATTATTTATTTTTTTTGATAAAAACAGGAAAACGGGATTTTCTTCTAAACATCTACTCCGCTTACAAAAGTTTGTATGAACAGCCGCTATAGGACTAGAAGTTTCTGGATCCAATAATATCGTTTCGATATTGCCTTTATATTTAAATAGTAATATAATTTATTAATTTCTGGCAACTTCGATGATCATCGAACACTCTGGCAATACATAAACACATCTTAATTTGGGTTATCTCAGAAAAATCGGGATACATTTTCATCAGTAAAAGAACAAGAGTTTAATTTTGTGTGTGATGGGATTAATTGGGAAAAGGGAGGGGGGGGGGGGGGTAAATATTTTGCTGAAACACAACCAATAAAATGAATTATCCAGCATGAATATTATATATGAATAGGTGTTTTTTTTCGAACTCCAGATGCACTCCCTTAAAAAAGACTTCTACCAAAAGTGATCACGCGTGGATGATGACGAATAACTCCAAGTAATGACAAATTTTATAGATAATTATAATTTACATGCATAAGAAACTTTCCTTTATACGAAAATCATACCCGTTCATATTTTGTGGAGTTATTGTTGACCAATTCATATATTAGATAAATATTCAATATAAACATACATGTACAAACACAGTCTCATACTCGGATTTTATTACACAAGGATGTAAATGCCAACTGGTTTAGTGTTCCAACACTGATTTTACAAAACTTTTGCAATATATATGCATCATAACTTCTTGTCACTTGTGATGTTCAATCGGACGGCTTGCTTTTGTAAATGCAGACGAGATAGAAGACCCGTTGTTATGGTAATATCATAACATAAAAACTGCTTCGTGTTAATTTTAATTGTTATATACCATTAATTATATCCAGTTATGATTAAAAGGCAAAAAAAAATGTACGGAGCCATTTTGCAGTATTTGAGTAGGTAGGAAGGTTTACTATGCGGTATAAATACTATATAATAAACGTTCCCCCATGGGGGAAAGTTTACAATATAGTAAATCTTCCAGGGGGTTAATCTACAATGGAGGAAGGTTTACTCTATGACACCGGGAATGTTTTATAGAATATGTCTATTAAAAAAAAAAAAAATTGTATGAGTATATTCTCTGAGACTGTCTGTGATAAAGGGACCACTTTTCTGAGAAATCGTAGTTCAGACAATATTGAAAGCAATACAAAGACATTGTTCAATGAAAATGAAATTAGGTTGCTGAGGAAGATAGTTCATGGTGTTTAACTTTCCTTTCAACAATATTTCAGTTATATCGCGGTGGTCAGTTTTATGGGTGGAGGAAACTGGAGTACCCGGAGAAAACCACCGACCTGCCGCAAGTCACTGACAAACTTTATCACATAATGTTGTATCGAGCACGCCTAAGGAAATTTTTTTTGATCGTAAGTGTAATTTTAGTGGTAAGATTAAAATTTGTCGTAATATAATCTTTGTGAAAATGACTTAGGAATTGTCGTAGGATTAATCGTAAGTGAAAAAGTTAAGATTATACTTACGAAATTTTGTGAAAAGGTCTAACAACTTGACAATACCATCTATACATTATAACAGAAATGTTAACTTTCCTATGTAATCTCCCTCTCTCTCTATCTGCGACATATGTTTTCAAGGAATCTGTTGAAATTCTGACAAAATAATATTTTCCACATTACATTGTCATTCTAAAATTTGATTTGTTGAAGCGGTTAGTTCTAGAAATTAGAATGAGGGTTGGGGGTATAGTAAAAATCGTGATTACATCGTTAACAAGTTTTGATGGCTTGAATTCAGCGGTTTATGCGAAAGTTAAAAAAAAAAAAGTTTCAAGTGTTAAATATGGAATACATGTATTTACTTTTTGCAAAGAAAAGAAAGGAAGAAGTCATACTGGGATAATAAAAAAAGTGAGAGTTCTGACATGACGTAGAACGAATGACATGAATGATATGAATAACAAAATGTAATATCGCGCTATCGCTCGCTATGTTTAGTGTGGATTACTTTTTATGCGTTAAATACCTTTTTTTCTTTTCTTATTTCTTTCGGGAATTACCAAACAACGACATTTAGTGACCACGAAGGGCATATTTACATGACAAGTTATTTGCAAGCATCAAAACGGCGATTTCAAATATCAACTAACATCCCGCTCAGGCGAGGTGTGCTCGATACAACATTTTGTGATAAAGTTTGTCAGTGATTTACGGTAGGTCGGTGGTTTTCTCCGGGTAGTCCGGCTTCCTCCACCCATAAAACTGACAGACACGATATAGCTGAAATTTTGTTGAAAGTGGCGTTAAACACCACAACCCTAACCCTAACCCTAAATATTTGTTAATCCAGGAAAATTGATATCAAATAATAAATACTATTACAACTCATGCAATTGAAACAACAGTGATATAACATTCGAACATTTCAGACGAATTAAGAATGTAGATAATTTAAGTGTACCAATGCTTGATTATCATGGAATTCTAAAGTAAATAAATAACCCAGTTATTTTTGATAGACGTATACAATAAGTAAAAACTTTTTTTTCTTAATTTCCTTTCTATGTCGTAGACGTATTATTGTTAAAAAACATCACTTATCAAATTTACCAGAGTTCTGTTGTCAGGAAGGACAAGTCAGATATTAATTTGAAAAGATTGACAATCAAAATTGTATTACATCAAATATTTGTGTATGTATCTACTTATTTTATGCAATTTCACGTATTTTCTAATAATTTGGATCGTGACAATCTACAGTTTTATGAGATGGCGTCTTTTAATACGATCTTAAGGCACAAAAATCACTTACTGATAATTTAACAAATATTGATCGACGAGATATAAATTCATTTATGTTATTAATCAAAACAGAAAGATAACTTTTTCCTCATCAAACTTCGATTTCCATTGATATCACAAGAAAATAAATGATTTTTATCTGTCATGTAAATTATAACACGTGCCCGATAAAAGTCGTCTGTTTCCGGTTTTTCCCATCGTCCAATACATATTTCTATTTCCACTAATTGAACAAAATATATATCTTGACATTATAAATTATATGCGTTTTATACATTTCCATATATCATGAAAAATATCTGAGAAAACAATTAAGAGACGTATTTTAGTCCGAGAAGTACTTCTTCATGCTGTCAAGATGGGCTGGAGATACCAAATGATATGTCACGAGACAGGAGATGGAAACTGTCTTCTGCTACTTCATCATTAACAATTGGTTAATGACCAGTGATTTCTGGTGCGAATTATGACAAAATTATAACGCAGCATATTTTTCTATGAATAAGTTGAAAAGAAACAAGATGATATCATACAAAATTATCCAATTGACGGTTGATTTATTTGTAAGAATCATGATTAAAATATTGATAATTAATTTAATGTATCAATTTTTCAATTAATATTGTATAACAGATTTATTAATGCACGAAATATTCACAATTTGAAATCATTGGATCAGAACGTAAAAAATAAAGACAACTTCCATTTATAGTAATTCCTAAGAGGGTAAAGACCACATGCTGGGAGCAACACGAATGACTATCCACAATACAGAAAGTTTATGTTGGGAGAAACACGAATAACTATCCACAATACAGAAAGTTAATGCTGGGAGAAACACGAATAACTATCCACAATACAGAAAGTTAATGCTGGGAGAAACACGAATAACTATCCACAATACAGAAAGTTAATGCTGGGAGAAACACGAATAACTATCCACAATACAGAAAGTTAATGCTGGGAGAAACACGAATAACTATCCACAATACAGAAAGTTAATGCTGGGAGAAACACGAATAACTATCCACAATACAGAAAGTTAATGCTGGGAGAAACACGAATAACTATCCACAATTCAGAAAGTTAATGCTGGGAGAAACACGAATAACTATCCACAATACAGAAAGTTACTGTTGGGAGAAACACGAATGACTATCCACAATACAGAAAGTTAATGCTGGGAGAAACATGAATACTTATCCACAATACAGAAAGTTAATGCTGGGAGAAACACGAATAACTATCCACAATACAGAAAGTTATTGCTGGGAGAAACACGAATAATTATCCACAATACAGAAAGTTAATGCTGGGGAAACACGAATAACTATCCACATTACAGAAAGTTAATGCTGGGAGAAACACGAATAACTATCCACAATACAGAAAGTTAATGCTGGGAGAAACACGAATAACTATCCACAATACAGAAAGTCAATGCTGGGAGAGACACGAATAACTATCCACAATACAGAAAGTTAATGCTGGGAGAAACACGAATAACTATCCACAATTCAGAAAATTAATGCTGGGAGAAACACGAATAACTATCCACAATACAGAAAGTTAATGCTGGGAGAAACACGAATGACTATCCACAATACAGAAAGTTAATGCTGGGAGAAACACGAATGACTATCCACAATACAGAAAGTTAATGCTGGGAGAAACACGAATGACTATCCACAATACAGAAAGTTAATGCTGGGAGAAACACGAATAACTATCCACAATACAGAAAATTAATGCTGGGAGAAACACGAATAACTATCCACAATACAGAAAGTTAATGCTGGGAGAAACACGAATGACTATCCACAATACAGAAAGTTAATGCTGGGAGAGACACGAATGACTATCCACAATACAGAAAGTTAATGCTGGGAGAAACACGAATGACTATCCACAATACAGAAAGTTAATGCTGGGAGAAACACGAATGACTATCCACAATACAGAAAGTTAATGCTGGGAGAAACACGAATAACTATCCACAATACAGAAAGTTAATGCTGGAAGAAACACGAATAACTATCCACAATACAGAAAGTTAATGTTGATAAGTAGGTTCTAATACATTCGTCCACATTGGTCCACATTGGTCATGGCGATATGTTTTTGTAACACCATCGTAGACATCGCATCTTGCAATTATGGAGGTGAGATCGAATCTGTTTATTCTTATTTTAAAAGTCAAAGTATATCTTGACATAGAAAAAAACCCATTTTAAACTACTTCTATATATTTTTTATTTTCACTACACAGGAACTGTGAATCAAACGAGTGTTTCACTGTAATAAATGACGGAGTTTAGAAAATAGTCGAAAATTGCAGACACTATCCCTTTAATAAATGAAAAACCCAACCAGAAGCCGTAAACAGAAGGACAGACAATGTAATGGTGGCCAAAAGAAAAGGGACAAAAGAACAAACAATGAACTATCAAACACTACACAGGATACCATAGATTGAATAATCAGAAAGAGAGGGTGAACTCAGGTGCTAAGGAAGGACAAGCAGTTTTTGCTCAACTAATTGCACCCATCATTTTACACGAAGATTAATTGATTTGATAATCGTGATAGACACCAGTACACGTAAATATACGATTATCTAATGTTCTCGTGAAAAGTAGAATGTTGATTGTCCAACAGCTGCCTTCCAACAATCAATGTCTTAGGCTGCAGAAAATAGAGTTTAGATTGGCTAACAGTCTATGAATTGCGTAGTGATTCTTTATAGCATACTCATCGTTTGTAAAATCGATAAAGATCGCCTGTTTCCACGAAAAACGACAGATAGCAAAATGCCTAATTGTTGATGCTTTGTTTTGCGATTAAGCTTAAAAAAAGTTGAAATGAAAATATTTAGTTCGCCCATACGACACAAATTATAAACAAAATCGCTGTCAGTGACCATTCGAAAAACCCAAACCGTAACAGAATCTTTAAATAGCTAAGGTCTATTTTCAGCCTGAAAATTACTCACTATCAATAAATCAATATTATTTGTATTTAATATACGACCCCATGACAGCAAACATAATTTCTGCTTTAATTATAATTAGGGCGTGTGTATTTGTATATTAGAAAACTCAGATAAAAATGTTATCAGCCATGAAAAGTCGGATATCTCGCTTTGGAGGGCAGTTGTACCTGTTAAACGGTTCAGCTTATTACACTTCCCCGTTTAACAGGTGCAAATGTCCTTCAAAGTGCCATATCTGACCTTTCAGGACTGATAACTTATATTGTAATACACATATAGTACTCAATTAATAGCAACCGTGGTGTAATAGTTAGTGTGCTCGTCTCGAGTGCAGTAGATCATGGGTTCGAACCCCGATAGGGTCAAACCAAAGACTATAAAATTGGTATTTGTTGCTTCTCCGATAAGTACGCAGCATTAAGGATAAATAGCAAAAACGTGTTGATTCGGAATCAGCATAATGTGTCCGATTCGGGCGACATGTCTACGCGCGGACTGTTGTTTCAGTGAGCTAGCACTATAAAAATCCAACTAAGCGTGTAGGTCAAGTACAAAGCGGTCCACGTCATCATCTCATTGAAAATTGACATGTTCTCGCCCTGATATCGCTGTAAAATTAACATGTTCTCGCCCTGACATCGCTGTAAAATTAACATGTTCTCGCCCTGATATAGCTGTAAAATTAACATGTTCTCGCCCTGATATAGCTGTAAAATTAACATGTTCTCGCCCTGATATCGCTGTAAAATTAACATGTTTTCGCCCTGATATAGCTGTAAAATTAACATGTTCTCGCCCTGATATCGCTGTAAAATTAACATGTTCTCGCCCTGATATAGCTGTAAAATTAACATGTTCTCGCCCTGATATCGCTGTAAAATTAACATGTTTTCGCCCTGATATAGCTGTAAAATTAACATGTTCTCGCCCTGATATCGCTGTAAAATTAACATGTTCTCGCCCTGATATAGCTGTAAAACTAACATGTTCTCGCCCTGATATCGCTGTAAAATTAACATGTCCTCGCCCTGATATAGCTGTAAAACTAACATGTTCTCGCCCTGATATAGCTGTAAAATTAACATGTTCTCGCCCTGATATAGCTGTAAAACTAACATGTTCTCGCCCTGATATAGCTGTAAAATTAACATGTTTTCGCCCTGATATAGCTGTAAAATTAACATGTTTTCGCCCTGATATAACTGTAAAATTAACATGTTCTCGCCCTGATATAGCTATAAAATTGCTCATTTGGAGTTAAGCTGAAGTGGCGTTAAGCAACAATTACTCACTCATTCATTCCTGAAAGTCGGTATCGCACTTTAGACAACAGTTGTACCTGTCAAACGGTTTGGCTATCAACCTCATCGTTTAACAGGTGCAAATGTCTTCCAAAAACGTCATATCCGATCTTTCAGGACGCCTGATGACCTAGATTGGAGTACACAATATATATAGTATACTCAATTAATAACAATATAAACAATTTAAAACCTGACAATTATTGTGAGTCAGTCGTGATACCGTTATACCTCTGTATACGTTGTAGTTGGCTCTATAAATATTTTGATGTTAGGATTCATACCGATGTAGCTCTTGTCTCTTTTGACTATTGTAATTGTAATATGTTCTTTCTCTTGTAAATTTGGTAGAATATTTTATCTTGTTCTATAAAATTCAATATCTTTACAACACAAATAAAATTTATATGAAAAACTGGTCTTTTGTTAAAAATTTCCTGAATATTCAAAGTTTTCAAAAAAAAATGTTCTTTTTAATATATTCGTGTATATATCATAATAGTATTTCCATCTAAATAATTCTGAATAGAAGCTGACATCCTTTATTGAGATTTTTTTCTTCAAGAATACAAAGTATATTGATGAAGAGTACAATATCATTTGTGAATTACTCGGATTTTAATATAAAAAGAGAGAATATCTCTATTACTTTATTTTACATAATCTTCAAAGACTAATGACTAATATGATAAGACAACATTTTTCTGGATGTTGAAATATTACAGTCACGTCAATGAGCCGTAAACAATAGGATTGTGAAGAATTGACTTTTTTTGAAGTATTTTGATTTTCCGGGTCTTTATGATTTTGACAATGAAGACGAAACATGCGATTTATTCCTTTTTTTAAATTTCTCATTATTTCCTGTTTTTTCTCCATTTATGGCACGTGCGACGTGTGTTAAAGTCAGTCAGTGCAATTGCAAGCGCGTAGAGGTCACGTTACAAAATCAACTATAACGGGTCGAAGATTTAAAGTGCGAGTCATGATATGTCACGTAAAAGGAAATAAATAATAATTACAATTCTTTTTATAGTTATTATATTTTTTTTAGTATTTCACCCTTATAATTTTAGGGAAATAAAAACAATAATTTGAACAAAAGAGACAGAATGCTAAAAAAAAAACCAACCCCCACAGTGATGATATATAACCGTAACAAGGCGTTGGTAATGTGTTGTTGCTTTTATGGTTTATGGTTTTTTTCTCTGTAGATATTGTTTGCGCAAGTAGTGAACAAAATCTGCATGCATAAACATTTTTCTACATTTTTTAGATATTTAGGAGTATGAAAAAAAGACACCCAACATGATTCCTATATCGCATGCTGTTCGTGTCATTTAACACTCAATGGGTGCCTCTAGTGAAGCAGCAACAGCTAACTATTCCGGAACTCCCGAGTTTACCATAACTTTTATTGGAGTTCGTGTCACGTAATCTTTAGTTATCTGTTTTGTGTTTCGTACATCATTCCGGAACTCCCGAGTTTACCCTAGCTTTTATTGGAGTTCGTGTCACGCAATCTTTAGTTATCTGTTTTGTGTTTCGTACATCTTTCCGGAACTCCCGAGTTTACCCTAGCTTTTATTGGAGTTCGTGTCACGCAATCTTTAGTTATCTGTTTTGTGTTTCGTACATCATTCCGGAACTCCCGAGTTTACCCTAGCTTTTATTGGAGTTCGTGTCACGCAATCTTTAGCTATCTGTTTTGTGTTTCGTACATCTTTCCGGAACTCCCGAGTTTACCCTAGCTTTTATTGGAGTTCGTGTCACGCAATCTTTAGTTATCTGTTTTGTGTTTCGTACATCATTCCGGAACTCCCGAGTTTACCCTAGCTTTTATTGGAGTTCGTGTCACGCAATCTTTAGCTATCTGTTTTGTGTTTCGTACATCTTTCCGGAACTCCCGAGTTTACCCTAGCTTTTATAGGAGTTCGTGTCACGCAATCTTTAGTTATCTGTTTTGTGTTTCGTACATCATTCCGGAACTCTCGAGTTTACCCTAGCTTTTATTGGAGTTCGTGTCACGCAATCTTTAGCTATCTGTTTTGTGTTTCGTA
Source organism: Bathymodiolus septemdierum (assembly GCA_963383655.1). Classification (NCBI taxonomy): domain Eukaryota; kingdom Metazoa; phylum Mollusca; class Bivalvia; order Mytilida; family Modiolidae; genus Bathymodiolus; species Bathymodiolus septemdierum. The sequence goes on along the minus strand of OY726521.1, from coordinate 69,940,308 downwards.
CATCTTTCCGGAACTCCCGAGTTTACCCTAGCTTTTATTGGAGTTCGTGTCACGCAATCTTTAGTTATCTGTTTTGTGTTTCGTACATCATTCCGGAACTCCCGAGTTTACCCTAGCTTTTATTGGAATTCGTGTCACGCAATCTTTAGTTATCTGTTTTGTGTTTCGTACATCATTCCGGAACTCCCGAGTTTACCCTAGCTTTTATTGGAGTTCGTGTAACGCAATCTTTAGCTATCTGTTTTGTGTTTCGTACATCTTTCCGGAACTCCCGAGTTTACCCTAGCTTTTATTGGAGTTCGTGTCACGCAATCTTTAGCTATCTGTTTTGTGTTTCGTACATCTTTCCGGAACTCCCGAGTTTACCCTAGCTTTTATTGGAGTTCGTGTCACGCAATCTTTAGTTATCTGTTTTGTGTTTCGTACATCATTCCGGAACTCCCGAGTTTACCCTAGCTTTTATTGGAGTTCGTGTCACGCAATCTTTAGCTATCTGTTTTGTGTTTCGTACATCTTTCCGGAACTCCCGAGTTTACCCTAGCTTTTATTGGAGTTCGTGTCACGCAATCTTTAGTTATCTGTTTTGTGTTTCGTACATCATTTCGGAACTCCCGAGTTTACCCTAGCTTTTATTGGAGTTCGTGTAACGCAATCTTTAGTTATCTGTTTTGTGTTTCGTACATCATTTCGGAACTCCCGAGTTTACCCTAGCTTTTATTGGAGTTCGTGTAACGCAATCTTTAGTTATCTGTTTTGTGTTTCGTACATCATTCCGGAACTCCCTAGTTTACCCTAGCTTTCATTGGAGTTCGTGTCGCGCAATCTTTAGTTATCTGTTTTGTGTTTCGTACATCATTCGGAACTCCCGAGTTTTACCTAGCTTTTATTGGAGTTCGTGTCACGCAATCTTTAGTTATCTGTTTTGTGTTTCGTACACCATTCCGGAACTCTCGAGTTTACCCTAGCTTTTATTGGAGTTCGTGTCACGCAATCTTTAGTTATCTGTTTTGTGTTTCGTACATCATTCCGGAACTCCCGAGTTTACCCTAGCTTTTATTGGAGTTCGTGTCACGCAATCTTTAGTTATCTGTTTTGTGTTTCGTACATCATTCCGGAACTCCCGAGTTTACCCTAGCTTTTATTGGAGTTCGTGTCACGCAATCTTTAGCTATCTGTTTTGTGTTTCGTACATCATTCAGGAACTCCCGAGTTTACCCTAGCTTTTATTGGAATTCGTGTCACGCAATCTTTCGTTATCTGTTTTGTGTTTCGTACATCATTCCGGAACTCCCGAGTTTACCCTAGCTTTTATTGGAGTTCGTGTCACGCAATCTTTTGTTATCTGTTTTGTGTTTCGTACATCATTCCGGAACTCCCGAGTTTACCCTAGTTTTTATTGGAGTTCGTGTCACGCAATCTTTTGTTATATGTTTTGTGTTTCGTACATCATTGTTTGTCCATTTGTCCATTTTCTTTTCGCTGGTGTATTGTCCGTTATTGTCGATTTGCGGTTTCTGGTTACCCCTTTGGTATCTTCAAACTTTTCTTGTGCGCATTTCTGAAGCTAATCCTCAGTTTGAAGAAAGGATTGATTACCCTTCCCCATTCTCCCCCCCCCCCCCCCCAAATATCTGAAGTACAGATTTTCAAATAGAACTACAAAAAGGCAGAAAAACGATATAGAAAACTAGAGAAAGACATGACAAATACCTGATTGACTTGTGTGTCAGACACCGCATTGAAATGTGACTATGAACACAATTAACATTTCTTATAGTTATGTTGCATTGGTCTCAAAACAAGGGTGAAATACCAGTTAGAAGGACGAACACATAGAAAGGATATTATAATCCAGATGAACAAAACAGCACAAAGAAAACAAACTAAACAGAAATTTGTGTGCATCAATATCAACATATATTACAGACCATGAAGCACCTTGATCTCCAAACAAATTTACCCCATTGATGGCCTCTAATGCTGCTTTAGCTATTCCAATTGAATTGGAAAATTAAAAATTTTGGTTCAAATTTATTTTGAATTACCAGTCTTTTCTCATCTTTGCCTATTTTGAATATTTTCATTTTTTTTAATCATAATATGTAGTACATAACTAGTAAGAAAGAATATGAATGTAAATGAACATGAGATATTATCCAGATTGTTGCTTAACCAATATACTAAGCGTCAGCATCTCATTCCTTCAATCTATGGTTAGGTGGTTAGTATTATGGTGTTTAACGCCACTTTCAACAATATTTCAGCTATGTCATGGCTGTCAGTTTAATTGGTGGAGAACACCGGAGTACCCGTAGAAAACCACCGACCTGCCGCAAGTTACAAACTTTATCAGATAATGTTGTATCGAGTACACCTCGCCTAAGCTGTATTCGACCTCACAACGTCAGTGGTGATATGCACTGATTGCATAGGTAGTTGTTAATCCAACTACCATGTGATCACGACCACGACTACCACAACGACCCCCTCTATAATTAGGTCTAATATTTAAATGTGTTGTATTTTATCTTATGTTAATAAACCGCAGCATTCAGAACAAAAATAGCATATGAATAAAATGTGTTTACGTGATGATGCAATGTGTCTATAGAAGACAATGCTGTGACGTGTTGATACAATGTGTCTACAGAAGAAGACACCGCTGTGACGTGTTGATACAATGCGTCTACAGAAGAAGACACCGCTGTGACGTGTTGAGGCAATATGTCTACTGGGTTGCGTTCAATATCGTAGCAGCTAGCCTAGCTGCTAAGTAAACTAGCCATGACGTTATTGAACGATTGGCTACGTAGCAGTGCTAACAAATATGGCGACAATCATATAGAATAATTTCTTGGAACATTTTAGCTAATCGTATTTGTCTAGTTACCTTAATAAATTATCATCCGTATTAAAAGCGTTGCCACTTCCTGCAATGCCACTATTTTAACCTTACGAAATTAAATTTAGTTTTAGCCGCCATCTTGGATTCAAAAGCTAGCAGACATTTTTTATGTTAGCTAGAGCTATGTAGCGGCTAAGCTAGCTTTCCGTTCAATAGGATTTTTCTACGTAGCTCAACCTAGCAGCTACAATGTTGAACGCACCCCAGAAGGAGAAAGGACTGTGACGTGTTGATACAATGTGTCTACAGAAAAAACACCGCTGTGACGTGTTGATACAATGTGTCTACAGAAGAAGACATCGCTGTGACGTGTTGATACAATGTGTCTACAGAAGAAGACACCGCTGTGACGTGCTGATGCAATGTGTCTACAGAAGAAGACACAGCTGTGACGTGTTGATACAATGTGTCTACAGAAGAAGACACCGCTGTGACGTGTTGATGCAATGTGTCTACAGATGAAGACACCGCTGTGACGTGTTAATACAATGTTTCTACAGATGAAGACACCGCTGTGACGTGTTGATACAATGTGTCTACAGAAGAAGACACCGCTGTGACGTGTTGATGCAATGTTTCTACAGAAAAATATACACATCTGTGGCGTTGTTGATACAATGTGTCTACAGAAGAAGACACCGCTGTGACTTGTTGATGCAATGTTTCTACAGAAGAAGACACAGCTTTTGGCGTGTTGATGCAATGTGTCTACAAAAGAAGACACCGCTGTGACGTGTTGATGCAATGTGTCTACAGAAGAAGACACCGCTGTGACGTGTTGATGCAATGTGTCTACAGATGAAGACACCGCTGAGGCGTGTTGATGCAGTGTGTCTACAGAAGAAGACACAGCTGTTGGCGTGTTGATGCAATGTTTCTACAGAAGAATATACACAGCTGCGGCGTTGTTGATACAATGTGTCTACAGAAGAAGACACCGCTGTGACGTGTTGATGCAATGTGTCTACAGAAGAAGACACATCTGTTGGCGTGCTGGTGCAATATGAGCACAGAAGAGAAACCCGCATATCTGTTGCAGTTTGAATACAACAACTGCAATAATGCTTTGACACATCTCTTTTTGCTTGTAGGATCAGGACCGGTCGTAGGAACAGCGGGTCCCACAGAGCAAATTATGATCATTGTTGTTCTCTGTAAATAATGTAGTGTGTTGCTGTGTGTACTTGAACAGCCGAGAGTAGATAGCTCCGACGCGGGACCTAATTTGGGAGCATTTGGTCCAATTGGCATAAGGCCGGCCCAGTGTAGGATATCTTACCATCACAAGTTCTGAGTGATTCATATTGCGTCATTATTAAAGACCTCGTGGTCGTGATCGTATGGTAGCTTGATTTACAACTACTTTTGGAATCAGTGTCTATCACCATTAACGGTGTGAGTTCGAATCCCACTCAGGCAGGCGAAGTGTACTCGTGAGAAAGTTTGTCTGTGACTTCGGTGGTTTTCTCCGGACTCCTCCACCAATAAAACTGACCGCCACGATAGAACTGAAATATTGTTGAAAGTGACGTTAAGCACCAATTCCCTAGACCCATTTTGCATCATCAAAATCAGCAGAAAAAAACCCAACTAAAAATAACACATATGATACGCGCATGTCTGTAAGATTGCCCATACATCATTTCCTGCTGCAACCTCATTAACACATGTTCAGGTTTTGTCACGTATCTAATACATTATATATCATTTTCAATAACCTATAATTCTTGCTATTTTTTCATGCAATCAAGGTCGAAATTATTAATCTCCCCTGTTACGAATTTAAATGTCGTGACCGTGAATATGGTTGAAAGAAACTTCAGGAAATGCGAGTGCATACTTGTAAATATTATGTTGTGTCAGAAATATTTAAATTACAAGATTACCTCATTAGTAATACCATTATTTACTATACTTAAATAGCATGTACCAGCTTACCTTCAAATATCCAATTTATTTCTTATCAATTTAAATATTAATAACCAAAAAGAAAATAATTGTAAAGGTGTAATCGGTGTCATTGATCAAAAGGCGTTGTTGTGTATCGTATTGGACGTAATCTATTGTCTTTGACTTGACGGATCTTTTATCATCTTTTATCGTGAAAAATATTTTTATTTTATCTTTTACGTTTTTTTTTATTTTATTGATATTTACAGGTGTTTGCAGTTTATTGATGAGAAATAATCTGATAAAGACAATAACTGATAGGAATCTTAGGAAATGACATTTTGTATATTTCGGTTTTAAATTTCAACTAACCGTGAGACCCGATTGTTCATAAGGGAAGATTAACACGTTGAGAAAATACTAGAGCGAAAAATGCATGCAACGGATGCATTTCTGAGTGTCAGATTTAAGTAAAATGTTCACCTGTCTAAGTTAAACTATCATGAAGGGTCACATATCTCCCTGATTTTTAATTGTTTCCAATTAGACAGAGAATAGTGCGTGAATGGCTTGGTCTGGTGTATTGGTGTTTAACACCACTTTATGCATTATTTTACCTATTTCGCGGAAATAAGTTTTATTGGTGTTGGAAACTGGAGTGGCGGTGGAGGGGGGGTCGACCTGACAGCAAGTTATTGGTGATCTTTATGACATAACACTCAAGTACAAAGTACACCTCAAAACCTCAAAAATCGAACTGACAACTTTAGTGGTGATATGTACTCAGTATACACCTATACATTCCTGAGCTGTGTACAATAATAAGCTTAACCCTACCGTTGTACAGTTTTTATTTCATGCCAAACGATGATTACAGGTTTCTTATCGTCGACATCCCACTTTCTTTATCGTGGTGTATTTCAATATTTCATATTCTGTACAAAGCAGCCAATAAGCTGCGATGATTCAGTGGTTAAAAATCTAAATTTTGTAATTGTTTTGATGTTTTTAGCAATGTTATTAATGTTGAGCTAAGTTATGACATTATCTCAAAATGACTCAGAAAATTCGTTAAAAGTCGTCAAACAATGCATACAAACGTTACGTATTATACTTCCATATCAAGTTCATCAAAAGATTTAAATTAGTGTTTACCTAATTGTACTAGATCTATAGATCTCATATGTAAACAATTAAATAACAAACAAAAACTCAAATATAACAATATGTAAACTAATCATAGCGCTTTGTCTCCGAATCGATTACCATATGATGTAACAAACAAAAAACAAAAAAATTAGAGAACAACAAGAGATATAAATGTCGTATACAACTATTTTAAAGCCTCTGCCATTTATATATAAGGAGAGCTGGTCCTGTGATAATTTTGAGGACTCGACTCTGACTTTGCCAAAACCATAAATATCCTGTGGTGAATCCAGAATGTAAGTTCCTTTGGGTGAATGACGATAGTAAACGGACGTCAACTGCAGATAATATTTATAAGATGACAATACCTTTTATTCAAATGAGCTAAAGACATTATATGAACAACCATTGTGCTAAGAAAATTAGTATATGCGTGAAATAAAAAAGGTGGGTTTATTAGTTAAATCGCCTCCACATATATATATATATATATATATATATATATATATATATATATATATATATATATATATATATATATATATATATACGTCTGAAAATTAAACCAAACAGTGTTAGAATTAGATTTTAGAGCTGTCAAATTTTTGTTCTTCCCTCGACGGGATTTGGACCCACACCATTGATACACTGCAGCACCATTCGCTTAGCCTTACGTCCAGCGCCCTAGACCACTCGACCACATCCACTCCCTATATATATAAGAATTAAACTAAAATTCGAAATAATTACAAAAATCCATGGATTCTAAATGGATGGTTATACAGTACCACCAATTGTGGTTAAAACCAGATTTTCTCTGAATATATGGTCTTTCTTTATTGTTATTATTAGCAGTGGGTTAGGTTTGGAATGACAACATCCTGTAATTGAACTCCGATTATCCAGATGTACATTCTAGTGTCAGACTACCCCTGACGTTTGTCATAAATCTAAACAAAGCTTAGAACTTTCAACTTTCTTACTTCGAAATTGAAGAAATGTCGGTTTTTCCTTAATTGAGAAAACTTCAATAGAGCATTTAATTAGTTAAATTTTTCATGATAATGAACCATTTGTTAACCAACAAGAAGATAAACCATAATGTCCATCTTACCTGTGACCACACGACTAAAATTGGGATATAATTTCTTTGAAGTACACCTGAGCAATTAACTGGAAAAATTTTGTCCGTGATGAATTATTTCACAAAAATTTCACATTTGCAATTGATCAATCGATTCTTTAAATGAGGCTTGAAGAATTTTTCATTTTTTATCTTGTTAATTTTTTGAAACTTCAAACAAAACACCGCTATTTAGAAAATCATTAATCTCGAATGGCTGAAAAATATGTCAAAATAAGCACAATTCATTATATTTTAACTAATAAAATAAAACAAGTTCATTTGTCTTCGCATGGTAAATTGACAACGCTATTTTTCAATCAACTGATTTTGATTTATGCAATAATCTTCAGTCAACTTATAGGCATCTTCGCACCGTCAATCTAGATCTCGAGAAAGTAAAGAACCTTTGATGAAACTTTGTGGTTCGTTTATGGTTTATTGGTGGAGGAAACCGAAGTACCCAGAGAAAACCACCGACCTGTTGCAAGTCATTGACAAATTTTATCACATAATGTTGTATCGAGTACACCTCGCCTGAGCGGGGTTCGAACTAACACCGTTAGTGGTGGTAGGTACTGTGAAGCTTTATGTACTATTTCATTCAACATATTAATAATATTTGTGTATCTTTTTGCTTGTTATGTCTACGTTCCTAATTCTCTTTTTGTCAGTGATGATGTTCGGGAATAATCTTTCATAACAACAGATTGTAGGTCTCTGTATACTATAGATTAAAGTTATTTGTGTACATGTAATATGCAAGTCACATAAATTCTACAATGACAAGTAGATATTAGATATTGTGACTTCAGTTATACTATTTAATCCTGTAAATATACAACAGAGATATAAAGAGTTAGAGAGAACCAGATTTATTATCACATAGTAATACTGAGCGATCTCTATCAAACTGTTGCTCTATTCAGATTTATTTTTTATCATAGTCTATGAAAAGAAAACATCAGAATTGTGCTTTAAATGCTGTAATATAGAAATGTGCATCAGTTTATTTCATGGTTCCATGTGTTGAGCGCAACATGAAATAAAAACGTATATATCTAATTATAGGTGCACAGGGCGCGTTTCTTGAATACCCTTCACTAGGTACACTTGAATACCCTTCACTAGGTACACTTGATTACCCTTCACTAGGTACACTTGATTACCCTTCACTAGGTACAGTTGAATACCTTTCAGTAGGTACACTTGAATACCCTTCACTAGGTACACTTGAATACCCTTCACTAGGTACACTTGAATACCCTTCACTAGGTACACTTGAATACCCTTCACTAGGTACACTTGAAAACCCTTCACTAGGTACACTTGATTAACCTTCACTAGGTACACTTGATTACCCTTCACTAGGTACACTTGATTACCCTTCACTAGGTACACTTGAATACCCTTCACTAGGTACACTTGAATACCCTTCACTAGGTACACTTGATTACCCTTCACTAGGTACACTTGAATACCCTTCACTAGGTACACTTGAATACCCTTCACTAGATACACTTGATTACCCTTCACTAGGTACACTTGATTACCCTTCACTAGGTACACTTGAATACCCTTCACAAGGTACACTTGAAAACCCTTCACTAGGTACACTTGAATACCCTTCACTAGGTACACTTGATTACCCTTCACTAGGTACACTTGATTACCCTTCACTAGATACACTTGATTACCCTTCACTAGGTACACTTGAATACCCTTCACTAGATACACTTGATTACCCTTCACTAGGTACACTTGATTACCCTTCACTAGGTACACTTGAATACCCTTCACTAGGTACACTTGAAAACCCTTCACTAGGTACACTTGAAAACCCTTCACTAGGTACACTTGAATACCCTTCACTAGATACACTTGAATACCCTTCACTAGGTACACTTGAAAACCCTTCACTAGGTACACTTGATTACCCTTCACTAGATACACTTGATTACCCTTCACTAGGTACACTTGAATACCCTTCACTAGATACACTTGATTACCCTTCACTAGGTACACTTGATTACCCTTCACTAGGTACACTTGAATACCCTTCACTAGGTACACTTGAAAACCCTTCACTAGGTACACTTGAAAACCCTTCACTAGGTACACTTAAATACCCTTCACTAGATACACTTGAATACCCTTCACTAGGTACACTTGAATACCCTTCACTAGGTACACTTGAAAACCCTTCACTAGGTACACTTGATTACCCTTCACTAGATACACTTGATTACCCTTCACTAGGTACACTTGAATACCCTTCACTAGATACACTTGATTACCCTTCACTAGGTACACTTGATTACCCTTCACTAGGTACACTTGAATACCCTTCACTAGGTACACTTGAAAACCCTTCACTAGGTACACTTGAAAACCCTTCACTAGGTACACTTAAATACCCTTCACTAGATACACTTGAATACCCTTCACTAGGTACACTTGAATACCCTTCACTAGGTACACTTGAAAACCCTTCACTAGGTACACTTGAAAACCCTTCACTAGGTACACTTGAATACCCTTCACTAGGTACACTTGAATACCCTTCACTAGGTACACTTGAATACCCTTCACTAGGTACACTTGATTACCCTTCACTAGGTACACTTGAATACCCTTCACTAGGTACACTTGAATACCCTTCACTAGATACACTTGATTACCCTTCACTAGGTACACTTGATTACCCTTCACTAGGTACACTTGAATACCCTTCACAAGGTACACTTGAAAACCCTTCACTAGGTACACTTGAATACCCTTCACTAGGTACACTTGATTACCCTTCACTAGGTACACTTGATTACCCTTCACTAGATACACTTGATTACCCTTCACTAGGTACACTTGAATACCCTTCACTAGATACACTTGATTACCCTTCACTAGGTACACTTGATTACCCTTCACTAGGTACACTTGAATACCCTTCACTAGGTACACTTGAAAACCCTTCACTAGGTACACTTGAAAACCCTTCACTAGGTACACTTGAATACCCTTCACTAGATACACTTGAATACCCTTCACTAGGTACACTTGAAAACCCTTCACTAGGTACACTTGATTACCCTTCACTAGATACACTTGATTACCCTTCACTAGGTACACTTGAATACCCTTCACTAGATACACTTGATTACCCTTCACTAGGTACACTTGATTACCCTTCACTAGGTACACTTGAATACCCTTCACTAGGTACACTTGAAAACCCTTCACTAGGTACACTTGAAAACCCTTCACTAGGTACACTTAAATACCCTTCACTAGATACACTTGAATACCCTTCACTAGGTACACTTGAATACCCTTCACTAGGTACACTTGAAAACCCTTCACTAGGTACACTTGATTACCCTTCACTAGATACACTTGATTACCCTTCACTAGGTACACTTGAATACCCTTCACTAGATACACTTGATTACCCTTCACTAGGTACACTTGATTACCCTTCACTAGGTACACTTGAATACCCTTCACTAGGTACACTTGAAAACCCTTCACTAGGTACACTTGAAAACCCTTCACTAGGTACACTTAAATACCCTTCACTAGATACACTTGAATACCCTTCACTAGGTACACTTGAATACCCTTCACTAGGTACACTCATAGTCGAAAGATTACAAAGCCAAATACTTTGAAAGTCTATGGGAGGAAGAAAACGGTCCTAAACATGTGAGACAACATCGGTTATAGTTACCTATTATATCTGAAGGAGATGACCATTGATTTAATACATTCAAACAAAGTTGCAGTTCACTCACATTTGGAAAACACTTGTATCACTGCATCATTTTACTAAGCATGGATGTTAAGGCCGATAAAACTAGTTTAACCCCTCCACTTTTTATTGAAGTGCCTGTACCAATGCCATGATAGAGAGCGGTCATGTGTGTTAGAGGTATCGAATTTCCCTCAGTTTCTACTATTTTCAGGTTGGTTTTTAGAATTTTTCTGACGGTTTGATATTTTTCCTCTTCATTTTAGTGCAAAAACATTACAATATGATAGTTATGGATGTCATTACAAAATTATGATCGATCGCGTAAAAATTGGGAAAATATATCAAAGTGACACTATACTTATTATATACTTTATGATTTATGATATACAGTCAAAACTGTTTTATGTGACCTTCCAAGGGAACAGTGAAATATGGTTACGTAAGACAGGTGGTCGCTTAATACAGGTTTAATTGATAAGAAATGCACTGTGAAGGGAAATTAAAATTAAGGTAACATAATACAAGTTATTGCTTAATAGAGGTGGTCACTAAAGCAGGTTTGACTGTATTGTTTTTATGAATGGAACACTTTTTGTCACGTCCATTTGTGTGACCATTGGAGTGTGACATAGTATCCATGATTTTACATCTATTAGACTGATTCAAAGGCATGAAAATGACATTTTGAAACCCGAATTCTGCTACTAAATACATTCAATGATAACAATTTCAAATTGTCTGGTCAAACAAGGGGCCGTGAAGATATGTCTTGCAATCCTCACAATTTTCACGAAATGTTTGAATATATAAAAGAGGTTATCATAGGTCGTAACTCGAAGAAGAATATGTAATACAATAGTGGCTAAAAGACAACAAAGGACAAATGACTACACAGAAAACTAAACATTGCGCAACAAGAACCCCACAAACAATCACATGTAATTTCAAAACGCCATCGGCACGACATCTGTAACCATCACATATTATAATTGGTAAATATAGACCTTCAAATTTATTTTAGAAAGCTGTTTTCTAAATCACAATTCATCAATTCATTTTTGTTGTACTGATTCTTCTTTGCTTATGACACACCGTGGTGGACTTAGTTTGAGTATCATTATTTGGAGAATTGGAGGATGGGGTGGGGGGTGGGAAGTCTCCTTTTGCCATGGGGCCCAACAATTCTCGTTGCGCCCATGGTCATGGTATCTCCAAATGACACGGTGCTGAAATGTGCTATGAGGTCAGCATTTAAATATTCATGTGCTATTTTCAGTTTTTCGCTACCATGTACTTCGGTCGAACAAAACACCATGCTAAAATAGATATAAAGGAGGCATGTACCTTTAGTTCCATAATACGTTGCTGTCATTCATATTGGTGTATAGGAGTACGAATGAGATAAAGAAAAGGACCGTTTGAGAATTTCGACACTGCAGCACCAATGATGAAACCGCAATCATATTTTTCCTATGAGGCCGTCGTGATCTTGGTCGTACAACTACCTATGCAATCAGTGCTTATCCCCACTAATGTTCATGGTCAGGTGTACTCGATACAACATTATGTGAAAAAGTTTCTCAGTGACTTGAGACATTTCGGTGATTTTCTTCCAGTACTCCGGTTTCATTCACCAATAAAATTGAACGCCACGATATAATTGAAATATTGTTGAAAGTGGCATTAAGCACCATAAACCAAGCCAAACCATATGTTTTTTCTGTTCCTTAATGTCGGTACCAATCGTACCCAAAGTGCAGGGTCATGACCTGCTCGGGACATTGTGAGTCATTAAGTAAGAATTGTGTCAAGTTTAACAAATGTCTTTAGATCATTTTCGATAATGTGTATAATCAGAATCATCGATATGACTGCACATATCATGCACACACGCACTGAGATATGTCAAAAATAACGTTTGTTATCTATATATCTGAAAGAATTTTTTAAATGCGTGATATGAATAATTAAGATTTATGTAGGTCACATTTAGGGAAATAATTATAAAAAATAATAACAATAATAAGACTGTGTCAAAGGAGGCTGGTGATAATCTATAATTTGGATTAGTGGACTTAATAGAATGCATAAACAACATTTTAAAAGAAGTTTTAATTATTTTTAATGAGAAATAAAATAATATCCCCAATGGAACCCCACTTTATCCAAATGTAACAGTATGAATGAAACAGTAACTGGATTCCATATTTGACCAAATATGAAATTTTCAATCATTACAGATTATCTAAGAGATATTGGTTAATAACATGACTTGTCAAATGACACGTCATTACGTGAATTCCATAATGTGTGGGAACTTAAATGTCTACTCGTAGAAAGATATTGTTCTATAGTTCAAAATTATATTCTATTATATGAGAACATATGAATAAACAAACAAACTAAACAAGAGAAATTAACAACACCGAGTAAAATAATAAATATAAATCCCTAACTTCATCCGCAAGTTTGTATGTGACTTGCGGCACGTCGGTAATTTTCTCCGGGTACTTCAATAAAACTGACAGCCATGATATAACTGAAATAGTGTCGAAAGTGGCGTTAAACACCACAAAAACCTTATTTCATCAGGAAATTTCATTTTGCTAAATATTAGAAGACACAAGAATATTCTGACTATTGAAGGAAACCTATGATACGCCACTTTCAACAATATTTCAGTTATATCGTAGCGTTCAGCTATATTGGTGGAGGAAACCGGAGTATCCGGAGAAAATTACCGACCTGTTGCAAGTCACTGACAAACTTTATCTCATAATGTTGCATCGGGTACACCTCGCTATGAGGTTGATTCGAACTCACGACTTTGGTGATGATAGGCACTTATTGCACATCTTTTGACTATAAGCTTACCTGATAAAGTTTATTCCAGAAACGCGGTGTGCACTAAATTATAATAGATATAAAAAATTTGGTCAATACCTCTACTTGTGGACTATTGGTAGTAAGTACTTAAGCACGGACATGATTTATCAGACATGTTTATGTCCTAAATAATATAAACATAATGCCCTTTGATGAAGGTGTTAGGGTAGATTACCACACGAGGGGAAAAATTATCACCCGAGACGAAGTCGAGGGTGATAATTTTTTCACAGAGTGTGTTAATCACACTAACACCTTCATCCAAGGGCAGTATGTTTTTTTATTATACTGAATGCCTAATGATTCAGGTGTGCATTATGTTATTAGAAGAACAATTGCTAAAAAAATAAAAAGTCATAAATTAAGATAGCTTTCTTACATTAACAACAAAACATCAAATAGCAACAAATTTAACACTTTATAACAATTAATGTAAAATGTTAATTGTATATTTTGATAAATATTATCACATGTCTGTTTCTATATTCTGACTATTGCATAAATAATTTACAAGGTAGGCTTTAATTGTTTTTATCATTTTTCAATATTATTATTTAAATACATGTCTTAAAATTTTGAAATTTTATGAAAACTGAATTTTTTTTACCTTTTTGAAAATTTTATCATTTTGAAATTTTTTGAAAATTTTGAAATCTTATGAAAATTTTGAATGTTGTTGAAATTTTTGAAATTTTAAAATTTGTTGAAATTTTTGAAATTTTTGAAATTTTGAAATTTTTTGAAAATTTTGAAATTTTTAGAAAATTTTTAGCTTTAAAACAAAAATTTTATTTTTTTATTTTAGAATTTTGAAAATCGGTAAACCTCGGTGTTAATTTTTCCGGATCGGCAAACTTCGGGCTCAGCGGGTGTTAATTTTAGGCATTAACACCCGTTGCTAATATTATCACATGTTGCTAGGGATGGGCGGGGCTTATGAAAGGTTAGTGAAAATTAACAAATGCCGCTTGCTCAATGAAATGAATGGATAATGTAAGAAATTTACATAAAGTATAATAATACAATTTAATCACAGGTAACCATGGCAGATTTTGGCTTTCTTGTTTATGCCCTTTGGTTTACTCCCCAAATAAATATTTGTTTTTAATAAATTTGCTTTCCAAATTCCAGTATTTCGATATTGAGCGTTCCTGATAAAAGGTGTTACGGAAATGGCGTCCTGTGTACAAAATAAGATATCTACATTATTATCATCAGCCAAATCGTTTTTTCTGGGTGTGTATTAAGAGTTAGAGGTTTGCCAGAGGAACTTTTCTCGTTGCTATGATTAGCAATATGGTTGAACATTACTGTTAAACTTTTCTCTTCACAATGGCATTAGTACCGCTACGCCACTGTGTACGTAAAATATGTACTTATAGCACGAACATATTAAATTATGAATATCAACACTGCTGATCGTAGATTTCGCTGTTATATGAGGACGACAAATAAAACCACGGTGTTTGTCGGAGTTGGTGTATATATAGAGAATAATACATGACCTTTTCCATATTGGCCCTGGTATCATCCCGAGACTCCCATATTAGCCCGATACCAGGGCCAATATGGAAAAGGTCATGTATTATTCTTTTTATCATATACTTCAAACATTTCAATATGAGCAACAATGAAACAAAATTAGCCAGGAACAACAACTTTATATAGCAAATAATATCAAATAACAAGTATAAAGGAAATTGATAAAGAAAAGTTACCCATGTTAATACAATTATTTCCCTTCTAAAGCTTCACTGCCACCATATATGTTTATTGTAACATTTCCAATTGAAGCATTTTGAAACATAGAAAATTTTGCTGCAGGCAACATAGTGATATTAACAGTTTTATTGTCACTTTGTTGTTTTGTATTTGCAGACTCATATCTTTCTATTACTTCAGAAACTTCGCTTAAATTTTGTAAATCTATTTCAGAGAGTAAATTGTCATCATTTGGAAATTCATCTACTGAATCAGTGTTAACAGTATTATTATTTAAACAATCATTATTGCAACCAGTTAGTGAATAACTTTACGTCACTTTTTGTTTTTTTCGTAGTGATACTGTTTTTCATTGAGTCAATAAACTCTTCTGTTTCACCTTCAGTGATAGTAACAAACCGTTGTGCAGCCTGTAACTCCGTCATTTCTATCAAAATTATTGTCAACAGACGACACCGGAAATACCTGAAGTGCTTAGCACGAGAGGCTAAATATGCGGATTCTTTCACGAGAGGCTGAATATGGATAGTTGCCCTGGTCGGGAATATATGGGTATCCAACTTCCGGTCATAATACATATGCAAAACCACTCATATTAATGCAAAGTATATGATAAAGATGTATTACTCTCATTATATTGTCTGTGTACGTGCAATGAAAACGTAGATATCTAATTTAGTGTGTACGACGCGATTCTGAAATAAACTTTATCAGTGGATACGCTTACTTAAGAATTTAATGCATTCTTTTGAAGTTTCATTGGGGTATGAAAGCGTTGACCGAAGTACATTTTCAATGAAGCGCGGTTAGCGCTTCATGTTGAAAATGTAGTTCGGTGAACGCTTTCATACCCCAATGAAACTTCAAAAGAATGCATTCAATTCTTATAATTATATTTAAATCACACCACAATTTAATATAGTTGAATTTTTCGTTGTGAATTTTATTTGTGTTAGATTATTTGCTGTTGGAAATTACTACGCCATTGATTGTTTACATCTGACGTCGTCATGGAGGCGCGTGCAAGTTCCGATTTGAGTTTCATTGGGATGTGAAACATCTCTTCTATAATCATGTGACCACTTCATAACCAATCATATTGTAACATTTCAATGCAAAACGGAAGTAATGTAATTATAGTCAATTGAAAACTGACCATTGCAATGCCAACTTCTATGTTTCAAGGCTTCAAACGTTCATATGAAAAAAAAAATAATTGAAAATTAGGGGACATTTTTAGTCAACAATAAATATGTTTTTTTTCAAAATTTCCATTGACAAAAACGTACTCTTGTTTAAAGCCTGTCATCGTTAACATTTTATACAGAAGTACACACAATAATTGTGTATGCATGAAATTCAGATCAAAACAGATCTCTCTTTTTATTTACTTAAGAATATAATAAATATAAAATAAATACTATATCCTTTTATTTAATACAAAAGAAATAATAGCCCCTCATAAAACTGGACCAAATCCAAACAAACTATGGTAACAAAATATTGCGGTTATTTAAATAAAATTAATGTGTATGTTTAATTTATGATAAATAATTTGTATTAAAACTTCACATATTTTGTTCGTATCACAAAATATAATACAATTTCCTTTACGTTATTGTATAAATATCAACATAAATTTAAACTAAATGAATAAGAAATAAAATTTTGATACCAAACGAGAATGAATTATTCGATCATTTATTAACAGTGTGTCATGTTAGATATTCACTGGGGTGCATGATTCCCTATGAAATAAGCACTTAAGATTATATTTCTTTATTTGCAATTAGATCAGAGGTGAAACTATGAATATAAATCTTCTTGTTGGTTTGGCAACAATCTTGAAATGTGAATTAAATATAATAAAATATACTGTCTCTGTTCTTTTCGTGGCAACTTCTACTATCCTGGTACCAAGAAGGAAACCAGTCACAGATTGTGTTCATAATCCGTCTTATCTATGTCTTTTCAATGTTTATTATGTTTAATGTAATAAATAACAGGCTATCATCCAAATGAAGGTGGTGATTTGAAAATATTTTTAAAAAATGAGAATAGTTTTGACCCATGAAACTAGCTTAACCCCGCCACTTTTTATTGAATTGACTGTACTAAGCCAGGAAGACGGCGGTCATGTATATGTGTGCTAAGCCAGGAAGACGGTGGTCATGTATATGTGTGCTAAGGACATCGATTTTGTCTCTGTCTGTGGTTTTTGGATTGGAATGTGGAATTGTTACGATAGTGTGATATTTTTGTTTTCATTTTATTCCAATTAAATGCTTTTGGTTGGTTTGGTTTATGGTGTATCGTGGCGATCAGTTTTATTGGCGGAGGATAAATGGTTTTGAACATCTTGTAACACGCTCAGGACAATGTATACATATTAATATCACGATTCGTAATAAACTTGTTGAGAGTAAAGCATCAACTAGATGTGACAGGTCCTTCTTAGCTTGTAATGCATTGCTTTGATATTTTGATATACTCACATCCGTTATTCCGAAATATCGTAAAATTTAGAGGTTTCCAAATACATTTTCTCTTTTTCACGTTTTCACTCTTAATTTCCGATATTATCTATTAAACGTCATTTTTATAGTTTTTATTGCATGTTTTCCTATTTACCACTAAAATTATATATAGAAGGTATATTATAGTCTTGGTATAAGCTGCGTGATGCATACTATTTAAAAAAAAAAATTAAATCTCCATTATCATAGGAAGATGAACTGAATGTTTCGATCACAATATCAAATAGTAATTAAGAAATTTTGTCAATTATGTCATTAATTTCAAAACCAGTAATCTCAAATTGTCCCATTTACCCTTTGTATTAGACTGTCATGAACTCTAAAGCTAAAAAATTGGTTTGATGAACGCATAATCACAGAGATAATTCAGGCAGTAAATAGCTTGACAAAATATGGCCGATAATATCATTTTCTGATGCCCCCTATTATTTTCCATTGTCGATTTCTTCTCGCGTTGTTGATTTCACTGACAAGTTCAAATTGATTAAGCTATAGGTCACATGATAAATACAGAAATGGCGGATTTATAGTTTTCATTATGTTACATCTCGTGCAATTCCATCCGGTATATTGATTGGTTGATGCTCGTCTGCAGCTTAGATCATTGACAAATCGCGTGCTGTGATACAAAGCTGATATTTTCTGAAGAATTACGATTGTGATGGATTTTCATAGTTAATGATAAATCGAATTTCCATCAATTGCTTGGAATGAAAGCAGTAATAATTGTAAAACGTTTTAAAGGGGTACTATGATACCATTACATGAAATCAGATACAATGACAACAGTTCATATCACTACACAACGTGTTGTGAAAACATTCGACGAGGTGTCATGTACTTCTAAAATATGATTTTGGGGATCAAAAATCCTTACCACGTTCAATTTTTTTGTCATGTTTAGACACGAAAAGTTTGAATATATCATAAGGGTAAGAAGTCGTAAATCGAAGAAGAACAGACAACACAATGACCAGAAGAAAAATGACAAAAAGAGAAACAATGGTTCATAAAAGCACTGCACACTAAACATAAGAATGAGCGTCTTGACCCCGTTAGAAACTTCGGGTGAACTCAGGTGCTACAGAAGTGTTAGCAATTCGTACTCCACTAGCGATACGTGCGATAACAAGTCATGATGGCGACTATAAAACTTTCGAAGTGATGACATAACCACATTGCAGATATCATATCTCAAACCTGAAATGTGTAGCATTCCATTGTATACTGACATACACATGGTGCACGTAGATTAAGAAATTAGTTACTAATATATGTAATCACAAATGAAACGTGATGTCTGTTGACTTAACTGCTTATTGATGGAAAGCACCATTACCTTTAGAAAAATTCACTTCCCTGATTCCATGCCTGACTCCTATATTGAACTAACACAAAACCGTCAATAGTCGTGTAGGTACTCACTGGAGTCACATGGCTACCAAAAGATTCCCATGCGAAAATATTTAACGCTATCCACTATACAGACCATAATTGACCAAGTTAGTAGTAAATGTGCCACTGTGCAATTTATAAGGAATCTGAAGGAAGGGTTAGGGAGTTATGGTTTTTAATGCCACTTTCAACAATATTTCTGTTACATCGTGGCTGTCAGTTTCATTGGTGGAGAAAACCGGCATACCCGGAGAAAAACTCCGACCTGCCGCAAGTCACTGACAAACTTGATCACATAATGTTGTATCGAGTACACGGGTGGGATTTGCACTCGCAACTTTAGTGGTAATAGACACTGATTGCATAAGTAATTGTAAATCCAACTACCATACGATCACGGCCATGACATCCCCGAGTAGCAAAGGTGTCACTGTGCAATTTATAAGAAATCTGAAGGCAGTCATTGTATTTACTACCAGGACAATGAAGAGTGATATCTGTATTGTATTTAGCTATTTACCCGCGAAGACATCATAGTGATATTAACAGGAGTACAGAGAGTGAACTTTGTATTGTATTTCACTGTCTATTTACATGTGAAGAGGGAACACCGGAGTACAGAAATTGTACATATCTTCTCCGCTGTGGAATACAACCCATCCGACGGAGGCGTCCGCTAGTTGTGTGGGATAAATCAAATACACAACACACCCTTTTAACGGGGCGTAAATGAGTTCTTCGTGGATAGAGAATATTGCACACATTGTACATAAGACATTCTGATGCAGCTCGTAATGAGCAAATACTTCCTGGTGGTGGTGGTTGGCTGATGAACTGGTGCAAGGCAAACATTTCTAACCCTATTTCATATGTATTCTCTTTTTAATGTGACAATCTACAATCATCGCATTTCCACATTTATGTCTATTTGCTTTTTTTGTTATCTTGTTCTCGTTAAACAACCAATAAATCAAAAACCTATGAAGATATTGCGGTGATATCAGCAGTAATATGAAGCATGAATTTCGAAAATGTCACGGTGATATCAGCAGTAATATGAAGCATGAATTTCGAAAATGTCACGGCGATATCAACAGAAGTATAAAGCATGAACTACGAAGATGTCACGGCGATATCAACAGGAATATGAAGCAATAAATTCGAAGATGTCACGGAGATGTCAACAGGAATATGAAGCATAAAATTCGAAGATGTCACGGAGATGTCAACAGGAATATGAAGCATAAAACTCGAAGATGTCACGGAGATATCAACAGGAATATGAAGCATGAAATTCGAAAATGTCACGGAGATATCAACAGGAATATGAAGCATAAAATTCGAAGATGTCACGGAGATGTCAACAGGAATATGAAGCATGAAATTCGAAGATGTCACGGAGATGTCAACAAGAATATGAAACATGAAATACTACTCAACTGACATAAAACAAACAATCAATATGATAGCATATTTAAATCTGTCAATCTATTTTAACATCGACCTATCGTAATGGTAGAGACGAACGAAGCTGGAAAAAAATTGTAGGATTTTATTTTGATACATTTTAGGGGTCTGGTGTTTAACGCAACTTTCAACAATATTTCAGTAATATCGTGGTAGTCAGTTTTATTGGTGGTGTTTATACATTTTACAATTTTGACTACACTGACTTTAATTCGATTAATTTTTGATTAATTTGAGTTTTGTTTGCCGTTTCAGGGTCAAAAGCAACAAGCACTTTATCCCACTAGTTACATGCTTTCTTTTTAATTGGTTTGGTCTTTCGTTCTTGTATGATACTGACCGCCATGATATAACTGAAATAATGTTGAAAGTGGCGTTAAACACCATATCCCTAGCAACCCTCTGCGATCTCCTTCTTGCATATCCAGGTTGTGATTAAAATGTTTTCGCAATTTTGCTATGTGGTGCTAGGCATATTGGTAATGTTTTATTAAAGGTTTATTTTTTTTTGTTTTGATGGATAGTGCCGCGTCAGTGCACACATTGGCGTCTATAAGTTTGAAAGTTTGAATATACCAAATAGGTAAATCAGAGGCCATAATTCGAAAAGGACAATACAACGACCAAAGAAAAAATAAGGAAATACAAGCAATGGTCGACCAAATCCTACACAGAAAACTAATGATAGAGCAATACAATTCTACTAAAAATAGGGATGAACTCAGGTTCTCCAGAATGGCAAGAGTAGTTCTTGCTCCACTGGTAACACTCGTCCTGGTACTCTAGTTAATATCCGCTAAACAGCCATGAAAATTGAGTTGAGTGGTGATTGTTGATTTTGTTGATATTTGTAGAATTCTTGACCATCACTGTATACATTCTTTTGTCATGAACTATTGAATGATGTAGTTAAAGGTAAGGAGACTAATTAGAACTAAAACCAAAGCTGGAATTAAAAATATATCACTTAATATCTTCACCATCTGCATTTTTAGCTTAGTTTAAGCATATTTTATTAGCAAAATATTGAACAAAATGAATTAGACACAAGTTAATCTGACTTATTCCACTTTACCTCCAGTTGTTTTTAGGAGGGCTCATGTCTTATTTATTGTTGACGTATGGTGATGTGTTTGTTGTTTTGTTTGTCTTCGTCCTGTCTTGTGTACCTAATGTTGCCAGTTTCTCTGGATTTTAATTTTTTGGTTGCAACTTCGGTGTTCTCTAACGTAAATTTAGGAAGTCTTCTTCATATTTAGTTTGCCTTTCATTTAATTTTTCCCCCGGAAATTTTCATCTGTCAAATCAAAACCTTTAACAAAATGAACTTTTAGCTATAATAAAAGTATAAAGAAGTCATTATATTGTTGTTCGGCGTTTCTCTCTCAATTGAAACGAATTAAATGTAAATTGACAAAATCAAGCTTTTAATTCTTTGTGATGAAATGAACCATAAACAATTTTTATCATCCGCAAAATAATCTAGGTATAAATTAAATATAATAAAATCGGTTTAACTGCGATTTTACCCTATTACAACTACAGGCTTATGTAACCTAGAGTTAAATGTTTTCAGACAAATTCGTCAGCGGTAAACTTTATAATAACAATTCGTATTAATAGGCTGTACCTTTATTAAAGTTATTTCAATAATTCAAAGCGACGTTCCCCGAAGGTACAAACGGGAAAGTTACGTAAAATAATACAGCGGTTAACATGAAATAAGTGTTGTTGAAGTTTAAACTGCAGTATTAAATTAAATCTAGATAACTTTTAAGTTCATTAACATAAAATAAAACACAAAGTACATATTTTTCATATAATGTTTCAAAAATTACAACTATATCATTTTTCACTGCAAAATTTTAAATTTTAAATGCGTGATTGGATTTTGCATATTAGCTTATTTCTTCTTTTCAGAAATATAATATATGACATTTCTGTGACAAAGAGTTATTACCCTCTAAAGAAAATTTAACTGCATAAATTAAAATGTCCATTAAAATTGTTCGCGTCATTTTAATTGGATAAAATTACAAAGCAAACTTGCAATATTTGACTTTGTTAAGACATAATTAAGAAAAATACCCACATTATGCAGGCAATTTAAATCATTAAAACGTCCAAAAATTGCATCTGTTGGTTACAGGGCAGACATTGTCCTGCAATGCTATGCAAGCCTTTCAAGATAAAGAAGTAAAGGCATGGTTTGTTTGTTTTTTTGTGTCTTGGGTGCATTTTATTTTTAATTGTCGCGTGTGCTAAAGAAACTTCTAGTATTCATCGTACTACCAATAGTTACCTTTACTTCAAAACCGGTATGATTGGTTATATTCAAAATTACTACTTTCAACTGTTATATAGTGAATTTTGTGGTTTATAACAAGTTAAGTTTTGCTGCTTTTAAGCCGCTTCAAAGACTGTCTTGTAGTTTCATTGACCCGTCCATTTGAAGACTTGACAGATAAAACCAAAATTAAGATTTTTGGGTAATCCTATAGAGTAGCGGCGTAAATTGGTTACCATTGTAGACCTACTATAGTATAGCGGCGTAACTTGAATTATTAAAGGTTTTAAAGGTTATATATTGACAAATCACATGAAATAATATTGCTACATAATCAGTAGGACAAAATATGATATGATTAAATAAAGTTATACAACATATAAGTCAGCGATGCAACACAGAAGTGCATTGAACTTCTCATCATTCCGGTGGAAATTCGGAAAAGTATGTCTGAAGCAGTGCCCTGGACGTTCCAAACTGTCGACGTAGTTATCGTTTCACGCGCATCCACATATTCTCTGTATTTTGAGCGTGGATATCTGGATTGTCTGGATTTATAATTTATAATTTTTTAAATTGCGCTTAAATATTTAAAAAATATTTTACGCCGTCCATTTGACAATTGCGAATTTACGCCGCTACTCTATAGGATTACCGATTTTTGTTTTCATATCTATTTATCTACATTTGTTTTCTTCATTTCTATATATTTCCAAACAATATGAAGCGAATTTCTCTTGAATGCTCATTACTTATATAGATAAACCATATTGGGAATTATTTGTCAGTCTCAGTGCATTATTTAACTTATACAGACTCTTTCCCGGTGCTTAGAGAACTAGCAGCTGCTCTATTTCATGTTCATGTCTTTGATTGATAGAACAATTCTTATTAAGTTTCTCTTTATTTAATTACCATCTTTAAGATTTCATTTTCTAAAATTAATACAAAATCTACCTTAATTATATACCAGCGATCTCACACATAGATTTCACACCATTAAGGCCAACACTTGGATACGCGCCTGGTGACGAGTGTGGTTGAGTGGGATTATTATTGCAAATATGTACTTTTTATTCACACATTGGGTTAGGGTTATTGTGTTTCACGCCAATTTCAATAATATTTATGTTGCCGGTATATAATAGCAGTCAGCTTTATTGATGGAGGAAACCAAAGTACCCGAATAAAACCACTGACTTGTCGCAAGTCACTGACATCTGTATCACATGATGTTGTACCGAGTACACCTCGCCATGGGTTGGATTCGAACTCACAACTTGAATGGTGATAGGCACTGATTTGATTACATATGTAGTTATTCTTATTCACACATTAATCCAATATGATAAAGACTATATATTATATGGAATCCTTATTCCATAAAAGATCTGATATAGCTTATACCAATATGTTTACCATTAATGAGTTGGTTCCAATGCAAATAATTAACAGACGCAGGGAGTACTCCGATCTGATGGATAATTAATAACGGGGTCGAGGTTCAATAAACCATCATATCATTTAAGGACTATCTAATTATATGCAATTTATTTTGTTATTATTAGTCGTATCTTAAAGATGCTTGACCGCACCAGTCTTACCTTGAACTACAATAATAAAAATAAATAGTTGATAACCATTGGCTAACATTTGTATAAATTGATCCCTTCCCCTGGTCACTTTAGTGGTGCAGCTCAATGTAATACCTACCTAGCCATTCTCAATGTAATACCTACCTAGCCATTCTCAATGTAATATCTACCTAGTCATTCTCAATGTAATACCTACCTAGCCATTCTCAATGTAATACCTACCTAGCCATTCTCAATGTAATATCTACCTAGTCATTCTCAATGTAATACCTACCTAGCCATTCTCAATGTAATACCTACCTAGCCATTCTCAATGTAATACCTACCTAGCCATTCTCAATGTAATATCTACCTAGTCATTCTCAATGTAATACCTACCTAGCCATTCTCAATGTAATACCTACCTAGCCATTCTCAATGTAATACCTACCTAGCCATTCTCAATGTAATACCTACCTAGCCATTCTCAATGTAATACCTACCTAGCCATTCTCAATGTAATACCTACCTAGCCATTCTCAATGTAATACCTACCTAGCCATTCTCAATGTAATACATACCTAGCCATTCTCAATGTAATACCTACCTAGTCATTCTCAATGCAATACCTACCTAGCCATTCTCAATGTAATACCTACCTAGCCATTCTCGATGTAATACCTACCTAGTAATTCTCAATGTAATACCTACCTAGCCATTCTCAGTGTAATACCTACCTAGCCATTCTCAATGTAATACCTACCTAGCCATTCTCAATGTAATACCTACCTAGCCATTCTCAATGTAATACCTACCTAGCCATTCTCAATGTAATACCTACTTAGCCATTCTCAATGTAATACCTACCTAGCCATTCTCAATGTAATACCTACCTAGCCATTCTCAATGTAATACCTACCTAGCCATTCTCAATGTAATACCTACCTAGCCATTCTCAATGTAATACTTACCTAGCCATTCTCAATAAAAACATATATTTCTAAGTATGGTCCAGTACAATACAGCTCTTTCACATATACGTTCATAACTTCATTATATATCTGGCAGTTGGTCGGGTATTAACAATGTGTGTTTGGTCTATTCCATTATTTTGCGGAAAAGTTCGAATAAGTCCTATCTCCCCTCCTCAGCTGTTTCAAGTCTTCTACGTGTTACAAGTCTTCTACGTGTTACAAATCTTCTACGTGTTACAAGAAGAGTTTGAAGATATCAAAAGGGGTAAACAGAATCCGTAAATCGAAGAAGGGCAAGACCACACAATGACCAAAAGAAAAGATACAAAAAGATGGATCAGCACGAACCCTACAAAATACCGGAAGTGAACTCGTATACTTTGGAAGGGCAAACAGTTCCTGCTCCACTAGTGGTACCCGTCGTGTTACTCTAGTTACAAACTCGGTGATTAGTCATAAATGATGAAAGCGGGAAGCGTTTACAATAAGTTGAACATATCCGTGGTTATTTGTGGTCATCCGTAATGGTTAATCAAGTCATGGTGGCGACCGTAAAACTTTCGAAGTGATGACTTCAACTTAACCAATAGGAACCCTTGGTTCAGTAGCTTCCTTGTTATCAACAACCCTCTATCAAGGAAATCATGATAGGAACAACACGCTCTGGAATATCGCATTAACTGAGATATATACACTTCATATGCAGGTGCTGCTGGAATGTCGCTACATATAAATGGAAAGTTCACAATGGAAAAATTAAAATCATCTCTTTTGTCTTAGAGATTTCTTCTTAACCGACCCCACTGTCAATTTCGAGGTGTAGGTCAAGGTATGAAGCAGACCTATAACTGCATCTGTGTAAATGTGAACGGTTTTTATTTTAAAATATATATATATATATATATATATATATATATATATATATATATATATATATATATATATATATATATATTAGATTGCTGTCAAATTATAATATTAAGTATATATGTACCATCTACACACGTTTATACACATGTCTTACGTCTATCCCTAGATTTGCCTTACGAGAAAAGGTAACACTACGATTATTGAAGATCCTTTTTTAGGGAGTGGATGTGGTCGAGTGGTCTAGGGCGCTGGACGTAAGGCTAAGCGAATGGTGCTGCAGTGTATCAATGGTGTGGGTTCAAATTCCGTCGAGGGAAGAACAAAAATTTGACAGCTCTAAAATCTAATTCTAACACTGTTTGGTTTAATTTTCAGACGTATATAATATTTAGTATTAACCTAGTATCCTTAGTAACTTTGAGATCCAGTGGGACAGATATATTGTATGGTTGTCACTTGCTTCTAGACGTTTGTATGATATACTTTATTTCCTGCCACTGTATAATGAATTCTTCATTATCCTATACAATATATTAAAAATTGCTGAGTTAGATTACTGTCAAATTATAATATTAAGTATATATGTACCATCTACACACGCTTATACACATGTCTTACGTCTATCCCTAGATTTGCCTTACGAGAAAAGGTAACACTACGATTATTGAAGCTCCTTTTTTAGGGAGTGAATGTGGTCGAGTGGTCTAGGGCGCTGGACGTAAGGCTAAGCGAATGGTGCTGCAGTGTATCAATGGTGTGGGTTCAAATCCCGTCGAGGGAAGAACAAAAATTTGACACCTCTAAAATCTAATTCTAACACTGTTTGGTTTAATTTTCAGACGTATATACATATATATATATATATATATAAACATCTAAAATGTTAGCACAACGATATCAAAAAAAGATGTTAAAATGTAACAAAATAACTATAAGTCTACATATATTAAAAAGAAAACGCTTTTGATTCATTTACATTTTTCCTAGCTTTATTTATTTGCTAGATCTTTACATCTCCACGCCCTCACCATCCTTTCGGATAATTGGCGACATATCAGAAAAAAGAGGGTGGTAATTAAATATCTTATTTTGAATTGGATTTATATTTTGATTTTAAAACTTTCTTTATTTTAACACACAAATAATCTTATAAAGTTTACATTTAAAAAAGATTTAATAGATGTATCACTGCAACACTATACAGTTATTTCATGCCTGTTCAGGGAACAGTCAAAACTATATTGACCCTCGGTGCTGGAGATGACTTGGGAACTGTTGCCTTGACCCGAGGGACAATAGTTTTACTGTTCCCTGAACAGGCATGAAATAACTGTTTTATTATCTTATATACATGCACATAACCACAAATCCACTGAAGATGATAATGTCAGCATACCATACCATTAAAAAATTGAGACACAACATTGTTTTGAAAGAAATACAGCATTTGACAAGAATGACAGACATCGTTCTCGGGCATGGAACAGTTCGGATCCGGAAGTAGGGAAACAGTCAACTGTTTCACTCCGCCGGCTATTTTTAAAATTTTCTTGTAATCAGTTAAGAATATAGCATATGAAAAATATATACTATAAGTTAATAATTATCTTTATATGATATTTTTTCTTAAACAAAAGGTTTCAAGTTTATTTTGAGACAATTTACTCAAACTATACAAGAAAAGAAATTCGTATATTCTTATATTAGTAATGGGATAATAATAAACAGTTCTGTTATAACCTACTTGTGGCAGGTCGGTGGTTTTCTCTGGTTACCTCCACCAATAAAATTGACCGCCACGATATAACTGAAATATTGTTGAAAGTGGCGTCAAGCATTATAACCCCCCCCCCCCCTTTTTTTTTCTATTATAATCTGGTTCTATCACTACCTGTTAGTACCAGTCTCGCTACATAATACAATAAAGCTGCAATTCATATATTAATAATTTGATTATGAAAAATACGAAATATAAAATGGTGGAATCGTGTTCAATACTTTCGAATACTTGTAAATATTTTTAGTTGAAGTATACTGGTAAAACGAAGATAATATATATAGTCAAACCTGTATATAAAGGCCACTCAAGGGAACCTGAAAATGTGGCTTTTATCAGCAGTTGCCCTTTATATACAGGTTAAAATTATATGCACTACTCATTAATGGGGAAAATGAGACTGTCCTTTTAGAAAGTGATTTGTTATATAGAGGTGCCCTTTAAGACAGGTTTGACTACACATGTACCTGAATGCGACTCTACACATTCGCTACAAACCTCTAAATCCAAAACTAACTTCCTTGTTAAAAACTGATACCGATTTACAAACTCAACTTCCAAACGCAAGAAGTGGTGGTTCTAAAATTGAAACTTATATAAAAAAAAAGATAAACCGAAAAATAATTGAGATAAGGGTACCAGAGTTTCATCAAAATGTAATTTTATGATTTGGCCAAAATAGTTGTTGGAGAAAATGAGGTTGAACTTTCACCTTTTAATGTTACTTTCATGAATAATATTATGGAGTCAAAATAAAATCTAGCCGTCTTTATCATGTTGTTTATAGACAAACAAAGAAAATAAATCTTGAAATATCTTCTTAATTTTACGGATATTGTAATCACATCTGACGTTACATTTCAAATAACAAAGGTTGATGAATTAAATTCGATATTAAAAATCTGATTGATGCCCTAAGAATTAAAGTTTTGCAATTGTTTGTTCGTGATAACGCATAGATGACTGACTTTAAATGGGATACAAATTACTCGTTAAATACCTGTGGCCGAAGGCATACAGGTGTACCGTACCTTATAATTTAATTGTGGTAGGTATTTATATATAATAATAAACTCTACGTTTTTATTTCTCTCACAGCTTCAAAATGTTACATGTCTCCAATATTAAAGTAAATGATAATAGGCAGTTGTCAAAATTTGTAGTTTTCAAAATAATTGTCGGGTTAACCATTCATTTTTATACAATTTTCTTTTTCAACTTGAAAACTTCATATTCATTTCAACGTAAACTGATATCATGGGAAATTTAAAATTTAAGTATATACTCTCAATATCTACATATGAATTGCATTTATACTTATAAAGATGTTAAAAATACATAAATTGTATGTATTCTAATGTTATTCCCACAAAGCTATAATACGGAAACACACCCCGACTCTTGACAAGTCTCTGAAATCGCTAATTAAATGAGACAGCTAAATTCATTGACCAATCTTATAGATTACAAGGTAATATTTTTTTCAGAGAATATATTAAATTTGTTTTTCTCTATCTCAATGATATTCATGAGATACGGGGAGTTTGTGAAAGCTATAATTTCATTTAATAAAAGCTAACTTGAATAACGAAACCCCAGAAGTGTTTCGCATCTTTGCTAGTTGTGGTGTTATTGTAATCTTACAAAAGGATGAGCTTTTTACACTGTCTAATTAATATAATAATAATAATAATAATAATGATAATAAATTGAATGGTTTTGATAATCATGACTATTAAAGGTAGAAAAGTTTGAAGATACCAAAGAGGTAATCAGAAGCCGTAAATCGAAGAAGGACTGACAATACAATGGACAAAAGAAAATCAGTCGAAAAGACAAACAATTGTTAACAAAAGACTACACAGAAAACTAAAGACTGTGTAACATGAATCTCACCATGAACATCGTTTTGGACAGTAGTATACGTAGATACAAATGACATCTTAAGGGCCTTCGTGGCCATGATCGTATGATAGATGGATTTAGAACTATCTATGCAATCAGTGCCTATCACCACTAACGAATCCCGCTCAGGCGGGTTGCACTCGATACAACATTATGTGATAAAGCTTGTCAGTGACTTGTGGTAAGTCGGTCGTTTTCTCCGGGTATTCGGGTTTCCTCCACCAATAAAACTGATCTCCACGATATAACTGAAATATTGTTAAAAGTGGAGTTAAACACCATAACCCATCCACACAAATGACATCTTCCTAGACCAACATACATTTCAATATTAGTGATATTTATTAAGAAAGTAAAAACATACTTAAGTAGCGATGTATACACATAAATTATTGTTTCTTCTAAAATAGTCGTCCGCCACGATATGGCTGAAATACTGCTAATGTTGACGTTAAACACCAATGCATCAATCAATCATATAAAAAAGTCGCTCTTTTTAGTGCTTTGAATATTTACGAGTATCCATCCTCCTCTGCTACCAATGTTGTTAGCTTGTTCACCCTTTAATACGAGTGTGTACCTCTGCTTCTTGTGTTTACTTCAAATCCAGCATTAAAAAATATGATATTTCATCGTACAATGTATACATGTGTGCTTTCATTACTTTCCACACATACAGGCTTTACGGTCATACACGAGTTTCTACGCTTACTCGAAAAACCCCTAGACAACCGGAACATCGTATCAAATAATGGCTTTGTTCTGATTGGATACCTAGACAACCGGAACATCGTATCAAATAATGGCTTTGTTCTGATTGCATACCTAGACAACCGGAACATCGTATCAAATAATGGCTTTGTTCTAATTGGATACCTAGATAACCGGAACATCGTATCAAATAATGGCTTTGTTCTGATTGGACAATTTTGGAGTAGGAGTAAAAGATCGTACTCGAATGTGTTTTTTACCGTAAACTCTTCCCTCGAATATTGTAGAATACTTAATCCCCTATCGTTACAAGCCAGCGACTATAAAAACGGTATTGCTGATTTTTTGCTAAACATCTAAAATTAAGAACCAAGAGCAAACTCTGTTTGGAGTAAAGATAGCATATCTGAGTTGAGCGACATGTGTTACCCGTGCGAGTGTTGTTTATAGTGAGCTACATTCAGCTGGTATAGAACAGAACAGACATCAATAATCTGTATTGCTTATAAAACCATAGTGGAAACAATGGCAGCATCTCATCAAAACAGTAACTTGTTCACTCCATGATATGACTGAAAAATCTCTCACTTGGCCTAATAACTCATTGTCCATGGTCGTATGGAAATTAGATTTACATCTAACTCTGCAATCAGTACTCATCTCCACTAAGTAAGGTTTATGAGACGATAAGTATATAAATGCCTGGTGGTTTGAGAATGCCACTCTCCGTGCACGTAAAAGACAGTAGCAATCGTCAAGCATCGTATGATTCCTTGACCTATACCACGGAATCAGCCGATATTGCGATGAGTGTTAACAACAACTCTTTCTGAATAACAGTTTGTTAAAAGTGGTCGTTGGTGGTCATTGCAAGCTAATATTTTTTTCGATCCAATTCATCATCCTCTCTTTTCCTTCGTGGTAATCAAAGCACTCATAGTCCCATCACAGTGCCATCTTTTACCTAGTATATGATTGTTTGTAGACTTGTCATGATATAACTGAAAGACGTTAAATATCGATCAATCAATCAATCAACTATATTTGTAAATATTTATTTAATTGATAACCTCGTCATGATTAAATCCAATAAATAGCACGATTAAAAAACGTACAGGCACAAACGACACATTATAATTTAGACGCAAAACTGAGAACAAATACGAGATCGTTTGAATATCATTGAACAAAAAATGGATACACGGGGTAAGAAGAATATGAACTCGTTTGAATATCTCGAGAAAAACAAGAGACGCCCGGAGAGGAATATGAAGAATATCATGACTTCAGTATGCCTGCAACTGTCATTTTGTCAAGTTCCTGGCGAGTGGAATATTACGATTTTAATATTCTGGTTAGTGGAATCTTACAATTTTAATATTCTGGTGAGTGGAATATTACGACTTTAATATTCTGGTGAGTGAAATATTACGACTTTAATATTCTGGTGAGTGGAAATAGTACGACTGGAATATTCTGGTGAGTGGAATATTACGACTGGATTCTTAGGGTGAAGTTTCAGAAGGATTGTCATCAGAGCCACTTACCCCAAATTCCTTTCTGGTTACATCTATGTAAAAAAGTAATTTATCTAAATTGTTTCATTTAATATTCTTGTCAAATTCATACTGTTGCAGCAGTTCATTGAGAAATTTGTTATATCTTATCATTTTATACAAAAAAAAATCGCAAGAAAGAGCTGGTTAAAATAGGGGCATAAATTTAAATCAAAACGACAATCAAGTGTGAAATTATTATATACAAATGACACGAAGTCGAGAATAAGGGTAATAACAAAATTACGGAACTCTGAGCAATCTTACAAAGGGAAAGTCAAAACTCATAAGTATATAAACAGACAAAATCAGTCAACAACCGGAAAACTGTGAAAACCGTAATGACCCTGACTAGAAAATATTTACATAAAAATTAATTTAGTAACTTATTATCATAATTCCAATTTAGTTTATTATTCTTATCATATACATGAGAATTCCAAAGACTAAATTATAATTTTAAATTATAATACAATGGAAGAAGAATTTTAAAGTACTTTTCGCATAAACAGTTGTAAAACTGGTCTTTTTATATTTAACTTTAATTTTATGTTAAAATTCATATATTTTATATCAACCTTTTCACCTCTTGTCTTACTCAAAAGATAAGTCAAGAAATAAAAGAATAAGCAAAACGATATCAGTTCGTCTTAATTTACCAATAATATCCATTTAGTTGTCAAAAATGTGTAACATTAAGTGTCACAGAATGTGTCATATTATAAAAACAAGTATGTATGTGATCACTTTACAAAAATATCCAAATTCATATTATAGATGTCATCTCAAAAATAAAATAAAAAATTTAATAGGTAATCTTTGCTATATAATAATTTATAATAAAGAAATTATATTCTATACAGACTGGTCAAATTTCAAACCATCTCATAATTTGAGTAAATAATATTTGAATTAAAATATATTTAAGTTTCTCTCCATGACACATTCATGGGATACCTCGGGTGAAAAGAAAAGAGAGTCTTCATGCATGGGGTTGATCACTTATAGAAAAATATACAAGTAAATTCCGTGTCTGCATACATATACATTTGTAATATGACTGAACAAATACAAAATGCCCCCATTGAGATATTTTGTTATTTCAAAACCTGAGCAGTTGTCACACAGGCCACCAAAGTAGCAAATATATTATGTATTTGATATAACCAACACTTTCGCTGTGAGTTCGCACAGACAAAGCCAACTCGCCAATGTCTTATTGGAAATATATCCGATTACACTGACAATAAAACACCACTTACAACAACATTACAGAAATAATTGCTTATGCATAGTAAAATATCTCGCTATAATAAAAAAAAAATAAGGTTTAAGAAAGTATTTTTCCAACAACAAAAAATACATTGAAAATTTACATTTCCAGAAGTTTTAATTTTATTCAAATTTTCGGTTTATACACGTATCTGAAAAATGACTGCTAGCTACTAGTTTGAGTCTGACTACTTTTTGAGATTCCTTTTTTGTTTGAACGATCATCATGTTGAATACACTATTCTAAATTAGACAGTTAGTCTAACTATTGTTTTGTTTTTATTCATTCTTAAATTTAAATGTTTATATATTTTTTTTTTAATTTAACCCCACTTTCGATAATATTTCATTTACATGGGGGCGATCGTTTTTTTTTATATGCAGGAAACTGGAGTTTCTAGAGAAAACCGCAAACCTTACAATGGTGATTAACATGTCGAGTACGCCTCATCATTGATGGAAGTAAAACTCCTATACACTTTGCTGTGGGGTTCGTTTTGCTCAATCTTTAGTGTTCACAATTGTTGTCTTTTTGTACTTTTTCTTTTGGACATTGTATGTTCTGTCCTTCGATATGTACGTCTTCTGATTATCCCTTTAATATTTCCAAACTCTTCTTAAATAAATTTGCTTATACAAATGTAGTAATTTCACAAAATATTTATATAAATGTTTGCGACCCAAAACAAACAAGAGTTAAACGTCATATGCACTTATCATCAATATAGACAGCAAAACATAGATTGTTGATGGTTAATGGTGTTTAACGTCACTTTCAACAATATTTCAGTTATATCGTGGCGGTCAATTTTTCATTAGTGGAGGAAACCGGGGTACCCGAGAAAACCACTGACCCGTCGCAAGTCACTGACAAAATTTATCACAAAATGCTGTATCGAGTACACCTCGTCATGAACCGGGTTCGAACTCACAACATTAGTGGTGATAGGCACTGATTACACTGATAGTTGTAAATCCAACTACCATACGATCACGACCACGACGACCCCTGTAAAACATAGAAAAGTACACACAAGTTCCTGAAAATACCAGTAGACTTATAGAATTGTTAGGAACGCTAACCTCATTAAGTCATTTAACAAAAACAATGAATGTACCTTTTGAAAGTAAAATATTTGTTGTTGATTTTACTAATCCTTAATTTAAAAGCAGACATTCCTCTGTTAGGTCATCTTAAATCACTCTCATTAGAACATTCGTATCCCAGTCTGAATGCTTTCGGATTCATAGCACGTTCGTACTTTAATTTGTTTATAAATCCTTGTATTTTGTCACATACACATGGAACCGGAAGTGAATTTTCATTTCAATATTTAACTATTCTATCTAATTCCGCGAAGCTTAATAGAGCTCATCGTTGGTCATCCACGGTTAATCACTTTGTACGACGATACCTAGGTGGAGAGTATCTGTGAGTGATCAGCTGTGAGTTACCGACGATGAATTGATCTAAGAACCCCTCGAATTCCTATCAGGCGATACAACATTATGTGATAAAGTTTGTCAGTGACTTCCGACAGGTCGGTGGTTTTCTCCGGGAACTCCGGTTTCTTCCACCAATAAAGCTGACCACAACGACATAACTGAAATATTCCTGAAAGTGACGTTTAACACCCTAACACTGTACATTGACATTTTTTGTCGTTGACTGTATACTTTTTTTTTCATTGATGTAATGTCGAGTGCCTGTGCAATGACTAACTTTATCTCATTAAGTTGCATCCACTACACCTCGTCACGAGCGAGAATCGAACTCACAACTTAAGTGATGATAGGTACAGATTGCCTATGTAATTGCAATACGACTGCGGCCATGTCCGCTTCGTGCACGTCGTATGAAGATTTTTTTTTTTGCTTTAAGAATATGTGATTTTAAGAAAAGAAAGAAAAGAAAAAAAGAAAGATGATTTGTCGAAATAGAGAAAATGAAGGAAATAGTAATGAAAACCAACTACACTGATGTCTTTTAGTTTCAGATATGGCAAACCGATTTCTGCATGATTCTGGCACTGGATTTTCTTCAGAAAGGGAAATAACTGCTATAGATATATCCAATTAGTAAATAAATCTGTACATAAAATACAAAAACATTAGAAATAATTGGGGCAGTGAATTTTTGCATTTCCAATAAAATTAAATGCTAAATGATGAGCGACAATACTGATGACAAAACAGATTGATGCGATCAAGCAATTATTTCATTTTCATAAAACATTTTCTCTCCATTAATAGAAAGACGTTTTGTCAATTTAGTCGTTGTCAAACGATCTTTGATCTGGGTCTTGTAGAAGCGGGAGTAACGAGTTATAGTATGATGTATCGGTCTCTTTACGTGCTTTTATTGGAATTTCCTTAAAATTATTGCAATATCATAAAAACTTTACAGAGACAACCGGAAGGCCGCTTCTTGATTTTATTACACAAAATAAAGATAATTCAACTTTTTCCAGAGATGAAGCAAAATGTTTCTTCGTTCTGCGAGTAATTTCATATTGGGCCATTTCCCGTCGCGGATAAAATGTCATTAAATATGGGAAATAAATAAGGTTTCTGATGACTTCGCCTTTATTCAAGAAAAAGGCATATATTGTCGTTTCAATTTTAGTTTGTCACAATCTTGTTTTTAAGGTCGCATATAAAATTACTTAAACCTATCATTTTCTAAAAGCATTTCTATATACAAAAGAATAACAAATATATAGCACCACAAATACATGATAATAAATTAGTATGAAAACTCTATATTTCAGTTCTCATAAGAAAATAGGTGTGTTTAGATCTCCATAAATCACACTAAAATCCGTGTGGTGTTACACTCATATACAACATAAAAGAAAGAACGTTTGAAAGGCTATATTATATAAAAGCATAATGATAAATGACTCAGGTGCATAATATCGTTTTTAAGACTCGATATTCTTGATATTCCGTAAAGCTGTTCCGTCTGTGTTTTTTTTTAGATTTTTTTTTATAATGATAAATTCAAAGTAACAATTTTGCATATATATGCGACGATCATCAACACAGTGTTTTCTCTAATTTTCATGGTAAGAGGTCAAATGCAACTTTAAACAGGCCACACTTGGATTTCCCAGTACATTTCTATATACAATTTGTAATTTGAACCAACCAAAAGTGCTTGAAACAAGCAATTTGGTCAGCTGCCGGCTCTTAGGGAAAACACTGCAAAATATATTGTTCCATGTAAATCAAACTATTAACGTGAAAGGCATTGATCACGATTAATATTAACTAAAATTGTATAACGCCGCCTCTGCCAATATCTCTCACTGTATAACATCCTTGCCTCCGCTCGCTTCCATGATTCTTTGTTCTACGTGTTCACAGCAAGTAATCGCTTTCTTTTATTATTATACTAGCTCTCTCTCTACATAATCAAATGACTTTGGCATAAAATTTATTTTTTTTTAATTTATTTTAAAGACAAGACGAATACAGAGTATTCAAACCAGGAGAAATTTAGGACGAAAGACAACAAAATGAATGTAACACAAAGAAGTACAAAACGATGCCTACAAAAGCAGTTTGAACAACAGAGTTGTACAACACGAATTCGTAAAAATAATAAAAGCTGAACAAGAACAATACAAAGATCAAGCAAATCTAAACAACACGAACTCCTACAAAGACAGTCTGAAGAACAATATAAAGATCAAACAAATCTAAGCAACACGAACTCCTACAAAGAGAGTCTAAAGAACAATACAAAGATCAAACAAATCTAAACAACACGAACTCCTACAAAGACAGTCTGAAGAACAACACAAAGATCAAGCAAATCTAAGCAACACGAACTCCTACAAAGACAGTCTGAAGAACAATACAAAGATCAAACAAATCTAAACAACACGAACTCCTACAAAGACAGTCTGAAGAACAATACAAAGATCAAACAAATCTAAACAACACGAACTCCTACAAAGACACTCTGAAGAACAACACAAAGATCAAGCAAATCTAAACATCACGAACTCCTACAAAGACAGTCTGAAGAACAATATAAAGATCAAACAAATCTAAGCAACACGAACTCCTACAAAGAGAGTCTAAAGAACAATACAAAGATCAAACAAATCTAAACAACACGAACTCCTACAAAGACAGTCTGAAGAACAACACAAAGATCAAGCAAATCTAAACAACACGAACTCCTACAAAGACAGTCTGAAGAACAATACAAAGATCAAACAAATCTAAGCAACACGAACTCCTACAAAGAGAGTCTAAAGAACAATACAAAGATCAAACAAATCTAAACAACACGAACTCCTACAAAGACAGTCTGAAGAACAATACAAAGATCAATCAAATCTAAACAACACGAACTCCTACAAAGACAGTCTGAAGAACAATACAAAGATCAAAGAAATCTAAACAACACGAACTCCTACAAAGAGAGTCTGAAGAACAATACAAAGATCAAGCAAATCTATACAACACGAATTCCTACAAAGACAGTCTGAAGAACAATACAAAGACCAAACAAATCTAAGCAACACGAATTCCTAAAAAGACCGTCTGAAGAACAATACAATGACCAAACAAATCTAAACAACACGAATTCCTACAAAGACAGTCTGAAGAACAATACAAAGACCAAACAAATCTAAACAACACGAACTCCTACAAAGACAGTCTGAAGAACAACACAAAGATCAAACAAATCTAAGCAAGACGAACTCCTACAAAGACAGTCTGAAGAACAATACAAAGATCAAACAAATCTAAACAACACGAACTCCTACAAAGACAGTCTGAACAACAATACAAAGATCAAACAAATCTAAGCAACACGAACTCCTACAAAGACAGTCTGAAGAACAATACAAAGATCAAACAAATCTAAGCAACACGAACTCCTACAAAGACAGTCGGAAGAACAATACAAAGATCAAAGAAATCTAAACAACACGAACTCCTACAAAGACAGTCTGAAGAACAATACAAAGATCAAACAAATCTGAGCAACACGAACTCCTACATAGACAGTCTGAACAACAATACAAAGATCAAACAAATCTAAACAACAGGAACTCCTACAAAGACAGTCTGAAGAACAACATAAACACCAAACAAATCTAAACAACACGAACTCCTACAAAGATAGTCTGAGGAACAATACAAAGATCAAACAAATCTAAGCAACACGAACTCCTACAAAGAACGTCTGAAGAACAATACAAAGATCAAACAAATCTAAGCAACATGAATTCCTAAAAAGACAGTTTGAAGAACAATACAAAGATCAAGCAAATCTAAGCAGCACGAACTCCTACAAAGACAATATGAAGAACAATACAAAGATCAAACAAAGACGAACAACACGAACTCCTACAAAGACAGTCTGAAGAACAACATAAACTACAAACAAATCTAAACGACACAAACTCCTACAAAACAGTCTGAACAACAATACAAAGATCAAACAAATCTAAACAACAGGATCTGCTACAAAGACAGTCTGAAAAACAATACAAAGACCAAGCAAATCTAAACAACACGAACTCCTACAAAGAGAGTCTGAGAAACAATACAAAGATCAAACAAATCTAAGCAACACGAACTCCTACAAAGACCGTCTGAAGAACAATACAAAGATCAAACAAATCTAAGCAACATGAATTCTTAAAAAGACAGTTTGAAGAACAATACAAAGACCAAACAAATCTAAGCAGCACGAACTCCTACAAAGACAGTCTGAAGAACTACACAAAGATCAAACAAATCTAAACAACACGAACTCCTACAAAGACAGTCTGAAGAACAATGCAAAGATCAAACAAATCTAAGCAACACGAACTCCTACATAGACAGTCTGAAGAACAATACAAAGATCAAACAAATCTAAGCAACACGAACTCCTACAAAGACAGTCTGAAGAACAACATAAACACCAAACAAATCTAAACGACACAAACTCCTACAAAAAAAGTCTGAACAACAATACAAAGATCAAACAAAGCTAAACAACACGAACTCCTACAAAGACAGTCTGAAGAACAATACAAAGATCAAACAAATCTAAGCAACACGAACTCCTACATAGACAGTCTGAAGAACAATACAAAGACCAAACAAATCTAAACAACACGAACTCCTACAAAGACAGTCTGAAGAAAAATGCAAAGATGAAACAAATCTAAGCAACTCGAACTTCTACATAGACAGTCTGAAGAACAATACAAAGATCAAACAAATCTAAGCAACACGAACTCCTACATAGACAGTCTGAAGAACAATACAAAGACCAAACAAATCTAAACAACACGAACTCCTACAAAGACAGTCTGAAGAAAAATGCAAAGATGAAACAAATCTAAGCAACTCGAACTTCTACATAGACAGTCTGAAGAACAATACAAAGATCAAACAAATCTAAACAACAGGAACTCCTACAAAGGCAGTCTGAAGAACAATAGAAAGATCAAACAAATCTAAACAACACGAACACCTACAAAGACAGTCTGTAGAACAATACAAAGATCAAACAAATCTAAGCAACACGAACTCCTACAAAGACAGTCTGAAGAACAATGCAAAGATCAAACAAATCTAAGCAACATCTACTCCTACATAGACAGTCTGAAGAACAATACAAAGATCAAACAGATCTAAGCAACCCGAACTCCTACAAAGACAGTCTGAAGAACAATAGAACGATCATACAAATCTAAACAACACAAACTCCTACAAAGTCAATCTGAAGAACAATACAAAGATCAAACAAATCTAAGCAACACGAACTCCTACAAAGACAGTCTGAAGAACAATACAAAGATCAAACAAATCTAAGCAACACGAATTATTACAAAGACAGTCTGAAGAACAATACAAAGATCAAACTAATCTAAACAACAGGAACTCCTACAAAGAGAGTCTGAAGAACAATACAAAGATCAATCAAATCTAAAGAACACGAACTCCTACAAAGACAGTCTGAAGAACAATACAAAGATCAAACAAAGACGAACAACACGAACTCCTACAAAGACAATCTGAAGAAAAATGCAAAGATCAAACAAAGACGAACAACACGAACTCTTACAAAGACAGTTCTGAAGAACAATACAAAGACCAAACAAAGACGAACAACACGAACTCTTACAAAGACAGTCTGAAGAACAATACAAAGATCAAGCAAATCTAAACAACAAGAACTCCTACACAGACAGTCTGAAGAACAATACAAAGATCAATCAAATCTAAAGAACACGAACTTCTACAAAGACAGTCTGAAGAACAATACAAAGATCAAACAAATCTAATCAACAGGAACTCCTACAAAGAGAGTCTGCAGAACAATGCAAAGATCAAACAAATCTAAATAACACGAACTCCTACAAAGACAATCTGAAGAAAAATGCAAAGATCAAACAAAGCCGAACAACACGAACTCTTACAAAGACAGTCTGAAGAACAATACAAAGATCAAACAAATCTAAACAACACGAACTCCTACACAGACAGTCCGAAGAACAACACAAAGATCAAACAAATCTAAACAACACGAACTCTTACAAGAACAGTCTGAAGAACAATGCAAAGATCAAACAAATCTAAGCATCACGAACTCCTACATAGACAGTCTGAAGAACAATACAAAGATCAAACAAATCTAATCAACACGAACTCCTACAAAGACAATCTGAAGAACAATACAAAGATCAATCAAATCTAAACAACACGAACGCCTACATAGACAGTCTGAAGAACAATACAAAGATCAAGCAAATCTAAACAACAGAAACTCCTACAAAGAGAGTCTGAGGAACAATACAAAGATCAAACAAATCTAAGCAACACGAACTCCTACAAAGAGAGTCTGAAGAACAATATAAAGATCAAACAAATCTAAACAACACGAACTCCTACAAAGAGAGTCTGAAGAACAATATAAAGATCAAACAAATCTAAACAACACGAACTCCTACAAATACAGTCTGAAGAACAACACAAAGATCAAACAAATCTAAACAACACGAACTCCTACAAAGAGAATCTGAAGAACAATGCAAAGATCAAACAAATCTAAGCAACACGAACTCCTACAAAGAGAGTCTGCAGAACAATACAAAGATCAAACAACTCTAAGCAACATCTACTCCTACATAGACAGTCTGAAGAACAATACAAAGATCAAACACATCTAAGCAACCCGAACTCCTACAAAGACAGTCTGAAGAACAATAGAACGATCATACAAATCTAAACAACACAAACTCCTACAAAGTCAATCTGAAGAACAATACAAAGATCAAACAAATCTAAGCAACACGAATTCCTACAAAGACAGTCTGAAGAACAATACAAAGATCAAACAAATCTAAGCAACACGAATTCCTACAAAGACAGTCTGAAGAACAATACAAAGATCAAACAAATCTAAACAACAGGAACTCCTACAAAGACAGTCTGAAGAACAATACAAAGATCAATCAAATCTAAAGAACACGAACTCCTACAAAGACAGTCTGAAGAACAATACAAAGATCAAACAAAGACGAACAACACGAACTCCTACAAAGACAATCTGAAGAAAAATGCAAAGATCAAACAAAGACGAACAACACGAACTCTTACAAAGACAGTTCTGAAGAACAATACAAAGACCAAACAAAGACGAACAACACGAACTCTTACAAAGACAGTCTGAAGAACAATACAAAGATCAAGCAAATCTAAACAACAAGAACTCCTACACAGACAGTCTGAAGAACAATACAAAGATCAATCAAATCTAAAGAACACGAACTTCTACAAAGAGAGTCTGAAGAACAATACAAAGATCAAACAAATCTAATCAACAGGAACTCCTACAAAGAGAGTCTGCAGAACAATGCAAAGATCAAACAAATCTAAATAACACGAACTCCTACATAGACAATCTGAAGAAAAATGCAAAGATCAAACAAAGACGAACAACACGAACTCTTACAAAGACAGTCTGAAGAACAATACAAAGATCAAACAAATCTAAACAACACGAACTCCTACACAGACAGTCTGAAGAACAATACAAAGACCAAACAAATCTAAGCAACACGAACTCCTACAAAGAGAGTCTGCAGAACAATACAAAGATCAAACAAATCAAAGCAACACGAACTCGTACAAAGACAGTCTGAAGAACAACACAAAGATCAAGCAAATCTAAACAACACGAACTCCTACATAGACAATCTGAAGAACAATACAAAGATCAAACAAATCTAAACAACACGAACTCCTACATAGACAGTCTGAAGAACAATACAAAGATCAAGCAAATCTAAACAACAGGAACTCCTACAAAGAGAGTCTGAGGAACAATACAAAGATCAAACAAATCTAAACAACACGAACTCCTACAAATACAGTCTGAAGAACAATACAAAGATCAAACAAATCTAAACAACACGAACTCCTACAAAGAGAGTCTGAAGAACAATACAAAGATCAAACAAATCTAAGCAACACGAACTCCTACAAAGACAGTCTGAAGAACAACACAAAGATCAAGCAAATCTAAACAACACGAACTCCTACAAAGACAGTCTGAAGAACAATGCAAAAACCGAAGAAATCTAAACAACAC
This sequence comes from Bathymodiolus septemdierum, assembly GCA_963383655.1. NCBI lineage: Eukaryota > Metazoa > Mollusca > Bivalvia > Mytilida > Modiolidae > Bathymodiolus > Bathymodiolus septemdierum. The sequence continues at coordinate 69,896,941 of OY726521.1, read as the reverse complement.
GAATTCCTACAAAGAGAGTCTGCAGAACAATACAAAGATCAAACAAATCTAAGCAACACGAACTCCTACAAAGACAGTCTGAAGAACAACACAAAGATCAAGCAAATCTAAACAACAGGAACTCCTACAAAGAGAGTCTGAGGAACAATACAAAGATCAAACAAATCTAAACAACACGAACTCCTACAAAGAGAGTCTGAAGAACAATATAAAGATCAAACAAATCTAAACAACACGAACTCCTACAAAGAGAGTCTGAAGAACAATATAAAGATCAAACAAATCTAAACAACACGAACTCCTACAAATACAGTCTGAAGAACAATACAAAGATCAAACAAATCTAAACAACACGAACTCCTACATAGACAGTCTGAAGAACAATACAAAGATCAAACAAATCTAAGCAACACGAACTCCTACATAGACAGTCTGAAGAACAATACAAAGATCAAACAAATCTAAGCAACATCTACTCCTACATAGACAGTCTGAAGAACAATACAAAGATCAAACACATCTAAGCAACCCGAACTCCTACAAAGACAGTCTGAAGAACAATAGAACGATCATACAAATCTAAACAACACAAACTCCTACAAAGTCAATCTGAAGACCAATACAAAGATCAAACAAATCTAAGCAACACGAACTCCTACATAGACAGTCTGAAGAACAATACAAAGATCAAACAAATCTAAGCAACACGAATTCCTACAAAGACAGTCTGAAGAACAATACAAAGATCAAACAAATCTAAACAACAGGAACTCCTACAAAGAGAGTCTGAAGAACAATACAAAGATCAATCAAATCTAAAGAACACGAACTCCTACAAAGACAGTCTGAAGAACAATACAAAGATCAAACACATCTAAGCAACCCGAACTCCTACAAAGACAGTCTGAAGAACAATAGAACGATCATACAAATCTAAACAACATAAACTCCTACAAAGTCAATCTGAAGAACAATACAAAGATCAAACAAATCTAAGCAACACGAACTCCTACATAGACAGTCTGAAGAACAATACAAAGATCAAACAAATCTAAGCAACACGAATTCCTACAAAGACAGTCTGAAGAACAATACAAAGATCAAACAAATCTAAACAACAGGAACTCCTACAAAGAGAGTCTGAAGAACTATACAAAGATCAATCAAATCTAAAGAACACGAACTCCTACAAAGACAGTCTGAAGAACAATACAAAGATCAAACAAAGACGAACAACACGAACTCCTACAAAGACAATCTGAAGAAAAATGCAAAGATCAAACAAAGACGAACAACACGAACTCTTACAAAGACGGTTCTGAAGAACAATACAAAGACCAAACAAAGACGAACAACACGAACTCTTACAAAGACAGTCTGAAGAACAATACAAAGATCAAGCAAATCTAAACAACAAGAACTCCTACACAGACAGTCTGAAGAACAATACAAAGATCAATCAAATCTAAAGAACACGAACTTCTACAAAGACAGTCTGAAGAACAATGCAAAGATCAAACAAATCTAATCAACAGGACCTCCTACAAAGAGAGTCTGCAGAACAATGCAAAGATCAAACAAATCTAAATAACACGAACTCCTACATAGACAATCTGAAGAAAAATGCAAAGATCAAACAAAGACGAACAACACGAACTCTTACAAAGACAGTCTGAAGAACAATACAAAGATCAAACAAATCTAAACAACACGAACTCCTACACAGACAGTCTGAAGAACAATACAAAGACCAAACAAATCTAAGCAACACGAACTCCTACAAAGAGAGTCTGCAGAACAATACAAAGATCAAACAAATCTAAGCAACACGAACTCCTACAAAGACAGTCTGAAGAACAACACAAAGATCAAGCAAATCTAAACAACACGAACTCCTACATAGACAATCTGAAGAACAATACAAAGATCAAACAAATCTAAACAACACGAACTCCTACATAGACAGTCTGAAGAACAATACAAAGATCAAGCAAATCTAAACAACAGGAACTCCTACAAAGAGAGTCTGAGGAACAATACAAAGATCAAACAAATCTAAACAACACGAACTCCTACAAATACAGTCTGAAGAACAATACAAAGATCAAACAAATCTAAACAACACGAACTCCTACAAAGAGAGTCTGAAGAACAATACAAAGATCAAACAAATCTAAGCAACACGAACTCTTACAAAGACAGTCTGAAGAACAATACAAAGATCAAACAAATCTAAACAACACGAACTCCTACACAGACAGTCTGAAGAACAATACAAAGACCAAACAAATCTAAGCAACACGAACTCCTACAAAGAGAGTCTGCAGTACAATACAAAGATCAAACAAATCTAAGCAACACGAACTCCTACAAAGACAGTCTGAAGAACAACACAAAGATCAAGCAAATCTAAACAACACGAACTCCTACATAGACAATCTGAAGAACAATACAAAGATCAAACAAATCTAAACAACACGAACTCCTACATAGACAGTCTGAGGAACAATACAAAGATCAAACAAATCTAAACAACACGAACTCCTACAAATACAGTCTGAAGAACAATACAAAGATCAAACAAATCTAAACAACACGAACTCCTACAAAGAGAGTCTGAAGAACAATACAAAGATCAAACAAATCTAAGCAACACGAACTCCTACAAAGACAGTCTGAAGAACAACACAAAGATCAAGCAAATCTAAACAACACGAACTCCTACACAGACAGTCTGAAGAACAATGCAAAAACCGAAGAAATCTAAACAACACGAATTCCTACAAAGAGAGTCTGCAGAACAATACAAAGATCAAACAAATCTAAGCAACACGAACTCCTACAAAGAGAGTCTGAAGAACAACACAAAGATCAAACAAATCTAAACAACACGAACTCTACAAAGACAGTCTGAAGAACAATGGAAAGATCAAACAAATCTAAGCAACACGAACTCCTACAAAGACAGTCTGAAGAACAATATAAAGACCAAGCAAATCTAAACAACACGAACTTCTACAAAGACAGTCTGAAGAACAATACAAAGATCAAACAAATCTAAGCAACACGAACTCCTACAAAGAGAGTCTGCAGAACAATACAAAGATCAAACAAATCTAAACAACACGAACTCCTACAAAAACAATCTGAAGAACAATACAAAGATCAAGCAAATCTAAGCAACACGAACTCCTACAAAGACAGTGTGAAGAACAATATAAAGACCAAGCAAATCTAAACAACACGAACTTCTACAAAGACAGTCTGAAGAACAATACAAAGATCAAGGGACATAATTCAACTTGAAACAAATATCGATATCAATCAAACGTTCTAAATTATAAAATTGTCTTATACTGGTTAGTTAATGTTTCATAGTCAGTCTTAGGTGAGAATTGTTGTTATCATTGAAAAAATATTGTAGTTCTGTGGTGTAACAAGTGTGCACCGACATCTGTTGTGTTTGTGGGTAGAAGTTAAAGAGTTCAACCACTCGACCATCACGGCCACTTTATATATTGCAGATTGGATGATAGTCATAGTCCTGGTCACTCGTCACAACTCGGTTGATTCTGTTCTTCCATCTAAGGAACTACATCGTTGATGTAATGGTAAGCGTCCTCGCCTCGAGTGCGGTAGATCATGGTTTGAGCCCCGATCGGGTCAATCAAAGACTATAAAAGTGGTATTCGTTGCTTCTCCGCTAAGCACGCAGCATTAAGGAGAAAGAGCAAAGACTGGTTGACTCGGAATCAGGATAATGTGTCCGAGTGGTGCGACATGTATATCCGCGGACTGTTGTTTCGATGAGCAATGGCACTATGAAAACAGTAAGCGTGTTGGTCTAGTACAAAGCGGACCTCACCGCCATCTCATTGAAAATTAACTTGTTTTCGCCATGATATAGCTGCAAATTGCTGAGTTGACGTTAAGCAACAATCACTCAATCACTGTAAGGAGAGCATCGGATTCACACGAGGTCAGATGGATCCAAGAAATACGTACAATGTTCTCTTTATTTTTAAAGAGATTTTGATATACGATTGTTGATTTCTGATTGTATGCTATAAAATGTACCAAATAATCTTAGTTTTTTGCATGATATACTGGAGGTCGAAAATCCACCCCCTCTGCCTCCCACTCCCTCCAGCCTCCTTCTTTTTCAACTTATTCTTTTAAATTGTCTTTTCTAGTGTAATAGACCAGTAAATTTGATAAATCTGTTGTTATGTATTCATTTTAATTGATAGTAACCATCATCAACCATCATCATTTTCTTCTCTGCAGCTAAGAAAAAAAATAGGTCCTGTCAAAGTTACATCTAAAAAAACAAATGACACTGCACTTTGGCGTGGGTGGTGTGTAAACATTATTTTCTAAATAAATTAATGAATTAAGATAACTAAAAACCTGCATCAAACGATATAATAATAATAAATTTTGGATGAATCATATATACTGTTATATATGCTTCTAGCAGGGGCGAAATTGTTTTTATATTCATTAATAATTTCTCCCTTCTTTGTAATAAAAAATCATAAATGTTTATGAATTAATAATTCGCATATAAATCGTGATACTTACATATGATATATACATATTTATATTGTATTGTGTTATATGCTTTTAACCCCTTTGGGAGTAAAATTGGGCTCAATAATTTTTTTTTTTATTATTCTATATAGATTCTGTACCAAATTTAGTATGCAATGCTGACTCCTTTCTTAAATCTATTCTTAATGTGACTAAATAATTAATCATAATCGGGAAAAAATCATTTTTCATAATATTTTTTTTTTATTATAATCGTTTATATCAGAAGCTGTGAGTATATTTCATGAGTTGACAGTGTTCACTCTTATTGGATTATCTAAAACACAAACATTTCCCAATATTAACGTGTTTGAGCTAATGTCATCCAACTTTATAATCAAATAAGAATGGTTCTTTTCAAAACACATTTGTCATGGCATTCTTCAGAAATATTAACTAATAATTATATCACATCGAACAATTAAAAAAAATCATATAAACCCGGAGGATATTTTCACACTAGAATATCATTTATCTAAAAATCGATAATTGTTCATTAAATAATCATTTGTAGTCTTAAAGTCTTGCAAATGTAATTAAAGCACATCTTTGTCGGTAAAAAGAGCTCTGAGTTCTGTAATCTAATTATAAACGAAGTTCTGAAGATTAACTGTTATTTTAGCACTTTCTGACAAAACATTCATATTCTACAAAATTCAAGTAAGTTGATATTATCTTAGATTATTAAAATGATATTAAATTAATATTGCTGAAAGTGGTGTTAAACACCATAAACCAACCTCTTTATTTATTAATAAGCAATTTGATACGAGCACTTGTTATGAAAGTAAGCACCAGTTATATATATGATATTTAATCTACAACACAGAGCCACACGTGCACATGCATTATGAAAAGAGCGATTTTTTGTTTAAATTAAAGAACCCATTTTTTTAATTTTCTTTCCGTTAAGCTTCAGTCTATAAAAGTTAAGTATGAAGAAATATTAAAGGGACAAAATAACACGTAATGATTTTAATCAATAACACGTAATGATTTTAATCACGAATTATAGCATAATTTGTAAAATAAACATATTTAAATTAATTTATTAAATATTATGTAATTTTTAAATAATTATTTGAAATACCACTTACGAAAATCATTCGAAATAATTAATAAACAAAAAAAGTTTCGGTATTTTTTTTTGTTGTGTCTTTCTTACTTGCCTTAGGCGCTTTATATATTAATCAAGTAATTCTTACACACTTTATCATACAATCGCATGTTATTTTTTCTTCTTTTGTTTGCAATCTTATTTAAATAGAAATTATTATATAAGGTAAACTATTGTGAATAAATTGTTCACTGTATATTTATAACGTTTGTTTATTTTAGTCGATTGTCAAATAATATAGCTTGAGAAGAACCTGCGCGTATTGAAAGTCACTCAAGTATTACAATTTCCAGATTTACTCATCTTAAGTCGCGATTACAAAACCAATCAAAAACGTTGTTTCTATTTTATTATCATAATCTTCAATGTTATCGATAATCATATTTTCTGACATGCGCATTAGAAATGCAGTAATCAGAAAAATAACTAGAGACTATAACTTTGTCATTTGTTAGCTTACTTTTCTTAAAGAATGTCACGGCGAAAACAGACAAAGCCGAGACATATCGAATCGGATTCTGAAATTGCATCTATTGTAGAAAATGGTAAGTTCATTGATAAAAATGGAATACACGGAATACACAACTTGTTTTCAAGTGACAGGTGATCGGAGTTGAATTTAAACCTCCCAAAGGAATCTGGATGAAATGTAATCAGCCGGGTCAATAATTTAATTTCATTTGGAAGCAAGCAAGCGAACGGTAATGTATTACATTTAGTTTTCTTATTTACAAATAATCTTTTATAGATGTTTGTTTACCTATTTTAAAAAGTCCGCGAAATTTACACCCGACTTAGTTTTAGCACGTGGGGATTAGCAAGCAACACAAACTCGTCTCGTATGGATCACAGCGAACGGTAAAGTAGCAGTTTTTTTTTCTAATTTTCTTTTAATAAATTACATGTTTTAAAAAGAAAAAAAAAACAATAAATAGTTTTAAGAATGTTATTTTTGAGAAGTAAAAAAAATACAATTTTTTTAATGTTGTAATTTTTGTTTGTTTGACTATTGTATGTATACATATACCTCTATAGTTTATAAATTAAACGTTCAATACCAGTATATCTTGAAAAAAAGTTATATATTTAAAAAATTAAAATACATCAAAAACAGCTTGTTTAAATTATGAAATCTTTTATAGACTTGATATTAAGTTGACCGACAGTGTTTGTATAATAATTTGATTGAAATACATATCTTTACTTTCACTGAAATTTACAACTGAGTAAGCATGCTTGGGTTACTGTTATACATGGGAATGCATAATCTCTTATATAGAATTATACAAATTTATAAAGCAATTGTTGATAAAGGGAATATTAATATTTATTGATACAGTGTCTAGTTTAATGTACCATGTATAAACAGTTGATATTAGGTACAATTATTAAGATTTTCCTTTTATTTGATAAGAAATTTAGTAACTCATGCACATTTTTACTTTTCATCTTTTTACTTTATATGAAATTGATATTTTATAATTACATAAAAATATGAGATAAAAAAGAAAAATGTTGTTTCCAGTATTAAAACCCAAGACATGAAAAAGTAGATATTGATTGGATTGTATTTAATACAAGTACACCTGAAATATTAAAAACCTTTTGAAAAAGATTGTAAGATTTATGAAATAATAAAATGATCTTGCAAGAACTTAAATCAATTTTGGTGTTCCTCCTTTGGTGGACTTTAAGGATGAAGAATTCATGCTAAAAACAGGGTGAAAAGTATTAAAATTTTAAACAAATGGGTCTCCCAGATTATTATAAATCATAAAACTAGCTCATATCAATATCCGCTTGGTATGTAATATTTCAAAAGAAAAACTGGAAAATTTGATAACTTTTATTGAAAAGGAAAATTGATAAGACTATTTAATGCCTGTTCTTAAGAAATTGTAGAGTTTTCACAGTGATGACACATTCGAGGTTGCTACCTGGATAAAGAAAATCACCATTTATTTCATTTAGTTATATATTTCATGTAGTAATTGTCAATTTTTAGATAAGGGTGTAATTTACCCATAGGGAAGCATGTCAAACAAGAAAATCCCAACAAATTCTTTTTCATTATTACTGTAGCTATACAAGTTTGAAAAGGGGGATAGAAAATGTGAGAAAAGGCCTAAAGGATCATGTTATCACTATAGTATAATTATATATTATTAGCTTAAATGTGATGTTTACTTTGAAATTGATCTGATACTTGTGAAATATACATGATTTTTAAAATTGATAAGTTATAATAGTTTTCAATGTATAAAAATAATATTTATGTTCAATATGAATGCATGAGTATATATTTACCACATATGTGTACATTATTGTACATTTGAATACTAAATTATACATTGTCATACACAGTTATCAACTTATTAGCACATATTAATTACAATTTCATCCATATTACACAATTGTCCACAGATATGCACATATTTTTGTTAAAATTTTCATGTATTAATTGTCAAATTTTTAATTAAGGGTTAGAGTTATGGTGTTTAATGCCACTTTAAAAGGTGGGAAATAGATGTAATTGAAAAGAAAATAATTGCTGTTAATTTGTTACTTCAGAAAGAGATAAAATTTTTCTTTTTATACTTGTTTGATAATGTAAAGTAGAATATTAACAAGTTTTCAAACCAATGTTGTCAGAAATAGATGACAAGTTAAGATAGATATATTCGATGGGCAGTCAGATATGAAATGATAGATATGTGAAATTGACATTTTAGACAGAAAGAACCTATACAAACAGCTGTTAAGCTGATGATTTTCTGAAAAATTTTGACATCTATTTAGCAACATTTGGTAAATTGGCAGTTCTGAGTTTGTTAAGAAAATCATAACAAAAATGCTGGCATCATGACTCAAACAAATAGATATTTTTTGTTAGTTGATATTATCTATATTCTTAGAATAAAAAAAATAAATGTTATTTTATATCAGCTGTTTTTGTTCAACCTAATAAATGTAAAAATTTGTAAGATATCTTTAAAGATAATAAATAAATTTGTTGAAATGATAACTGCCACTTTCATTTTTTTGTATATGATGCTCTCACTCAAAGAGGGGTGAGAGAACTTTGAAATTGAAATTCAATGAAATTTATTCATAATAGTGGTTAAGAATGATTTTAGATCAAACAAAAGTAACTTTTGAAATGAACATCCAATTGCTGAAACTTGGAACCATTGACAATTGGACCATTAGTGATTTGTTTTGTTCACTAGTTTTGTTCAATGGATTTTGCCCTCTTTTTGTTTTTACATTTTTGTTTGGATTAAAATTAATTGATTTATTATAGTGATTGTGTTAATTTTGTGTTCTGAAAGTTGAAATGTGAACCACTTGTGCAAGAATACAGGTTTTCAATTTCAACTTAGCTTCAGTAACCATTCTTTCTCAGTGATGTCCATTTCCATGCTGTACAGTAATTAAAGTTTTGAAGTTGCCATATATACATGTATATAATATCAAAACAATTTTAGCAAAATTTTGAAATTGATGTTTATAAATTTTTTGAAGATGATAGTAAGCAGAATTTTATAAACTACATCCCATTAGATAAATATTTGAAGTTATACATGTATATGTTTGAAAAGGGAAGAATTAGAAGGGGCACATTGTATAAAGGTTTACAAAGGAAGTGGTGTAATCTAAGATTAAAAGCATTGCTTGGTTGATATCAAAACTTTAATGGAAAATTGCAATATAACATTTTTGACAAATTGAAACAAACTTCCAATTAACAGCTCATAGAGAAAAAATTTTGGGCAAGGCATCCGTTTATGAAAATTTATGTAAACAAATCTTCTGATCACTAGGAACAAACTGATGAAGAAGTTGACATTAATGTACATAATTTTATCTGCTGAAATATTTCAACTTATGACATTCTGAATATGTTTATAAGTATCGGGACAACTAGTTGATAAACCTAGAAAGTTATCCAATCTAAGATTTGTTAGTATTACCTATATTATAATGGGTACAAATGAGACAATTTGTATGTTGTTTGTTATACAGTGATGTTTAAAGCAGTTTTTGATGGGGTTAATTTGTAAGTAAACAGAAAATTTGTAATCTCACCAATTTTAACATGGATTGTTAATATAATAAGATAATTTTATTAAAATACAACAAGTTGCTTTTTTTCTTTTTAAAGAGTAAAGTTTTTGCAATGAAAAGAAAAGAATATGATAAAAACATAATAGTGTAGAAGTACTGACTTATTTTAATGGATTTTGTCATGAACCTGTAAAATTGCTGACAAATCAAATTACTTCTGGTTAGGTTCCCTCCCTTCTAATTTTCATTTTGATGCAGTGATATTATTTGAACAACATTTTTGGAAAAGAACAATTGTTATTACAGAGGAGTCCTGGACTCACCATTTTCAGCTTGGGACTTAAAAAGGTGTAAAATTTTAGATTTGTCGATAGTGGGACTCTCCAAATTTTTAAGAAATCTCTTATGGACTCTTTAAATTAAATTGCTACATGCATCCCAAGTATCCAAGTAGCTCTGGATCATAAATTACCCCCAGTATAAAAAGTTAAAATTTAAGGAATAGAATCCAGCCAAAGACCAATTGAAGCTGTCAAGAATTTATACAATGTTTCTTCTCGTCTGTCAGTAATTGTGCAAATCAGAGAAATAAAAAAGTTTACTTTTTTAATTTGACAAATTTACAACTTTCACACCATTAAAAGCATTTGTTAGATTGTGTTAATGGTAGAAGAGTATTTGATTGGACAACACACAATTAAGGTGCATTTGATTTGACATGTATTTTGATTGGACAAAACACATTTAAGGTGTGTTTGATTTGACATATTTTTTTGATTAGACAAAGCATATTAAGGTGCAATTGATTTGACATATTTTTGTTTGTTTGGACAAAGCATAATTAAGGTGTGCTTGATTTGACATAATTAAAAGATGCAATTGGTAGTCTGTTGACTGCATTAACAAACTACAGACAGAGCAAAACCACAATATTTACTTTTACAAGGATTCTTTAAACACTTCACGAATTTCAATTTTGCCCTATTGATAATTAAAACAGGAAATATTAAAATTAAACTTGTCCTGAAATGAAACCATTTTGTCTGCAGCTGTACTCTAGATATATCCAGACAAAAATTAATAATTGCTACTTTTTCATTGACAGGCCATGGAAAAAGCATAAACTTTTGCAGGTATCCTTGTGTCTAGAAACAGATTGGTGGTAGCTGGGTAACTTATGTTTTTATAAATTTTGATTTATGCTGACAATATTGATATTTGCCAAAATAAAATAACTTTTGCATTTCGATTTAACATTTAACTTTTTGTTTGTTCATGAGTTATGTCTTTTGCGATAAGATATGATTTTTAAGTACATTTTCAATAGCATGAACTGAAAAAATTAATCAAACTGAATTTGTCTGCATATATTCATTTAAAATGATTGATTGAAAAAATTTAGAATGTTGAAATTGATTAACACTAATGTTTTTTTTGCCTGTATACTGGTTCTTTTGCTCTTTTTAACAATTTTCTTTTAATTTTACTAAATTAATTATTTATTAAGGGAAAATTAATGCTTTTTAATTTTCTTTCTCACAAAATGAAAATGAGATTAAACTATGCAAATATACAATGATCCACAGTCAATTATCACTGACACCACTTCTTAATGAATTTGATAAATATTGATTGTTTTTTGGTGTTTAGTTTGATTTAATAAAACATACAGTTTAGTAGTTAATGTTAAATTATTAAAACAAAAAAATACACTTTTATGGAAATACTTATCCCTAGCTGCAGAACTGTTGGTCAGCTAAAGAGCTACTATGGTTCTACAGCTAATACTTATTCCTATTTTTCCTTTCTTCTTCATTTATGGTAGTGGAACTTTCTTTCATATATATATAATGCATATATATTAATTTTTCAAATGGGTTTTGGCTGTTGGTCTTATATTGGTAAACAGGGTACTTGAAGGTATATATAGCAATGTATATCTGAGTATAGATATTAAGATACCATAGATTTGTGTATTGCCTTTTGCTAATATGAAATTGAAACTTAAGCAAATTAATATACAAAATCCTTACTTTTTATAAAGAGAACAATTATTACAGGTTTTTGTGTTTTTAATGATGCACATTTTATTTTACAATTGTGACATGACATGTTGTGCACTAAAAACTATTTGAACTAAATAAAAGGCACCACCCACATACTTATTTAAGGAATCTGGAATAACTGAGGCTTAATAATGAAAAATATGATCAATAGTCACAGTATTTTTGTTAACTTTGTCTGCAGTTCATCAATAACAATGGATTATTATGAACACCAATCCTGTAAGCTTTGATAAGGACTTAATTATGTGGAAGTCTTGAACTTTTTTGTTCCGAATTGTTTCATGAATCATTTAATGAAAGGAAAAAACCTCTATAAAAATCTGTTTTTAAACAACCTTGAACAAGTGAAGATTCACCTGTATGGCCACATTGACACACCTTTCTGACAGACCACAGTGACCCATGTCCACCCCGGGTAAAATAATTAATGTCTACTCAAAATATCATTTAAAATGATTCATATTTTTAGTTTTATTTCTTCACACACAATAAAACGACCAGTAAACATGGTTTAAAACGTAGGTGTGATATGTAAAATGACCATGATTCATCAGTTTCAATGGAAAGGATGGCCAAAATATAATAAGGTTCAACAATTTCAATTTTGACATCTATTATCAATTTTTAAAAGTCCATATAATCGGAGGTTCAGCAGAGTATGTACCCAGTAATTATCTGTTTTGCATACCTCATTTATTGCTGTGCTTGTCCAAAAAAAAATGATGAGTTTTTTTTTTAAAGCAAAGTCTGAGTCTTAAGGATGCATGATTTTTTTTCTTCTAAATATGCATATAAAAAACACGTTTAAGACATTTTTTTTATAATGATTGCATTATTCCCCCCTCCCCCCACCCCCCTCAATAATAAAGACAAGGTGCCATTTAAGATTCTCAAAAACTAATCAACCTAAAATGAATTTTCTTTGTAATTCCAAATATTTGTTCAAATTAAATTAAATGGGATATTTTTTTTTAATGTGTACCTGATTATGGGCCCCAGGGATAAAAAGAATTATAACAACAGCATATAGGTGGTCAAGTATAGAAATTGTAGGACACAATGGTTTATGGGTGGAATTAGCACACAGCTATGACATGTTAAATTATTTCTCTGTAGGGAATCTGCCCATATTGGTTTATATAAAAATGGTCATTACAGTGGACATGAGATATGTTGAATATAATAGCTAAAAATATCACCTATTGTCATGTTTGAGAATAGAAGACTTCCTGTCCAATTGTAAGAAAAACTTAATTTATGTTTCTTGTACAAATCCATTGTGAAGAAAAAATTGCATAATGTCTTTACACAATAATAACATTGAAAAGACCAGAAATTATTGTGGGGGAAAATAACTAGGATTATAAATTAATGTTGGCATTGAAATTTGGACATTAAAAAGTTGTCACTAGTGGACAATGGTCAAATGTGTCATTTAAATAAATTAAAATTCCATTTAAGTGTTATCATTTCCCATCAAAACATAATTGCAGCAAAATTCCCTTTTATTTGATGGATAATTTCTCAAATCAATTTATTTTGAAGATGTTCATGATAACTATCTGTCACAACCACACAAGAAGTTACGATGGCTGTCTTTGTTATTGTCAAATTTCTTTCGCAATTTCAATCCAGTCTTGTAATGTTTGGTCATGCACATGTTGATTTTAAGAAATGTCAGGTTTCAGAAAATTAGTGACTTTTTTTTTTTGCTTTAAGCATGTTTTGTTCACACCACAATATAGCTGAAAATACTGCAAAAGTTGGTGTTAAACACCAATCAATCAATCAATCAATGTGTATAAGATAATTTTCTTATGTCAATTACATAAGTTCTCTAATCATTTTTTTTAAATGCACATTTTAGCTAGATTTTGAATTTGATTTGCGAAATAGTATGAAACTACATACAATAAGACATGTAATTGATTTTAATTCAAGAAATCTCAGATAGCTTTCAAGGGAGATAACTCTCCAATCTCTTGAATTTGAGTACTTTTTTGAAATTGTTACCAAAATTAGTCATTTTAAGATTTATATAATATATCAAGACGCATAGTTTTGTAGCTATGAAAATTTTAAACACAACTTCAAATATATTTTTGTAAAGTTCAAACAATTCTGAAGGTTTGACATTTCAACAAAGACTATAATAATTTATATGGGGAGCGATTATAACAGTGCACTCTGATGTAGGAGACAAATACCCTCGCCGGGAACCTTTTGTATCTCACAATGGAAAGATTAATTTTGCAAAGCTTGCGATATGTATTATAAAAACTTATAAAAACGTGAATGATATATATTGGTATATTTGAAGTATTGGCAATTTATAAGCAAAATGTAACCAGGACGGAAGGGGACGACCAGGTGAAAATATTGAATAGGTTTATCACAAATCGTCATAAATAATTCGAGCAGAAGGATCGATGGCACTTTGAATATTTCTCCCTAAATGCTTTTGTCAACAGTTTCAATTAAATTATATACAGGTATGTATGATATTGATGCAATTTTATGAGTAGAAATATGCATGAACATGTTTCTATCACCTCATATTTAATGTCTTGGACAAGTAAATGTTGTATATTAAAACGAAGCCAGTTAAATTGTTACGGTAATCGTTTCTTCAGTGCATATTCATATATTATTCAACAGATTGTATTAAATATCACACGATTTAAACTTTAATATTCTAAATTACATAATGCAACAAAAATGTAATCAAAATTTTATTATTAAACTAAGAAATCTGTTTAAGTATGCAACACAAATCATACATTATATACAGCCTACAGGATTTCAATTATTATGTATTTGAATTATTAAATTAAACTTTTTTTTGTATGAAAAATGATATTTTGAATAAAATCTTAAAAGAGGAATTTTAATACTTGAGAATTGAAATTTTTATTGGAATAACTTGTTAAAATTTCAAAGAAATTCTTTTGTATATTAAAACAAACATTAAGATGTATGTAATTACTTTTTATTGTTGTTTCTTTGTAACTTTTCAGAAATAAAAGTATGTCCTTTGGGTATAAGTATTGTCAAGTAATTGCCAAAAGTTTGCCTTTCTTATTAATCGTGATGTAATGAGCCAATTTTTATTTCAAATTATGTAAGTCATAAAAGACTTTAATTTATTCTCAAATAATATCAGACAAGAAAAAAAATTATTATTGGAAGATTATCTTGGCTTTTTGTTTACCTTAGATATCAGATAATGACAAAAAAAAAATTTCAATTGTCAAATTGTTTCTTGATCATAGCTAGTGACAGGGTGACAATTGAATTCAGAAATTGGAGAGAAAAAAGAACACAGGAATTTTGTCAAGTTTTCTGCCAGGTAAATTAATTTAGGTGTCTTTTGACAGGTAACATTTTCTTTTAACATTTAAACAAAATTCTGTTATTTTAGTTATTGGTATGCTCACGGTCACCTGGTAAAAAAAATTAAGCTTTTTGTGAACAAGGGAAGTAACTCTAGTTGAAAATAATTGCAACTTAATTCAAAGACATATGAATTGATTTTTTTGTTCCAAATTAGTATCAGAAACTATTGACATTAAAAATCAGACAGAATTGAAAAAAAAAATATAAGCAAATTAGAAGAAATCAACTGAAGTTCACTTTTAAATAGATTTTTGTTTTAATTAGGAGTCTCTTTAGGTTTTTCAGTGTTCTAGTTTCAAACAATTATTTGTACTATTATTATAGATGAATTAAAATTATATTATCTGGAAAAGGTTTTGTCATTAAATACAGATTATAAATGTATACGGATATAAAAAAAAATATGAAAGAAGTTTTGATCAATAATATTACTATATGTTTGAAATTGCAACTTATGATGAAGTTTATTAACAATAAAAAAAATTCAATATGGTTCATGATTGTTAAGATTTTTATTTGTAATCGTACCTTACATAAACAGGCTTTATGGAGAAATTAAAATTTCATATTGTAGCATATAAACATCAAAGGCAATAAATTAATATAAAATCCTTAGAACCTATGCTTGATATTCACTAATCTAAACATTATAAAGTGATAAGTGTTACTATTTCTAAATATTCACAAGTCTTTTACATATGTGCCATATTTCACACAAATGTTATTTTTCTTTGATTATGTTTAATAGGGTGGGGATACAGATCTTGTTTAATACATGGAGGAGACAGATATAACGGAATAGAAAGCCATTGGGTGGAAAGGGGGGGGGGGGGATTTTGTATTTTGCTTTCATTGTTTTCAAGGTTACTGGTATGAGTTTGTTTTAAATCAATATAGGTTTGGGCCTAGAAAACTAGTTTAACTCGGCCCCTTTTTATTAAAGTGCCTGTACCAAGCCAGGAAAGAGAGTATGTTAGGGGTATCTTTTGCACAAGACTATTGTCCGAATGGAGGATGAGATTGAATGCTGTCGAGATGTTGATGATGCATTTGGTAATTTGAAACATTTATTGATCCTGAGATGGAACTTACATGTAGGGAATTGTGGAATCTGAATTTAAATGTGTTACAACTTTTTCTATTAATTTACTGGCTCTGGGAAGCCTCTTGTTATTCCATTATATTAACAATTGACCCAAAAAGAATTACAGAAACTAAATGTAGATCTGTTTATTTTGAAAACAGTAAAATATTGAATCAAAATTGATCAAATTTCACTATATCAACTATAAATTGATACAAGTATACAGTATGTTATTTCATTGAAATATACTATTGCATGTATCACACCATTCTCTATCCAGAGTTGTCGTTTCTGCTACGCTACACTCCATTTCAAATCAATTCTCTCTTAAAAATGATTCCCCCCCCCCCCACTTCTTGGAAAACTATTTTGCGGAGGTAAAAATTTAAAAGTTAAAAACGATCACAAATCATTTTTAAGAGAGATTTGAAATGAGTGATTTATTTTCATCTTTATTGATATTTACAATAATTAAAACAATTTTAAGTACATTTTTTTACTGTTTCTAAATTTTACAAAAATCTTGTAAAATGGGCATTGACAGAGATGTTGTGTAGCATAGCAGGAACGACAACTCTGGATAGAGAATGGTATCACACAGGTGATAAATATTTACCTTTTATTATGGGTAGGAGTTGCATCAATTTTATCAACTTTTTATCAGGCTTTTTGAAAAAAAAAATTAAATATGCAGGACATAGGTCCTGCACCCAATAATTTTCTGCAGGAACTACTGAAATTGTGCAGGACCGTAATTTACAAAATTCTAAAATTTAAACGGAATTGGTGATGGGAACAATAAAAACCTGACCCGCCATGTTTTCAAATATAAACACACGAAATGGTGCGTTGATGCATCGCAGCCAGTTTAAGCTATAAAAATACAATGATTAATAGAATTACCATGGAAACAGTTGCATGTTTAAGAAGTAAATGTCATTTGAAGCAGAATCTAATTCCGAGTTGACCGTGATCATTTCGGCATACCAGTTGCATTTCCGATTTCCGGTGCAAAACAAAATACGCAAGCAAAAAATTTTGTCGGACACCCGGACAGGCATACTTGGCAGTATTGCCGGTCCTTGTGATTTTCTGCCCGTTCGGTCCGACGAATTTCAAAAAGTCTGTTTTATGTACCCCCAGAAAAAACCCCAAAGCAAAACAAAAAATATATCCCCCTCCCCCCCAATTTTCAGTGTCTACCTACCCAAAACTTTTATTGCTCTTTTTGGACAAGTACTGTTTAAAGTCAGATTCTTGTCCTGTATCACTTGGTAAAAATAAAAAAAATAATATTAAAATTTGTCTACCTACAAGGTACTTCATTTTTTCAACAAAAGTGGAAAGACAGGTATTTTTTTTGTTTTTGACATAAGTAAGATTTTAACTATTTTCTTTTATAAATGATATTTATGTACCAACAATAGCTTGCTCTTCTTGCTGGCTAGTAAGTTCTCAGGAAGATTTTAACTATTTTCTGTTAAAAATAATATTCATGTATCAACAAAAGCTAGCTCTTCTTGCTAGCTAGTAAGTTCTCAGGCACTTGTTTGAGATTCCAGAAGATGAAACATTGTAACAGGTTGCATTGATCATGAATAAAATTGTATGGAATCTTCCCACATCATAATAGGCATATATTTCATTGTTACAAGGCTATCAAAGTCACTTCTAAATTCCTCAGTTCCATTATATTCATTTCCTAAAAAAAATTTCAAAGACTGCTATAATAAAATGTAAATGATCCAGATATTCTGAAATTTTTACCTCACATGTTGGTAGGAAATTTTTATGGCAGAGAGAAATCTCATTCACATGATTTAACAATGATCTATTTTAAATATTAAATAGATATTTTTACCCCTTATTGAGAGATTAATTAGCTCACATGTAAATGTTAGTGGAAACTTAAGTGGTATATAATTAATCATATTTTGGTCATTATTTTTGTGTAAAATGTAATGAAACACTATTCTGGTATGTCTTATAGGTAGGGTAACAACTATTTATCTGGTTTATGTTTGTGTGTGTGGGGTGGGGGTGAAATGTAGGAAATTATATAAAATATAACCTTATCAAACTTTCATGTAAATATGCACTGCTATAGTAGGGTAACAACCATTTATCTGTTTTTTTTTTGTGTTTGTGTGTGTAGGGTGGGGGGCTATGTTTTTTTTTTAATATTCTGTCGCAATATTCTATAGCAAAAATTTGATTGACCTAAAGATGCAAAAAAAATCAATTATTTGACACCAGTTTTCATGGAGAAAATTTGGTATATTACTGATTTTTCATGTAAACAATATTATATAATATTAAATCCAGTGAAAAATAATTTCTATCTTGGGAGGGGGGGGGGGGGGGGGGACATACCCCACCCCTGAAATGTAAATAGTTGGTCCCTTTTTGCAAAATCTGTTCCTAAATTTAAGTGTTTCCAATCAAAACAGGATCACAAAATAGCCCAGTCTTTCCCTCCAATCCTGGAAGGGATCTTGTAAGATCTTGTAACTTGTATTGTTTTCTGATTTTCATTATAAAATACCTACACAGTATAACAGATGTATACAGTTTTTATTAATATGATCCAAATGCTGTATTTAAACATGGATTCTCAAGTCACACCAATTCTTGATATTTGAGATTTTTTTTACCCAGTGTGTGGTCTTAAAAATCCCTGTCATAACACAAACAATTAAATATATAAGTAATTTTTGTTGTTATTTTTAACTTTAAAATTTAAATGTGAATTACTCATAGTCTCGTAGAGGTTTATCAGATCTTTGATATAAATTTATGATTATGAGTCAAATCAACCCCTGAAAGATTGGACAAATAATGATTAATTCTTTGATGAATTTAACTTTGTGACCTCCAATTTGTGTAAAATATCAATTATAGAGAATTATATGCCTGGTGATTGTTGGCATGTTTAAAGGATTGACAGAATTTTCATATTGAATTATTGATTGATAAAAATCTGTGTATTTTTTATTTTCTGTCTTTCTTTTAAATTTTATTATTTTGCCAATTTCTGCAAAATTTGTTTCTGTAATGAAGTAAGCAATTCAATTGTATTGATTCAAAGTCTCAAGTATGCCAGAAGAATGTCCACTTCTTGAAACCAATGTCTACAAGTGTATTCCTCTTCTTATGAAATGACGTTCTTCAACGAGTTAATCACATTTCTTTGTAGAAATTTATCTCTCTGCTCAATTTCAATTTGGTCTGGTCATGTTTCGACATTAAAATATTGAAATATCCCATTATGTTTTTGACATATGGGAAAAAAAGAGAATCAACATGGGAACCAACTTGGAGATGAAGAGTTATCTTTCTCTGCATTTGCAGGATAATGGAGAGGGCACCACTCACAACTAGAGGGACGACGTCATCTCAGGGTACTCTGGTTTCCTCCACCAATAAAACTGACTGCCATGATATAACTGAAATATTGTTGAAAGTGGCATTAAACACCATAAACCAACCAAACAAATATATCCACAATATGGAGTTATCTCCCATTAGATTGCATAGTCAAAATGTTATCAAAATCATTTGTCAAAACGGAGCACCACTCAAAACTAGTGGGACATCAATTCTCCCACTAGATTGCATATATTCAAAATGTTATCAAAGTGATTTGTCAAAAGGGGGCACCACTCACAGCTAGAAAACATAACTCTCAGCAGGAAATGGTAGTTAAACTCTGGGAATTATCACATTTACTAAGTATTATCAGTGATCCTAGCAGACTAAACTTATCATCATAATGGTTGAAAATTTGTCATAAATTTATGTTATAGGAGTGTGGTTAGTCTGGCTTATGAAGGGGGAAATAACACATGGTTAATATCATATCTGAATGTTTTTGACAATAATTCTCTCAATTTTCATCTTGTAGGTAATTATATCTTGTTGATTTATCCAATATTGTTATCACAGGAAACTCGGGTATACTGTAACATTTTGATTTTAGCTATAGTCATGTAAACAGATTAAGCATACTAGTTTTAATTTTTTTGTATACTAGTACATTTTGTATTTAGTATGATGTACTCTATCATATACATGTACACTCTTTATATTATTTTTTATATTAGAGAAAAATTAAATGATGGAAGCTGAATACATACTATTTCAAGAGAAAAAGAAACTGAAAGTAAAAATAAAGATAAAAAACTTTATACATTTGGCAAATCCTGGAAATATAACACTTAGAAAAAATAAGAAAGAGATCTTGATCGTTTCTTTTTTATTTCAAAATAGAGACTGTTTTAGTCATAATTGAAGATATGTGCAATCTAAATTCATGGGGAATAACTCCTTTATCTCCCATAGTATTACATACTATTGTCAACAAATATACAGAAGCTATTTGAATTTTGAGGTATTTGTCAACACAAGGTGAATGGTTTAACAAGTGATCAAAGTATTCCTCTGATAAACCATATTGATACCAGAGATTATTTAGAGTCTATTTATCAACAATCAATACTGCTGGAATAACTGACCCTCGACTGGAGGGTCATACAAGCTCTTTGGTGTAAATGAAGACTTGACTGGCGAACAATCCATGTTTTATTGACAAGAGGTTTAACTCTTTTGACCCTTTCGGGTAAGCCAGTATTTACCCCCACTTAAAGAAACATGTTGAACAATTTAAAATAATTATCTTGTGAATTACCGGTAATAGATCAAAGTTAGCAATGTAGAAATATTAAGTTTTTCATATAGAATTTGTTGCATAGAGTTGAAGATATTTTTTTTTATTTTGACAAAAATTCACATTTTTTAAAAATCTCAATTTTTTTTTAAAATCCATTCCATAGAAACTTTATTTTAACCCACCCATTAGACCAATATATGATATAATTATGACCTCAATGTTTTTTTAATATTCCAAATGTTTGCTAATAAAAAAAATTGTGCAACATTTTTGTCGCCAGTCAATAATATTTTATTCATAAAATGCAAAAAAATATCTTTCAATATGACAAAAATAAGTCTTAATCAATTCAAAAAATCAGAAAACTGAAAGAAAATCTTTTTTTTAAAACAAAACCGCTATGAATTCTGATGTGAATTGTACATTATATTCCATTATCTAGGGGTATTGAATTTTGCCACTAAAATTGTTATTTTCTATTAAACTGTCGGAAACATTTTTCAATTTCATAATCTTAAGTTATATCTCTATCTTCTAAGATGCTATCAATTGTGCAATAACTGATATTTAATAGTAGAATGAATAGGACAAATAAAAAAGGACCACATTGACTGCTGTTCTGACATGTCAGAGGTGATATTTAGACAGATCCTCTGACCTTAGGACATCTAGAAACCAAAATGTCAAATTGAACAAAATAATTATTGAAATAACAACAAAAAACATGTAGATTTTTTGATGACCCTGAGATTATCTTATGATATAGATGTTAAATGAATTGACACTATCATAATATACATTTTAAATTGTGCATGTTATGTTATATTTTCTATTCTTGTTTTTTGACATGACACCTGTATTTGTCATGCAATATTTATATAGACCTAAAGGTAAAAAAAAAACTGGGGTGAGGTCAGGTATTTGACAACTTTTTTTTTATGAATGTCATGAAATTATTTTGTTTCATTAAATTATAAATAAATGGATATTAATTATCTCCCCTTTTTCATGAACCAGCTTTTCATATTTTCACAAAGAGGGCAAATACAACAAGGGTTTATGGTCTTTAATGACACTTTCAACAATATTTCAGTTATATCATGGCAGTTGCAAACACAACATCTTCTTATTTATGAAAAATAAAGATATTTATATATATATAGATAATCCTTGAAAATTTGGTAAAATATTAAATTTTGCAACAAAAACATCCAGTTTTCCAGTTCATATAATTAATAATATATTGTTAAAAGAGACGATATTTTGTTAACCTTTATAATTCAATATTATAAAAAAAAACAATTTTATGCTACAAAGAGGTAATATGATAGTTTTTGACACTTTCAAAAGGAAGTCTTGTGTTTCAGTTCCCTAAAAATTTGTTTCATTGTTATAGTAAGAAAAAAATAATATTTATATTTAAAAATGATCTGTTTATATCAAATTAAAGTTTTACTACTTCAGACTGCACCTGTAGATAGGGAATTTGATCTTGAAAACTGTTAGGTATACCAAATCATAAATATAAGTTAAGCAAAATATATCTGACACTCAATTCCAAATGATATCATCATTAAAATATCTTATTTTGTAAATATTATAAATATTCTTTTTCCCGTAATGAGTTGAGAGTATTTTCTTCTTCAAATTTCCATAATAAGTGATAGAGGTTGTAAAAATAATTTGTTGTTTGTAGTGGATGGGACAAGGAGCTACCTTAGATCATCTTTCATTTTGAAATTACTTTGTTCAAAAATGATAATAGTCTAAGATGAGACCTCAACACAAAAGTGAGTACTTGAATGTGTAATATTATGCAGAAGAAAAATGAGATCTATTGCCAGGTGTGAGGGAAACAAATTTCAGCAAATCGCTCTTGACACTCGGTGCCCTATACTTAAATCTTAATATGCGGTCATTTATCCAATTTTTTGTTCTTTCAGACTTCAATATGAAAATGCAACCAATCTCTTCTCACAAACCAATGTCAAGTTTCCATATTAAAATTTACAATTTACAATTAAAGGTGAATTTATTACTTTTACATCTGTGGGTTTTATCCCACCCAGGACCAGATAACTGTAACAAATCATATCAATTTGAAAATAACATGAAAATGATATGAAAATAACCCACAATAAATAAAGAGAAAATGGGATTAATCATGTATTTTGATACTGTATATAAAATTAGCTGTGGGGTCAGTCATTCTGGTTTTATAAATCTCTGAGTCAACCTTTCTTTTTACCTGACCAGAGAAGTACAGAAACACCTGTCTGTATATATACTTAGTTTTGATGTATATAATATTATGCATTAACAAGTATCATTTAGTATTGAGGTGGTATTAAGGTGTCTGATTTTATAGATTTATTGCATATTTATTCATTTATACCCTTTTATAAACCCTAAATACAAAGGGATTTGTTTGTTGTTGAAACATCTTTTGATGTTTTAAATTACTAATAATATATTCCTATTGTAATTATATATTAAGATGGTAATAGACACAAAGGGAGATAACTTGCTAGTAATATTATGAGATGTACAAAGGGAGATAACTCGCTACTAATACTAGGAGATGCACAAAGGGGGATAACTCTCTAGTAATACTAGTAGTTGTTAGTATATTTACAAACACAGGTATACATATATACAGGGACATCAAAAATAGGTAAATTGTCTCTTTAGGTCAAAAGTTCTGACATTTTCAAAGTTCTTGACTAATTTTCAAAAAAATTATAAATTGTTAAAGGGGAGATAATTATAAAGAAAAAATTCCTCATGAAAAGGGAAAAACTGAATGCTATTGTGTTAGAAGACTAGCCCATATGGCATGCTGAAATCTATTTATCATTTCTCTCATAATTTGACAAACTGTTCTTCATTTTTGCAACATCTAATAATATCTTTCAGACTTGATGATGATAATTCTTTAGATTTTTTTACTTGAGTGACACATTAAGTGTGTTATAATTATGTGAAGCCCTGCATGTCAACAGTGTATTAATATCAGCTGTTTGAACTTGCAATTATAATCACACACATTCTGTAATCAAAATTTAAATAATGAGTTCCGAGATTTCAAAAATTCATATTCATTTGAATGTTTTATCTCTCCCGGAAGATGAAATTTTCACAGATTATATCAAAAAGAGTCATCAGATGTAGTAAATTGTTGACGGAATCTATCAATTTTATATGAAATGAAATAAAAAAAACTTGCACATTTTCATTAATAAATGATAGAATCGTCAAGGCATATGGTCAAAATGATTACGAATATTCAATATTTAAATTGTTGGCTCTCTTGTGTGTTGTTTATAGTATTTTATGATATCTCTGATCATAATTGAATCAAAACAAATCCAAATGTATGTTTACAGGGTAGATGAACACAGAGATTAATATTATACAAGGGTATTAATTTGTAAAGTAAAAATAATAGCTACAATTTTTGTTTGCAATAATAAAATCAAGAGTGGAAGGGTATTAAAGTGATTTTTGTTATGATAGAGATATTTGTGAACAGACATTTCTGCTCAATTATAATTATGGATAATTAATTAATGTATTTGTTTAATAGAAGTGGCATTTCAGGAACGAGTTTTAGGTTCCATTTTATTCAAAATTATTTTTTGTAAATGTTTTTTTTTCTTCCGTTAGTTAACAGAAGTAATATCAGGATAAATTTGTCCCATCTCTTCCTTCCGGGTACTCTGGTTTCCTCCACCAATAAAACTGACCACCACGATATAACTGAAATATTGTTGAAAGTGGCGTTAAACACGATACCCCTCATTTCTTCCTCAAAGAGATTGATTATGTAAGATAAGTCTCTTCAGTAATTTTTACTCACATATTTAAACCGAAATATTGTTGAAAGTGGCATTAAACACGATACCCCCCTATTTTTTCCTCAAAGATAATGATTATGTAAGATAAGTCCCTTCAGTAATTTTTACTCACATATTTAAACTTAATGCCAGTAGTTATACTCCATAACTGACTCTGGAAAACTTTAAAAAAAAGACAGAAAGAAAGACCCCCCAGGATGATGATTTGTAGATTTTAACAATGAGATGATATTGACCAATTTACAAATTTGAAGTCATCTGTGAAATCCTGGGCTAAGTTGTTGTCTGATAGATAATGTTCTGAACAAGCATATGGCTATAGTATGGTCATGGGATGTTTAAGCCAGGTATCAGGAACATGTTATGCCTTATTACTATAAATTGTCCTGATAATTGACATCAATTTTCTTTTTACATCTGGATTTTTCATCCAAAGTTAGCATATTAGAAAGTTAAATTTTTTTTTTTTCAGCTCTGAAGGTGATACTTTGCGAAATAAAATGTAATATCTGCTTGCAGATTAGAGCAATGTCATAAAAAAAATGGTGTATTCTATATTTTATTGATTTTATTTTTCGTTACAGGTACATGTGCTGATCTTCCTGCCCAATCACCTATACCCACATCCCCCGCTCGTGTTGATGCTCATGTGTGTGGAAAGTGTCGTGAAGAGTTTCTAAAACTTGATGATTTTTTAGAACATAAAAAACAGTGTCTCAACAGAAAGCCTATTGTATTTTTTGACGCTAGTGAAAGCGAAGATTTTTGTGACAACGGAATTGATTTGAATTGTGAAGAAAGAGTGCCTGATTTTGACAATTGTCGATCTTATCCATTAGTGGACGGAGGATCAGACGGGGAAGGCGACATGGAAAATTTTGAAGATGACGATGAAAACAATGAAATGGGTGACGATTTTGTAAATGACAATGATATGGATGATGAAAATCGTCAAATGTTAAATGGAGATGATATGTCCGATGAAAGTGACAATGACGAACATAAAGATCATAATCAAAATGTTGACTATTCAAAAAAGTCTCGACGTGAGGCAGATATGAATGCAACTCTGTCTCAATTTATGTTTCCATTTGGTCCAGGTATGCCTCACATGGATTCAAACGTCACACTGGAACCACTGTTGGCCACAAAAGCGGCCGTTGCTCAGTTTGCAGAAAACAACAACTTGCCGCCAAACGATATTGCTGTTCTTCATAGTACATTATATAGTCTCCAACAGCAGCAGATATTGCAACTTCAACTAATACAACAACTTCAGACCCAGCTAATGATGGGTCTTCCTCCAACACTACCAATGGGACAGTTCCCATTACCAATGTCTATGGGGTTACCCATGCTGCCATTTAGAGATGAGAAAAATGAAGATGATGATGATGAAAATGATGACAGCGATGATTTAGACAGCGAGAAAGGTAACCTTGATAAATGCTATTTTTAAAACAAATTTTTATACATCCAAACGATTTACTGTAAACAGTTTAAACAAAATAAAACAGAATTTTTACAGAAAACCGTCAAACCTTGCATCAAAGTCAGATGTGACCAATGATTTTTCTTGAAATAAGAGGGTATTCAAATTATTTGTGAATAATTTAATTTGATTTGAATACTGCAATCTGATTGGCTGATGCACTTGGAGAAACTTTTGGTTATACTCGATAACCTGGATTGGTATTGTGACGTCACCAGCGTATTCATTTGCCAACGACAAATTCAAATAGTCACATGAAATTTTTGAACAGATTACACTTGTATAACCTGGTTTGGAACAGTTTACGCTTTTCATAAACCGCTTCGTATAACCTGTTCAAAAATTTCAAATATTCCTTAATGAATTAAACTAGAACCTTATATGAGGGAACCAAATGATTATTTTGAGTTTTCTTTGGAAACGACTTAACCGAGTTTTTAATAACTATGTTTAACTGTGACAATAGTGATTTTTTGGAGAGTGAAAAAGATGTCACTGGTCATGCTCGAGTGTGATATATGCATACTCCTCTACAAAATTCTTTCTCATGGTTAAAATGTGTGTGTTATACATGGTCAAATACTGTAGATTTAATAGCAAGTTTATGAGAAAAAGAACTTGTCTTTGTTTCAACTGTGCCTCTTAGTAGAGACTAGTCTGAAGAGAATTCTATCTTATGTAGTTTATTCTTTTTTCTTTTAACAGGTGAAGAAGACAGTAAACCAGTAGATGAATGTAGTGAGCCAAGGAGTCGGTGTACAACACCACTACAACTTACAACTCCTGTTACCACGGCAACATCAACAGAGACCAGTCTGCCATCTTCTCTACCTTTACCAGGCAGTAGTCCCACTTCATCAAATGGTCCAACATCGGAATTTGCCAAACTTACTAAATGTATGTACCCACTTTATAATACAATGTACATAGCAAAATTCTTTCTTAAAGATCATGACAAACCCTTTGTTACGCTATCAGATATCTGATTTTAAAGAAAAATGAAACATTATTAAAAGAATTATATTTTTACATTTGTCATCCCAAAGAAAAAATTAAGATTAAATAGTTTTATTAAAATGTTTTTAAAAGAAATATATCAGTAGCAATTTTCAGAAAATGACGAATTATTGGCCCAGTAAAGTGGGTGGCCGAGATGATATATTCATCAGATGATTTTGGTTAATCCAATTGTTAAATAACCCGGGCAATTCGTGTGAAAATGATATGAAAATAGAGGTATAATTTTGTAATACTTATTAAGACGATATTTATGCAGATTAAGGTGTACTATACCAGGTATCAATTGTACACCTGGATACAACTGTAATTTGTGTGTCATAAAATATGATTTATAGATGAATATTCTATGTAACTATATGATTAAATATAATTGAGGAGTAATAAATTTATATTCTATTATATATCGTGCTGGCAAGTAAGGGACGGGATCTATTGTGGAAAAAAAAGCTTGAAAAAATTTTCAGTAAACATTTATCTGCTGTAAATGTAATGAATCTTGTCTGTTTTTATAATATGGTAAATATTTCTGATTCAAAAATAAATTTACACTTTGTTACCCTTCATCCCTACTTAAAATTTAGTTTGACATTTTACATTTCATATTTGAATTTTCTTTGCTTATTATAAAAAAATAGATTTGAGAGTAAATTCAAGAAAAAAAAAGGGCCATTTAGTTGAATACATTTGTAAAGGAGAAAAAACCCCAAAGCAAAACAAAATAACAGCACTGAATATATTTGTGTAAGGAATATTATCTACCAGTATTTCCCTTTGCTTTTATTTATCATAAAGTATACTATGATTTCAATCATTGAATAAAGGGAGGTAAATACCAAAATTACAATTGTTTACAAATCATTAAATAAAGGGAGGTAAATCTCAAAATGTACTATATGGTTTCAATCATTGAATGAAGGGAGGTAAATCCCTTATTTTACTTCATTTCATCCATGATTTTTCACAAAGACCCCAAACTAGAAGAATGACTATTTTGGAAATGTGCAACAATAGTATAATAATATGAAACCGGTACGACCATGAATGCTCGTGCATCTGAAAATTATCTGGCAATTTCACGCAGTGCATCAAAAAGTGTCGAGATTTTTTGGGCCAAGATATATTGGGGACAACTTTTTTTTAGGGTCGAATCTAGTCTCATTCAATCGAGCTGTCGTTCCTTTATTCAAGTTATCGTTTCTTGCGAAATCTCAAAAGTTAACTTCCGCATAGATACAAAAATTCTTGTCAGTATGTCAGAAGAGATGTAATAAATTAACAAATATCAATATAAGTAAAACAAGCTAACAAAATGACTTTTATTACACATGGGTTCTGGGTTTCAGTGGTATCAGACGTACGAGAGAGGGTACAAGACTTCAGGATCACCTTTGCACTTTATGTTAAGAAGATCTTCATTAGTTGAGTGTGTTAGTGTGTTACACGGAACCAGTGTTTACAATGCGTCGATTTTTTTTTATTCGTCAGTATATGTGCAGCCATGTTTGTCAAAAAATCCTAAGTACACATTTTATACCATAAAGAGCTCGCTAACACTCGCATATTATAGTTAAATCATATCTGGCAAGCAGTGTAATTTCATTTCTGTCATAAATGAGTTATCTCCCCATGGTTGCTAGGTCATCAAGATCTTATCAGTACAAAAAATGTATCACCAATTTAAAACAATCACTTTTATTAAAGATATTAATGTAAATTTATTGAAGCAAATGTATGCTGGGATTAAAAAAATGTAAATTGCAAGAAAAAAATATTTAGTTCTTAATCACATTCCATTTGTAAATTGCTTGGGGTATCATAAAATGTCAGTCATTACAAAAGCAAATATTTTAGATTAGTGCTTATCAAACAATTAATAAAAGTCTATTTTCAGTCAAGTCTAAAATTTATGAAATATTGAGTATGCATATCCATATTTATACAGCGATAATGAGAGAGGGGGGAGGAGGGGGGGGGGTTCTATGTCAGATTTTTTTTCAGTTTTCATCTTACATGTATCTTTACAGTGACATCTACTTTGTCACTATTTCTTGTTATGTCATAGTTGTATATATATTCTTGTTATCAATCAGAGAATTTGTTAACTGATTCTTCAAGTTTGGGTGTTGGGTAGCAAATATAATTATATACTGATAATTAGGTATATTTAGAGAAACATCTCAGGATTTTTTTCTCAGTTAAAGCAAAGACTTCCTTTCTATGATACAACCACAAAAATTGTACGAGTCTGTCCTCGTTGTCGTCTGTCTGTAGCCAAAATGATTTCCGTGCAATAACTTTAGTTATGCAAAATGTAGTTGACAAATTCTTCTGAATATCAACACAATGATGCTTGCCTTAGACTAAATTTTTAGATTTATTTGGGGGATTGTGGCTATACCTGTTTCCAAACAAGAGGCTCAAATGTGGCAAAAAGTTTTTTTTCTGTTTTTTCTTTCTTTTTACACGTACGATTATGCTATGGTTCTGTTGTCTTTGTCATCCGTCTGTAGACAAAATGGTTTAACCGATCCTTTCGAATTTTTAAAACCAAGATACTTGTCATAGTAGGAATGAATTTGGATATTGTAGCACTGCATCCAATTTTAATGAGTTTCTTATTTTTTTAACCATGTGTTCATCTTTATGGGTTATTGATGGTCCTTTATACAAATTTTGATAATTAGAATTGAAATGGGGTCTTAAAAGGGAACCAATTTCCGAAATTTCACACATTTGGAAGGTATAAAATTTATATTTTTCAACCAATGATATAGAGTCGGCTGCAGAAAAATGTCTTTGATCATTTATTTAGAATTTGATGGTAAATAAATATGACAGTGTATACTGCAGTATGTATATCCATATTTATACAACGATAATGACAGAAGGGGGTTAAATGAACCGAAACTTGGTAGGAAGCATCTATGGCAGGTTCTCTCTAAAGATTGCCTATTTCGTCCCGATCCGTTATCAAACATGACCACCACAGACAATTCTTGTTTCTGATTGGTTGATTTCTAAAAAATCTTCTCCTCTGAAACCACTTGGCCAAATGGATCGAACCTTGGTAGGAAGCATTCTTGGAAGGTTCTTTATAAAGATTGCTCATTTAGTTCTGATCCGTTAACAAACATGGCCACCACAGGCAATTCTTGGTTCTGATTGGTTGATTTCTAAAAAATCTTCTCCTCTGAAACTGCTTGGCCAAATGGATCGAAACATGGTAGGAAGCATTCTTGGAAGGTTCTTTATAAAGATTGCTCATTTAGTTCTGATTCGTTAATAAACATGGCCGCCACAGGTCATTCTTGTTTCAGATTGGTCAACTTCTAAATATCTTCATCTCTATATTTGCTTAGCCAAATTACCAAAACTTGGTGGGAAGC
Source organism: Bathymodiolus septemdierum (assembly GCA_963383655.1). Taxonomy (NCBI): domain Eukaryota; kingdom Metazoa; phylum Mollusca; class Bivalvia; order Mytilida; family Modiolidae; genus Bathymodiolus; species Bathymodiolus septemdierum. Next base: position 69,866,193 of record OY726521.1, on the reverse strand, counting down.
ACCTATGGGAGGTTCTGTATTAAATTTCCTCAAAGCAGAATGAAAGGTGAGCGACACAGGCTCAAGCCCACTGAGCCTCTAGTTTTATAAAAATGTCCCCAGATCAAATATATACCTTTTATAAACTAATTGGAAAACTGCATGGACTTTCCATGTAATAAAAGGTGAAGAAGTATGGTTTGAGTTTTATATATTTAATGGCTATATAATGCAGAATCATCAAATCAAACAGACATATAACAAGAACAGAAATAATTGTCAATAAATTTTAACTGTATTCATATCAAGTCATATTTATTTTGTTTTTAGCTCACGTTACCATGGATTTTGTAATTCAAGTTTGATATGATCGAGAAAATATGCAATTATAAGTCTCCTTTATGATACAAGTTATATTTTATGACTGTAAAAATATCCATAATTTTATGGAAAGAGAAACTAACAACTGGTAAAAAAAAACGGTAATGAATTTAATAAGAAAAATGTCTGCAACTTGATTCTAACTTCTTCTACTTTCGCTTCCGATTATAACGCTCTTGAAAAGTTCGTAACAATGAAATGTTTAAGTAAAATAGGAGAAGAGATGAAAATACTTCGTCTTTTTAAAAAAAAATTAAAGGGATTGGAAATTTTTGCAAAAAAAGTTTCATGCATGGTTTTGTTCGGTTTTATTACATTCGTGACTAAAAAAAACAAACAAAAAACAAAAGTATCTAACATAAGATAGGTTTAGATTCGAAACAATCAATCATTTTCTATTATTTACAGTTTTGAAATTCTTTCAAGATATCTGCAAGTTCTGTCATATTTATAAGATTTATAGGATAATTATAGAATGATACATTTTATTTTATTAATTCTGTAGACATTTATTTTCCACAATGAGTTGATCAAAGGCCAGTTTTTGTGTATGTTTTTTTTTGCACATTCATTTGGTTTAATATCTTTATCTTTTTCATATTTTTTACCAATTTGTGTAATAGTACACATTCTATTTATCACAACACAAAGGACATGATTTTTTTCTTGCTGTAAAAGTGAAATTTTCTGACGAAAAATAATAATGGATTGTTTTAGTTGCCAGTATTGCTATGGTATTGATCATGTAGTCACTCATGCATGTCAAAATTTATTGACACAATATTGTTCTCAATTAGGCAAAGAAACCTTTTTTCTGTTTTTGCTATTCCATTCCTTGTACATGTACCTTAAATTTACCTTCTTTATTCCCTCAGTATTTTATTTTGATTACAATTTTTTAAATGATGTAATGTTTAACAACAAATTAGGTTTTTGATCAGAATAATTGTGTAGGTAAGTCGTTGTAAGAAAGAAGACAAATGTATACAAAGCAATACTTACGGAGGGGGGGGGGGGGGGGAACAGAAAATAATTTATTTGTTAGTTTTAATGAAGATATAATATGATAGATTATTACAGGTGTAATATGCAACAGACAAGGTTTTTTTATTACATTTATCAGTTATCCGTAATTTTTTATGGACCATTAGTTTTGGATTTGTCATTTTTTTTTGTCATTTGGAATTGTAAAGATTAAAAACATTATTGTCTTTTATCTTTACTGTTATTTGTTTTAAAAAAATTGTATCGTAATTAATTGTTTTAAAGACCTTTTTTTCCATTGCAAAATTCTGATGGATGAGTGCATGATATATTGCACTTCCATAGAGCCATTAACTATTGAAGAATGGACAAATAAGTTTATGTAATAATTAGCCAACCATATTATTTTTTAGAGCAAGCAAAATTATGGTAATAAATCTTTGAAATAAAAACTAGGATGACATTCATCATTTTGATTTATACATCTCCTGAATAAAAATACTGATTTAGATTCATATTGTCACCTTTTTTTTGGTGAAGGACAAAAATGTCCTTTTCTTCATAATTAAAAAAAAAGTTATCCCCCTTATATTTCAAGATAAAATAAAAAGATCCTTTTTTTTATCTAAAACAATAAGTTAGCTCTAAGGAAAAAAAACTCCCTTTTTAACCTAAGACAAAGAGTTAACTACCCTTATATTACAAATCTAAGAAATTTTCTTTTTTTATTTAAAACAAGGAGTTAACTCCCCTTATATTACAAACCCTTTTTGAGCATAAGACAAGGAGTTAACTCCCCTTATATTGCAAACTCTGAGAAATATTGTACCAACATTGTTGCAAAGAATATCAATTTAATTTAATAATCCAGAATTTGGGAAGATTCATAATTATATTGGTATTTCCTAAAAACACAGACAATCTAATTTGGAAGGAATGTCCATACAAATGATATGATTAGTGCAGATGAAAAAACTAGACCCGAATTTAATTGAACATCTATATTTCTTCCTGTACAAACAGTAAGATAAAATTTCAGAAAATGAACATGAAATTATAGGATGAACAAGGTTAGAAAATTCAATTGCCTGTATCAAATGTATGAAATTTTAGCCATAACACATATCTTTATAAAAAAAAGATTTTCCATAATAAGAATGATATTGAATTATAGAGCTGTAAACTTTGTAATATCAAGTAGATTGACTTGACAATTTAGCAGGTTAGACCTTTTAACACTATAACGTGAACAATCAAGTTCGTCAGACATGCTAAAATCAATACGATCATATAAAATATATATTTCAATTGAATCGGTGCAGGGTTAGGAGATGAAGTATGAAGATCCCATTAAACGTGTTACACGTTAACCAAAGAACCCCCCTAATATGATTACTACGGCAAGTCATGGCATTGGAAAAACTTCAAAATTGCTGATGATGAACATTGACATCTCTGTGCATAATAACATAACAATTTTATTTGTAAGGCGCTAGGGTCATGCCAATCAATTTTGTATCAAACAGGATTCCGTGAAAGTCACGAGGAAAATTGATTTATTAAATTTGAAATGATCTATTACCAGTGGCGATACATTTCAACAACATTCATATTTTCATCAATAAAACAGTAATCTGACGTTTGAAAGACAGGACTAAATATGATTTTCTGTTCCCAACAGGCCGAGTTATATTGGCAAAGTTGCTGCACTTCTTGCTGACGTTGACAGGTCAGAGATGATTTATGGAAAATACATCCTATTTATGAAATTACTGTCACCGATTCGTATACCAATAATCCATGTTTTAGCTTTAGAACGCTATGGTAACAGAATTAATGGTCTTGTTAGTGAGGTATCTTGGCACTCTCTGTGTATTGGTCCATTGTCACCCTCTCAGACATCAGCATTAAGACAAAAATATTAAGTGTTACAAATAATGACATAGATAATGTGACTTAAACCAAAGGTGTTTTCTGTCTTGTAATTGCTAAAAGGATGTTTCTTGCACTCTAGTGAATAGTTTCACGAGAGTCGCTTGGTCAATTTTATGAGAGTCGCTTGGTCAACAGAATCTTAAGATTTCTATCTACACAGAGTATCAATATAATTGTCTATGTGAGGTATATAGGTCTGAAAATAGTGTTGTAGTTGTACAGATAGAAAGCTAGATCTTTTTCCATGAATCATCATTATCATTTTCTGTGAATTTATGAACCTATACCAGTTTGTCCTGCACTTATACTTTTTGAACAGTATCATTGCATTGACTAGATATATTATTGTTATATACACTCAATCACTGACAGAAGTATAACTTTGTTGGTACCTGATTAATGTAGAATGAATGGTAAGAAATAGTAACAGTATAAGTGTGATAGACAATAAATACTCTTGAAAACAATTACAACTATACTTGTTTCTGCTCTTTTCAGAAAATTATTATTGGACTTTTTGACAATGGAGGATAAATGTTGTTGGAAAATGTAAAATGTATTTGCTCTTGCTGCGAAACAAGCCACAAAATCCCACCACATGCTTGCTTTTCTACCTGTTTCTAAAGCTGACTTTTCTACCTGTTTCTAAAGCTGACTTTTCTACCTGTTTCTAAAGCTGACTTTTCTACCTGTTTCTAAAGCTGACTTTTCTACCTGTTTCTAAAGCTGACTTTTCTACCTGTTTCTAAAGCTGACTTTTCTACCTGTTTCTAAAGCTGACTTTTCTACCTGTTTCTAAAGATGACTTTTCTACCTGTTTCTAAAGCTGACTTTTCTACCTGTTTCTAAAGCTGACTTTTCTACCTGTTTCTAAAGCTGACTTTTCTACCTGTTTCTAAAGCTGACTTTTCTACCTGTTTCTAAAGCTGACTTTTCTACCTGTTTCTAAAGCTGACTTTTCTACCTGTTTCTAAAGATGACTTTTCTACCTGTTTCTAAAGATGACTTTTCTACCTGTTTCTAAAGCTGACTTTTCTACCTGTTTCTAAAGCTGACTTTTCTACCTGTTTCTAAAGCTGACTTTTCTACCTGTTTCTAAAGCTGACTTTTCTACCTGTTTCTAAAGCTGACTTTTCTACCTGTTTCTAAAGCTGACTTTTCTACCTGTTTCTAAAGCTGACTTCTACCTGTTTCTAAAGCTGACTTTTCTACCTGTTTCTAAAGCTGACTTTTCTACCTGTTTCTAAAGCTTGTACAAATAAATTTTAGCTCTTCCAACAATATATATATATATATTGAATTTTAAGGTGTCCAGTTTTATTTTGTTACTCTTTTTTTCTACATGACTGGGATGACATATCTCTTTCTTATCATTGGGTATACAGCAATATTGCCCTTCTTAGAGGTAGTGCTATATTCAAAGATCAGTACTTTTTAATACACTAATTCTATTCAGTTGGAAAGTATGTAAAACAAAAGACTCTTTTCAGAATTATCATGATACATACAGGTATGTACATACAAGTACAATGTAAAGTTAATTTAAATATTAAAACTTATATACAATAATTTTGTCATAAAATATTCTATATTTAATTTTAACTGTACTTTTATTAAAAAGATTTAAAAGTATTAAAATTTCGACAAAAAAAAAAAAATCACTTAAATGGATAAAATTGATATAAGATACTTAAATGTAATAGGGAAAATGACAGCTTTAGAAAGTTGTCATATCAGAAAATCTGACAAGGGTCGAATAAAGGGATCATCCTGTCAGATTCATCTACTATTTAAATCATTCACAACCGCTTAGCGAAGGTCAGATTGAAGCGTGACCGGGTTCGCCTCTATAGTCAATTTGTCAGTAGGGTTTTATACAAAATCACAACCTGAAAATTTCCATTGGTTAGTAATGGCATAATGAATCAAATAACGATAGCCTGTGAGTTCACAATATTGTGATTTTCTGCTCTGCAGGTCACAGATTATGAAAAATTATCTTTGTCAATTAAGAACAGTAAGATACTTGTTTGGAGGTAAAGATTTTACATGATAAACTGAAATTGGAATACTATGATATGATAATAAACAATTATATCTCATTAAATAAAGTTTTTGTGGACAAATAAAGTTGTTGATGTTCTATAAAATGATACATTAGTCAGTGATTCATATATGACAGGGACTTAGAAAGAAGGAAGACAAGTAGAAAACTTGTTTGAGAAAATAAAAGGGAGAGGGGGTGGGGGTAAATTTATCATCCAAAAAGATCAGTAACAAAATGAAATAAGCCAAACTTTAGACACATTTCAGGTTCCTTTGTTTACATTCTAAGAACAATATGAAAATGTAAAATGTAATATAAAACATGAGACCTTTGGTTCAAATGAAGAATCAAGTCTTTATGGATCTTGGCTAATTGAAAGTGTTGTTCATTGTTTTTTGTGTATTTCTCTGGGAGGGTAGCCTTCCTCTTCAACTTTGCATACGTCTTTGAAATAGTTTAGTTACTCCATTGTGTTATGCTGTATTACACCCTCGGGTGTAAAATATTGTGCTTCATAAAGATTAATATTAGAGGCAAGACATCACAAATGAAATTAAAAAAAAACAAGTTGGATCCTCATCTGTTCAAAGGATACCTCTGGTTTAATCTACCAGCTACCTCTACATGGACAAGAGGATTTCAAATATACATATATATGTCAATGAATGAAAAAGAGGGGGATGGTAGACTGTAACCTTCACTAGTGAATACAGACCTTGTATTTTGTATTGCTTTTGTACTACTGCTATATATATTGCATATTCTTCCTGTGAGGAAAATGTCAGAATAAAAAGATGCTATGTCATAACGATAATTAATCAAATACAATAATCAATCCATCACTTAATTTGATCAAGTTATGACAGAGAACTTGGTTCTAGTCACATGGGTGGTAAACACAGACACTCGGCTCTTTGTTTAGAGATATACCGTGACATGCTAGATCATAAGGCTGATATTCTTGATGTGTCACAATTTTATGAATATAATTTCTTATCAAATTTTGTACAATATTTGAATAAAAATACTTCATTTTGTGAAGTGCCTGACACGGACAAGGGCATTTTAGTTCTTGTTTTATGTTTACTTTGGGCTTGGTTTATTGATTATTCAGCTGATTAATTTTTTTCTTTTAAAAAAATTGCATAATCAGATATTTTTTTAAGGATTTATCTTTATTACTATCAATGTCACCTTAAAACTTTTTTTTTTAAATTTAAATTTAAATAATTTAATCAGTCAAATTAATCGTTAAATTTTATGCAGGCAAGTAAGTGTTATGTAAACTTTTATCAAATTTAGATTCTTAATTTAAAATTAGATTGTTTCAATGTCGAGAACACATGCATGCTTTACTTCAAAGAAGTATTTTCAAATTTCATTGAATCAAATATTAGTAACACTAAATAAACTTCAACCGGATCAAAAACTGGGCACTTTATAAAGATCACTAGCAAGAGGGAGTTATCTACCCCCCCCCCTTTTTTTTTAAAGAAAAGAAAGAGAGTTGCCTCCCTTGTGTGTGTTTTTTTTTCACTTAGATTTTTAATGATGTAGAGTGTCTAGTTATGTAATTAGTAATTGTGATCCATTCATTTACATTTAAAATCAACAAAATGATTAATTTTGAACAGATTTTGAGTAATGTTCTGCTGTACATCATTACTTTGTCTAACTTGTATAGATGTATGTCTTCTCCTATATATTTACTTTCAATTCTTATGTTTGATTTTCAAACCATATGCAAGAAATTAACTTTGATATGTGGCATTTTCTGTTTATAAAAGAAAATAGGTTTTTCTTAAAATGATGTATATACATATTGTGGTGAAACGGTGCATTCTGGAATAATTTTAGCTGATGGTGTATTATTTTTTTTTGAAGTGGAAAAGTTTGATAATTTGCAGAGATGCATAACTAAATAAAACACTTTTGAGATTTTTTGGGATCACTCCAGAAGCTTAAAATGTGTGCCGGATGTTAAGTTTTGAGCATGATTATTTGTAAAAGACAAATTTGTCTTAACCCACACAGCAAGTCTCATCAAAAGCTAATTATCACCCTATAGATGAATTAATTACTTATCAATCTGAAAAATTATTTTATAAATGGTTCATACTTAGAACACCTTTATGAGGAGTCATATTTTATACTTTTATACATCCCAATTGTGGTAAATTAAGTATCAAATGAAGGGCAAACAAACAATATACAAAAACAAAAACATTACAAAGAGTGGTAGAAATTTATATTTGTAAGAAATTGGACAAGATCATGTTCCAGAAATAATTGGCACAAGATGGTAAAACCCTTAAGATACCTCCTCAAAATTGTTCTTTTTGAAGACCTAGAAAACAATAATATTTGCAGGTGCATGAAAATTTATATTTCATAAAAATTTATGAAAAAAAATAACATGTGTGCAAAGGAGTTATTGATGTTTAATAGAAGTACATTAACTGTCAATCATCGCAGGGACCACCCATCGCATTATTGTTTCCTAAAATTATATCTGACAAATTTCAAAAAATATTAAAACAATAATTGATTAACCAGCTGAAAATAAAATATTTATGTGAAAATAAAAGCTTCCAAAGAATAGCAAAGTAAATCTCTTCTGGTATTGGTTTTGGACAAGGGCCATCCTGTAGTTAATTCTAGTTTGTGAATATTTTTTGAAGACCTTCGAAAAGATTCATTTTATTGATGCTTGAAGCTGGATGGTTGTCCCGTCTTTTATATATATATATATGGTTAGTTGAAATAGCTGTACCCAGCAGTCCTCATGATGAACACAGTTCCTCTGGCCCAAGACCAGTAAAACTTTGTTCGGACTAGTAAATTTTTGATTTGATTTGATTTGATTCAGACCAGTAATTTCAAATTTTCATTTCGAGGACTGACCCAGTATTTCCTCTGCAAAATAATTTCGGAAAGTTGCAGATCAAAAATAGATATTTTGAAAGGGTTTCAGATAATTTCATTTATTTTCAGTTATTTTATTTTCTAACCATAATTATCCCTGTATAATATTTTCTTTGAACCTTATTTACATATTCCGCTCATGGCGAGGTGTGCTTGATACAACATTATGTGATAAAGTTTGTCAGTGACTTACAACAGGTCAGTGGTTTTCTCCGGGTACTCCTGTTTCCTCCACCAATAGAACTGACCACCACAATATAACTGAAATATTGTGGTAAGTGGTGTTAAACACCATAACCTTAACCATATATATATAAATATTATTTTCACTAAGAAAAACCTTGAGTTTACACCTAGCTCCTCTTTGAAAATGAATAACAGAAACCCTAGACATGTCCGATTTAGTACTTTTTCTGTGGAGTTGTAAATATAGACATAAATTGTATCTACAGATGGATGCAAACAAATCTTTATTCATTTCCTTTTGTGAAAGACTGGCTATAAAAATATATTTAATCTTATGATATGAAAATTTACCTCAATAAATCATAGCTAATATTATATAATATCATGATGTTTAAATTACATGTTAAAGCTCTTTGTATCTTAGCAAAGAATCACTTGTATTGGTATACCACATATACCATATAGGATCCTTAATCCTCATATGAAAGGTATGAAGGTCAGAGGTCATCTTCATTAAAAGTCATATATGGGATATATTAAATTTGAAGTACATATAAATTCATAAATCACCAGAAATACTGTCGCGTAAATTTACCAATATTTGTCAAAATTGTTTGATTATCGTCAAAAATGATATGTTGTCATAATTGATGGTATTGGTATATTGGACAAAAATCGTGATTTATGACCTTCAACAAAAATATAAAGATTGATATCGCTTCCACTTCAAATTTATGAAATACATTTTTTTTATAGATTTTTAACTGGGAAAAAAATATAAAGGTGAAACTTTATTAAGGAAATATTTAAAGAGTTTTTTTTTTATGTTTCGAGTAAATATACTCAAGACCATCTTGTCTTGGTCATGTGTATCTCAGGCCTTTCAATTAGTGGTGGTACCAGGTACTTTTACCAATTTAAAATGGTATTTGGTTCCTTCTGATTTCAAAGAGTACTATTTAGATATTCATAAAATTTTCAAATTTTAATTCAAAGTACTGCATGTAAATAGTTAAGATACTGATACACTTGAAAAATATTGAAAGCTGAACTATCTATGATCTATTTGTGTTAAATTGGTAAATTCTCTGTACCTCTGTTTCAACTATGGTTATATGTGAAATAAAGAATCTTGAAAATCTCAAATCTTGAACTCAAACAGAAAATTATTGTCTTATAATATAATAGTAAAAGTCTTTAAGACATAAACAAACAAATTACTCAACAAGTTTCTTTTTCTATTTCATCTTTTGTTAATTTGATCTTAACGAGCTTTTTGATTCAGTTGCAATTATCAAAGTTGAGTTTTATTATGATGTTTTTTTTCATGTATTAATTTAAGACTAATAAATTTGATGTGACAATAAAAAGATGAAAAGATTTTGAATAAAAAAGCAGATAGTTTTCATTGTTAAAAAAAAATACCTTTCAAATTTCAATGAATCTAGATTTAATATAAACTTTAATTTCGAACTCATTAAAGTACAAAAAGTTATATTTATTTATTTTTATATCATATTTGTTTTAAAAGATTATATAACATGAAAAGATTAATATTGAATACTTGAATAAGATTTAATTAAATACTATTGAATAACGAGATCAAAGGATGGACATCATATTTCAATTCTTTTTTATGGTTAATTAAAATAACATAGAACAAGAAACTATCACAAAGTCATGACTTGCATGTCCTTGTAGCATTTGTCAAACTGTTATAAGATACAATAGCTGGTCATCTGTGTGTAAAATGTACCCAGTTCCTCTTACTCTCTTTAGAGTTATCAATTTTACAGATCTACCCTTCCAAAATTGAAAGGAACCTGGCACCTTCACACGAATAACCTTAAATTTCATAAAAAGACTAAGAGATAAAAATAGATATCTTTTAATTAAAAAGAAATTCTTTTTATCATAGTCACTTAATATCAATATTTTGATTGAATCATTATAAAAAGCATTCATTAAAAGGTGACATAAATTTGGATAGAATTTCGGTGAAGTGGGATCACGGTAGTTCCCCAGTCATGGGATCTAATCAGTTTGCACCCAAGAACACATACATCTATCAATATTAATAATAATATCCTGCCAATATTTATCATACAAATAATAATTAAATGGTAAAATGATATAAATGTATCTCAATTAAAAAAAAAATTGAGTTCAGAAAATTGACTTCAAACAAAATTTGAAATCTTTGTTAAAATCTTGCCTTGTACCAGTACTATGGAGAAGATTTATTAATTTCAATATAGAATTTCTTGTTCTGACATTTAGGTACTTTATCATAAATGGATCGCAGATATTTAGCTTACTGCTGTGGTAATTTGTCATATTTCACAACTTTCCATAAACCATGTTTAATGAAGAAGAGCTTTAGGATATGTTGATATGGAGGAATTATAAAAACAAAGTTTAATTAAACAGTAATTTTTTTAGCAAACAAATTCTCTGATATTAACAAAACAAACAATTGCCTCTCACCTCAAATAATTGAACATAAAAAAGACCCATTATATATGTCGTTGGAAATACAGGTCCAAAACTATCAGTAATTTAACCAAGAGTTGTTCTCCTTGAACTTTGATACATGGGTACCAGTCACAGTATTAGATGAGGAAGTTTTGAAGTGGAGTTTAGAGTTATGTCCCTTGTGGTCCATTAGGGTACCAGTAATTCACCAGTAAAATTCATTTTTAATGAATGTAATTTTTTATCCAAGCCTGGAACAGCTTAGAAAAAAAATTCAGACAGTTCAACAAAGGAATTCCTATACACTGGGGGTAGTTTTGTTGGAAAAATTGAAATTATCAGGGAATAATGAAAATAATTTTATCCATAATTAATCAAACTATAAATATAACTAATTTATAATATAATTCCTTAAAATTCAGACAGGCCTTTAATTTGTTAAAACATAAATAAATTTAGAACTTATGCATTCTCTGAAAACTACTAGCTGCGAAACGGTAGCTCTTACCAGTCCCCTTTTTCAACCATAATCTACTGTAAAAAAAAAGAAAAAGGACGGCTAAGCTCCATGGTTTTGCAACTACTAATAATACTTGCATGTATGGACAGCTAAATATATTACCCATTATTTGAAATATTTGTAAAAAGAATATATATATTTAAAAAAAAATGAGAAGTACTCGGGGCATGATTTCTTCAATTAGCGATCATCTGTTCCCTGGAGTCGGTTAACAGTATTTTAGATGGGTTCTGTGAAGAAGATTAAAAGTGAATTTAATATAATAATTCACCAGAGTAGAAATGACAGTTCTGCTGATCCTAATAAAATTCAGACTGGAAATTTGAAAAATATGATCTTTTTTATCAGACATTTTTGACAGAATTATATTCCTCCCTTCTGCTAAACAGCTGCTCGTCAATTTTCATAGATATATAGTTTTTGGAAAAAGGCCATTTTAAACAAACACATGGATGAATTCACTTTTATAACCTTTTTTTTCAAGAAAATATGATTTTAGAAATAGCAATTATTTGGTTGCTTGTGGCACATTCCTGCCAGCCTCACAGATTTGTCATTTCAATAATGTTGATGGGGCCACAGATTATAATGCTACAAAGATGAAATTAGCTCAAGTTTTTATATTTTATTCTTTGGCAGTTGGATTCCGTTCATCATTATGCTAGTTAACAATCTGCTAAACATTCATAAAAACTGTTGATATGAAAGAACATGTGGGGCCAATCATACATATTTTTGTTTAAATATATATTATTTTCCTTTGATTTTTATACAAAAGGTTGTCTTTAAAACCAGGATGTAAAACATCTGTATGAAAAAAGTTAAAAACCAAAAAAAGATAATTTAAATATGATATCTGGCATGATTTAAGCCTGTATTAAAAGAAAAGTAATGACGTATGATTTATAATTCTAAAACATGTGAAAATGAGTGAGTTAAGATATAATCTAAGGTTCTCCTCCCTCAGATATATATGTGACCTTTATTAACTGTTCTTAGAACTATCCAGTTTAGATCTTTGGGTTTTCTTGCTCCCTAACATTATTTAGTGTTCCAATCTTTTAACTTTGAGTGTAAACCTGATGAAGGTTATTTCAGAGATGCCTCGTGAGCACGAAATTAGATATCTATGTGTTTGCAACCAAAGCTCCTCAATTTAAGATCAAGTGCAGAAGGTAACAAGATACATGGAGGAAAGAAAGCTATTTTACAGTGCTTAACAGGTTTTTTTTCCGACAATTTGTTCGATATCAACTTGGACCAATCTAGACTGATTGGTTTGATAACACTTTTGGTCCCCAATAGTGCAGAAATATCAGTTTTTTGGTCCGTAATAGTGCAGAAATACCAGTTTTGGTCCCCAATAGTGCAGAAATACCAATTTTGGTTCCCAATAGTGCAGAAATATCAATTTTGGTCCCTATTAGTGCAGAAATACCAGTTTTGGTTCCCAATAGTGCTGAAATACAAATTTTGGTCCTCAAAAATACAGAAATACCTATTTTGGTCCCCAATAGTACAGAAATACCAGTTTTGGTCCCCAATAGTGCAGAAATACCAGTTTTGATCTCCAATAGTACAGAAATATCAATTTTGGTCCCCAATAGTACAGAAATACCAGTTTTGGTCTCCAATAGTACAGAAACATCAATTGTGGGTTTTTTTAATAGTACAGAAAGACCAATTTTGCACCGGATCCCCATTAGTTCAGCAATACTAATCTTTTACCATACATAGTGGTAGATCTAACATGTTAGATTAAGAGCTGAAACAAATTTTGAACCCATTCCAAGATTATCATCTAGAGTCAAGCTTGTTTTTCTAGGTGATGATGGAATATTATCAGATGGTAGAAAAGAGAAATAATTGCTTAAGAAATTATCTAAAATATGATTCAAACCAACAACATATAAAGATTAAAAAGTCATAAACCAAGCAAACATACAAACACTTTTTCCAGTGTTTTATAAAGTCATGATTAAAGGATAATTTTAACTGTATCAAAACAATAATATCATTTTTGGAATTCCGTCATATTAATGGATACAAATTTAGAATTTCTATCCATTATGACGGAATTCCAAAAATGATATTATTGTTTTGATGCAGTAAGCTGAACAGGTAACTTAGAATAGATGGAGTTAGGTCACTGATAAGGGGAAAATGGCAGCCTGCATGTTTAGCGGGAAATTTAAAATCAATAAGATATAAACGTGCTTTAACATCAGTCCTTGTAAAATTTTCATTAAAAAAGTCATCATCAGTTGGTTTCATTCTCCTTTAATAGGTTTTGCATACTAGATTTTTATTTGCCACATTTTTTTCCTGAGCACTACATGTACCGAGTGAAAACGTTTCTTTTCTTATCCACACAGGGTGTTTCTCCTCCTTTTTGCACTTAATTGTATATGTGTGGGGATGTTTGTGTGTAATTGTATATGTGTGGGGATGTTTGTGTGTAATTGTATATGTGTGGGGATGTTTGTGTGTGCTTATCAAGATTTCCTGGAATTTATTTCGTGAGAGAGTGAAGGATTGATTGATTGGGCAATTTTTCAGGCATATCATGGCAAGAGCAAGTTACGATTTGATGAGAGGATGATGTCCCATTTGTAGTTTGTATGTACTAGACCAACACGTTTAATTATTATAGTGCTAGCTGACTGAAACAACAGTCTGCAGGTAGACATGTTGTTCCACTTGGACACCTTATTCTTAGCCAATCCAGTTTTTGTTCTTATTCTTTAATGCTGCATGCTTAGTGAAGAAGCAGCAAATAATAATTTTGTATTCTTTGGTTTTACCCAAGCGGGGGTTTGAACCCACAATCTTAACAATACACGCTAGCCATTGCACCACAAATTCCACTGAATTTATTTCAATTTCCAATATAAGGAAGACTTCCATAATTACATACATGACATTTTTTGCCCATTTTTGGTAATGTAAAGGATAAACAATTTCTCAGCAATAACACAGTAACACACATGTAAGATAGATTTTCTCATTGTTCTTTCAGTGGTAGAACGTTCCCAGTATGTCAGTGAAGACCCTTTCTTTAGACACAAGTGTCGGCTTTGTCACAAAGTGTTCGGCAGTGATAGTGCTTTACAGATACACATACGATCCCATACTGGTAAGGATTATTAAATTTTTATTTAGCTTTTTCTAAAGTGAGGAATATTTTATTCGATTTCAGGGGGAAGAAGTGGGGATTTTTTTTCTCTGGTAGTTCCATCCCTGTGGATGGTCATTTCTCAATGCTTGCTCTAAAAACTATCATATTTGTTTTATTGTATTTAAAAAAATGGCAACATTAGAGTTGAATTCTAAAATTAGCTACCTGTAATAGAAATGCAAAAATTGAAAATGAAGAATTTTATAAAGATTGTCATAAATTGTTTTGTTTAAGATCACTAGAAATATGAAAAAATCGAGCACAATTGAATAGACCACTGCAACTTTGAATAAGATCACTATGACCTTTGAAGATGATTCCCTTGCCAAGAGTTGGGAGTTAAATTACTTGGAATTTTGAATAAGATCACTGGGACACTTGAATAAAACCACAGCAACTTCTGAATCAGATTATTGTAACTGCCAATCTGAATAAGAATAAGATCATTGTAAGATCTGATCTGAATAAGATCCCTGTAACTTTGGAATAATAAGATCACTGTAACTTTGGAATAAGAATAAGATCATGGTAATTTGTTGAATAAGATCACAACAACTTCTTGAATAAAATCACTATGACTTCTTGAGATCACTACTTGTTGAATAATTTTCAATAAGTACTTTTACTCTGGTAATCATGACCTTATAACATGTTGGGGGCATTGGATAATATCACTGTGACTTTTCAATCAAGATCACCAGAACTCTTGAACAAAATCATTATCACTCTTGAATAAATATTCACTCGGACTTTTGATTACTTGGGCAAGACCAAGGAAAACTTTTAAATCAAGATCTATAGAGTTTTTGAGGAAGATGATGAGAGAAATTATGATAGTACAATCAGATTTCTTAAATATAACACAAAATACATGAATCAATTCGAATTTGAAAAAATGTTATCTTCATGATCATCTAACTGTCAGATTGAGATCTTCTTGTAAAATGGTCAATGACCTGTAGTAGTGTTGTTTCAGAAGAACAGATGAAAGGCTATGGACAAAATGTTAAATGTTTATAATTATCCTGTCAATACATAACTTTACTTGGCTGGTGTGAAACCCAGTAATTAATGACAACATAGACAGTTATTAAACTACTGCATACAACAGTCATCTCCTTATAAATGGCCTCCCAGTCCTCTGGGCTTTGGACACAAATTTTGGCAATATTTCATACAGAAATTGCTTTTTGATATTAATTTATTAAGAGTTTTGCCAATAGGCCTTACATGAAATATTCAATTTTTCTGCAACTTTGCACTGAAGGATGGCAGTCATAAATATATGATGGCATGAGAGTAAAATAGGCATTATATAAAGAATGAATTATTTGTTATTCATGCAATATTCATCTGTTGTGCAGGATATGATGAAATATGTCAACTATTACTAAGGGCCATTTATGACAAAAATATCTGGATGATAGATTGAAGGACCATATTTCTTCTTTTGACTTGGAATATTGTAGGGTTATGGTGTTTAACACCACTTTCAACAATATTTCAGTTATATCTGGTGGGAATATATAGTAGGACACAGTCAAACCAGTAAATAAAGGGCACCAAAGGCAGCTTGAGAATGTGCCCTTTATGAGCAGTTGTTCTTTATATACAGGTTAACAACGTTATAGGCACTATTCATTAATGTGAGAAATGAGACAGTCCTTTAAAGACCGTTATATAGAGGTGCCCTTTAAGGCAAGTTTGACTGTATATAGTTTGGGTATCTTAACTATTACATTTGACTAGTAATGTAAGGAAACAGAACCTTAGTGTGTACATATTTATGGAAAATATTCTGACAGTATGAGACATAAAAATGGTATGATGCATTGAAAGTTTTAGTTTGGGTGTTCAATACCATGGTCGGTATCCCACGACTGATAACACTTCACTCATCATGACTAGTAGAGAGTTGTAGTTTAACCTTCACTCCAGACTTCACTTGAAACACAATCAGTTCGTTTTATTACTGAGATAGATTGAAACGTATTTCTATTAACCTATTTTTGTTGTTGATGAATGGACTTGAATACATGAAAAATAAAAAGTGCAAACGTACTTCTTGGCTAAAAAAATAAAAAGACCGCCTTTTTTTGCCAGTTAAATTTTTCAAGCATGTTTGATAACATTCAGTACAATTGAATTAGTCCTTCGTCTGGTGGGGAAATTCCATGAAGCATTATACTCTATTTCTTAATGAATATTGGGTGATTTAACTGTAATTAACGCAATTTGTTCTGCATACTGATGATAATAACACCTTATTTGGGATGCGAGACAATGCGAGAAGTCAGAAAGGGCATTAATCAGCGCGATATAAAAAAAGATGCTACTAATTCAATTATTGCCGATTTATTGAAAAATAGAATTTTTACTGGGATTAATTGCAGTAGAAAACTTGTGTTGTGAGCTCGCAAGTAATAATTTTTCGTTGTTTTGTTAAAAAAAATGGCAGTTCATTACAACTATAGCCATAAGAAAATGGTTAGAGAATTAGATTAGTTCCAGCTACCATGCCCTAATCAGCAGAAAAATGAATTATGTTCTGAAAACTTTGTCATCTGTTATGAAAAAAGGTCGCAATTTTCACCACATTTTTATGTAAAGTGAAAATTTTATTGACATTAGGAATGACAAATGGTCGTCATTTTCCCCCAGAAATTTATATCGATGATGTTCAAAGAAGAAGAATAAAATACTCACTGTTGCTATTTTTGGAAAGATGTTTCTAGAATTTTAAAGGTCATTTAAAAGCATCACGTCAAAATATCTTTATCATTTATTTTTCACATTTTTTTTTGTTAATTCGAACTTCTGAAGCATATTAGGTCGTATATGACACTGTTAATTACATATAAAGTGATGTAAGAACGTCATGAGTTTTTCTAACTCTTACACGGTATGAATTGTTATAGCCTCTGGGGGGATGTGCAGTCTAGGCTACGATTAGACAGGTACAACGGTGGTTAATATGACAATTTAGCATGTTCAAACAAATATGTTTGTCGAATTGTTTGTCGTTTTGGAAATGTCATTAATTTTTACAAATTGGGTAATTGTTAAAATTGAACAACCGGAAAATAATTCAATGGACATGAAAAAATAACTTGCATATTTTGAAAGTTTTACGTAACTGTTTTGAAAGAATATGATGAAACGCATGAACATTAAACTTTATTACTTTTAGAATCCGATTAAAAAACATTAGGGTTAGGATTATGGAGTTTAACACCACTTTCAACAATATTTCAGTGTTATATCGTGGCGGTCAGTTTTTTTTAGTGATGGAGGAAACCGAAGTGCCCGGAGAAAACCGCCGACCTGCCGCAAGTCGCTGACAAACTTTATCACATAATAATGTAGAATTAAAAAAAAAATATGACATTTTGATTTAGCTTGAAAAAATATTTGAAAATGACGTGGTTTAGAAAGAAATGCAACAAATGTTTTAAACGTGGTCTGAGTAAGTTAAAAATTAAAGGTATTTGAAATGGAAATGTGTTGTCTATAGGGGTCAGCTGTCTGTATAATTGTATGTTATGTCCATTTAGAAATTAATGACTGGTGTAGTCATCAAATAGACACTTCAATCTTGGAAATGGACAACAAATATGTTATGACCAATGTAGAGAAATGTATCTCTTTACCGTAAATATCCTACGATGAAATTGATCCATTATGCGTCACAAGAAATTAAGGCAAATTGGAAAGTGTCATTAAGATGTGTAATCAGACAGATGTTATTTAATTTCATTTAAAATCACAAGGTTTAACATTTCCTTATATATTTAAAAGAATTAGACAGACTGCAATCGAAATTGTAAAAAAACAGACAATTTATTTTTAATCCTTTCGAAATTAAAGCAAAACTTTTTTTGCATGAAAAGACGAAGACCTTGAAAAGGGAGATTCATGTTATACGATCTTTAGTTTTATATGTATGTTTTGTAGATCCTTGTTTGTCCTTTTGTCCTTTTTCTTTTGACCCTTGTGTTGTCTCTCCTTAGGTTTACGGATTCTGATTACCCGTTTGGTATGTTCAGATTTTTCTTGAACGTAACCATCTTTTAAATTAATTTGTTTTTTTTAGCGCTCACCTTGCCAAAGGCAACGTGAGCTTTTGTCATCACTTGGCGTCCGTCGACCGTTAACTTTTCACATTTTAATCTTCTCCTGTGAAACCTCTCGGCCAAATGAAGTGAAGCTTGGTAGGAAGCTTCTATGGAAGGTCCTCTCTAAAGATTGCTCAATTTGTCCCGATCCATTAACAAACATAGCCGCCATAGGCAATTCTTGTTTTTGATTGGCCGATTTTTAAAAATCTTCTCCTCTGAAACCGCTTGGCCAAATGAGCTGAAACTTGGTAGGAAGCATCTATGGCATGTCCTCTATAAAGATTGCTCATTTCGTCCCGATCCGTTAACAAATATGGCCACCACAGGCAATTCTTGTTTCTGATTGGTTGATTTCTAAAAAAATCTTCTCCTCTGAAACCGCTTGGCCAAATGAATCGAAACTTGGTGGGAAGCATCCTTGGAAGGTCCTCTATAAAGATTGCTCATTTGGTTCCAATCCGTTGACAAACATGGCCGCCACAGGCAATTCTTGTTTCTGATTGGTTGATTTCTAAAAAATCGTCTCCTCTGAAACCGTTTGGCCAAATGAATCGAAACTTGGTAGGAAGCATCCTTGGAAAGTCCCTTATAAAGATTGCTAATTTAGTTCCGATCCGTTGACAAACATGGCCGCCAAAGGCAATTCTTGTTTCTGATTGGTTGATTACTTAAAAATCTTCTTCTCTGAAACCGCTTTGCCAAATGAATCGACACTTGGTAGGAAGCATCATTGGAAGGTCATCTATAAAGATTGCTCATTTAGTTCCGATCCGTCAATAAACATGGCCGCCACAGGCCATTCTTGTTTCTGATTGGTCGATTTCTAAGTATCTTCTTCTTTGTAACTGTTTAACCAAATGACCAAAACTTAGTGGGAAGCACCTATGGGAGGTTCTGTGTTAAGTTTCCTCAAAGGAGAATGAAAGGTGAGCGACACAGGCTCAGCCAACTGAGCCTCTAGTATTAGGAACTTTACAGTAATTACCAAAATGTTTTGAAGATTAACAATAATTGTTATTCCCCATAATCAGAAAGGTGACCCAGATGAAAATGCTATGATTATCTAATTCTCGATGGACAGTTTGAGATATTATGGTCATGGCTGGATAGAGAATAAAGGGTAACTTTCGAGATGGCAGGTGGTCCTATGACAAGTTTGAAAGATGGCTAGAAATTAAATGCTAATAAAAGTGATAAAATATTTTAATGTCTAAAGATGAGGGATTTTAATCCTATACATACTTACATTTAAATACACAGCACGAGTTCTTGTGGGGCTCTAAAGGGAAATTGTCTTATCGGTTGAGCTTTCTGATCTGTCAACAACAGACACCTTGATAACAGTCGCTTAAAGGAAAACGCCATGGCCTTAACAAGTTAGCGTGAAAATTTAAATGACAGTAAATAAAAGACATTTGTGTTAATGAATGTTAAAAATAGTATACCGTAAGGTAGAATTTGGTCATTGAAGTTGCATGTAGCACCAAATAATGGGGATCCCCATTTTTCGTAAATGTGAGGAAACAAAAGGCATAATCCATTCTCGGATTATACCTGCAATTAAAGCTCTTCCGAAAGAGCCGTGACGTCATGCAAGCGGTATCGTATATTATAGCAACATTGATCAGTTGCAATTTTATCATTAAAAATTATGTAAATCGTAAAATAACGTCGTATATTTATCCTTTGATATTTACTAAATATCATTATGACTTCATGTCAAGCATTTTATTGCACTAACGAAAAGGGAAAGTGTGAGAAGAATTTTTTTTTGTAATTATCGACCAGTGACCACGAAAAACACGGGAAAGTACGACAGCATTGGCGACAAAAAAGAAAAAGCATATGTACGCATAAAACGAGTTAAAAGTGATGAAAATGTAACATGGGATGGGAATATTAAGAAAAAAATTAGGACGATATACAAATTGTTAACATTGTATTGCAGTTGATCTGATATTAAAAAATAACCAAAAGGGCTCGATGTTGGGAAGAGTCAGATACATTATTTATTCAACTATTATGATCTGTCTCCGTGACGTCACATGAAGAGGTGTCATGGCCGCTTACAATACGACAGGAAATTCCAAATATTCATATTTCTAATTGGGTATATTAATGTTAATAAAGGTGTTTTTTGTTTAATAATTAGTTATTTACGAATAAAAAGTTACAATATATTGAATTATAACAATTGTTCCACTGACTGGAGTTTTCCTTTAAAGCAACTTTATACATTCCAATAATGTTCATCTCACGAGAAAATAATTTCACTATATTTTTTTTTCTTGCAAAAGAAATGATGAATACAATTTCTAGAATAGATAAACGGAAAGGGAAAGTTTCGAGCAGAAAAATAAAAAAAACCCCGAAAAACGATATAACTAAATGGTCCTTAAATATTTTGACACTTTAAAATATACCTCCTATTTTGAGACATGAAACTTGTCCTATTTTGATGCTTATTAAAATATCATTGTTTAAATTTCAAAACAAGTTTAGATTTTTACTAGACGATTGATTGATTGATCATTAATTGTTAGCTGATTGATGGGTGATTCGGATTCAGACAGGGGCGCGCCAGCGCCGCCCCTCGAAAAAAAAAATCAGCTACCATCGTTTATTATTAAATTAGACAACTCTATTTTCTTTATGACCATTTACATCGTCTAACAATTAATTCCCATGAGCTTATAGGGTGCTTCTTCGGACCCAATAGGGATTTTAGTCTACCCGTCTACAAAATGTGCCCTTCCTCTAACATAAAATTCCTGCATCCGCAGCTGAAGTGGTAAATATTTCATTAACATTCATGACTATATTTATGAAACGACGGGTTTCCTTTAGGTCCCCATCTGTACAATAAGAGATTAAGAAAGATGATATTTCATAATAGATAAGTTTTGTAAAAGAAGTGTCATGTCAAAAGCTTCAGATCAGATCAGATTTGCAGATGGCCAAAAGCTGGAAGGATTTGCAACTGGCAATAACACTTCAAAAATTTGCATGAGAATTATAATTTAAAAATCTAGTGAAAAATTGGAGAATTAATAAATAATACGGTGTTTTGAAATGTCTTATTGAAGTTGAGTAACATAGATCACTCTTATAATAAGACAAAGTTGTTATAACATAATCTGTAACTAATGGATGGGGGATTTTCTATAGAAATCGTTTCATTTATACAAAAATTTATAACATACATTTTGTATTATAATCCCATTCATTTTGATATTTGAAATGTAGAAGTAGGGCCGTATTAAGTTAGAGCCTGACACATTCAAGTGTGTACGATCTGATCTGCAGATGTGAACGGCTTGTTTAGAGTCGTGCATGTCTGTGTACTGTTTAGAGTGGAGACTATAAGTGATATGGTAGAGTGATGAGAATCTGTTGAGTTTCCCGCTAACAACATGATTTTAGACCATTTTGTATTTTATTTGTAATCTTAATAATGGTTTTCGAGATATTTTAAAAGTAGACATTGTTTTCTAAGAGAATCCCACGAAAAAATATAAAATTGGAACACAATACACCTAATTAAGAAAAAAAAATAAAGATAAAAATTTAATCTGCAAAAGTATTATAAAGAAGTCTTAAAACAAGACATTAAAGACCATATCTATTGTGTAATGGTTTTTAGTGTGCTCGCCTCGAGTGCGGCAGACGTTGATTCGAGTCCCGGTCGGGTCAAACCAAAGACTATACAATTTGTATTTGTTGCTTCTCCTCTGAGCACGCATCATTCATAGTGCAGTGACAATCAAGGTAAAATGGAAAATTTAATGGACCGAAATACCACACGGCTGCATTGGATATTATTTTGAAGAAAAAGACATTTTGCATCGATTTAGGCATGTCGTCGCATTCTAGTATGGTGCAGATTTTCTATATCCGGAGTCAAAGGTCAAATCTAAGAACGAAGACATTTTTATTTTTTCATACATTATCCGAAATATCTTAACTAGCATTCGCCACTGCTTAACGTACTTCATACATATGGTTGAGACAGGCATTGAAAGTGAGATTGTTGCGGTTACAAAAGTCTGACTTTAAAAACATAACTGAAATATGCGCCTAATTAAAAAGGGGGGACAAAATTCACAAATCGATATTAACGCGCGTATATTTTCACCGCAAGTCATTGAAATTTCTTAGAATTATATAAAAGAATAATTCAATATATCTACATCTTTTCTGGAAAGTTTGGAACAAATTCATAGAGAAACAAGGAAAAAATTACGACAACAAGAACAAGCATCTAAGAATTTTTTAAGAAACGGATTAATATAAGCGTTACGCTTGTTTCTGAATCCTACGTTATATTGTATTGTGAAAAAAAATGTAATATGTAATATGTCATTCATCAATAAAAATATGTTTAAATCAAGCATCTAAGAAGATTTCACACCAAAAAAATGACAAAGTCCATATCTCAATTTTAAGTTTTGAAAAGACAAACAAATGAAAATAACTAGTTTGTTACTACATATACAAATCCTAAAACGATATTATCATTTCGGCTACAACAATACATTTCCTAGCTTTATCGTGTGACAACGCGTTGTAGTCACTTTCAATATGAAAACAATTGTCATCAACCAACCATGAAAGGAAGGTCATAAGAGAAGGCGGAATGAATTGTAATGATCTATGATGAGAAAGACCAGATGGAGAAGGATAGGAATCTTTGGAAATTTCGACTGCGTGTAAAGAGCCACGTAATACCTTCGCAGCATCATGAAGAATCTGATCTTCCTGCATATCAGGGGCATCTACGAAAGAAGCTTCTACCTCTGAAAACTTGAGGTCTGCTTTCAACTTACTTGCGGCACGAATAGCGTCAGCAACTGATATCGAACTACTGAAAATTATATTTGATTGACCTTGTCCCTTTTGACTTTCGATCACAATAGTATTGCCGTAATGATTTTGAAGACTTGTCTGTAATTTGACAGTAGAATACTTTGTCGATAAACCCTCTGGAAGCAAGGAACACAATTTGTCTAACTAACAAGGAAGACATAGTAAACGCTTTTTTGTTCTCAAAAAGGTCATGGTGCAAAATGTCTAAGAATTTTTTGATTGCAATATCATGTTCCGATTCATTTTTAATTGTAGAGTAATTATCAGAACTATGTTCTTTTTTCCACTTCAGCAAATAATTTGTAATGCATGCCGAATGATACTGCGCTTTTTCCTGGACATCGTCAACGGTCAAGAGGCTCAACAAATCATAATCAAACTTGCCTCTTGCGGCATTTAAAATGTAGTTGACGAGTTCACTACTTTCAATGCGCTTAAGTTTTCTATCTTTCTTGATAGCCTTTTGTCTACAAAAAATACAATAGTCCCAGTTTATTTGTGGCAAGGTTTTAGAACGCGTCTTCATAGTAGACACTGAAGCGTCATTACTAGTGTTGCTACATTCTGGAACATCGCTGACAAACCGTTGTAAATTTCTTTTACTTGTATAGGCTTTATGGCAAGAAACATCATCTTGTCGCTTGTTGATCGCATCAAACAGAGTATCTCTTCCCTTCTCTGTAGCGCAGGACAAACTGGCGGGTGTGTTTATTTGACAAATGACACATAATTCCCAGTTGCTTGTGTTTCGACATTTTTTCGGCAAAGAGTGGACAAATTTAACGGGACTGCACATTTTCCGGATTAAACAAGTATTCTGACTTGGTCAGTGTATTATTTGTGCCTTATAGGAGTTTATTTTCAACAACTTTTCTGCTTTAAATAACCCCTACACTAAAACCATCACAATAAAGTGAGATCTTAAACTGAATTCTTGTAATAAGCACATAAATTATTTCATTGAGAGACAAGTTAATTTCATCATAATTTCATTTTAAACGACACGCATTGCACTCAATGTAATCAGGGGTGTGTTAGATAGGGGAGCGACACCATGCTCAGTACGTATCAAATTTACAGAATGCTAGTAAAGTTTAAAAAAAGATGACAAACGTTTAATTTCAAGTTTTGATTGACAAATTTAACACACATAATATTACAAATAAAGTTTCAATTCATAGCGAATTATATTTTCCTCGTGAATAGCGTGGAACAATTTTAAATGGAATTGAAAGGTGGTGGAAGGTCACGAAAATTGACCCTCAGAGAATAATCTTAATTCTAACTGCTAATTTTCTGTTCTTTATTTACCTTGTTATTTCAAATGAAAGATAAGATATAGTAGTCTCAATTTAATCAGAAAAGAGGTTTCGTTTTTGTCAAATATTAAAAAAAACAGTATCGCAAATTAGACATACTTAGAAATGTGAAAATGCGATTACCCCCAAATGTCACGCTCTCCTAAAAAACTGCACCATGAGAAAACGCGACGACAGGGCAAAAATGGTACTTTGATGTATACTCTTTCATCTGGGAAAATTTCAGCCGTGTGGTATTCCGGTACATTAAACTCGAAAAATAAGCGTCTTTTCTCTATTCGTCACTATCATGAGTAAGAGCAAATACGGCTTAGTTCGGAATCAGGATAATGTTTCCGAGTAGAACGACATGTGTACCCACGGACTGTTGTTTTAATGAGCTAGCTCTATAAAAATCCAATTGAGTGTGTTGGTCAATTACAAAGAGTACATCATCATCATGTCATCGCATGCAACTTGTTCTCGCCATCATATGACTGAAAAAATATTTGCTTGGCATTAAACAACATTCAATCAATCAAGCAAGCAAAGCATTAATTTTAATAAGATTTTTGATTGTCCATCCTACAGAAATCTTCTCTCGTGTTTCTATGAGAGGAAGGGATATGAAAGGGGAATATCTCGTGTTTCTATGAGGGGAAGGGATATGAAAGGGGAATATCTCGTGTTTCTATGAGGGGAAGGGATATGAAAGGGGAATATCTCGTGTATCTATGAGGGGGAGGGATATGAAAGGGGAATATTTTTTATCTATTGTTTCTCTATGGTACATTATTCGTGTTCCACCAGATTCAATTTTCAATTATAATATTTACTGAAATGATATCTGACAAAACAGTGATAATTAGCACACGTTTTCATTTGTATTTAATCATCCCTTGGGTAACACGAACTCGATCGGACTCTCTTTTCATGTGTGTGGTCAACAAAATAAATTAACCCATTGGGTCAGGCTATGTTACATAAGCAGGGAGAATTTGAAAAGATTCTTTTTATGACCAACAATAAAGATTTAGCCATAGGATATTAAATGAATATTTGATTATAATTCATCGTAAAGTTCACGAGATTCATGTTTTATTTACATTTTCATATCCATTTTCATGTTTTGTGAGCCTAGTTATGGCTTGTGTACACAAAGCCTCGTCATGGACAAACACACCTCTATTACCACATCAAAAGGTTGGTCAGTCCTCAGCACAAATTAAATTGGATAGTTCTTTTGAAAATTTATTTTTCAATAATTATGACATATTTGATCTCTTAACGCTATGAAAATAGAAATAAAAATTTGATCGTATTTTGAAGGACTCTAAGTATTAATTAATACTTATGGAAATAGTTTTCTTGTGATCTTGACCATAGAAATGAAGCTTGCCCAACTGTGAAATTAATCATGTCTCTTGTAACATAAAGAAAATTGATAACTTTAACATCTGATTATCAATTGCTCTTTATCCTTTCATAAATAATAGAAGGTCAGATTGACCACGAGACGAAATTAGATAACTGTTTTCATATTGGGTCATAAGGAAAAACATTTCCGTTAAGTCATCGAGTACATCTACAGCTTTTAAAGTTGTACTGGACCGATTTTACATTATAAAAATTAAATTTAGATAAAATGAATTTAATGGCCATTCGTCTCAAATCTATATGGCAATAAAAACGAAATGCAGTTATTGTCTGATCCTCGGGGGGAGTAACTCGGGTAAAAACGTACTTTAAAACTGGATGAGATACAATACTCATGTTACCATTTGATGGATATTTTTTGGTTGTCTTTACCTTTAACACATTCGGAATCTAAAATTTGCTGTTTTTTGTAGCACTGAAAATTATTTTTTTTTTGCTTTATTTATGGTTTGCTAACTTTTTTTTAAAAAAGATTTTGTTTAAAGATCAATTTCCAAATTTTAAACCACCCCTATAGGAAATTTGGAAGTCACAACATAGCTGAAAAAACTTGTGAGATACCAATAACTCATCGTCGGTAACCCACGGCTGATCACGGTCTGATACTCCACTCATCAAAGAATTTCGGAGTGTTATCAGCCGTGGGTTTTTGGCGATGCCGATAACCTAAAAATAAAAAAATTCTAAGTTAAATTACCGCATGGGTTTACAGTAGATGTATAATTTGTTGATATCTAATCAACACACACAAACATAATCAATGTTAATCCACAGACATATTGGACAATATTCACTGTCATTAAGGAAGTATGCATATTTTGGTAAAGTTTATTTGATATTTTTGATTGATGTCAAAAATAATACATAGATTGTTGCAGATCGGTGGTATTCTGGTTTCCTTTACCAGTAAAACTGGCCGCCTGGATATAACTGAAATATTGTTGAAAGTGGCCGTAAGTAACCCCTAGATTGCTGCAACTTTCCAAAGTTAAAGTATAATTATCAGTGTCCATTATAGACATGCCGACAATTTGAGACCCAGTAGTGGTTTGTTTAAAATTGATTTACAGTTATTCTTCTTTTATATTTTCAGGTGAGCGTCCCTTTAAATGTAACATTTGTGGAAATAGATTTACCACCAGGGGAAACTTGAAAGTACATTTTGAACGTCATAGAGCCAGATATCCCCATGTTAAGATGAATCCACACCCGGTTCCAGAACATTTGGATAAAGTTCCTGCACCAATGATGAATACTTCATTTCCACCATCTGTTCCAAAATATGAATCAAGAACACCAGAAAAGTTCTTTCCCTTTTCATCACATCCCTCTCATGCCACCTCTGTGTTCACTAACAGTATTGTATCTAAACTAAACAATCTACCAGAGGAAAAGTTATCATCTAGTCTTACATCTAACTCATCATCAGATACGTCAAAATCATCTAAAAATAGCGATTCTAGCCCAGAAAAACAGCCACCAACGTCGAAAATAGACCACCCAGCTTTGCCACCTCTTGTATCAACGAGCGTGCCATCAATGAGTAAATCGTCACCACCACAACGTATGTCTCTACCAATGCCATCATTGCCTCACGTTTCAATGGCTAGTCCTTATCCAATAATGTCTTCGCTACCATCGGCACCACCATCTTTGATTCCATCATCACCATTTGGACCACGTGATTCTATTTTGCCAACTAAGATGATTGAACATGAAGAAAGTTTAGAACAGTATATGGAAATTGACCGATCGGAGACCTCCAAGCTACAGCAATTAGTAGACAACCTAGAAAACAAAGTATCTGATCCAAACCAGTGCGTTATATGTCACCGAGTTTTAAGTTGTAAAAGTGCGCTACAAATGCACTATCGTATTCATACGGGAGAACGCCCATTCAAATGCAAAATTTGCAGTCGATCATTTACAACAAAAGGCAACCTCAAAACTCACATGGGAGTTCACCGAATGAAACCTCCAATTCGCATGATGCATCAGTGTCCAATCTGTCATAAGAGTTTCACAAATCTGTTAGTACTTCAGCAACATATTCGTAGTCATGCTGGAATTCCGGCCATGCCACCAATGCCAGACATGAACCATTTTCAGATGTATCACAGTATGAATCAGCACATGGTTGACATGGCGTCGAGAGCGTATGACTTGTCAATGAAAAGAGATCCAGAAAAGGAACTTGATTTGAGCAAATCGTCTTTATTCAGCACAGAACCTAATGAACATCGTAGACGTGAATCGAACGATGAAATGATGTACAAGAGGAATGATGACGATGAAAGTCACGACGAGGGTGATGATGAAGATATGCATATTGATGAGGATGAAACGGGTCATGAAAACAAGAAACCCGTAGACAAACATTACGAAATGGACCAACCGTCTGGGGATTCTGGAACTGCAAGTGACGGACAGCATAGTGGTCCCGATGAACCAAGAGAAGAAGCCATTGAAAATACTGAACGTCCGGCTTCTGCATCATCGTTAGTGTCACATGATTCTGGTAGATCACCAAGTCCAACATCAGAGGCTCAGTCATCACCGTTTCCCCCTGGTTCAGCAGCAGCCATGTTTTCCAGCTTTGCAAATTTACATTCGACACCAATTTTTTCTACCTCTTTGGCAGCTTTAGAGAACAGTGTCAGAAATATTAACAGTTCTCTGAATGACTCGTCATTAAGTCGACTGAATCAGGCATATCTAATGAACAATGGATTTCCATTAAGAAATGGGAATAGAAACTCTCCTCCAACTACACCAAATGGTCTCAATACAAGCATGTCAGACTCCAGCAGCATCAGCGGAGAAGGCAGTAAACCAGGAACGCCAGCTCTTTCTGTCACCAGTGACGTGTCAAATGGCAGTGGATATTTACTCGGTGGTCTAGATTTGAGAGGCGAAGCAGGAAAACGAAATACAACTTGTAATATATGTCTTAAAACATTTGCATGTCGAAGTGCTCTAGACATTCATTACCGTAGTCATACAAAGGAACGACCATACAGGTGTAAAGTCTGTGACCGAACATTTACAACACGTGGAAATATGAAGCAACATATGTTGACGCACAAAATCCGAGACTTGCCAAAATCTTTTGACAATAATAGCTCGAATAATAGTGAAATGGACAATAATAATTCCTTAGATTCATGTGACATGGACAACCATTCTTCTGAAACCGGGACGCCGGATCGGATAGAGAATAATAAAATAACTGATAACGAAAATAATAACAAAAGCAATAACAGTAACGAACAATCGTCCATTAAAACTTCAAGTGAATTTGAAAAAGACAATGACAAATCTTCACAGTTCGTAAGAAACCAAACACCCCTGAAACATCAATGTCGAGTATGTCAGAAAGGATTTTCCAGTGCAAGCGCACTACAAATACATATACGCACACACACAGGCGACAAACCTTTCAAGTGTAATGTTTGTGGAAAAGCTTTCACAACTAAGGGAAACCTCAAGGTACACATGGGAACACATATGTGGAACAATAGCCCGTCTCGACGAGGACGACGAATGTCCATCGAACCACCATTTATGATGTCACACAAGGAAAATCCTTACATGCCAGGATTTGCTCCAAGGGCTCCAGATTTCTTTCCATTCCAGTTTCCTCCTTTCATGAACGGAGTGGGACCAAAAATGAATGAAATATCAGTAATTCAAAGCATGGCAAATAGTATGAATCATCTCCCCATGTCACTTCCGGCCGATCTGACGTCACCCCACCAAGCATCAAAACATGAAAACAAACCCGATTCATGGCGAAAAGATGAAGAACTGAAAAAAGAATCAAACGGAGAGTTAGATCTCAGCATGAAATCATCTGCAAATAAAAGTTTCTCACCGACACGCGACACTCCAAATTCATGGTCATCATGGAAAACATCTTGCCATCTATGTGGACAGAACTTTCTATCACCAACTGCGCTTGATCATCACATGCAAACATTTCATATCAAAGTTGATTCGCACAGTGTCACCGCTGTTAAATAGATGTGTTGTACTGGTTCTAGTATGCTTTTTAAACAAAAACATTTAACACTTGTAATAAGCGCCATCTGTTGACGATAATTAAGTGTGTCATGTTGGACAGTGATGGCAAATATTCAGGACAAGTATTAAAACATTGTTTTGTGGATACAATATACTAACAGCAAAATGACTGTTTCTGAGGACAGCAAAATGGCTGTTTCTGAGGACAGCAAAATGGCTGTTTCTTAGGACAGCAAAATGACTGTTTCTGAGGACAGCAAAATGGCTGTTTCTGAGGACAGTAAAATGGCTGTTTCTGAGGACAGCAAAATGACTGTTTCTGAGGACAGCAAAATGGCTGTTTCTGAGGACAGTAAAATGGCTGTTTCTGAGGACAGCAAAATGACTGTTTCTGAGGACAGCAAAATGACTGTTTCTGAGAACAGTACAATGACTGTTTCTGAGAATAGCAAAATGACTGTTTCTGAGATCTTCTCCACACATTTTATTGGTTGTGACTGCATTGTTTGTTGTAAATGTAGAAAAAAACTCCTAATTTCTGCCATGAAATGTAGAATGTAGTATGTTGAGATTTAATTCATATAGTATACTTGTGCAAAGATCTTCCCACTTTATGTATATATTTGTGTCATGATATAGATATTTTCTAGTCTTTGAAAAAAACAAGGTTTGATTGTGGTCATTCATTGAATTTTTGTCCTGTGTTTATAACAAGCATTGTTTTCTATTTAATTGAGAAAACACATTGTTTTCCATAGGAAAAGCATTGTGTCCTGTTTAATTGAAAAACAGTTTGTTATGTTATTTTCTGCAATTTTATTCAATGGGTTGAAAATATTTTCTGGCTTCTCTTATCCCAGGAAAAATTCATAATCATGATCTCTACGCAAATTCAAAAAGTAGCATTTATTTAAAAAATGTTGTGTTCTAGATCTGTTTATTTGAATTACACACAAGCATCAGATAATTTTATGCACAAGGTGTTCTTGCCAGATATTATTAGATAGCCAAAGATTTCTATTATTATTATAATGTATATATACCATTTTAAGTTTGCAATATGGGTGTTCGTTGTGTTGCTTTTTGTATCATAATTAATTATGTTTTTTTTTGTTTATATTTGTTATGTTTGAACAAGAGATCTGTAAATGAAATATTTTATAATTATTTTCAATATATATCAAAAGGTGCTGATATTTCATTTGATGACCCCCTTCCTTCCACATCCCCTCCCCCACCCCTACCCCATCATACATTTTGCTTGCTATTATTTATTGGTAAACGGTTTACCATTTGGGGCTCCCTTGGCAATTGCTTATGAACCCCAAAGCTAATTGTATTGCCAGAAAGTGAAGTTTTTTTTTGTTTTTTTTTTGCAATATTAACATGAATTATAATAGAAAACTGATATGAAAATGAAAGGTGAAATATTATACTTTGAAATAAATTTAATTGAAATCCTTTTCCTAATATTCTTTGAAAAATATGAAAATTTAATTATAAAGAATTAACCATTGAAATCCATCGTTTTCCAGGTCACATTTATATACATATCTCCATGTAAAATACTTATTATTTTTTGCATTTACATTCACAGAAATTTACATCTGTGGCTGCCATTTTTAATTATGAAAATGCATTTTTTTTTGTGGTGAAGATTACACTCCTATAGTCA
This sequence comes from Bathymodiolus septemdierum, assembly GCA_963383655.1. Lineage (NCBI taxonomy): Eukaryota > Metazoa > Mollusca > Bivalvia > Mytilida > Modiolidae > Bathymodiolus > Bathymodiolus septemdierum. The sequence continues at coordinate 69,834,166 of OY726521.1, read as the reverse complement.
TTTTCATAAATTTGTTATTGTCCATTCTTTTTATGAACATGAATTTGTAGTCAATTGTTCATATTTCGTCTGAAAGGACAAATAAATATGACCAAAAAATAAATATTCTTATTATTTATTCCTAATTAAAAAAGTATAGCAACTTAAATGGAAATAATGCAACCTGAACACAACGTGGTTACTATTGACAACAAGAAATAGACAAGAGCTTTTTAAAATCTGATACATGTCAACAGTGTTAAATAATTATAGAAAAATGAAACAAAACACCAGTAAGAAAAGTTAAAAGATGCCATAGAAGACAAATGTCGACACAACACTACACACGAAAACTAAATATTGAGTAACACGAACCCTACAAAAAGTGCTAGGAAATAGTAAACAACCCCTGCATCATAAGTGACAATCGCATCGTCGGTAACCATACGGCTTATCACACATCGTCGGTAACCATACGGCTTACCGCACACCGATATAATAATACTAAATTAAATAAAGCTATAAAACATGAACGGTCAATTCATAGACATTACATCCTTATGTGAATGGAAAGGCAACCCCATCGGTACTTTACTTTTAAGCATATTTTATTGTCATACAAAACAAGACAAATGGATAAGACACAAGTTGTAAACTTATGAAGTCTTCTCCGGTATATATAAACACTAGCAAAGACAATATATTACATGTATACAGATAATATAAACAACTACTATAGCAAAAATTGAAGATAACATAACAGGACAAAAACAGTTCTATTGACTGGAATATAAGAGTCAGTTTTGTATAATACTTATCTTTAAGCACAAATACGGGAACCTACAGTGTATATACAAGGTCGTTGTCTGATGTATACATTTACTAGACAAATCTTGATGTCAAGAATGTATTTTTGGACGAGCAAGAACAGTTTAGAGTTTTTGTCGTTTTCAAAAGAGGCATTTCCAAATAATATATTTTCGATACCTATATCAAAACCCAAATTTCACATGCCACGGAATAGTTGTATTCTGTGTTCAGTATATATATTACATTTTAAAAAGAAATGGTCCACAGACTCGATGTAATTTCCATATTCACAATTATAAGAGGTAATTAAATTACATCTAAATAGATCGCATTTTTGACGTAAACGAGCATGTAATATATTAGCAATTCTAATATCAGTTGAAAATTTTAATGGTGGCTTGTCAGGCATGTCATAAACTTTTCGTATTTCGTTTTTTAACATTTGTTGAAGGAGAATTTCTCAAGTCTGTTGGCAGATTGTTCCAGAGTCTGGTGGTACTTGGGGTAAAAAGAACTTTGATATAAACTAAGCCTTCCTGGGGGAATTGTGAAGTTTCTAGAGTTTCGTAAATTGTAGTTTTTGGTTTGACCCACAGTAATAGGTAATAAATCTTGAAGATAATCAGGTGATTGGCCACTGACTATGTCATAGAATAATAAAAGTTTTCTTTTTTCACGCCTAACTGAAAGTTTTTCCCACCCCGTTTTCTTATAGATAGACAGTAAATTTACATAAGACGCTAAACCGGTTACTATACGTGCGGTGTAATGGTTAACGTGCTCGGCACTGGTGCTGTTGTGGGTTCGATGCCCGGTCGAGTCGTACCACATACTATAAAATTTGTATTTAAGCGTGCAACATTAAGGAGAAAGAGCATATATTGATTGGCTCGGAATCAGGATAATGTGTTCGAGTGGAGCGACAAGTCTACAACGGGCTGTTGTTTCAGTGAGCTAGTCCTATAAAAATCCAAATAACCGTGTTTGTATAGTACATTAAACAATAATAATTTCTTCACTGAATGCAAAGGTAGTAATGATACACAATAACAAAAGCTAGAACAACATCATCTTGTACCACATGCCAGATCAAAATCTAGAACAACATCATCTTGTACCACATGCCAGATCAAAATTTAGAACATCATCTTGTACCACATGCCAGATCAAAATCTAGAACAACATCATCTTGTACCACATGCCAGATCAAAATCTAGAACAACATCATCTTGTACCACATGCCAGATCTAAATCTAGACAACAGGAACGAGTGCCATACAACATGAAGGAGTACCGTGCATAACAACAAACACTAGAACAGAATGAACTCTACCATACACAAATAAAAAAAAGTTGGAACAACAGAAACGAGTATCGTACACAGGAAAAATGCTATGACAACATGAACGAATAGAACGAATACCACACATAACAAGAAGAGATAGAACAACACGAAGGAGTATCGCACAAGAACAAAAGCTAGGATATATGACGATTAATGTATACAAGAACAAAAGCTAGGGTATATGACGATTATTGCATACAAGAAGAAAAGCTAGGGTATATGACGATTATTGTATACAAGAACAAAAGCTAGGGTATATGACGATTATTGAATACAAGAACAAAAGCTAGGGTATATGACGATTATTGCATGCAAGAACAAAAGCTAGGGTATATGACGATTATTGTATACAAGAACAAAAGCGAGGGTATATGACGATTATTGTATACATGAAAAAAAGCTAGGGTATATGACGATTATTGATTGCAAGTGCAAAAGCTAGGACATATGACGATTATTGTATGCAAGAACAAAAGCTAGAGTATATGACGATTATTGTATACAAGAACAAAATCTAGGGTATGCAACGATTATTGTATACAAGAACAAAATCTAGGGTATGTAACGATTATTGTATACATGAACAAAAGCTAGGATATATGACGATTATGTTATGCAAGAACAAAAGTTAAGGTATATGACGATTATTGTATGCAAGAACAAAAGCTAGGGTATATGACGATTATTGTATACAAGAACAAAAGCTAGGATATATGACGATTATTGTATACAAGAGCAAAAGCTAGGGTATATGACGATTATTGTCTACAAGAACAAAAGCTAGGGTATATGACGATTATTTTATACAAGAGCAAAAGCTAGGATATATGACGATTATTGCATACAAGAGCAAAAGCTAGGGTATATGAGGATTATTTTATGCAAGAACAAAGGCTAGGGTATATGACGATTATTGTATGCAAGAACAAAAGCTAGGATATATGACGATTATTGTATATAAGAACAAAAGCTAGGATATATTACGATTATTATATACAAGAGCAAAAGCTAGGATATATGATAATTATTGTATACAAGAATAAAATCTAGTGTATATGACGATTATTGTATGCAAGAACAAAAGCTAGGGTATATGGCGATTATTGTATGCAAGAACAAAAGCTACGGTATATGACGATTATTGTATGCAAGAACAAAAGCTAGGGTATATGACGATTATTGTATACAAGAACACAATCTAGGGTATGCCACGATTATTGTATACATGAACAAAAGCTAGGATATATGACGATTATGTTATGCAAGAACAAAAGTTAAGGTATATGACGATTATTGTATGCAAGAACAAAAGCTAGGGTATATGACGATTATTGTATGCAAGAACAAAAGCTAGGATATATGACGATTATTGTATACAAGAGCAAAAGCTAGGGTATATGACGATTATTGTATACAAGAACAAAAGCTAAGATATATGACGATTATTGTATATAAGAACAAAAGCTAGGATATATGACGATTATTGTCTACAAGAACAAAAGCTAGGGTATATGACGATTATTTTATACAAGAACAAAAGCTAGGATATAAGACGATTATTGCATACAAGAGCAAAAGCTAGGGTATATGACGATTGTTTTATGCAAGAACAAAGGCTAGGGTATATGACGATTATTGTATGCAAGAACAAAAGCTAGGATAGATGACGATTATTGTATACAAGAGCAAAAGCTAGGGTATATGACGATTATTGTATATAAGAACAAAAGCTAGGATATATGACGATTATTATATACAAGAGCAAAAGCTAGGATATATGATAATTATTGTATACAAGAATAAAATCTAGGGTATATGACGATTATTGTATGCAAGAACAAAAGCTAGAGTATATGCCGATTATTGTATGCAAGAACAAAAGCTAGAGTATATGACGATTATTGTATGCAAGAACAAAAGCTAGGGTATATGACGATTATTGTATACAAGAACACAATCTAGGGTATGTAACGATTATTGTATACATGAACAAAAGCTAGGATATATGACGATTATGTTATGCAAGAACAAAAGTTAAGGTATATGACGATTATTGTATGCAAGAACAAAAGCTAGGGTATACGACGATTATTGTATACAAGAGCAAAAGCTAGGGTATATGACGATTATTGTATACAAGAACAAAAGCTAAGATATATGACGATTATTGTATATAAGAACAAAAACTAGGATATATGACGATTATTGTCTACAAGAACAAAAGCTAGGGTATATGACGATTATATTATACAAGAGCAAAAGCTAGGATATATGACGATTATTGCATACAAAAGCAAAAACTAGGGTATATGACGATTGTTTTATGCAAGAACAAAGGCTAGGGTATATGACGATTATTGTATGCAAGAACAAAAGCTAGGATAGATGACGATTATTGTATACAAGAGCAAAAGCTAGGGTATATGACGATTATTGTATATAAGAACAAAAGCTAGGATATATGACGATTATTATATACAAGAGCAAAAGCTAGGATATATGATAATTATTGTATACAAGAATAAAATCTAGGGTATATGACGATTATTGTATGCAAGAACAAAAGCTAGGGTATATGTCGATTATTGTATGCAAGAACAAAAGCTAGGGTATATGACGATTATTGTCTACAAGAACAAAAGCTAGGGTATATGACGATTATTTAATACAAGAGCAAAAGCTAGGATATATGACGATTATTGCATACAAGAGCAAAAACTAGGGTATATGACGATTACTTTATGCAAGAACAAAGGCTAGGGTATATGACGATTATTGTATGCAAGAACAAAAGCTAGGATAGATGACGATTATTGTATACAAGAGCAAAAGCTAGGGTATATGACGATTATGGTATATAAGAACAAAAGCTAGGATATATGACGATTATTATATACAAGAGCAAAAGCTAGGATATATGATAATTATTGTATACAAGAATAAAATCTAGGGTATATGACGATTATTGTATGCAAGAACAAAAGCTAAGGTATATGACGATTATTGTATACAAGAACAAAAGCGAGGGTATATGACGATTATTGTATACATGAAAAAAAGCTAGGGTATATGACGATTATTGATTGCAAGTGCAAAAGCTAGGACATATGACGATTATTGTATGCAAGAACAAAAGCTAGAGTATATGACGATTATTGTATACAAGAACAAAATCTAGGGTATGTAACGATTATTGTATGCAAGAACAAAATCTAGGGTATGTAACGATTATTGTATACATGAACAAAAGCTAGGATATATGACGATTATGTTATGCAAGAACAAAAGTTAAGGTATATGACGATTATTGTATGCAAGAACAAAAGCTAGGGTATATGACGATTATTGTATACAAGAACAAAAGCTAGGATATATGACGATTATTGTATACAAAAGCAAAAGCTAGGGTATATGACGATTATTGTCTACAAGAACAAAAGCTAGGGTATATGACGATTATTTTATACAAGAGCAAAAGCTAGGATATATGACGATTATTGCATACAAGAGCAAAAGCTAGGCTATATGAGGATTATTTTATGCAAGAACAAAGGCTAGGGTATATGACGATTATTGTATGCAAGAACAAAAGCTAGGATATATGACGATTATTGTATATAAGAACAAAAGCTAGGATATATTACGATTATTATATACAAGAGCAAAAGCTAGGATATATGATAATTATTGTATACAAGAATAAAATCTAGTGTATATGACGATTATTGTATGCAAGAACAAAAGCTAGGGTATATGGCGATTATTGTATGCAAGAACAAAAGCTAGGGTATATGACGATTATTGTATGCAAGAACAAAAGCTAGGGTATATGACGATTATTGTATACAAGAACACAATCTAGGGTATGCAACGATTATTGTATACATGAACAAAAGCTAGGATATATGACGATTATGTTATGCAAGAACAAAAGTTAAGGTATATGACGATTATTGTATGCAAGAACAAAAGCTAGGGTATATGACGATTATTGTATGCAAGAACAAAAGCTAGGATATATGACGATTATTGTATACAAGAGCAAAAGCTAGGGTATATGACGATTATTGTATACAAGAACAAAAGCTAAGATATATGACGATTATTGTATATAAGAACAAAAGCTAGGATATATGACGATTATTGTCTACAAGAACAAAAGCTAGGGTATATGACGATTATTTTATACAAGAACAAAAGCTAGGATATAAGACGATTATTGCATACAAGAGCAAAAGCTAGGGTATATGACGATTGTTTTATGCAAGAACAAAGGCTAGGGTATATGACGATTATTGTATGCAAGAACAAAAGCTAGGATAGATGACGATTATTGTATACAAGAGCAAAAGCTAGGGTATATGACGATTATTGTATATAAGAACAAAAGCTAGGATATATGACGATTATTATATACAAGAGCAAAAGCTAGGATATATGATAATTATTGTATACAAGAATAAAATCTAGGGTATATGACGATTATTGTATGCAAGAACAAAAGCTAGAGTATATGCCGATTATTGTATGCAAGAACAAAAGAAGCTAGGGTATATGACGATTATTGTATGCAAGAACAAAAGCTAGGGTATATGACGATTATTGTATACAAGAACACAATCTAGGGTATGTAACGATTATTGTATACATGAACACAAGCTAGGATATATGACGATTATGTTATGCAAGAACAAAAGTTAAGGTATATGACGATTATTGTATGCAAGAACAAAAGCTAGGGTATACGACGATTATTGTATACAAGAGCAAAAGCTAGGGTATATGACGATTATTGTATACAAGAACAAAAGCTAAGATATATGACGATTATTGTATATAAGAACAAAAACTAGGATATATGACGATTATTGTCTACAAGAACAAAAGCTAGGGTATATGACGATTATATTATACAAGAGCAAAAGCTAGGATATATGACGATTATTGCATACAAGAGCAAAAACTAGGGTATATGACGATTGTTTTATGCAAGAACAAAGGCTAGGGTATATGACGATTATTGTATGCAAGAACAAAAGCTAGGATAGATGACGATTATTGTATACAAGAGCAAAAGCTAGGGTATATGACGATTATTGTATATAAGAACAAAAGCTAGGATATATGACGATTATTATATACAAGAGCAAAAGCTAGGATATATGATAATTATTGTATACAAGAATAAAATCTAGGGTATATGACGATTATTGTATGCAAGAACAAAAGCTAAGATATATGACGATTATTGTATGCAAGAACAAATGCTAGGGTATATGACGATTATTGTATGCAAGAACAAAAGCTAGGGTATATGACGATTATTGTATAAAAAAACAAAAGCTACTTCATCATGAACTGTATCGCACATAAAAACAAAAGCCAAATTAACATGAGGGTTTACAGAACAAAGGCCAGAACAACATGAACGACTACCAAAACTAAAGTACAGGTAAGGTGTTAACATTTAACTCTTTGATAGTTGTGTACGATGAGAAATGAGGGTGACACAGGATGTCGCGCATTTCATCTTAAAATGCTATATTTCGGTTTTTATTTAGGCTTAAAAACTTGTTAAACTACATGACTCGATAACTTCACGTACAAGATAAGCCTAACTAATGTTGCAAAGAAACATTTACACTTTCTTAAATCAGCGTGCATTGCACTGGTAGAGAAACACCAGCCTCTTATTTTTTAACATTAAGCAAACTGACAACAGAAATATACAATAATGTATATTTAGGTGCTTGTTGACAAATATATAGCATAACTATGCAGTAATGTTAGCACATTGAAACCAAAATATAGCATAACTATACATTAATGCTTACATCTTGACACCAAAATATAGCATAACTATACATTAATGCTTACATCTTGACACCAAAATATAGCATAATTATACAGTAATGTATACAAGAATAAAATATATCATAACTATACCGTAATGTTCACATCCTGAAACCAAAATATAGCATAACTATGAAGTAATGTTTACATCTTGGCACCAAACTATAGCATAACTGTACAGTAATGATCACATCTTGATACCAAAATATAGCATAACTATACAGTAATCTTAACAAGTTGACAGCACCATATAGCATAGCTGTGCAGTAATGTTAACATATTATTATACAATGTATTTACATTTTGACATTAAAATGCCGCATTACTAAAAGGGCCGTCATGGTCGTGGTAGTATGTTGGTCAGTTCGATGTCTGTTCATGGTGAGGTTTCCTCGATACAACATTATGTGGTAAAGTTTGTCAGTTACATGCGACAGGTGTTTTTTTCTGGGTACTCCTTTTCTTCTTACTTTCCAAAACTGATCCTTGATTTAACTGAAATAATGTTGAAAGTGGCACAAGTCCCCGAGGATATCACCCGTCCAGCAGTCAGTGCCTCGGAACTGACGGGGTTTATTACATATTATTCATATTTGAAATTTACAGTTCTAAAATAATCTTAGACGATTTAGCTATCCTGTGTAGGCCCTTTCCAATCTTTGTATATATATATTCGACGTTTAATTACTATCGAAGGCTTTCGTTTGAGATAATGAAATTAATACTCGAGTAGAAAGATATTGCTATTAAATATGTTCACACGAAATTAATTTATAGCAATGTATCATTATTTGGATTCGCTGCATTGGTTTTCTCCCCTTAAATACAATTCGAATTTCCGGATAGTAATATCTGCCTGAAAAAAAGAAAAGAATAACAAATAAAAAATTATCATCTACCTTTGGTCAAAATTTGATTTTGTGCTCCTATATTATTTTTCTGGCTATAAAAAAGTGGAAGAAATTATGTCCAATTACTATCAAACTGTAATGAGAGGGGGGATTCTTGTGAGAAAGGGGTTGTGCAAGCTATAATGGGTTTTTTTCCAAACAATTTTTAAAATTTGTCAGTAAAAATGTTAAACCACCAACCCCTGGGCCCAATTCATGATCCGCCATTCTCATTTAGAATCAATAAACGCGTACCAAGCATCGCAATTTTCTTTTCTGTTTGGCTATCTATACTCGACTATGAAATACAATATGATAAATAACCATTTTGAATCAATTGGATGCTTCAACCATTCATGTCAAATATGAAAATGTGATTTGACTGCTCACGCATGTTAGTACCGGAAGTTGTAAATGCTTAAAAATATATTATTCATTTTTCTTTAAATTCGAAATTCTATAAAAGAGTATTTCCGTTATTTCGATAAAATCATATTAACAAGAATATGCTATTAAGAGAAATTGATTTTTATGAATTTAATTCGATGCACTAATGTTTTTTTTATTGTATATAAATAAATTTATTACTTTACTTTTTGATAAAGTTTGTCAGTGACTTGCGACAGGTCGGTGGTTTTCTCCGGATACTGTGGTTTCATCCACCAATTAATCTGACCGCCACGAAACAACTGATATATTGTTGAAAGCGTCGTTAAACACCATAACCCTAACCCCCCTAACACCTTCTTTGCTTTTAAAAGAGTCAAACCACAGTAAAATATTAACTTCAGGATCCATGGAGATCTTGTTAAAACTGTAAAGATTAGATTTGACTTTTTGTTATAAAAAAATTTCAGACTGTAAATGACATAACAAGTGATAGTGCTCTTAATTTAATGAAGAGGTGTACATGTACAATAGTGAACCCAGAAAACGATGGCTGTTAATTTTAGGCGAAGCATAAGTTTACAATCTACAATTTGAGACTTTAGTCGCGTATGTACTCACCGTCACAAAGTATTTATTTCCATGAGTCGTGTGGGAGCATGAAGAAGTTTTCTGTATCGCTAATTCGTTTTACCAAAGCATATTTCTTATCTAATGTACTGAATATTTGATAGGATTAGAGGGTTATTGTGATTAACGCCACTTTCAACGGTATTTCCGTCATATCATGGCGACCAGTTTTATTGGTGGTGGAAACCATCGACCTGTCGCAAGTCTCTGACAAACTTTATTACATAATGTTGTATCGAGTACATCTCGCCTGAGTTGGATTAGAACTCGTAACTTCAGTGGTGATAGGCACATATTGCAAAGGTAGTTGTAAATCCAATTACCATACGATCACGGCCACGACGGTCCCTGACTATTTATTTCCTGACGAGCTATGTTGGATATATGTTCATAACGTGCTGTGTCCATTCACGCCATTTGCTATGTTATCTGTTGACTTTTGATATATCAATCTGTTCGTCTGAAACCACTGGTCAGATTGGAACCACATTGAGTGGATAGAATGGTCATTTCTGACCCAATCTCCACTGAATAAACGTTAGAGAATGCAGAAGGGGCAATAAAAAATGGACAATCCAGAGAAACTGGCAACATAGACGAAGAAAAACAAAGCAAAAACAGAACACAATATGCTTTGGACACCACTAAGCGCAAAAAACACATAAGTTAGGCCCAGTGATTCTTTACATTTGTCATTTTGGAAATAGAAAGGCCGTGATCGATAATATATCTAATCATAGCAACACAAACATCAATTCTACTAATACAGAACGTGATCGACAATATAACCAATCATAGCAACACGAACATCAAACCTCCAAACACAGAACGTGATCGACAATATAACCAATCATAGCAACACGAACATCAAACCTCCTAACACCGAAATGGCAACGACATACAGATTTAAGTTTTTGTTGGGTGCGTTAATGTGGTGGCGTCAACTGGCTGATGGTATCGCACCCCTTGATATAAACAGCATGAAACCAGCAATATTCTCCTCCACTCAAAATACGGTACAGCTACACAGAAATAAGAACATACACAACGACAGTACAGTGAATGCTCGTACATAGTCGACTTTTGCTCAGACATACTATGTGTGACTAGATCATCATTCGAAGGATGTCGTTTTGTGTTCTATGTTGAAGATTTAGGTGTTTATGTAATTGATTACATGTTTTGTAAATTCATTGAAACATCAATCAATTGAAAAATGTTCATGCAAGTTTTCAAAGAGTGAGTGAGTGATTGTTGTTTAGTGCCAACTCAGCAATATTTCAGCTATATCATGGCGATAACAAGTTAAAGTTCAATGAGATGATGATGAGATCTGGTTTGTACTAAACTAACAGGCTTTGGTTTTTTTCATAGTGCTAGCTCACTGAAGCAACAGTCCGCGGATAGACAAGTCGCCCCACGCTAACAATTACACACACCACCGATGCTGTTGAGTTTTCAAAGAAGCACTAAGAGATTATGAACAATACCTGATCAATCTAAGGATTACTTGCTTCGTGTTTTTTATGCACATTTTGAATCAAGGATGATAACTATGTCATTTTCTTGCAGTACTCAATGCTCCCCAGCATCGCCCAATCAGATCAACTGATGTACTAGATACCGTTTTCTGATAGACTGCATTGTCGAGTAAGAATACAAATATCATATTAAAAAGTTTTATGCTAGAAGGCCTAGGTCATAGTCTACATAAGATTCAGTTTGTCAGTTATAGTTCATGAAACGTCTTACAAATCAAAAAACAAAACAAAACACAGAAACAGCATTTGATAACATCTTCCGAATACATTCGTGATGGCTAAGTTCAAGGTGGATATTTCTGACAATACAGACTAAGCACATATGTATCTTAAAAATGAATAGTCACTCCTATTCCATACTATCCAAATAAAACATGATCTATACAGTTTGCAAAAACAGACTCAATTAAAACTCGATCAGGTTTTACCAAGGGAATAATAACTAAAAGATGATGGATCATTGGTAAAAAGTACAGGAATTTCTCTAATAAGGTAAAGTTCATTGTGAAAAAAATTGAGGGAAGCAACATATAAGTATTGATTGATAAATGCATGATGAGAAAGCCTTGTCGGCAAAGTTTTAGTCATTGACATCACGAAGCAAAATTGTATTCCTCTTTGTGCATTACAGTGTATTATACACATTCCATTATATAAGGGTCTGAGTGGCTCAATGAGTTAGGTAGTTGGATTACCTAACAACTCATATAAGTCTATCACCAATACGGCGTGGGTTCGCGCCCAGCTTTGAAAATTACAAAAAGGTGTACTCGACTCGCAGTCGCATGTGATACAGTTTACCAGTTGCTTGCCCATAGTCGGTGGTTCTCTCCTGGTATTTCGGCTTCTTCCACCACTAAAACTGGTTGCCATGATATAACTGAAATATTGCTGAAAGTGGCGTTAAGCACCAAAAATCAAATAAAATCAAATCACATTCCATTTAAAAAAAGTTTAAATAGCAAGGAGCAACAGTTCCCCCACGATATACAATGTAGCTAAACAACTGCTAAAGTTGGTATTGAATACAAATTTATCAACCAATCAATTAATCAAATATTTCACCAATATCAAATACAAACGAACAATTATCCCTCAGTTATATGTGAGGATTGGTATTTTACTCAATCAATCAATCAATCAATTAATCAATCAATCAATCAATGCATACCCGTATCACTTCGAGGGGAAGGTTTGGGCCCATAAAACTTGCTTATACCCCGCCACTTTGAAGTACCTGTGTGAAGCCAGGAAAGTGAACAGTCAGGTAAATGTGTACTATGGGTATCGATTTTGCCCCTTTCTTCTATTATCCGATTAAAATTTGTAACTATTCTGACGATTTTGTATTTTTTTTTAACAAAAAGACAAGGATATTCTGATGGAAATCCATGTTCTGACTTTATTCTTTCCAATGCTTAACACAAACACTTTGTGGTGTGTCAAAGCTTAAATATATCCCTTTAAGTTTGAAATAAATGATACCACAGATACAGCTAGATCTGTTTCATACATTGACTTACACATGTGAACTTTCTATTTATATGTAGCAACATTCAAGGAGCCACTACACATGGAGTATATCTCTCTCAATTGATCTGATATTCCAGAGCTTGTATTTCCTATCATGATTTTCTTGACATAGGCTTGTGGCTAACAAGGGAGATACTTAGCGAAGGGTTCCTGGTTGTTAGTTGAAGTCATCACTTCGAAAGTTTTACGGTTGCCACCATGACTTGGTTAACCGTAGCGAAATATCTGTGTCACAAATGATCACGGATATGTCCTGTGTGTTCTAATCATAATCCGATCCTTTCCTTTTCCCCAGAATTAGTGGGGTTCGTGTTGCTTGATCTTTAGTTATCTGTGTAGTGTTTTGTGGATCGTTGTTTGTCCTTGTCCTTTTTCATTTGGCCATTGTTCTGTCTGTCCTTCTTCGATTTACTCATTTGGTATCTTCAAACTCTCCTTATGACTTCTCATCGGGTTTGTAACAAAGAGTAACACGAAGGGTGCCACATGTGGAACAGGAACTGCTGACCTTTCCGGTGCACCAGAGTTCATCCCCCGTTTTTAGTGGGGTTCGTGTTACTCGATCTTTAGTTTTCTGTGTAATGGTTTGTAGACAATTGTGTGTCCTTTTGTCCTTTTTCTTTTGGCCATTGCATTGTATGTCCGTCTTCGATTTACACTTCTGATCTTCAAGCTTTTCATACAATTTGTATCCCCTGCCTTAATTATTTCGTTCTGATATTTATGACGTCCCTCTTTTTTACCTCTTATTCATATCGTTGTATTGTTTCTTACAAAAATGAAATAAAAATAAAACAATAACACATTTGTGAAACAAAGCTTGAATGAATTATTACAAGTTAGTCATTCGTATTGTAAGTTGGCGATGACATCAAGCTTGTATTTCATAGTTATGAAAATTAACAATTATAAATATGCGATAATAACACCCAACATTTCCATAAATAAGCCTTCTATATTCATAATATTCTCTTTAGTAGATATCTTAGAGAATTCAGACTTATCAATACGTCGAATTATGGTTCAAAATATGGACCCAAATTACCCCAATAATCGTCCAAATGTTTTGACCTATGTACAATACAATTATTATACAGAATAATAAGGGACACATTGAGTCGATTTATGGCTGGGTATGGATTTCTTATAGTCAAAGAAATTAGTAATTTATCAACTTAAGAATTCATCTCGCATGCTGTATATTCATAGCTCAATATATGATATCAAACATTATTAACGCGAGCCCATTTCCACAACCAAGGCAATAATATGTGATTGGGAATATTAATGTGACGATGATGATACATTCCTTAATAATAATAATAATAATAATATCCTTTATTTAAACAGGATGACATATTTAGTTACAAACTACTTCACAATATGGTCCTGCATTATATACATAAATTACAGCATAAATTATAAAAGTGACATATAAGAAAATAAATAATATTAATTAAACTACAAGTTGAAATATAAAGATAATAAAAAATATCAATATCATTCTAGGGGGGGCCCCCATTCTAGGTAACTATGGAATACAGAACTAACCATAGTACTGTTGCTAATATAATTCTTTGAAGGATTCTATGGTCGTACATTCCTTTAAATTTTCACTCAATTCATTCCACAAGTAACTTCTAGATATAATAAAAGAACACTTATAATACTCTGTTTTAGATTTTGATATATAAAGTAGATTTTGACTACTCTGTCTAGTGGATCTAGTGCTAACCTGATGAACATATTTAAAAATATTCAGATATTCTGGAACCAATTGATTCAGTGATTTAAAAACTAAAATTGCTTTCCTATATACAAAATAATCTGGCATAGGCATCCATTTCAGTTTATAAAAGAGTACAATAGATGGTGTCATAACGTTTTGTTCATTCAAAATAATACGTGCTGCCCTTTTTTGAAGTTTAGAAATATAGAATGTAGAATTATATTAAAATGATCATACCCCAATTTGAATTTCATAAGTTTATTAGTGTAAATTTATGCTGGTACGTGATTATACGGGTCATTATAACATTATATTTTATTTTCCCGAACACCGTGAGAATATATTTTATTTTCTTTTGTAAACTTGGGGACTATCATTTGGTGTAATTTTTCATTAAAGAATTTATTTATAAGATTTGTAGTATAGAATGTATTTAATGTGTGGTCTTGATATTATAATCTGTTTAATATATATACAACGACTATATAGCTTCTCACTGATCTGTAACGTGTAAAGATAATTCCTTGTATCTTTTCTCCTTTACGTAGAACTAAAGTTGTGAGTTCGAACCCCGTTCATGGCGAGGTGTACTCGATACAACATTATGTGATAAAGTTTGTCAGTGACTTGCGACAGGTCGGTGGTTTTCTCCGGTTATTCCGGTTTCATCCACCGATAAAACTGACCGCCACGATATAACTGAACTATTGTTGAAAGTGGCATTAAACACTATATTAATATTAAACCTAAGCCTATCCTTTACGTAGACTTTGTCTATTCTCTATCCATGACAAGACTTTTACCTGACTTGACTGAAGGATACAGGAACAACTGATTACCCTTCGGAAACACCTGGATTCACCCCTCGGTTTTGATGTGGTCCGTGTTGCTCATCCTTCTAGTTTTCAATGGGATGTCGATTTTGTTTGTCTTATTTCTGTGTCTTGTGTCCAACGTTGTTTGTGTCTCTGAATTGTCCATTTTTTGTATTGCCTCTTCGATTGTCTCTAATGTTTATTGTACCTTATCGCGTTGTACGAAGTGACCAGCTTCTGCTTTGGATCTTCACATGAAGCAATGCCGTTTTAATATGAAACAAAAGCATGGCATGTTTTCTCTTCAGACAATTCAAACGAACCAGTGACTGATATTCCATGAAAGTAAGGAAATGGTACGAATACGAAAATCCAAATGGTACGAGCACATACATCACCAGACTGAGTTATTAATTGGTCGGAACACCCGCGAGGAGCGGGGAGCTTTGCATTCAGCCAGACCAAAGATAATGTCAAAATACTTATTGCAGGATACAGTACAAAAAAGAATAGAGGGCCCGGGTGGCTCAATGAGTTAGGTAGTTGGATTACATAACAACTCATGCAAACCTATCACCAATACGGCGTGGGTTCGCGCCCGGCTTTGTAGATTACAAAAAGGGTGCACTCGACTCGCAGCCGCAAGTGATAAAGCTTATCACTTGTTTTCCCATGGTCGGTGGCTCTCTCCGGGTAGTCCGCCTTCTTCCACCACTAAAACTGATCGCCATGATATAGCTGATTTATTACTGAAAGTGGCGTTAAACACAATAAATCAAATCAAAAAGTATATTCTGGATATACAAAACATCACCAGTGGGTCAAAGTTCGGAAAAGATAATTTAACGGGAGTAAGGCTCGTGCATTTCTAAAGACTTCTCATATCCTGTTCTATTCATTGTACCCGTCACGCATGTATTAGGACGACACAAAATAATATAACTGTTATGTTGCAATCGTTGTGGACATCACAATACTTAAGTTATCATTTGTAGCATAATAAAACCTTATCTAATGTAGCTTCTGGAATAGCATTCATCAGGCACTTACTCCTGGGCAGTTGATACCCTCAGACTTATAGACGATGCATCGACCCAAAGGGTTCGGGAAACATCCACTTCAATGGGACAGGGATACTTCGTGCAAAATCAATTAGAAAATAGGTTTAATATATCACTGTTGCTAAACATACATTTCTAAAAGACAGAAACTGAAACACTATCAGATTCGAAGATTGCAGTCATCTATCGGTCTACAACACCCTTTTCATTCGTCTTCTCGGTATTTACACAAAGAGCGGGGTACATAGGGAAAATGGCGAGCGGCTTACGTTGTAGGTCGGAACACGTTACTTTCTAGAACATACTACTTGCACTTGTAGCTGTACATCATATTTGAGAAAATATGATACAAGCTATACATCAACATAGAACATTATGTAAAATTTTGAATTCTTGAAAATTATATATAAATACATTGAAATAATGTTTTTGTTAGACCTATGATTTAGTTCGAAATACGGGCCATCATGGTCGTTATCGTATGGTAGTTGGATTTACAACTACCTATGCAATCAGTGCCTATCACCACGAAAGTTGTGTGTTCGAGCCCCGCTCATGCGAGGTGTAACCCGATACAACACTATATGCTAAAGTTTGTCAGTGACTTGTGGCAGATCGGTTGTTTAATTCTCCGGATACTCCGGTTTCCTCTGGCGTCCTTTTATTGTGCCAAAATGTTGTAAAACAGTGACTTGTGGCAGGTCGGTTGTTTAATTCTCCGGATACTCCGGTTTCCTCTGGTGCTCTTTTATAGTGCCAAAATGTTGTAAAACAGCGACTTGTGGCAGGTCGGTTGTTTAATTCTCCGGATACTCGGGTTTCCTCTGGCGCTCTTTTATAGTGCCAAAATGTTGTAAAACAGTGACTTGTGGCAGGTCGGTTGTTCAATTCTCCGGATACTCCGGTTTCCTCTGGCGTCCTTTTATTGTGCCAAAATGTTGTAAAACAGTGACTTGTGGCAGGTCGGTTGTTTAATTCTCCGGATACTCCGGTTTCCTCTGGTGCTCTTTTATAGTGCCAAAATGTTGTAAAACAGCGACTTGTGGCAGGTCGGTTGTTTAATTCTCCGGATACTCGGGTTTCCTCTGGCGCTCTTTTATAGTGCCAAAATGTTGTAAAACAGTGACTTGTGGCAGGTCGGTTGTTCAATTCTCCGGATACTCCGGTTTCCTCTGGCGTCCTTTTATAGTGCCAAAATGTTGTAAAACAGTGACTTGTGGCAGGTCGGTTGTTTAATTCTCCGGATACTCGGATTTCCTCTGGCGCTCTTTTATAGTGCCAAAATGTTGTAAAACAGTGACTTGTGGCAGGTTGGTTGTTTAATTCTCCGGATACTCCGGTTTCCTCTGGCGCTCTTTTATAGTGCCAAAATGTTGTAAAACAGTGACTTGTGGCAGGTCGGTTGTTTAATTCTCTGGATACTCGGGTTTCCTCTGCCGCTCTTTTATAGTGCCAAAATGTTGTAAAACAGTGACTTGTGGCAGGTCGGTTGTTTAATTCTCCGGATACTCCGGTTTCCTCTGGCGTTCTTTTATAGTGCCAAAATGTTGTAAAACAGTGACTTGTGGCAGGTCGGTTGTTTAATTCTCCGAATACTCCGGTTTCCTCTGGCGCTCTTTTATAGGGCCAAAATGTTGTAAAACAGTGACTTGTGGCAGGTCGGTTGTTTAATTCTCCGGATACTCCGGTTTCCTCTGGCGCTCTTTTATAGTGCCAAAATGTTGTAAAACAGTGACTTGTGGCAGGTCGGTTGTTTAATTCTCCGGATACTCGGGTTTCCTCTGGCGCTCTTTCATAGTGCCAAAATGTTGTAAAACAGTGACTTGTGGCAGGTCGGTTGTTCAATTCTTCGGATACTCCGGTTTCCTCTGGCGCTCTTTTATAGTGCCAAAATGTTGTAAAACAGTGACTTGTGGCAGGTCGGTTGTTTAATTCTCCGGATACTCGGATTTCCTCTGGCGCTCTATTATAGTGCCAAAATGTTGTAAAACAGTGACTTGTGGCAGGTCGGTTGTTTAATGTTCCGGATACTCCGGTTTCCACTGGCGCCCTTTTATAGTGCCAAAATGTTGTAAAACAGTGACTTGTGGCAGGTCGGTTGTTTAATTCTCCGGATACTCCGGTTTCCTCTGGCGCTCTTTTATAGTGCCAAAATGTTGTAAAACAGTGACTTGTGGCAGGTCGGTTATTTAATTCTCCGGATACTCGGGTTTCCTCTGGCGCTCTTTTATAGTGCCAAAATGTTGTAAAACAGTGACTTGTGGCAGGTCGGTTATTTAATTCTCCGGATACTCGGGTTTCCTCTGGTGCTCTTTTATAGTGCCAAAATGTTGTAAAATAGCGACTTGTGGCAGGTCGGTTATTTAATTCTCCGGATACTCGGGTTTCCTCTGGTGCTCTTTTATAGTGCCAAAATGTTGTAAAACAGTGACTTGTGGCAGGTCGGTTATTTAATTCTCCGGATACTCGGGTTTCCTCTGGCGCTCTTTTATAGTGCCAAAATGTTGTAAAACAGTGACTTGTGGCAGGTCGGTTGTTTAATTCTCCGGATACTCGGGTTTCCTCTGGTGCTCTTTTATAGTGCCAAAATGTTGTAAAACAGTGACTTGTGGCAGGTCGGTTGTTTAATTCTCCGGATACTCCGGTTTCCTCTGGCGCTCTTTTATAGTGCCAAAATATTGTAAAACAGTGACTTGTGGCAGGTCGGTTGTTCAATTCTCTGGATACTCCGGTTTCCTCTGGCGCTCTTTTATAGTGCCAAAATGTTGTAAAACAGTGACTTGTGGCAGGTCGGTTGTTCAATTCTCCGGATACTCCGGTTTCCTCTGGCGCTCTTTTATAGTGCCAAAATGTTGTATAACAGTGACTTGTGGCAGGTCGGTTGTTTAATTCTCCGGATACTCGGGTTTCCTCTGCCGCTCTTTTATAGTGCCAAAATGTTGTAAAACAGTGACTTGTGGCAGGTCGGTTGTTTAATTCTCCGGATACTCCGGTTTCCTCTGGCGCTCTTTTATAGTGCCAAAATGTTGTAAAACAGTGACTTGTGGCAGGTCGGTTATTTAATTCTCCGGATACTCGGGTTTCCTCTGGCGCTCTTTTATAGTGCCAAAATGTTGTAAAAGCTCATGCAAGTACAATCAATCAATAACATTGAACAAGTTACAATTTGTACTTCTTTAATGCTTCATTCTTTCAGGATTTGATTTAATTATTAATTGTATTCATTACAATTGCATGCATTTTCCTTAAGTTAACGGCATGTCCACATTTCCCAAACACTTTTAGAATACATGTATCTTTTAACATTTCAGTTGCAGACACAAGATATGCACAAACATACCTTCCAGCACAATTAAAAAAGCAACCTTCTTTATACCAAAGACGCGAAAACACTAGTGGATGGAGTGAGTTCACCCCGGTGTCTTTAGTGGCGTTCGTGTTACTCGATCTTTAGTTTTATGTGCATGTTTTGTAGATCGTTGTTTGTTTGTCCTTTTCTTTTGGCCATGGCCATTGTGTTGTCTGTTCTTCTTGGCCATTGTGTTGTCTGTTCTTCTTCGATTTACGGATCTTGATTACCCCTTTGGTATCTTCAAACTCTCCTTAACACCATGTGAGCAATTTGCATGCTACATGTATATTATGGCGAGAACAAGTTACATTGAGATGATGCTGGTGATTGTGTCTGCTGTTTACTATGTAACGGGAAGGCTCCTCTACCTAAGATTATAGGAACCGTAGTAGGATCATAGCCACCTCAGTTAATTTCGTTAGTGAAGATCTCCTTTAGCTCAATTGGTAGGGATGTGGCTTACAATGCGAGAGGTCTAGGGATCAAATCATTCGAACCACACTGTTGGTACACTGCAGCACAAATTCGCTTAAGCATAATGATGAACCATTTATCCCATTAACCGACTTGATACCACGTTATGTAAAATCATAGTGAAGACCATCATTTTACTCGTTTTTTTAAGCGTGTGACGACGGTATATAACGAATGTATTTTTCTTTTATCAATTTGACAACAATCTATATAACGTAGCATTTCAGATCATACATTGTTTACATAGATATATATAGATGCACCACCTGTGAAAAACTAAACCTATGATAAAAAAAAAATGGAGAAGTATTATATTTTGCTTGATTAATTAATGTCAAAATATCGTTCAGCCAAAATTTCCAACCTACCAATTTCCGGGTTGATATATTTTTGAATACTTTTTAATATCATTTTGTTATTGTCTTCGAGAAAATTTTCAACATTCTTCTCCTATAACTATGAAATTTATTAAAATGGGATATAATGAAATATGAATCATATTACCAGTGTTTCTAAGGATCAACGTTACTATTTAGACAAGATTGGATGTTTTTGATTGTCACTAACGGGCTTTTTATTTACATGTTTATGATACAAAATTATTACTGTAAATTTATTACAGGTCGTAAAAACGATATTTAATATCCTTTATCCAAACATCAAAAATTCATTCTTTTCAAACCAAAATAGGTGATATAATTACCTTTAATTCTAAGCTGATATTTTATACAAACTGCACGTAAACAGAGATTAGAGGGTGACTATTTTAAAATTTTTATATTATCATACCATAAACGTCAAAAACCGTCACAAATTGTAAATACGTAAACATCTGACGGAAGCAGACGACAAACAAACAATTGTTGCTGAATAAAACGAGCGTATTTTTTCCTGTTTAAAGGTAAAAAACAAATCCTAAAGGTGCAGAGTTCGTCAACAAATATATTTATTAATTATGACTTGTGGTAATTAAAAGAAAGCACGATATTAAAACAGAATACGGCTATGACCATTGGTGCATCGAATGAGGTATGTCTTGGTAGGGTTGTTCCAATACCCTGTATCTATTTTTAAGCCATAAACATGAAAGAGGAGAATTCGTTTCCTTGGACAACTCAGCGTGAACAATTTTTCTTTTCGTAGTAGATTTTATCATAATATATCAGTTATTTTGAAGTAAAGGGTTAGGGTTGTGGTGTTTAACGCCACTTTTAACAATAGTTTAGTTATTTCGTGGTGGTCAGTTTTATTGGTGGAGGAAGTCTCTGACAAACTTTATCACATAATGTTGTATCGAGTACACCTCGCCATGAACGCGGTAGCAGCGATGGTCAGCAATTCCAACAATATCAAAGAAAAGAACAACTACCTCTCATCTCAAATCATAGAGCACACACAAAAGGGCCACGACATATTGCGTTAGAAATCCAGGTCCTGGCTTGGAACAGGGACGAACATGTAACGGCTTAACATGTTAATACGTATGTTTACAATTAAAACTGACTGACTACCACAGGCACTTGTTTCATTCAAAAAATGTATGCCCCCTCCTCTTCCTTACTTCAAGGTAAACATCTACCCTTTTCCCCTTCCCCACTTCGCCTCAATATTTTTCGCTTATTTGTGATCCTTTCGCTGACCCAATTATATCGTTACATTCCCGAGATATTTCTCTTTTCGACCTCCACATTTAAATATAACTACCCCCCTCAGACGAATTGAACAAGAATAGTCAGTGAACGTGGCTTAGTGAACATTTAAGACATATGTGTACTCATTTGACCTCTGTTTCTACGATTTGTCTATTGACTTTTGGAACTGTTCATCACCATATTAATATTAGGAAAACAAAAACACAAAAAAGTCTTTATTTCCTCAACTATAATTTCAACGCGTCTTACTTAAACGACTGACGTAACACAGTGGTAAAGTCAGTGACTTGTGGCAGGTCGGTGGTTTTTCCCGGGTACTCCGGTTTCCTCCACCAAAAATTCTGACTGCCACGATACAACTTAAATATTGTTGAAAGTGGCGTTAAGCACCATAACCCAACCCCAATCCTGTGATATTACATTCATTTCCATTTTATTGTCAATTTAAAATTCGTCGTAAGTCATACCTTTTATAAAGGGGGGGTTCTTCTACTATTAATTTAATTCTAATATCATGTATGATTATTATAGCGAAAAAAATGTATATTTCAAAAACTCGTCCCCAGGAAAACACAGATCGCGAAAAAGGGGGAAAATATAAAATTAAAAAAAAAGAAAATAAAAAAAACCAAAACAAACACATAAAAAACCCAACAATTTCAACGTGACATCTGTATGATTGTTTTTATTATTTTTCCTTATTCCCTATTGTCTCACAACAACTGTGTTAAACAACTACAATTTTTCTGTACAAACATATTCCAGACATACAGAGCATGCCTATAGTAAATTACACGCCACAATAAAACACTAATTGGCTTTAAGGTGATGCTTACCAAATTGACAATAATACCCAACATACCTGCAAGAAACGTAACCGCGGGTTATAATTCTACGTCAATCTGACATGAAATGACATAACTCACTTACGTCTAATGACATTTCTCCATTTTTTTACCCTATTTTTTAGTATATTGTGCATATTCATGTCATAAGGGAATATAATGATAGAAGCAGATAAAAACAAATATAATATTTTTGTTGCTTTATCGTACTTTGTTATCTCTCAATGTCGGGAATTATAATCCAAGTTATTGTAAAACCTTTCTAAACCGGACGTTTATTATATATATAATAACTATAATCTAACAGCGATCAAGAGGGAAGTTGATATTAAAATGAAATATTGCGTGTGGAATTCCTTTAAACTAAATTCTTTCGGGGATTCCCTACTTTCACTTTAGACGAACTGTCATGTACGCTTTTAATTTTTAATCCATACAAAACATAAATGTGTCAAACTTTCACTTTTCATAAGTTATATATCACATTTGTTTCGATGGGATTGCTAGAATATACATGTAGCACAGACAATATAATGTCTAGAAAGACGGAAGACGACAATGTAACAAGCAAGGGGACACTATATTAGTTTTTATAAAATCATAGTTTATCTGGCCATCGCATGCTTTCGAAATAATGATGACAGCCTGGTTATGCTATTGAATAGAGGTCTTGTGTGGTATTTAGATGAAACTTGTGATTCTAATGCAGTTTTTTATGTAACAACTTCTTTGATTGGATGGTGTCAAATATTTGCCGGAATCAATTACGCTATTGATACTATCAAACAGTCTAAGGCGCTCTTCACTCGGGCATAGGTAATCATAGCCGATTTTGGCTATCCAATTTAGACCCTTTAGTTTACTTGTCCCCAAAGACTTTTGAATGCTTTGGTTTTCTATTCATTTGACTATGCGGGTACCAGCTGTAAGTATTCCAGAAAGGCGTCGTAATCACTACATTATATATCTACGTCTTCATTACTAGCACTGGGTCGGTCGATACCTCTGCTGATGGACTATTAGTCTCCGAGGGTCTCATGCATCCAGTGGACAGTGCTTCGACACTGACATGGCTTATTGGATATGTAACCTTAGCCGATTTTGGGATATCCTGTTAAAGCCCTTTCGGTTACTTGCCCCCAAAGATTATAAGAATTTCTAACCTTTTGACTATGAGCGTCACCTGATGAACGTTATTCCAGAAATGCTAAATGTGTGTACACTAAATTAGATATCTACGTTTTTATTACTATATTTTGTGTCTGACAAGTGTGTTCCTTAGGACTTGTCGCAAATCGTCTTTTACGTGCAAGGAGCATGATATTCTCCAAACATTTGACTCTCATTACCGTCCCGTCTTAATGATGTTTACCTTACACAACCAGCACAGAACCTCTTCTGAGTGCATAAAACGTCCTGAGCTAAGATCGAACTAAAGTTAAAATCCACCTGTGATGTAAATCTATTGTCAAAACTCTGCATCATTTTTAAGGAATGGAGAATTATTGTTCTCTTTGTACTTTTAAGGTCCCACAAGGGGCAAACAATTTAATACTTTGTACTTTAGATACTATACACAGACTTTTTTGGTTTCAAATTTAATAATCAATCAAATTAATAAAGTACAATGGGTGGATTTTAAGTTGGAGAATGTCCTCGTATCTCTCCATTCCTTAAAAACAATGGGCCTTGGCCCCTTCGGGGCCTCGGCTCCATTATTTTTAAGGAATGGAGAGTTACTCGGACATTCTCCTATACGTAATGACTCTCCCAACTGAGTTAAAGGAGATCTCCAATTGATAAACTACCAGAGGGTATTTAAATTATTATGATACATTTAAGGCCAAGCTATTAGTTGCATAACCTCCCTTATATTTCAAGCCTGTCCCGAGGTTAACCATTCTTAAATATGGGTTCCTGGCTTGATGAAGTATGCAACATCTTGCAGATCTGAAAAGCACTTCAGATTCAAATAACCACAGCCGTCATCATTGCAACGTCCCGAATTAGGATAGAACCCCGTACCTTCTAAACCGAAGGGAACGCATTACACACAGAGCTAATGGAGATTTCAACTAATTGTACAAACAGAGGGTATTTGAATTATTATGAGATCGGAATGGCCAAACTAGTACCTAACTTCATTAAGTAGGTATAATATCCGCTGTCAAGAAGCAATGCACAACTTATGTACCCGGTGATTCCATCCAGGCTGTCAAGCTGTCAGTTTGTATTTATTCAGAATATTCATTTAATTTTAACAAACCCCTAAGATTAAAGCAACAATTTATGTATGTATTTTATGCTGTGGACAATTTAATAAAGTAACAGTTATAGAAATTGACTTGTTCACACTGAATTGAATTTACACAAATTATGCATGAAAGAATTTTTTATATATAACCATATTTTATTTATTCACAACAGCACAGAAAATGAGAATATTAAAGCATTAATAACCATGTTTTAATGTTAAGTTTATTATTCGATACTCTAACAATATTTTCTTTGATCCCATATTTCGCCATATCAAATATACTTGTCATAAAATTTCGAGCGCTTTTGATAATTACGTATTAACGTAAAATAATCGCATCAAACTTGTTAAACCACAAATATTTTTTTGTTATGCAAATTTTTCTACGAGGTACTTAATACACCTCCAAAGAATAGCTTTTTAGTTACCAGTGGTATTAGGTACGAGTCCGGTATCACCTTTGGGAATTTATGGAAAAGAGCAAATCTTTACTAATATTAAAATATTAGCATTTTCACAATTTACTAAAAGCATCCAATAGAGTTTTTGATGTGATTGAGACTAATGGATATATTTCTGCATATTTAGTAACATACCTAATTGATCATAAAAAACATCTCGTATATACTTAATTCATATGTTTGTTGTTGCATTAGACATTCAACAATTAAAAAAATATGTATAATCCTATTAAAAAGCTAATATATTGAATTATTTGATAAAACGTGATGCAAATCTAAAGAAGACACCACTAACGTTGTGAGTTCGAATCCAGCTCAGGCGAGGTGTACTCAATACAACAGCATGTGATCAAGTTTGTCAGTGACCTCCGACAGGTCGGTGGTTTTTCTCCGGGAACTCCAGTTTCCTCCACCAATAAAACTGACTGCCACGATATAACTGAAATATTGTTGAAAGTGGCGTTAAACACTAACCCTAATGAAGACACTTTTGGTTTTTAAATTAATTATTATTCAAAATGAAATCACACTCAATTTTTGACGGGCTGATTACATGATACACACAAGTTATGAATGTGGATTTAAATACCGATAATTATCATAATTAATCCTCTTAAACCTTTCTTGAGCATATGGAGTCTTTTAGGGTGCAGTTTAATGTCAAGTAAATGAGCGAGTGGTAGGGGTTTTTCTTAGCCGTTCTTTTCCCTTAACAGTGAACGTTTAGGGAGGAAATTTTGTCCATCTTAACTTTATTTTATTTCTAGGTCTATATATTTATTGCTTTGATATTTTTACCCTGTAACCGACGCTTAACATTTGACGTACACTGCGTTTTTATATTACGTATTTTCAGCCATTTCTCAACATAGTTTTTGTTTATCATACGAAAAATTTACACTTGTGGAACGATTCCAACTCACCGTACAATGTTTTGATAACAGATGAAAGTGTTTTAAAGTGTCTTTACTTGCTATGCTGGTCTTTAAGCTCTGAAAATTGGATTTATTTCCCTTGATATCTACGTCGAAATCATAGTGTTGCTATGACAAATTAATTTCTGTCCACATGTCCCGTATGTAGACATTATGTATCAAAGATAGTCTGAGAAATTAAATTCGGAAGTTAAGAGACTTTTCCCCTTTAATGTTGTAATTTTTCTTTACTTGTATGCTCTTCGATTGTAAGAAGAGTTTGAAGATACCAAAAGGGTAATCAGAATCCGAAACAAAAGAAGGAGAGACAACACAATGGCCAAAAGAAAAAGGACAAAAGGAAAATCTACAAACAATACACAGAAAACTAAAGATCAAGCGACACGATCCCCACTAAAACCAGGAGTGTAAGCAGGTTCTGCCACACTAGCGATTTAAATAGAGATTTTCCATTGTTGTTCTACTCTTTTACTTCAACACTCTTCTCAAAGAAAGCGAAATTCAAACTTTTGCTGCAATTGTACACATGACAATATGGGGAAAAAACGTGTACAACATTTAAAAAAAGTCCATAAATATTTATTTAATAAAATATTCGAGATAAATATTAAAATAATAATGATTCTTCTGGTTTTTTTCATACACACATACAGTTACACAATGTCTGAACTGTTTTGGTTCAAATTATGAATGATTTGTTTTTAAAGAAAAAAAATAACAGAAAGGGTGGGGCACCTATTTTCATTTCAGTGCACTCTACAATCACGCGTTATGAACATTAAACATAGTTGATATATTATATATACATTTTACTTACTAGACACTTTCCAGATATAATTGTTTGAAAGGTTCAATGTAAGTTCACATGATATATCAGCGTTATTAACTGTAAGTAATAATTTCTTATCAAATTATAAAAGAATAATGAATGGACACTTGAAATTCAAGAGACGTTTTGATGACTAGATATATTTTTGCAGAAACGATATCTTGCATTTTTGATATGAAATTACTATGGGAAAATAACACATGTCAGAGAAACAATGTAACTATACCAATCATTTTCCATTTTCAACAAGTACTGAATTCTTGATATGATAAGAAGATAACATAAAAACTAAATTATAACATTATCGGACTAGCCGTTGCAAAACAGTATTATCGGACTAGATATTACAGTATTATCAGACCGAACCGCTACAGTAATATCGGGCTAGATGTTACAGTATTATCGGACTGACCCATTACAATCTTGTCAAACTGAACCGTTACAACATTATCAGACCAGTCGTTACAGTATTATCGGACTGAACGGCTACAGCATGATCGAACTAGACATTGCATTATTACCGTACTACCCATTACAGCATTACCGAACTAGCCATTACAGCATTATCGGACTAGATGTTACAGTATTATCGGACTGAACGGCTACAGCATTATCAGACTAGATGCTACAATATTATCGGACTGAACCGTTACAGCATTATCGAACTAAAAGTTACAGCATTAGTGGTGTTCGTGTTACTCGATTTTTAGTTTTATAGGTATGTTTTGTAGATCCTTGTTTTTCCTTTTGTACTTTTTCTTTTGGCCATTGTGTTGTCTGCTCTTCGTCGATATACGGATTCTGATTAATCCTTTGGTGTCTTCAAACTCTTCTTTCTACAGTACAGGTAACGCTATTATTGGACTGGTCATTACAGCATTATCGAACTAGTCTTCACATAATAATCGGATTAGCCATCCGTTATAGTATTATCGAAATCATCCCTCATGCATACGAAACCTTATCCAATTTGGCTATCATTGTTTAAGCCTTTTGATTCTTTTGCTCCTAAGACTTTATATGATTTGCCTTTTGACTTTTTGAGCATATTATATGAATGTTATACATAAACGAGGCTTGTGCACTAGATTAGATATCTACGTTTTTCGTATGCAATCCCATGATAGATTTTTTCCAGAATCACTTGTGTATATTGGTAACATTTTTAGCCCAATTAAATTTTACATTTTGTCTTAGGCTGTCATATAGCATAGACCGGACCATAGATAGAAGCATAGAATGTAGGTAGGCAGCATTGTTTTAGGAGTAATCCTTACGTGACTGGTTGAACTGTCTCCAATCACGTTTGTTTCCAAATAAAGGTGCTCATTGATACTTACAGATTGTTTGGCTGCTACACAACAAGTTGAGTGACTAAGTTACTAACATATATTTCATTCTTACGTTGACAGATCGACTCAAAACAGGATCTGCTGTGTCCTCCAAACATCAAAGAAAGCACCATATATACATGTACTTAAGCATCTCACGACTCGACATACTATTCTTTGTAAGCAAAACAGCTACCAATATATGTAGTCATGATGATATTTTGAACAGTTCCAGTATTATCCAAAAAGATGAAAGCAAAAACAAAAAAAGGGCACTGATCAGTTACTTTAATTTGTCTAAGTGAGAAAGTGAGTGATTATTGTTTAACGCCAACTCAGCAATTTTTCAGCTATATCATGGCGAGAACAAGTTAATGTTTAATGATTAGATGACTAGACCAACACACTTAATTTGATTTTTATAGTGCTAGATCACTGAACCAACAGTCCGCGGATAGACATGTCGCCCCAATCGGACACATTATCCTGATTCAGATTCAGAACCAACCAGTCTTTGCTCGTTTTGCTTTATATGCTGCGTGCTTAGCGGAAAAGCAACACATACCAATTTTAAAGTCTTTGGTTTGACCCGATCGGGGCTCGAACCCACGAGCTTCCGCACTCGAGGCGAGCACGCTAACCATTACACTACTGATCCGGTACAAAAACTATAAGAAAAGTTTTAAAATACTAACCAAATAGGTAATCGGAAGCCGTAAATGAAGGATGAACTATGCAAAGGCTAAAGGAAAAAGGACAAAGATTGAACAAAATGAGCCTCACAAAAACCAGTGTGAACTCTAGTGCTCCTGAAGGGTAATGCATCCTTTTGACTAGGTATGTAGTGGCTAACATTCTCATCTGCAATGTGCAAGATTGCGCGTTCGATCCACAGACTGATCAAACTAAAGACGATACAATATGCATACGTTGCTTCTTCGTTAAGCATGCATCATTCATTAATGGATAACAACAAAGATTTATTTTTTCAGGATAATGTGTCCGAGTGCAAGGACATATCTACTTGCAGATTGTATATCAAAATCATGTGTTTATCTTGTGCTTCTGTAGAGGTCGGTATAAATTAAAGACTACGAAATGTGTATGTGTTGCTTCTCCACTGTGGACTGTTGTTTTATTGAGCTAGCAATATGCAACTCCGACTCAGCGTGTTGGTCTAGTATAAAACAGACACCGCAATCACGCTAGAATAGAATATACCTTGTTCACATCAGTATATGGCTGGAAATTGCTCAATAGTCGTTTTACGACAATTGCTCACTCTTCCACTATTTTTTTAGTAGCGATCATATGTAGGAGGTTCTGTAATATTGCTGCTCATGAATGGAAAATTTACCGTGGGAAAATGATTCAAACCAGTGCATATTTTGTTCTTTGAATGACCCGCGTTTCATACAAACACAAGAACAAGTCGGTCAGTATGGGTTTGACCACTAGTATGACAAAAGTTTGCTAAAACCACATCCACCAAAAACACCACATATGTTGTCGATAAACGTTTACAATGAGTGAGTCATGTGAATGTTGCATAACACAAGTGAGCAATTTTCCCTCTATATCTAGCGAGAACAATTGACTTTTTGATGACATTATGATGATGTTCGTGTTGTACTGGACCAACACGCTGAGTTTTTTTTACTGTCATATCACGGACACAACAGTCCACAGGCAGACATTGGGCGCCACTTCGAGCCAACAACCAGTCTTTGCTCTCACTCATTTATGCTTCATGCTAATCAGATGAGCAACAGATACCAATTTCATAGTATCTGGTTTAGGCAGACTAGTACATCGAACAAATGTACCCTACGCGAGACGAGCACGCTATCCATTACACCACCGAGGTTACGTCTACAGTGTACTTATTTCTTTTGATCAGTGTGGTGATATGCACTGATTGCACAGGTAGTTCTAAATCCAACGACCATACGATCACGACCACGACGGTCCCCACCATGCTTATAGTATATTATGCATATTTGAGCAATTGGCAGTCAACTAAAAAAAAAAAAAAAATAATAATAATAATAATAATAATGAGAAAGGAAATAATGCAAATATATTTATCATGTGAGTAACACACACGAAATGAACGTGATTTCTTTTACGTACAACCACGGGGGTTTCTAACATTTTTTTATTATTCAGTGTTATAGAAGTCGTTGAAAATCTGATTTTGTCATTCCCTCCTCGTCTGGAATGGTTTGCATCTTAAATTCAGTATCTACTATCGCAATATTTCAAATTAGCAATCTATAATTATTACAACGCATAGAAAAATCTTAAATAAAACATAACTTAGTCTTCAAAACCATGTTTAAATGGCTTTGTTACCTCATTACTCTGATATTTTGTTTTAATATCATGTTTCCCATTGTTATTCGAATCTCGAAGGATATTAAAAGAATTGATGTTTTACAATTTTTGTTAGTATTATTATTGGACTAACTCATTTTGATACCAAATAACTTCATCTTTTATTTCCGTTGAGGAAAATTAAAAACGATTTTACATAGAAAATTCTACCGCATAAAATACCCATATACTGGATTTCCATTTTCGATCGGCGTTATTAATATAGTCTTAATCACTTTCTTGTCTGTCAAAAATATTACCAGGATTATATGGGCGACTGACAGCATTCTAGAATATAAAATATGCCGTTTGATTGGCAGCATTTAATGTTCATATCGTAATCTGAACTCAATAAAACTCGCAATTTGCCTCTGTAGATGAATTGATACACAGTGTCAATTAACCTTCTATCATATTATATCAGGCTCCGATAGAACGCTTCACAATATCTCATATTAATAATGAAATGAAATAATTCAGCTCAAAACACATTTGTTAAATTTGATATACTTTCCCCAATGATAACAAAAACAAAATTGAAAGTTGACAGAATAAACAGACAAGCAAAAAACAATATTTTCAAATCAAAATTAAAAAAATATATATATTATAGACTTTTGGTCATACATCAGATTTTTTTATTTGAGCAATTTTTTTACTTACAATTTCGAAAAGTGCATGTTATAGAGACATATTTATCTATTAATTTTATTCAATGGTAATGAGCATATCAGATTACAATGGGCGCGATTTCTAAACAGAAAGTTGCCGTTAAAATCCCTAAAATAAAAAAAAAATAGTCCAGATTCCCCAGATATTAAAAACAAACATCGACGGTACTCAAGAATGGTAACAAACTGATTTCTGATCATGAAAGAAGACACTGTTTACCGTTTTCACACAATTAGTAATTTCTAATTTAATATTTATCAGACGTGTCCTGGATAGATCACGTAATGCACATTTAAGTACATGTAGATAGTTGAACCCACTATCCACCCTCCCGCCCCACCAAATCTCCATAAGCAATGCTCTTTTATGAAAAATTTCTACTGTTCTTAATTTCAAGACTACTGCTTTATTCATACTCTGTGCTAGAAGACCAAAACGCAGCACTGCATTTCCATAGTTGTCGTTGCCACATACAACGAGAACACCAAGTGAACAAATTATCAGCCATGTCATGGCGAGATCAAGAGATGATGGTGATATCTGTTCTGTACTTGATCAGCACCCTGAATTACATTTTAACAGTGCTAGCGCTATGTAGCAACAGTCCACATGTAGACATGCCGTTACATTAAGACACATTAACCTGACACATAACCAACCAGTATATATATACTCGCACACAAATGCTGCATGCTAAGCGAAGAAGCAACAAATACGACACCAAATAGTCTTTGGTGTTTCCCGACTGCGGATCGAACCCACGATGTTAGCACGATAACCATTACAACACCAAGGCGGTTTTGGTTCGTACAAATTTGTGTTTTTTTTTAAATATATTTATGAGTTGTAATAAACAAAATGATTCCTTTTAAAAGAATGTGCAAAAATATTCGAAATACTTCTAAAAGGATTTTTTTCAGCATCTTCCTGGTATCAAAAATAAATGTCCTTCTTTGATGAACAATTAAACTCCCTGATATTAAATATATCATCGCTGCTGTTCCCGTGAGGTCTCATAGCTGTTTGCTTTATAATATTTAAAAGTGGCATAGCCCTTAGTGACCATTCTGTAATTTCTTTAAGAGACAAAATATCATATAAAACATTACTTATAATAATAAAAAATAATCTTTTAAAAGGCAAATATATTTAGTAAAGAACACAAGATATAAATATATAATATTTTACGTATATTCTGAAAAAAAAGATATGGAAATGCACGCAATAAAACCGTAGATATCTAATTTAGTGACCACGACGCGTTTCTGGAATAGTCTTCAGTATAGGTTACTCGAAGAAAAGATTGGAAAGCCAAATAATCTAAAAGTCTTTAAGAAGTAAACCACAATGGCCTAAACACGATGGCCCAAATCGCTTACGATTACATATGCCTGAGGGATATTTTCCAATTTTTTTTTTTTATATCAATGCAATTTCAAACATAAATAAGGTTTAATTCCTTATGATATAAGTGTACCATAAAAAACATTTGAGCACTTTGCATTGAACAATGCCTGGGCATTATAGATTTGTCACATTTCCACATTTCAGTAAACTGACCTAAAGCTGACGAATATGATGTAGAAGGTATTATTAGAGTTCTCCTGTTTTCACATTACTTTATTTCGATTGTAAATGTTGTTGTTGGTCTACTTTTAATTCTAGAAGGTTACAGAAGTAACAACCAGTTTGAACACTCCACTGGGAATTAAGTATTCCTACAGATTATTCGAGCACAATATATGTGGTAGTTCTATTTACTTTCAAGAGTACACGGGGAGAAAACCACCGACCTGCCACAAGTCACTCACAAAGTGTAATGTTGTATCGAGTACACCTCGCCATGAGCGGCATTCGAACTCACAACGTTAGAGTTGATAGGCACTGATTGCATAGGTAGTCATAAGTCCAACTACCATACGATCACAACCACGACAGCCTCCAATCATGTGATTGTTTTCGGGACTTATTATATATATATTAAGAGTTTACGTTTGCTAAAGACAGCTTTCAGGTACAATGGAGTGCTGGGTACTGGTGAAAGTTCCCAGGACTAAAGCCCACAGAGTTGGTCAGTGCGTCCCCGGGTGGCGGATAAGGGAGTCCTCTCGATGAGGTTTATCGAGTTATAATACGGAAATCCTGACTGTATACTGTAGTGGGTAACGTGTTTGGAGAGTGTCACACTCCTTGCACACCAAAGACCTCTTTTTGTATATTTCGAAAAAGAATTAGCGTATTGTAGAAGTAACAACAGACTATATTGTCTTCCCTACTCAACTCTCCATACTTTATCAGTGGCAGTAGAAAGTCGTTGACCCGGATGACTAATCCCTTCGCTCATTTCTATATATAGTTTTTATAGATTACTGAACTTGTTCTCGTTCTGAATACAGCTGAAATGTTGCTTGCTGGACGTTAAGCAATAATCAATCAATCAACAATGGAATGCCCTTCATACCACCTATTAAAACCTTTTTTTTTGCACAAACTCTTTCATTTTTATGGAATTGTACATTTTTTAAATACTTCCTTTCTAAAGAACACAAACTGTTACTTGCTTAACTTATATGAGTAAATCACCCAATGAAAACATTATTCAATCAAATTGAAAGTGTATTAATGTCATGTCAAAGGCGACCACCGATTATTTCATTGTCCGAGGGGTCGTTTGACCAACACGTATCCATGGTAATCGCAAATGCTTCAAATAACGTCACGTACCATGCCATTAATTAGCTTCTTTAATTAAATCTTTGTCTTGGTTCTCTTTGACATCTAAGTCTTACAAAATTGAACGCAATTCATTCTATCAAATGAATATCTTTAATCTATTAAATTTAAGGTCACTTTATCACTGGGTCGACACTTCTGCTTGTGGACTTTTAGTTCCCAAATATGTCATCCGCCCAGAAGTCAGTGTTTCGATACTGGCATAGTTTATTTGCTGTATTTATATTTCAGATCAAAATAATAATGCAGTTTATTAAAGCTAAGACTAATGTGCCTTAGACATAGGTGATCTTATCGTATGTTGTCTATCCTGTTTAGGCCTACTAGTATTAAAACAAAGACTAATGTGCCTTAGACATAGGTGATCTTATCGTATTTTATCTATCCTGTTTAGGCCTATTAGTATTAAAACTAAGACTAATGTGCCTTAGACATAGGTGATCTTATCGTATGTTGTCTATCCTGTTTAGGCTTATTAGTATTAAAACTAAGACTAATGTGCCTTAGACATAGGTGATCTTATCGTATGTTGTCTATCCTGTTTAGGCCTATTAGTATTAAAACTAAGACTAATGTGCCTTAGACATAGGTGATCTTATCGTATTTTGTCTATCCTGTTTAAGCCTACTAGTATTAAAACTAAGACTAATGTGCCTTAGACATAGATGATCTTATCGTATTT
Organism: Bathymodiolus septemdierum; assembly: GCA_963383655.1. Taxonomy (NCBI): domain Eukaryota; kingdom Metazoa; phylum Mollusca; class Bivalvia; order Mytilida; family Modiolidae; genus Bathymodiolus; species Bathymodiolus septemdierum. The sequence goes on along the minus strand of OY726521.1, from coordinate 69,798,994 downwards.
TATCTATCCTGTTTAGGCCTATTAGTATTAAAACTAAGACTAATGTGCCTTAAACATAGATGATCTTATCGTATGTTGTCTATCCTGTTTAGGCCTACTAGTATTAAAACTAAGACTAATGTGACTTAGACATAGGTGATCTTATCGTATTTTATCTATCCTGTTTAGGCCTATTAGTATTAAAACTAAGACTAATGTGCCTTAGACATAGGTGATCTTATCGTATGTTGTCTATCCTGTTTAGGCCTACTAGTATTAAAACTAAGACTAATGTGCCTTAGACATAGATGATCTTATCGTATGTTGTCTATCCTGTTTAGGCCTATTAGTATTAAAACTAAGACTAATGTGCCTTACACATAGGTGATCTTATCGTATGTTGTCTATCCTGTTTAGGCCTATTAGTATTAAAACTAAGACTAATGTGCCTTAGACATAGGTGATCTTATCGTATTTTATCTATCCTGTTTAGGCCTATTAGTATTAAAACTAAGACTAATGTGCCTTAGACATAGGTGATCTTATCGTATGTTGTCTTTCCTGTTTAGGCCTATTAGTATTAAAACTAAGACTAATGTGCCTTAGACATAGGTGATCTTATCGTATGTTGTCTATCCTGTTTAGGCCTACTAGTATTAAAACTAAGACTAATGTGCCTTAGACATAGGTGATCTTATCGTATGTTGTCTATCCTGTTTAGGCCTACTAGTATTAAAACTAAGACTAATGTGCCTTAGACATAGGTGATCTTATCGTATTTTATCTATCCTGTTTAGGCCTATTAGTATTAAAACTAAGACTAATGTGCCTTAGACATAGATGATCTTATCGTATGTTGTCTATCCTGTTTAGGCCTATTAGTATTAAAACTAAGACTAATGTGCCTTAGACATAGATGATCTTATCGTATTTTATCTATCCTGTTTAGGGCTACTAGTATTAAAACTAAGACTAATGTGCCTTAGACATAGGTGATCTTATCGTATGTTGTCTATCCTGTTTAGGCCTATTAGTATTAAAACTAAGACTAATGTGCCTTAGACATAGGTGATCTTATCGTATGTTGTCTATCTTGTTTAGGCCTATTAGTATTAAAACTAAGACTAATGTGCCTTAGACATAGGTGATCTTATCGTATGTTGTCTATCCTGTTTAGGCCTATTAGTATTAAAACTAAGACTAATGTGCCTTAGACATAGGTGATCTTATCGTATTTTATCTATCCTGTTTAGGCCTATTAGTATTAAAACTAAGACTAATGTGCCTTAGACATAGGTGATCTTATCGTATGTTGTCTATCCTGTTTAGGCCTACTAGTTTTAAAACTAAGACTAATGTGCCTTAGACATAGGTGATCTTATCGTATGTTGTCTATCCTGTTTAGGCCTACTAGTATTAAAACTAAGACTAATGTGCCTTAGACATAGATGATCTTATCGTATTTTATCTATCCTGTTTAGGCCTATTAGTATTAAAACTAAGACTAATGTGCCTTAGACATAGGTGATCTTATCGTATGTTGTCTATCCTGTTTAGGCCTATTAGTATTAAAACTAAGACTAATGTGCCTTAGACATAGGTGATCTTATCGTATGTTGTCTATCCTGTTTAGGCCTATTAGTATTAAAACTAAGACTAATGTGCCTTAGACATAGGTGATCTTATCGTATTTTATCTATCTTGTTTAGGCCTATTAGTATTAAAGCTAAGACTAATGTGCCTTAGACATAGGTGATCTTATCGTATGTTGTCTATCCTGCTTAGGCCTATTAGTATTAAAACTAAGACTAATGTGCCTTAGACATAGGTGATCTTATCGTATTTTATCTATCTTGTTTAGGCCTATTAGTATTAAAACTAAGACTAATGTGCCTTAGACATAGGTGATCTTATCGTATTTTATCTATCTTGTTTAGGCCTACTAGTATTAAAACTAAGACTAATGTGCCTTAGACATAGGTGATCTTATCGTATGTTGTCTATCCTGTTTAGGCCTACTAGTATTAAAACTAAGACTAATGTGCCTTAGACATAGATGATCTTATCGTATTTTATCTATCCTGTTTAGGCCTATTAGTATTAAAACTAAGACTAATGTGCCTTAGACATAGGTGATCTTATCGTATGTTGTCTATCCTGTTTAGGCCTACTAGTATTAAAACTAAGACTAATGTGCCTTAGACATAGGTGATCTTATCGTATGTTGTCTATCCTGTTTAGGCCTATTAGTATTAAAACTAAGACTAATGTGCCTTAGACATAGGTGATCTTATCGTATTTTATCTATCTTGTTTAGGCCTATTAGTATTAAAACTAAGACTAATGTGCCTTAGACATAGGTGATCTTATCGTATATTGTCTATTCTGTTTAGGCCTATTAGTATTAAAACTACGACTAATGTGCCTTAGACATAGGTGATCTTATCGTATGTTGTCTATCCTGTTTAGGCCTACTAGTATTAAAACTAAGACTAATGTGCCTTAAACATAGGTGATCTTATCGTATGTTGTCTATCCTGTTTAGGCCTACTAGTATTAAAACTAAGACTAATGTGCCTTAGACATAGGTGATCTTATCGTATGTTGTCTATCCTGTATAGGCCTACTAGTATTAAAACTAAGACTAATGTGCCTTAGACATAGGTGATCTTATCGTATGTTGTCTATGCTGTTTAGGCCTATTAGTATTAAAACTAAGACTAATGTGCCTTAGACATAGGTGATCTTATCGTATGTTGTCTATCCTGTTTAGGCCTACTAGTATTAAAACTAAGACTAATGTGCCTTAGACATAGGTGATCTTATCGTATTTTATCTATCCTGTTTAGGCCTATTAGTATTAAAACTAAGACTAATGTGCCTTAGACATAGGTGATCTTATCGTATGTTGTCTATCCTGTTTAGGCCTACTAGTTTTAAAACTAAGACTAATGTGCCTTAGACATAGGTGATCTTATCGTATGTTGTCTATCCTGTTTAGGCCTACTAGTATTAAAACTAAGACTAATGTGCCTTAGACATAGATGATCTTATCGTATTTTATCTATCCTGTTTAGGCCTATTAGTATTAAAACTAAGACTAATGTGCCTTAGACATAGGTGATCTTATCGTATGTTGTCTATCCTGTTTAGGCCTATTAGTATTAAAACTAAGACTAATGTGCCTTAGACATAGGTGATCTTATCGTATGTTGTCTATCCTGTTTAGGCCTATTAGTATTAAAACTAAGACTAATGTGCCTTAGACATAGGTGATCTTATCGTATTTTATCTATCTTGTTTAGGCCTATTAGTATTAAAGCTAAGACTAATGTGCCTTAGACATAGGTGATCTTATCGTATGTTGTCTATCCTGCTTAGGCCTATTAGTATTAAAACTAAGACTAATGTGCCTTAGACATAGGTGATCTTATCGTATTTTATCTATCTTGTTTAGGCCTATTAGTATTAAAACTAAGACTAATGTGCCTTAGACATAGGTGATCTTATCGTATTTTATCTATCTTGTTTAGGCCTACTAGTATTAAAACTAAGACTAATGTGCCTTAGACATAGGTGATCTTATCGTATGTTGTCTATCCTGTTTAGGCCTACTAGTATTAAAACTAAGACTAATGTGCCTTAGACATAGATGATTTTATCGTATTTTATCTATCCTGTTTAGGCCTATTAGTATTAAAACTAAGACTAATGTGCCTTAGACATAGGTGATCTTATCGTATGTTGTCTATCCTGTTTAGGCCTACTAGTATTAAAACTAAGACTAATGTGCCTTAGACATAGGTGATCTTATCGTATGTTGTCTATCCTGTTTAGGCCTATTAGTATTAAAACTAAGACTAATGTGCCTTAGACATAGGTGATCTTATCGTATTTTATCTATCTTGTTTAGGCCTATTAGTATTAAAACTAAGACTAATGTGCCTTAGACATAGGTGATCTTATCGTATATTGTCTATTCTGTTTAGGCCTATTAGTATTAAAACTACGACTAATGTGCCTTAGACATAGGTGATCTTATCGTATGTTGTCTATCCTGTTTAGGCCTACTAGTATTAAAACTAAGACTAATGTGCCTTAAACATAGGTGATCTTATCGTATGTTGTCTATCCTGTTTAGGCCTACTAGTATTAAAACTAAGACTAATGTGCCTTAGACATAGGTGATCTTATCGTATGTTGTCTATCCTGTATAGGCCTACTAGTATTAAAACTAAGACTAATGTGCCTTAGACATAGGTGATCTTATCGTATGTTGTCTATGCTGTTTAGGCCTATTAGTATTAAAACTAAGACTAATGTGCCTTAGACATAGGTGATCTTATCGTATGTTGTCTATCCTGTTTAGGCCTACTAGTATTAAAACTAAGACTAATGTGCCTTAGACATAGGTGATCTTATCGTATGTTGTCTATCCTGTTTAGGCCTACTAGTATTAAAACTAAGACTAATGTGCCTTAGACATAGGTGATCTTATCTTATGTTGTCTATCCTGTTTAGGCCTATTAGTATTAAAACTAAGACTAATGTGCCTTAGACATAGGTGATCTTATCGTATGTTGTCTATCCTGTTTAGGCCTATTAGTATTAAAACTAAGACTAATGTGCCTTAGACATAGGTGATCTTATCGTATGTTTTCTATCCTGTTTAGGGCTACTAGTATTAAAACTAAGACTAATGTGCCTTAGACATAGGTGATCTTATCGTATGTTGTCTATCCTGTTTAGGCCTATTAGTATTAAAACTCAGACTAATGTGCCTTAGACATAGATGATCTTATCGTATGTTGTCTATCCTGTTTAGGCCTATTAGTATTAAAACTAAGACTAATGTGCCTTAGACATAGGTGATCTTATCGTATTTTATCTATCCTGTTTAGGCCTATTAGTATTAAAACTAAGACTAATGTGCCTTAGACATAGGTGATCTTATCGTATGTTGTCTATCCTGTTTAGGCCTATTAGTATTAAAACTAAGACTAATGTGCCTTAGACATAGGTGATCTTATCGTATGTTGTCTATCCTGTTTAGGCCTACTAGTATTAAAACTAAGACTAATGTGCCTTAGACATAGGTGATCTTATCGTATGTTGTCTATCCTGTTTAGGCCTACTAGTATTAAAACTAAGACTAATGTGCCTTAGACATAGGTGATCTTATCGTATGTTGTCTATCCTGTTTAGGGCTACTAGTATTAAAACTAAGACTAATGTGCCTTAGACATAGGTGATCTTATCGTATGTTGTCTATCCTGTTTAGGCCTATTAGTATTAAAACTAAGACTAATGTGCCTTAGACATAGGTGATCTTATCGTATTTTATCTATCCTGTTTAGGCCTATTAGTATTAAAACTAAGACTAATGTGCCTTAGACATAGATGATCTTATCGTATGTTGTCTATCCTGTTTAGGCCTACTAGTATTAAAACTAAGACTAATGTGCCTTAGACATAGGTGATCTTATCGTATGTTGTCTATCCTGTTTAGGCCTACTAGTATTAAAACTAAGACTAATGTGCCTTAGACATAGATGATCTTATCGTATGTTGTCTATCCTGTTTAGGGCTACTAGTATTAAAACTAAGACTAATGTGCCTTAGACATAGGTGATCGTATCGTATGTTGTCTATCCTGTTTAGGCCTATTAGTATTAAAACTAAGACTAATGTGCCTTAGACATAGGTGATCTTATCGTATGTTGTCTATCCTGTTTAGGCCTATTAGTATTAAAACTAAGACTAATGTGCCTTAGACATAGGTGATCTTATCGTATGTTGTCTATCCTGTTTAGGCCTATTAGTATTAAAACTAAGACTAATGTGCCTTAGACATAGGTGATCTTATCGTATTTTATCTATCCTGTTTAGGCCTATTAGTATTAAAACTAAGACTAATGTGCCTTAGACATAGGTGATCTTATCGGATGTTGTCTATCCTGTTTAGGCCTATTAGTATTAAAACTAAGACTAATGTGCCTTAGACATAGGTGATCTTATCGTATGTTGTCTATCCTGTTTAGGCCTACTAGTATTAAAACTAATACTAATGTGCCTTAGACATAGGTGATCTTATCGTATGTTGTCTATCCTGTTTAGGCCTACTAGTATTAAAACTAAGACTAATGTGCCTTAGACATAGGTGATCTTATCGTATGTTGTCTATCCTGTTTAGGGCTACTAGTATTAAAACTAAGACTAATGTGCCTTAGACATAGGTGATCTTATCGTATGTTGTCTATCCTGTTTAGGCCTATTAGTATTAAAACTAAGACTAATGTGCCTTAGACATAGGTGATCTTATCGTATTTTATCTATCCTGTTTAGGCCTATTAGTATTAAAACTAAGACTAATGTGCCTTAGACATAGATGATCTTATCGTATGTTGTCTATCCTGTTTAGGCCTACTAGTATTAAAACTAAGACTAATGTGCCTTAGACATAGGTGATCTTATCGTATGTTGTCTATCCTGTTTAGGCCTACTAGTATTAAAACTAAGACTAATGTGCCTTAGACATAGGTGATCTTATCGTATGTTGTCTATCCTGTTTAGGCCTACTAGTATTAAAACTAAGACTAATGTGCCTTAGACATAGGTGATCTTATCGTATTTTATCTATCCTGTTTAGGGCTACTAGTATTAAAACTAAGACTAATGTGCCTTAGACATAGATGATCTTATCGTATGTTGTCTATCCTGTTTAGGGCTACTAGTATTAAAACTAAGACTAATGTGCCTTAGACATAGGTGATCGTATCGTATGTTGTCTATCCTGTTTAGGCCTATTAGTATTAAAACTAAGACTAATGTGCCTTAGACATAGGTGATCTTATCGTATGTTGTCTATCCTGTTTAGGCCTATTAGTATTAAAACTAAGACTAATGTGCCTTAGACATAGGTGATCTTATCGTATGTTGTCTATTCTGTTTAGGCCTACTAGTATTAAAACTAAGACTAATGTGCCTTAGACATAGATGATCTTATCGTATGTTGTCTATCCTGTTTAGGGCTACTAGTATTAAAACTAAGACTAATGTGCCTTAGACATAGATGATCTTATCGTATGTTGTCTATCCTGTTTAGGCCTATTAGTATTAAAACTAAGACTAATGTGCCTTAGACATAGGTGATCTTATCGTATGTTGTCTATCCTGTTTAGGCCTACTAGTATTAAAACTAAGACTAATGTGCCTTAGACATAGGTGATCTTATCGTATGTTGTCTATCCTGTTTAGGCCTACTAGTATTAAAACTAAGACTAATGTGCCTTAGACATAGATGATCTTATCGTATGTTGTCTATCCTTTTTAGGCCTACTAGTATTAAAACTAAGACTAATGTGCCTTAGACATAGGTGATCTTATCGTATGTTGTCTATCCTGTTTAGGCCTACTAGTATTAAAACTAAGACTAATGTGCCTTAGACATAGATGATCTTATCGTATGTTGTCTATCCTGTTTAGGGCTACTAGTATTAAAACTAAGAATAATGTGCCTTAGACATAGGTGATCTTATCGTATGTTATCTATCCTGTTTAGGGCTACTAGTATTAAAACTAAGACTAATGTGCCTTAAACATAGATGATCTTATCGTATTTTATCTATCCTGTTTAGGGCTACTAGTATTAAAACTAAGACTAGTGTGCCTTAGACATAGGTGATCTTATCGTATTTTATCTATCCTGTTTAGGCCTATTAGTATTAAAACTAAGACTAATGTGCCTTAGACATAGATGATCTTATCGTATGTTGTCTATCCTGTTTAGGCCTATTAGTATTAAAACTAAGACTAATGTGCCTTAGAGATAGGTGATCTTATCGTATGTTATCTATCCTGTTTACGGCTACTAGTATTAAAACTAAGACTAATGTGCCTTAAACATAGATGATCTTATCGTATTTTATCTATCCTGTTTAGGCCTATTAGTATTAAAACTAAGACTAATGTGCCTTAGACATAGATGATCTTATCGTATGTTGTCTATCCTGTTTAGGCCTACTAGTATTAAAACTAAGACTAATGTGCCTTAGACATAGGTGATCTTATCGTATGTTGTCTATCCTGTTTAGGCCTACTAGTATTAAAACTAAGACTAATGTGCCTTAGACATAGGTGATCTTATCGTATGTTGTCTATCCTGTTTAGGCCTACTAGTATTAAAACTAAGACTAATGTGCCTTAGACATAGGTGATCTTATCGTATTTTATCTATCCTGTTTAGGGCTACTAGTATTAAAACTAAGACTAATGTGCCTTAGACATAGATGATCTTATCGTATGTTGTCTATCCTGTTTAGGGCTACTAGTATTAAAACTAAGACTAATGTGCCTTAGACATAGGTGATCTTATCGTATGTTGTCTATCCTGTTTAGGGCTACTAGTATTAAAACTAAGACTAATGTGCCTTAGACATAGGTGATCTTATCGTATGTTGTCTATCCTGTTTAGGCCTATTAGTATTAAAACTAAGACTAATGTGCCTTAGACATAGGTGATCTTATCGTATTTTATCTATCCTGTTTAGGCCTATTAGTATTAAAACTAAGACTAATGTGCCTTAGACATAGATGATCTTATCGTATGTTGTCTATCCTGTTTAGGCCTACTAGTATTAAAACTAAGACTAATGTGCCTTAGACATAGGTGATCTTATCGTATGTTGTCTATCCTGTTTAGGCCTACTAGTATTAAAACTAAGACTAATGTGCCTTAGACATAGGTGATCTTATCGTATGTTGTCTATCCTGTTTAGGCCTACTAGTATTAAAACTAAGACTAATGTGCCTTAGACATAGGTGATCTTATCGTATTTTATCTATCCTGTTTAGGGCTACTAGTATTAAAACTAAGACTAATGTGCCTTAGACATAGATGATCTTATCGTATGTTGTCTATCCTGTTTAGGGCTACTAGTATTAAAACTAAGACTAATGTGCCTTAGACATAGGTGATCGTATCGTATGTTGTCTATCCTGTTTAGGCCTATTAGTATTAAAACTAAGACTAATGTGCCTTAGACATAGGTGATCTTATCGTATGTTGTCTATCCTGTTTAGGCCTATTAGTATTAAAACTAAGACTAATGTGCCTTAGACATAGGTGATCTTATCGTATGTTGTCTATTCTGTTTAGGCCTACTAGTATTAAAACTAAGACTAATGTGCCTTAGACATAGATGATCTTATCGTATGTTGTCTATCCTGTTTAGGGCTACTAGTATTAAAACTAAGACTAATGTGCCTTAGACATAGATGATCTTATCGTATGTTGTCTATCCTGTTTAGGCCTATTAGTATTAAAACTAAGACTAATGTGCCTTAGACATAGGTGATCTTATCGTATGTTGTCTATCCTGTTTAGGCCTACTAGTATTAAAACTAAGACTAATGTGCCTTAGACATAGGTGATCTTATCGTATGTTGTCTATCCTGTTTAGGCCTACTAGTATTAAAACTAAGACTAATGTGCCTTAGACATAGATGATCTTATCGTATGTTGTCTATCCTTTTTAGGCCTACTAGTATTAAAACTAAGACTAATGTGCCTTAGACATAGGTGATCTTATCGTATGTTGTCTATCCTGTTTAGGCCTACTAGTATTAAAACTAAGACTAATGTGCCTTAGACATAGATGATCTTATCGTATGTTGTCTATCCTGTTTAGGGCTACTAGTATTAAAACTAAGAATAATGTGCCTTAGACATAGGTGATCTTATCGTATGTTATCTATCCTGTTTAGGGCTACTAGTATTAAAACTAAGACTAATGTGCCTTAAACATAGATGATCTTATCGTATTTTATCTATCCTGTTTAGGGCTACTAGTATTAAAACTAAGACTAATGTGCCTTAGACATAGGTGATCTTATCGTATTTTATCTATCCTGTTTAGGCCTATTAGTATTAAAACTAAGACTAATGTGCCTTAGACATAGATGATCTTATCGTATGTTGTCTATCCTGTTTAGGCCTATTAGTATTAAAACTAAGACTAATGTGCCTTAGACATAGGTGATCTTATCGTATGTTGTCTATCCTGTTTAGGCCTATTAGTATTAAAACTAAGACTAATGTGCCTTAGACATAGGTGATCTTATCGTATGTTGTCTATCCTGTTTAGGCCTATTAGTATTAAAACTAAGACTAATGTGCCTTAGACATAGATGATCTTATCGTATTTTATCTATCCTGTTTTGGCCTACTAGTATTAAAACTAAGACTAATGTGCCTTAGACATAGGTGATCTTATCGTATGTTGTCTATCCTGTTTAGGCCTACTAGTATTAAAACTAAGACTAATGTGCCTTAGACATAGATGATCTTATCGTATGTTGTCTATCCTGTTTAGGCCTATTAGTATTAAAACTAAGACTAATGTGCCTTAGACATAGGTGATCTTATCGTATGTTGTCTATCCTGTTTAGGCCTATTAGTATTAAAACTAAGACTAATGTGCCTTAGACATAGATGATCTTATCGTATGTTGTCTATCCTGTTTAGGCCTATTAGTATTAAAACCAAGACTAATGTGCCTTAGACATAGGTGATCTTATCGTATGTTGTCTATCTTGTTTAGGCCTACTAGTATTAAAACTAAGACTAATGTGCCTTAGACATAGATGATCTTATCGTATGTTGTCTATCCTGTTTAGGCCTACTAGTATTAAAACTAAGACTCATGTGCCTTAGACATAGGTGATCTTATCGTATGTTGTCTATCCTGTTTAGGCCTACTAGTATTAAAACTAAGACTAATGTGCCTTAGACATAGGTGATCTTATCGTATGTTATCTATCCTGTTTAGGGCTACTAGTATTAAAACTAAGACTAATGTGCCTTAAACATAGATGATCTTATCGTATTTTATCTATCCTGTTTAGGGCTACTAGTATTAAAACTAAGACTAATCTGCCTTAGACATAGGTGATCTTATCGTATTTTATCTATCCTGTTTAGGCCTATTAGTATTAAAACTAAGACTAATGTGCCTTAGACATAGATGATCTTATCGTATGTTGTCTATCCTGTTTAGGCCTATTAGTATTAAAACTAAGACTAATGTGCCTTAGACATAGGTGATCTTATCGTATGTTGTCTATCCTGTTTAGGGCTACTAGTATTAAAACTAAGACTAATGTGCCTTAGACATAGGTGATCTTATCGTATTTTATCTATCCTGTTTAGGCCTATTAGTATTAAAACTAAGACTAATGTGCCTTAGACATAGGTGACCTTATCGTATGTTGTCTATCCTGTTTAGGCCTATTAGTATTAAAACTAAGACTAATGTGCCTTAGACATAGATGATCTTATCGTATTTTATCTATCCTGTTTTGGCCTACTAGTATTAAAACTAAGACTAATGTGCCTTAGACATAGGTGATCTTATCGTATTTTATCTATCCTGTTTAGGCTTATTAGTATTAAAACTAAGACTAATGTGCCTTAGACATAGGTGATCTTATCGTATTTTATCTATCCTGTTTAGGCCTATTAGTATTAAAACTAAGACTAATGTGCCTTAGACATAGATGATCTTATCGTATTTTATCTATCCTGTTTAGGCCTACTAGTATTAAAACTAAGACTAATGTGCCTTAGAAATAGATGATCTTATCGTATGTTGTCTATCCTGTTTAGGCCTATTAGTATTAAAACTAAGACTAATGTGCCTTAGACATAGATGATCTTATCGTATGTTGTCTATCCTGTTTAGGCCTACTAGTATTAAAACTAAGACTAATGTGCCTTAGACATAGATGATCTTATCGTATGTTGTCTATCCTGTTGAGGCCTACTAGTATTAAAACTAAGACTAATGTGCCTTAGACATAGATGATCTTATCGTATGTTGTCTATCCTGTTTAGGCCTATTAGTATTAAAACTAAGACTAATGTGCCTTAGACATAGGTGATCTTATCGTATTTTATCTATCCTGTTTAGGGCTACTAGTATTAAAACTAAGACTAATGTGCCTTAGACATAGGTGATCTTATCGTATGTTGTCTATCCTGTTTAGGTCTATTAGTATTAAAACTAAGACTAATGTGCCGTAGACATAGGGGATCTTATCGTATGTTGTCTATCCTGTTTAGGCCTATTAGTAATAAAACTAAGACTAATGTGCCTTAGACATAGATGATCTTATCGTATGTTGGCTATCCTGTTTAGGCCTATTAGTATTAAAACTAAGACTAATGTGCCTTAGACATAGGTGATCTTATCGTATTTTATCTATCCTGTTTAGGCCTATTAATATTAAAACTAAGACTAATGTGCCTTAGACATAGGTGATCTTATCGTATTTTATCCATCCTGTTTAGGCCTATTAGTATTAAAACTAAGACTAATGTGCCTTAGACATAGGTGATCTTATCGTATGTTGTCTATCCTGTTTAGGGCTACTAGTATTAAAACTAAGACTAATGTGCCTTAGACATAGATGATCTTATCGTATGTTATCTATCCTGTTTAGGCCTATTAGTATTAAAACTAAGACTAATGTGCCTTAGACATAGGTGATCTTATCGTATGTTGTCTATCCTGTTTAGGCCTATTAGTATTAAAACTAAGACTAATGTGCCTTAGACATAGGTGATCTTATCGTATGTTGTCTATCCTGTTTAGGCCTATTAGTATTAAAACTAAGACTAATGTGCCTTAGACATAGGTGATCTTATCGTATGTTGTCTATCCTGTTTAGGCCTATTAGTATTAAAACTAAGACTAATGTGCCTTAGACATAGATGATCTTATCGTATGTTGTCTATCCTGTTTAGGGCTACTAGTATTAAAACTAAGACTAATGTGCCTTAGACATAGGTGATCTTATCGTATGTTGTCTATCCTTTTTAGGCCTACTAGTATTAAAACTAAGACTAATGTGCCTTAGACATAGGTGATCTAATCGTATGTTGTCTATCCTGTTTAGGCTACTAGTATTAAAACTAAGACTAATGTGCCTTAGACATAGGTGATCTTATCGTATGTTGTCTATCCTGTTTAGGCCTACTAGTATTAAAGCTAAGACTAATGTGCCTTAGACATAGGTGATCTTATCGTATGTTGTCTATCCTGTTTAGGCCTACTAGTATTAAAACTAAGACTAATGTGCCTTAGACATAGATGATCTTATCGTATGTTGTCTATCCTGTTTAGGCCTACTAGTATTAAAACTAAGACTAATGTGCCTTAGACATAGGTGATCTTATCGTATGTTGTCTATCCTGTTTAGGGCAACTAGTATTAAAACTAAGACTAATGTGCCTTAGACATAGGTGATCTTATCGTATGTTGTCTATCCTGTTTAGGCCTATTAGTATTAAAACTAAGACTAATGTGCCTTAGACATAGGTGATCTTATCGTATTTTGTCTATCCTGTTTAGGCCTATTAGTATTAAAACTAAGACTAATGTGCCTTAGACATAGGTGATCTTATTGTATGTTGTCTATCCTGTTTAGGCCTATTAGTATTAAAACTCAGACTAATGTGCCTTAGACATAGATGATCTTATCGTATGTTGTCTATCCTGTTTAGGCCTACTAGCATTAAAACTAAGACTAATGTGCCTTAGACATAGGTGATCTTATCGTATGTTGTCTATCCTGTTTAGGCCTACTAGTATTAAAACTAAGACTAATGTGCCTTAGACATAGATGATCTTATCGTATGTTGTCTATCCTGTTTAGGCCTACTAGTATTAAAACTAAGACTAATGTGCCTTAGACATAGGTGATCTTATCGTATGTTGTCTATCCTGTTTAGGGCAACTAGTATTAAAACTAAGACTAATGTGCCTTAGACATAGGTGATCTTATCGTATGTTGTCTATCCTGTTTAGGCCTATTAGTATTAAAACTAAGACTAATGTGCCTTAGACATAGGTGATCTTATCGTATTTTGTCTATCCTGTTTAGGCCTATTAGTATTAAAACTAAGACTAATGTGCCTTAGACATAGGTGATCTTATCGTATGTTGTCTATCCTGTTTAGGCCTATTAGTATTAAAACTCAGACTAATGTGCCTTAGACATAGATGATCTTATCGTATGTTGTCTATCCTGTTTAGGCCTATTAGTATTAAAACTAAGACTAATGTGCCTTAGACATAGGTGATCTTATAGTATGTTGTCTATCCTGTTTAGGCCTATTAGTATTAAAACTAAGACTAATGTGCCTTAGACATAGATGATCTTATCGTATGTTGTCTATCCTGTTTAGGCCTATTAGTATTAAAACTAAGACTAATGTGCCTTAGACATAGGTGATCTTATCGTATGTTGTCTATCCTGTTTAGGCCTACTAGTATTAAAATTAAGACTAATGTGCCTTAGACATAGATGATCTTATCGTATGTTGTCTATCCTGTTGAGGCCTACTAGTATTAAAACTAAGACTAATGTGCCTTAGACATAGATGATCTTATCGTATGTTGTCTATCCTGTTTAGGCCTATTAGTATTAAAACTAAGACTAATGTGGCTTAGACATAGGTGATCTTATCGTATTTTATCTATCCTGTTTAGGGCTACTAGTATTAAAACTAAGACTAATGTGCCTTAGACATAGGTGATCTTATCGTATGTTGTCTATCCTGTTTAGGCCTATTAGTATTAAAACTAAGACTAATGTGCCTTAGACATAGGGGATCTTCTCGTATGTTGTCTATCCTGTTTAGGCCTATTAGTATTAAAACTAAGACTAATGTGCCTTAGACATAGGTGATCTTATCGTATGTTGTCTATCCTGTTTAGGCCTATTAGTATTAAAACTAAGACTAATGTGCCTTAGACATAGATGATCTTATCGTATGTTGTCTATCCTGTTTAGGCCTATTAGTATTAAAACCAAGACTAATGTGCCTTAGACATAGGTGATCTTATCGTATGTTGTCTATCTTGTTTAGGCCTACTAGTATTAAAACTAAGACTAATGTGCCTTAGACATAGATGATCTTATCGTATGTTGTCTATCCTGTTTAGGCCTACTAGTATTAAAACTAAGACTCATGTGCCTTAGACATAGGTGATCTTATCGTATGTTGTCTATCCTGTTTAGACCTACTAGTATTAAAACTAAGACTAATGTGCCTTAGACATAGGTGATCTTATCGTATGTTATCTATCCTGTTTAGGGCTACTAGTATTAAAACTAAGACTAATGTGCCTTAAACATAGATGATCTTATCGTATTTTATCTATCCTGTTTAGGGCTACTAGTATTAAAACTAAGACTAATCTGCCTTAGACATAGGTGATCTTATCGTATTTTATCTATCCTGTTTAGGCCTATTAGTATTAAAACTAAGACTAATGTGCCTTAGACATAGATGATCTTATCGTATGTTGTCTATCCTGTTTAGGCCTATTAGTATTAAAACTAAGACTAATGTGCCTTAGACATAGGTGATCTTATCGTATGTTGTCTATCCTGTTTAGGGCTACTAGTATTAAAACTAAGACTAATGTGCCTTAGACATAGGTGATCTTATCGTATTTTATCTATCCTGTTTAGGCCTATTAGTATTAAAACTAAGACTAATGTGCCTTAGACATAGGTGACCTTATCGTATGTTGTCTATCCTGTTTAGGCCTATTAGTATTAAAACTAAGACTAATGTGCCTTAGACATAGATGATCTTATCGTATTTTATCTATCCTGTTTTGGCCTACTAGTATTAAAACTAAGACTAATGTGCCTTAGACATAGGTGATCTTATCGTATTTTATCTATCCTGTTTAGGCTTATTAGTATTAAAACTAAGACTAATGTGCCTTAGACATAGGTGATCTTATCGTATTTTATCTATCCTGTTTAGGCCTATTAGTATTAAAACTAAGACTAATGTGCCTTAGACATAGATGATCTTATCGTATTTTATCTATCCTGTTTAGGCCTACTAGTATTAAAACTAAGACTAATGTGCCTTAGAAATAGATGATCTTATCGTATGTTGTCTATCCTGTTTAGGCCTATTAGTATTAAAACTAAGACTAATGTGCCTTAGACATAGATGATCTTATCGTATGTTGTCTATCCTGTTTAGGCCTACTAGTATTAAAACTAAGACTAATGTGCCTTAGACATAGATGATCTTATCGTATGTTGTCTATCCTGTTGAGGCCTACTAGTATTAAAACTAAGACTAATGTGCCTTAGACATAGATGATCTTATCGTATGTTGTCTATCCTGTTTAGGCCTATTAGTATTAAAACTAAGACTAATGTGCCTTAGACATAGGTGATCTTATCGTATTTTATCTATCCTGTTTAGGGCTACTAGTATTAAAACTAAGACTAATGTGCCTTAGACATAGGTGATCTTATCGTATGTTGTCTATCCTGTTTAGGTCTATTAGTATTAAAACTAAGACTAATGTGCCGTAGACATAGGGGATCTTATCGTATGTTGTCTATCCTGTTTAGGCCTATTAGTAATAAAACTAAGACTAATGTGCCTTAGACATAGATGATCTTATCGTATGTTGGCTATCCTGTTTAGGCCTATTAGTATTAAAACTAAGACTAATGTGCCTTAGACATAGGTGATCTTATCGTATTTTATCTATCCTGTTTAGGCCTATTAATATTAAAACTAAGACTAATGTGCCTTAGACATAGGTGATCTTATCGTATTTTATCCATCCTGTTTAGGCCTATTAGTATTAAAACTAAGACTAATGTGCCTTAGACATAGGTGATCTTATCGTATGTTGTCTATCCTGTTTAGGGCTACTAGTATTAAAACTAAGACTAATGTGCCTTAGACATAGATGATCTTATCGTATGTTATCTATCCTGTTTAGGCCTATTAGTATTAAAACTAAGACTAATGTGCCTTAGACATAGGTGATCTTATCGTATGTTGTCTATCCTGTTTAGGCCTATTAGTATTAAAACTAAGACTAATGTGCCTTAGACATAGGTGATCTTATCGTATGTTGTCTATCCTGTTTAGGCCTATTAGTATTAAAACTAAGACTAATGTGCCTTAGACATAGGTGATCTTATCGTATGTTGTCTATCCTGTTTAGGCCTATTAGTATTAAAACTAAGACTAATGT
The DNA here is from genome assembly GCA_963383655.1 of Bathymodiolus septemdierum. NCBI lineage: Eukaryota > Metazoa > Mollusca > Bivalvia > Mytilida > Modiolidae > Bathymodiolus > Bathymodiolus septemdierum. The sequence goes on along the minus strand of OY726521.1, from coordinate 69,781,925 downwards.
GCCTTAGACATAGATGATCTTATCGTATGTTGTCTATCCTGTTTAGGGCTACTAGTATTAAAACTAAGACTAATGTGCCTTAGACATAGGTGATCTTATCGTATGTTGTCTATCCTTTTTAGGCCTACTAGTATTAAAACTAAGACTAATGTGCCTTAGACATAGGTGATCTAATCGTATGTTGTCTATCCTGTTTAGGCTACTAGTATTAAAACTAAGACTAATGTGCCTTAGACATAGGTGATCTTATCGTATGTTGTCTATCCTGTTTAGGCCTACTAGTATTAAAACTAAGACTAATGTGCCTTAGACATAGGTGATCTTATCGTATGTTGTCTATCCTGTTTAGGCCTACTAGTATTAAAACTAAGACTAATGTGCCTTAGACATAGATGATCTTATCGTATGTTGTCTATCCTGTTTAGGCCTACTAGTATTAAAACTAAGACTAATGTGCCTTAGACATAGGTGATCTTATCGTATGTTGTCTATCCTGTTTAGGGCAACTAGTATTAAAACTAAGACTAATGTGCCTTAGACATAGGTGATCTTATCGTATGTTGTCTATCCTGTTTAGGCCTATTAGTATTAAAACTAAGACTAATGTGCCTTAGACATAGGTGATCTTATCGTATTTTGTCTATCCTGTTTAGGCCTATTAGTATTAAAACTAAGACTAATGTGCCTTAGACATAGGTGATCTTATTGTATGTTGTCTATCCTGTTTAGGCCTATTAGTATTAAAACTCAGACTAATGTGCCTTAGACATAGATGATCTTATCGTATGTTGTCTATCCTGTTTAGGCCTACTAGCATTAAAACTAAGACTAATGTGCCTTAGACATAGGTGATCTTATCGTATGTTGTCTATCCTGTTTAGGCCTACTAGTATTAAAACTAAGACTAATGTGCCTTAGACATAGATGATCTTATCGTATGTTGTCTATCCTGTTTAGGCCTACTAGTATTAAAACTAAGACTAATGTGCCTTAGACATAGGTGATCTTATCGTATGTTGTCTATCCTGTTTAGGGCAACTAGTATTAAAACTAAGACTAATGTGCCTTAGACATAGGTGATCTTATCGTATGTTGTCTATCCTGTTTAGGCCTATTAGTATTAAAACTAAGACTAATGTGCCTTAGACATAGGTGATCTTATCGTATTTTGTCTATCCTGTTTAGGCCTATTAGTATTAAAACTAAGACTAATGTGCCTTAGACATAGGTGATCTTATCGTATGTTGTCTATCCTGTTTAGGCCTATTAGTATTAAAACTCAGACTAATGTGCCTTAGACATAGATGATCTTATCGTATGTTGTCTATCCTGTTTAGGCCTATTAGTATTAAAACTAAGACTAATGTGCCTTAGACATAGGTGATCTTATAGTATGTTGTCTATCCTGTTTAGGCCTATTAGTATTGAAACTAAGACTAATGTGCCTTAGACATAGATGATCTTATCGTATGTTGTCTATCCTGTTTAGGCCTATTAGTATTAAAACTAAGACTAATGTGCCTTAGACATAGGTGATCTTATCGTATGTTGTCTATCCTGTTTAGGCCTACTAGTATTAAAACTAAGACTAATGTGCCTTAGACATAGATGATCTTATCGTATGTTGTCTATCCTGTTGAGGCCTACTAGTATTAAAACTAAGACTAATGTGCCTTAGACATAGATGATCTTATCGTATGTTGTCTATCCTGTTTAGGCCTATTAGTATTAAAACTAAGACTAATGTGGCTTAGACATAGGTGATCTTATCGTATTTTATCTATCCTGTTTAGAGCTACTAGTATTAAAACTAAGACTAATGTGCCTTAGACATAGGTGATCTTATCGTATGTTGTCTATCCTGTTTAGGCCTATTAGTATTAAAACTAAGACTAATGTGCCTTAGACATAGGGGATCTTATCGTATGTTGTCTATCCTGTTTAGGCCTATTAGTATTAAAACTAAGACTAATGTGCCTTAGACATAGATGATCTTATCGTATGTTGTCTATCCTGTTTAGGCCTATTAGTATTAAAACTAAGACTAATGTGCCTTAGACATAGGTGATCTTATCGTATGTTGTCTATCCTGTTTAGGGCTACTAGTATTAAAACTAAGACTAATGTGCCTTAGACATAGATGATCTTATCGTATGTTGTCTATCCTGTTTAGGCCTACTAGTATTAAAACTAAGACTAATGTGCCTTAGACATAGGTGATCTAATCGTATGTTGTCTATCCTGTTTAGGCTACTAGTATTAAAACTAAGACTAATGTGCCTTAGACATAGGTGATCTTATCGTATGTTGTCTATCCTGTTTAGGCCTACTAGTATTAAAACTAAGACTAATGTGCCTTAGACATAGGTGATCTTATCGTATGTTGTCTATCCTGTTTAGGCCTACTAGTATTAAAACTAAGACTAATGTGCCTTAGACATAGATGATCTTATCGTATGTTGTCTATCCTGTTTAGGCCTACTAGTATTAAAACTAAGACTAATGTGCCTTAGACATAGGTGATCTTATCGTATGTTGTCTATCCTGTTTAGGGCAACTAGTATTAAAACTAAGACTAATGTGCCTTAGACATAGGTGATCTTATCGTATGTTGTCTATCCTGTTTAGGCCTATTAGTATTAAAACTAAGACTAATGTGCCTTAGACATAGGTGATCTTATCGTATTTTGTCTATCCTGTTTAGGCCTATTAGTATTAAAACTAAGACTAATGTGCCTTAGACATAGGTGATCTTATCGTATGTTGTCTATCCTGTTTAGGCCTATTAGTATTAAAACTCAGACTAATGTGCCTTAGACATAGATGATCTTATCGTATGTTGTCTATCCTGTTTAGGCCTACTAGCATTAAAACTAAGACTAATGTGCCTTAGACATAGGTGATCTTATCGTATGTTGTCTATCCTGTTTAGGCCTACTAGTATTAAAACTAAGACTAATGTGCCTTAGACATAGATGATCTTATCGTATGTTGTCTATCCTGTTTAGGCCTACTAGTATTAAAACTAAGACTAATGTGCCTTAGACATAGGTGATCTTATCGTATGTTGTCTATCCTGTTTAGGGCAACTAGTATTAAAACTAAGACTAATGTGCCTTAGACATAGGTGATCTTATCGTATGTTGTCTATCCTGTTTAGGCCTATTAGTATTAAAACTAAGACTAATGTGCCTTAGACATAGGTGATCTTATCGTATTTTGTCTATCCTGTTTAGGCCTATTAGTATTAAAACTAAGACTAATGTGCCTTAGACATAGGTGATCTTATCGTATGTTGTCTATCCTGTTTAGGCCTATTAGTATTAAAACTCAGACTAATGTGCCTTAGACATAGATGATCTTATCGTATGTTGTCTATCCTGTTTAGGCCTATTAGTATTAAAACTAAGACTAATGTGCCTTAGACATAGGTGATCTTATAGTATGTTGTCTATCCTGTTTAGGCCTATTAGTATTAAAACTAAGACTAATGTGCCTTAGACATAGATGATCTTATCGTATGTTGTCTATCCTGTTTAGGCCTATTAGTATTAAAACTAAGACTAATGTGCCTTAGACATAGGTGATCTTATCGTATGTTGTCTATCCTGTTTAGGCCTACTAGTATTAAAACTAAGACTAATGTGCCTTAGACATAGATGATCTTATCGTATGTTGTCTATCCTGTTGAGGCCTACTAGTATTAAAACTAAGACTAATGTGCCTTAGACATAGATGATCTTATCGTATGTTGTCTATCCTGTTTAGGCCTATTAGTATTAAAACTAAGACTAATGTGGCTTAGACATAGGTGATCTTATCGTATTTTATCTATCCTGTTTAGGGCTACTAGTATTAAAACTAAGACTAATGTGCCTTAGACATAGGTGATCTTATCGTATGTTGTCTATCCTGTTTAGGCCTATTAGTATTAAAACTAAGACTAATGTGCCTTAGACATAGGGGATCTTATCGTATGTTGTCTATCCTGTTTAGGCCTATTAGTATTAAAACTAAGACTAATGTGCCTTAGACATAGATGATCTTATCGTATGTTGTCTATCCTGTTTAGGCCTATTAGTATTAAAACTAAGACTAATGTGCCTTAGACATAGGTGATCTTATCGTATGTTGTCTATCCTGTTTAGGGCTACTAGTATTAAAACTAAGACTAATGTGCCTTAGACATAGATGATCTTATCGTATGTTGTCTATCCTGTTTAGGCCTACTAGTATTAAAACTAAGACTCATGTGCCTTAGACATAGGTGATCTTATCGTATGTTGTCTATCCTGTTTAGGCCTACTAGTATTAAAACTAAGACTAATGTGCCTTAGACATAGATGATCTTATCGTATGTTGTCTATCCTGTTTAGGGCTACTAGTATTAAAACTAAGACTAATGTGCCTTAGACATAGGTGATCTTATCGTATGTTATCTATCCTGTTTAGGGCTACTAGTATTAAAACTAAGACTAATGTGCCTTAAACATAGATGATCTTATCGTATTTTATCTATCCTGTTTAGGGCTACTAGTATTAAAACTAAGACTAATGTGCCTTAGACATAGGTGATCTTATCGTATTTTATCTATCCTGTTTAGGCCTATTAGTATTAAAACTAAGACTAATGTGCCTTAGACATAGATGATCTTATCGTATGTTGTCTATCCTGTTTAGGCCTATTAGTATTAAAACTAAGACTAATGTGCCTTAGACATAGGTGATCTTATCGTATGTTGTCTATCCTGTTTAGGCCTATTAGTATTAAAACTAAGACTAATGTGCCTTAGACATAGGTGATCTTATCGTATGTTGTCTATCCTGTTTAGGGCTACTAGTATTAAAACTAAGACTAATGTGCCTTAGACATAGGTGATCTTATCGTATTTTATCTATCCTGTTTAGGCCTATTAGTATTAAAACTAAGACTAATGTGCCTTAGACATAGGTGACCTTATCGTATGTTGTCTATCCTGTTTAGGCCTATTAGTATTAAAACTAAGACTAATGTGCCTTAGACATAGATGATCTTATCGTATTTTATCTATCCTGTTTTGGCCTACTAGTATTAAAACTAAGACTAATGTGCCTTAGACATAGGTGATCTTATCGTATTTTATCTATCCTGTTTAGGCCTATTAGTATTAAAACTAAGACTAATGTGCCTTAGACATAGGTGATCTTATCGTATTTTATCTATCCTGTTTAGGCCTATTAGTATTAAAACTAAGACTAATGTGCCTTAGACATAGATGATCTTATCGTATTTTATCTATCCTGTTTAGGCCTACTAGTATTAAAACTAAGATTAATGTGCCTTAGAAATAGATGATCTTATCGTATGTTGTCTATCCTGTTTAGGCCTATTAGTATTAAAACTAAGACTAATGTGCCTTAGACATAGGTGATCTTATCGTATGTTGTCAATCCTGTTTAGGCCTATTAGTATTAAAACTAAGACTAATGTGCCTTAGACATAGATGATCTTATCGTATGTTGTCTATCCTGTTTAGGCCTATTAGTATTAAAACTAAGACTAATGTGCCTTAGACATAGGTGATCTTATCGTATGTTGTCTATCCTGTTTAGGCCTATTAGTATTAAAACCAAGACTAATGTGCCTTAGACATAGGTGATCTTATCGTATGTTGTCTATCTTCTATAGGCCTATTAGTATTAAAACTAAGACTAATGTGCCTTAGATATAGATGATCTTATCGTATGTTGTCTATCCTGTTTAGGCCTACTAGTATTAAAACTAAGACTAATGTGCCTTAGACATAGGTGATCTTATAGTATGTTGTCTATCCTGTTTAGGCCTATTAGTATTAAAACTAAGACTAATATGCCTTAGACATAGATGATCTTATCGTATGTTGTCTATCCTGTTTAGGCCTATTAGTATTAAAACTAAGACTAATGTGCCTTAGACATAGGTGATCTTATCGTATGTTGTCTATCCTGTTTAGGCCTACTAGTATTAAAACTAAGACTAATGTGCCTTAGACATAGATGATCTTATCGTATGTTGTCTATACTGTTTAGGCCTATTAGTATTAAAATTAAGACTAATGTGCCTTAGACATAGGTGATCTTATAGTATGTTGTCTATCCTGTTTAGGCCTATTAGTATTAAAACCAAGACTAATGTGCCTTAGACATAGGTGATCTTATCGTATGTTGTCTATCTTGTTTAGGCCTACTAGTATTAAAACTAAGACTAATGTGCCTTAGACATAGATGATCTTATCGTATGTTGTCTATCCTGTTTAGGCCTACTAGTATTAAAACTAAGACTCATGTGCCTTAGACATAGGTGATCTTATCGTATGTTGTCTCTCCTGTTTAGGCCTACTAGTATTAAAACTAAGACTAATGTGCCTTAGACATAGATGATCTTATCGTATGTTGTCTATCCTGTTTAGGGCTACTAGTATTAAAACTAAGACTAATGTGCCTTAGACATAGGTGATCTTATCGTATGTTATCTATCCTGTTTAGGGCTACTAGTATTAAAACTAAGACTAATGTGCCTTAGACATAGGTGATCTTATCGTGTTTTATCTATCCTGTTTAGGCCTATTAGTATTAAAACTAAGACTAATGTGCCTTAGACATAGATGATCTTATCGTATGTTGTCTATCCTGTTTAGGCCTATTAGTATTAAAACTAAGACTAATGTGCCTTAGACATAGGTGATCTTATCGTATGTTGTCTATCCTGTTCAGGCCTATTAGTATTAAAACTAAGACTAATGTGCCTTAGACATAGGTGATCTTATCGTATGTTGTCTATCCTGTTTAGGGCTACTAGTATTAAAACTAAGACTAATGTGCCTTAGACATAGGTGATCTTATCGTATTTTATCTATCCTGTTTAGGCCTATTAGTATTAAAACTAAGACTAATGTGCCTTAGACATAGGTGACCTTATCGTATGTTGTCTATCCTGTTTAGGCCTATTAGTATTAAAACTAAGACTAATGTGCCTTAGACATAGATGATCTTATCGTATTTTATCTATCCTGTTTTGGCCTACTAGTATTAAAACTAAGACTAATGTGCCTTAGACATAGGTGATCTTATCGTATTTTATCTATCCTGTTTAGGCCTATTAGTATTAAAACTAAGACTAATGTGCCTTAGACATAGGTGATCTTATCGTATTTTATCTATCCTGTTTAGGCCTATTAGTATTAAAACTAAGACTAATGTGCCTTAGACATAGATGATCTTATCGTATTTTATCTATCCTGTTTAGGCCTACTAGTATTAAAACTAAGATTAATGTGCCTTAGAAATAGATGATCTTATCGTATGTTGTCTATCCTGTTTAGGCCTATTAGTATTAAAACTAAGACTAATGTGCCTTAGACATAGATGATCTTATCGTATGTTGTCTATCCTGTTTAGGCCTATTAGTATTAAAACTAAGACTAATGTGCCTTAGACATAGGTGATCTTATCGTATGTTGTCTATCCTGTTTAGGCCTATTAGTATTAAAACCAAGACTAATGTGCCTTAGACATAGGTGATCTTATCGTATGTTGTCTATCTTGTATAGGCCTATTAGTATTAAAACTAAGACTAATGTGCCTTAGACATAGGTGATCTTATAGTATGTTGTCTATCCTGTTTAGGCCTATTAGTATTAAAACTAAGACTAATGTGCCTTAGACATAGATGATCTTATCGTATGTTGTCTATCCTGTTTAGGCCTATTAGTATTAAAACTAAGACTAATGTGCCTTAGACATAGGTGATCTTATAGTATGTTGTCTATCCTGTTTAGGCCTATTAGTATTAAAACTAAGACTAATGTGCCTTAGACATAGATGATCTTATCGTATGTTGTCTATCCTGTTTAGGCCTATTAGTATTAAAACTAAGACTAATGTGCCTTAGACATAGGTGATCTTATCGTATGTTGTCTATCCTGTTTAGGCCTACTAGTATTAAAACTAAGACTAATGTGCCTTAGACATAGATGATCTTATCGTATGTTGTCTATACTGTTTAGGCCTATTAGTATTAAAATTAAGACTAATGTGCCTTAGACATAGGTGATCTTATCGTATGTTGTCTATCCTGTTTAGGCCTATTAGTATTAAAACCAAGACTAATGTGCCTTAGACATAGGTGATCTTATCGTATGTTGTCTATCTTGTTTAGGCCTACTAGTATTAAAACTAAGACTAATGTGCCTTAGACATAGATGATCTTATCGTATGTTGTCTATCCTGTTTAGGCCTACTAGTATTAAAACTAAGACTCATGTGCCTTAGACATAGGTGATCTTATCGTATGTTGTCTATCCTGTTTAGGCCTACTAGTATTAAAACTAAGACTAATGTGCCTTAGACATAGATGATCTTATCGTATGTTGTCTATCCTGTTTAGGGCTACTAGTATTAAAACTAAGACTAATGTGCCTTAGACATAGATGATCTTATCGTATGTTGTCTATCCTGTTTAGGCCTATTAGTATTAAAACTAAGACTAATGTGCCTTAGACATAGATGATCTTATCGTATTTTATCTATCCTGTTTTGGCCTACTAGTATTAAAACTAAGACTAATGTGCCTTAGACATAGGTGATCTTATCGTATTTTATCTATCCTGTTTAGGCCTATTAGTATTAAAACTAAGACTAATGTGCCTTAGACATAGGTGATCTTATCGTATTTTATCTATCCTGTTTAGGCCTATTAGTATTAAAACTAAGACTAATGTGCCTTAGACATAGATGATCTTATCGTATTTTATCTATCCTGTTTAGGCCTACTAGTATTAAAACTAAGATTAATGTGCCTTAGAAATAGATGATCTTATCGTATGTTGTCTATCCTGTTTAGGCCTATTAGTATTAAAACTAAGACTAATGTGCCTTAGACATAGATGATCTTATCGTATGTTGTCTATCCTGTTTAGGCCTATTAGTATTAAAACTAAGACTAATGTGCCTTAGACATAGGTGATCTTATCGTATGTTGTCTATCCTGTTTAGGCCTATTAGTATTAAAACCAAGACTAATGTGCCTTAGACATAGGTGATCTTATCGTATGTTGTCTATCTTGTATAGGCCTATTAGTATTAAAACTAAGACTAATGTGCCTTAGACATAGGTGATCTTATCGTATGTTGTCTATCCTGTTTAGGCCTATTAGTATTAAAACTAAGACTAATGTGCCTTAGACATAGATGATCTTATCGTATGTTGTCTATCCTGTTTAGGCCTATTAGTATTAAAACTAAGACTAATGTGCCTTAGACATAGGTGATCTTATCGTATGTTGTCTATCCTGTTTAGGCCTACTAGTATTAAAACTAAGACTAATGTGCCTTAGACATAGATGATCTTATCGTATGTTGTCTATCCTGTTGAGGCCTACTAGTATTAAAACTAAGACTAATGTGCCTTAGACATAGATGATCTTATCGTATGTTGTCTATCCTGTTTAGGCCTATTAGTATTAAAACTAAGACTAATGTGCCTTAGACATAGGTGATCTTATCGTATTTTATCTATCCTGTTTAGGGCTACTAGTATTAAAACTAAGACTAATGTGCCTTAGACATAGGTGATCTTATCGTATGTTGTCTATCCTGTTTAGGCCTATTAGTATTAAAACTAAGACTAATGTGCCTTAGACATAGGGGATCTTATCGTATGTTGTCTATCCTGTTTAGGCCTATTAGTATTAAAACTAAGACTAATGTGCCTTAGACATAGATGATCTTATCGTATGTTTTCTATCCTCTTTAGGCCTATTAGTATTAAAACTAAGACTAATGTGCCTTAGACATAGGTGATCTTATCGTATGTTGTCTATCCTGTTTAGGGCTACTAGTATTAAAACTAAGACTAATGTGCCTTAGACATAGGTGATCTTATAGTATGTTGTCTATCCTGTTTAGGCCTATTAGTATTAAAACTAAGACTAATGTGCCTTAGACATAGGTGATCTTATCGTAAGTTGTCTATCCTGTTTAGGCCTATTAGTATTAAAACTAAGACTAATGTGCCTTAGACATAGATGATCTTATCGTATGTTGTCTATCCTGTTTAGGCCTATTAGTATTAAAACTAAGACTAATGTGCCTTAGACATAGGTGATCTTATCGTATGTTGTCTATCCTGTTTAGGGCTACTAGTATTAAAACTAAGACTAATGTGACTTAGACATATGTGATCTTATCGTATGTTGTCTATCCTGTTTAGGCCTATTAGTATTAAAACTAAGACTAATGTGCCTTAGACATAGATGATCTTATCGTATTTTATCTATCCTGTTTAGGCCTACTAGTATTAAAACTAAGACTAATGTGCCTTAGAAATAGATGATCTTATCGTATGTTGTCTATCCTGTTTAGGCCTATTAGTATTAAAACTAAGACTAATGTGCCTTAGTCATAGGTGATCTTATCGTATGTTGTCTATCCTGTTTAGGCCTATTAGTATTAAAACTAAGACTAATGTGCCTTAGACATAGATGATCTTATCGTATGTTGTCTATCCTGTTTAGGCCTATTAGTATTAAAACTAAGACTAATGTGCCTTAGACATAGGTGATCTTATCGTATGTTGTCTATCCTGTTTAGGCCTATTAGTATTAAAACCAAGACTAATGTGCCTTAGACATAGGTGATCTTATCGTATGTTGTCTATCTTGTTTAGGCCTACTAGTATTAAAACTAAGACTAATGTGCCTTAGACATAGATGATCTTATCGTATGTTGTCTATCCTGTTTAGGCCTACTAGTATTAAAACTAAGACTCATGTGCCTTAGACATAGGTGATCTTATCGTATGTTGTCTATCCTGTTTAGGCCTACTAGTATTAAAACTAAGACTAATGTGCCTTAGACATAGATGATCTTATCGTATGTTGTCTATCCTGTTTAGGGCTACTAGTATTAAAACTAAGACTAATGTGCCTTAGACATAGGTGATCTTATCGTATGTTATCTATCTGTTTAGGGCTACTAGTATTAAAACTAAGACTAATGTGCCTTAAACATAGATGATCTTATCGTATTTTATCTATCCTGTTTAGGGCAACTAGTATTAAAACTAAGACTAATGTGCCTTAGACATAGGTGATCTTATCGTATTTTATCTATCCTGTTTAGGCCTATTAGTATTAAAACTAAGACTAATGTGCCTTAGACATAGATGATCTTATCGTATGTTGTCTATCCTGTTTAGGCCTATTAGTATTAAAACTAAGACTAATGTGCCTTAGACATAGGTGACCTTATCGTATGTTGTCTATCCTGTTTAGGCCTATTAGTATTAAAACTAAGACTAATGTGCCTTAGACATAGATGATCTTATCGTATTTTATCTATCCTGTTTTGGCCTACTAGTATTAAAACTAAGACTAATGTGCCTTAGACATAGGTGATCTTATCGTATTTTATCTATCCTGTTTAGGCCTATTAGTATTAAAACTAAGACTAATGTGCCTTAGACATAGGTGATCTTATCGTATTTTATCTATCCTGTTTAGGCCTATTAGTATTAAAACTAAGACTAATGTGCCTTAGACATAGATGATCTTATCGTATTTTATCTATCCTGTTTAGGCCTACTAGTATCAAAACTAAGACTAATGTGCCTTAGAAATAGATGATCTTATCGTATGTTGTCTATCCTGTTTAGGCCTATTAGTATTAAAACTAAGACTAATGTGCCTTAGACATAGGTGATCTTATCGTATGTTGTCTATCCTGTTTAGGCCTATTAGTATTAAAACTAAGACTAATGTGCCTTAGACATAGATTATCTTATCGTATGTTGTCTATCCTGTTTAGGCCTATTAGTATTAAAACTAAGACTAATGTGCCTTAGACATAGGTGATCTTATCGTATGTTGTCTATCCTGTTTAGGCCTATTAGTATTAAAACCAAGACTATTGTGCCTTAGACATAGGTGATCTTATCGTATGTTGTCTATCTTGTTTAGGCCTACTAGTATTAAAACTAAGACTAATGTGCCTTAGACATAGATGATCTTATCGTATGTTGTCTATCCTGTTTAGGCCTACTAGTATTAAAACTAAGACTAATGTGCCTTAGACATAGATGATCTTATCGTATGTTGTCTATCCTGTTTAGGCCTATTAGTATTAAAACTAAGACTAATGTGCCTTAGACATAGGTGATCTTATCGTATGTTGTCTATCCTGTTTAGGGCTACTAGTATTAAAACTAAGACTAATGTGCCTTAGACATAGATGATCTTATCGTATGTTGTCTATCCTGTTTAGGCCTACTAGTATTAAAACTAAGACTAATGTGCCTTAAACATAGATGATCTTATCGTATTTTATCTATCCTGTTTAGGGCTAGTAGTATTAAAACTAAGACTAATGTGCCTTAGACATAGGTGATCTTATCGTATTTTATCTATCCTGTTTAGGCCTATTAGTATTAAAACTAAGACTAATGTGCCTTAGACATAGATGATCTTATCGTATGTTGTCTATCCTGTTTAGGCCTACTAGTATTAAAACTAAGACTAATGTGCCTTAGACATAGGTGATCTTATCGTATGTTGTCTATCCTGTTTAGGCCTACTAGTATTAAAACTAAGACTAATGTGCCTTAGACATAGGTGATCTTATCGTATTTTATCTATCCTGTTTAGGCCTATTAGTATTAAAACTAAGACTAATGTGCCTTAGACATAGATGATCTTATCGTATGTTGTCTATCCTGTTTAGGCCTATTAGTATTAAAACTAAGACTAATGTGCCTTAGACATAGGTGATCTTATCGTATGTTGTCTATCCTGTTTAGGCTTATTAGTATTAAAACTAAGACTAATGTGCCTTAGACATAGGTGATCTTATCGTATGTTGTCTATCCTGTTTAGGGCTACTAGTATTAAAACTAAGACTAATGTGCCTTAGACATAGGTGATCTTATCGTATTTTATCTATCCTGTTTAGGCCTATTAGTATTAAAACTAAGACTAATGTGCCTTAGACATAGGTGACCTTATCGTATGTTGTCTATCCTGTTTAGGCCTATTAGTATTAAAACTAAGACTAATGTGCCTTAGACATAGATGATCTTATCGTATTTTATCTATCCTGTTTTGGCCTACTAGTATTAAAACTAAGACTAATGTGCCTTAGAAATAGATGATCTTATCGTATGTTGTCTATCCTGTTTAGGCCTATTAGTATTAAAACTAAGACTAATGTGCCTTAGACATAGGTGATCTTATCGTATGTTGTCTATCCTGTTTAGGCCTATTAGTATTAAAACTAAGACTAATGTGCCTTAGACATAGATGATCTTATCGTATGTTGTCTATCCTGTTTAGGCCTATTAGTATTAAAACTAAGACTAATGTGCCTTAGACATAGGTGATCTTATCGTATGTTGTCTATCCTGTTTAGGCCTATTAGTATTAAAACCAAGACTAATGTGCCTTAGACATAGGTGATCTTATCGTATGTTGTCTATCTTGTTTAGGCCTACTAGTATTAAAACTAAGACTAATGTGCCTTAGACATAGATGATCTTATCGTATGTTGTCTATCCTGTTTAGGCCTACTAGTATTAAAACTAAGACTAATGTGCATTAGACATAGATGATCTTATCGTATGTTGTCTATCTTGTTTAGGCCTATTAGCATTAAAACTAAGACTAATGTGCCTTAGACATAGGTGATCTTATCGTATGTTGTCTATCCTGTTTAGGCTTATTAGTATTAAAACTAAGATTAATGTGCCTTAGACATAGGTGATCTTATCGTATGTTGTCTATCTTGTTTAGGCCTATTAGTATTAAAACTAAGACTAATGTGCCTTAGACATAGATGATCTTATCGTATGTTGTCTATCCTGTTTAGGCCTATTAGTATTAAAACTAAGACTAATGTGCCTTAGACATAGATGATCTTATCGTATGTTGTCTATCCTGTTTAGGCCTATTAGTATTAAAACTAAGACTAATGTGCCTTAGACATAGGTGATCTTATCGTATGTTGTCTATCCTGTTTAGGCCTATTAGTATTAAAACTAAGACTAATGTGCCTTAGACATAGGTGATCTTATCGTATGTTGTCTATCCTGTTTAGGGCTACTAGTATTAAAACTAAGACTAATGTGCCTTAGACATAGGTGATCTTATCGTATTTTATCTATCCTGTTTAGGCCTATTAGTATTAAAACTAAGACTAATGTGCCTTAGACATAGGTGACCTTATCGTATGTTGTCTATCCTGTTTAGGCCTATTAGTATTAAAACTAAGACTAATGTGCCTTAGACGTAGATGATCTTATCGTATTTTATCTATCCTGTTTTGGCCTACTAGTATTAAAACTAAGACTAATGTGCCTTAGACATAGGTGATCTTATCGTATTTTATCTATCCTGTTTAGGCCTCTTAGTATTAAAACTAAGACTAATGTGCCTTAGACATAGGTGATCTTATCGTATTTTATCTATCCTGTGTAGGCCTATTAGTATTAAAACTAAGACTAATGTGCCTTAGACATAGATGATCTTATCGTATTTTATCTATCCTGTTTAGGCCTACTAGTATTAAAACTAAGACTAATGTGCCTTAGAAATAGATGATCTTATCGTATGTTGTCTATCCTGTTTAGGCCTATTAGTATTAAAACTAAGACTAATGTGCCTTAGACATAGGTGATCTTATCGTATGTTGTCTATCCTGTTTAGGCCTATTAGTATTAAAACTAAGACTAATGTGCCTTAGACATGGATGATCTTATCGTATGTTGTCTATCCTGTTTAGGCCTATTAGTATTAAAACTAAGACTAATGTGCCTTAGACATAGGTGATCTTATCGTATGTTGCCTATCCTGTTTAGGCTTATTAGTATTAAAACTAAGACTAATGTGCCTTAGACATAGATGATCTTATCGTATGTTGTCTATCCTGTTTAGGCCTATTAGTATTAAAACTAAGACTAATGTGCCTTAGACATAGATGATCTTATCGTATGTTGTCTATCCTGTTTAGGCCTATTAGTATTAAAACTAAGACTAATATGCCTTAGACATAGGTGATCTTATCGTATGTTGTCTATCCTGTTTAGGCCTACTAGTATTAAAACTAAGACTAATGTGCCTTAGACATAGGTGATCTTATCGTATGTTGTCTATCCTGTTTAGGGCTACTAGTATTAAAACTAAGACTAATGTGCCTTAGACATAGATGATCTTATCGTATTTTATCTATCCTGTTTAGGCCTACTAGTATTAAAACTAAGACTAATGTGCCTTAGACATAGGTGATCTTATCGTATTTTATCTATCCTGTTTAGGCCTATTAGTATTAAAACTAAGACTAATGTGCCTTAGACATAGGTGATCTTATCGTATTTTATCTATTCTGTTTAGGCCTATTAGTATTAAAACTAAGACTAATGTGCCTTAGACATAGGTGATCTTATCGTATTTTATCCATCCTGTTTAGGCCTATTAGTATTAAAACTAAGACTAATGTGCCTTAGACATAGGTGATCTTATCGTATGTTGTCTATCCTGTTTAGGGCTACTAGTATTAAAACTAAGACTAATGTCCCTTAGACATAGATGATCTTATCGTATGTTATCTATCCTGTTTAGGCCTATTAGTATTAAAACTAAGACTAATGTGCCTTAGACATAGGTGATCTTATCGTATGTTGTCTATCCTGTTTAGGCCTATTAGTATTAAAACTAAGACTAATGTGCCTTAGACATAGGTGATCTTATCGTATGTTGTCTATCCTGTTTAGGCCTATTAGTATTAAAACTAAGACTAATGTGCCTTAGACATAGGTGATCTTATCGTATGTTGTCTATCCTGTTTAGGCCTATTAGTATTAAAACTAAGACTAATGTGCCTTAGACATAGATGATCTTATCGTATGTTGTCTATCCTGTTTAGGGCTACTAGTATTAAAACTAAGACTAATGTGCCTTAGACATAGGTGATCTTATCGTATGTTGTCTATCCTTTTTAGGCCTACTAGTATTAAAACTAAGAATAATGTGCCTTAGACATAGGTGATCTAATCGTATGTTGTCTATCCTGTTTAGGCTACTAGTATTAAAACTAAGACTAATGTGCCTTAGACATAGGTGATCTTATCGTATGTTGTCTATCCTGTTTAGGCCTACTAGTATTAAAACTAAGACCAATGTGCCTTAGACATAGGTGATCTTATCGTATGTTGTCTATCCTGTTTAGGGCAACTAGTATTAAAACTAAGACTAATGTGCCTTAGACATAGGTGATCTTATCGTATGTTGTCTATCCTGTTTAGGCCTATTAGTATTAAAACTAAGACTAATGTGCCTTAGACATAGGTGATCTTATCGTATTTTGTCTATCCTGTTTAGGCCTATTAGTATTAAAACTAAGACTAATGTGCCTTAGACATAGATGATCTTATCGTATGTTGGCTATCCTGTTTAGGCCTATTAGTATTAAAACTAAGACTAATGTGCCTTAGACATAGGTGATCTTATCGTATTTTATCTATCCTGTTTAGGCCTATTAATATTAAAACTAAGACTAATGTGCCTTAGACATAGGTGATCTTATCGTATTTTATCCATCCTGTTTAGGCCTATTAGTATTAAAACTAAGACTAATGTGCCTTAGACATAGGTGATCTTATCGTATGTTGTCTATCCTGTTTAGGGCTACTAGTATTAAAACTAAGACTAATGTGCCTTAGACATAGGTGATCTTATCGTATTTTATCTATCCTGTTTAGGCCTATTAGTATTAAAACTAAGACTAATGTGCCTTAGACATAGATGATCTTATCGTATTTTATCTATCCTGTTTAGGCCTACTAGTATTAAAACTAAGACTAATGTGCCTTAGAAATAGATGATCTTATCGTATGTTGTCTATCCTGTTTAGGCCTATTAGTATTAAAACTAAGACTAATGTGCCTTAGACATAGGTGATCTTATCGTATGTTGTCTATCCTGTTTAGGCCTATTAGTATTAAAACTAAGACTAATGTGCCTTAGACATGGATGATCTTATCGTATGTTGTCTATCCTGTTTAGGCCTATTAGTATTAAAACTAAGACTAATGTGCCTTAGACATAGGTGATCTTATCGTATGTTGCCTATCCTGTTTAGGCTTATTAGTATTAAAACTAAGACTAATGTGCCTTAGACATAGGTGATCTTATCGTATGTTGTCTATCTTGTTTAGGCCTATTAGTATTAAAACTAAGACTAATGTGCCTTAGACATAGATGATCTTATCGTATGTTGTCTATCCTGTTTAGGCCTATTAGTATTAAAACTAAGACTAATATGCCTTAGACATAGGTGATCTTATCGTATGTTGTCTATCCTGTTTAGGCCTACTAGTATTAAAACTAAGACTAATGTGCCTTAGACATAGGTGATCTTATCGTATGTTGTCTATCCTGTTTAGGGCTACTAGTATTAAAACTAAGACTAATGTGCCTTAGACATAGATGATCTTATCGTATTTTATCTATCCTGTTTAGGCCTACTAGTATTAAAACTAAGACTAATGTGCCTTAGACATAGGTGATCTTATCGTATTTTATCTATCCTGTTTAGGCCTATTAGTATTAAAACTAAGACTAATGTGCCTTAGACATAGGTGATCTTATCGTATTTTATCTATTCTGTTTAGGCCTATTAGTATTAAAACTAAGACTAATGTGCCTTAGACATAGGTGATCTTATCGTATTTTATCCATCCTGTTTAGGCCTATTAGTATTAAAACTAAGACTAATGTGCCTTAGACATAGGTGATCTTATCGTATGTTGTCTATCCTGTTTAGGCCTACTAGTATTAAAACTAAGACCAATGTGCCTTAGACATAGGTGATCTTATCGTATGTTGTCTATCCTGTTTAGGGCAACTAGTATTAAAACTAAGACTAATGTGCCTTAGACATAGGTGATCTTATCGTATGTTGTCTATCCTGTTTAGGCCTATTAGTATTAAAACTAAGACTAATGTGCCTTAGACATAGGTGATCTTATCGTATTTTGTCTATCCTGTTTAGGCCTATTAGTATTAAAACTAAGACTAATGTGCCTTAGACATAGATGATCTTATCGTATGTTGGCTATCCTGTTTAGGCCTATTAGTATTAAAACTAAGACTAATGTGCCTTAGACATAGGTGATCTTATCGTATTTTATCTATCCTGTTTAGGCCTATTAATATTAAAACTAAGACTAATGTGCCTTAGACATAGGTGATCTTATCGTATTTTATCCATCCTGTTTAGGCCTATTAGTATTAAAACTAAGACTAATGTGCCTTAGACATAGGTGATCTTATCGTATGTTGTCTATCCTGTTTAGGGCTACTAGTATTAAAACTAAGACTAATGTGCCTTAGACATAGATGATCTTATCGTATGTTATCTATCCTGTTTAGGCCTATTAGTATTAAAACTAAGACTAATGTGCCTTAGACATAGGTGATCTTATCGTATGTTGTCTATCCTGTTTAGGCCTATTAGTATTAAAACTAAGACTAATGTGCCTTAGACATAGGTGATCTTATCGTATGTTGTCTATCCTGTTTAGGCCTATTAGTATTAAAACTAAGACTAATGTGCCTTAGACATAGATGATCTTATCGTATGTTGTCTATCCTGTTTAGGCCTATTAGTATTAAAACTAAGACTAATGTGCCTTAGACATAGATGATCTTATCGTATGTTGTCTATCCTGTTTAGGGCTACTAGTATTAAAACTAAGACTAATGTGCCTTAGACATAGGTGATCTTATCGTATGTTGTCTATCCTTTTTAGGCCTACTAGTATTAAAACTAAGACTAATGTGCCTTAGACATAGGTGATCTAATCGTATGTTGTCTATCCTGTTTAGGCTACTAGTATTAAAACTAAGACTAATGTGCCTTAGACATAGGTGATCTTATCGTATGTTGTCTATCCTGTTTAGGCCTACTAGTATTAAAACTAAGACTAATGTGCCTTAGACATAGGTGATCTTATCGTATGTTGTCTATCCTGTTTAGGCCTACTAGTATTAAAACTAAGACTAATGTGCCTTAGACATAGATGATCTTATCGTATGTTGTCTATCCTGTTTAGGCCTACTAGTATTAAAACTAAGACTAATGTGCCTTAGACATAGGTGATCTTATCGTATGTTGTCTATCCTGTTTAGGGCAACTAGTATTAAAACTAAGACTAATGTGCCTTAGACATAGGTGATCTTATCGTATGTTGTCTATCCTGTTTAGGCCTATTAGTATTAAAACTAAGACTAATGTGCCTTAGACATAGGTGATCTTATCGTATTTTGTCTATCTTGTTTAGGCCTATTAGTATTAAAACTAAGACTAATGTGCCTTAGACATAGGTGATCTTATCGTATGTTGTCTATCCTGTTTAGGCCTATTAGTATTAAAACTAAGACTAATGTGCCTTAGACATAGATGATCTTATCGTATGTTGTCTATCCTGTTTAGGCCTATTAGTATTAAAACTAAGACTAATGTGCCTTAGACATAGATGATCTTATCGTATGTTGTCTATCCTGTTTAGGCCTATTAGTATTAAAACTAAGACTAATGTGCCTTAGACATAGGTGATCTTATCGTATGTTGTCTATCCTGTTTAGGCCTACTAGTATTAAAACTAAGACTAATGTGCCTTAGACATAGATGATCTTATCGTATGTTGTCTATCCTGTTGAGGCCTACTAGTATTAAAACTAAGACTAATGTGCCTTAGACATAGATGATCTTATCGTATGTTGTCTATCCTGTTTAGGCCTATTAGTATTAAAACTAAGACTAATGTGCCTTAGACATAGGTGATCTTATCGTATTTTATCTATCCTGTTTAGGGCTACTAGTATTAAAACTAAGACTAATGTGCCTTAGACATAGGTGATCTTATCGTATGTTGTCTATCCTGTTTAGGCCTATTAGTATTAAAACTAAGATTAATGTGCCTTAGACATAGGGGATCTTATCGTATGTTGTCTATCCTGTTTAGGCCTATTAGTATTAAAACTAAGACTAATGTGCCTTAGACATAGATGATCTTATCGTATGTTGTCTATCCTGTTTAGGCCTATTAGTATTAAAACTAAGACTAATGTGCCTTAGACATAGGTGATCTTATCGTATGTTGTCTATCCTGTTTAGGGCTACTAGTATTAAAACTAAGACTAATGTGCCTTAGACATAGGTGATCTTATAGTATGTTGTCTATCCTGTTTAGGCCTATTAGTATTAAAACTAAGACTAATGTGCCTTTGACATAGGTGATCTTATCGTATGTTGTCTATCCTGTTTAGGCCTATTAGTATTAAAACTAAGACTAATGTGCCTTAGACATAGATGATCTTATCGTATGTTGTCTATCCTGTTTAGGCCTATTAGTATTAAAACTAAGACTAATGTGCCTTAGACATAGGTGATCTTATCGTATGTTGTCTATCCTGCTTAGGGCTACTAGTATTAAAACTAAGACTAATGTGCCTTAGACATATGTGATCTTATCGTATGTTGTCTATCCTGTTTAGGCCTATTAGTATTAAAACTAAGACTAATGTGCCTTAGACATAGGTGATCTTATCGTATGTTGTCTATCCTGTTTAGGCCTATTAGTATTAAAACTAAGACTAATGTGCCTTAGACATAGATGATCATATCGTATGTTGTCTATCCTGTTTAGGCCTATTAGTATTAAAACTAAGACTAATGTGCCTTAGACATAGGTGATCTTATCGTATTTTATCTATCCTGTTTAGGGCTACTAGTATTAAAACTAAGACTAATGTGCCTTAGACATAGGTGATCTTATCGTATGTTGTCTATCCTGTTTAGTGCTACTAGTATTAAATCTAAGACTAATGTGCCTTAGACATAGATGATCTTATCGTATGTTGTCTATCCTGTTTAGGCCTATTAGTATTAAAACTAAGACTAATGTGCCTTAGACATAGGTGATCTTATCGTATGTTGTCTATCCTGTTTAGGCCTATTAGTATTAAAACTAAGACTAATGTGCCTTAGACATAGGTGATCTTATCGTATGTGGTCTATCCTGTTTAGGCCTATTAGTATTAAAACTAAGACTGATGTGCCTTAGACTTAGGTGATCTTATCGTATGTTGTCTATCCTGTTTAGGCCTATTAGTATTAAAACTAAGACTAATGTGCCTTAGACATAGGTGATCTTATCGTATGTTGTCTATCCTGTTTAGGGCTACTAGTATTAAAACTAAGACTAATGTGCCTTAGACATAGGTGATCTTATCGTATGTTGCCTATCCTGTTTAGGCCTATTAGTATTAAAACTAAGACTAATGTGCCTTAGACATTTATGATCTTATCGTATGTTGTCTATCCTCTTTAGGCCTATTAGTATTAAAACTAAGACTAATGTGCCTTAGACATCGGTGATCTTATCGTATGTTGTCTATCCTGCTTAGGGTTACTAGTATTAAAACTAAGACTAATGTGCCTTAGACATAGGTGATCTTATCGTATGTTGTCTATCCTGTTTAGGCCTATTAGTATTAAAACTAAGACTAATGTGCCTTAGACATATATGATCTTATCGTATGTTGTCTATCCTGTTTAGGCCTATTAGTATTAAAACTAAGACTAATGTGCCTTAGACATATGTGATCTTATCGATCCTGTTTAGGGCTACTAGTATTAAAACTAAGACTAATGTGCCTTAGACATAGGTGATCTTATCGTATGTTGTCTATCCTGTTTAGTGCTACTAGTATTAAAACTAAGACTAATGTGCCTTAGACATAGATGATCTTATCGTATGTTGTCTATCCTGTTTAGGCCTATTAGTATTAAAACTAAGACTAATGTGCCTTAGATATAGGTGATCTTATCGTATGTGGTCTATCCTGTTTAGGCCTATTAGTATTAAAACTAAGACTAATGTGCCTTAGACTTAGGTGATCTTATCGTATGTTGTCTATCCTGTTTAGGCCTATTAGTATTAAAACTAAGACTAATGTGCCTTAGACATAGGTGATCTTATCGTATTTTATCTATCCTGTTTAGGCCTACTAGTATTAAAACTAAAAGTAATGTGCCTTAGACATAGATGATCTTATCGTATGTTGTCTATCCTGTTTAGGCCTACTAGTATTAAAACTAAGACTAATGTGCCTTAGACATAGGTGATCTTATCGTATTTTATCTATCCTGTTTAGGCCTATTAGTATTAAAACTAAGACTAACGTGCCTTAGACATAGATGATCTTATCGTATGTTGTCTATCCTGTTTAGGGCTACTAGTATTAAAACTAAGACTAATGTGCCTTAGACATAGGTGATCTTATCGTATTTTATCTATCCTGTTTAGGCTTATTAGTATTAAAACTAAGACTAATGTGCCTTAGACATAGGTGATCTTATCGTATGTTGTCTATCCTGTTTAGGCCTACTAGCATTAAAACTAAGACTAATGTGCCTTAGACATAGGTGATCTTATCGTATGTTGTCTATCCTGTTTAGGCCTACTAGTATTAAAACTAAGACTAATGTGCCTTAGACATAGATGATCTTATCGTATGTTGTCTATCCTGTTTAGGGCTACTAGTATTAAAACTAAGACTAATGTGCCTTAGACATAGATGATCTTATCGTATGTTGTCTATCCTGTTTAGGGCTATTAGTATTAAAACTAAGACTAATGTGCCTTAGACATAGGTGATCTTATCGTATGTTGTCTATCCTGTTTAGGGCTATTAGTATTAAAACTAAGACTAATGTGCCTTAGACATAGGTGATCTTATCGTATGTTGTCTATCCTGTTTAGGGCTACTAGTATTAAAACTAAGACTAATGTGCCTTAGACATAGGTGATCTTATCGTATTTTATCTATCCTGTTTAGGCCTACTAGTATTAAAACTAAGACTAATGTGCCTTAGACATAGATGATCTTATCGTATTTTATCTATCCTGTTTAGGGCTACTAGTATTAAAACTAAGACTAATGTGCCTTAGACATAGGTGATCTTATCGTATGTTGTCTATCCTGTTTAGGGCTATTAGTATTAAAACTAAGACTAATGTGCCTTAGACATAGGTGATCTTATCGTATGTTGTCTATCCTGTTTAGGGCTACTAGTATTAAAACTAAGACTAATGTGCCTTAGACATAGGTGATCTTATCGTATGTTGTCTATCCTGTTTAGGGCTACTAGTATTAAAACTAAGACTAATGTGCCTTAGACATAGGTGATCTTATCGTATTTTATCTATCCTGTTTAGGCCTATTAGTATTAAAACTAAGACTAATGTGCCTTAGACATAGGTGATCTTATCGTATGTTGTCTATCCTGTTTAGGGCTACTAGTATTAAAACTAAGACTAATGTGCCTCAGACATAGGTGATCTTATCGTATTTTATCTATCCTGTTTAGGCCTATTAGTATTAAAACTAAGACTAATGTGCCTTAGACATAGGTGATCTTTTTCGTATTGTTGAACCTAGGGGCTCAGTGTACGGTGTGTGAGTTTTGGTTTACAAACTCAACCTATATAACTTGGTAGT
Source organism: Bathymodiolus septemdierum (assembly GCA_963383655.1). NCBI lineage: Eukaryota > Metazoa > Mollusca > Bivalvia > Mytilida > Modiolidae > Bathymodiolus > Bathymodiolus septemdierum. The sequence continues at coordinate 69,758,355 of OY726521.1, read as the reverse complement.
AGTTTACACCATTGGTAGCATGGCTGGTCTAAGGCACTGGTTTTATCCAAAGGATAACAGTTTATTATGACAACAATTATATAGGTTCGTAAACAAAGCAATTTATTATGTTCAAGTACAACAATAATATAACTTCCCCGTGAGCGATAATAATAAATATGAGGTCCCCCCTATGGAATGGTCGGTCGTCGTAAAGTCGTAGTAAAATCGTAGTAAAACATCTAGGTCAAGTCGAAATATGTGTAAATAAAATCAAAACGTACTGGTAATGTACGGCTATCCTGGTTACGGATTTAACGTCTCTTGGTTTAAACTGGTCGTTCTATGGTGTCAAATAGTAGTTGCTGTCTGGTATGTTCGCTGTCGTCTATGGTTGTTGGGGGGTCGCTCCTGTGGCGTGCAGACGATGCCCTTTTATATTTACGCAGACTCCACACTTTTGGCTGTGGCGTGAATCGTCGTCGTTGATTGGTCCGTTCTTACGGAAGTTCCCACGGTAATTATATCCGTTAACAGGGCCGCAAACCGGGCCACATAAAGTGTGAGATAACACACATGCGCATTAAATTACACACAGGATACACATGGCGGAAAGTATAAACATAGTTTGTCATGTCAAGATGAAAGGGAAAAACGGGGTTAATAAAGCTTACCCTTATAGAAACCAAGCCCAAGTACAATATATAAACCTAGCATGAATCAATGAAAACGGTAAGAGAATGTGACACAAGGTTTATAAGGAGAACAAAACATTGAGAAGTTGTCGTAGGCCCCCCTTTTGGTCACAGGCGCATGGGGCATGGATTTCGTTTCCTCCTCCCCCCTTTTCTCTACTACCCCCCTTTTTTCAAAATTTTCATATAAATCATTCCTTTTTCAAAATTTTCATAATCATTCGTTTTTTCTTCATTTGACAATATCAGTAGACGTCATACATCATGAATAATACATGTATTCTGTGTCCACATTTTTTCGACTGATACAGTATAAGAGAGAAGGTATGCAACTCCATTTTCATATTTCGCGCCATATCGCTCACCTTGGTTGGGAAACCCCAGTGTTTTTTACACTTTTTACCTTGTCTACATATGCCACTGTCGTATCAAACTGTTTCTAAGACACTTGCCTAATTGCCCATGTTCGAATTTCAGTCTGTACGTCGATCTTTTCCAAGAAATCTCGCCGAGAATAGCGAGGCAGCTTCGTTTCTAGATCAAACTACATCATTTGAGACGGAAGTGCAAGAACGGGAACCCTGGGATTTTTACGAAATATTCGGAGCGCATCTGGGTTTTTCATTGCAGGTAATCCACCTGCAATGAAAAACCCAGATGCGCTCCGAATATTTTTTCCATAATGTTTTGGCGGGAAATATAAACCGCTGAAAAAACATAACAGCAGACGGATTATTTCGTAAAAATGGCACAACGACCATCTGAATATGGAAACATTGAAATAATTTGATGGTAGATAACTGTTCAAAAAGAAATTCAAACTGAGAAATAGATGATTGAATGGTTTTAACTGAAGTCAAAATTTCAATGAAAAAGAAATATTCAGCTTGCCTCTACTTCAAATTATTAAAATCATACCCAAACAAATACATATGCATTGTACAACTAAAAGAAAAAAAAAAAAAAAAAGAAAAAAACAAAGGAAGAAGAAGCTGAGAACAGCAATTGAATGGGACTATGGCATTTTACCCCCTTCCTCAATAAAAGGGCTCCCAACTGACAAAAATGTGTAAGGGAGCCGGAAAGACCATTTAACTAAGGGGGCTATTTCTTTTTCATTTCATGTCACTGATTTTATAAAACAATAATCTGTCTTACAGGGGTAAAAAATAAATAACTTGTGTAACTCCACTTTTCAGCAGTGACAGAAATCAGTGTTGAAATCCAGAAAAAAAATCCTATTTTACCGTATAAGTGGTTATTTTGGTGGGTATTTAATTTTCACTTTCTTCGCGATGATGTTAAATGCGCGAAAAAAGTTCACGAATTATTATTTCACGTTCAAATAGTTAAACAAGTTATTTATTTTTTACCCCTGAAAAAGAAATAGCCCCCTTAGTTAAATGGTCCCTTCGGCTCCCTTACACATTTGTATCAGTTGGGAGCCCTTTTATTGAGTAAGAGGGTAAAATGCCATAGTCCCATTCAATAGCTGTTCTCTGCTTCTTCTTCCTTTGTTTTTTTTTTATTTTTTTATTTTATTTTTTTTTTTAGTTGTATATGTATTTGTTTGGGTATGATTTTAATAATTTGAAGTAGAGGCAAGCTGAATATTTCTTTTTCATTGAAATTTTGACTTCAGTTAAAACCATTCAATCACCTATTTCTCAGTTTGAATTTCTTTTTGAACAGTTATCTACCATCAAATTATTTCAATGTTTCCATATTCAGATGGTCGTTGTGCCATTTTTACGAAATAATCCGTCTGCTGTTATGTTTTTTCAGCGGTTTATATTTCCCGCCAAAACATTATGGAAAAAATATTCGGAGCGCATCTGGGTTTTTCATTGCAGGTGGATTACCTGCAATGAAAAACCCAGATGCGCTCCGAATATTTCGTAAAAATCCCAGGGTTCCCGTTCTTGCACTTCCGTCTCAAATGATGTAGTTTGATCTAGAAACGAAGCTGCCTCGCTATTCTCGGCGAGATTTCTTGGAAAAGATCGACGTACAGACTGAAATTCGAACATGGGCAATTAGGTAAGTGTCTTAGAAACAGTTTGATACGACAGTGGCATATGTAGACAAGGTAAAAAGTGTAAAAAACACTGGGGTTTCCCAACCAAGGTGAGCGATATGGCGCGAAATATGAAAATGGAGTTGCATACCTTCTCTCTTATACTGTATCAGTCGAAAAAATGTGGACACAGAATACATGTATTATTCATGATGTATGACGTCTACTGATATTGTCAAATGAAGAAAAAACGAATGATTATGAAAATTTTGAAAAAGGAATGATTTATATGAAAATTTTGAAAAAAGGGGGGTAGTAGAGAAAAGGGGGGAGGAGGAAACGAAATCCATGCCCCATGCGCCTGTGCTTTAGGTCAAACAATGAGAACGAACTCTGTCCTAACTACATATTTCCCATATAATATAACAACAATTTACATGCAATAAATATTCTCGATCACGATACCTGAAACAAGAATAGTGTTCATTCAATCACATCACAGTCGCGACAGTTACTCAAGGCACCGGAATACGGCACGGTATCAACAACAAGAACAAAGTGAAAATGTGCCAGAGTAACAAGAATAAATAAAAGTGTCATATATGCATACATACAAACAATATTATCTCTTATACCCTATTCGTTACAGTATGTTGTCTATCCTGTTTAGGCCTACTAGTATTAAAACTAAGACTAATGTGCCTTAGACATAGATGATCTTATCGTATTTTATCTATCCTGTTTAGGGCTACTAGTATTAAAACTACGACTATTGTGCCTTAGACATAGGTGATCTTATCGTATGTTGTCTATCCTGTTTAGGGCTACTAGTATTAAAACTAAGACTAATGTGCCTTAGATATAGATGATCTTATCGTATGTTGTCTATCCTGTTTAGGCCTATTAGTATTAAAACTAAGACTAATGTGCCTTAGACATAGATGATCTTATCGTATGTTGTCTATCCTGTTTAGGCCTACTAGTATTAAAACTAAGACTAATGTGCCTTAGACATATATGATCTTATCGTATGTTGTCTATCCTGTTTAGGCCTATTAGTATTAAAACTAAGACTAATGTGCCTTAGACATAGGTGATCTTATCGTATGTTGTCTATCCTGTTTAGGCCTATTAGTATTAAAACTAAGACTAATGTGCCTTAGACATAGGTGATCTTATCGTATGTTGTCTATCCTGTTTAGGCCTATTAGTATTAAAACTAAGACTAATGTGCCTTAGACATAGGTGATCTTATCGTATGTTGTCTATCCTGTTTAGGCCTATTAGTATTAAAACTAAGACTAATGTGCCTTAGACATATATGATCTTATCGTATGTTGTCTATCCTGTTTAGGCCTATTAGTATTAAAACTAAGACTAATGTGCCTTAGACATAGGTGATCTTATCGTATGTTGTCTATCCTGTTTAGGCTACTAGTATTAAAACTAAGACTAATGTGCCTTAGACATAGGTGATCTTATCGTATGTTGTCTATCCTGTTTAGGCCTATTAGTATTAAAACTAAGACTAATGTGCCTTAGACATAGATGATCTTATCGTATGTTGTCTATCCTGTTTAGGCCTACTAGTATTAAAACTAAGACTAATGTGCCTTAGACATAGGTGATCTTATCGTATTTTATCTATCCTGTTTAGGCCTATTAGTATTAAAACTAAGACTAATGTGCCTTAGACATAGATGATCTTATCGTATGTTGTCTATCCTGTTTAGGCCTACTAGTATTAAAACTAAGACTAATGTGCCTTAGACATAGGTGATCTTATCGTATTTTATCTATCCTGTTTAGGCCTATTAGTATTAAAACTAAGACTAATTTGCCTTAGACATAGGTGATCTTATCGTATGTTGTCTATCCTGTTTAGGCCTACTAGTATTAAAGATAAGACTAATGTGCCTTAGACATAGGTGATCTTATCGTATGTTGTCTATCCTGTTTAGGCCTACTAGTATTAAAGATAAGACTAATGTGCCTTAGACATAGGTGATCTTATCGTATTTTATCTATCCTGTTTAGGCCTATTAGTTACGTACTCCTAAAGACTTTTAATTGTTTTGAGTTTGTAATATTTTGACTATGAGCTACTTGATGACGGTTATTCCAGAAACCCACCGAGAAGTTCTCATTTCATTTGATAGCTACGTTTTTAATCAACAATATAAGCATAGGTCAGTGATTATAATAAAATTTGCTTTCATATATGTTTATTCATTTTATTTTGTTATTAATTTAGGATCCTTTGATTAACAACAGGATGTCTAAGTTCCATGTTTTCATTATTAAAGATATAATGTCGCTCATTTTGGTAAAATTTTTGTCCAGATATATTTCACAAGGAGTACAATAAAAATACAAATTAACAAAAATTATCGAGTTTTAAAGTAAAATGTCCGTCCAATCTCTTTTATTTTCATGAAAACACATGTCGAACATAAATTCCTGTCTGTACGACAAAAATGTCTGCCGATGGAAAACCTGCGAGTGGTCGTACGAGAATTTCAACTGATTCTGCTAGAAAAAGAAACAGGAAAGACATTTTGGCGAATTATGATAAAACAATAATTAACATAGGCCACCGTTGGATGGAATTGAAGAAAGCGTTGAGAGTTCAAACTCATGCTGAAGTATAAATATCAGTGTCATTGCGCATGTAGTTCGGAAATTGGGATATACATAATTAATGACGCTGGGAGACAAGTTGCACACAAAAAACAACGAAAATACACGTTTTATACTCATGTTTTGAAGGTAAATATTAACTTTCAACGCAAAAAAAAAAAGCTTAAAAAATTAAAATTTCACCAAGCTCAACGACATTATACCTTTAGTAGTAGAAAACCACTGCTTTGTTAATGTGTTGTAAAGTACAACGCATATCATTGAGGTGATACAAAATGTCCAAATGGAATGCAATAATTAAGGCATAATATATTGGTAGTTTTAACATCATCTTTTACAAGATTTCTTTATCATTACAGTTTTATAATTCTCAATTATTTCAATTCTTAATTATTGTGTTTTATCATGTACATCTAAAGAGCTTAAAATGGCAGTCGCGTGGACTTCGTAATAAAAGGTCTATATCATTTCTAAAATAACAGGCATTGAAATGACTTCAAAACGGAAAAATTAATTAACAATACAACTTAATGTTGTTTTAGAAATAATAAATTGAAGCATACACAGGAATCAAATTTAATGTTCGTGTCGAAATGAAAGAAATATCTTAATGTGTGACATCTTTTACATCGTCCATGGAAAAACATTGTCGTGTCCTTAAACATTAATTTATACATCATTACTATCTCTTGAATTTCATCAAAATGATCATTTATTTAAAATATGATTTCTATGTAGTCGGGTGATGACTTTTTGTCAGGAACTTCCGCTGGTGCCATTTAGTGTCTTTGATGCCCTATATCACCAATTCATAAAGGAAGGAAGCTACTTAGAAGATTTTGTGTTTTTCATAATTTGTTGTGCAATTTTGTCTAGGATTATTGACATTTGACAGTGTTCAAAATGGCCGTCGTGACAGTTAATTGTACAGATCATTGTTCTGACAACCTCTATGACATCAATTTATTATAAACATTATCTGTAGGTAATCATATTTTAACTATAAAGATAATGGCGAATCGTTGTAACCGTCAAATCTCAATGTCATATCAATCTAGGATGAAAAAGATCCATTCACAATAATTTTGTTCATCTATAATGATATTGCGTTTTTTTTTCTCAAATAGAAACCTTATTTATAATTATCAAATCATCATCAATTTCTCTTGTAGTAATTAAAACATCATTCAAATACAATTCTTGTCTGTTTTACTTCAGTACAAAATAATACAAAGTAATCTGAATCTCTATGATGAGAGGAATAAAATAACAAGCTATATAAAAAGCAAACAAATAATAATTCCAAGCTGTTAATTATCTTAAATTATTTTACATAATAACGAGTGTTAATTAAGAAAAATGTTTTTTTATAAATCAATACAAAAAAAAAACAAAAAAAAAACGTTAACAAATTAAGCGTAATTACAATAGTTATATTAAAATATTAATACAATATTATCATTGATTTGCAAAATATTGAAAACGAGCTTGTTTTGTATTCTGCAGTTGTGATCAAATCTAACGCTTGCACGCTTAGCCTAACTACTTCTCCAATTTATAAATAATAATTTGCTCGAAATTAAGTAACGATATTAACTCAATCTCAATCAAAGATAATATTTGAGCTACAAATAATATCATCATTATGCTGTATTTAAAGGCGTGAGAACTGAAAGAGTGGGTGTATCTATTGATATACTTCAATGTCATTTTTACTTATTATCATTGTATATGATTCAATGAAATGAGAACAAGATCTTATTGTAACATCGCAGCTTTGACAGTGTCTTAAACCACTCAGTCGGAAATCCAATTGATATAAGGGGCCGTCGTGGTCGTGATCGCGTGGTGTTTTGATTTATTGCTACCTATGGAATCAGTGCCTATCACCACTAACGTTGTGAGTTCTAACACCACCCAGGCGAGGTGTACTCGTTACAACGTGATCATGATTGTCAGTTACTTGCGGCAGGTCGGTGGTTTTCTCTGGGTACTCCTGTTTCCTCCACCAATGAAATGGCCGCCACGATATAGCTGAACTATTTTTGTTAAACACCATGACCCTAACCCCCTTCCTTAAGCCACTCAGTCGGAAATCCAGAAACAGAAGATGATTGCTGCTTACCCATTAGGTATGTGGGAAAAGAAAATGTTCACGTTGAGTACTTACTTATTTCAGTTATCTATACCAGAAAAATAAAAACGTAGATATCTAATTAAGCGTACACGACGCCTTTATGCAATAACCTTCAGCAGGTAAAATTACTCAAAATCAAAAAGATTGGTTAGGGTTTATGGTGTTTAACGCCACTTTCAACAATATTTCAGCTAAATCGTGGTGGTCAGTTTTATTGGTGGAGGAAACTGGAATACCCGAAGAAAACCACCGACCTGTTGCAAGTTACCGACAAACTTTATCACATAATGTTGAATCGAACTTACACCTCGCCATCAGCGGGAATCGAACTCACAGCATAAGTGGAGATAGGCACTGATTGCACAGGTAGTTTTAAATCCAACTACCATACCACCACCACCACGACGGCCCCTTGAACCATTGTGAGATTTCAGTGACTCAACTCTTTTCACACGGACAGACGATGTGAATCATTAGAACCTTGCTTCCTTTGACCCAATTTTTACTGCTCTAAATAATGTTATCACATCAGATATCATGCAACCATTAGATAGAGAAAACCTCCTATTTGCGAAGTACATTGTCCCACCTTAATTTAAATTTTTCGTTGGAAGTTCGTGTTCTCCTTACTAAATATATTGTGTTCGGTATTTTGATATACCATATTTATTTTATGCTGTATTATTATTATTATTTATGTTGCATGTGCTAATTTAAGTAGTGTGACGTAAACGTTTCCACATAAAGGGGATGATACCAATAAATAAAGCGTGCATATGTATAATATAGGTGAGTAAAAGGAGCTACAACTGTTTTATTATCTAAACCCCAAGCCTCCCAATATAGTAAAATCTTAAGCATGTTTTTTTTATTTCAAACATATCAATACACCTACACGTACTACCTCCAGTATATCAATACACCTACACGTACTACCTTCAGTATATCAATACACCTACACGTACTACCTCCAGTATATCAATACACCTACACGTACTACCTCCAGTATATCAATACACCTACACGTACTACCTCCAGTATATCAATACACCTACACGTACTACCTCCAGTATATCAATACACCTACACGTACATACTACCTTCAGTATATCAATACACCTACACGTACTACCTCCAGTATATCAATACACCTACACGTACTACCTCCAGTATATCAATACACCTACACGTACTACCTCCAGTATATCAATACACCTACACGTACTACCTTCAGTATATCAATACACCTACACGTACATACTACCTCCAGTATATCAATACACCTACATGTACTACCTCCAGCATATCAATGAACCTACACGTACGTACTACCTCCAGTATATCAATACACCTACACGTACATACTACCTCCAGCATATCAATGAACCTACACGTACGTACTACCTCCAGTATATCAATACACCTACACGTACTACCTCCAGTATATCAATACACCTACACGTACTACCTTCAGTATATCAATACACCTACACGTACTACCTTCAGTATATCAATACACCTACACGTACTACCTCCAGTATATCAATACACCTACACGTACTACCTCCAGTATATCAATACACCTACGCGTACTACCTCCAGTATATCAATACACCTACACGTACGTACTACCTTCAGTATATCAATACACCTACACGTACTACCTTCAGTATATCAATACACCTACACGTACTACCTCCAGTATATCAATACACCTACACGTACTACCTCCAGTATATCAATACACCTATGCGTACTACCTCCAGTATATCAATACACCTACACGTACGTACTACCTTCAGTATATCAATACACCTACACGTACTACCTTCAGTATATCAATACACCTACACGTACTACCTCTAGTATATCAATACACCTACACGTACTACCTCCAGTATATCAATACACCTACACGTACTACCTCCAGTATATCAATACAGCTACACGTACTACCTCCAGTATATCAATACACCTACACGTACTACCTCCAGTATATCAATACACCTATGCGTACTACCTCCAGTATATCAATACACCTACACGTACGTACTACCTTCAGTATATCAATACACCTACACGTACTACCTTCAGTATATCAATACACCTACACGTACTACCTCCAGTATATCAATAAACCTACACGTACTACCTCCAGTATATCAATACACCCACGCGTACTACCTCAAGTATATCAATACACCTACACGTACTACCTCCAGTATATCAATACACCTACACGTACATACTACCTTCAGTATATCAATACACCTACACGTACTACCTCCAGTATATCAATACACCTACACGTACAGACTACCTTCAGTATATCAATACACCTACACGTACTACCTCCAGTATATCAATACACCTACACGTACTATCTCCAGTATATCAATACACCTACACGTACATACTACCTTCAGTAGATCAATACACCTACACGTACTACCTCCAGTATATCAATACACCTACACATACTACCTCCAGTATATCAATACACCTACGCGTACTACCTCCAGTATATCAATACACCTACACGTACATACTACCTTCAGTATATCAATACACATACACGTACTACCTCCAGTATATCAATACACCTACACATACAACCTCCAGTATATCAATACACCTACACATACTACCTTCAGTATATCAATACACCTACACGTACATACTACCTTCAGTATATCAATACACCTACACGTACTACCTCCAGTATATCAATACACCTACACATACTACCTCCAGTATATCAATACACCTACACGTACTACCTCCCGTATATCAATACACCTACACGTACTACCTCCAGTATATCAATAAACCTACACGTACTACCTCCAGTATATCAATATACCTACACGTACATACTACCTTCAGTATATCAATACACATACACGTACTACCTCCAGTATATCAATACACCTACACATACTACCTTCAGTATATCAATACACCTACGCGTACTACCTCCAGTATATCAATACACCTACACGTACATACTACCTCCAGCATATCAATGAACCTACACGTACGTACTACCTCCAGTATATCAATGAACCTACACGTACTACCTCCAGTATATCAATACACCTACGCGTACTACCTCCAGTATATCAATACACCTACACGTACATACTACCTTCAGTATATCAATACACCTACACGTACGTACTACCTCCAGTATATCAATACACCTACACGTACTACCTCCAGTATATCAATACACCTACACGTACTACCTCCAGTATATCAATACACCTACACGTACTACCTCCAGTATATCAATACACCTATGCGTACTACCTCCAGTATATCAATACACCTACACGTACGTACTACCTTCAGTATATCAATACACCTACACGTACTACCTTCAGTATATCAATACACCTACACGTACTACCTCCAGTATATCAATAAACCTACACGTACTACCTCCAGTATATCAATACACCTACGCGTACTACCTCCAGTATATCAATACACCTACACGTACAGACTACCTTCAGTATATCAATACACCTACACGTACTACATCCAGTATATCAATACACCTACACGTACTACCTCCAGTATATCAATACACCTACACGTACTACCTCCAGTATATCAATACACCTACGCTTACTACCTCCAGTATATCAATACACCTACACGTACATACTACCTTCAGTAGATCAATACACCTACACGTACTAACTCCAGTATATCAATACACCTACACATACTACCTCCAGTATATCAATACACCTACGCGTACTACCTCCAGTATATCAATACACCTACACGTACGTACTACCTTCAGTATATCAATACACCTACACGTACATACTACCTTCAGTATATCAATACACATACACGTACTACCTCCAGTATATCAATACACCTACACATACTACCTCCAGTATATCAATACACCTACACATACTACCTCCAGTATATCAATACACCTACACGTACTACCTCCAGTATATCAATACACCTACACGTACTACCTCCAGTATATCAATACACCTACACATACTACCTCCAGTATATCAATACACCTACACGTACTACCTCCAGTATATCAATACACCTACACATACTACCTCCAGTATATCAATACACCTACACATACTACCTCCAGTATATCAATACACCTACACGTACTACCTCCAGTATATCAATACACCTACACGTACATACTACCTCCAGTATATCAATACACCTACACGTACTACCTCCAGTATATCAATACACCTACACGTACTACCTCCAGTATATCAATACACCTACACGTACTACCTCCAGTATATCAATACACCTACACGTACATACTACCTTCAGTATATCAATACACCTACACGTACTACCTCCAGTATATCAATACACCTACACGTACTACCTCCAGTATATCAATACACCTACACGTACTACCTCCAGTATATCAATACACCTACGCGTACTACCTCCAGTATATCAATACACCTACACATACCACCTCCAGTATATCAATACACCTACACGTACTACCTCCAGTATATCAATACACCTACACGTACTACCTCCAGTATATCAATACACCTACACGTACTACCTTCAGTATATTAATACACCTACATGTACTACCTCCAGTATATCAATACACCTACACGTACATACTATCTCCAGTATATCAATACACCTACACGTACTACCTCCAGTATATCAATACACCTACACGTCCTACCTCCAGTATATTAATACACCTACACGTACATACTATCTCCAGTATATCAATACACCTACACGTACTACCTCCAGTATATCAATACACCTACACGTACATACTACCTCCAGTATATCAATACACCTACACGTACTACCTCCAGTATATCAATACACCTACACGTACTACCTCCAGTATATCAATACACCTACGCGTACTACCTCCAGTATATCAATACACCTACACGTACATACTACCTCCAGTATATCAATACACCTACACGTACTACCTCCAGTATATCAATACACCTACACGTACTACCTCCAGTATATCAATACACCTACGCGTACTACCTCCAGTATATCAATACACCTACGCGTACTACCTCCAGTATATCAATACACCTACACGTACTACATCCAGTATATCAATACACCTACACATACTACCTCCAGTATATCAATACACCTACACGTACTACCTTCAGTATATCAATACACCTACACGTACGTACTACCTCCAGTATATCAATACACCTACACGTACTACCTCCAGCATATCAATGAACCTACACTTACGCACTACCTCCAGTATATCAATATACCTACAGGTACTACCTCCAGTATATCAATACACCTACACGTACTACCTCCAGTATATCAATACACCTACACGTATTACCTCCAGTATATCAATACACCTACGCGTACTACTTCCAGTATATCAATACACCTACACGTACATACTACCTCCAGTATATCAATACACCTACACGTACTACCTCCAGTATATCAATACACCTACACGTACTACCTCCAGTATATCAATACACCTACACGTACTACCTCCAGTATATCAATACACCTACACGTACATACTACCTCCAGTATATCAATACACCTACACGTACTACCTCCAGTATATAAATACACCTACACGTACTACCTTCAGTATATCAATACACCTACACGTACTACCTCCAGTATATCAATATACCTACACGTACTACCTCTAGTATATCAATACACCTACACATACTACCTCCAGTATATCAATACACCTACACGTACTACCTCCAGTATATCAATACACCTACACGTACTACCTCCAGTTTATCAATACACCTACACGTACTACCTCCAGTATATCAATACACCTACACGTACTATCTCCAGTATATCAATACACCTACAGATACTACCTCCAGTATATCAATACACCTACACGTACATACTACCTTCAGTATATCAATACACCTACACGTACGTACTACCTCCAGTATATCAATACACCTACACGTACTACCTCCAGTATATCAATACACCTATACGTACTACCTTCAGCATGTCAATACACCTACACGTACTACCTCCAGTATATCAATACACCTACACGTACTACCTCCAGTATATCAATAAACCTACACGTACTACCTCCAGTATATCAATACACCTACACGTACATACTACCTCCAGTATATCAATACACCTACACGTACTACCTCCAGCATATCAATGAACCTACACGTACGTACTACCTCCAGTATATCAATATACCTACAGGTACTTCCTCCAGTATATCAATACACCTACACGTACTACCTCCAGTATATCAATACACCTACACGTACTACCTCCAGTATATCAATACACCTACGCGTACTACCTCCAGTATATCAATACACCTACACGTACATACTACCTCCAGTATATCAATACACCTACACGTACTACCTCCAGTATATCAATACACCTACACGTACTACCTTCAGTATATCAATACACCTACACGTACGTACTACCTCCAGTATATCAATACACTTACACGTACATACTATCTCCAGTATATCAATACACCTACACGTACTACCTCCAGTATATCAATACACCTACACGTACTACCTCCAGTATATCAATACACCTACACGTACATACTATCTCCAGTATATCAATACACCTACACGTACTACCTCCAGTATAGCAATACACCTACACGTACTACCTCCAGTATATCAATACACCTATGCGTACTACCTCCAGTATATCAATACACCTACACGTACATACTACCTCCAGTATATCAATACACCTACACGTACTACCTCCAGTATATCAATACACCTACACGTACTACCTCCAGTATATCAATACACCTACGCGTACTACCTCCAGTATATCAATACACCTACGCGTACTACCTCCAGTATATCAATACACCTACACGTACTACCTCCAGTATATCAATACACCTACAGGTACTACCTCCAGTATATCAATACACCTACACGGACTACCTTCAGTATATCAATACACCTACACGTACGTACTACCTCCAGTATATCAATACACCTACACGTACTACCTCCAGCATATCAATGAACCTACACGTACGTACTACCTCCAGTATATCAATATACCTACAGGTTCTACCTCCAGTATATCAATACACCTACACGTACTACCTCCAGTATATCAATACACCTACGCGTACTACCTCCAGTATATCAATACACCTACACGTAATACCTCTAGTATATCAATACACCTACACGTACATACTACCTCCAGTATATCAATACACCTACACGTACATACTACCTCCAGTATATCAATACACCTACATGTACTACCTCCAGTATATCAATACACCTACACGTACTACCTCTAGTATATCAATACACCTACACGTACTACCTCCAGTATATCAATACACCTACGCGTACATACTACCTCCAGTATATCAATACACCTACACGTACTACCTCCAGTATATCAATACACCTACATGTACTACCTTCAGTATATCAATACACCTACACGTACTACCTCCAGTATATCAATACACCTACACGTACTACCTCTAGTATATCAATACACCTACACATACTACCTCCAGTATATCAATACACCTACACGTACTACCTCCAGTATATCAATACACCTACACGTACTACCTCCAGTATATCAATACACCTACACGTACTACCTCCAGTATATCAATACACCTACACATACTACCTCCAGTATATCAATACACCTACACGTACATACTACCTCCAGTATATCAATACACCTACACGTACTACCTCCAGTATATCAATACACCTACACGTACGATCTCCAGTATATCAATACACCTACACGTACTACCTTCAGTATATCAATACACCTACACGTAGGTACTACCTCCAGTATATCAATACACCTACACGTACTACCTCCAGTATATCAATACACCTATACGTACTACCTTCAGCATATCAATACACCTACACGTACTACCTCCAGTATATCAATACACTTACACGTACATACTACCTCCAGTATAACAATACACCTACACGTACTACCTCCAGCATATCAATGAACCTACACGTACGTACTACCTCCAGTATATCAATATACCTACAGGTACTACCTCCAGTATATCAATACACCTACACGTACTACCTCCAGTATATCAATACACCTACACGTACTACCTCCAGTATATCAATACACCTACGCGTACTACCTCCAGTATATCAATACACCTACACGTACATACTACCTTCAGTATATCAATACACCTACATGTACTACCTCCAGTATATCAATACACCTACACGTACATACTACCTCCAGTATATCAATACACCTACACGTACATACTATCTCCAGTATATCAATACACCTACACGTACTACCTCCAGTATATCAATACACCTACACGTACTACCTCCAGTATATCAATACACCTACACGTACATACTATCTCCAGTATATCAATACACCTACACGTACTACCTCCAGTATATCAATACACCTACACGTACTACCTCCAGTATATCAATACACCTATACGTACTACCTTCAGTATATCGATACACCTACACGTACGTACTACCTCCAGTATATCAATACACCTACACGTACTACCTCCAGCATATCAATGAACCTACACGTACGTACTACCTCCAGTATATCAATATACCTACAGGTACTACCTCCAGTATATCAATACACCTACACGTACTACCTCCAGTATATCAATACACCTACACGTACTACCTTCAGTATATCAATACACCTACACATACTACCTCCAGTATATCAATACACCTACACGTACATACTACCTTCAGTATATCAATACACCTACACGTACTACCTCCAGTATATCAATACACCTACACATACTACCTCCAGTATATCAATACACCTACACGTACATACTACCTTCAGTATATCAATACACCTACACGTACTACCTCCAGTATATCAATACACCTACACGTACTACCTCCAGTATATCAATACACCTACACGTACTACCTCCAGTATATCAATACACCTACACGTACTACCTCCAGTATATCAATACACCTACACGTACATACTACCTTCAGTATATCAATACACCTACACGTACTACCTCCAGTATATCAATACACCTACACATACTACCTCCAGTATATCAATACACCTACACGTACATACTACCTTCAGTATATCAATACACCTACACGTACATACTACCTTCAGTATATCAATACACCTACACGTACTACCTCCAGTATATCAATACACCTACACATACTACCTCCAGTATATCAATACACCTACACGTACATACTACCTTCAGTATATCAATACACCTACACGTACTACCTCCAGTATATCAATACACCTACACGTACTACCTCCAGTATATCAATACACCTACACGTACTACCTCCAGTATATCAATACACCTACACGTACTACCTCCAGTATATCAATACACCTACACGTACTACCTCCAGTATTTCAATACACCTACACGTACTACCTCCAGTATATCAATACACCTACACGTACATACTACCTTCAGTATATCAATACACCTACACGTACATACTACCTTCAGTATATCAATACACCTACACGTACATACTACCTTCAGTATATCAATACACCTACACGTACTACCTCCAGTATATCAATACACCTACACGTACTACCTCCAGTATATCAATACACCTACACGTACTACCTCCAGTATATCAATACACCTACACGTACTACCTCCAGTATATCAATACACCTACACGTACTACCTCCAGTATATCAATACACCTACACGTACATACTACCTTCAGTATATCAATACACCTACACGTACATACTACCTTCAGTATATCAATACACCTACACGTACATACTACCTTCAGTATATCAATACACCTACACATACTACCTCCAGTATATCAATACACCTACACGTACTACCTCCAGTATATCAATACACCTACACGTACTACCTCCAGTATATCAATACACCTACACGTACTACCTCCAGTATATCAATACACCTACACGTACATACTACCTTCAGTATATCAATACACCTACACGTACATACTACCTTCAGTATATCAATACACCTACACGTACATACTACCTTCAGTATATCAATACACCTACACGTACTACCTCCAGTATATCAATACACCTACACGTACTACCTCCAGTATATCAATACACCTACACGTACTACCTCCAGTATATCAATACACCTACACGTACATACTACCTTCAGTATATCAATACACCTACACGTACTACCTCCAGTATATCAATACACCTACACGTACTACCTCCAGTATATCAATACACCTACACGTACATACTACCTTCAGTATATCAATACACCTACACGTACCTACTACCTTCAGTATATCAATACACCTACACGTACTACCTCCAGTATATCAATACACCTACACATATTACCTCCAGTATATCAATACACCTACACGTACATACTACCTTCAGTATATCAATACACCTACACGTACATACTACCTTCAGTATATCAATACACCTACACGTACTACCTCCAGTATATCAATACACCTACACGTACTACCTCCAGTATATCAATACACCTACACGTACTACCTCCAGTATATCAATACACCTACACGTACTACCTCCAGTATATCAATACACCTACACGTACTACCTCCAGTATTTCAATACACCTACACGTACTACCTTCAGTATATCAATACACCTACACGTACTACCTCCAGTATATCAATACACCTACACGTACTATCTCCAGTATATCAATACACCTACACATACTACCTCCAGTATATCAATACACCTACACGTACTACCTTCAGTATATCAATACACCTACACATACTACCTCTAGTATATAAATACACCTACACGTACTACCTCCAGTATATCAATACATCTACACGTACTACCTCCAGTATATCAATACACCTACACGTACTACCTCTAGTATATCAATACACCTACACATACTACCTCCAGTATATCAATACACCTACACGTACTACCTCCAGTATATCAATACACCTACACGTACTACCTCCAGTATATCAATACACCTACACGTACTACTTCCAGTATATCAATACACCTACACGTACTACCTCCAGTATATCAATACACCTACACGTACTACCTCCAGTATATCAATACACCTACACGTACTACCTCCAGTATATCAATACACCTACACGTACTACCTCCAGTATATCAATACACCTACACGTACTACCTCCAGTATATCAATACACCTACACGTACTTCCTCCAGTTTTTTGTGTTGCGCTTTGTGTACCATTATTTATCCTTTCGTCTTTTTCCATTTGGCCATTGTGTTGTCTGTCCTTCGATTTACAGTTTCGGATAACTCCACTGGTATTTTCAAACTTTCCTACAACTCTGTCCAACATAGAACGGAAATTCCACCAATTATCACTTCATTTGATTGACAAACTGCTGAATATATATATAATGTATCATTTTTAGCATTTAAATTAATATATGATAGAAGATTGATTTATATATAGATAATGTAATAATTATCAAAACCAATGTTCTACGCCCTCTGACATAATTAACCACAGCTGATTTTGTCTGTCCTGTTTGGACCCTTTTGTTTTCTTGCTGATAAAAACGTTTAGATTTTTGTTTTGCTTTGATCGTGCCTGGTTATAAAGAAAAACGTCGTGCGTTCTCAGTTAATATCTACGTTTTTTTTTTATTATTATGATATAACTTATTAACGATAAGGTCAAATAGGTTGTTTCCTTATATCTCTATAACTCCTACTTATATTTATCTCTATAGTTATAACTGTCTGGATATTATTATATGGTTTCATTTTTATCCAGAATTTATATAAAATCATTTCATGTTGTGATTATAGCATGACAGAGTATGAAATTTCTCAAAAATCAATAAGATACTGTGCATTTAGGAGATTTTATGAGTTTTTACAGAAATATATTGTCAACGCAACAACTCTTTATGCATAAATTGTTTTGACCAAATCTCAATGTGTTTCCTGAGAACTTTATCCTAGCGTGTTAATCGTTCATAAACGTCTTCATATTGACCTTATTGCTAAGATCGTTCGCTCCTGGGCAATAAATACATCATGGAATGATATAAAAAACGAACGAGAATGTCAGAAACGAAACAGCATCACAAAAATTAAATTCTTTATATAATTAAGTTTTCAGGCTAACATTTATAATGCTTTCAATGTATCGATGAAGCTGTCAATATCAAAGAACAAAAGGTTAACCAGTAATACACCCATAAAAACACGATGATTCAAAGTGATACATACTGGAGCTAAAGCATAATAGAGAAAAGACAATAAAATGCTTCTTCCTGCAGTAAATTATTATGTTTTTGTTGATCTAGTCAGCTTCACCGTCTTTTATTTGCAATTATGGTATAAGGCTGTTCATGAAATTTACAAAACGGCCCATTCGAAACTTGATAAATTTTTACGATCTCTCTAAAACGGACATAAAGTTGAAATTTTGAAATCTCTTAAATGTACTTCTTTCCGATAATGTGTTACTATTCAAAAGAAATGATTGCCAGTTACGACATATGCATTGAAGAAAATTTCACAAATTCATTATTGAAGGTGACATTTTGTAATTGATTTACCATATTTTTTAAATTACACTCGATTAAATAACGGAGAAGCATTGCATTTATATTTCTTAAAGTGTTCATTTTAATATTATGTACGGCACCACAAGCATATGTTTCTGTACATACTGTACAAGATCAAGCAATACACAGTGTACAAGGTCAATCTGCAAACACTGTACAATGTCAATCTGGTAAAAATTGTCTTAAATGACAGCTTTTTTGTATACATCAATAATTTTCATCAATTTCGATTTTTTATGAAATTCAACTTTAAATTTTATTACGGGTAATGTGTTACTCTCTAAACAACAACAACAACAACAAAGAGAACATAAGACGACTTTGGCTATCCTTTGACTTTTTTACATATAAAACATTTACATTATTTAGCGTTTCAATCGTTTGACGTTGAGCGTACCTGGTGTAGGTTATTACAGAAACGCGTCTTGCGCACTTAATTAGATCTTTACTTTTTTTTATTACGTCATTGTCTAGTGTTCCGTTGGTTGCAAAGCTTTTGTTATGTGACGTTGTTTACCTGCTCTGCTGTTTCAGAATATATTCGAGAAGGTAGATGGTGGATTTTTATCATTGGTAGATCATATAATATTCGTCAATGCCTATTATTGATTATCAAACACTATTTTCTCTTAAAGCAGTGACACTTGGTCGATTGTTAAGGTTCGTTATATTCGGAGCCTTTGTTCTGTATTGCTATTTTTCTTTGTTGTTATTTACTGTCATATTGTTTTTGCACCCAACAATGAACTTTGCCAGATGAATTTTAAAATTCTGGTAAAAGTTTCTGAAACAGTAAGAAAAAGTCTCTGTCATAACCAAACTGACGGCGTTATAATCAGCCTCCTTTTCACCCCACGTGAATGTTCTGATTTTATTGGTATTTGTTTATTTGCAATACAAATCTAGTGTAATAATCAATGAAGTTTTACTTGCATGCAAACAAGTAAATATTTCATTGACCAAAACATCCATGTAGCGTGTGAAATATCTATTCTTGTTTTTATGCATACAGCGGATTCTAGAAGCTACCTTGACCATTCTCATGGATTTCCGATATAAATTACGGTTTGATGATCAATTTTAGATGAACTCGAATAATAAAATCTGGTCTTGACGAACTCTCAATTCTACTCAGATTTATATTTGTTTTGATTTAGTAAGAAAGGATATGGATGTAAATGAACACGAGAGACTATCCAACTTTACAATTAAACATAAATTAAAGTGAGGAACTGCATTTGTATTGCTGTTTTACATTTCACAGTCACACGGTACCGTATGGTTTTCAATAATGTCCATAATTCATACTCTAAAATGATTACGCAAAGGCCCTAGCCTGTAGTCTATATGTAAAGGCCCTAGCCTGTAGTTTATCCGTAAAGGCCCTAGCCTGTAGTTGATACGTAAAGGCCCTAGCCTGTAGTTGATACGTAAAGGCCCTAGTCTGTAGTTTATACGTAAAGGCCCTAGCCTGTGGTTTATACGTAAAGGCCCTATCCTGCAGTTTATATGTAAAGGCCCTAGGCTGTAGTTTATACGTAAAGGTCCTAGCCTGTAGTTTATACGTAAAGACCCTAGCCTGTAGTTTATACGTAAAGGCCCTAGCCTGTAGTTTATACGTAAAGGCCCTAGCCTGTAGTTGATACGTAAAGGCCCTAGCCTGTAGTTGATACGTAGAGGCCCTAGCCTGTAGTGTATGCGTAAAGGCCATAGCCTAGCCTGTAGTTGATACGTAAAGACCCTAGCCTGTAGTTGATACGTACATGCCCTAGCCTGTAGTTGATACGTAAAGGCCCTAGCCTGTAGTTGATACGTAAAGGCCCTAGCCTGTAGTTGATACGTAAAGTCCCTAGCCTGTAGTTGATACGTAAAAGTTCTAGCCTGTAGTTGATACGTAAAGGCCCTAGCCTGTAGTTGATACGTAAAGGCCCTAGCCTGTAGTTGATACGTAAAGGCCCTAGCCTGTAGTTGATACGTAAAGGCTCTAGCCTGTAGTTGATACGTAAAGGCCCTAGCCTGTAGTTGATACGTAAAGGCCCTAGCCTGTAGTTGATACGTAAAGGCCCTAGCCTGTAATTGATACGTAAAGGCCCTAGCCTGTAATTGATACGTAAAGGCCCTAGCCTGTAATTGATACGTAAAGGCCCTAGCCTGTAATTAATACGTAAAGGCCCTAGCCTGTAATTGATACGTAAAGGCCCTAGCCTGTGATTGATACGTAAAGGCCCTAGCCTGTAATTGATACGTAAAGGCCCTAGCCTGTAATTGATACGTAAAGGCCCTAGCCTGTAATTGATACGTAAAGGCCCTAGCCTGTAATTGATACGTAAAGGCCCTAGCCTGTAATTGATACGTAAAGGCCCTAGCCTGTGATTGATACGTAAAGGCCCTAGCCTGTAATTGATACGTAAAGGCCCTAGCCTATAGTTGAGTGGTAGTCTTTACTTCTAGTGTAGATAAACGCTACATCTGGACATGTTTGTCACTTTGATGTTGCCTGATGTATAGCTTTTTATTTCCCAGATTTGGGTTATCAACAAGAAGTCAAAATACAAGGAAGTAATCTAACAAATGTCGCCACCATAAACACTTTGAATGTTCAGTCCTACAACTTTCGAATATTAGTTTCATTCTTATGCCTGAAAAATGTTCAAACAGAACACTGTATCCATAGTAAACTGTATTCTCATTGGACGATATGAGGGTTTTATTACCTACTGTCTCGTTCTGATGCGTTATGCTTCCTACAATATCCTCGTGTATTGTAAAGTCGAGACCCTAAGACTATTTTGTCTCAAAACATTTCTAAAATTTTTGTCTCAAAACATTTCTAAAATAACTGCAACTATTCTATAAATACCATAATCAAGAATAAACATACCTGTAGTCTCTTTTGATACCGATTACATTATTTTTGCAACCTTAGCAAGTGATTAAAAATCCATCTGAAACTTGGAGGGTATTTCCACCATGTTTTGTAGAGTGTATTGTAAAGTCGAGACTCCATATTTGCATACGGTTGTGAATAAATGAAAGATGATACCAATTCAATTTTTTCAACAATAATTAAGATAACTATTTGTACAGCTGAAACATCTTTTTTCAGTGTCATATAATATAAAAAAAAAACTGGCATTACACCAAAATTGTCTATTTTGTCTCAGCAGAAAAAAATATTTTTCACATAAAGGTTTTTCAGCTGTTCATTTTAGTTCATTTTAGTTCAATATTTCAAACAGCAAATAACAACAATGTGAGTCAATACAGTATAACCATATTAAATACAATATACATTCTTTCTTTTATCCATATGTTAAAGTTACATGACCAAGTGTTTTGAAAGGCTACAAGTTGTTATTTTGTTTCTCACTTATTGTCAGACTTTTTACATTTTACAGGTTAGATGAATAAGAAATCACATGTTTTGTGAGACATTTTTCTCAATTGATTAATCCCACGAGTCCAAATTCAGTCATATAACCTTTAACCCAAGTTTGTAAACAAAGCAGTGGACCTTGACTTCCGTGACCCTGGTGACCCAAGGCTCTAAAAACGGCAAAGAAATGGGGTTTTTTTAAATGGGCATTAGCAAAAATGGCGGAAATTGGCATCTTGAGGGTTTCTTATGTTATTTTACCTGTTTGAATCTCATTTTTGTTAAGATAATTGGTAATTTCCAACTAGATCATCACTATTATTGTTTGACGAGTCACAGGTCACGTGTTCGCTACGACGTCATCTAATGAATATGCAAAATGACCGACCCTCGACTTTACAATACTTTCGACTTTACAATACACAACGAATTATTACATAATAAATACAAATATTAACAACAGCCACGATGTAACTGAAATATTGTTGAAAGTGGCGTTAAGCACCATGATCCCCCATATAATAACATAGCAATAATTTTATAACTTAATGTCCACTTTGTGCATTTTTCACAATCGTAAGAATAGTTTGAAGATAAGAAAGGATTAATCAGAAGCTGTAATTCGAAGAAAGACAAGATAATCAATGCCCAAAATTAATAAAAGACAAAAGGACAATGTTTCTGTACTATTGCCCTCCTCTTGCAATTGAAACGAATATGATAGACACATCAAGGGGAGACAACTTGATTTCATCCATCACGGGAGACAACTTTAGTTCACCTATCACACCAAATTTAAAAATCTTTAATGTAATGTTTATGCATATGGAGGATTTCTGACAAAGGTAATTCATAAACAAACATGACAACAGGAACCATATAAATACTTCATCAAGTGTTGTTTTAACACAATATAGCTAACAACATATGACAGGATAGTGTTCTATACCCATTTAAACCATATCAATATTATATAATAAAAGTTAATGCAGAGCCAAGAGTGCTTTCAGGAAGGCAATATAAAATGTCAGCTTCAGCTACTTCACAATTTGTAAATTGTCAATAATCGCATATTATTTTGCATTGATAAACCCAATCAATATATTTTCATATAAATTCTGACACTGAACACAGAAATTAAACGCATCTATGACCTCGATGTCAAAAGAGCAGGAATAAACTATAAATAACGATTTCATTAAAGGAGAACGAAACCAACTGATAATATGGGGTTTTACAGAATTTAGAACTAATAAAAAAAAATGAAAATATGTCTTTTTTAATGAAAATTTTACAAGGGCTGATGTTAAGCACGTTTATATTTTATTGATTTTAAAATTCCCGCTAAGCATGCAGGCTGCCATTTTTCACTTATCAATGATGTAACTCCATCTATTCCGAATTACCTGTTCAACTTAACTTCATCAAAACAATAATATCACTTTTGGATTTTTTGGGAATTCCGTCATAATGGATGGAAATTTAGAATTTCTATCCATTATGACCGGATTTCAAAAATGTTATTATTGTTTTGATGCTGTTAAGCTGAACAAATAAATCGGAATAGATGGTGTTGCGTTACTGATAAGTGAAAAATGGCAGCCTGCATGATTAGTGGGAAACTTAAAATCAATAAGATATAAACGTGCTTTAACACCAGCCCTTGTACAATTTTCATTAAAAAAATCATATTTTCATTTTTTTATTAGTTCTAAATTCTGTAAAACCCCAAATCATCAGTTGGTTTCGTTCTCCTTTAATTTCTCTGGGTTCATTTTAGAATTTTTGCAGTAGTGTTTGAATTTTTGGTTAAATTGTAACATTTTAGCTATCAAATAAAATAAAATTGTAATATTATAGTACAAAACTGCTTATGTTGTGTAAATATAAAACATAATACAATATCAAACCATCAAAAGTTTATATAAAACATAATACAATATCAAACTATCAAAAGTTTATATAAAACATAATACATTATCAAACTATCAAAAGTTTATATAAAACATGATACAATATCAAACTATCAAAAGTTTATATAAAACATGATACAATATCAAACTATCAAAAGTTTATATAAAACATAATACAATATCAAACTATCAAAAGTTTATATAAAACATGATACAATATCAAACTATCAAAAGTTTATATAAAACATAATACAATATCAAACTACAAAAAGTTTATATAAAACATAATACAATATCAAACTATCAAAAGTTTATATAAAACATAATACAATATCAAACTATCAAAAGTTTATATAAAACATAATACAATATCAAACTATCAAAAGTTTATATAAAACATAATACAATATCAAACTATCAAAAGTTTATATAAAACATAATACAATATCAAACTATCAAAAGTTTATATAAAACATAATACAATATCAAACTATCAAAAGTTTATATAAAACATAATACAATATCAAACTATCAAAAGTTTATATAAAACATAATACAATATCAAACTATCAAAAGTTTATATAAAACATAATACAATATCAAACTATCAAAAGTTTATATAAAACATAATGCAATATCAAACTATCAAAAGTTTATATAAAACATAATGCAATATCAAACTATCAAAAGTTTATATAAAACATAATACAATATCAAACTACAAAAAGTTTATATAAAACATAATACAATATCAAACTATCAAAAGTTTATATAAAACATAATACAATATCAAACTATCAAAAGTTTATATAAAACATAATACAATATCAAACTACAAAAAGTTTATATAAAACATAATACAATATCAAACTATCAAAAGTTTATATAAAACATAATACAATATCAAACTATCAAAAGTTTATATAAAACATAATACAATATCAAACTACAAAAAGTTTATATAAAACATAATACAATATCAAACTATCAAAAGTTTATATAAAACATAATACAATATCAAACTACAAAAAGTTTATATAAAACATAATACAATATCAAACTATCAAAAGTTTATATAAAACATAATACAATATCAAACTACAAAAAGTTTATATAAAACATAATACAATATCAAACTATCAAAAGTTTATATAAAACATGATACAATATCAAACTATCAAAAGTTTATATAAAACATAATACAATATCAAACTATCAAAAGTTTATATAAAACATAACACAATATCAAACTATCAAAAGTTTATATAAAACATAATACAATATCAAACTATCAAAAGTTTATATAAAACATGATACAATATCAAACTATCAAAAGTTTATATAAAACATAATACAATATCAAACTATCAAAAGTTTATATAAAACATAATACAATATCAAGCTACCAAAAGTTTATATAAAACATAATACAATATCAAACTATCAAAAGTTTATATAAAACATAATACAATATCAAACTATCAAAAGTTTATATAAAACATAATACAATATCAAACTATCAAAAGTTTATATAAAACATAATACAATATCAAACTACCAAAAGTTTATATAAAACATAATACAATATCAAACTATCAAAAGTTTATATAAAACATAATACAATATCAAACTATCAAAAGTTTATATAAAACATAATGCAATATCAAACTATCAAAAGTTTATATAAAACATAATGCAATATCAAACTATCAAAAGTTTATATAAAACATAATACAATATCAAACTATCAAAAGTTTATATAAAACATAATGCAATATCAAACTATCAAAAGTTTATATAAAACATAATACAATATCAAACTACCAAAAGTTTATATAAAACATAATACAATATCAAACTATCAAAAGTTTATATAAAACATAATACAATATCAAACTACAAAAAGTTTATATAAAACATAATACAATATCAAACTATCAAAAGTTTATATAAGACATAATACAATATCAAACTATCAAAAGTTTATATAAAACATAATACAATATCAAACTATCAAAAGTTTATATAAAACATAATACAATATCAAACTACCAAAAGTTTATATAAAACATAATACAATATCAAACTATCAAAAGTTTATATAAAACATAATACAATATCAAACTATCAAAAGTTTATATAAAACATAATGCAATATCAAACTATCAAAAGTTTATATAAAACATAATACAATATCAAACTACCAAAAGTTTATATAAAACATAATACAATATCAAACTATCAAAAGTTTATATAAAACATAATACAATATCAAACTACAAAAAGTTTATATAAAACATAATACAATATCAAACTATCAAAAGTTTATATAAAACATAATACAATATCAAACTATCAAAAGTTTATATAAAACATAATACAATATCAAACTATCAAAAGTTTATATAAAACATAATACAATATCAAACTACCAAAAGTTTATATAAAACATAATACAATATCAAACTATCAAAAGTTTATATAAAACATAATACAATATCAAACTATCAAAAGTTTATATAAAACATAATACAGTTATTTAATGGGTGTGGATGCAATAGACCAAACTATTTGTCCTGAGGTGCTGGGAATGACCAAGTGTTCTATTGCATTCGGCTCCCAGCACCGAAGGATAAATAGTTTGGTCTATTGCATCCACACCCATTAAATAACTGTTTTATTTCCTAATTGAACAGAAGCAAGGTAGCGGACATGACTTAAATAAATTCATGCATATATTGTAGAAAAACTGATGAAAATGATTTATTTGTCGAATTAGATAGCAATAAACAAGTGGAATACAGAGTAAAAAATCCAAAATTTTCATATTACATGTTTTTCAATATTATTATTTAAATATTAAAATTTTGAAATTTTATGAAAGCTGAAATTTTAAAAAAAAATTAAAAATTTTGAAATTTGAAATTTTTTGAATTTTTTGAAGTTTTGACATTTTTTGAAAATTTTGAAATTTTGAAATATTTTGATTTTAGAAATTTAGAAATTTTTTGAAATTTTTGAAGTTTTGAAATTTGTTGTCCAATGAAAAAAAGGTTCAAAGGTCAGTTCAATAGTCTGTCGTGCAATAGTGTCTTGAAGACTATTGACCCGTCAATAGATCACAGGGGAGCAAAAAATGCAAAAATATCTTAAAATATGTAGTTACTTAATAAACAAGAAAAAATTTACAATTAGGTAATAAAATACAATATCAAACTACCAAAAGTTTATATAAAGCATAATACAATATCAAACTATCAAAAGTTTATATAAAGCATAATACAATATCAAACTATCAAAAGTTTATATAAAACATAATACAATATCAAACTATCAAAAGTTTATATAAAACATAATACAATATCAAACTACAAAAAGTTTATATAAAACATAATACAATATCAAACTATCAAAAGTTTATATAAAACATAATACAATATCAAACTACAAAAAGTTTATATAAAACATAATACAATATCAAACTATCAAAAGTTTATGTAAAACATAATATAATATCAAACTACCAAAAGTTTATATAAAACATAATACAATATCAAACTACCAAAAGTTTATATAAAACATAATACAATATCAAACTATCAAAAGTTTATATAAAACATAATACAATATCAAACTATCAAAAGTTTATGTAAAACATAATACAATATCAAACTATCAAAAGTTTATATAAAGCATAATACAATATCAAACCATCAAAAGTTTATATAAAACATAATACAATATCAAACTATCAAAAGTTTATATAAAACATAATACAATATCAAACTACCAAAAGTTTATATAAAACATAATACAATATCAAACTACCAAAAGTTTATATAAAACATAACACAATATCAAACTATCAAAAGTTTATATAAAACATAATACAATATCAAACTATCATAAGTTTATATAAAACATAATACAATATCAAACTACCAAAAGTTTATATAAAACATAATACAATATCAAACTATCAAAAGTTTATATAAAGCATAATACAATATCAAACTACAAAAAGTTTATATAAAACATAATACAATATCAAACTACCAAAAGTAACTAGAAAATCAAATCAAAATAAAATAAAATCGAAAAGTAGAATAAAACACTTTGACAAACAAATAAAATCGAAAAAGTAGAATAAAACACTTTGACAAACAAATAAAAACGTAGGTACATAATTCACTGCTTAACCTTAGAGAGCATCTAGGGTAACCCTGGGTTTTCGTAGGGTCTGTACTTGTATTGCTCATGTTTTCAGATTTCTGTGTTGTGTTGTGTTTTTTTGTGTTTTCCTTTTTGTTTGTCTTCACTTTGTGTCTTATGTGCCCAATGTTGCCCGTGTCTCTAGATTGTCCATTCTTGATTGCCATTTCGGTTTTCTTTAACGTTTATTTAATGTGCACGACGTGTTTCTGAAATAACATTTCATCATGTACGCTCATAGTCAAAATATAGTGAACAGGCATATAATTCAAATAACTTGTGTGTTCAGTGCTCTCAACCTCTCTGGATTGTCCATCCTAAATTGCCCATCCGGTTTTCTCTAACGTGTAATTAGTGCCCACGACGTGTTTCTGGAATAACCTTCATCATGTATGCTCATAGTCAAGATATTGAAAAGCCATATAATTCAAATATCGTTGGTAGTAATATAACCAAAGGACTTAAACAGAATAGCCAAAATCTGCTAAGACTCTCTATGCGAAATAATACAAAAGGGGCCGCTCATTTCGGTAGTATGTAAATCTTTTGAATTTCTCTATTTCTGGTGAATGATATATGGTAGGGGGCCTCATGTACGTCCGTGTCGCAAGTTCGTTCGCCATTTTTGCTTACGTTTACTACGCTTACGCAAGTTCATGACGTCATCTTTTCAGATCGAGAGCATTCCCTAAATAGAAACGAAGAATTTCCAGATCTATTTGCAGAAAATGAGATTCAAACAGGTAAATATTACATAAAAAAACTATATTTGGGACAAAAACACTCCAATTTCTTAAGTCATAATTGAGAAAGCCATAAATGTCAGAAAAAACACATAAATTGATGACAAACTTCAGAAAATTTGTTTGCCCAACAGTGTTGACATTCCAATGCGTCGACCTAAATTTCTATTTATATGCAATAGGCCAAACAAATGTTTTTTTTAATAACTTCAAAAAGTTGTGACTCCTTACGTTTTTTTTCTGAAAAATTTAGGAAATCAGTGTAATAGTATCATAACTTGTCACTTTATAAAAGATTAGCCGAAATTGGGTGAAATCCAAACAATGGACCTTGGAGAAATATGACTATATATTCCTTAATACTGAATGGATTTCACCTCTATATGGCTTAAATGAAAGCTGAGTTATGCATGGTTTATTATATTTTCTTGTGTCTCAATTTATTGTAATACAAAATAAAAAAAAATACGCTTCAATGTTTTACAATAGCAAGCACCTGTGTAAAAACAGCAAACAATTTTTTTTACAAGAAAAGAAAAAAAAATTATTACTGAACAGTTGCTTTGTTCAACTATATAAAATTGTCATCTCACATGAGCAAACAGGATATTTATTGGAACCTTGAAGACTGCAAAAAAAAAGTGTTTGCATGTATGATAATTAAAAAAATATATCTTTCAATGCAAATTCAAAACTAACATTTAACCAGTTCTTAAATTAATAAATGTACAGCTGCAAGTAATATTAAAATTATATTCTCAAAAAAATCAAAAATATCATACTTTTTAATGCAAATTCAAAACTAACATTTAACCAGTTCTTAATTTAACAAATGTACAACTGCAAGTAATCTTAAAATTATATTTTCAGAATAATCCTGCTCGTCTCCACAAGACAAACAGTGTGAAATATCGCCTCTACAGCCCAACAGCCATGACTTATGCTTACATTGCAGTTAAAAACCACAATATGTCAGTCCGCAAAGCAGCAAGACAATTTTCTGTACCAAGACAAACTCTTAAGGATAGGACTATTGGAAAAATAGATGCTGACTGTGTAACTACAGGCCGAGTCCCTGTACTAAGCATGGAAGAAGAGGCCAAGCTGGTGGATCATCTAAAAATTATGGCATCCTATGGTTACGGATACACTCGTCAGGAAGTAACAGACATCGCCTCTGACTATGCTTTTCATCTTCAGAAAAGGACCAAGGATTCTCCTTTCACCATACGCTGATTTCGAGGCTTCATAAAGCGTTGGCCTGAGTTGCGAGTCTTGAAATCTCAAGGCTTAGAGATTGCCAGAGCAATATGTGCATCTGTGGCAAATATTGACAACTATTTCAAGGAACTTATTACCAAGTATGGGTTAAAAGACAAACCACATCTGATTTTTAATGTCGATGAAAAAGGAATCACTCCAGACCATTCACCTCCACATGTTGTCACTGATTCATCTGCCAAGCCTCCTGCAGTTAAAACAGTTAAATCACAAACAATTACTTCATTTGGATGTGATAGTGCATCTGGTTATACTATGCCTCCATATTTTGTATTTCCTGGGAAGCGGTTTAGTAAGAAGCTGATGCAGGGTGCCACTCCTGGGGCTGCTGGTTGTGTATCAGAGTCTGTTTAGTCAAATTCAGAAATCTTCAAGTCTTATTTAAAAGACCACTTTATCAAGTATGTTCCTGGAAGAACTGATGACCATGTTCTTTTAATGTTTGATGGTCACAAGTCACACATTTCTGTTGATTTAATCACTTGGGCTCAAAGCTACAATATCATTATGTATGTACTGCCAGCTCACACCAGTCATATTCTGCAACCTTTAGATGTTGGGTGCTACGGTCCGTTCCAACGTATCTACAATAATAAATGCCATAAAACTATGCACACTAATTCTTCTGTTATAACCAGATATAATGTCTGCGAAATTGCTTGCAAAGTGTATCCAAAAGCCTTTTCTCCTACAAATTTGCAATCTGCCTACAAGAAGGCTAGAGTATTCCCTTTAGATAGAAATGCAGTGAGTGAAATGACTTTGGCTCCTGCAGAAGTTTTTAATTTTGATACTGAAAATGCACAACTTGAAGTTGAGATTAATTATGATAACATAAAATGTGCTTCATTTGAATTTCCGGGAGCGATTGTTAATGATGATGAAACAGATATTGTTAGTTATATGGATATTAACGAAACAAATGCCAGTGTTACATTGAATCAAAAGGAATGTGGTGATTTCCTCACAAGCAAAGATCAACTGAAGGCTATAAAAATTGAAGAAGAAAAAAAATAAGAAAAGGCGGAATACCATGGAAGGGCTATTACAGAGAATGGGGTTGCCAAAAAAGTGAAAATATAAGGAAAAATAAATCAAAAACTACAAAACCTCAGTCAGTGAAATCAAAATTGACACAGTCAAATATTGTTAAGCCAAAACAAAACAAATCTAAGCAACTGAAGAAGAGGCAACCACAAGTATACAGTCATCTCCACAACCTGGTCCAAGTCACATTTATGTCAGTGAGGATTAAGAACTGACAGACACTGATGATGAAAGCATTTCAGAGGCGGAAAAATGCTGTGTCTGTAAACAGTTTACACCAGATCCAATAAGAAAGGGTGTAGCCTTTGAAATTACAGGTTGGGTCCAGTGTGAAAATAACTTGTGCAAGCATTGGGTCCATTTAAAATATTGCACTGATATTCATGTAGTCCGCCTTGAAGCTCACTTTCTGTGTACTCACTGTAAATCTTTCTGATGTGGCATATTTGTTTTCCTATATTTGCTGTTAGACTTTGTTGTTATTGTTTAAACTATTTAAATTTTCGTTTTATGGATTTTTTTTTATTAACATTGAACTGCGCCACATTTTCCTCAAAAAACAATTTGCTTGGCCTACCAAAATAGCGTGTCACGTGACAATTACATCCGGGGACGTACTTGGGGTTCCAAATTCAAAATGGAGGATCACAAAAGGTAAAATTGTTGTTTGTTTTATTTGTTTGCATTTTGCTAAAATGTTGTTATTGTTATAATTTTAAATACTTGTTTAAACTCTATGTCAGCATAAATTTACCGCTGAATTGTATGCACGGTATTATAATAAGAGGGAACATAGGGGGACGTACTTTGCATTGTATGCACGGTATTATAATAAGAGGTGACTTAGGTGGACGTACTTTGTATTGTATGCACGGTATTATAATAAGAGATGACTTAGGGGGACGTACTTTGCATTGTATGCACGGTATTATAATAAGAGGTGACTTAGGTGGACGTACTTTGTATTGTATGCACGGTATTATAATAAGAGGTGACTTAGGAGGACGTACTTTGAATTGTATGCACGGTATTATAATAAGAGATGACTTAGGGGGACGCACTTTGCATTGTATGCACGGTATTATAATAAGAGGGGACATAGGGGGACGTACTTTGCATTGTATGCACGGTATTATAATAAGAGGTGACTTAGGTGGACGTACTTTGTATTGTATGCACGGTATTATAATAAGAGGTGACTTAGGAGGACGTACTTTGTATTGTATGCACGGTATTATAATAAGAGGTGACTTAGGAGAACGTACTTTATATTGTATGCACGGTATTATAATAAGAGGTGACTTAGGTGGACGTACTTTGTATTGTATGCACGGTATTATAAAAAGAGGTGACTTAAGTGGACGTACTTTGTATTGTATGCACGGTATTATAATAAGAGATGACATAGGAGGACATATTTTGTATTGTATGCACGGTATTATAATAAGAGATGACTTAGGAGGTCATACTTTATATTGTATGCACGGTATTATAAAAAGAGGTGACTTAGGGGGACGTACTTTGTATTGTATGCACGGTATTATAATAAGAGGTGACTTAGAGGGACGTACTTTGTATTGTATGCACGGTATTATAATAAGAGGTGACTTAGGTGGA
Organism: Bathymodiolus septemdierum; assembly: GCA_963383655.1. Lineage (NCBI taxonomy): Eukaryota > Metazoa > Mollusca > Bivalvia > Mytilida > Modiolidae > Bathymodiolus > Bathymodiolus septemdierum. The sequence goes on along the minus strand of OY726521.1, from coordinate 69,724,018 downwards.
CGTACTTTGTATTGTATGCACGGTATTATAATAAGAGATGACTTAGGGGACGTACTTTGTATTGTATGCACGGTATTATAATAAGAGATGACTTAGGAAGACGAACTTTGTATTGTATGCACGGTATTATAATAAGAGGTGACTTAAGTGGACGTACTTTGTATTGTATGCACGGTATTATAATAAGAGATGACTTAGGGGGACGTTCTTTGTATTGTATGCACGGTATTATAATAAGAGGTGACTTAAGTGGACGTACTTTGTATTGTATGCACGGTATTATAATAAGAGATGACTTAGGGCGACGTACTTTGTATTGTATGCACGGTATTATAATAAGAGATGACTTAGGTGGACGTACTTTGTATTGTATGCACGGTAATATAATAAGAGATGACTTACTGAGACGTACTTTGTATTGTATGCACGTATTATAATAAGAGATGACATAGGGGGACGTACTTTGTATTGTATGCACGGTATTATAATAAGAGATGACTTAGGGGGACGTACTTTGTATTGTATGCACGGTATTATAATAAGAGATGACTTAGGGGGGCATACTTTGTATTGTATGCACGGTATTATAATAAGAGATGACTTAGGGGGACGTACTTTATATTGTATGCATGGTACTATAATAAGAGGTGACTTAGGGGGACGTACTTTGTATTGTATGCACGGTATTATAATAAGAGGAGACTTAGGGGGACGTACTTTGTATGGTATGCACGGTATTATAATAAGAGATGACATAGGGGGACGTACTTTGTATTGTATGCACGGTATTATAATAAGAGGAGACTTAGGGGGACGTACTTTGTATTGTATGCACGGTATTATAATAAGAGGAGACTTAGGGAGACGTACTTTGTATTGTATGCACGGTAATATAATAAGAGATGACTTAGGGAGACGTACTTTGTATTGTATGCACGGTATTATAATAAGAGATGACATAGGGGGACGTACTTTGTATTGTATGCACGGTATTATAATAAGAGATGACTTAGGGGGACATATTTTGTATTGTATGCACGGTATTATAATAAGAGATGACTTAGGAGGTCATACTTTATATTGTATGCACGGTATTATGAAAAGAGGTGACTTAGGGGGACGTACTTTGTATTGTATGCACGGTATTATAATAAGAGGTGACTTAGGTGGACGTACTTTGTATTGTATGCACGGTATTATAATAAGAGATGACTTAGGGGGACGTACTTTGTATTGTATGCACGGTATTATAATAAGAGATGACTTAGGAAGACGTACTTTGTATTGTATGCATGGTATTATAATAAGAGGTGACTTAAGTGGACGTACTTTGTATTGTATGCACGGTATTATAATAAGAGATGACTTAGGGGGACGTACTTTGTATTGTATGCACGGTATTATAATAAGAGGTGACTTAAGTGGACGTACTTTGTATTGTATGCACGGTATTATAATAAGAGATGACTTAGGGCGACGTACTTTGTATTGTATGCACGGTATTATAATAAGAGATGACTTAGGTGGACGTACTTTGTATTGTATGCACGGTAATATAATAAGAGATGACTTACTGAGACGTACTTTGTATTGTATGCACGTATTATAATAAGAGATGACATAGGGGGACGTACTTTGTATTGTATGCACGGTATTATAATAAGAGATGACTTAGGGGGACGTACTTTGTATTGTATGCACGGTATTATAATAAGAGATGACTTAGGGGGGCATACTTTGTATTGTATGCACGGTATTATAATAAGAGATGACTTAGGGGGACGTACTTTATATTGTATGCACGGTACTATAATAAGAGGTGACTTAGGGGGACGTACTTTGTATTGTATGCACGGTATTATAATAAGAGGAGACTTAGGGGGACGTACTTTGTATGTTATGCACGGTATTATAATAAGAGATGACATAGGGGGACGTACTTTGTATTGTATGCACGGTATTATAATAAGAGGAGACTTAGGGGGACGTACTTTGTATTGTATGCACGGTATTATAATAAGAGGAGACTTAGGGAGACGTACTTTGTATTGTATGCACGGTAATATAATAAGAGATGACTTAGGGAGACGTACTTTGTATTGTATGCACGGTATTATAATAAGAGATGACATAGGGGGACGTACTTTGTATTGTATGCACGGTATTATAATAAGAGATGACTTAGGGGGACGTACTTTGTATTGTATGCACGGTATTATAATAAGAGATGACTTAGGGGGGCATACTTTGTATTGTATGCACGGTATTATAATAAGAGATGACTTAGGGGGACGTACTTTGTATTGTATGCACGGTACTATAATAAGAGATGACTTAGGGGGACGTACTTTGTATTGTATGCACAGTACTATAATAAGAGGTGACTTAGGAGGACGTACTTTGTATTGTATGCACGGTATTATAATAAGAGGAGACTTAGGGGGACGTACTTTGTATTGTATGCACGGTATTATAATAAGAGATGACATAGGGGGACGTACTTTGTATTGCATGCACGGTATTATAATAAGAGGAGACTTAGGGGGACGTACTTTGTATTGTATGCACGGTATTATAATAAGAGGAGACTTAGGGGGACGTACTTTGTATTGTATGCACGATATTATAATAAGAGGTGACATAGGGGGACGTACTTTGTATTGTATGCACGGTATTATAATAAGAGGTGACATAGGGGGACGTACTTTGTATTGTATGCACGGTATTATAATAAGAGGAGACTTAGGGGGACGTACTTTGTATTGTATGCACGGTATTATAATAAGAAATGACTTAGGGGGACGTACTTTGTATTGTATGCACGGTATTATAATAAGAGATGACTTAGGGGCACGTACTTTGTATTGTATGCACGGTATTATAATAATAGATGACTTAGGGGGACGTACTTTGCATTGTATGCACGGTATTATAATAAGAGGTGACTTCGGGGGACATACTTTGTATTGTATGCACGGTATTATAATAAGATGAGACTTAGGGGGACGTACTTTGTATTGTATGCACGGTATTATAATAATAGATGACTTAGGGGGACGTACTTTGTATTGTATGCACGGTATTATAATAAGAGATGACTTAGGGGGGCATACTTTGTATTGTATGCACGGTATTATAATAAGAGATGACTTAGGGGGACGTACTTTATATTGTATGCACGGTACTATAATAAGAGGTGACTTAGGAGGACATACTTTATATTGTATGCACGGTATTATAATAAGAGGAGACTTAGGGGGACGTACTTTGTATGGTATGCACGGTATTATAATAAGAGATGACATAGGGGGACGTACTTTGTATTGTATGCACGGTATTATAATAAGAGGAGACTTAGGGGGACGTACTTTGTATTGTATGCACGGTATTATAATAAGAGGAGACTTAGGGAGACGTCCTTTGTATTGTATGCACGGTAATATAATAAGAGATGACTTAGGGAGACGTACTTTGTATTGTATGCACGGTATTATAATAAGAGATGACATAGGGGGACGTATTTTGTATTGTATGCACGGTATTATAATAAGAGATGACTTAGGGGGACGTACTTTGTATTGTATGCACGGTATTATAATAAGAGATGACTTAGGGGGGCATACTTTGTATTGTATGCACGGTATTATAATAAGAGATGACTTAGGGGACGTACTTTGTATTGTATGCACGGTACTATAATAAGAGATGACTTAGGGGGACGTACTTTGTATTGTATGCACGGTACTATAATAAGAGGTGACTTAGGAGGACGTACTTTGTATTGTATGCACGGTATTATAATAAGAGGAGACTTAGGGGGACGTACTTTGTATTGTATGCACGGTATTATAATAAGAGATGACATAGGGGGACGTACTTTGTATTGCATGCACGGTATTATAATAAGAGGAGACTTAGGGGGACGTACTTTGTATTGTATGCACGGTATTATAATAAGAGGAGACTTAGGGGGACGTACTTTGTATTGTATGCACGATATTATAATAAGAGGTGACTTAGGGGGACGTACTTTGTATTGTATGCACGGTATTATAATAAGAGGAGACTTAGGGGGACGTACTTTGTATTGTATGCACGGTATTATAATAAGAAATGACTTAGGGGGACGTACTTTGTATTGTATGCACGGTATTATAATAAGAGATGACTTAGGGGCACGTACTTTGTATTGTATGCACGGTATTATAATAAGAGATGACTTAGGGGGACGTACTTTGCATTGTATGCACGGTATTATAATAAGAGGTGACTTAGGGGGACGTACTTTGTATTGTATGCACGGTATTATAATAAGATGAGACTTAGGGGGACGTACTTTGTATTGTATGCACGGTATTATAATAAGAGATGACTTAGGAGGACATACTTTGTATTGTATTCACGGTATTATAATAAGAGATGACTTAGGGGACGTACTTTGTATTGTATGCACGGTATTATAATAAGAGATACTTAGGAGGACGTACTTTGTATTGTATGCACGGTATTATAATAAGAGGAGACTTAGGAGGACGTACTTTGTATTGTATGCACGGTATTATAATAAGAGATGACTTAGGTGGACGTACTTTGTATTTTATGCACGGTATTATAATAAGAGATGACTTAGGAGGACCTACTTTGTATTGTATGCACGGTATTATAATAAGAGGGGACTTAAGGGGACGTACTTTATATTGTATGCACGGTATTATAATAAGAGATGACTTAGGGGGGCGTACTTTGTATTGTATGCACGGTATTATAATAAGAGGTGACGTAGGTGGACGTACTTTGTATTGTATGCACGGTATTATAATAAGAGATGACTTAGGGGGACGTACTTTGTATTGTATGCACGGTATTATAATAAGAGATGACTTAGGGGGACGTACTTTGTATTGTATGCACGGTATTATAATAAGAGATGACTTAGGGGGACGTACTTTGTATTGTATGCACGGTATTATAACAAGAGATGACGTAGGGGGACGTACTTTGTATTGTATGCACGGTATTATAATAAGAGGTGACTTAGGAGGACATACTTTATATTGTATGCACGGTATTATAATAAGAGGTGACTTAGGGGGACGTACTTTGTATTGTATGCACGGTATTATAGTAAGAGATGACTTAGGAGGACATACTTTATATTGTATGCACGGTATTATAATAAGAGGTGATTTAGGGGGACGTACTTTGTATTGTATGCACGGTATTATAATAAGAGATGACATAGGTGGACGTACTTTGTATTGTATGCACGGTATTATAGTAAGAGCTGACTTAAGGGGACGTACTTTGCATTGTATGCACGGTATTATAATAAGAGATGACTTAGGGGGACGTACTTTGTATTGTATGCACGGTATTATAATAAGAGGTGACTTAGGGGGACGTACTTTGTATTGTTTGCACGGTATTATAATAAGAGATGACTTAGGGGGACGTACTTTGTATTGTATGCACGGTATTATAATAAGAGATGACTTAGGTGGACGTACTTTGTATTGTATGCACGGTATTATAATAAGAGATGACTTAGGTGGACGTACTTTGTATTGTATGCACGTTATTATAATAAGAGATGACTTAGGAGGACGTACTTTGTATTGTATGCATGGTATTATAATAAGAGATGACTTAGGAGGACATACTTTATATTGTATGCACGGTATTATAATAAGAGATGACTTAGGAGGACATACTTTATATTGTAGGCATGGTATTATAATAAGAGATGACTTAGGAGGACATACTTTATATTGTATCCACGGTATTATAATAAGAGATGACTTAGGGGGACGTACTTTGTATTGTATGCACGGTATTATAATAAGAGGTGACTTAGGTGGACGTACTTTATATTGTATGCACGGTATTATAATAAGAGGTGACTTAGGAGGACGTACTTTGTATTGTATGCACGGTATTATAATAAGAGATGACTTAGGGGCACGTACTTTGTATTGTATGCACGGTATTATAATAATAGATGACTTAGGGGGACGTACTTTGCATTGTATGCACGGTATTATAATAAGAGGTGACTTCGGGGGACATACTTTGTATTGTATGCACGGTATTATAATAAGATGAGACTTAGGGGGACGTACTTTGTATTGTATGCACGGTATTATAATAATAGATGACTTAGGGGGACGTACTTTGTATTGTATGCACGGTATTATAATAAGAGATGACTTAGGGGGGCATACTTTGTATTGTATGCACGGTATTATAATAAGAGATGACTTAGGGGGACGTACTTTATATTGTATGCACGGTACTATAATAAGAGGTGACTTAGGAGGACATACTTTATATTGTATGCACGGTATTATAATAAGAGGAGACTTAGGGGGACGTACTTTGTATGGTATGCACGGTATTATAATAAGAGATGACATAGGGGGACGTACTTTGTATTGTATGCACGGTATTATAATAAGAGGAGACTTAGGGGGACGTACTTTGTATTGTATGCACGGTATTATAATAAGAGGAGACTTAGGGAGACGTACTTTGTATTGTATGCACGGTAATATAATAAGAGATGACTTAGGGAGACGTACTTTGTATTGTATGCACGGTATTATAATAAGAGATGACATAGGGGGACGTATTTTGTATTGTATGCACGGTATTATAATAAGAGATGACTTAGGGGGACGTACTTTGTATTGTATGCACGGTATTATAATAAGAGATGACTTAGGGGGGCATACTTTGTATTGTATGCACGGTATTATAATAAGAGATGACTTAGGGGACGTACTTTGTATTGTATGCACGGTACTATAATAAGAGATGACTTAGGGGGACGTACTTTGTATTGTATGCACGGTACTATAATAAGAGGTGACTTAGGAGGACGTACTTTGTATTGTATGCACGGTATTATAATAAGAGGAGACTTAGGGGGACGTACTTTGTATTGTATGCACGGTATTATAATAAGAGATGACATAGGGGGACGTACTTTGTATTGCATGCACGGTATTATAATAAGAGGAGACTTAGGGGGACGTACTTTGTATTGTATGCACGGTATTATAATAAGAGGAGACTTAGGGGGACGTACTTTGTATTGTATGCACGATATTATAATAAGAGGTGACTTAGGGGGACGTACTTTGTATTGTATGCACGGTATTATAATAAGAGGAGACTTAGGGGGACGTACTTTGTATTGTATGCACGGTATTATAATAAGAAATGACTTAGGGGGACGTACTTTGTATTGTATGCACGGTATTATAATAAGAGATGACTTAGGGGCACGTACTTTGTATTGTATGCACGGTATTATAATAAGAGATGACTTAGGGGGACGTACTTTGCATTGTATGCACGGTATTATAATAAGAGGTGACTTAGGGGGACGTACTTTGTATTGTATGCACGGTATTATAATAAGATGAGACTTAGGGGGACGTACTTTGTATTGTATGCACGGTATTATAATAAGAGATGACTTAGGAGGACATACTTTGTATTGTATTCACGGTATTATAATAAGAGATGACTTAGGGGACGTACTTTGTATTGTATGCACGGTATTATAATAAGAGATACTTAGGAGGACGTACTTTGTATTGTATGCACGGTATTATAATAAGAGGAGACTTAGGAGGACGTACTTTGTATTGTATGCACGGTATTATAATAAGAGATGACTTAGGTGGACGTACTTTGTATTTTATGCACGGTATTATAATAAGAGATGACTTAGGAGGACCTACTTTGTATTGTATGCACGGTATTATAATAAGAGGGGACTTAAGGGGACGTACTTTATATTGTATGCACGGTATTATAATAAGAGATGACTTAGGGGGGCGTACTTTGTATTGTATGCACGGTATTATAATAAGAGGTGACGTAGGTGGACGTACTTTGTATTGTATGCACGGTATTATAATAAGAGATGACTTAGGGGGACGTACTTTGTATTGTATGCACGGTATTATAATAAGAGATGACTTAGGGGGACGTACTTTGTATTGTATGCACGGTATTATAATAAGAGGAGACTTAGGGGGACCTACTTTGTATTGTATGCACGGTATTATAATAAGAAATGACTTAGGGGGACGTACTTTGTATTGTATGCACGGTATTATAATAAGAGATGACTTAGGGGCACGTACTTTGTATTGTATGCACGGTATTATAATAAGAGATGACTTAGGGGGACGTACTTTGCATTGTATGCACGGTATTATAATAAGAGGTGACTTAGGGGGACGTACTTTGTATTGTATGCACGGTATTATAATAAGATGAGACTTAGGGGGACGTACTTTGTATTGTATGCACGGTATTATAATAAGAGATGACTTAGGAGGACATACTTTGTATTGTATTCACGGTATTATAATAAGAGATGACTTAGGGGACGTACTTTGTATTGTATGCACGGTATTATAATAAGAGATACTTAGGAGGACGTACTTTGTATTGTATGCACGGTATTATAATAAGAGGAGACTTAGGAGGACGTACTTTGTATTGTATGCACGGTATTATAATAAGAGATGACTTAGGTGGACGTACTTTGTATTTTATGCACGGTATTATAATAAGAGATGACTTAGGGGGACGTACTTTGTATTGTATGCACGGTATTATAATAAGAGATGACTTAGGGGGACGTACTTTGTATTGTATGCACGGTATTATAACAAGAGATGACGTAGGGGGACGTACTTTGTATTGTATGCACGGTATTATAATAAGAGGTGACTTAGGAGGACATACTTTATATTGTATGCACGGTATTATAATAAGAGGTGACTTAGGGGGACATACTTTGTATTGTATGCACGGTATTATAGTAAGAGATGACTTAGGAGGACATACTTTATATTGTATGCACGGTATTATAATAAGAGGTGATTTAGGGGGACGTACTTTGTATTGTATGCACGGTATTATAATAAGAGATGACATAGGTGGACGTACTTTGTATTGTATGCACGGTATTATAATAAGAGCTGACTTAAGGGGACGTACTTTGCATTGTATGCACGGTATTATAATAAGAGATGACTTAGGGGGACGTACTTTGTATTGTATGCACGGTATTATAATAAGAGGTGACTTAGGGGGACGTACTTTGTATTGTTTGCACGGTATTATAATAAGAGATGACTTAGGGGGACGTACTTTGTATTGTATGCACGGTATTATAATAAGAGATGACTTAGGTGGACGTACTTTGTATTGTATGCACGGTATTATAATAAGAGATGACTTAGGTGGACGTACTTTGTATTGTATGCACGTTATTATAATAAGAGATGACTTAGGAGGACGTACTTTGTATTGTATGCATGGTATTATAATAAGAGATGACTTAGGAGGACATACTTTATATTGTATGCACGGTATTATAATAAGAGATGACTTAGGAGGACATACTTTATATTGTAGGCATGGTATTATAATAAGAGATGACTTAGGAGGACATACTTTATATTGTATGCACGGTATTATAATAAGAGATGACTTAGGGGGACGTACTTTGTATTGTATGCACGGTATTATAATAAGAGGTGACTTAGGTGGACGTACTTTATATTGTATGCACGGTATTATAATAAGAGGTGACTTAGGAGGACGTACTTTGTATTGTATGCACGGTATTATAATAAGAGATGACTTAGGAGGACGTACTTTGTATTGTATGCACGGTATTATAATAAGAGGTGACTTAGGGGACGTACTTTGTATTGTATGCACGGTATTATAATAAGAGATGACTTAGGTGGACGTACTTTGTATTGTATGCACGGTATTATAATAAGAGGTGACTTAGGGGGACGTACTTTGTATTGTATGCACGGTATTATAATAAGAGGTGACTTAGGGGGACATACTTTGCATTGTATGCACGGTATTATAATAAGAGATGACTTATTAGGACGTATTTGTATTGTATGCACGGTATTATAATAAGAGATGACATAGGTGGACGTACTTTGTATTGTATGCACGGTATTATAATAAAAGATGACTTAGGAGGACATACTTTGTATTGTATGCACGGTATTATAATAAGAGATGACTTAGAGGGACGTACTTTGTATTGTATGCACGGTATTATAATAAGAGATACCTAGGAGGACGTACTTTGTATTGTATACAAGGTATTATAATAAGAGGAGATTTAGGGGGACGTACTTTGTATTGTATGCACGGTATTATAATAAGAGATGACTTAGGAGAACGTATTTTGTATTGTATGCACGGTATTATAATAAGAGATGACTTAGGTGGACGTACAGTGTATTGTATGCACGGTATTATAATAAGAGATGACTTAGGAGGACGTATTTTGTATTGTATGCACGGTATTATAATAAGAGGAGACTTAGGGGGACGTACTTTGTATTGTATGCAGGGTATTATAATAAGAGATGACTTAGGAGGACATACTTTATATTCTATGCACGGTATTATAATAAGAGGTGACTTAGGTGGACGTACTGTGTATTGTATGCACAGTATTATAATAAGAGATGACTTAGAGGGGCGTACTTTGTATTGTATGCACGGTATTATAATAAGAGATGACTTAGGTGGACATACTTTGTATTGTATGCACGGTATTATAATAAGAGCTGACTTAAGGGGACGTACTTTGCATTGTATGCACGGTATTATAATAAGAGATGACTTAGGGGGACGTACTTTGTATTGTATGCACGGTATTATAATAAGAGGTGACATAGGGGGACGTACTTTGTATTGTATGCACGTTATTATAATAAGAGATGACTTAGGAGGACGTACTTTGTATTGTATGCATGGTATTATAATAAGAGATGACTTAGGAGGACATACTTTATATTGTATGCACGGTATTATAATAAGAGATGACTTAGGAGGACATACTTTATATTGTAGGCATGGTATTATAATAAGAGATGACTTAGGAGGACATACTTTATATTGTATGCACGGTATTATAATAAGAGATGACTTAGGGGGACGTACTTTGTATTGTATGCACGGTATTATAATAAGAGGTGACTTAGGTGGACGTACTTTATATTGTATGCACGGTATTATAATAAGAGGTGACTTAGGAGGACGTACTTTGTATTGTATGCACGGTATTATAATAAGAGATGACTTAGGAGGACGTACTTTGTATTGTATGCACGGTATTATAATAAGAGGTGACTTAGGGGGACGTACTTTGTATTGTATGCACGGTATTATAATAAGAGATGACTTAGGTGGACGTACTTTGTATTGTATGCACGGTATTATAATAAGAGGTGACTTAGGGGGACGTACTTTGTATTGTATGCACGGTATTATAATAAGAGGTGACTTAGGGGGACATACTTTGCATTGTATGCACGGTATTATAATAAGAGATGACTTATTAGGACGTATTTGTATTGTATGCACGGTATTATAATAAGAGATGACATAGGTGGACGTACTTTGTATTGTATGCACGGTATTATAATAAAAGATGACTTAGGAGGACATACTTTGTATTGTATGCACGGTATTATAATAAGAGATGACTTAGAGGGACGTACTTTGTATTGTATGCACGGTATTATAATAACAGATACCTAGGAGGACGTACTTTGTATTGTATACACGGTATTACAATAAGAGGAGATTTAGGGGGACGTACTTTGTATTGTATGCACGGTATTATAATAAGAGATGACTTAGGAGAACGTATTTTGTATTGTATGCACGGTATTATAATAAGAGATGACTTAGGTGGACGTACAGTGTATTGTATGCAGGGTATTATAATAAGAGATGACTTAGGAGGACATACTTTATATTGTATGCACGGTATTATAATAAGAGGTGACTTAGGTGGACGTACTGTGTATTGTATGCACAGTATTATAATAAGAGATGACTTAGAGGGGCGTACTTTGTATTGTATGCACGGTATTATAATAAGAGATGACTTAGGTGGACATACTTTGTATTGTATGCACGGTATTATAATAAGAGCTGACTTAAGGGGACGTACTTTGCATTGTATGCACGGTATTATAATAAGAGATGACTTAGGGGGACGTACTTTGTATTGTATGCACGGTATTATAATAAGAGGTGACATAGGGGGACGTACTTTGTATTGTATGCACGTTATTATAATAAGAGATGACATAGGAGGACGTACTTTGTATTGTATGCATGGTATTATAATAAGAGATGACTTAGGAGGACATACTTTATATTGTATGCACGGTATTATAATAAGAGATGACTTAGGAGGACATACTTTATATTGTAGGCATGGTATTATAATAAGAGATGACTTAGGAGGACATACTTTATATTGTATGCACGGTATTATAATAAGAGATGACTTAGGGGGACGTACTTTGTATTGTATGCACGGTATTATAATAAGAGGTGACTTAGGTGGACGTACTTTATATTGTATGCACGGTATTATAATAAGAGGTGACTTAGGAGGACGTACTTTGTATTGTATGCACGGTATTATAATAAGAGATGACTTAGGAGGACGTACTTTGTATTGTATGCACGGTATTATAATAAGAGGTGACTTAGGGGGACGTACTTTGTATTGTATGCACGGTATTATAATAAGAGATGACTTAGGTGGACGTACTTTGTATTGTATGCACGGTATTATAATAAGAGGTGACTTAGGGGGACGTACTTTGTATTGTATGCACGGTATTATAATAAGAGGTGACTTAGGGGGACATACTTTGCATTGTATGCACGGTATTATAATAAGAGATGACTTATTAGGACGTATTTGTATTGTATGCACGGTATTATAATAAGAGATGACATAGGTGGACGTACTTTGTATTGTATGCACGGTATTATAATAAAAGATGACTTAGGAGGACATACTTTGTATTGTATGCACGGTATTATAATAAGAGATGACTTAGAGGGACGTACTTTGTATTGTATGCACGGTATTATAATAAGAGATACCTAGGAGGACGTACTTTGTATTGTATACACGGTATTATAATAAGAGATACCTAGGAGGACGTATTTTGTATTGTATGCACGGTATTATAATAAGAGATGACTTAGGGGGACGTACTTTGTATTGTATGCACGGTATTATAATAAGAGATGACTTAGGAGAACGTATTTTGTATTGTATGCACGGTATTATAATAAGAGATGACATAGGTGGACGTACAGTGTATTGTATGCACGGTATTATAATAAGAGATGACTTAGGAGGACGTATTTTGTATTGTATGCACGGTATTATAATAAGAGGAGACTTAGGGGGACGTACTTTGTATTGTATGCAGGGTATTATAATAAGAGATGACTTAGGAGGACATACTTTATATTGTATGCACGGTATTATAATAAGAGGTGACTTAGGTGGACGTACTGTGTATTGTATGCACGGTATTATAATAAGAGATGACTTAGAGGGGCGTACTTTGTATTGTATGCACGGTATTATAATAAGAGGTGACTTAGGTGGACGTACTTTGTATTGTATGCACGGTATTATAATAAGAGATGACTTAGGAGGACGTACTTTGAATTGTATGCACGGTATTATAATAAGAGGTGACTTAGAGGGACGTACTTTGTATTGTATGCACGTTATTATAATAAGAGATGACTTAGGGGGACGTACTTTGTATTGTATGCACGGTATTATAATAAGAGATGACTTAGAGGGACGTACTTTGTATTGTATGCACGGTATTATAATAAGAGATGACTTTGGGGGACGTACTTTGTATTGTATGCACGGTATTATAATAAGAGATGACGTAGGGGGACGTACTTTGTATTGTATGCACGGTATTATAATAAGAGAAGACTTAGGGGGACGTACTTTGTATTGTATGCAGGGTATTATAATAAGAGATGACTTAGGAGTATATACTTTATATTGTATGCACGGTATTATAATAAGAGGTGACTTAGGTGGACGTACTGTGTATTGTATGCACGGTATTATAATAAGAGATGACTTAGAGGGGCGTACTTTGTATTGTATGCACGGTATTATAATAAGAGGTGACATAGGTGGACGTACTTTGTATTGTATGCACGGTATTATAATAAGAGATGACTTAGGAGGATGTACTTTGAATTGTATGCACGTTATTATAATAAGAGATGACTTAGGGGGACGTACTTTGTATTGTATGCACGGTATTATAACAAGAGATGACGTAGGGGGACGTACTTTGTATTGTATGCACGGTATTATAATAAGAGGTGACTTAGGAGGACATACTTTATATTGTATGCACGGTATTATAATAAGAGGTGACTTAGGGGGACGTACTTTGTATTGTATGCACGGTATTATAATAAGAGATGACTTAGGAGGACATACTTTATATTGTATGCACGGTATTATAATAAGAGGTGATTTAGGGGGACGTACTTTGTATTGTATGCACGGTATTATAATAAGAGATGACATAGGTGGACGTACTTTGTATTGTATGCATGGTATTATAATAAGAGCTGACTTAAGGGGACGTACTTTGCATTGTATGCACGGTATTATAATAAGAGATGACTTAGGGGGACGTACTTTGTATTGTATGCACGGTATTATAATAAGAGGTGACTTAGGGGGACGTACTTTGTATTGTATGCACGGTATTATAATAAGAGGTGACTTAGGGGGACGTACTTTGTATTGTATGCACGGTATTATAATAAGAGATGACTTAGGTGGACGTACTTTGTATTGTATGCACGGTATTATAATAAGAGATGACTTAGGTGGACGTACTTTGTATTGTATGCACGTTATTATAATAAGAGATGACTTAGGAGGACGTACTTTGTATTGTAGGCATGGTATTATAATAAGAGATGACTTAGGAGGACATACTTTATATTGTATGCACGGTATTATAATAAGAGATGACTTAGGGGACGCACTTTGTATTGTATGCACGGTATTATAATAAGAGGTGACTTAGGTGGACGTACTTTATATTGTATGCACGGTATTATAATAAGAGGTGACTTAGGAGGACGTACTTTGTATTGTATGCACGGTATTATAATAAGAGATGACTTAGGAGGACGTACTTTGTATTGTATGCACGGTATTATAATAAGAGGTGACTTAGGGGGACGTACTTTGTATTGTATGCACGGTATTATAATAAGAGATGACTTAGGTGGACGTACTTTGTATTGTATGCACGGTATTATAATAAGAGGTGACTTAGGGGGACGTACTTTGTATTGTATGCACGGTATTATAATAAGAGGTGACTTAGGGGGACATACTTTGCATTGTATGCACGGTATTATAATAAGAGATGACTTATTAGGACGTATTTGTATTGTATGCACGGTATTATAATAAGAGATGACATAGGTGGACGTACTTTGTATTGTATGCACGGTATTATAATAAGAGATGACTTAGGAGGACATACTTTGTATTGTATGCACGGTATTATAATAAGAGATGACTTAGAGGGACGTACTTTGTATTGTATGCACGGTATTATAATAAGATATACCTAGGAGGACGTACTTTGTATTGTATACACGGTATTATAATAAGAGGAGATTTAGGGGGACGTACTTTGTATTGTATGCACGGTATTATAATAAGAGATGACTTAGGAGAACGTATTTTGTATTGTATGCACGGTATTATAATAAGAGATGACTTAGGTGGACGTACAGTGTATTGTATGCACGGTATTATAATAAGAGATGACTTAGGAGGACGTATTTTGTATTGTATGCACGGTATTATAATAAGAGGAGACTTAGGGGGACGTACTTTGTATTGTATGCAGGGTATTATAATAAGAGATGACTTAGGAGGACATACTTTATATTGTATGCACGGTATTATAATAAGAGGTGACTTAGGTGGACGTACTGTGTATTGTATGCACAGTATTATAATAAGAGATGACTTAGAGGGGCGTACTTTGTATTGTATGCACGGTATTATAATAAGAGGTGACTTAGGTGGACGTACTTTGTATTGTATGCACGGTATTATAATAAGAGATGACTTAGGAGGACGTACTTTGAATTGTATGCACGGTATTATAATAAGAGGTGACTTAGGGGGACGTACTTTGTATTGTATGCACGTTATTATAATAAGAGATGACTTAGGGGGACGTACTTTGTATTGTATGCACGGTATTATAATAAGAGATGACTTAGAGGGACGTACTTTGTATTGTATGCACGGTATTATAATAAGAGATGACTTTGGGGGACGTACTTTGTATTGTATGCACGGTATTATAATAAGAGATGACGTAGGGGGACGTACTTTGTATTGTATGCACGGTATTATAATAAGAGAAGACTTAGGGGGACGTACTTTGTATTGTATGCAGGGTATTATAATAAGAGATGACTTAGGAGGATATACTTTATATTGTATGCACGGTATTATAATAAGAGGTGACTTAGGTGGACGTACTGTGTATTGTATGCACGGTATTATAATAAGAGATGACTTAGAGGGGCGTACTTTGTATTGTATGCACGGTATTATAATAAGAGGTGACTTAGGTGGACGTACTTTGTATTGTATGCATGGTATTATAATAAGAGATGACTTAGGAGGATGTACTTTGAATTGTATGCACGGTATTATAATAAGAGGTGACTTAGGGGGACGTACTTTGTATTGTATGCACGTTATTATAATAAGAGATGACTTAGGGGGACGTACTTTGTATTGTATGCACGGTATTATAATAAGAGATGACTTAGGAGGACATACTTTATATTGTATGCACGGTATTATAATAAGAGGTGACTTAGGTGGACGTACTTTGTATTGTATGCACGGTATTACAATAAGAGGTGACTTAGGTGGACGTACTTTGTATTGTATGCACGTATTATAATAAGAGGTGACTTAGGGGGACGTACTTTGTATTGTATGCACGGTATTATAATAAGAGGTGACTTAGGGGGACATACTTTGCATTGTATGCACGGTATTATAATAAGAGATGACTTATTAGGACGTATTTGTATTGTATGCACGGTATTATAATAAGAGATGACATAGGTGGACGTACTTTGTATTGTATGCACGGTATTATAATAAGAGATGACTTAGGAGGACATACTTTGTATAGTATGCACGGTATTATAATAAGAGAAGACTTAGGGGGACGTACTTTGTATTGTATGCACGGTATTATAATAAGAGTTGACTTAGGGGGACGTACTTTGTATTGTATGCACGGTATTATAATAAGAGGTGACATAGGGGGACATACTTTGCATTGTATGCACGGTATTATAATAAGAGATGACTTATTAGGAAGTATTTGTATTGTATGCACGGTATTATAATAAGAGATGACATAGGTGGACGTACTTTGTATTGTATGCACGGTATTATAATAAGAGATGACTTAGGAGGACATACTTTGTATTGTATGCACGGTATTATAATAAGAGATGACTTAGAGGGACGTACTTTGTATTGTATGCACGGTATTATAATAAGAGATACCTAGGAGGACGTACTTTGTATTGTATACACGGTATTATAATAAGAGGAGATTTAGGGGGACGTACTTTGTATTGTATGCACGGTATTATAATAAGAGATGACTTAGGGGGACGTACTTTGTATTGTATGCACGGTATTATAATAAGAGATGACTTAGGAGAATGTATTTTGTATTGTATGCACGGTATTATAATAAGACATGACTTAGGTGGACGTACAGTGTATTGTATGCACGGTATTATAATAAGAGATGACTTAGGAAGACGTATTTTGTATTGTATGCACGGTATTATAATAAGAGGAGACTTAGGGGGACGTACTTTGTATTGTATGCAAGGTATTATAATAAGAGATGACTTAGGAGGACATACTTTGTATTGTATGCACGGTATTATAATAAGAGATGACTTAGAGGGACGTACTTTGTATTGTATGCACGGTATTATAATAAGAGATGACTTAGGGGGACGTACTTTGTATTGTATGCACGGTATTATAATAAGAGATGACGTAGGGGGACGTACTTTGTATTGTATGCACGGTATTATGATAAGAGAAGACTTAGGGGGACGTACTTTGTATTGTATGCAGGGTATTATAATAAGAGATGACTTAGGAGGACATACTTTATATTGTATGCACGGTATTATAATAAGAGGTGACTTAGGTGGACGTACTGTGTATTGTATGCACGGTATTATAATAAGAGATGACTTAGAGGGGCGTACTTTGTATTGTATGCACGGTATTATAATAAGAGGTGACTTAGGTGGACGTACTTTGTATTGTATGCACGGTATTATAATAAGAGATGAATTAGGAGGACGTACTTTGAATTGTATGCACGGTATTATAATAAGAGGTGACTTAGGGGGACGTACTTTGTATTGTATGCACGTTATTATAATAAGAGATGACTTAGGGGGACGTACTTTGTATTGTATGCACGGTATTATAATAAGAGATGACTTAGGAGGACATACTTTATATTGTATGCACGGTATTATAATAAGAGGTGACTTAGGTGGACGTACTTTGTATTGTATGCACGGTATTACAATAAGAGGTGACTTAGGGGGACGTACTTTGTATTGTATGCATGGTATTATAATAAGAGATGACTTAGGTGGACATACTTTGTATTGTATGCACGGTATTATAATAAGAGATGACTTAGGTGGACGTACTTTGTATTGTATGCACGGTAATATAATAAGAGATGACTTAGGTGGACGTACTTTGTATTGTATGCACGGTATTATAATAAGAGATGACTTAGGTGGACGTACTTTGTATTGTATGCACGGTATTATAATAAGAGGTGACTTAGATGGACGTACTTTGTATTGTATGCACGTATTATAATAAGAGGTGACATAGGGGGACGTACTTTGTATTGTATGCACGGTATTATAATAAGAGGTGACTTAGATGGACGTACTTTGTATTGTATGCACGTATTATAATAAGAGGTGACTTAGGGGGACGTACTTTGTATTGTATGCACGGTATTATAATAAGAGGTGACTTAGGGGGACATACTTTGCATTGTATGCACGGTATTATAATAAGAGATGACTTATTAGGACGTATTTGTATTGTATGCACGGTATTATAATAAGAGATGACATAGGTGGACGTACTTTGTATTGTATGCACGGTATTATAATAAGAGATGACTTAGGAGGACATACTTTGTATTGTATGCACGGTATTATAATAAGAGATGACTTAGAGGGACGTACTTTGTATTGTATGCACGGTATTATAATAAGAGATACCTAGGAGGACGTACTTTGTATTGTATACACGGTATTATAATAAGAGGAGATTTAGGGGGACGTACTTTGTATTGTATGCACGGTATTATAATAAGAGATGACTTAGGGGGACGTACTTTGTATTGTATGCACGGTATTATAATAAGAGATGACTTAGGAGAACGTATTTTGTATTGTATGCACGGTATTATAATAAGAGATGACTTAGGTGGACGTACAGTGTATTGTATGCACGGTATTATAATAAGAGATGACTTAGGAGGACGTATTTTGTATTGTATGCACGGTATTATAATAAGAGGAGACTTAGGAGGACGTACTTTGAATTGTATGCACGGTATTATAATAAGAGATGACTTAGGAGGACATACTTTGTATTGTATGCACGGTATTATAATAAGAGATGACTTTGGGGGACGTACTTTGTATTGTATGCACGGTATTATAATAAGAGATGACGTAGGGGGACGTACTTTGTATTGTATGCACGGTATTATAATAAGAGAAGACTTAGGGGGACGTACTTTGTATTGTATGCAGGGTATTATAATAAGAGATGACTTAGGAGGATATACTTTATATTGTATGCACGGTATTATAATAAGAGGTGACTTAGGTGGACGTACTGTGTATTGTATGCACGGTATTATAATAAGAGATGACTTAGAGGGGCGTACTTTGTATTGTATGCACGGTATTATAATAAGAGATGACTTAGGGGGACGTACTTTGTATTGTATGCATGGTATTATAATAAGAGGTGACATAGGGGGACGTACTTTGTATTGTATGCACGGTATTATAATAAGAGGTGACTTAGATGGACGTACTTTGTATTGTATGCACGGTATTATAATAAGAGATGACTTAGGAGGATGTACTTTGAATTGTATGCACGGTATTATAATAAGAGGTGACTTAGGGGGACGTACTTTGTATTGTATGCACGTTATTATAATAAGAGATGACTTAGGGGGACGTACTTTGTATTGTATGCACGGTATTATAATAAGAGATGACTTAGGAGGACATACTTTATATTGTATGCACGGTATTATAATAAGAGGTGACTTAGGTGGACGTACTTTGTATTGTATGCACGGTATTACAATAAGAGGTGACTTAGGTGGACGTACTTTGTATTGTATGCACGGTATTATAATAAGAGGTGACTTAGATGGACGTACTTTGTATTGTATGCACGTATTATAATAAGAGGTGACTTAGGGGGACGTACTTTGTATTGTATGCACGGTATTATAATAAGAGGTGACTTAGGGGGACATACTTTGCATTGTATGCACGGTATTATAATAAGAGATGACTTATTAGGACGTATTTGTATTGTATGCACGGTATTATAATAAGAGATGACATAGGTGGACGTACTTTGTATTGTATGCACGGTATTATAATAAGAGATGACTTAGGAGGACATACTTTGTATAGTATGCACGGTATTATAATAAGAGAAGACTTAGAGGGACGTACTTTGTATTGTATGCACGGTATTATAATAAGAGATACCTAGGAGGACGTTCTTTGTATTGTATTCACGGTATTATAATAAGAGGAGATTTAGGGGGACGTACTTTGTATTGTATGCACGGTATTATAATAAGAGTTGACTTAGGGGGACGTACTTTGTATTGTATGCACGGTATTATAATAAGAGGTGACATAGGGGGACATACTTTGCATTGTATGCACGGTATTATAATAAGAGATGACTTATTAGGAAGTATTTGTATTGTATGCACGGTATTATAATAAGAGATGACATAGGTGGACGTACTTTGTATTGTATGCACGGTATTATAATAAGAGATGACTTAGGAGGACATACTTTGTATTGTATGCACGGTATTATAATAAGAGATGACTTAGAGGGACGTACTTTGTATTGTATGCACGGTATTATAATAAGAGATACCTAGGAGGACGTACTTTGTATTGTATACACGGTATTATAATAAGAGGAGATTTAGGGGTACGTACTTTGTATTGTATGCACGGTATTATAATAAGAGATGACTTAGGGGGACGTACTTTGTATTGTATGCACGGTATTATAATAAGAGATGACTTAGGAGAATGTATTTTGTATTGTATGCACGGTATTATAATAAGACATGACTTAGGTGGACGTACAGTGTATTGTATGCACGGTATTATAATAAGAGATGACTTAGGAGGACGTATTTTGTATTGTATGCACGGTATTATAATAAGAGGAGACTTAGGGGGACGTACTTTGTATTGTATGCAAGGTATTATAATAAGAGATGACTTAGGAGGACATACTTTGTATTGTATGCACGGTATTATAATAAGAGATGACTTAGAGGGACGTACTTTGTATTGTATGCACGGTATTATAATAAGAGATGACTTAGGGGGACGTACTTTGTATTGTATGCACGGTATTATAATAAGAGATGACGTAGGGGGACGTATTTTGTATTGTATGCACGGTATTATGATAAGAGAAGACTTAGGGGGACGTACTTTGTATTGTATGCAGGGTATTATAATAAGAGATGACTTAGGAGGACATACTTTATATTGTATGCACGGTATTATAATAAGAGGTGACTTAGGTGGACGTACTGTGTATTGTATGCACGGTATTATAATAAGAGATGACTTAGAGGGGCGTACTTTGTATTGTATGCACGGTATTATAATAAGAGGTGACTTAGGTGGACGTACTTTGTATTGTATGCACGGTATTATAATAAGAGATGAATTAGGAGGACGTACTTTGAATTGTATGCACGGTATTATAATAAGAGGTGACTTAGGGGGACGTACTTTGTATTGTATGCACGTTATTATAATAAGAGATGACTTAGGGGGACGTACTTTGTATTGTATGCACGGTATTATAATAAGAGATGACTTAGGAGGACATACTTTATATTGTATGCACGGTATTATAATAAGAGGTGACTTAGGTGGACGTACTTTGTATTGTATGCACGGTATTACAATAAGAGGTGACTTAGGGGGACGTACTTTGTATTGTATGCATGGTATTATAATAAGAGATGACTTAGGTGGACATACTTTGTATTGTATGCACGGTATTATAATAAGAGATGACTTAGGTGGACGTACTTTGTATTGTATGCACGGTAATATAATAAGAGATGACTTAGGTGGACGTACTTTGTATTGTATGCACGGTATTATAATAAGAGATGACTTAGGTGGACGTACTTTGTATTGTATGCACGGTATTATAATAAGAGGTGACTTAGATGGACGTACTTTGTATTGTATGCACGGTATTATAATAAGAGATGACTTAGAGGGGCGTACTTTGTATTGTATGCACGGTATTATAATAAGAGGTGACTTAGATGGACGTACTTTGTATTGTATGCACGTATTATAATAAGAGGTGACTTAGGGGGACGTACTTTGTATTGTATGCACGGTATTATAATAAGAGGTGACTTAGGGGGACATACTTTGCATTGTATGCACGGTATTATAATAAGAGATGACTTATTAGGACGTATTTGTATTGTATGCACGGTATTATAATAAGAGATGACATAGGTGGACGTACTTTGTATTGTATGCACGGTATTATAATAAGAGATGACTTAGGAGGACATACTTTGTATTGTATGCACGGTATTATAATAAGAGATGACTTAGAGGGACGTACTTTGTATTGTATGCACGGTATTATAATAAGAGATACCTAGGAGGACGTACTTTGTATTGTATACACGGTATTATAATAAGAGGAGATTTAGGGGGACGTACTTTGTATTGTATGCACGGTATTATAATAAGAGATGACTTAGGGGGACGTACTTTGTATTGTATGCACGGTATTATAATAAGAGATGACTTAGGAGAACGTATTTTGTATTGTATGCACGGTATTATAATAAGAGATGACTTAGGTGGACGTACAGTGTATTGTATGCACGGTATTATAATAAGAGATGACTTAGGAGGACGTATTTTGTATTGTATGCACGGTATTATAATAAGAGGAGACTTAGGAGGACGTACTTTGAATTGTATGCACGGTATTATAATAAGAGATGACTTAGGAGGACATACTTTGTATTGTATGCACGGTATTATAATAAGAGATGACTTAGAGGGACGTACTTTGTATTGTATGCACGGTATTATAATAAGAGATGACTTAGGGGGACGTACTTTGTATTGTATGCACGGTATTATAATAAGAGATGACGTAGGGGGACGTACTTTGTATTGTATGCACGGTATTATGATAAGAGAAGACTTAGGGGGACGTACTTTGTATTGTATGCAGGGTATTATAATAAGAGATGACTTAGGAGGACATACTTTATATTGTATGCACGGTATTATAATAAGAGGTGACTTAGGTGGACGTACTGTGTATTGTATGCACGGTATTATAATAAGAGATGACTTAGAGGGGCGTACTTTGTATTGTATGCACGGTATTATAATAAGAGGTGACTTAGGTGGACGTACTTTGTATTGTATGCACGGTATTATAATAAGAGATGAATTAGGAGGACGTACTTTGAATTGTATGCACGGTATTATAATAAGAGGTGACTTAGGGGGACGTACTTTGTATTGTATGCACGTTATTATAATAAGAGATGACTTAGGGGGACGTACTTTGTATTGTATGCACGGTATTATAATAAGAGATGACTTAGGAGGACATACTTTATATTGTATGCACGGTATTATAATAAGAGGTGACTTAGTTGGACGTACTTTGTATTGTATGCACGGTATTACAATAAGAGGTGACTTAGGGGGACGTACTTTGTATTGTATGCATGGTATTATAATAAGAGATGACTTAGGTGGACGTACTTTGTATTGTATGCACGGTATTATAATAAGAGGTGACTTAGATGGACGTACTTTGTATTGTATGCACGTATTATAATAAGAGGTGACATAGGGGGACGTACTTTGTATTGTATGCACGGTATTATAATAAGAGGTGACTTAGATGGACGTACTTTGTATTGTATGCACGTATTATAATAAGAGGTGACTTAGGGGGACGTACTTTGTATTGTATGCACGGTATTATAATAAGAGGTGACTTAGGGGGACATACTTTGCATTGTATGCACGGTATTATAATAAGAGATGACTTATTAGGACGTATTTGTATTGTATGCACGGTATTATAATAAGAGATGACATAGGTGGACGTACTTTGTATTGTATGCACGGTATTATAATAAGAGATGACTTAGGAGGACATACTTTGTATTGTATGCACGGTATTATAATAAGAGATGACTTAGAGGGACGTACTTTGTATTGTATGCACGGTATTATAATAAGAGATACCTAGGAGGACGTACTTTGTATTGTATACACGGTATTATAATAAGAGGAGATTTAGGGGGACGTACTTTGTATTGTATGCACGGTATTATAATAAGAGATGACTTAGGGGGACGTACTTTGTATTGTATGCACGGTATTATAATAAGAGATGACTTAGGAGAACGTATTTTGTATTGTATGCACGGTATTATAATAAGAGATGACTTAGGTGGACGTACAGTCTATTGTATGCACGGTATTATAATAAGAGATGACTTAGGAGGACGTATTTTGTATTGTATGCACGGTATTATAATAAGAGGAGACTTAGGAGGACGTACTTTGAATTGTATGCACGGTATTATAATAAGAGGTGACTTAGGGGGACGTACTTTGCATTGTATGCACGTTATTATAATAAGAGATGACTTAGGGGGACGTACTTTGTATTGTATGCACGGTATTATAATAAGAGATGACTTAGAGGGACGTACTTTGTATTGTATGCACGGTATTATGATAAGAGAAGACTTAGGGGGACGTACTTTGTATTGTATGCAGGGTATTATAATAAGAGATGACTTAGGAGGACATACTTTATATTGTATGCACGGTATTATAATAAGAGGTGACTTAGGTGGACGTACTGTGTATTGTATGCACGGTATTATAATAAGAGATGACTTAGAGGGGCGTACTTTGTATTGTATGCACGGTATTATAATAAGAGGTGACTTAGGTGGACGTACTTTGTATTGTATGCACGGTATTATAATAAGAGATGAATTAGGAGGACGTACTTTGAATTGTATGCACGGTATTATAATAAGAGGTGACTTAGGGGGACGTACTTTGTATTGTATGCACGTTATTATAATAAGAGATGACTTAGGGGGACGTACTTTGTATTGTATGCACGGTATTATAATAAGAGATGACTTAGGAGGACATACTTTATATTGTATGCACGGTATTATAATAAGAGGTGACTTAGGTGGACGTACTTTGTATTGTATGCACGGTATTACAATAAGAGGTGACTTAGGGGGACGTACTTTGTATTGTATGCATGGTATTATAATAAGAGATGACTTAGGTGGACATACTTTGTATTGTATGCACGGTATTATAATAAGAGATGACTTAGGTGGACGTACTTTGTATTGTATGCACGGTAATATAATAAGAGATGACTTAGGTGGACGTACTTTGTATTGTATGCACGGTATTATAATAAGAGATGACTTAGGTGGACGTACTTTGTATTGTATGCACGGTATTATAATAAGAGGTGACTTAGATGGACGTACTTTGTATTGTATGCACGGTATTATAATAAGAGATGACTTAGAGGGGCGTACTTTGTATTGTATGCACGGTATTATAATAAGAGGTGACTTAGATGGACGTACTTTGTATTGTATGCACGTATTATAATAAGAGGTGACTTAGGGGGACGTACTTTGTATTGTATGCACGGTATTATAATAAGAGGTGACTTAGGGGGACATACTTTGCATTGTATGCACGGTATTATAATAAGAGATGACTTATTAGGACGTATTTGTATTGTATGCACGGTATTATAATAAGAGATGACATAGGTGGACGTACTTTGTATTGTATGCACGGTATTATAATAAGAGATGACTTAGGAGGACATACTTTGTATTGTATGCACGGTATTATAATAAGAGATGACTTAGAGGGACGTACTTTGTATTGTATGCACGGTATTATAATAAGAGATACCTAGGAGGACGTACTTTGTATTGTATACACGGTATTATAATAAGAGGAGATTTAGGGGGACGTACTTTGTATTGTATGCACGGTATTATAATAAGAGATGACTTAGGGGGACGTACTTTGTATTGTATGCACGGTATTATAATAAGAGATGACTTAGGAGAACGTATTTTGTATTGTATGCACGGTATTATAATAAGAGATGACTTAGGTGGACGTACAGTGTATTGTATGCACGGTATTATAATAAGAGATGACTTAGGAGGACGTATTTTGTATTGTATGCACGGTATTATAATAAGAGGAGACTTAGGAGGACGTACTTTGAATTGTATGCACGGTATTATAATAAGAGATGACTTAGGAGGACATACTTTGTATTGTATGCACGGTATTATAATAAGAGATGACTTAGAGGGACGTACTTTGTATTGTATGCACGGTATTATAATAAGAGATGACTTAGGGGGACGTACTTTGTATTGTATGCACGGTATTATAATAAGAGATGACGTAGGGGGACGTACTTTGTATTGTATGCACGGTATTATGATAAGAGAAGACTTAGGGGGACGTACTTTGTATTGTATGCAGGGTATTATAATAAGAGATGACTTAGGAGGACATACTTTATATTGTATGCACGGTATTATAATAAGAGGTGACTTAGGTGGACGTACTGTGTATTGTATGCACGGTATTATAATAAGAGATGACTTAGAGGGGCGTACTTTGTATTGTATGCACGGTATTATAATAAGAGGTGACTTAGGTGGACGTACTTTGTATTGTATGCACGGTATTATAATAAGAGATGAATTAGGAGGACGTACTTTGAATTGTATGCACGGTATTATAATAAGAGGTGACTTAGGGGGACGTACTTTGTATTGTATGCACGTTATTATAATAAGAGATGACTTAGGGGGACGTACTTTGTATTGTATGCACGGTATTATAATAAGAGATGACTTAGGAGGACATACTTTATATTGTATGCACGGTATTATAATAAGAGGTGACTTAGTTGGACGTACTTTGTATTGTATGCACGGTATTACAATAAGAGGTGACTTAGGGGGACGTACTTTGTATTGTATGCATGGTATTATAATAAGAGATGACTTAGGTGGACGTACTTTGTATTGTATGCACGGTATTATAATAAGAGGTGACTTAGATGGACGTACTTTGTATTGTATGCACGTATTATAATAAGAGGTGACATAGGGGGACGTACTTTGTATTGTATGCACGGTATTATAATAAGAGGTGACTTAGATGGACGTACTTTGTATTGTATGCACGTATTATAATAAGAGGTGACTTAGGGGGACGTACTTTGTATTGTATGCACGGTATTATAATAAGAGGTGACTTAGGGGGACATACTTTGCATTGTATGCACGGTATTATAATAAGAGATGACTTATTAGGACGTATTTGTATTGTATGCACGGTATTATAATAAGAGATGACATAGGTGGACGTACTTTGTATTGTATGCACGGTATTATAATAAGAGATGACTTAGGAGGACATACTTTGTATTGTATGCACGGTATTATAATAAGAGATGACTTAGAGGGACGTACTTTGTATTGTATGCACGGTATTATAATAAGAGATACCTAGGAGGACGTACTTTGTATTGTATACACGGTATTATAATAAGAGGAGATTTAGGGGGACGTACTTTGTATTGTATGCACGGTATTATAATAAGAGATGACTTAGGGGGACGTACTTTGTATTGTATGCACGGTATTATAATAAGAGATGACTTAGGAGAACGTATTTTGTATTGTATGCACGGTATTATAATAAGAGATGACTTAGGTGGACGTACAGTCTATTGTATGCACGGTATTATAATAAGAGATGACTTAGGAGGACGTATTTTGTATTGTATGCACGGTATTATAATAAGAGGAGACTTAGGAGGACGTACTTTGAATTGTATGCACGGTATTATAATAAGAGGTGACTTAGGGGGACGTACTTTGCATTGTATGCACGTTATTATAATAAGAGATGACTTAGGGGGACGTACTTTGTATTGTATGCACGGTATTATAATAAGAGATGACTTAGAGGGACGTACTTTGTATTGTATGCACGGTATTATAATAAGAGATGACTTAGGGGGACGTACTTTGTATTGTATGCACGGTATTATAATAAGAGATGACGTAGGGGGACGTACTTTGTATTGTATGCACGGTATTATAATAAGAGGAGACTTAGGGGGACGTACTTTGTATTGTATGCAGGGTATTATAATAAGAGATGACTTAGGAGGACATACTTTATATTGTATGCACGGTATTATAATAAGAGGTGACTTTGGTGGACGTACTGTGTATTGTATGCACGGTATTATAATAAGAGATGACTTAGAGGGGCGTACTTTGTATTGTATGCACGGTATTATAATAAGAGGTGACTTAGGTGGACGTACTTTGTATTGTATGCACGGTATTATAATAAGAGATGACTTAGGTGGACGTACTTTGTATTGTATGCGCGGTATTATAATAAGAGGTGACTTAGGAGGACATACTTTATATTGTATGCACAGTATTATAATAAGAGGTGACTTAGGGGGACGTACTTTGTATTGTATGCACGTATAATAATAAGAGATGACTTAGGGGGAGGTACTTTGTATTGTATGCACGGTATTATAATAAGAGGTGACTTAGGGGGACTTACTTTGTATTGTATGCACGGTATTATAATAAGAGATGACTTAAGGGGACGTACTTTGTATTGTATCCACGGTATTATAATAAGAGATGACTTAGGGGGGGGGGGTACTTTGTATTGTATGCACGGTATTATAATAAGAGGTGACTTAGGGGGACGTACTTTGTATTTTATGCACGGTATTATAATAAGAGGTGACTTAGGGGGACGTACTTTGTATTGTATGCACGGTATTATAATAAGAGATGACTTAGGGGGACGTACTTTGTATTGTATGCACGGTATTATAATAAGAGATGACTTAGGGGGAGGTACTTTGTATTGTATGCACGGTATTATAATAAGAGATTACTTCGGGGGACGTACTTTGTATTGTATGCACGGTATTATAATAAGAGATGACTTAGGGGGACGTACTTTGTATTGTATGCACGGTATTATAATAAGAGGTGACTTAGGGGGACGTACTTTGTATTGTATGCACGGTATTATAATAAGTGATGACTTAGGAGGACATACTTTATATTGTATACACGGTATTATAATAAGAGGTGACTTAGGGGGACGTACTTTGTATTGTATGCACGGTATTATAATAAGAGATAACTTAGGGGGACGTACTTTATATTGTATGCACGGTATTATAATAAGAGATGACTTAGGAGGACGTACCTTGTATTGTATGCACGGTATTATAATAAGAGATGACATAGGTGGACGTACTTTGTATTGTATGCACGGTATTATAATAAGAAATGACTTAGGAGGACATACTTTATATTGTATGCACTGTATTATAATAAGAGGTGACTTAGGGGGACGTACTTTGTATTGTATGCACGGTATTATAATAAGAGATGACTTAGGTGGACATACTTTGTATTGTATGCACGGTATTATAATAAGAGATGACTTAGGGGGACGTACTTTGTATTGTATGCACGGTATTATAATAAGAGGTGACTTAGGTGGACGTACTTTGTATTGTATGCACGGTATTATAATTAGAGATGACTTAGGGGGACGTACTTTATATTGTATGCACGGTATTATAATAAGAGAAGACTTAGGTGGACGTACTTTGTATTGTATGCACGGTATTATAATAAGAGATGACTTATGTGGACGTACTTTGTATTGTATGCACGGTATTATAATAAGAGGTGACTTAGGGGGACGTACTTTGTATTGTATGCACGGTATTATAATGAGAGATGACTTAGGTGGACGTACTTTGTATTGTATGCACGGTATTATAATAAGAGATGACTTAGGAGGACGTACTTTGTAATGTATGCACGGTATTATAATAAGAGGTGACTTATGGGGACGTACTTTGTATTGTATGCACGGTATTATAGTAAGAGATGACTTAGGAGGACATACTTTATATTGTATGCACGGTATTATAGTAAGAGGTGACTTAGGTGGACGTACTTTGTATTGTATGCACGATATTATAATAAGAGATGACTTAGGAGGACATACTTTATATTGTATGCACGGTATTATAATAAGAGATGATATAGGAGGACGTACTTTGTATTGTATGCACGGTATTATAATAGGCGGTGACTTAGGTGGACATACTTTATATTGTATGCACGGTATTATAATAAGAGGTGACTTATGGGGACGTACTTTGTATTGTAAGCACGGTATTATAATAAGAGGTGACTTAGAGGGACGTACTTTGCATTGTATGCACGGTATTATAATAAGAGATGACTTAGGTGGACGTACTTTGTATTGTATTTACGGTATTATAATAAGAGATGACTTAGGGGGACGTACTTTGTATTGTATGAACGGTATTATAATAAGAGATGACTTAGGTGGACGTACTTTGTATTGTATGCACGGTATTATAATAAGAGGTGACTTAGGGGGACATACTTTGTATTGTATGCACGGTGTTATAATAAGAGATGACTTAGGGGGACGTACTTTGTATTTTATGCACGGTATGATAATAAGAGGTGACTTCGGGGGACGTATTTTCTATTGTATGCACGGTATTATAATAAGAGATGACTTAGGGGGACGTACTTTGTATTGTATGCACGGTATTATAATAAGAGGTGACTTAGGGGGACATACTTTGTATTGTATGCACGGTAATATAATAAGAGATGACTTAGGGGGACGTACTTTGTATTGTATGCACGGTATTATAATAAGAGGTGCCTTAGGGGGACGTGCTTTGTATTGTATGCACGGTATTATAATAAGAGATGACTTAGGGGGACGTACTTTATATTGTATGCACGGTATTATAATAAGAGATGACTTAGGAGGACGTACTTTGTATTGTATGAACGGTATTATAATAAGAGATGACTTAGTTGGACGTACTTTGTATTGTATGCACGGTATTATAATAAGAGGTGACTTAGGGGGACGTACTTTGTATTGTATGCACGGTATTATAATAAGAGATGACTTAGGAGGACATACTTTATGTTGTATGCACGGTATTATAATAAAAGGTGACTTAGGTGGACGTACTTTGTATTGTATGCACGGTATTATAATAAGAGATGACTTAGGAGGACATACTTTATATTGTATGCACGGTATTATAATAAGAGATGACTTAGGTGGACGTACTTTGTATTGTATGCACGGTATTATAGTAAGAGATGACTTAAGACGACATACTTTATATTGTATGCACGGTATTATAATAAGAGGTGACTTAGGTGGACGTACTTTGTATTGTATGCACGATATTATAATAAGAGGGAACTTAGGGGGACGTACTTTGTATTGTATGCACGGTATTATAATAAGAGATGACTTAGGAGGACATACTTTATATTGTATGCACGGTATTATAATAAGAGATGACTTAGGGGGACATACTTTATATTGTATGCACGGTATTATAATAAGAGGTGACTTAGGTGGACGTACTTTGTATTGTATGCACGGTATTATAATAAGAGGTGACTTAGGTGGACATACTTTATATTGTATGCACGGTATTATAATAAGAGTTGACTTAGGTGGACGTACTTTGTATTGTATGCACGGTATTATAATAAGAGGTGACTTAGGAGGACATACTTTATATTGTATGCACGGTATTATAATAAGAGGTGACATAGGGGGACGTACTTTGTATTGTATGCATGGTATTATAATAAGAGATGACTTAGGAGGACGTACTTTGTATTGTTTGCACGGTATTATAATAAGAGGGGGCGTAGGTGGACGTACTTTGTATTGTATGCACGGTATTATAATAAGAGATGACTTAGGAGGACATACTTTATATTGTATGCACGGTATTATAATAAGAGATGACTTAGGTGGACATACTTTTTATTGTATGCACGGTATTATAATAAGAGATGACTTAGTTGGACGTACTTTGTATTGTATGCACGGTATTATAATAAGAGGGGACTTAGGGGGACGTGCTTTGTATTGTATGCACGGTATTATAATAAGAGGTGACTTAGGGGGACGTACTTTGTATTGTATGCACGGTATTATCATGAGAAATGACTTAGGAGGACGTACTTTATATTGTATGCACGGTATTATAATAAGAGGTGACTTAGGTGGACGTACTTTGTATTGTATGCACGGTATTATAATAAGAGGTGACTTCTGGGGACGTAATTTGTATTGTATGCACGGTATTATAATAAGAGATGACTTAGGGGGACGTACTTTGTATTGTATGCACGGTATTATAATAAGAGATGACTTAGGGGGACGTACTTTGTATTGTATGCACGGTATTATAATAAGAGATAATTTAGGGGGACGTACTTAATATTGTATGCACGGTATTATAATAAGAGATGACTTAGGAGGACGTACTTTGTATTGTATGCACGGTATTATAATAAGAGATGACTTAGGGGGACGTACTTTGTATTGTATGTGCGTATTATAATAAGAGGTGACTTAGGGGGACGTACTTTGTATTGTATTTACGGTATTATAATAAGAGGTGACTTAGGGGGACGTACTTTGTATTGTATGCACGGTATTATAATAAGAGATGACTTAGGAGGACATACTTTATATTGTATGCACGGTATTATAAAAAGAGGTGACTTAGGGGGACGTACTTTGTATTGTATGCACGGTATTATAATAAGAGATAACATAGGGGGACGTACTTAATATTGTATGCACGGTATTATAATAAGAGATGACTTAGGAGGACGTACTTTGTATTGTATGCACGGTATTATAATAAGAGATGACTTAGGGGGACGTACTTTGTATTGTATGCGCGTATTATAATAAGAGGTGACTTAGGTGGACGTACTTTGTATTGTATGCACGGTATTATAATAAGAGATGACTTAGGAGGACGTACTTTGTAATGTATGCACGGTATTATAATAAGAGGTGACTTAGGGGGACGTACTTTGTATTGTATGCACGGTATTATAGTAAGAGATGACTTAGGAGGACATACTTTATATTGTATGCACGGTATTATAGTAAGAGGTGACTTAGGTGGACGTACTTTGTATTGTATGCACGATATTATAATAAGAGATGACTTAGGAGGACATACTTTATATTGTATGCACGGTATTATAATAAGAGATGATATAGGAGGACGTACTTTGTATTGTATGCACGGTATTATAATAGGCGGTGACTTAGGTGGACATACTTTATATTGTATGCACGGTATTATAATAAGAGGTGACTTATGGGGACGTACTTTGTATTGTAAGCACGGTATTATAATAAGAGGTGACTTAGAGGGACGTACTTTGCATTGTATGCACGGTATTATAATAAGAGATGACTTAGGTGGACGTACTTTGTATTGTATTTACGGTATTATAATAAGAGATGACTTAGGGGGACGTACTTTGTATTGTATGCACGGTATTATAATAAGAGATGACTTAGGTGGACGTACTTTGTATTGTATGCACGGTATTATAATAAGAGGTGACTTAGGGGGACATACTTTGTATTGTATGCACGGTGTTATAATAAGAGATGACTTAGGGGGACGTACTTTGTATTTTATGCACGGTATGATAATAAGAGGTGACTTCGGGGGACGTATTTTCTATTGTATGCACGGTATTATAATAAGAGATGACTTAGGGGGACGTACTTTGTATTGTATGCACGGTATTATAATAAGAGGTGACTTAGGGGGACATACTTTGTATTGTATGCACGGTAATATAATAAGAGATGACTTAGGGGGACGTACTTTGTATTGTATGCACGGTATTATAATAAGAGGTGCCTTAGGGGGACGTGCTTTGTATTGTATGCACGGTATTATAATAAGAGATGACTTAGGGGGACGTACTTTATATTGTATGCACGGTATTATAATAAGAGATGACTTAGGAGGACGTACTTTGTATTGTATGAACGGTATTATAATAAGAGATGACTTAGTTGGACGTACTTTGTATTGTATGCACGGTATTATAATAAGAGGTGACTTAGGGGGACGTACTTTGTATTGTATGCACGGTATTATAATAAGAGATGACTTAGGAGGACATACTTTATGTTGTATGCACGGTATTATAATAAAAGGTGACTTAGGTGGACGTACTTTGTATTGTATGCACGGTATTATAATAAGAGATGACTTAGGAGGACATACTTTATATTGTATGCACGGTATTATAATAAGAGATGACTTAGGTGGACGTACTTTGTATTGTATGCACGGTATTATAGTAAGAGATGACTTAAGACGACATACTTTATATTGTATGCACGGTATTATAATAAGAGGTGACTTAGGTGGACGTACTTTGTATTGTATGCACGATATTATAATAAGAGGGAACTTAGGGGGACGTACTTTGTATTGTATGCACGGTATTATAATAAGAGATGACTTAGGAGGACATACTTTATATTGTATGCACGGTATTATAATAAGAGATGACTTAGGGGGACATACTTTATATTGTATGCACGGTATTATAATAAGAGGTGACTTAGGTGGACGTACTTTGTATTGTATGCACGGTATTATAATAAGAGGTGACTTAGGTGGACATACTTTATATTGTATGCACGGTATTATAATAAGAGTTGACTTAGGTGGACGTACTTTGTATTGTATGCACGGTATTATAATAAGAGGTGACTTAGGAGGACATACTTTATATTGTATGCACGGTATTATAATAAGAGGTGACATAGGGGGACGTACTTTGTATTGTATGCATGGTATTATAATAAGAGATGACTTAGGAGGACGTACTTTGTATTGTTTGCACGGTATTATAATAAGAGGGGGCGTAGGTGGACGTACTTTGTATTGTATGCACGGTATTATAATAAGAGATGACTTAGGAGGACATACTTTATATTGTATGCACGGTATTATAATAAGAGATGACTTAGGTGGACATACTTTTTATTGTATGCACGGTATTATAATAAGAGATGACTTAGTTGGACGTACTTTGTATTGTATGCACGGTATTATAATAAGAGGGGACTTAGGGGGACGTGCTTTGTATTGTATGCACGGTATTATAATAAGAGGTGACTTAGGGGGACGTACTTTGTATTGTATGCACGGTATTATCATGAGAAATGACTTAGGAGGACGTACTTTATATTGTATGCACGGTATTATAATAAGAGGTGACTTAGGTGGACGTACTTTGTATTGTATGCACGGTATTATACTAAGAGGTGACTTAGGGGGACATACTTTGTATTGTATGCACGGTATTATAATAAGAGATGACTTAGGGGGACGTACTTTGTATTGTATGCACGGTATTATAATAAGAGGTGACTTCGGGGGACGTACTTTGTATTGTATGCACGGTATTATAATAAGAGATGACTTAGGGGGACGTACTTTGTATTGTATGCACGGTATTATAATAAGAGATGACTTAGGGGGACGTACTTTGTATTGTATGCACGGTATTATAATAAGAGATAACTTAGGGGGACGTACTTAATATTGTATGCACGGTATTATAATAAGAGATGACTTAGGAGGACGTACTTTGTATTGTATGCACGGTATTATAATAAGAGATGACTTAGGGGGACGTACTTTGTATTGTATGTGCGTATTATAATAAGAGGTGACTTAGGGGGACGTACTTTGTATTGTATTTACGGTATTATAATAAGAGGTGACTTAGGGGGACGTACTTTGTATTGTATGCACGGTATTATAATAAGAGATGACTTAGGAGGACATACTTTATATTGTATGCACGGTATTATAAAAAGAGGTGACTTAGGGGGACGTACTTTGTATTGTATGCACGGTATTATAATAAGAGATAACTTAGGGGGACGTACTTAATATTGTATGCACGGTATTATAATAAGAGATGACTTAGGAGGACGTACTTTGTATTGTATGCGCGTATTATAATAAGAGGTGACTTAGGGGGACGTACTTTGTATTGTATGCACGGTATTATAATAAGAGATGACTTAGGAGGACATACTTTATATTGTATGCACGGTACTATAAAAAGAGGTGACTTAGGGGGACGTACTTTCTATTGTATGCACGGTATTATAATAAGAGATAACTTAGGGGGACGTACTTAATATTGTATGCACGGTATTATAATAAGAGATGACTTAGGAGGACGTACTTTGTATTGTATGCACGGTATTATAATAAGAGGTGACTTAGGTGGGCGTACTTTGTATTGTATGCACGGTATTATAATAAGAGATGACTTAGGAGGACATACTTTATATTGTATGCACGGTATTATAATAAGAGGTGACTTAGGGGGACGTACTTTGTATTGTATGCACGGTATTATAATAAGAGGTGATTCACAGGGACGTACTTTATATTGTATGCACGGTATTATAATAAGAGATGACATAGGAGGACGTACTTTGTATTGTATGCACGGTATTATAATAAGAGATGACTTAGGAGGACATACTTTATATTGTATGCACGGTATTATAATAAGAGATGACATAGGAGGACGTACTTTATATTGTATGCACGGTATTATAATAAGAGGTGACTTAGGGGGACGTACTTTGTATTGTAAGCACGATATTATAATAAGAGGTGACTTAGAGGGACGTACTTTGTATTGTATGCACGGTATTATAATAAGAGATGACTTAGGTGGACGTACTTTGTATTGTATTTACGGTATTATAATAAGGGATGACTTAGGGGGACGTACTTTGTATTGTATGCACGGTATTATAATAAGAGATGACTTAGGTGGACGTACTTTGTATTGTATGCACGGTATTTATAATAAGAGTGACTTAGGGGGACATACTTTGTATTGTATGCACGGTATTATAATAAGAGATGACTTAGGGCGACGTACTTTGTATTTTATGCACGGTATTATAATAAGAGGTGACTGCGGGGGACGTGCTTTGTATTGTATGCACGGTATTATAATAAGAGGTGATTCACAGGGACGTACTTTGTATTGTATGCACGGTATTATAATAAGAGGTGACTTAGGGGGACATACTTTGTATTGTATGCACGGTAATATAATAAGAGATGACATAGGGGGACGTACTTTGTATTGTATGCACGGTATTAAAATAAGAGGTGACTTAGGGGGACGTACTTTGTATTGTTAGCACGGTATTATAATAAGAGATGACTTAGGTGGACGTACTTTGTATTGTATGCACGGTATTATAATAAGAGATGACTTAGGAGGACGTACTTTGTATTGTATGCACGGTATTATAATAAGAGGTGATTTAGGGGGACGTATTTTGTATTGTATGCACGGTATTATAATAAGAGATGACTTAGGAGGACATACTTTATATTGTATGCACGGTATTATAGTAAGAGGTGACTTAGGTGGACGTACTTTGTATTGTATGCACGATATTATAATAAGAGATGACATAGGAGGACATACTTTATATTGTATGCACGGTATTATAATAAGAGATGACATAGGAGGACGTACTTTGTATTGTATGCACGGTATTATAATAAGAGGTGACTTAGGTGGACATACTTTATATTGTATGCACGGTATTATAATAAGAGGTGATTTAGGGGGACGTACTTTGTATTGTAAGCACGGTATTATATTAAGAGGTGACTTAGAGGGACGTACTTTGTATTGTATGCACGGTATTATAATAACAGATGACTTAGGTGGACGTACTTTGTATTGTATTTACGGTATTATAATAAGAGATGACTTAGGTGGACGTACTTTGTATTGTATGCACGGTATTATACTAAGAGGTGACTTAGGGGGACATACTTTGTATTGTATGCACGGTATTATAATAAGAGATGACTTAGGGGGACGTACTTTGTATTGTATGCACGGTATTATAATAAGAGGTGACTTCGGGGGACGTACTTTGTATTGTATGCACGGTATTATAATAAGAGATGACTTAGGGGGACGTACTTTGTATTGTATGCACGGTATTATAATAAGAGATGACTTAGGGGGACGTACTTTGTATTGTATGCACGGTATTATAATAAGAGATAACTTAGGGGGACGTACTTAATATTGTATGCACGGTATTATAATAAGAGATGACTTAGGAGGACGTACTTTGTATTGTATGCACGGTATTATAATAAGAGATGACTTAGGGGGACGTACTTTGTATTGTATGTGCGTATTATAATAAGAGGTGACTTAGGGGGACGTACTTTGTATTGTATTTACGGTATTATAATAAGAGGTGACTTAGGGGGACGTACTTTGTATTGTATGCACGGTATTATAATAAGAGATGACTTAGGAGGACATACTTTATATTGTATGCACGGTATTATAAAAAGAGGTGACTTAGGGGGACGTACTTTGTATTGTATGCACGGTATTATAATAAGAGATAACTTAGGGGGACGTACTTAATATTGTATGCACGGTATTATAATAAGAGATGACTTAGGAGGACGTACTTTGTATTGTATGCGCGTATTATAATAAGAGGTGACTTAGGGGGACGTACTTTGTATTGTATGCACGGTATTATAATAAGAGATGACTTAGGAGGACATACTTTATATTGTATGCACGGTACTATAAAAAGAGGTGACTTAGGGGGACGTACTTTCTATTGTATGCACGGTATTATAATAAGAGATAACTTAGGGGGACGTACTTAATATTGTATGCACGGTATTATAATAAGAGATGACTTAGGAGGACGTACTTTGTATTGTATGCACGGTATTATAATAAGAGGTGACTTAGGTGGGCGTACTTTGTATTGTATGCACGGTATTATAATAAGAGATGACTTAGGAGGACATACTTTATATTGTATGCACGGTATTATAATAAGAGGTGACTTAGGGGGACGTACTTTGTATTGTATGCACGGTATTATAATAAGAGGTGATTCACAGGGACGTACTTTGTATTGTATGCACGGTATTATAATAAGAGATGACTTAGGTGGACATACTTTATATTGTATGCACGGTATTATAATAAGAGATGACATAGGAGGACGTACTTTGTATTGTATGCACGGTATTATAATAAGAGATGACTTAGGAGGACATACTTTATATTGTATGCACGGTATTATAATAAGAGATGACATAGGAGGACGTACTTTATATTGTATGCACGGTATTATAATAAGAGGTGACTTAGGGGGACGTACTTTGTATTGTAAGCACGATATTATAATAAGAGGTGACTTAGAGGGACGTACTTTGAATTGTATGCACGGTATTATAATAAGAGATGACTTAGGTGGACGTACTTTGTATTGTATTTACGGTATTATAATAAGGGATGACTTAGGGGGACGTACTTTGTATTGTATGCACGGTATTATAATAAGAGATGACTTAGGTGGACGTACTTTGTATTGTATGCACGGTATTATAATAAGAGGTGACTTAGGGGGACATACTTTGTATTGTATGCACGGTATTATAATAAGAGATGACTTAGGGCGACGTACTTTGTATTTTATGCACGGTATTATAATAAGAGGTGACTGCGGGGGACGTGCTTTGTATTGTATGCACGGTATTATAATAAGAGGTGATTCACAGGGACGTACTTTGTATTGTATGCACGGTATTATAATAAGAGGTGACTTAGGGGGACATACTTTGTATTGTATGCACGGTAATATAATAAGAGATGACATAGGGGGACGTACTTTGTATTGTATGCACGGTATTAAAATAAGAGGTGACTTAGGGGGACGTACTTTGTATTGTTAGCACGGTATTATAATAAGAGATGACTTAGGTGGACGTACTTTGTATTGTATGCACGGTATTATAATAAGAGATGACTTAGGAGGACGTACTTTGTATTGTATGCACGGTATTATAATAAGAGGTGATTTAGGGGGACGTATTTTGTATTGTATGCACGGTATTATAATAAGAGATGACTTAGGAGGACATACTTTATATTGTATGCACGGTATTATAGTAAGAGGTGACTTAGGTGGACGTACTTTGTATTGTATGCACGATATTATAATAAGAGATGACATAGGAGGACATACTTTATATTGTATGCACGGTATTATAATAAGAGATGACATAGGAGGACGTACTTTGTATTGTATGCACGGTATTATAATAAGAGGTGACTTAGGTGGACATACTTTATATTGTATGCACGGTATTATAATAAGAGGTGATTTAGGGGGACGTACTTTGTATTGTAAGCACGGTATTATATTAAGAGGTGACTTAGAGGGACGTACTTTGTATTGTATGCACGGTATTATAATAACAGATGACTTAGGTGGACGTACTTTGTATTGTATTTACGGTATTATAATAAGAGATGACTTAGGTGGACGTACTTTGTATTGTATGCACGGTATTATAATAAGAGGTGACTTAGGGGGACCTACTTTGTATTGTATGCACGGTATTATAATAAGAGATGACTTAGGGGGACGTACTTTGTATTTTATTCACGGTATTATAATAAGAGATGACTTAGGTGGACGTACTTTGTATTGTATGCACGGTATTATAATAAGAGGTGACTTAGGGGGACCTACTTTGTATTGTATGCACGGTATTATAATAAGAGATGACTTAGGGGGACGTACTTTGTATTTTATGCACGGTATTATAATAAGAGGTGACTTCGGGGGACGTACTTTGTATTGTATGCACGGTATTATAATAAGAGGTGACTTAGGGGGACATACTCTGTATTGTATGCACGGTAATATAATAAGAGATGATTTAGGGGGACGTACTTTGTATTGTATGCACGGTATTATAATAAGAGGTGACTTAGGGGGACGTACTTTGTATTGTATGCACGGTATTATAATAAGAGATGACTTAGGGGGACGTACTTTATATTGTATGCACGGTATTATAATAAGAGATGACTTAGGAGGACGTACTTTGTATTGTATGTACGGTATTATAATAAGAGATGACTTAGTTGGACGTACTTTGTATTGTATGCACGGTATTATAATAAGAGGTGACTTAGGGGGACGTACTTTGTATTGTATGCACGGTATTATAATAAGAGATGACTTAGGAGGACATACTTTATATTGTATGCACGGTATTATAATAAGAGGTGACTTAGGTGGACGTACTTTGTATTGTATGCACGGTATTATAATAAGAGATGACTTAGGAGGACGTACTTTGTATTGTATGAACTGTATTATAATAAGAGATGACTTAGTTGGACGTACTTTGTATTGTATGCACGGTATTATAATAAGAGGAGACTTAGGGGGACGTACTTTGTATTGTATGCACGGTAATATAATAAGAGATTACTTAGGAGGACATACTTTATATTGTATGCACGGTATTATAATAAGAGGTGACTTAGATAGACGTACTTTGTATTGTATGCACGGTATTATAATAAGAGATGACTTAGGTGGACGTACTTTGTATTGTATGCACGGTATTATAGTAAGAGATGACTTAGGAGGACATACTTTATATTGTATGCACGGTATTATAATAAGAGATGACTTAGGTGGACGTACTTTGTATTGTATGCACGGTATTATAGTAAGAGATGACTTAGGAGGACATACTTTATATTGTATGCACGGTATTATAATAAGAGGTGACTTAGGTGGACGTACTTTGTATTGTATGCACGATATTATAATAAGAGGGAACTTAGGGGGACGTACTTTGTATTGTATGCACGTATTATAATAAGAGATGACTTAGGAGGACATACTTTATATTGTATGCACGGTATTATAATAAGAGATGACTTAGGGGGACATACTTTATATTGTATGCACGGTATTATAATAAGAGGTGACTTAGGTGGACGTACTTTGTATTGTATGCATGGTATTATAATAAGAGATGACTTAGGAGGACGTACTTTGTATTGTATGCACGGTATTATAATAAGAGATGACATAGGGGGACGTACTTTGTATTGTATGCATGGTATTATAATAAGAGATGACTTATGTGGACGTACTTTGTATTGTATGCACGGTATTATAATAAGAGCGGATTTAGGTGGACGTACTTTGTATTGTATGCTCGGTATTATAATAAGAGATGACTTAGGAGGACGTACTTTGTATTGTATGCACGGTATTATAATAAGAGGTGACTTAGGGGGACGTACTTTGTATTGTATGCACCGTATTATAATAAGAGGTGACTTAGGGGGACGTACTTTGTATTGTATGCACGGTATTATAATAAGTGATGACTTAGGGGGACGTACTTTGTATTGTATG
Source organism: Bathymodiolus septemdierum (assembly GCA_963383655.1). Classification (NCBI taxonomy): domain Eukaryota; kingdom Metazoa; phylum Mollusca; class Bivalvia; order Mytilida; family Modiolidae; genus Bathymodiolus; species Bathymodiolus septemdierum. Next base: position 69,681,265 of record OY726521.1, on the reverse strand, counting down.
CACGGTATTATAATAAGAGGTGACTTAGGGGGACGTACTTTGTATTGTATGCACGGTATTATAATAAGAGGTGACTTAGGGGGACGTACTTTGTATTGTATGCACGGTATTATAATAAGAGGTGACTTAGGGGGACGTACTTTGTATTGTATGCACGGTATTATAATAAGAGGTGACTTAGGGGTACGTACTTTGTATTGTATGCACGGTATTATAATAAGAGGTGACTTAGGGGGACGTACTTGGTATTGTATGTACGGTATTATAATAAGAGGTGACTTAGGGGGACGTACTTTGTATTGTATGAACGGTATTATAATAAGAGATGACTTAGTTGGACGTACTTTGTATTGTATGCACGGTATTATAATAAGAGGTGACTTAGGGGGACGTACTTTGTATTGTATGCACGGTATTATAATAAGAGATGACTTAGGAGGACATACTTTATATTGTATGCACGGTATTATAATAAGAGGTGACATAGGTGGACGTACTTTGTATTGTATGCACGGTATTATAATAAGAGATGACTTAGGAGGACGTACTTTGTATTGTATGAACGGTATTATAATAAGAGATGACTTAGTTGGACGTACTTTGTATTGTATGCACGGTATTATAATAAGAGGTGACTTAGGGGGACGTACTTTGTATTGTATGCACGGTATTATAATAAGAGATCACTTAGGAGGACATACTTTATATTGTATGCACGGTATTATAATAAGAGGTGACTTAGGTAGACGTACTTTGTATTGTATGCACGGTATTATAATAAGAGGTGACTTAGGTGGACGTACTTTGTATTGTATGCACGGTATTATAGTAAGAGATGACTTAGGAGGACATACTTTATATTGTATGCACGGTATTATAATAAGAGATGACTTAGGTGGACGTACTTTGTATTGTATGCACGGTATTATAGTAAGAGATGACTTAGGAGGACATACTTTATATTGTATGCACGGTATTATAATAAGAGGTGACTTAGGTGGACGTACTTTGTATTGTATGCACGATATTATAATAAGAGGGAACTTAGGGGGACGTACTTTGTATTGTATGCACGTATTATAATAAGAGATGACTTAGGAGGACATACTTTATATTGTATGCACGGTATTATAATAAGAGATGACTTAGGGGGACATACTTTATATTGTATGCACGTTATTATAATAAGAGGTGACTTAGGTGGACGTACTTTGTATTGTATGCACGGTATTATAATAAGATGTGACTTAGGTGGACATACTTTATATTGTATGCACGGTATTATAATAAGAGTTGACTTAGGAGGACGTACTTTGTATTGTATGCACGGTATTATAATAAGAGGTGACTTAGGAGGACATACTTTATATTGTATGCACGGTATTATAATATGAGGTGACTTAGGGGGACGTAATTTGTATTGTATGCACCGTATTATAATAAGAGGTGACTTAGGGGGACGTACTTTGTATTGTATGCACGGTATTATAATAAGTGATGACTTAGTGGGACGTACTTTGTATTGTATGCACGGTATTATAATAAGAGGTGACTTAGGGGGACGTACTTTGTATTGTATGCACGGTATTATAATAAGAGGTGACTTAGGGGACGTACTTTGTATTGTATGCACGGTATTATAATAAGAGGTGACTTAGGGGTACGTACTTTGTATTGTATGCACGGTATTATAATAAGAGGTGACTTAGGGGGACGTACTTGGTATTGTATGTACGGTATTATAATAAGAGGTGACTTAGGGGGACGTACTTTGTATTGTATGCACGGTATTATAATAAGAGATGACTTAGGGGGACGTACTTTGCATTGTATGCACGGAATTCTAATAAGAGGTGACTTAAGGGGACGTACTTTGTATTGTATGCACGGTATTATAATAAGAGGTGACTAAGGGGGACGTACTTTGTATTGTATGCACGGTATTATAATAAGAGATGACTTAGGAGGACGTACTTTGTATTGTATGCACGGTTTTATAATAAGAGGTGACTTAGGAGGACGTACTTTGTATTGTATGCACGGTATTATAATAAGAGGTGACTTAGCAGGACATACTTTATATTGTATGCACGGTATTATAATAAGAGGTGACTTAGGAGGACGTACTTTATATTGTATGCACGGTATTATAATAAGAGGTGACTTAGGAGGACGTACTTTGTATTGTATGCACGGTATTATAATAAGAGATGACTTAGGTGGACGTACTTTGTATTGTATGCACGGTATTATAATAAGAGATGACTTAGGGGGACGTACTTTGTATTGTATGCACGGTATTATAATAAGAGATGACTTAGGGGGACGTACTTTGTATTGTATGCACGGTATTCTAATAAGAGATGACTTAGGTGTGCGTACTTTGTATTGTATGCACGGTATTATAATAAGAGGTGACTTAGGGGGACGTACTTTGTATTGTATGCACGGTATTATAATACGAGGGGACTTAGGGGGGCGTACTTTGTACTGTATGCACGTTATTATAGTAAGAGATGACATAAGTGGACGTACTTTGTATTGTATGCGCGGTATTATAATAAGAGGGGACTTAGGGGGACGTACTTTGTATTGTATTCACGGTATTATAATAAGAGATGACTCAGGAGGACATACTTTATATTGTATGCACGGTATTATAATAAGAGATGACTTTGGTGGACGTACTTTGCATTGTATGCACGGTATTATAGTAAGAGATGACTTAGGAGGACATACTTTATATTGTATGCACGGTATTATAGTAAGAGATGACTTAGGAGGACATACTTTGTATTGTATGCACGGTATTATAGTAAGAGATGACTTAGGAGGACATACTTTGTATTGTATGCACGGTATTGTAGTAAGAGATGACTTAGGAGGACATACTTTATATTGTATGCACGGTATTATAATAAGAGATGACATAGGAGGACGTACTTTGTATTGTATGCACGGTATTATAATAAGAGGTGACTTAGGGGGACGTACTTTGTATTGTATGCACGGTATTATAATAAGAGGTGACTTAGGGGGACGTACTTTGTATTGTATGTACGGTATTATAATAAGAGGTGACTTAGGGGGACGTACTTTGTATTGTATGCACGGTATTATTATAAAAGGTGACTTAGGGGGACGTACTTTGTATTGTATGCACGGTATTATAATAAGAGATGACTTAGGAGGACGTACTTTGTATTGTATGCACGGTATTATAATAAGAGGTGACTTAGGAGGACGTACTTTGTATTGTATGCACGGTATTATAATAAGAGGTGACTTAGGAGGACATACTTTATATTGTATGCACGGTATTATAATAAGAGGTGACTTAGGAGGACGTACTTTATATTGTATGCACGGTATTATAATAAGAGGTGACTTAGGAGGACGTACTTTGTATTGTATGCACGGTATTATAATAAGAGATGACTTAGGTGGACGTACTTTGTATTGTATGCACGGTATTATAATAAGAGATGACTTAGGGGGACGTACTTTGTATTGTATGCACGGTATTATAATAAGAGATGACTTAGGGGAACGTACTTTGTATTGTATGCACGGTATTATAATAAGAGATGACGTAGGTGGACGTACTTTGTATTGTATGCACGGTATTATAATAAGAGGTGACTTAGGGGGACGTACTTTGTATTGTATGCACGGTATTATAATAAGAGGGGACTTAGGGGGGCGTACTTTGTACTGTATGCACGGTATTATAGTAAGAGATGACATAAGTGGACGTACTTTGTATTGTATGCGCGGTATTATAATAAGAGGGGACTAAGGGGGACGTACTTTGTATTGTATTCACGGTATTATAATAAGAGATGACTTAGGAGGACATACTTTATATTGTATGCACGGTATTATAATAAGAGATGACTTTGGTGGACGTACTTTGTATTGTATGCACGGTATTATAGTAAGAGATGACTTAGGAGGACATACTTTATATTGTATGCACGGTATTATAGTAAGAGATGACTTAGGAGGACATACTTTGTATTGTATGCACGGTATTATAGTAAGAGATGACTTAGGAGGACATACTTTGTATTGTATGCACGGTATTATAGTAAGAGATGACTTAGGAGGACATACTTTATATTGTATGCACGGTATTATAATAAGAGATGACATAGGAGGACGTACTTTGTATTGTATGCACAGTATTATAATAAGAGGGGACTTAGGTGGACGTACTTTGTATTGTATGCACGTTATTATAATAAGAGGTGACTTAGGAGGACGTACTTTATATTGTATGCACGGTATTATAATAAGAGGTGACTTAGGAGGACGTACTTTGTATTGTTTGCACGGTATTATAATAAGAGATGACTTAGGTGGACGTACTTTGTATTGTATGCACGGTATTATAATAAGAGATGACTTAGGGGGACGTACTTTGTATTGTATGCACGGTATTATAATAAGAGATGACTTAGGGGGACGTACTTTGTATTGTATGCACGGTATTATAATATGAGGTGACTTAGGGGGACGTACTTTGTATTGTATGCACGGTATTATAATAAGAGGTGACTTAGGGGGACGTACTTTGTATTGTATGCACGGTATTATAATAAGAGGGGACTTAGGGGGGAGTACTTTGTACTGTATGCACGGTATTATAGTAAGAGATGACATAAGTGGACGTACTTTGTATTGTATGCGCGGTATTATAATAAGAGGGGACTTAGGGGGACGTACTTTGTATTGTATTCACGGTATTATAATAAGATGTGACTTAGGGGGACATACTTTATATTGTATGCACGTTATTATAATAAGAGGTGACTTAGGAGGACGTACTTTGAATTGTATGCACGGTATTATAATAAGAGGTGACTTAGGAGGACATACTTTATATTGTATGCACGGTATTATAATAAGAGGTGACATAGGGGACGTACTTTGTATTGTATTCATGGTATTATAATAAGAGATGACATAGGAGGACGTACTTTATATTGTATGCACGGTATTATAATAAGAGGGGACTTAGGTGGACGTACTTTGTATTGTATGCACGGTAGTATAATAAGAGGTGACTTAGGTGGACATACTTTATATTGTATGCACGGTATTATAATAAGAGGTGACTTAGGAGGACGTACTTTGAATTGTATGCACGGTATTATAATAAGAGGTGACATAGGGGGACATACTTTATATTGTATGCACGTTATTGTAATAAGAGGTGACTTAGGAGGACGTACTTTGAATTGTATACACGGTATTATAATAAGAGGTGACTTAGGAGGACATACTTTATATTGTATGCACGGTATTATAATAAGAGGTGACACAGGGGGACGTACTTTGCATTGTATTCATGGTATTATAATAAGAGATGACATAGAAGGACGTACTTTGTTTTGTATGCACGGTATTATAATAAGAGGTGACTTAGGGGATGTACTTTGTATTGTATGCACGGTATTATAATAAGAGATGACTGAGGAGGACATACTTTATATTGTATGCACGGTATTATAATAAGAGGTGCCTTAGAGGGACATACTTTGTATTGTATGCACGGTATTATAATAAGAGATGACTTAGGGGGACGTACTTTGTATTGTATGCACGGTATTATAATAAGAGATGACTTAGGAGGTCATACTTTATATTGTATGCACGGTATTATAAAAAGAGGTGACTTAGGGGGACGTACTTTGTATTGTATGCACGGTATTATAATAAGAGGTGACTTAGAGGGACGTACTTTGTATTGTGTGCACGGTATTATAATAAGAGATGACTTAGGTGGACGTACTTTGTATTGTATTTACGGTATTATAATAAGAGATGACTTAGGGGGACGTACTTTGTATTGTATGCACGGTATTATAATAAGAGATGACTTAGGGGGGCGTACTTTGTATTGTATGCACGGTATTATAATAAGAGGTGACATATGGGGACGTACTTTGTATTGTATGCACGGTTTTATCATAAGAGATGACTTAGGAGAACGTACTTTATATTGTATGCACGGTATTATAATAAGAGGTGACTTAGGGGGACCTACTTTGTATTGTATGCACGGTATTATAATAAGAGATGACATAGGTGGACGTACTTTGTATTGTATGCACGATATTATAATAAGAGGTGACTTAGGAGGACATACTTTATATTGTATGCATGGTATTATAATAAGAGGTGACTTAGGTGGACATACTTTATATTGTATGCACGGTATTATAATAAGAGGTAAATTAGGAGGACATACTTTGTATTGTATGCACGTATTATAATAAGAGGTGACTTAGGAGGACATACTTTATATTGTATGGACGGTATTATAATAAGAGGTGACTTAGGGGGACGTACTTTGTGTTGTATGCATGGTATTATAATAAGAGATGACTTAGGAGGACGTACTTTGTATTGTATGCACGGTATTATAATAAGAGGGGACTTAGGTGGACGTACTTTATATTGTATGCACGGTATTATAAAAGAGGTGACTTAGTGGGACGTACTTTGTATTGTATGCACGGTATTATAATAAGAGATGACTTAGGAGGACATACTTTATATTGTATGCACGGTATTATAATAAGAGGTGACTTAGTGGGACGTACTTTGTATTGTATGCACGGTATTATAATAAGAGGTGACTTAGGAAGACATACTTTATATTGTATGCACGGTATTATAATAAGAGGTGACTTAGGGGGACGTACTTTGTGTTGTATGCATGGTATTATAATAAGAGATGACTTAGGATGACGTACTTTGTATTGTATGCACGGTATTATAATAAGAGGGGACTTAGGTGGACGTACTTTTTATTGTATGGACGGTATTATAATAAGAGATGACTTAGGGGGACGTACTTTGTATTGTATGCACGGTATTATAATAAGAGGTGACATAGGGGGACGTACTTTGTATTGTATGCACGGTATTATAATAAGAGGTGACTTAGTGGGACGTACTTTGTATTGTATGCACGGTATTATAATAAGAGATGACTTACGTGGACATACTTTATATTGTATGCACGGTATTATAATAAGAGGTGACTTAGGGGGACGTACTTTGTATTGTATGCACGGTATTATAATAAGGGATGACTTAGGGGGACGTACTTTGTATTGTATGCACGGTATTATAATAAGAGATAACTTAGGGGGACGTACTTTATATTGTATGCACGGTATTATAATAAGAGATGACATAGGAGGACGTACTTTGTATTGTATGCACGGTATTATAATAAGAGGTGACATAGGTGGACGTACATTGTATTGTATGCACGCTATTAAAATAAGAGATTACTTAGGAGGACATACTTTATATTGTATGCACGGTATTATAATAAGAGGTGACTTAGAGGGACGTACTTTGTATTGTATGCACGGTATTATAATAAGAGGTGACTTAGAGGGACGTACTTTGTATTGTATGCACGGTATTATAATAAGAGATGACTTAGGTGGACGTACTTTGTATTGTATGCACGGTATTATAATAAGAGATGATTTAGGGGGACGTACTTTGTATTGTATGCACGTTATTATAATAAGAGGGGACTTAGGGGGGCGTACTTTGTATTGTATGCACGGTATTATAATAAGAGGTGACTTCGGGGGAGGTACTTTGTATTGTATGCACGGTATTATAATAAGAGATGACTTAGGGGACGTACTTTGTATTGTATGCACGGTATTATAATAAGAGGTGACTTAGGGGACATACTTTGTATTGTATGCACGGTAATATAATAAGAGATGACTTAGGGGGACGTACTTTGTATTGTATGCACGGTATTATAATAAGAGGTGACTTCGGGGGACATACTTTGTATTGTATGCACGGTATTATAATAAGAGATGACTTAGGGGGACGTACTTTGTATTGTATGCACGGTATTATAATAAGAGGTGACTTAGGGGGACGTACTTTGTATTGTATGCACGGTATTATAATAAGAGATGACTTAGGGGGACGTACTTTATATTGTATGCACGGTATTATAATAAGAGATGACTTAGGTGGACGTACTTTGTATTGTATGCACGGTATTATAATAAGAGATGACTTAGGTGGACGTACTTTGTATTGTATGCACGGTATTATAATAAGAGGTGACTTAGAGGGACGTACTTTGTATTGTATGCACGGTATTATAATAAGAGATGACTTAGGTGAACGTACTTTGTATTGTATGCACGGTATTATAATAAGAAATGACTTAGGAGGACGTACTTTGTATTGTATGCACGGTATTATAATAAGAGATGACTTAGGGGGACGTACTTTGTATTGTATGCACGGTATTATAATAAGAGATGACTTAGGTGGACGTACTTTGTATTGTATGCACCGTATTATAATAAGAGGGGACTTAGGTGGACGTACTTTGTATTGTATGCACTGTATTATAATAAGAGATGACTTAGGTGGACGTACTTTCTATTGTATGCACGGTATTATAATAAGAGATGACTTAGCAGGACATACTTTATATTGTATGCACGGTATTATAATAAGAGGGGACTTAGGGGGACGTACTTTGTATTGTATGCACGGTATTATAATAAGAGATGATTTAGGAGGACATACTTTACATTGTATGCACGGTATTATAATAAGAGGTGACTTAGGTGGACATACTTCATATTGTATGCACGGTATTATAATAAGAGGTGACTTAGGGGACGTACTTTGTATTGTATGCACGGTATTATAATAAGAGGTGACTCAGGGGGACATACTTTGTATTGTATGCACGGTAATATAATAAGAGATGACTTAGGGGACGTACTTTGTATTGTATGCACGGTATTATAATAAGAGGTGACTTAGGGGGACGTACTTTGTATTGTATGCACGGTATTATAATAAGAGATGACTTAGGAGGACGTACTTTGTATTGTATGCACGGTATTATAATAAGAGGTGACTTAGGAGGACGTACTTTGTATTGTATGCACGGTATTATAATAAGAGGTGACTTAGGAGGACATACTTTATATTGTATGCACGGTATTATAATAAGAGGTGACTTAGGAGGACGTACTTTATATTGTATGCACGGTATTATAATAAGAGGTGACTTAGGAGGACGTACTTTGTATTGTATGCACGGTATTATAATAAGAGATGACTTAGGTGGACGTACTTTGTATTGTATGCACGGTATTATAATAAGAGATGACTTAGGGGGACGTACTTTGTATTGTATGCACGGTATTATAATAAGAGATGACTTAGGAGGACGTACTTTGTATTGTATGCACGGTATTATAATAAGAGATGACTTAGGTGTGCGTACTTTGTATTGTATGCACGGTATTATAATAAGAGGTGACTTAGGGGGACGTACTTTGTATTGTATGCACGGTATTATAATACGAGGGGACTTAGGGGGGCGTACTTTGTACTGTATGCACGGTATTATAGTAAGAGATGACATAAGTGGACGTACTTTGTATTGTATGCGCGGTATTATAATAAGAGGGGACTTAGGGGGACGTACTTTGTATTGTATTCACGGTATTATAATAAGAGATGACTCAGGAGGACATACTTTATATTGTATGCACGGTATTATAATAAGAGATGACTTTGGTGGACGTACTTTGCATTGTATGCACGGTATTATAGTAAGAGATGACTTAGGAGGACATACTTTATATTGTATGCACGGTATTATAGTAAGAGATGACTTAGGAGGACATATTTTTGTATTGTATGCACGGTATTATAGTAAGAGATGACTTAGGAGGACATACTTTGTATTGTATGCACGGTATTGTAGTAAGAGATGACTTAGGAGGACATACTTTATATTGTATGCACGGTATTATAATAAGAGATGACATAGGAGGACGTACTTTGTATTGTATGCACGGTATTATAATAAGAGGTGACTTATGGGGACGTACTTTGTATTGTATGCACGGTATTATAATAAGAGGTGACTTAGGGGGACGTACTTTGTATTGTATGTACGGTATTATAATAAGAGGTGACTTAGGGGGACGTACTTTGTATTGTATGCACGGTATTATTATAAAAGGTGACTTAGGGGGACGTACTTTGTATTGTATGCACGGTATTATAATAAGAGATGACTTAGGAGGACGTACTTTGTATTGTATGCACGGTATTATAATAAGAGGTGACTTAGGAGGACGTACTTTGTATTGTATGCACGGTATTATAATAAGAGGTGACTTAGGAGGACATACTTTATATTGTATGCACGGTATTATAATAAGAGGTGACTTAGGAGGACGTACTTTATATTGTATGCACGGTATTATAATAAGAGGTGACTTAGGAGGACGTACTTTGTATTGTATGCACGGTATTATAATAAGAGATGACTTAGGTGGACGTACTTTGTATTGTATGCACGGTATTATAATAAGAGATGACTTAGGGGGACGTACTTTGTATTGTATGCACGGTATTATAATAAGAGGTTACTTAGGAGGACATACTTTGTATTGTATGCACGGTATTATAATAAGAGGTGACTTAGGAGGACATACTTTATATTGTATGCACGGTATTATAATAAGAGGTGACTTAGGTGGACATACTTTATATTGTATGCACGGTATTATAATAAGAGTTGACTTAGGAGGACGTACTTTGTATTGTATGCACGGTATTATAATAAGAGGTGACTTAGGAGGACATACTTTATATTGTATGCACGGTATTATAATATGAGGTGACTTAGGGGGACGTAATTTGTATTGTATGCACCGTATTATAATAAGAGGTGACTTAGGGGGACGTACTTTGTATTGTATGCACGGTATTATAATAAGTGATGACTTAGTGGGACGTACTTTGTATTGTATGCACGGTATTATAATAAGAGGTGACTTAGGGGGACGTACTTTGTATTGTATGCACGGTATTATAATAAGAGGTGACTTAGGGGGACGTACTTTGTATTGTATGCACGGTATTATAATAAGAGGTGACTTAGGGGTACGTACTTTGTATTGTATGCACGGTATTATAATAAGAGGTGACTTAGGGGGACGTACTTGGTATTGTATGTACGGTATTATAATAAGAGGTGACTTAGGGGGACGTACTTTGTATTGTATGCACGGTATTATAATAAGAGATGACTTAGGGGGACGTACTTTGCATTGTATGCACGGAATTCTAATAAGAGGTGACTTAAGGGGACGTACTTTGTATTGTATGCACGGTATTATAATAAGAGGTGACTTAGGGGGACGTACTTTGTATTGTATGCACGGTATTATAATAAGAGATGACTTAGGAGGACGTACTTTGTATTGTATGCACGGTATTATAATAAGAGATGACTTAGGTGGACGTACTTTGTATTGTATGCACGGTATTATAATAAGAGATGACTTAGGGGGACGTACTTTGTATTGTATGCACGGTATTATAATAAGAGATGACTTAGGGGGACGTACTTTGTATTGTATGCACGGTATTATAATAAGAGATGACTTAGGTGTGCGTACTTTGTATTGTATGCACGGTATTATAATAAGAGGTGACTTAGGGGGACGTACTTTGTATTGTATGCACGGTATTATAATACGAGGGGACTTAGGGGGGCGTACTTTGTACTGTATGCACGGTATTATAGTAAGAGATGACATAAGTGGACGTACTTTGTATTGTATGCGCGGTATTATAATAAGAGGGGACTTAGGGGGACGTACTTTGTATTGTATTCACGGTATTATAATAAGAGATGACTCAGGAGGACATACTTTATATTGTATGCACGGTATTATAATAAGAGATGACTTTGGTGGACGTACTTTGCATTGTATGCACGGTATTATAGTAAGAGATGACTTAGGAGGACATACTTTATATTGTATGCACGGTATTATAGTAAGAGATGACTTAGGAGGACATACTTTGTATTGTATGCACGGTATTATAGTAAGAGATGACTTAGGAGGACATACTTTGTATTGTATGCACGGTATTGTAGTAAGAGATGACTTAGGAGGACATACTTTATATTGTATGCACGGTATTATAATAAGAGATGACATAGGAGGACGTACTTTGTATTGTATGCACGGTATTATAATAAGAGGTGACTTAGGGGGACGTACTTTGTATTGTATGCACGGTATTATAATAAGAGGTGACTTAGGGGGACGTACTTTGTATTGTATGCACGGTATTATTATAAAAGGTGACTTAGGGGGACGTACTTTGTATTGTATGCACGGTATTATAATAAAAGATGACTTAGGAGGACGTACTTTGTATTGTATGCACGGTATTATAATAAGAGGTGACTTAGGAGGACGTACTTTGTATTGTATGCACGGTATTATAATAAGATGTGACTTAGGAGGACATACTTTATATTGTATGGACGGTATTATAATAAGAGGTGACTTAGGAGGACGTACTTTATATTGTATGCACGGTATTATAATAAGAGGTGACTTAGGAGGACGTACTTTGTATTGTATGCACGGTATTATAATAAGAGATGACTTAGGTGGACGTACTTTGTATTGTATGCACGGTATTATAATAAGAGATGACTTAGGGGGACGTACTTTGTATTGTATGCACGGTATTATAATAAGAGATGACTTAGGGGAACGTACTTTGTATTGTATGCACGGTATTATAATAAGAGATGACGTAGGTGGACGTACTTTGTATTGTATGCACGGTATTATAATAAGAGGTGACTTAGGGGGACGTACTTTGTATTGTATGCACGGTATTATAATAAGAGGGGACTTAGGGGGGCGTACTTTGTACTGTATGCACGGTATTATAGTAAGAGATGACATAAGTGGACGTACTTTGTATTGTATGCGCGGTATTATAATAAGAGGGGACTAAGGGGGACGTACTTTGTATTGTATTCACTGTATTATAATAAGAGATGACTTAGGAGGACATACTTTATATTGTATGCACGGTATTATAATAAGAGATGACTTTGGTGGACGTACTTTGTATTGTATGCACGGTATTATAGTAAGAGATGACTTAGGAGGACATACTTTATATTGTATGCACGGTATTATAGTAAGAGATGACTTAGGAGGACATACTTTGTATTGTATGCACGGTATTATAGTAAGAGATGACTTAGGAGGACATACTTTGTATTGTATGCACGGTATTATAGTAAGAGATGACTTAGGAGGACATACTTTATATTGTATGCACGGTATTATAATAAGAGATGACATAGGAGGACGTACTTTGTATTGTATGCACAGTATTATAATAAGAGGGGACTTAGGTGGACGTACTTTGTATTGTATGCACGTTATTATAATAAGAGGTGACTTAGGAGGACGTACTTTATATTGTATGCACGGTATTATAATAAGAGGTGACTTAGGAGGACGTACTTTGTATTGTTTGCACGGTATTATAATAAGAGATGACTTAGGTGGACGTACTTTGTATTGTATGCACGGTATTATAATAAGAGATGACTTAGGGGGCCGTACTTTGTATTGTATGCACGGTATTATAATAAGAGATGACTTAGGGGGACGTACTTTGTATTGTATGCACGGTATTATAATATGAGGTGACTTAGGGGGACGTACTTTGTATTGTATGCACGGTATTATAATAAGAGGTGACTTAGGGGGACGTACTTTGTATTGTATGCACGGTATTATAATAAGAGGGGACTTAGGGGGGCGTACTTTGTACTGTATGCACGGTATTATAGTAAGAGATGACATAAGTGGACGTACTTTGTATTGTATGCGCGGTATTATAATAAGAGGGGACTTAGGCGGACGTACTTTGTATTGTATTCACGGTATTATAATAAGATGTGACTTAGGGGGACATACTTTATATTGTATGCACGTTATTATAATAAGAGGTGACTTAAGAGGACGTACTTTGAATTGTATGCACGGTATTATAATAAGAGGTGACTTAGGAGGACATACTTTATATTGTATGCACGGTATTATAATAAGAGGTGACATAGGGGACGTACTTTGTATTGTATTCATGGTATTATAATAAGAGATGACATAGGAGGACGTACTTTATATTGTATGCACGGTATTATAATAAGAGGGGACTTAGGTGGACGTACTTTGTATTGTATGCACGGTAGTATAATAAGAGGTGACTTAGGTGGACATACTTTATATTGTATGCACGGTATTATAATAAGAGGTGACTTAGGAGGACGTACTTTGAATTGTATGCACGGTATTATAATAAGAGGTGACATAGGGGGACATACTTTATATTGTATGCACGTTATTGTAATAAGAGGTGACTTAGGAGGACGTACTTTGAATTGTATACACGGTATTATAATAAGAGGTGACTTAGGAGGACATACTTTATATTGTATGCACGGTATTATAATAAGAGGTGACACAGGGGGACGTACTTTGCATTGTATTCATGGTATTATAATAAGAGATGACATAGAAGGACGTACTTTGTTTTGTATGCACGGTATTATAATAAGAGGTGACTTAGGGGATGTACTTTGTATTGTATGCACGGTATTATAATAAGAGATGACTGAGGAGGACGTACTTTATATTGTATGCACGGTATTATAATAAGAGGTGACTTAGGAGGACGTACTTTATATTGTATGCACGGTATTATAATAAGAGGTGACTTAGGAGGACGTACTTTGTATTGTATGCACGGTATTATAATAAGAGATGACTTAGGTGGACGTACTTTGTATTGTATGCACGGTATTATAATAAGAGATGACTTAGGGGGACGTACTTTGTATTGTATGCACGGTATTATAATAAGAGATGACTTAGGAGGACGTACTTTGTATTGTATGCACGGTATTATAATAAGAGATGACTTAGGTGTGCGTACTTTGTATTGTATGCACGGTATTATAATAAGAGGTGACTTAGGGGGACGTACTTTGTATTGTATGCACGGTATTATAATACGAGGGGACTTAGGGGGGCGTACTTTGTACTGTATGCACGGTATTATAGTAAGAGATGACATAAGTGGACGTACTTTGTATTGTATGCGCGGTATTATAATAAGAGGGGACTTAGGGGGACGTACTTTGTATTGTATTCACGGTATTATAATAAGAGATGACTCAGGAGGACATACTTTATATTGTATGCACGGTATTATAATAAGAGATGACTTTGGTGGACGTACTTTGCATTGTATGTACGGTATTATAGTAAGAGATGACTTAGGAGGACATACTTTATATTGTATGCACGGTATTATAGTAAGAGATGACTTAGGAGGACATACTTTGTATTACATGCACGGTATTATAGTAAGAGATGACTTAGGAGGACATACTTTGTATTGTATGCACGGTATTGTAGTAAGAGATGACTTAGGAGGACATACTTTATATTGTATGCACGGTATTATAATAAGAGATGACATAGGAGGACGTACTTTGTATTGTATGCACGGTATTATAATAAGAGGTGACTTAGGGGGACGTACTTTGTATTGTATGCACGGTATTATAATAAGAGGTGACTTAGGGGGACGTACTTTGTAATGTATGTACGGTATTATAATAAGAGGTGACTTAGGGGGACGTACTTTGTATTGTATGCACGGTATTATTATAAAAGGTGACTTAGGGGGACGTACTTTGTATTGTATGCACGGTATTATAATAAGAGATGACTTAGGAGGACGTACTTTGTATTGTATACACGGTATTATAATAAGAGGTGACTTAGGAGGACGTACTTTGTATTGTATGCACGGTATTATAATAAGAGGTGACTTAGGAGGACATACTTTATATTGTATGCACGGTATTATAATAAGAGGTGACTTAGGAGGACGTACTTTATATTGTATGCACGGTATTATAATAAGAGGTGACTTAGGAGGACGTACTTTGTATTGTATGCACGGTATTATAATAAGAGATGACTTAGGTGGACGTACTTTGTATTGTATGCACGGTATTATAATAAGAGATGACTTAGGGGGACGTACTTTGTATTGTATGCACGGTATTATAATAAGAGGTGACTTAGGAGGACATACTTTGTATTGTATGCACGGTATTATAATAAGAGGTGACTTAGGAGGACATACTTTATATTGTATGCACGGTATTATAATAAGAGGTGACTTAGGTGGACATACTTTATATTGTATGCACGGTATTATAATAAGAGTTGACTTAGGAGGACGTACTTTGTATTGTATGCACGGTATTATAATAAGAGGTGACTTAGGAGGACATACTTTATATTGTATGCACGGTATTATAATATGAGGTGACTTAGGGGGACGTAATTTGTATTGTATGCACCGTATTATAATAAGAGGTGACTTAGG
The DNA here is from genome assembly GCA_963383655.1 of Bathymodiolus septemdierum. Lineage (NCBI taxonomy): Eukaryota > Metazoa > Mollusca > Bivalvia > Mytilida > Modiolidae > Bathymodiolus > Bathymodiolus septemdierum. The sequence continues at coordinate 69,664,927 of OY726521.1, read as the reverse complement.
GGGACGTACTTTGTATTGTATGCACGGTATTATAATAAGTGATGACTTAGTGGGACGTACTTTGTATTGTATGCACGGTATTATAATAAGAGGTGACTTAGGGGGACGTACTTTGTATTGTATGCACGGTATTATAATAAGAGGTGACTTAGGGGGACGTACTTTGTATTGTATGCACGGTATTATAATAAGAGGTGACTTAGGGGTACGTACTTTATATTGTATGCACGGTATTATAATAAGAGGTGACTTAGGGGGACGTACTTGGTATTGTATGTACGGTATTATAATAAGAGGTGACTTAGGGGGACGTACTTTGTATTGTATGCACGGTATTATAATAAGAGATGACTTAGGGGGACGTACTTTGCATTGTATGCACGGAATTCTAATAAGAGGTGACTTAAGGGGACGTACTTTGTATTGTATGCACGGTATTATAATAAGAGGTGACTTAGGGGGACGTACTTTGTATTGTATGCACGGTATTATAATAAGAGATGACTTAGGAGGACGTACTTTGTATTGTATGCACGGTATTATAATAAGAGGTGACTTAGGAGGACGTACTTTGTATTGTATGCACGGTATTTTAATAAGAGGTGACTTAGGAGGACATACTTTATATTGTATGCACGGTATTATAATAAGAGGTGACTTAGGAGGACGTACTTTATATTGTATGCACGGTATTATAATAAGAGGTGACTTAGGAGGACGTACTTTGTATTGTATGCACGGTATTATAATAAGAGATGACTTAGGTGGACGTACTTTGTATTGTATGCACGGTATTATAATAAGAGATGACTTAGGGGGACGTACTTTGTATTGTATGCACGGTATTATAATAAGAGATGACTTAGGGGGACGTACTTTGTATTGTATGCACGGTATTATAATAAGAGATGACTTAGGTGTGCGTACTTTGTATTGTATGCACGGTATTATAATAAGAGGTGACTTAGGGGGACGTACTTTGTATTGTATGCACGGTATTATAATACGAGGGGACTTAGGGGGGCGTACTTTGTACTGTATGCACGGTATTATAGTAAGAGATGACATAAGTGGACGTACTTTGTATTGTATGCGCGGTATTATAATAAGAGGGGACTTAGGGGGACGTACTTTGTATTGTATTCACGGTATTATAATAAGAGATGACTCAGGAGGACATACTTTATATTGTATGCACGGTATTATAATAAGAGATGACTTTGGTGGACGTACTTTGCATTGTATGCACGGTATTATAGTAAGAGATGACTTAGGAGGACATACTTTATATTGTATGCACGGTATTATAGTAAGAGATGACTTAGGAGGACATACTTTGTATTGTATGCACGGTATTATAGTAAGAGATGACTTAGGAGGACATACTTTGTATTGTATGCACGGTATTGTAGTAAGAGATGACTTAGGAGGACATACTTTATATTGTATGCACGGTATTATAATAAGAGATGACATAGGAGGACGTACTTTGTATTGTATGCACGGTATTATAATAAGAGGTGACTTAGGGGGACGTACTTTGTATTGTATGCACGGTATTATAATAAGAGGTGACTTAGGGGGACGTACTTTGTATTGTATGTACGGTATTATAATAAGAGGTGACTTAGGGGGACGTACTTTGTATTGTATGCACGGTATTATTATAAAAGGTGACTTAGGGGGACGTACTTTGTATTGTATGCACGGTATTATAATAAGAGATGACTTAGGAGGACGTACTTTGTATTGTATGCACGGTATTATAATAAGAGGTGACTTAGGAGGACGTACTTTGTATTGTATGCACGGTATTATAATAAGAGGTGACTTAGGAGGACATACTTTATATTGTATGCACGGTATTATAATAAGAGGTGACTTAGGAGGACGTACTTTATATTGTATGCACGGTATTATAATAAGAGGTGACTTAGGAGGACGTACTTTGTATTGTATGCACGGTATTATAATAAGAGATGACTTAGGTGGACGTACTTTGTATTGTATGCACGGTATTATAATAAGAGATGACTTAGGGGGACGTACTTTGTATTGTATGCACGGTATTATAATAAGAGATGACTTAGGGGAACGTACTTTGTATTGTATGCACGGTATTATAATAAGAGATGACGTAGGTGGACGTACTTTGTATTGTATGCACGGTATTATAATAAGAGGTGACTTAGGGGGACGTACTTTGTATTGTATGCACGGTATTATAATAAGAGGGGACTTAGGGGGGCGTACTTTGTACTGTATGCACGGTATTATAGTAAGAGATGACATAAGTGGACGTACTTTGTATTGTATGCGCGGTATTATAATAAGAGGGGACTAAGGGGGACGTACTTTGTATTGTATTCACGGTATTATAATAAGAGATGACTTAGGAGGACATACTTTATATTGTATGCACGGTATTATAATAAGAGATGACTTTGGTGGACGTACTTTGTATTGTATGCACGGTATTATAGTAAGAGATGACTTAGGAGGACATACTTTATATTGTATGCACGGTATTATAGTAAGAGATGACTTAGGAGGACATACTTTGTATTGTATGCACGGTATTATAGTAAGAGATGACTTAGGAGGACATACTTTGTATTGTATGCACGGTATTATAGTAAGAGATGACTTAGGAGGACATACTTTATATTGTATGCACGGTATTATAATAAGAGATGACATAGGAGGACGTACTTTGTATTGTATGCACAGTATTATAATAAGAGGGGACTTAGGTGGACGTACTTTGTATTGTATGCACGTTATTATAATAAGAGGTGACTTAGGAGGACGTACTTTATATTGTATGCACGGTATTATAATAAGAGGTGACTTAGGAGGACGTACTTTGTATTGTTTGCACGGTATTATAATAAGAGATGACTTAGGTGGACGTACTTTGTATTGTATGCACGGTATTATAATAAGAGATGACTTAGGGGGGCGTACTTTGTATTGTATGCACGGTATTATAATAAGAGATGACTTAGGGGGACGTACTTTGTATTGTATGCACGGTATTATAATATGAGGTGACTTAGGGGGACGTACTTTGTATTGTATGCACGGTATTATAATAAGAGGTGACTTAGGGGGACGTACTTTGTATTGTATGCACGGTATTATAATAAGAGGGGACTTAGGGGGGCGTACTTTGTACTGTATGCGCGGTATTATAGTAAGAGATGACATAAGTGGACGTACTTTGTATTGTATGCGCGGTATTATAATAAGAGGGGACTTAGGGGGACGTACTTTGTATTGTATTCACGGTATTATAATAAGATGTGACTTAGGGGGACATACTTTATATTGTATGCACGTTATTATAATAAGAGGTGACTTAGGAGGACGTACTTTGAATTGTATGCACGGTATTATAATAAGAGGTGACTTAGGAGGACATACTTTATATTGTATGCACGGTATTATAATAAGAGGTGACATAGGGGACGTACTTTGTATTGTATTCATGGTATTATAATAAGAGATGACATAGGAGGACGTACTTTATATTGTATGCACGGTATTATAATAAGAGGGGACTTAGGTGGACGTACTTTGTATTGTATGCACGGTAGTATAAAAAGAGGTGACTTAGGTGGACATACTTTATATTGTATGCACGGTATTATAATAAGAGGTGACTTAGGAGGACGTACTTTGAATTGTATGCACGGTATTATAATAAGAGGTGACATAGGGGGACATACTTTATATTGTATGCACGTTATTGTAATAAGAGGTGACTTAGGAGGACGTACTTTGAATTGTATACACGGTATTATAATAAGAGGTGACTTAGGAGGACATACTTTATATTGTATGCACGGTATTATAATAAGAGGTGACACAGGGGGACGTACTTTGCATTGTATTCATGGTATTATAATAAGAGATGACATAGAAGGACGTACTTTGTTTTGTATGCACGGTATTATAATAAGAGGTGACTTAGGGGATGTACTTTGTATTGTATGCACGGTATTATAATAAGAGATGACTGAGGAGGACATACTTTATATTGAATGCACGGTATTATAATAAGAGGTGCCTTAGAGGGACATACTTTGTATTGTATGCACGGTATTATAATAAGAGATGACTTAGGGGGACGTACTTTGTATTGTATGCACGGTATTATAATAAGAGATGACTTAGGAGGTCATACTTTATATTGTATGCACGGTATTATAAAAAGAGGTGACTTAGGGGGACGTACTTTGTATTGTATGCACGGTATTATAATAAGAGGTGACTTAGAGGGACGTACTTTGTATTGTGTGCACGGTATTATAATAAGAGATGACTTAGGTGGACGTACTTTGTATTGTATTTACGGTATTATAATAAGAGATGACTTAGGGGGACGTACTTTGTATTGTATGCACGGTATTATAATAAGAGGGGACTTAGGGGGGCGTACTTTGTATTGTATGCACGGTATTATAATAAGAGGTGACATATGGGGACGTACTTTGTATTGTATGCACGGTTTTATCATAAGAGATGACTTAGGAGAACGTACTTTATATTGTATGCACGGTATTATAATAAGAGGTGACTTAGGGGGACCTACTTTGTATTGTATGCACGGTATTATAATAAGAGATGACATAGGTGGACGTACTTTGTATTGTATGCACGATATTATAATAAGAGGTGACTTAGGAGGACATACTTTATATTGTATGCATGGTATTATAATAAGAGGTGACTTAGGTGGACATACTTTATATTGTATGTACGGTATTATAATAAGAGGTGACTTAGGGGGACGTACATTGTATTGTATGCACGGTATTATAATAAGAGGTGACTTAGGGGGACGTACTTTGTATTGTATGTACGGTATTATAATAAGAGGTGACTTAGGGGGACATACTTTGTATTGCATGCACGGTATTATAATAAGAGATGACTTAGGGGGACGTACTTTGTATTGTATGCACGGAATTATAATAAGAGGTGACTTAGGGGGACGTACTTTGTATTGTATTCACGGTATTATAATAAGAGGTGACTTAGGGGGACGTACTTTATATTGTATGCACGGTATTATAATAAGAGATGACTTAGGAGGACGTACTTTGTATTGTATGCACGGTATTATAATAGGACGTGGCTTAGGTGGACGTACTTTGTATTGTATGCACGGTATTATAATAAGAGGGGACTTAGGGGGACATACTTTATATTGTATGCACGATATTATAATAAGAAGGGACTTAGGGGGACGTACTTTGTATTGTATGCACGGTATTATAATAAGAGATGACTTAGGAGGACGTACTTTGTATTGTATGCACTGTTTTATAATAAGAGGTGACTTAGGTGGACGTACTTTGTATTGTATCCACGATATTATAATTAAAGGTGACTTAGGAGGACATACTTTATATTGTATGCATGGTATTATAATAAGAGGTGACTTAGGTGGACATACTTTATATTGTATGCACGGTATTATAATAAGAGGTAAATTAGGAGGACATACTTTGTATTGTATGCACGTATTATAATAAGAGGTGACTTAGGAGGACATACTTTATATTGTATGCACGGTATTATAATAAGAGGTGACTTAGGGGGACGTACTTTGTGTTGTATGCATGGTATTATAATAAGAGATGACTTAGGAGGACGTACTTTGTATTGTATGCACGGTATTATAATAAGAGGGGACTTAGGTGGACGTACTTTATATTGTATGCACGGTATTATAATAAGAGGTGACTTAGTGGGACGTACTTTGTATTGTATGCACGGTATTATAATAAGAGATGACTTAGGAGGACATACTTTATATTGTATGCACGGTATTATAATAAGAGGTGACTTAGTGGGACGTACTTTGTATTGTATGCACGGTATTATAATAAGAGGTGACTTAGGAGGACATACTTTATATTGTATGCACGGTATTATAATAAGAGGTGACTTAGGGGGACGTACTTTGTGTTGTATGCATGGTATTATAATAAGAGATGACTTAGGAGGACGTACTTTGTATTGTATGCACGGTATTATAATAAGTGGGGACTTAGGTGGACGTACTTTTTATTGTATGGACGGTATTATAATAAGAGATGACTTAGGGGGACGTACTTTGTATTGTATGCACGGTATTATAATAAGAGGTGACATAGGGGGACGTACTTTGTATTGTATGCACGGTATTATAATAAGAGGTGACTTAGTGGGACGTACTTTGTATTGTATGCACGGTATTATAATAAGAGATGACTTACGTGGACATACTTTATATTGTATGCACGGTATTATAATAAGAGGTGACTTAGGGGGACGTACTTTGTATTGTATGCACGGTATTATAATAAGGGATGACTTAGGGGGACGTACTTTGTATTGTATGCACGGTATTATAATAAGAGATAACTTAGGGGGACGTACTTTATATTGTATGCACGGTATTATAATAAGAGATGACATAGGAGGACGTACTTTGTATTGTATGCACGGTATTATAATAAGAGGTGACATAGGTGGACGTACATTGTATTGTATGCACGCTATTAAAATAAGAGATTACTTAGGAGGACATACTTTATATTGTATGCACGGTATTATAATAAGAGGTGACTTAGAGGGACGTACTTTGTATTGTATGCACGGTATTATAATAAGAGGTGACTTAGAGGGACGTACTTTGTATTGTATGCACGGTATTATAATAAGAGATGACTTAGGTGGACGTACTTTGTATTGTATGCACGGTATTATAATAAGAGATGATTTAGGGGGACGTACTTTGTATTGTATGCACGTTATTATAATAAGAGGGGACTTAGGGGGGCGTACTTTGTATTGTATGCACGGTATTATAATAAGAGGTGACTTCGGGGGAGGTACTTTGTATTGTATGCACGGTATTATAATAAGAGATGACTTAGGGGACGTACTTTGTATTGTATGCACGGTATTATAATAAGAGGTGACTTAGGGGACATACTTTGTATTGTATGCACGGTAATATAATAAGAGATGACTTAGGGGGACGTACTTTGTATTGTATGCACGGTATTATAATAAGAGGTGACTTCGGGGGACATACTTTGTATTGTATGCACGGTATTATAATAAGAGATGACTTAGGGGGACGTACTTTGTATTGTATGCACGGTATTATAATAAGAGGTGACTTAGGGGGACGTACTTTGTATTGTATGCACGGTATTATAATAAGAGATGACTTAGGGGGACGTACTTTATATTGTATGCACGGTATTATAATAAGAGATGACTTAGGTGGACGTACTTTGTATTGTATGCACGGTATTATAATAAGAGATGACTTAGGTGGACGTACTTTGTATTGTATGCACGGTATTATAATAAGAGGTGACTTAGAGGGACGTACTTTGTATTGTATGCACGGTATTATAATAAGAGATGACTTAGGTGAACGTACTTTGTATTGTATGCACGGTATTATAATAAGAAATGACTTAGGAGGACGTACTTTGTATTGTATGCACGGTATTATAATAAGAGATGACTTAGGGGGACGTACTTTGTATTGTATGCACGGTATTATAATAAGAGATGACTTAGGTGGACGTACTTTGTATTGTATGCACCGTATTATAATAAGAGGGGACTTAGGTGGACGTACTTTGTATTGTATGCACTGTATTATAATAAGAGATGACTTAGGTGGACGTACTTTGTATTGTATGCACGGTATTATAATAAGAGATGACTTAGCAGGACATACTTTATATTGTATGCACGGTATTATAATAAGAGGGGACTTAGGGGGACGTACTTTGTATTGTATGCACGGTATTATAATAAGAGATGATTTAGGAGGACATACTTTACATTGTATGCACGGTATTATAATAAGAGGTGACTTAGGTGGACATACTTCATATTGTATGCACGGTATTATAATAAGAGGTGACTTAGGGGACGTACTTTGTATTGTATGCACGGTATTATAATAAGAGGTGACTCAGGGGGACATACTTTGTATTGTATGCACGGTAATATAATAAGAGATGACTTAGGGGACGTACTTTGTATTGTATGCACGGTATTATAATAAGAGGTGACTTAGGGGGACGTACTTTGTATTGTATGCACGGTATTATAATAAGAGATGACTTAGGGGGACGTACTTTATATTGTATGCACGTATTATAATAAGAGATGACTTAGGTGGACGTACTTTGTATTGTATGCACGGTATTATAATAAGAGATGACTTAGGTGGACGTACTTTGTATTGTATGCACGGTATTATAATAAGAGGTGACTTAGAGGGACGTACTTTGTATTGTATGCACGGTATTATAATAAGAGATGACTTAGGTGAACGTACTTTGTATTGTATGCACGGTATTATAATAAGAAATGACTTAGGAGGACGTACTTTGTATTGTATGCACGGTATTATAATATAAGATGACTTAGGGGGACGTACTTTGTATTGTATGCACTGTATTATAATAAGAGATGACTTAGGTGGACGTACTTTGTATTGTATGCACCGTATTATAATAAGAGGGGACTTAGGTGGACGTACTTTGTATTGTATGCACTGTATTATAATAAGAGATGACTTAGGTGGACGTACTTTGTATTGTATGCACGGTATTATAATAAGAGATGACTTAGCAGGACATACTTTATATTGTATGCACGGTATTATAATAAGAGGGGACTTAGGGGGACGTACTTTGTATTGTATGCACGGTATTATAATAAGAGATGACTTAGGAGGACATACTTTACATTGTATGCACGGTATTATAATAAGAGGTGACTTAGGTGGACATACTTCATATTGTATGCACGGTATTATAATAAGAGGTGACTTAGGGGACGTACTTTGTATTGTATGCACGGTATTATAATAAGATGTGACTCAGGGGGACATACTTTGTATTGTATGCACGGTAATATAATAAGAGATGACTTAGGGGACGTACTTTGTATTGTATGCACGGTATTATTATAAGAGGTGACTTAGGGGGACGTACTTTGTATTGTATGCACGGTATTATAATAAGAGATGACTTAGGGGGACGTACTTTATATTGTATGCACGGTATTATAATAAGAGATGACTTAGGTGGACGTACTTTGTATTGTATGCACGGTATTATAATAAGAGATGACTTAGGTGGACGTACTTTGTATTGTATGCACGGTATTATAATAAGAGGTGACTTAGAGGGACGTACTTTGTATTGTATGCACGGTATTATAATAAGAAATGACTTAGGAGGACGTACTTTGTATTGTATGCACGGTATTATAATATAAGATGACTTAGGGGGACGTACTTTGTATTGTATGCACGGTATTATAATAAGAGATGACTTAGGTGGACGTACTTTGTATTGTATGCACCGTATTATAATAAGAGGGGACTTAGGTGGACGTACTTTGTATTGTATGCACTGTATTATAATAAGAGATGACTTAGGTGGACGTACTTTGTATTGTATGCACGGTATTATAATAAGAGATGACTTAGGTGGACGTACTTTGTATTGTATGCACGGTATTATAATAAGAGGTGACTTAGAGGGACGTACTTTGTATTGTATGCACAGTATTATAATAAGAGATGACTTAGGTGAACGTACTTTGTATTGTATGCACGGTATTATAATAAGAAATGACTTAGGAGGACGTACTTTGTATTGTATGCACGGTATTATAATATAAGATGACTTAGGGGGACGTACTTTGTATTGTATGCACGGTATTATAATAAGAGATGACTTAGGTGGACGTACTTTGTATTGTATGCACCGTATTATAATAAGAGGGAACTTAGGTGGACGTACTTTGTATTGTATGCACTGTATTATAATAAGAGGTGACTTAGGAGGACATACTTTATATTGTATGCACGGTATTATAATAAGAGATGACTTAGGTGGACGTACTTTGTATTGTATGCACGGTATTATAATAAGAGATGACTTAGCAGGACATACTTTATATTGTATGCATGGTATTATAATAAGAGGGGACTTAGGGGGACGTACTTTGTATTGTATGCACGGTATTATAATAAGAGATGACTTAGGAGGACATACTTTACATTGTATGCACGGTATTATAATAAGAGGTGACTTAGGTGGACATACTTCATATTGTATGCACGGTATTATAATAAGAGGTGACTTAGGAGGACATACTTTATATTGTATGCACGGTATTATAATAAGACGTGACATAGGGGACGTACTTTGTATTGTATGCATGGTATTATAATAAGAGATGACTTAGGAGGACGTACTTTGCATTGTATGCACAGTATTATAATAAGAGGGGACTTAGGGGGACGTACTTTGTATTGTATGCACGGTATTATAGTAAGAGATGACTTAGGGGGGCGTACTTTGTATTGTATGCACGGTATTATAATAAGGGGTGACTTAGGTGGACGTACTTTGTATTGTATGCACGATATTATAATAAGAGATGACTTAGGGGGACGTACTTTGTATTGTATGCACGGTATTATAATAAGAGATGACTTAGGAGGACATACTTTACATTGTATGCACGGTATTATAATAAGAGGTGACTTAGGTGGACGCACTTTGTATTGTATGCACGGTATTATAATAAGAGATGACTTAGGTGGACATACTTCATATTGTATGCACGGTATTATAATAAGAGGTGACTTAGGAGGACATACTTTATATTGTATGCACGGTATTATAATAAGAGGTGACATAGGGGGACGTTCTTTGTATTGTATGCATGGTATTATAATAAGAGATGACTTAGGAGGACGTACTTTGTATTGTATGCACGGTATTATAATAAGAGGGGACATAGGTGGACGTTCTTTTTATTGTATGCACGGTATTATAATAAGAGATGACTTTGGAGGACATACTTTATATTGTATGCACGGTATTATAATAAGAGGGGACTTAGGGGGACGTACTTTGTATTGTATGCACGGTATTATAATAAGAGATGACATAGGGGGACGTACTTTGTATTGTATGCATGGTATTATAATAAGAGATGACTTAGGTGGACGTACTTTGTATTGTATGCACGGTATTATAATAAGAGGTGACTTAGGGGGACGTACTTTGTATTGTATGGACGGTATTATAATAAGAGGTGACTTAGGGGGACGTACTTTGTATTGTATGCACGGTATTATAATAAGAGATGACTTAGGGGGACGTACTTTGTATTGTATGCACGGTATTATAATAAGAGGTGACTTAGGTGGACGTACTTTGTATTGTATGCACGGTATTATAATAAGAGGTGACTTAGAGGGACGTACTTTGTATTGTATGCACGGTATTATAATAAGTGATGACTTAGGTGAACGTACTTTGTATTGTATGCACGGTATTATAATAAGAAATGACTTAGGAGGACGTACTTTGTATTTTATGCACGGTATTATAATAAGAGATGACTTAGGGGGACGTACTTTGTATTGTATGCACGGTATTATAATAAGAGATGACTTAGGTGGACGTACTTTGTATTGTATGCACCGTATTATAATAAGAGGGGACTTAGGTGGACGTACTTTGTATTGTATGCACTGTATTATAATAAGAGATGACTTAGGTGGACGTACTTTGTATTGTATGCACGGTATTATAATAAGAGATGACTTAGCAGGACATACTTTATATTGTATGCACGGTATTATAATAAGAGGGGACTTAGGGGGACGTACTTTGTATTGTATGCACGGTATTATAATAAGAGATGATTTAGGAGGACATACTTTACATTGTATGCACGGTATTATAATAAGAGGTGACTTAGGTGGACATACTTCATATTGTATGCACGGTATTATAATAAGAGGTGACTTAGGGGACGTACTTTGTATTGTATGCACGGTATTATAATAAGAGGTGACTCAGGGGGACATACTTTGTATTGTATGCACGGTAATATAATAAGAGATGACTTAGGGGACGTACTTTGTATTGTATGCACGGTATTATAATAAGAGGTGACTTAGGGGGACGTACTTTGTATTGTATGCACGGTATTATAATAAGAGATGACTTAGGGGGACGTACTTTATATTGTATGCACGTATTATAATAAGAGATGACTTAGGTGGACGTACTTTGTATTGTATGCACGGTATTATAATAAGAGATGACTTAGGTGGACGTACTTTGTATTGTATGCACGGTATTATAATAAGAGGTGACTTAGAGGGACGTACTTTGTATTGTATGCACGGTATTATAATAAGAGATGACTTAGGTGAACGTACTTTGTATTGTATGCACGGTATTATAATAAGAAATGACTTAGGAGGACGTACTTTGTATTGTATGCACGGTATTATAATATAAGATGACTTAGGGGGACGTACTTTGTATTGTATGCACTGTATTATAATAAGAGATGACTTAGGTGGACGTACTTTGTATTGTATGCACCGTATTATAATAAGAGGGGACTTAGGTGGACGTACTTTGTATTGTATGCACTGTATTATAATAAGAGATGACTTAGGTGGACGTACTTTGTATTGTATGCACGGTATTATAATAAGAGATGACTTAGCAGGACATACTTTATATTGTATGCACGGTATTATAATAAAAGGGGACTTAGGGGGACGTACTTTGTATTGTATGCACGGTATTATAATAAGAGATGACTTAGGAGGACATACTTTACATTGTATGCACGGTATTATAATAAGAGGTGACTTAGGTGGACATACTTCATATTGTATGCACGGTATTATAATAAGAGGTGACTTAGGGGACGTACTTTGTATTGTATGCACGGTATTATAATAAGATGTGACTCAGGGGGACATACTTTGTATTGTATGCACGGTAATATAATAAGAGATGACTTAGGGGACGTACTTTGTATTGTATGCACGGTATTATTATAAGAGGTGACTTAGGGGGACGTACTTTGTATTGTATGCACGGTATTATAATAAGAGATGACTTAGGGGGACGTACTTTATATTGTATGCACGGTATTATAATAAGAGATGACTTAGGTGGACGTACTTTGTATTGTATGCACGGTATTATAATAAGAGATGACTTAGGTGGACGTACTTTGTATTGTATGCACGGTATTATAATAAGAGGTGACTTAGAGGGACGTACTTTGTATTGTATGCACGGTATTATAATAAGAAATGACTTAGGAGGACGTACTTTGTATTGTATGCACGGTATTATAATATAAGATGACTTAGGGGGACGTACTTTGTATTGTATGCACGGTATTATAATAAGAGATGACTTAGGTGGACGTACTTTGTATTGTATGCACCGTATTATAATAAGAGGGGACTTAGGTGGACGTACTTTGTATTGTATGCACTGTATTATAATAAGAGATGACTTAGGTTGACGTACTTTGTATTGTATGCACGGTATTATAATAAGAGATGACTTAGGTGGACGTACTTTGTATTGTATGCACGGTATTATAATAAGAGGTGACTTAGAGGGACGTACTTTGTATTGTATGCACAGTATTATAATAAGAGATGACTTAGGTGAACGTACTTTGTATTGTATGCACGGTATTATAATAAGAAATGACTTAGGAGGACGTACTTTGTATTGTATGCACGGTATTATAATATAAGATGACTTAGGGGGACGTACTTTGTATTGTATGCACGGTATTATAATAAGAGATGACTTAGGTGGAAGTACTTTGTATTGTATGCACCGTATTATAATAAGAGGGGACTTAGGTGGACGTACTTTGTATTGTATGCACTGTATTATAATAAGAGGTGACTTAGGAGGACATACTTTATATTGTATGCACGGTATTATAATAAGAGATGACTTAGGTGGACGTACTTTGTATTGTATGCACGGTATTATAATAAGAGATGACTTAGCAGGACATACTTTATATTGTATGCACGGTATTATAATAAGAGGGGACTTAGGGGGACGTACTTTGTATTGTATGCACGGTATTATAATAAGAGATGACTTAGGAGGACATACTTTACATTGTATGCACGGTATTATAATAAGAGGTGACTTAGGTGGACATACTTCATATTGTATGCACGGTATTATAATAAGAGGTGACTTAGGAGGACATACTTTATATTGTATGCACGGTATTATAATAAGACGTGACATAGGGGGACGTACTTTGTATTGTATGCATGGTATTATAATAAGAGATGACTTAGGAGGACGTACTTTGCATTGTATGCACAGTATTATAATAAGAAGGGACTTAGGGGGACGTACTTTGTATTGTATGCACGGTATTATAGTAAGAGATGACTTAGGGGGGCGTACTTTGTATTGTATGCACGGTATTATAATAAGGGGTGACTTAGGTGGACGTACTTTGTATTGTATGCACGATATTATAATAAGAGGGGACTTAGGGGGACGTACTTTGTATTGTATGCACGGTATTATAATAAGAGATGAGTTAGGAGGACATACTTTACATTGTATGCACGGTATTATAATAAGAGGTGACTTAGGTGGACGCACTTTGTATTGTATGCACGGTATTATAATAAGAGATGACTTAGGTGGACATACTTCATATTGTATGCACGGTATTATAATAAGAGGTGACTTAGGAGGACATACTTTATATTGTATGCACGGTATTATAATAAGAGGTGACATAGGGGGACGTTCTTTGTATTGTATGCATGGTATTATAATAAGAGATGACTTAGGAGGACGTACTTTGTATTGTATGCACGGTATTATAATAAGAGGGGACATAGGTGGACGTTCTTTGTATTGTATGCACGGTATTATAATAAGAGATGACTTAGGAGGACATACTTTATATTGTATGCACGGTATTATAATAAGAGGGGACTTAGGGGGACGTACTTTGTATTGTATGCACGGTATTATAATAAGAGATGACATAGGGGGACGTACTTTGTATTGTATGCATGGTATTATAATAAGAGATGACTTAGGTGGACGTACTTTGTATTGTATGCACGGTATTATAATAAGAGGGGATTTAGGGGGACGTACTTTGTATTGTATGCACTGTATTATAATAAGAGGTGACTTAGGGGGACGTACTTTGTATTGTATGCACGGTATTATAATAAGAGGTGACTTAGGGGGACGTACTTTGTATTGTATGCACGGTATTGTAATAAGAGATGACTTAGGGGGACGTACTTTGTATTGTATGCACGGTATTATAATAAGAGGTGACTTAGGGGGACGTACTTTGTATTGTATGCACGGTATTATAATAAGAGGTGACTTAGGGGGACATACTTTGTATTGTATGCACGGTATTATAATAAGAGGTGACTTAGAGGGACGTACTTTGTATTGTATGCACGGTATTATAATAAGAGATGACTTAGGTGGACGTACTTTGTATTGTATGCACGGTATTATAATAAGAGGTGACTTAGAGGGACGTACTTTGTAATGTATGCACGGTATTATAATAAGAGATGACTTAGGTGAACGTACTTTGTATTGTATGCACGGTATTATAATAAGAAATGACTTAGGAGGACGTACTTTGTATTGTATGCACGGTATTATAATAAGAGATGACTTAGGGGGACGTACTTTGTATTGTATGCACGGTATTATAATAAGAGATGACTAAGGTGGACGTACTTTGTATTGTATGCACTGTATTATAATAAGAGGTGACTTAGGAGGACATACTTTATATTGTATGCACGGTATTATAATAAGAGATGACTTAGGTGGACGTACTTTGTATTGTATGCACGGTATTATAATAAGAGATGACTTAGGAGGACATACTTTATATTGTATGCACGGTATTATAATAAGAGGGGACTTAGGGGGACGTACTTTGTATTGTATGCACGGTATTATAATAAGAGATGACTTAGGAGGACATACTTTACATTGTATGCACGGTATTATAATAAGAGGTGACTTAGGTGGACATACTTCATATTGTATGCACGGTATTATAATAAGAGGTGACTTAGGAGGACATACTTTATATTGTATGCACGGTATTATAATAAGAGGTGACATAGGGGGACGTACTTTGTATTGTATGCATGGTATTATAATAAGAGATGACTTAGGAGGACGTACTTTGCATTGTATGCACAGTATTATAATAAGAGGGGACTTAGGGGGACGTACTTTGTATTGTATGCACGGTATTATAGTAAGAGATGACTTAGGGGGGCGTACTTTGTATTGTATGCACGGTATTATAATAAGAGGTGACTTAGGTGGACGTACTTTGCATAGTATGCACGATATTATAATAAGAGGGGACTTAGGGGGACGTACTTTGTATTGTATGCACGGTATTATAATAAGAGATGACTTAGGAGGACATACTTTACATTGTATGCACGGTATTATAATAAGAGGTGACTTAGGTGGACGCACTTTGTATTGTATGCACGGTATTATAATAAGAGATGACTTAGGTGGACATACTTCATATTGTATGCACGGTATTATAATAAGAGGTGACTTAGGAGGACAAACTTTATATTGTATGCACGGTATTATAATAAGAGGTGACATAGGGGGACGTTCTTTGTATTGTATGCATGGTATTATAATAAGAGATGACTTAGGAGGACGTACTTTGTATTGTATGCACGGTATTATAATAAGAGGGGACATAGGTGGACGTACTTTGTATTGTATGCACGGTA
The DNA here is from genome assembly GCA_963383655.1 of Bathymodiolus septemdierum. Lineage (NCBI taxonomy): Eukaryota > Metazoa > Mollusca > Bivalvia > Mytilida > Modiolidae > Bathymodiolus > Bathymodiolus septemdierum. The sequence continues at coordinate 69,648,237 of OY726521.1, read as the reverse complement.
TTATAATAAGAGATGACTTAGGAGGACATACTTTATATTGTATGCACGGTATTATAATAAGAGGTGACTTAGGTGAACGTACTTTGTATTGTATGTACGGTATTATAATAAGAGATGACATAGGGGGACGTACTTTGTATTGTATGCACGGTATTATAATAAGAGGTGACTTAAGGGGACATACTTTGTATTGTATGCACGGTATTATAATAAGAGGTGACTTCGGGGGACATACTTTGTATTGTATGCACGGTATTATAATAAGAGATGACTTAGGGGGACGTACTCTGTATTGTATGCACGGTATTATAATAAGAGATGACTTAGGGGACGTACTTTGTATTGTATGCACGGTATTATAATAAGAGGTGACTTAGGGGGACATACTTTGTATTGTATGCACGGTAATATAATAAGAGATGACTTAGGGGGACGTACTTTGTATTGTATGCACGGTATTATAATAAGAGGTGACTTAGGGGGACGTACTTTGTATTGTATGCACGGTATTATAATAAGAGATGACTTAGGGGGACGTACTTTATATTGTATGCACGGTATTATAATAAGAGATGACTTAGGTGGACGTACTTTGTATTGTATGCACGGTATTATAATAAGAGATGACTTAGGTGGACGTACTTTGTATTGTATGCACGGTATTATAATAAGAGGTGACTTAGAGGGACGTACTTTGTATTGTATGCACGGTATTATAATAAGAGATGACTTAGGTGAACGTACTTTGTATTGTATGCACGGTATTATAATAAGAAATGACTTAGGAGGACGTACTTTGTATTGTATGCACGATATTATAATAACAGATGACTTAGGGGGACGTACTTTGTATTGTATGCACGGTATTATAATAAGAGATGACTTAGGTGGACGTACTTTGTATTGTATGCACGGTATTATAATAAGAGGTGACTTAGGTGGACATACTTCATATTGTATGCACGGTATTATAATAAGAGGTGACTTAGGAGGACATACTTTATATTGTATGCACGGTATTATAATAAGAGATGACTTAGGAGGACATACTTTATATTGTATGCACGGTATTATAATAAGAGGTGACATAGGGGGACGTACTTTGTATTGTATGCATGGTATTATAATAAGAGATGACTTAGGAGGACGTACTTTGTATTGTATGCACGGTATTATAATAAGAGGGGACTTAGGGGGACGTACTTTGTATTGTATGCACGGTATTATACTAAGAGATGACTTAGGAGGACATACTTTATATTGTATGCACGGTATTATAATAAGAGATGACTTAGCAGGACATACTTTATATTGTATGCACGGTATTATAATAAGAGGGGACTTAGGGGGACGTACTTTGTATTGTATGCACGGTATTATAATAAGAGATGACTTAGGAGGACATACTTTACATTGTATGCACGGTATTATAATAAGAGGTGACTTAGGTGGACATACTTCATATTGTATGCACGGTATTATAATAAGAGGTGACTTAGGAGGACATACTTTATATTGTATGCACGGTATTATAATAAGAGGTGACATAGGGGGACGTACTTTGTATTGTATGCATGGTATTATAATAAGAGATGACTTAGGAGGACGTACTTTGTATTGTATGCACAGTATTATAATAAGAGGGGACTTAGGGGGACGTACTTTGTATTGTATGCACGGTATTATACTAAGAGATGACTTAGGAGGACATACTTTATATTGTATGCACGGTATTATAATAAGAGGTGACTTAGGTGGACGTACTTTGTATTGTATGCACGATATTATAATAAGAGGGGACTTACGGGGACGTACTTTGTATTGTATGCACGGTATTATAATAAGAGATGACTTAGGAGGACATACTTTAGATTGTATGCACGGTATTATAATAAGAGGTGACTTAGGTGGACGCACTTTGTATTGTATGCACGGTATTATAATAAGAGGTGACTTAGGTGGACATACTTCATATTGTATGCACGGTATTATAATAAGAGGTGACTTAGGAGGACATACTTTATATTGTATGCACGGTATTATAATAAGAGGTGACATAGGGGGACGTTCTTTGTATTGTATGCATGGTATTATAATAAGAGATGACTTAGGAGGACGTACTTTGTATTGTATGCACGGTATTATAATAAGAGGGGACATAGGTGGACGTACTTTGTATTGTATGCACGGTATTATAATAAGAGATGACTTAGGAGGACATACTTATATTGTATGCACGGTATTATAATAAGAGGTGACTTAGGTGAACGTACTTTGTATTGTATGCACGGTATTATAATAAGAGGGGACATAGGGGGACGTACTTTGTATTGTATGCATGGTATTATAATAAGAGATGACTTAGGAGGACATACTTTACATTGTATGCACGGTATTATAATAAGAGATGACTTAGGGGGACGTACTGTGTATTGTATGCACGGAATTATAATAAGAGGTGACTTAGGGGGACGTACTTTGTATTGTATGCAGGGTATTATAATAAGAGGTGACTTAGGAGGACGTACTTTGTATTGTATTCACGGTATTCTAATAAGACGTGACTTAGGGGGACGTACTTTGTATTGTATGCACGGTATTATAATAAGAGATGACTTAGGGGGACGTACTTTGTATTGTATGCACGGCATTATAATAAGAGATGACTTAGGGGGACGTACTTTGTATTGTATGCACGGTATTATAATAAGAGGTGACTTAGGGGGACGTACTTTGTATTGTATGCACGGTATTATAATAAGAGGTGACTTAGGGGACGTACTTTGTATTGTATGCACGGTATTATAATAAGAGGTGACTTAGGGGGACGTACTCTGTATTGTATGCACGGTATTATAATAAGAGGTGACTTAGGGGGACGTACTTTGTATTGTATTGACGGTATTATAATAAGAGGTGACTTAGGGGGATGTACTTTGTATTGTATGCACGGTATTATAATAAGAGATGACTTAGGGGGACGTACTTTGTATTGTATGCACGGAATTATAATAAGAGGTGACTTAGGAGGACGTACTTTGTATTGTATGCAGGGTATTATAATAAGAGGTGACTTAGGGGGACGTATTTGTATTGTATGCACGGTATTATAATAAGAGGTGACTTAGGGGGACGTACTTTGTATTGTATGCACGGTATTATAATAAGAGATGACTTAGGGGGACATACTTTGTTTTGTATGCACGGTATTATAATAAGAGGTGGCTTAGGGGGACGTACTTTGTATTGTATGCACGGTATTATAATAAGAGGTGACTTAGGGGGACGTACTTTGTATTGTATGCACGGTATTATAATAAGAGGGGACTTAGGGGGACGTACTTTATATTGTATGCACGGTATTATAATAAGAGATGACTTAGGAGGACGTACTTTATATTGTATGCACGGTATTATAATAAGAGGTGACTTAGGGGGACGTACTTTATATTGTATGCACGGTATTATAATAAGAGGTGACTTAGGGGGACATACTTTGTATTGTATGCACGGTATTATAATAAGAGATGACTTAGGGGGGCGTACTTTGTATTGTATGCACGGTATTATAATAAGAGGTGACTTAGGGGGACGTACTTTGTATTGTATGCACGGTGTTATAAAAAGAGGTGACTTAGGAGGACGTACTGTATATTTTTGATCATGTTTTAGTTGTTCTCCAACTCTCTGTCACACTAAGTTATTTTGATCATGTTTTAGGTGTTCTCCAACTCTCTGTCACACTAAGTTATTTTGATCATGTTTTAGGTGTTCTCCAACTCTCTGTCACACTAAGTTATTTTGATCATGTTTTAGGTGTTCTCCAAGTCTCTGTCACACTAAGTTATTTTGATCATGTTTTAGGTGTTCTCCAACTCTCTGTCACACTAAGTTATTTTGATCATGTTTTAGGTGTTCTCCAACTCTCTGTCACACTAAGTTATTTTGATCATGTTTTAGGTGTTCTCCAACTCTCTGTCACACTAAGTTATTTTGATCATGTTTTAGGTGTTCTCCAACTCTCTGTCACACTAAGTTATTTTGATCATGTTTTAGGTGTTCTCCAACTCTCTGTCACACTAAGTTATTTTGATCATGTTTTAGGTGTTCTCCAACTCTCTGTCACACTAAGTTATTTTGATCATGTTTTAGGTGTTTTCCAACTCTCTGTCACACTAAGTTATTTTGATCATGTTTTAGGTGTTCTCCAACTCTCTGTCACACTAAGTTATTTTGATCATGTTTTAGGTGTTCTCCAACTCTCTGTCACACTAAGTTATTTTGATCATGTTTTAGGTGTTCTCCAACTCTCTGTCACACTAAGTTATTTTGATCATGTTTTAGGTGTTCTCCAACTCTCTGTCACACTAAGTTATTTTGATCATGTTTTAGGTGTTCTCCAACTCTCTGTCACACTAAGTTATTTTGATCATGTTTTAGGTGTTCTCCAACTCTCTGTCACACTAAGTTATTTTGATCATGTTTTAGGTGTTCTCCAACTCTCTGTCACACTAAGTTATTTTGATCATGTTTTAGGTGTTCTCCAACTCTCTGTCACACTAAGTTATTTTGATCATGTTTTAGGTGTTCTCCAACTCTCTGTCACACTAAGTTATTTTGATCATGTTTTAGGTGTTCTCCAACTCTCTGTCACACTAAGTTATTTTGATCATGTTTTAGGTGTTCTCCAACTCTCTGTCACACTAAGTTATTTTGATCATGTTTTAGGTGTTCTCCAACTCTCTGTCACACTAAGTTATTTTGATCATGTTTTAGGTGTTCTCCAACTCTCTGTCACACTAAGATATTTTGATCATATCATGTTAAACTATTGGACACATGAAAATTTCGAAATATGAACAATTGGATGCTTCATGTTCATACAGCATTTAAAGCATTACAACTGATGTTTTAGAATAAAATATTTACAATATTTGACATTTAGATCTTGCTAACCATGAATGTTCGAAATGTGCAATAATTTAAAAACAATACTAATGCATTGCTATTTATAATGTACGAATTTGGTTTCCAATGAAAGGTCATTGAAATAACTTCTATTGATATTGAACAATAAAGCATTTAATTAAGTTAGTTGGGACTCCCCACCACCTCAAAATAGCCAATTAACGTACTACGTGTTAAATAAGAGTGGCAAGTTTCATTTATTAAAATTTCTATGGTAATTTATTCGTTGTTCATTTCTATGACATCTTCGTTTAAAAAGTCAGATTAATTTCAACATCAGATGATTGAGTCAATCTTAGGCCATGAGTGTGCTTATAAAGCAATACCATGTTGTTATCTTCGACTTCCGCACAGATCATAACTTGTCAATTATTTCAAAAATTGTTGTGCAATGATGCGCCTTCGATCAATAGAAATTCGTATCAAATGTTGACCCCATACAAGGGGAATAAACGCTTATCCGACCTAAGGTCAATCGTGGTGTTATGAACGCTTTAGTGACAACTTCCTCATTTAATTAAGTCACTTCATATTTAGTCTGCAAGCATATTTGGTGCTGTTATTGACAAGAGAAAATGTGCCCAAATCTCATTAAAACGGTTCGACGTGCTCCGAATTATTGATTTAAACAAAAAGATATGATTCATGTATGGAATTAACAATGTTGAAAGAAATATAATAGTTTTCAATCAATAATAATGCCACTTATTATATATAATGGAAAATTATTTCAATTAATATAAGATAAATGCGTATTTTGACAGCAATAAATTTGTACAAATATAGAATTAATTTTCGTCGTTCATTTATTATGAAATTGTAACCGTCATTTATTTGAATTTGAAAGAACAGTTTATAGGTCACTATTTTAATAAAGATGAACCATTTATCATTATTTTTCTGCATGCACTGAAAGCCACAATAACAGCATTTGTTTTAGATAAATATGATTATTTAATTTAAATTTAACAAGTTTTATTTAATAAAAATAAGGAATTCATTTATTTTGGAAGATAAGTTATGACTACATGTATCTGATACAATCACCCAAATATAACTGAAATTAGATTACACAAATGTAAGAACCAGCGCTTTCCTGTATACTTTATTGAAAATAACAGTGTTCCAGCGTAGAGCCTCTTCAGTACCAAAACTATATATATATATATATATACAAAAATCTCTATATTAATTTCCGAACGTTGCGGCCTTGCGGCCTTCCTCAGCGGAAGTTTATTACATATATGAAAAACAAACAACATGACGTTACAAAGGAGATAAAAGAGTTTATAACGTTGATTTCGCGGAATTTTGCTTATGAAAAGTCAATGTCGATCCAATTTTGTGTTTAGGCCTAACGGCTCAAAGGTTTTAAGTTTTTTTTATCCAAAGTGATTCCTTAGTTTCTCTGTAAATTTTGTCACCGTTTCCGGTTTTCTCAATTCCTATGACTTTGAAATTTTTAACGCAATGGTTTTTCTGACAAAAATGTTTTGCAACAGGATCTTCCACTTTCTGGGTTCTTATTTTTGAAAAATTCAATAGCATTCGTTGATAAAACTTATCACCAGTTTGTCCGACATAAATATTTTTTTCACATTCTGTACACAGAATACAATATATATATATATATATATACGTCTGAAAATTAAACCAAACAGTGTTAGAATTAGATTTTAGAGCTGTCAAATTTGTGTTCTTCCCTCGACGGGATTTGAACCCACACCATTGATACACTGCAGCACCATTCGCTTAGCCTTACGTCCAGCGCCCTAGACAAATCAACCACATCCACTCCCTTAAAAAGAAGCTTCAATAATCGTAGTGTTACCTTTTCTGGTAAGGTATATCTAGGGATAGACGTAAGACATGTGTATAAGCGTGTGTAGATGGTACATATATACTTAATATTATAATTTGACAGCAATCTAACTCAACAATTTTTAATATATTGTATAGGATAATGAAGAATTCATTATACAGTCACAGGAAATAAAGCATATTATACAAACGTCTAGAAGCAAGTGACAACCATAGAATATATCTGTCCCACTGGATCTCAAAGTTACTAAGGATACTAGGTTAATATATATATATATATATAATATTTGTTGATAAGAAAGGATATGGATGGAAGCCCATCCAACATTACACTTAGACAGAAATTACAGTAAAAGACTTGATTTATTCCACTTCATCCCATGGAGGACATAGGGCAAAAACAATTATGACGAGTAAAAGGATTTGCTTCTATGGTTGTTTCTGTAACCGGATTTATCCACTGATGGGTGGCTGGCCCTTCAGTTTCGCCATATCCCTTGTTTTGACAAAAGTCACTCCACAGACTCTATATCTTTGATATCGGGTTGGACATTGGAACCTGCAGAGTTAGGTTTTACATCAGAGTCTCTTTCTCCTAGACTGGTTGCCTACCATGGCTAATGAATCCTGTCTACCTATTTGAACGTTGAGAACAACTAACGGGTTTCAATACCGGGTTTGAAATCAGAGTTTTCCTTCTCCTAGATGGACTACCTTCCAGGATTAGCGAGCTCCATCTACCCAAAGCACTGGTTTTAAAGCGCCAGGATCTCGCATTCGCCCCTTCTCATGTTCGTCAAAACAGTTACACCACGGGAAGGTCAGGAGTTGGACTTTGGTTGTCGGAGGCTATATTTTACGCATGCAGTAAGGAGCATTTACCTGATACAGGGCGCTTAACTCCTGTATCACCCCTAGGCATAACAACCGTAGGAACCAGTCAAGGAGCAGGATTTTTATTACTAATCTACATTTCACAGTAGGGTCTCCGATAAGGATTGCAAATCACACCCTAAACGACCACTAGCCTGCCATAGAGCGGCACTATGTACTTTTGTCTATGCACTGTACATCTGAAAATCTTCGTCGTTTTCGTGTTATATGGTGCATAGAATTTATGACAGTAACAGTAAAGTAATAGGCTTTAATTGTTGTTCTACGTTTGACTATCATAGTAGGTTCTTCAATAATGAGCACAACTCATGCTTAAAATGACTGAAAAGGCCAAATGTTTTTTTTTTATATATTATTTGGTTAATAACATTTCATATCTCAGATGTAAGATTATCTACGGAAAGCGAGAGGTATCTTCAGACTTCTGACTTCTGACTTCTGACTTCAGACTTCAGACTTCAGACTTCAGACTTCAGACTTCTGACTTCTGACTTCTGACTTCTGACTTCAGACTTCTGACTTCTGACTTCTGACTTCAGACTTCGGACTTCGGACTTCGGACTTCGGAATTCGGACTTCGGACTTCGGACTTCGGACTTCGGACTTCGGACTTCGGATTTCAGACTTCAGACTTCAGACTTCAGACTTCTGACTTCGGACTTCGGACTTCCGACTTCAGACTTCTGACTTCTGACTTCAGACTTCTGACTTCTGACTTCTGACTTCTGACTTCTGACTTCTGATTTCGGACTTCAGACTTCAGACTTTAGATGTTATATTTCACTCTTTCTACTTCGGACTTCACACTTCAGACTTGAGTGCTATTGTGATATAAGCGCTATTATCAGCCATTGAAAACACGGCATTTTATTTAGACCGGTATTGCTTCATTTGTAAGATGGAGTTGTCCACAGAGGAAAGAAATAGTCTTATAAAAGACTATTTTACCAAAGGATTAACTCAGAAAGAAATCCGGAATATATTGATGTGTCGTCATAATCATATAGTGGGCCTTGTTCATTTGAAACGCCTGGGCCCGGTTGTTCAACTTGTAGTTAAATTTTAACCAATGGTTAAAAATGATAACCTATGGTTAATATTTAACCAAAGCACGCAATGCGTTGTTCAACTTATGGTTAAATTTAACTACTGGTTAAAGCATGGTTAAACTGATTAATATATAACCACGATATAGGGGCTCTGTTAAAATATTTAACCATTGGTTATCAATTCAAAATGGCTGCCAGACATGTTCTTTCTATGATGCCTCCCGTACAAAACAGGAAACCCCGAGTGTGTCGGGCAATTGAGCTCCGTGCAAATTTGCTTGAAATAGAAGTTTCTGAGGTGGATGGCATTTCCAATGAAATTAAATTTCTATTACCATTTACATTGTTCAAAACAGTGCATTACATTTGCGCGGAAAAATCCTATATTTGCGCGCATAACACCATTACATTTACACTTATTTTTTCAAGGTAAATACAGGTAAATCAAGGTAAATTCAGATGAAAATAGTGGAATTACTTACGAATTTTCAATTAGTTTTTTTTTTCAAATTTACACTAAGAACAATGTTTATAAAGTAGTATTGCACCCCTTCCGTTAGTCGACCTCTTCCCTCTATTTGTTTCATATAATTTAAAATCGTTAGCGATCGCGGGTTTACAGGGATGTTTCTTGTGTTTCAAGTTATGATAAATTGATACATTTTTGTATATCCTTCGCTGTCAATTTTTTTTCATGATTCTTGCCCCTCACTCGAAATTTGAGTCAGTGTAATTAGTTAAATAGTACGGAAAGGACGAATTACTGCGACGTGGAATAAATGTCCATGAGACAACCTTCCAGAAAAGACTCAAATAAAAAATCTCAAATAGGGAACGCCTAGCAGTCTACAACAACGAACATATGCCCACACGATATGGCCACAGACTAGAAAAAAGCTAAGTAGAGTAAATTAACAACAGACCGAGAAATGCGAAGTAAAAGACCCCTTTCAAGACAAAAACCATAGTGAAAAATAAGGACTTTTACAAAGGATCTTTGCATAGGAAAGGCACAAATGAATGTGACGGGGTTAAAATAGTCATATCATCCCCCCTTATTAGTAACAATGTCAAAAATCATTATGGACCAAAAATCTAAGTAAATCAGAAAATACCCTGGTCGTACAATTTCGTTGGAAAAACAAAATTATAAAACTTCAAAAATAGCATGAGGTACCTCTATGACATCATGGACATTCCTCATCAATTGCCGGAATTGGAGAAATTGGATAATTTACATATGAGACACCAACCAATCATTTCATACTGAAAAGGGGGTTATATTTTTTCTTAATTGTTATTCATGAAAAACTTTGTGCATGTTAATTGAAATAAAAAGAAATTCACACATTTAAATCAGATAGAAAAACAGACTTTTGACATACATGCATGGACTCAATTTTAATGAGATGTTGGAAATTAAAGAAAATATTCTACGGCTAACTTGCATAATGAAAATTAACAGTCCTTGAAATTGTAAGACAACAAAAAGATTTATTATATAGATATCGATGAAATACCGTGATTTCCGAGTTAAATAAAAACTATAATTCCACTAGTGAAATTACCATTTTTATTTCGCGCCATTTCGTTGTCGACGTCATATGAAGACTTCCAGTTTGAAACGTAAAAATTAGACGTTATTTGGCTTCGTGCACGCTTCAATTTGGATCAAATTTAACTAAAATAATATTTCAAGGTAAGCATTTTAATTATTTTATTGTCGTGGGTGGGTGGCGCCATGTTTTTTGAAGCGATACACATTATAGTATATCCCTACGCTACACACGTAATATAGTGCAATTTAAACTCATTTTATATTAAATTCGATTCGAAACTTTTATTTTATCTATATAATAAATACTGTAACTAATTGACGAGTTTCATTATCAAAAATATGTCACTCATGACCAAATAACGTTGTAACTCACTCATGCGCTGCGCGCATTCGTTAGTTACTGTGTTATTTGGTCATTCGTGACATATTTTTGATAATGAAACTCTTCAATTAGTTATAGTATAATTAATTAAAAGTAGTTTAATGAGTTATAAGAAGTTATCGTCACCTATATAACACACCCTTGCACAAAATACGTCTTATTAACATTTCTTTTAATGTTATTAAGCAACTAAGACGAAGTCCATATACTCTTCCGTACTAACCTGTACAAAATACTTTTAATATTGGACAAATAACCTTAGAAAATGACATGTAAGTTATATTCCTCAAGTAAGATTTCACTTTTTTTCTTTTTTTTTAAATAACTGTATTGCTATTTGTCCTGAGAAGGGGGGATTGGGTCGGCCATATTCATTTTGTTATTTATCTGCTGCTGGGATAAAACAAGGAATTGTGGGATACATTGGTCTTGGTTAAATATTAAACCTGCAGTTATTGGTTGGTTAAATCTTAACCAAGTGGTTAAATGAAGTTGAAAAACTCATTTTTAACCCTTGGTTTACTAACCCATGATTAAATCTTTAACCAATGGTTAAATATAACCATATGGTTAATTTAACAACAAGTTGAACAACCGGGCCCTGATGAAGAGCATGAATTTAAGGAAACGACACTTTGACACTCCTATCAGAGATGTTGTGGAAGTGTGACGTCCGAAGTCTGAAGTCTGAAGTCTGAAGATACCTCTCGCTTTCCGTAGTTATCAGCAAGAAAGCAGAATACGGGTGAAGTAATTTTACAAATAACATCATCATCATTGCGTCTACCAACACATTACGAGGCTATAAATGCAGGCTAAACAGAGAACTACAAAGTTCCTACCAGGTAAATAGTAAGAACATTAGACTGTTTGATATTGTTTGATGTGGGCTCATTGATGTACTGTATATATGTTTTAGAAAATAACATGTAAAAATTGAAAGTTTAAAGAGTTTGAAAATTAAACACTGTGACGCACAATAGCTTCTCAACTATATGAAAACAATAACCGTATGCACCTTATAAACGGGGAAGTGTTTTACCTATTCTATACTGCACGAAAGACAAACTCTGATAACCAATTAGTAAGAAAGGATATTGATGTAAATGAACATGAGAGACTATCCAACTTTACACTTAGACACAAATTAAAGTAAAGGAAGCATCCATTACTCTTTATGTATGTCATCCATCACTCGTTACTCTGTAGGGATTCCATATATCACACACTACCTCGGTATTGTGTAGGCTGTTTTATCCAGAACTATATTCTGTGTAAGTATCTTATGAAGCACCTGTTATATTGCATACATTTGATCCTACAGTTGTTATTTTGTAGGTATTTTCTCCTGCAGACAAGTATTGTGTACGATGTATTTTATACAGCATTAGTTACTGGGTATACATTTTGTCGATTACCAGTTACTGTGTATGTAGCCCATCTACCACCGTTACTGTGAAGGTATTTTATCCACGTGTAAATATTGTATCTGGCACCAAATAAGTAAATAAACTAGATCATGAATGTGCTTAAGCATCACCATTATAGGTATCTATTGATGATATTCTGCTTTATTTACAGGCACCGCTTGAAATCGATCACATTCGCTCTAAACTATTATCATCGAAATCAAATTATCTGTGGAGAGAATAAAAAAAACTTATCTCAGTTAGTGACTCTTAAATGTAGCTTTATAGGTATAATTATGCATATTCTTCATAACATACTTTTTCATAGAATGTGTTCGCACTATCAAGAACGAGGGTGTTGAAGGCCACTTCTGACATCATCCTTGTTCTTGTGGCAATCTTAATTTCTGCTCAGTGCCACATTTTTACCAACTTGATTATTTGTTTGCAAGCTTGTTCTGGTTGTGAATTTATCTTTAAAAATTGTCACCTGGAAGTTAACTAACAACCAATCGATCAATAAATATTACTTCTTTGAAACTTGTTTTACAAACAGAACCTTTGATGCCATCAACACAAGAAATACTGTGCCAAGCCAAGCCAATCTTTAATATATTATACTTACTCTAAACCTGCAGCACAAGGAAGCAAATTTGTTTTCGAAATAATGTAAATTAATGAAATTCATTTTGGCGAATTTTCCTGTTTAAGTCCTTTAATTTACTTGCTCCCAAAGACATTTAGACTATTTTGGATTTCCAAACTTCTGACTTTGAGCGTACACGATGGTTATTCCAGAAATTCTTCAAACGTACTAAATTATATATCTACAATTTTATTAAATACATGAAGATATTGCATTATCAAAATGTAAATGATGTAAATGTATATATAACTTATATCCGGATTTTTAACACCACTAACAGTACGTCGTCACTAGTGGAACAGGAACTGCATTTACTTGGTATCTTCAAACTTCCTGGTTTTCTTCTCGACTGTTTCGTTTCCCGTCTCATTTCAAAAGGTTCAAAATATTTATTTCTCTGATAAGAATCCAAGTAGTCGAAATTTGTGTTGCGTCAAAACTGTTTTGTGCTGTGCAATTTATTCATTTTTGTGTCTCATTCACATCTGAAAGAACAACCAAATAGGTTTTGCTCATTGGTGCATTCTTCCTCATGAGGAACGTTGTTCGTGGGTACTTGCAATTTGTTTTAGACAAGAACTATTCCAATACATAAATAATACAGTTGTTCAGTGGCCGCGATCGCGTGGAATATGGACTGACATCTATCTACACAATCAAGCAAATCATTGGTTTATTAACGGTTTTGAACATGTAATTGAATTAGTTTTATTTGTGTGAAGTCGTGTGGAATAATATTTTTTCATAGATTTACAATATTATAGTTATTGGGATTTCAAATATTGTAATAAATCTTTGAGACAAATAGTTGTCAGATTTTTATTAAGTGGTTATATTGAACTTCTAGTATGTTCTGAGTGGATGGAAGTTCAACTTTCTCATTTTTTACATGACTTTTTGTGAGTATGCATTCCTTTAATAATCACGGGAGTCAACAAATCATTTCATTTAAATGCATTGTTTACACAAAGTTCCCGTTCCTCTATTAAATAGTTAGTTTTCCTGGCTCTTTCTCAGAACGTTATTTTGTTGAAGTTATTGAGAGCTTTGTTGTCTGGAACAGCAATATTTATCATGGCGTCTTTATCAACATATTGATATTTCGCCACAACATTTGGTGAATTTATACTCCTCATATCCTTTTATTTCATAGCATTGCCCCGCTTTGTCTATTTAATTCTAATAATCCCCAATGTTATTCATCAACATTTCAACTAGATGGATGCGTTTGTGGTGACTTTAGGACATTTCTGTAACAATTCCTGTTTTATGCTGTTCCCAACTAGGTGAAGAACCCCCATTGCTCACGCGTCCATTGTTACTATGGTTGCAGAAATAAACAAACAAAAGTAAAATAAACATGGCTTGATTTATGGTCTTGCAAAACTATTTTCCAATTAAATATTGTGGAAACAATAGACTTGATGTTGGCTAATTAAATTAATTACATTGATTGTTTCCTTAAGTTGTCTCCCGATAGCATTGTGCACCATCTAAATGGTGGTTAAGGTCATCGGCGCTCTGCTTGTAGACATAGTGTTAAGCAGGTTGTGCGTCACGAAGAATAAATATATGGTGCATAAGGTTCAGGATGATGACTCTGAGCTTTATTTTCAATAATACTGCTCACCCAGTTACATGTGAAGTTCAGTAGTTCACTCACATGTGGGAACACGTACACGACCGAATCATTTCCCTAAGAGCAGAGGTTTAGGTACATAAAACTAGCTTAGCTCCGCCACTTCCTGTCAGTGACTATTCCAAGCCAACAGAGTGAGTGGTCATGTATATGTGTTAGAGTTACATAATACTTGTTTCTATGTTTTTTTCACTTAAATTTTTGAACTGTTCTTATGATTTGGTATGTTTTGTTTGTCATTTAATTGATTTGTTTCTATGACGGTATGATGTTATTGAACATTATTGTGATATATCAGTAGGGGAGGGAAGGGTTAAACCAGCCAGGTTTTGATGTTTGTCCCAAGTCAGGACTTGTATTTTCAACATCATATGTCCTGGTATTTATTGTGTTCAGTGAGTTGAAGTGAGAGGTGATTGTTCATTTTGTTGATTATCACTGATTAAACTTTCCTTTCCTAGCTTTGTTCCTTTTGGTATCTTCAAACTTTTCTTATACAATTAAATGCCTGCCATATCACCAAATAGTGAACACACGCTATATAAATCATGTACAGACAAAGTAAACCTATGCCTCCTCTTTTCACTTGTCTGTTTAAGCTTAATATATATATAGCAGGCCATTATAACATAATATCAGACAATAAAAATCTGATTTGTTACCTTTTAAATGGTGCACAAGTAAAAGATTTATTTGTCAAGTCAAGGGATTGTTTTTTTTTTAATTCCATGGCAGAGACAGTCGATTGTATATTTAGACGGTTTGATGGCATAATGGTATAGCTTAATACACAATATGGCCATCATCTATATTCATAAATTATGTTTTTTGAAAGCTTTTAATGGTGGTTTATATGCCTTATTTCGCATAGACCATTTTAAACAGTAACCGATGCATACATTGTATTTGTCCTTTGACAGTCGTTCTACACAAAAGTGTTATTTCGACGTTTTCATCAAAACCATTACTGATTTGTTATTAGTGTTCATATTACATACAAGACCTTTTTCCTTTCCTTTTCTGAATTTACTAAAATCTTAGCATACACAATTTTATCACCAGCAACACTTTGTTGTTCCGATAAACTGAATTTTACTTACTTTACACACCACACATTCCAGGCAAGTCAAATTATGCTTTCAAACCACAGAATAATTTTCAGCAATACTAGCTATGTACTCATATAAATACAGTCAAACCTACTCATCAGGTCACCTCTATTAAGCAGTCACCTGTATTAAAAGGTCACCATTTTCGTATCATGTCATATACAATTGCATATGTACTGAACCTCTTTTAAGAAGTCACTTGTCTTATAAGATAAATTTTCTTCGTCCCACATGTGACCTCGTAATACAAGTTTGACTGTATATTAGTTGTAAATGATTTTTGAGATTTAGGTACACAGAGAGTATGCTAACCATGCGAATTTCGCGAGTGCCATGAATGTAATGTGTGATCATTCTTATGATGTAACACTGGTTGTCTAATCGTCATATGCCATTTGATAGAGAAAAAAACCGCATCAGTGGTGTAATGGTTAGCATACTCACCACGAATGCTATCGATCGTGAGATCTACTTCCGATCAAACCAAATAACATAAACTTGGTATTTACTGCTTCTCCGTTAAGCGCACAACTTTAAGGAGCAAGAGATGGTTCTAAATCAGGAGAGGAGCAAGAAATTAATGGCTCTAAATCAGGAGAGAAGCAAGAGCTTGATGGTTCTAAATCAAGAGAGGAGCAAGAGCTTGATGGTTCTAAATCAGGAGAGGAGCAAGAGCTTGATGGTTCTATATCAGGAGAGGAGCAAGAGCTTGATGGTTCTAAATCAGGAGAGGAGCAAGAGGTTGATGGTTCTAAATCAGGAGAGGAGCAAGAGCTTGATGGTTCTAAATCAAGAGAGGAGCAAGAGCTTGATGGTTCTAAGTCAGGATAATGTTTCCGAGAGAAGCAAGAGCTTGATGGTTCTAAATCAGGAGAGAAGCAAGAGCTTAATGGTTCTAAATCAAGAGAGGAGCAAGAGCTTGATGGTTCTAAATCAGGAGAGGAGCAAGAGCTTAATTGTTCTAAATCAGGAGAGGAGCAAGAGCTTGATGGTTCTAAGTCAGGATAATGTTTCCGAGAGAAGCAAGAGCTTGATGGTTCTAAATCAGGAGAGAAGCAAGAGCTTAATGGTTCTAAATCAAGAGAGGAGCAAGAGCTTGATGGTTCTAAATCAGGAGAGGAGCAAGAGCTTAATTGTTCTAAATCAGGAGAGGAGCAAGAGCTTGATGGTTCTAAGTCAGGATAATGTTTCCGAGAGAAGCAAGAGCTTGATGGTTCTAAATCAGGAGAGAAGCAAGAGCTTAATGGTTCTAAATCAAGAGAGGAGCAAGAGCTTGATGGTTCTAAATCAGGAGAGGAGCAAGAGCTTGATGGTTCTAAATCAGGAGAGGAGCAAGAGCTTGATGGTTCTAAATCAGGAGAGGAGCAAGAGCTTGATGATTCTAAATCAGGAGAGGAACAAGAGCTTGATGGTTCTAAATCAGGACAGGAGCAAGAGCTTGACGGTTCTAAGTCAGGATAATGTTTCCGAGAGGAGCAAGAGTTTGATGGTTCTAAGTCAGGAGAGGAGCAAGAGCTTGATGGTTCTAAATCAGGAGAGGAGCAAGAGCTTGATGGTTCTAAATCAGGATAATGTTTCCGAGAGGGGCAAGAGTTTGATGGTTCTAAATCAGGATAATGTTTCCGAGAGAAGCAAGAGCTTGACGGTTCTAGATCAGGAGAGGAACAAGAGCTTGATGGTTCTAAATCAGAGAGGAGCAAAAGCTTGATGGTTCTAAATCAGGATAATGTTTTCGACAGGAGCAAGAGCTTGACGGTTCTAAATCAGGAGAGGAACAAGAGCTTGATGGTTCTAAATCAGGAGAGGAGCAAGAGCTTGGTGGTTCCAAATCAGGAGAGGGGCAAGAGCTTAATTGTTCTAAATCAGGAGAGGAGCAAGAGCTTGATGGTTCTAAATCAGGAGAGGAGCAAGAGCTTGATGGTTCTAAAGCAGGAAAGGAGCAAGAGCTTAATTGTTCTAATCAGGAGAGGGGCAAGAGCTTAATTGTTCTAAATCAAGAGAGGAGCAAGAGCTTGATGGTTCTGAATCAGGAGAGGAGCAAGAGCTTGATGGTTCTAAGTCAGGAGAGGAGCAAGAGCTTGATGGTTCTAATCAGGAGAGGAACAAGAGCTTGATGGTTCTAAATGAGGAGGGGAGCAAGAGGTTGATGGTTCTATATCAGGAGAGGAACAAGAGCTTGATGGTTCTAAATCAGGAGAGGAGCAAGAGGTTGATGGTTCTATATCAGGAGAGGAACAAGAGCTTGATGGTTCTAAATCAAGAGAGGAGCAAGAGCTTGATGGTTCTAAATCAGGAGAGGAGCAAGAGCTTGATGGTTCTAAGTCAGGACAGGAGCAAGAGCTTGATGGTTCTAAATCAGGAGAGGAGCAAGAGCTTGATGTTTCTAAATCAGGAGAGGAGCAAGAGCTTGATGGTTCTAAATCAGGAGAGGAACAAGAGCTTGATGGTTCCAAATCAGGAGAGGAGCAAGAGCTTGATGATTCTAAATCAGGATAATGTTTCCGAGAGGAGCAAGAGCTTGACGGTTCTAAATCAGGAGAGGAGCAAGAGGTTGATGGTTCTATATCAGGAGAGGAACAAGAGCTTGATGGTTCTAAATCAAGAGAGGAGCAAGAGCTTGATGGTTCTAAATCAGGAGAGGAGCAAGAGCTTGATGTTTCTAAATCAGGAGAGGAGCAAGAGCTTAATGGTTTTAAGTCAGGATAATGTTTCCGAGAGAAGCAAGAGCTTGACGGTCCTAAATCAGGAGAGGAACAAGAGCTTGATGGTTCCAAATCAGGAGAGGAGCAAGAGCTTGATGATTCTAAATCAGGATAATGTTTCCGAGAGGAGCAAGAGCTTGACGGTTCTAAATCAGGAGAGGAACAAGAGCTTGATGGTTCCAAATCAGGAGAGGGGCAAGAGCTTAATTGTTCTAAATCAGGAGAGGGGCAAGAGCTTGATGGTTCTAAATCAGGAGAGGAGCAAGAGCTTGATGGTTCTAAATCAGGAGAGGAACAAGAGCTTGATGGTTCTAAATCAGGAGAGGAACAAAAGCTTGGTGGTTCTAAGTCAGGAGAGGAGCAAGAGCTTGATGGTTCTAAATCAGGACAGGAGCAAGAGCTTGACGGTTCTAAATCAGGAGAGGAACAAAAGCTTGGTGGTTCTAAGTCAGGAGAGGGGCAAGAGCTTGATGGTTCTAAATCAGGAGAGGAGCAAGAGCTTGACGGTTCTAAATCAGGAGAGGAACAAGAGCTTGATGGTTCCAAATCAGGAGAGGGGCAAGAGCTTAATTGTTCTAAATCAGGAGAGGAGCAAGAGCTTGATGGTTCTAAATCAGGAGAGGAGCAAGAGCTTGATGGTTCTAAATCAGGACAGGAGCAAGAGCTTGATGGTTCTAAATCAGGAGAGGAACAAGAGCTTGATGGTTCTAAATCAGGAGAGGAGCAAGAGCTTGATGGTTCTAAATCAGAACAGGAGCAAGAGCTTGATGGTTCTAAATCAGGACAGGAGCAAGAGCTTGATGGTTCTAAATCAGGACAGGAGCAAGAGCTTGATGGTTCTAAAGCAGGAGAGGAGCAAGAGCTTGATGGTTCTAAATCAGGACAGGAGCAAGAGCTTGATGGTTCTAAATCAAGAGAGGAACAAGAACTTAATGGTTCTAAATCAGGACAGGAGCAAGAGCTTGATGGTTCTAAATCAGGAGAGGAGCAAGAGCTTGATGGTTCTAAATCAAGATAATGGGGTCGGAGAGGAGCAAGAGCTTGATGGTTCTAAATCAAGATAATGGGGTCGGAGAGGAGCAAGAGCTTGATGGTTCTAAATCAGGATAATGGGGTCGGAGAGGAGCAAGAGCTTGATGGTTCTAAATCAAGATAATGGGGTCGGAGAGGAGCAAGAGTTTGATGGTTCTAAATCAGGATAATGTTTCCGAGAGGAGCAAGAGCTTGATGGTTCTAAATCAGGATAATGTTTCCGAGAGGAGCAAGAGCTTGTTGGTTCTAAATCAGGATAATGTTTCCGAGAGGAGCAAGAGTTTGATGGTTCTAAATCAGGATAATGTTTCCGAGAGGAGCAAGAGCTTGATGGTTCTAAATCAGGATAATGTTTCCGAGAGGAGCAAGAGCTTGTTGGTTCTAAATCAGGATAATGTTTCCGAGAGGAGCAAGAGTTTGATGGTTCTAAATCAGGATAATGTTTCCGAGAGGAGCAAGAGCTTGATGGTTCTAAATCAGGATAATGTTTCCGAGAGGAGCAAGAGCTTGATGGTTCTAAATCAGGATAATGTTTCCGAGAGGAACAAGAGCTTGATGGTTCCAAATCAGGATAATGTTTCACTCGCTATAATGTGTCTCCATTGTCTTAATTTAATCTGAATTTATTTGATATATATGTTCTCTGGACGGTTGCTTTGTCTCAATGTTTATCCTGAGCTGTCTTGATGGTAAAAATGTATCTGAATTGTTCTGAAATACTTTGGATGACTACTTGCCAATGTCGTGATGCGTTTTATTACTAAGAAAGGAAATGAATGTAATTGACCAGAAGAGACTATCCTACATTAGACTTAAATACGAATTAGAGTAATTGAACAGCGATTTTATTGCTGTCCTACATATCACAGTTACAATGTGGTTTTCAATAATGAACATAGCGAATACCCTAAACTGAGGGTGAAACGGGCGGACCCTAGCCTACGGTAGGGCGGTACTCCTTACTTCTGTCGATAAAAACGCTATATCTGGCCATTTCTCAGATGCCGGGCGATAGGCAAGAAACAAATAACGGATGAAGTAATCTTACAAATACCATCATTATTATGTCGGACATCTTATCGCGATGATAAAAATGATGACACAAATGTCTTTCTTTGTAATTTGTTTATGTTTAGTAAAACCATAAATACATATAGAGCTTTAAATAAGCAAAGGATAAATTTATCTAAATAGCATTTTACAACACTACACAAAATTGTCAATCTCCAAGGTCACTTTCAAATGACAAGCACTTGTGTTTAGGATTATCAATTTATGATTGTATTTTCTAATTTAATATTTAAGATATTTCAAACCACCATTTAGATGGGTTTGTCACCCACACATTTATATTTATATATGGAATACTTTAATATAAAAATAACATATTGAATGAGGCTATTTTGAGCTATATGATTAGCTGTACCCAAATGACACAAATAATTACGGTGTTACATAAAAAGATAATTTTGTAATGACATAATTAATAATGCGATGGATCAAATGAAAAACGAAAAATAGCACACGGCCGGAACAAATGCAAATCTGAAAGAAATATCGCAGAAACAGAGGCAAAATCGATACCTCTAGCACACATATACATGACCCCTAACACACATATACAAGACGAGAACAAGTTCATCAATATGTAGAAATTATATGATAAAAATATGAAGGTGGAATGCGGTAGCTGGGTCAACGACTTTTGACTGCCACTGTAAAAGTATGAAGAGTTGGGTAGGGACGAAATAATTTAGCCTTTTGCATCGACCACAATATATATTAATGCACCAACTATTTTTGTGAAATCTAACTCAGGACGTACCAGATAACTCTTTGGTTTAGCCATGGGAGCCGTCGTCACTAACCATGTAACATCTTTTTACAAAATAGTATATGCATATTCGGCTCTGTTCCTCTTTGTTTGCACTGTTAGTAATAGATCGGTTTTGGAAAAGTTATACATCTAGACATTAACGCAACTCTTAGACAATAATATTGACGTGTATATTCGTGGGAGTGACATACACACATTGGAACGAGAGTATGTTCAGCAAAAAGAAGAAACAAACAAAGTCACATGACTATATCACAATATGGTGGTATACATAGTTTAATCTAGCTATTCATTATTGGTTGTTTTACATCTAGTAAGCATTATTTGTGTTATTTACGTGATAAAAACATGTTTACAAATAGAAACGTATATAACTTATTTATTGTGCACGACATAATTCTGGAATAACTTCATCAGGTACGCTCAAAATCAAAAGATTTGAAAGCCAAATAAATTGAAAGTCTTGGGAGCAAGGAAACTAAAGGTCTTAAACAGGGTCACGAAAATCGACCAAAGTTATCTATGCCTGAGACAGATGAAGCTTAGTTTTAGTAAAAAATTACATTACTTTGGAAATGTAAATTTCAATAATAAATGTATGTTATAAACCAGGTCAGTGTTACTACAATGACTACTGGGCGGATGATATCCACTGATGACACCGAGATAAATGTTACTACAATGTTACTACAATGTTACTACAATGACTACTGGGCGGATGATATCCACTGATGACACCGAGATAAATGTTACTACAATGTTACTACAATGTTACTACAATGACTACTGGGCGGATGATATCCACTGATGACACCGAGATAAATGTTACTACAATGTTACTACAATGACTACTGGGCGGATGATATCCACTGATGACACCGAGATAAATGTTACTACAATGTTACTACAATGACTACTGGGCGGATGATATCCACTGATGACACCGAGATAAATGTTACTACAATGTTACTACAATGACTACTGGGCGGATGATATCCACTGATGACACCGAGATAAATGTTACTACAATGTTACTACAATGACTACTGGGCGGATGATATCCACTGATGACACCGAGATAAATGTTACTACAATGTTACTACAATGACTACTGGGCGGATGATATCCACTGATGACACCGAGATAAATGTTACTACAATGTTACTACAATGACTACTGGGCGGATGATATCCACTGATGACACCGAGATAAATGTTACTACAATGTTACTACAATGACTACTGGGCGGATGATATCCACTGATGACACCGAGATAAATGTTACTACAATGTTACTACAATGACTACTGGGCGGATGATATCCACTGATGACACCGAGATAAATGTTACTACAATGTTACTACAATGACTACTGGGCGGATGATATCCACTGATGACACCGAGATAAATGTTACTACAATGTTACTACAATGACTACTGGGCGGATGATATCCACTGATGACACCGAGATAAATGTTACTACAATGTTACTACAATGACTACTGGGCGGATGATATCCACTGATGACACCGAGATAAATGTTACTACAATGTTACTACAATGACTACTGGGCGGATGATATCCACTGATGACACCGAGATAAATGTTACTACAATGTTACTACAATGACTACTGGGCGGATGATATCCACTGATGACACCGAGATAAATGTTACTACAATGTTACTACAATGACTACTGGGCGGATGATATCCACTGATGACACCGAGATAAATGTTACTACAATGTTACTACAATGACTACTGGGCGGATGATATCCACTGAAGACACCGAGATAAATGTTACTACAATGTTACTACAATGACTACTGGGCGGATGATATCCACTGATGACACCGAGATAAATGTTACTACAATGTTACTACAATGACTACTGGGCGGATGATATCCACTGATGACACCGAGATAAATGTTACTACAATGTTACTACAATGACTACTGGGCGGATGATATCCACTGATGACACCGAGATAAATGTTACTACAATGTTACTACAATGACTACTGGGCGGATGATATCCACTGATGACACCGAGATAAATGTTACTACAATGTTACTACAATGACTACTGGGCGGATGATATCCACTGATGACACCGAGATAAATGTTACTACAATGTTACTACAATGACTACTGGGCGGATGATATCCACTGATGACACCGAGATAAATGTTACTACAATGTTACTACAATGACTACTGGGCGGATGATATCCACTGATGACACCGAGATAAATGTTACTACAATGTTACTACAATGACTACTGGGCGGATGATATCCACTGATGACACCGAGATAAATGTTACTACAATGTTACTACAATGACTACTGGGCGGATGATATCCACTGATGACACCGAGATAAATGTTACTACAATGTTACTACAATGACTACTGGGCGGATGATATCCACTGATGACACCGAGATAAATGTTACTACAATGTTACTACAATGACTACTGGGCGGATGATATCCACTGATGACACCGAGATAAATGTTACTACAATGTTACTACAATGACTACTGGGCGGATGATATCCACTGATGACACCGAGATAAATGTTACTACAATGTTACTACAATGACTACTGGGCGGATGATATCCACTGATGACACCGAGATAAATGTTACTACAATGTTACTACAATGACTACTGGGCGGATGATATCCACTGATGACACCGAGATAAATGTTACTACAATGTTACTACAATGACTACTGGGCGGATGATATCCACTGATGACACCGAGATAAATGTTACTACAATGTTACTACAATGACTACTGGGCGGATGATATCCACTGATGACACCGAGATAAATGTTACTACAATGTTACTACAATGACTACTGGGCGGATGATATCCACTGATGACACCGAGATAAATGTTACTACAATGTTACTACAATGACTACTGGGCGGATGATATCCACTGATGACACCGAGATAAATGTTACTACAATGTTACTACAATGACTACTGGGCGGATGATATCCACTGATGACACCGAGATAAATGTTACTACAATGTTACTACAATGACTACTGGGCGGATGATATCCACTGATGACACCGAGATAAATGTTACTACAATGTTACTACAATGACTACTGGGCGGATGATATCCACTGATGACACCGAGATAAATGTTACTACAATGTTACTACAATGACTACTGGGCGGATGATATCCACTGATGACACCGAGATAAATGTTACTACAATGTTACTACAATGACTACTGGGCGGATGATATCCACTGATGACACCGAGATAAATGTTACTACAATGTTACTACAATGACTACTGGGCGGATGATATCCACTGATGACACCGAGATAAATGTTACTACAATGTTACTACAATGACTACTGGGCGGATGATATCTACTGATGACACCGAGATAAATGTTACTACAATGTTACTACAATGACTACTGGGCGGATGATATCCACTGATGACACCGAGATAAATGTTACTACAATGTTACTACAATGACTACTGGGCGGATGATATCCACTGATGACACCGAGATAAATGTTACTACAATGTTACTACAATGACTACTGGGCGGATGATATCCACTGATGACACCGAGATAAATGTTACTACAATGACTACTGGGCGGATGATATCCACTGATGACACCGAGATAAATGTTACTACAATGTTACTACAATGACTACTGGGCGGATGATATCCACTGATGACACCGAGATAAATGTTACTACAATGTTACTACAATGACTACTGGGCGGATGATATCCACTGATGACACCGAGATAAATGTTACTACAATGTTACTACAATGACTACTGGGCGGATGATATCCACTGATGACACCGAGATAAATGTTACTACAATGTTACTACAATGACTACTGGGCGGATGATATGCACTGATGACACCGAGATAAATGTTACTACAATGACTACTGGGTGGATGATATCCACTGATGACACCGAGATAAATGTTACTACAATGTTACTACAATGACTACTGGGCGGATGATATCCACTGATGACACCGAGATAAATGTTACTACAATGTTACTACAATGACTACTGGGCGGATGATATCCACTGATGACACCGAGATAAATGTTACTACAATGTTACTACAATGACTACTGGGCGGATGATATCCACTGATGACACCGAGATAAATGTTACTACAATGTTACTACAATGACTACTGGGCGGATGATATCCACTGATGACACCGAGATAAATGTTACTACAATGTTACTACAATGACTACTGGGCGGATGATATCCACTGATGACACCGAGATAAATGTTACTACAATGTTACTACAATGACTACTGGGCGGATGATATCCACTGATGACACCGAGATAAATGTTACTACAATGTTACTACAATGACTACTGGGCGGATGATATCCACTGATGACACCGAGATAAATGTTACTACAATGTTACTACAATGACTACTGGGCGGATGATATCCACTGATGACACCGAGATAAATGTTACTACAATGTTACTACAATGACTACTGGGCGGATGATATCCACTGATGACACCGAGATAAATATTACTATAATGTTACTACAATGACTACTGGGCGGATGATATCCACTGATGACACCGAGATAAATGTTACTATAATGTTACTATAATGACTACTGGGCGGATGATATCCACTGATGACACCGAGATAAATGTTACTACAATGTTACTACAATGACTACTGGGCGGATGATATCCACTGATGACACCGAGATAAATGTTACTACAATGTTACTACAATGACTACTGGGCGGATGATATCCACTGATGACACCGAGATAAATGTTACTACAATGACTACTGGGCGGATGATATCCACTGATGACACCGAGATAAATGTTACTACAATGTTACTACAATGACTACTGGGCGGATGATATCCACTGATGACACCGAGATAAATGTTACTACAATGTTACTACAATGACTACTGGGAGGATGATATCCACTGATGACACCGAGATAAATGTTACTACAATGTTACTACAATGACTACTGGGCGGATGATATCCACTGATGACACCGAGATAAATGTTACTACAATGTTACTACAATGACTACTGGGAGGATGATATCCACTGATGACACCGAGATAAATGTTACTACAATGTTACTACAATGACTACTGGGAGGATGATATCCACTGATGACACCGAGATAAATGTTACTACAATGTTACTACAATGACTACTGGGCGGATGATATCCACTGATGACACCGAGATAAATGTTACTACAATGTTACTACAATGACTACTGGGCGGATGATATCCACTGATGACACCGAGATAAATGTTACTACAATGTTACTACAATGACTACTGGGCGGATGATATCCACTGATGACACCGAGATAAATGTTACTACAATGTTACTACAGTGACTACGGGGCGGATGATATCCATTGATGACACCGAGATAAATGTTACTACAATGATACTACAATGACTACTGGGCGGATGATATCCACTGATGACACCGAGATAAATGTTACTACAATGTTACTACAATGACTACTGGGCGGATGATATCCACTGATGACACCGAGATAAATGTTACTACAATGCTACTACAATGACTACTGGGCGGATGATATCCATTGATGACACTGAGATAAATGTTACTACAATGTTACTACAATGACTACTGGGCGGATGATATCCACTGATGACACCGAGATAAATGTTACTACAATGTTACTACAATGACTACTGGGCGGATGATATCCACTGATGACACCGAGATAAATGTTACTACAATGTTACTATAATGACTACTGGGCGGATGATATCCACTGATGACACCGAGATAAATGTTACTACAATGCTACTACAATGACTACTGGGCGGATGATATCCATTGATGACACCGAGATAAATGTTACTACAATGTTACTACAATGACTACTGGGCGGATGATATCCACTGATGACACCGAGATAAATGTTACTACAATGTTACTACAATGACTACTGGGCGGATGATATCCACTGATGACACCGAGATAAATGTTACTACAATGTTACTATAATGACTACTGGGCGGATGATATCCACTGATGACACCGAGATAAATGTTACTACAATGTTACTACAATGACTACTGGGCGGATGATATCCACTGATGACACCGAGATAAATGTTACTACAATGTTACTACAATGACTACTGGGAGGATGATATCCACTGATGACACCGAGATAAATGTTACTACAATGTTACTACAATGACTACTGGGAGGATGATATCCACTGATGACACCGAGATAAATGTTACTACAATGTTACTACAATGACTACTGGGCGGATGATATCCACTGATGACACCGAGATAAATGTTACTACAATGTTACTACAATGACTACTGGGCGGATGATATACACTGATGACACCGAGATAAATGTTACTACAATGTTACTACAATGACTACTGGGCGGAAGATATCCACTGATGACACCGAGATAAATGTTACTACAATGTTACTACAATGACTACTGGGCGGATGATATCCACTGATGACGCCGAGATAAATGTTACTACAATGTTACTACAATGACTACTGGGCGGATGATATCCACTGATGACACCGAGATAAATGTTACTACAATGTTACTACAATGACTACTGGGCGGATGATATCCACTGATGACACCGAGAT
Source organism: Bathymodiolus septemdierum (assembly GCA_963383655.1). Classification (NCBI taxonomy): domain Eukaryota; kingdom Metazoa; phylum Mollusca; class Bivalvia; order Mytilida; family Modiolidae; genus Bathymodiolus; species Bathymodiolus septemdierum. Next base: position 69,620,489 of record OY726521.1, on the reverse strand, counting down.
AAATGTTACTACAATGTTACTACAATGACTACTGGGCGGATGATATCCACTGATGACACCGAGATAAATGTTACTACAATGTTACTACAATGACTACTGGGCGGATGATATCCACTGATGACACCGAGATAAATGTTACTACAATGTTACTACAATGACTACTGGGCGGATGATATCCACTGATGACACCGAGATAAATGTTACTACAATGTTACTACAATGACTACTGGGCGGATGATATCCACTGATGACACCGAGATAAATGTTACTACAATGTTACTACAATGACTACTGGGCGGATGATATCCACTGATGACACCGAGATAAATGTTACTACAATGTTACTACAATGACTACTGGGCGGATGATATCCACTGATGACACCGAGATAAATGTTACTACAATGTTACTACAATGACTACTGGGCGGATGATATCCACTGATGACACCGAGATAAATGTTACTACAATGTTACTACAATGACTACTGGGCGGATGATATCCACTGATGACACCGAGATAAATGTTACTACAATGTTACTACAATGACTACTGGGCGGATGATATCCACTGATGACACCGAGATAAATGTTACTACAATGTTACTACAATGACTACTGGGCGGATGATATCCACTGATGACACCGAGATAAATGTTACTAAAATGTTACTATAATGACTACTGGGCGGATGATATCCACTGATGACACCGAGATAAATGTTACTACAATGTTACTACAATGACTACTGGGCGGATGATATCCACTGATGACACCGAGATAAATGTTACTACAATGTTACTACAATGACTACTGGGCGGATGATATCCACTGATGACACCGAGATAAATGTTACTACAATGGTACTACAATGACTACTGGGCGGATGATATCCACTGATGACACCGAGATAAATGTTACTACAATGTTACTACAATGACTACTGGGCGGATGATATCCACTGATGACGCCGAGATAAATGTTACTACAATGTTACTACAATGACTACTGGGCGGATGATATACACTGATGACACCGAGATAAATGTTACTACAATGTTACTACAATGACTACTGGGCGGATGATATCCACTGATGACACCGAGATAAATGTTACTACAATGTTACTACAATGACTACTGGGCGGATGATATCCACTGATGACACCGAGATAAATGTTACTACAATGTTACTACAATGACTACTGGGCGGATGATATCCACTGATGACACCGAGATAAATGTTACTACAATGTTACTACAATGACTACTGGACGGATGATATCCACTGATGACACCGAGATAAATTTTACTACAATGTTACTACAATGACTACTGGGAGGATGATATCCACTGATGACACCGAGATAAACCTATGAACTGATGTCTTGCAAAGTGACATCAACTACCACTCTCGGCAAACTGTTGTACCTTGATAAGCATTCTTAGAGGAAATAGAAAGGGTACAAACACAGGTAGTAACCAACCAAAACAAAACAAAATACAACAAAGAATACACAAAAAGATGAGTAATACCAAAAATGGTGCGTGAACCTAGATGATCGGTGATAGAGGAAAGTAAAAATAAACGTCAACGGCAAATTTCCATAGCAATTTCAGAAATTGTTATTTCGTAATGGTCAGCTAGTTCGTTGTGATGGCTGTAGGTCAGGGGTTACTGTATGCTGTCCCTTAAAGGAGACACTCGTCTATGTCCAATTCAGCAGAGGACGAATTTGTACATGACCTTTACTCCGTTGTATATGTTCTAGGTTCGTTCTAAACTCCGGTACCCTATGGGATGAGCTAAGTCCTTATTCCCAAAATGAGATTATTATATAAAGAGTACACTTGTACTTTTTTGTATCTATTTGAAACTTATAACAATTTAGATTACTGACAGTAAATTTTCATTCTACCATTTTGTGAAATTTAAGATACGTGTACATAATACCATTCATGAACATCGTCTATTCATTTTTTATTATAAACTACGTAAATACAATTGAATCCCGTCAAAAGGCCAATCTATATCTGGTAGATATTGTGAATTTATTTCAATGCGAAATTCAATTTTACAAAACATAATAAAATTGATTTTACAGTTCGCTTTCAAGAAAACTTCGTTATTTTTGCTGACATTAGAAGACTTCTTGACAAAAACTGGCTCTGACAAAGCAATATTAAGATTCTAATATGATACTAAAAAAACTACTCCTAAATTGGATTTTCAAGCTGTAATTAAACTCTTCTATATACAATTTTCCTCTAAAGTTATTGCTATTGGAGAAGCTGCCGTATGATATCACAATCTAACAATGCTCGGGAGTTTATTATTCACAAAGTGGAAAATAGAATTATCAATAAAATTGAGAAAATCTACAGAAAAACAGTGGAAACCTAAGAAAAATTATAACCCGAGCGGAGGTTAATCTCTTAGGGCAAATGGTACATGACACCTCGAGAACGGTTGATTGCGTAAACTCTATCTAAATGTGCAAAGTGTATGTCAATTCCAATTTTGATGGGCAAAGAAGAAAATCCAACCCAACGAGTCATGCATACAGAAGTTTTGTTGAAATTGACAACGCCGAAACATTAATTTTCATTGGTAATATGGATTCGTTTTTAACGCATATAGATGATGGGTTAATTCCATCTTTATTGATGTATGGATTTCTAGAGTTAACACAAAACGTCGAAAATGTCACAATGGATTTATCAAAATAAATTTCCTGGATACCAGTCGGATTTATTGCTAATTTAAACATTCAAATGGCATACAAAATAGAGAATATTACAATTATCTTATTTATACACAGTCTTTCTCATTCAAATTGTAGATTCAAAATTATACATTTTCCATCGATGGACACGTCCCCAGCTTTAAGGACAATTTATACTTTTAATTGCATCGTTTTCGTAACATCTGAAAGTTATATTTCACATGAAATGAAATTTTCAAATGGTTTTTCGACATTGCTAATAGTCTAAATTTTGAAAATAAAGAAACGATGTTGAAGACATTATCTTCTTACAATGAGAATAAGTAGAAATTAAAACGCATATCGTCACAAGGATAAAAACACAATGATTATCATACTATCGAAAACATGCGTTAAAGAAAAGAGAGTCCAGAAGAGTTTGAAGACACCAAAAGGGGTAATCGTCATCCGTAAATCGAAGAAGAACAGACTATATTGAAAGCATATTTAAACAAAAAGATCGATATCAGGTCAAGACAAAGCTGATTGTTAAGTCAACAACATGACATGATAATGAATATTTTTCTTGTAACAAATAAAACACGCCATTAGATATGTCATCAACACAGAATCATTTTGACTGATATGTTGCCTGATGAGGGTTAACGCTGGAGGTTTTGAAAAGCCAAAGAATTCAAAGTATTTAATGATACCCTTTCACCTCGTCTCTCCGAAAACAAAATATGTTAAAGAAATATATCATGTTGGTAAGGGATATTTGCTAAATAAATATGTTTGTGAGGTGACCAAATTTTGCTAATCGAAAGTAATTATTTTTATGCAAGAATTATTGTCTAAAAAGACAGACACAAGTCACCCTTGAGACAATCACGACACGTATATAACTTCCTGTTGTTTATTATCTCTCTTTGTAAGACTCAACAAAGTTGTTTATTATCTCTCTTTGTAAGACTCAACAAAGACACGAATCTTTTTTCCTTTGTACGATATCCGACTGGAACCGGCTGCCACACAGCTGCCACACAGCTGCCACACAGCCGAAGTTTAGAGTTGTTCGGTTGAAACATTCAAGGCTGTTGCTTCCTCCATCAACTATTTATGGGGTGTATGGGTTTCTGGTGCTTAGCGCAACTTTCAATAATATTTCAGTTATACGCGTAGCGGTCAGTTTTATCGGTAGCGGAAACCGGAGTGATGGTGTCTATCATGAATACTAGCTTTCTACCTAATGGCTTCAGTAAATCAGATAAAAATACGTAAAAAAACGGAAGTCAAAAACAAGAATGTCACGTTTACTATAGAATGTCAACATGACTTTATCTCTCACGATAGTTATTTTATTCTATAAAAAATATTGAGATGACAGAATGAAAAACATCTAACTGCTCTATTTTATTTTAGATCCATAGTGCGATTATTTCGATTATATTGATATTGTGTTTAAAGAGAAAAAAATTATCAACTCTAAATGTCTCCAATGAGAAATATTCTCAAATTTGAGATAGTTGAATGCTTGGGCTTAGTAGATTAAATTACCAAATATTAATAAGCATTGCTTTTTACGAAAACAAGTTTAAAGATATAACATCTACCTCTTCTTCATTATCACAGAATTCGGTAGATTGGAATTATATTTGTGGGAAATCGAACTCGACTTGTATCCCATTAATTAAAGCAAGTCGCTTAGAGATACATGATTAAATATTCCGAAGATAGAGAAATTTACGATAGGAAAATTCAAATGATAAACATTGAAACGCTATTGTACATTTCAGCAATTAATTATTGATAAATATGGAGATGAAATGTTGATTTTGATATTCATGACAATCTCGATTTGAATATAAAAGAACTAATAATATCAGAGTTTTGGTTTTTGTTCTTACTACGAATAGTGTCAAATGCTGTATTTAGTATTGAGCATTGTGTGAAAGTTTAATTAAATTAATGATAATAAAAAGACATGGTATTCTTGTAGAACAAATAAAAATATTAAGCAAAACTGTAAAAGTGACCATTATGTGACATCTAATTGAAAGGTTGAAACTGAACATTTATCAAAGCTGATATGATTGAGCATCATAATTAGATGCATGGAGAATTAACTTATTATTGACTACTTTTGATTATCCTGTTTAGAACCTTTGGTATTCTTGGTACCAAAGACCTTTAAATTATATGACTTTCAAATCCGTTGACTATTAGCGTACCTGATGAAGGTTATTCCAGAAACGTGTCGTGATATCCACGTTTTTATTACGCTGAACATAAAGAATCTACAATATATGCTAATCAACAGTTAATACAAAATGTATGTTTCCATGACGATTTTCACAACAAAATGATCGGAATTACAATTAAATATTGTTCCAATGTAACGATTTGTATTTTTTTTGTTGGATCGTCCGAACGGTTATTCACCTGATTCGCTTCCATCCAATTAAAGTAGTGATGAAGTCGTTTCTTGGTTCAGACATAACCCAGTTTTAGAAGACCAGAAAAATAAGATTAAGAAGAACCAATTTTAAGAGACCAATTAATTTAATTGAGATTAAAAACATTGGTATAATTCTAACATTTTTTTTTTAAAGTTTATTATTTTCCAGATGGTCCAATTATGTTTTAAAGAAGAAATAATTATTCTTGCCTATCATGCCATCAAAAAATAATTAAAAGTAATTAAAATAATCAATTAGTAATAAAATTAGCATGGGGTAACTCATATACGATAAAAGTAGATAATACAAAGATACTGATAAATTCTATGGAGATATCCAGATATAGATATATAACATAAAATGTCTCAATCAGGCGATTTTTAAATATTTCCTATTTTTTGAAGATTTAAACAGCTAATTAATTCTGTTTGATATTTATTACAATCAGGTCACTGTGATCTCTGAAATACATTATTTGACAAGACCAATAAAACACGAAGAGACGAACCACACGAAATAACACAATACTAAATTAGAATGATTATCAATAATGAATGAGCGTGCTGTCCCAATTGTTAATACGGCCACCAAAGTCCAACAGTTTATTTTGGAGCTGCTGTAAGAAAACAATTCTGCTGGATGATTACGACGTACAATTACTGTCGTTAGTTTTATGGTATTCCTTATACCGGTATCTTAAAACTAAGATTAATCTCCCTTGTGCATAGATAACTATAGTCGTTTTTTTAACTATCCTGTTTAGGCACATTTGGCTTACATGCTCACTAATTATTAGGCTTCACAACATTTTTACCATAAGCGTACCTGATGAAAGTTATTTCAGAAACGCTTAGGGTGCACTTAAATGGATATCTACGCTTGTGTTTTAAAACTGATCGCCACGATATATCTGAAGGATATATCAACAAAGTACTAGTTTACCTTATAATATTGACTTGATTATTCCTCCATGTAATAAAACATAGATATCTATTTTATTGCAGACGACGCGCTTCTGAAATAACCTCCATCATGTATGCTCAATGCCAAAAGATCGAAGCAAGAAAATTAAAGAATTTAAACATGATAGCCAATATCGGTCAACTCTGCATACGCCTGAGGGAGATGCTCTTAAGTTTTATTTATAGAACTAAAGATACATTTTTTTTATTAACGATGCCATGCATTTAATGTAATAAAGCACAGATATCTAATTTATTGCACACGATGCACTTTTGGAATAACCATCGTAGAGTTTTTGATTGACAACATATTTGTTATCTTTGGTGGATGTGTTTTCCAACAGACAGTCGGCATACCTATGGGTACAAACTGTGCTCCTCTTCTCGCCGACTTGTTCCTTTATTTGTATCATGCAGACTTCATACAGGGGCTTCTCAAGAAAATCGAAAAGAAACTATCCCGATCCTTTAATTTCACGTTCCACTATATAGATGATGTCCTTGGTGATTTCGTTGATCACATCTATCCCATTGAGCTTTAAATAAAGGATACCACAGATACAGATACGTCTGCTTCATACCTTGACCTACACCTCGAAATCGAGAGTGAAGGGCGGTTAAGAACGAAACTTGACGACAAAAGAGATGAATTCAATTTTCCCAGTGTGAACTTTCCATTCATATGTAGCAACATTCCAACAGCACCTACATATGGAGTATAAATATCTCTCGGTTGATACGATATTCCAGAGCTTGTGGTTCCTATCAGGATTTCCTTGATAGAGGGCTGCTGCTAACAAGAAAGCTACTGAACCAAGGGTTCCTCTTAGTTAAGTTGAAGTCATCACTTCGAAAGTTGTACGGTCGCCACCACGACTTGGTTGACCGCTATGGAATACATGTGTCACAAATACCACGGATATGTTCCACTTGTCGTAAGCACTTCCCGGTCCTTTCCTCGTTCATGATTTATCAACGGGTTTGTAACTAGATTAATACGACGGGTGTCACTAGTGGAGCAGGAACTGCTAACCATTCCGGAGCACCTGAGTTCACCCCCGGTTTTTAGTTGGGTTCGTGTTACTCGATCTTTTGTTTTTTATATCGGCAGTCAAAACCGGGCTTGAGAGCTACTGTGAAACTAGCTACTCGAGAGGTGGTGTGAATCAGATGTGGATTCTGAAGAACTCGAAAGATCTGTTAGAGTACATACAATATAGGTCTCTCTCCTCCTGCAATAGCATTAAAACATTTGACTTCTCTGCCCTTTACACAACTATTCCTCACTCTAAGCTGAAGGACAACTTAAGGGAGTTGATCCAATTGTGTTTTATAAAAAAAGAATTGCCAAAGTAGATACAAATAACTTGTGCTAGGAAGAGACAGGTCTTACTTTTTTAAAACACCACTCTGATTCTACTAAAAAGCTCTCTGAAACTGATATCTTCAACATGCTCGAGTTTTTTTATTAACAACATATTTGCTATGTTTGGTGGACGCGGTTTTCAACAAACAGTCGGCATACCTATGGGTACAAACTGTGCTACTCTTCTCGCCGACTTGTTCCTTTATTCGTATGAGGCATGTTTCATACAGGGGCTTCTCAAGAAAATCGAAAAGAAGCTAGCCCGGTCCTTTTATTTCACGTTCCGCTACATAGATGATGTCCTTTCACTAAATAATTCTAGGTTTGGTGATTTTGTTGATCGCATATATCCCATTGAGCTTTAAGTAAAGAATACCACAGATACAGATACGTCTGCTTCATACCTTGACCTACACCTCGAAATCGAGAGTGAGGATCAGTTAAGAACGAAACTTTACGACAAAAGAGATGATTTCAATTTTCCCAATGTGAACTTTCCATTTATATATAGCAACATTCCAGCAGCACCTGCATATGGAGTATATATTTCTCAGATGATACGATATTTCAGAGCTTGTGGTTCCTATCAGGATTTCCTTGATAGAGGGTTGCTGCTAACAAGGAAGCTACTGAACCAATGGTTTCTTTTGGTAAAATTGAAGTCATCACTTAGAAAATTGTACTGTCGCCACAATGACTTGGTTGACCGTTATGGAATATCTGTGCAACAAATGACCACAGATATGTCTCACTTGTCGTAAACACTTCCTGGTCTTTTCTTCATTCACGACTTATTACCGGGTTTGTAATTATATAAACAGGACGGGTGCCACTAGTGGAGCAGGAACTACCCACTCATCCGGAGTACCTGAGTTCACCCCCTCTTTTTAGTGGGGTTCGCGTTACTCGATCTTTAGTTTTATATGTATGTTTTGTAGATCGTTGTTTGTCCTTTTGTACTTTTTCGCTTGACCATTGTATTGTCTGTTCTTCGATATACGGATTCTGATTAATCCTTTGGTATCTTCAAACTCTTCTTTTGTAGATCGTTGTTTGTCCTTTTGTACTTTTTCGTTTGGCCATTGTATTGTCTGTTCTTCTTCGATATACGGATTCTGATTAATCCTTTGGTATCTTCAATCTCTTCTTTTGTAGATCATTGTTTGTCCTTTTGTACTTTTTCGTTTGGCCATTGTATTGTCTGTTCTTCTTCGATATACGGATTCTGATTAATCCTTTGGTATCTTCAATCTCTTCTTTTGTAGATCGTTGTTTGTCCTTTTGTACTTTTTCGCTTGACCATTGTATTGTCTGTTCTTCGATATACGGGTTCTGATTAATCCTTTGGTATCTTCAAACTCTTCTTTTGTAGATCGTTGTTTGTCCTTTTGTACTTTTTCGCTTGGCCATTGTATTGTCTGTTCTTCTTCGATATACGGATTCTGATTAATCCTTTGGTATCTTCAAGCTCTTCTTGTAAACCAAATGATCTTAAATTCTGATAGTAAGAAAATCGAAGGGCCTAAGCATTATAACCAAAATCGACTAAGGTCACCTATGCCTGAAGGAGGAGAAACTTTGTTTTATTTTAAAATAATTACATTTAAAAAATGTACAATTGAATATTAAAAATGTCTTATAAACTATGCCAGTGTCGAAACACTGACTACTGGGCGGATAGTACCTTCGGGGACGAAAAGTCCACCACCTGTAATATAAAAAGTATGTACACTTGGGTATGAACACAATGATTTTTTAATGCGCTACGCGGGATCAAACGGCGTGCTTGGGAGGTTACAGATTTTTGTACTTCAACTGCTTGCAGATATGCTCTAGATTCGAATGCAAAGGTAGATATCTAATCTAGTGAATACGATGCATTACTGGAATAACATTCATCAGGTACACTCATATATAAAAGATTTGAAAGCCAATTAATATAAAGGTCTTTGGGCCAAATAAACAGGATAGCCGAAATCTGCTAAAATTACCAATGCCTGCGGAAGATTTACCTTAGATTTAATATTTAAAAGAAAATACTTTGTGTAGGAACTGTAGACCTTTGACCCGATTTGTACTCTATATTTTGTAAATGAAGACGTTTCGAGAGATGTTATTCATGGAGTAGAAAAAGTTTACCTTTTGATATCTTCAAACTTTTCCTACCCTTTTAAAGAATTTGCTCTCACACTGTTTGTTTGTTTGTTTGTTTGACAGTTTCTGCTATCTGATATATCTTTATTTGACGTTTCACGGTTTCACTTTTATTGTTTTATCTATTCTGGTTGTGACTTTTTTGTATTGTTTCATTAAATTTGTGATAAAAAAAAGTACCAAAATTAATATCCGTTCTGATATCTAAATGACGCATATATAAATAACGTTAGAGAAAACGGAAGGGGACTCAAGAATGGACAATCAAGAGAAACTGTCAACATTTGGGCACATAAGCCACAGAAAGGAGACAAACAAAGCAAAAAAGAAAAACACAACACAAAACAGAAAGTTAAAAAAATGAACAACAGGGAACCAACAGGACAACGTAGGTGAACCCATGTGATCGCAGAGTGTAAGTAGTTCCTGCTTCTTATAAAGCATCCGCCATGTTACTAAAGACACAAGTAACTTTTCCTACAAATTCTTTGTACGGGCATTCTATAATATCATAAACTTACCACCGAAACAACGGCCATTGCCAACTATAAGAAGAGAAGCGATTTTAGATGGGATATCAAAATAACAAAAAGTAGTTTTAAAAGAAAGAAATACAGCAAATCATAATTCAAAAGAAGGAATTTGGGAGCAAATGAACATTAAAAACCGGCTCACACGGAGATAGCATATTGAAAATATGCATTTTGCATATGGTTTTGATTGTTTTTGGTTTTTGTTTTTTTTTCTATCTTACGTTCATATTCATGTGCTAGCCTCGTCTGTGGTAGACATTATTATCATCTCGCCATGATATGACTAAAACAAAATGCTCATTTTGTGTTAAACAACAATCACTCAATCACATTAATAATACTATGGTCAAAGATGAATATATCATCTAGTGAGTGTGTGAAATAATAACGAAATACACCTGAGTACATGGTGGAAATAGCGGAACATACAACACATGAGTACATGGTGGAAATAGCGGAACATACAACACCTGAGTACATGGTGGAAATAGCGGAACATACAACACCTGAGTACATGGTGGAAATAGCGGAACATACAACACCTGAGTGCATGGTGGAAATAGCGAAACATACAACACATGAGTACATGGTGGAAATAGCGAAACATACAACACCTGAGTACATGGTGGAAATAGCGGAACATACAACACCTGAGTGCATGGTGGAAATAGCGAAACATACAACACATGAGTACATGGTGGAAATAGCGAAACATACAACACCTGAGTACATGGTGGAAATAGCGGAACATACAACACCTGAGTGCATGGTGGAAATAGCGGAACATACAACACATGAGTGCATGGTGGAAATAGCGGAACATACAACACATGAGTGCATGGTGGAAATAGCGGAACATACAACACCTGAGTGCATGGTGGAAATAGCGGAACATACAACATCTGATTGCATGGTGGAAATAGCGGAACATACAACACCTGAGTGCATGGTGGAAATAGCGGATCATACAACACCTGAGTGCATGGTGGAAATAGCAGAACATACAACACCCGAGTGCATTGTGAAAATAGCGGAACATACAAATATTATGATTATTCTATTTAGGCTCTTTAGTTGTGTTGCTCCCGCAGACTTTTCAATTATTTGGTTTTCCAATCTATTAGCATTGGGTGTATCTGAAGAATGTTTTTCTAGGAACGCGTAGTGAGCACTAAGTTGGATATCTACCTATTTTTAAAACTTAACATAATGATTATATTAATGTTTATGAAGAATACATTTTTACATATAAAAATTGTTTTAATAATCACAAGTATTCTCAAAGGAACCATTGTAAGAACCAACCAGAAAAAAGATACTAACGAACATCACTGATTTTCTGATCATTTTCAGACCTTGAAAGGTCAACATGATATGCAATACCTCCCTCGCACTTTCATACAATCAATAAAACATGAACAACTAAAGGAAAAATATCCTGAAAAAGACCTTTTTGTCTATCTATTTCGTAACTCGTTAACTCTTAAGACTCCTAAGGGATTAATAATCCTTAATATCAATTAACGAGTTAATTTTATTCCTAATCGCATATCAGTTCCATATATTCTTTCAATTTGTTGATTAATTCTTTTATCAATTTATAAAATAACGCGCATATTGCGTTTCTTTGACTTATCTTTCGTGGGTTGCTTGCACTTTCACTCATATCATTGGAGCTAATTAGCATTCTGAGTTGACATGCATAGAAATATTAACAAGACATAAATAAACAAAAATTGATTATATCTTTTGAACAATATTTCAAAACAAATATTGTAAAATGAAAATAACACAAAATTTGCAACCGTAAAAATTTGAATGGATTTTATATCAGGTAAACAATCTACCCGGTTTGTTAAACAATTCTCTTTATAACTTGATTTCATGTTCGTTTTTATTTTCGACATAATTAATAGGAAAGCAGACTATATCTATACACGAGAGCATCAAAGACAATGCCTGATCAGATATGATGAATTTATAAATTTTGATTTCCCAATTGCCTTCCCGTGTATTGTTGCTGTATTATATAGGAAGCTGAGTTCAGACGAATTAATAATCGAGATGGCTAGGAAGGGTTAATCATAAAACAAGAGGAATCAAATAAATTTATATGATATTAAGTCTTTGATGTTATTCCAGTAACTTTCACAAAATCTGAAATATTTGGCATAATCACGAGAAGGGGTGCTCAGCGATATGTTTATCGTCTTTTTAATATCGTGATATAACGTTCATTCTGATACATAATGTATTAAAAGGAAAAAGTATATTGCACAAAATTAAAACTGCTAATTCACATCATGCAACAAGACGGCAATCCAATTTTATTTTTGTAAATCACTGTACAATAAAATTTAATTAGCTAGTGTAAGTATGAGAAAAATCTATTAGAAATTACTTCAATTATTAATTAACTGACATGGTTTATCAGCGAAAGAACGGGATAACCCACGCGAAGCTGTGTATGTTGGCTTTCATAATTTTTTTATGGCTAAAAAAATAAGATTGTTTTTTTCTGTGTGTGTGATCTTATTGTGTTATCACAATTCTCATCAGCCAGATGTTTCTATTGGTAATCCGAGGGAATTAAGGTACGAGAACCAGATTACGAGGGCATTACGGTACGAGAACCAGATTACGAGGGCATTAAGGTACGAGAACCAGATTACGAGGGCATTAAGGTACGAGAACCAGATGCTGATATTCTCGCGTTTACATTGGCTTTCGTGTCTCCTTTTCACAATGCAAAAAAACGGCAACCCTTAAACACGAAAAAGCAATATCAAAAACACGAAATCGATATTAATATGAAGGTTATTCCAGACGCGTCGTGCGCACTAAATTAGATATCTACGTTTTTATTAACAAGTAAATTTGACTAAAATAATGGATTGTTTAATACATATACCACTTGATCCCCTATTGGTTAATAAATACTGTGAAGGAACTAATTTTGAAACATATTATCAATTTGCTCTGTCTAAGGACCAGCCGCAGTTGGAATTTTTTATGCTAAGGGAGGGTGCGTTGATATATAATGAAGGGTACAGGGTAGACCCCTAGTAAGTGACAGGAGCGGAGGCAGTTTCAGAGATTTTAAGCTGATGTAGACATATGTACTAAATTAAATCAATTTGATTACGTCAAATCTGTAACTAGCAGCCACCATGAAAATCTTTATCACTAATGACTTCGAAATATTTTTATATTATTTGGCTTTGATATATTTTGGCTTTCAGTGTACCTGATGCAGGTTTTTCCAGAAACACGTCGTGGGCACTAAGTTTGATATTTACATTTTCATTGTTATTAAATATATTAAGTACGACGTATCAAGTGAGATGTTTTGTTCTTACAAGTAATGGTCTACAACCAAGCGATTGTATTATAAGCCAGTATATCAGTTATGTTTATATTATCATTTATATGATATTATATTATCCTTATTAGATGGTAGGTGCCATCGTGGTCGTGATCGTATACTAATTGGCTTTACAACTACCTGTACAATCAGTGTCTATCACCACTATAGTTGTGAATTCGAAATCTGATCATGGCGAGGTGTACTCGATACAAGTTTGTCAGTGACTTTCGGTAGGTCGGTGGTTTAGGTCGGAAACTCCGGTTTCCTCCAGCAATAAAACTGTTGATGAGCAGGCCTTTTATTGCTTGCTTAGATATGTTGTGAAGCTGAAAATCTAGTTATCAAGAGAAATACTAACAACAATTTGATGATAACAAAGGAGTAATCAATAAATCGAAAGGCAATTTTGATATTCCTGTCCCAAGCAAGGACATGGAATTCCAAGGTCATAATTATGTCGTGGGTTTTCTTTGTGCTCAAAGCTTTGAAGTGAGAGATAGTTGATCGTTTTGTTGATATCGGTGGAATTGTTGACAATCACTGTTTAAACTTTCTTTTCATAATTACCGAAAAGGGGCAAAATAAACAAACAATGGTCTACAAAACAAAACAGTGAAGAAAAGATGGAGTAACAGGGACCACACTTAAGCTTATAGTGAACTCGGGTGTCCCGGAATGGTTAATTATCTTTGACATTGTTATATATGTAACCAAAGCATCGGCAATTTTGCATAGGTCAAAAAATGTTTTATTTTATATCCTCTTGCTGAGATAAACATTTAATGTATTCTTCAAGTGGCCTTTGCTTTTGGTTCTCAAATAATCAAATATTTATATAAAAAAAAAAATAATAATAATAAATAAAAAAAATAAAAAAAAATAACAATTTTGAAAGAATACAATTTTGTTTAATGAAATATAACTATAAGAGTAGAGTAGTGTGAGAGTATATTTAAATATTTATACAATTTTACCTCAGTGGGGTAATAAACTCGAATTATTTGTACATGGATTGAGTGAATTATTTTCAATTTGTGTATTAGATGGATATATAAAACCACTGACCATGCACTGTTCTCTCATAAAAACATAGATATCAAATGTATTGTCCATCACGCGTTTCTGGATAGCCTTCATCGGGTACGTTCAAAGTCGAGAGATTTGAAAGCCAAATAATCTAAAAGTCTTTGGGAGCAAGAAAATCAAGATGTCTAAAATGATAGCCTAATTCAGCTATGGCTACCTGTGAAGTGAAGGCGGGAGGCTGACCTTGATTTTACTATATTAAAATGTCCAATAAATTGCCCATGGTTGAACCAAATAGTAGGTCTGAGAGTCTTCCCGGAAATTTATCAAAGTTGGAAGATTTTGAAATCAATCGTTCTATGTCACACCTTTTGTTCTTCAAGTTCCAGAAATGAATGGTTGCCATATACGTTTCCATTTTTAACTTTAGTTGTTCCATGTCACAGCTGTTTTTATTTTATGGTTCCAGAAATGTACTGTTGCTGGGTATATCTATAAATAATTGTAGGTCTGGGAGTGTTCCAGGATATTTCCAAAGTTGGATTCAAATATTTTGAGATCCGATTGTTTCATGTTACAGCTATTGTTCTTCTGGTTTCAGAAACTACGATTTGTGGGTTCTTTTCCAAAAAATGATAGGTCTGCGAATCTTCCATGGTATTTACCAAAGTTTGAATTAAAAAGAAAGCCGATAAATGATTCTTTTTCTTTGCTCTTTCTTTGGTTGACGATCATTGTTTTACTCCAATCATCCAATTTTCACGCTTTATTATGGCGAAAGCAAGCTATTTTAATTATCTATTGGAAAATGATGTCTACTTTGTGTTAAATCTAGACGTGGCCCTAAACTTTTATATTGCCTACCCTACTGAAACAACAGTGCACAGCTAGACGTGTTGCTACATACGGAAATGATGTCCCAACACTGAACCAATAAACATGTGCTCTAACTCCATAATGATGGCTGGTTTGGTGGAGAGGTGGCTAATGCATATGTGTAGTCTTTGGTTTATCTCAACCTATCTGGAATCGAACATTCGACATTCCGCTAACTATTACATCATCAAGGCTATCTCAAGTTATTACCAACACCATTGCTTGAACTATTATAATTAATCCCCAAAGGTATCATTCACCGATTATTAAATGTTTCGACACATGAATTATACATGTAGAATACAGTAAAACATGCATAAACTCTGAATAAATCGAAATCAGGTGTGAACCATATCCTGAATAACTCGAAATTCTATGTAAACTGAATACTCAATAAACCGAACTCCTGTGTAAACCATATCATGAATAACCCGAAATCATGTGTAAACTTACCACTGAATTAATCGATCCTAAAAACCTAACTCTGCCTAAATGGGACCATGGGAAGCAGAAATCCAGTGTAAATCAATCATTAGATTTAATTAGTCCCAATGTTAAAAATTTTAGTAAATCTTACTCTATCTAAACCAAATCCTTGTACATTCTATTCCGAGCAATTTACTAGTATTATTGAAATGACTAAATAGAGTAATTATTAATACAACTTTGACACTGGTGGCCTTAGTCGATTTTGACAATCCTATTTAGACGCTTTCGTTTGCTTGCGCCCAGACCTTTAAATTATTTGGCCTTCCAATCTTGTACCTGATGAAGGTTATTCCAGAAACGCGTTGTGTGCACTGATTTAGCTATTTACATTTTATTATATGTTTTCATAGCATAGAAAAATAAGATAAAAAAAAGTCAATAGTAGCCATTTTGGATATTGGATGACGATTGTTTACAAGCATCAATACATAATTTTAAAACAGTCTGAAGATACCAAAGGGAGGTAATCAGAATCCGTAAATCTAAGATGCCAAAGAGGTAATCAGAATTCGTAAATCTAAGATACCAAAGGGGTAATCAGAATCCGTCAATCTAAGATACCAGAGGGGTAATCAGAATCCGTAAATCTAAGATACCAAAGGGGTAATCAGAATCCGTAAATCTAAGATACCAAAGAGGTAATCAGAATCCGTAAATCTAAGATACCAAAGAGGTAATCAGAATCCGTAAATATAAGATACCAAAGAGGTAATCAGAATCCGTAAATCTAAGATACCAAAGGGGTAATCAGAATCCGTAAATCTAAGATACCAAAGAGGTAATCAGAATCCGTAAATCTAAGATACCAAAGAGGTAATCAGAATCCGTAAATCTAAGATACCAAAGTGGTAATCAGAATCCGTAAATCTAAGATACCAAAGAGGTAATCAGAATCCGTAAGTCTAAGATACCAAAGAGGTAATCAGAATCCGTAAATCTAAGATACCAAAGGGGTATTCAGAATCCGTAAATCTAAGATACCAAAGGGGTAATCAGAATCCGTAAATCTAAGATGCCAAAGGGATAATCAGAATCCGTAAATCTAAGATACCAAAGGGGTAATCAGAATCCGTAAATCTAAGATACCAAAGTGGTAATCAGAATCCGTAAATCTAAGATACCAAAGGGGTAATCAGAATCCGTAAATCTAAGATACCAAAGGGGTAATCAGAATCCGTAAATCTAAGATACCAAAGGGATAATCAGAATCCGTAAATCTAAGATACCAAAGGGGTATTCAGAATCCGTAAATCTAAGATACCAAAGTGGTAATCAGAATCCGTAAATCTAAGATACCAAAGGGGTAATCAGAATCCGTAAATCTAAGATACCAAAGGGATAATCAGAATCCGTAAATCTAAGATACCAAAGAGGTAATTAGAATCCGTAAATCTAAGATACCAAAGTGGTAATCAGAATCCGTAAATCTAAGATACCAAAGAGGTAATCAGAATCCGTAAGTCTAAGATACCAAAGAGGTAATCAGAATCCGTAAATCTAAGATACCAAAGGGGTATTCAGAATCCGTAAATCTAAGATACCAAAGTGGTAATCAGAATCCGTAAATCTAAGATACCAAAGTGGTAATCAGAATCCGTAAATCTAAGATACCAAAGGGGTAATCAGAATCCATAAATCTAAGATACCAAAGGGGTAATCAGAATCCGTAAATCTAAGATACCAAAGGGGTAATCAGAATCCGTAAATCTAAGATACCAAAGGGATAATCAGAATCCGTAAATCTAAGATACCAAAGGGGTATTCAGAATCCGTAAATCTAAGATACCAAAGTGGTAATCAGAATCCGTAAATCTAAGATACCAAAGGGGTAATCAGAATCCGTAAATCTAAGATACCAAAGGGATAATCAGAATCCGTAAATCTAAGATACCAAAGAGGTAATTAGAATCCGTAAATCTAAGATACCAAAGTGGTAATCAGAATCCGTAAATCTAAGATACCAAAGAGGTAATCAGAATCCGTAAGTCTAAGATACCAAAGAGGTAATCAGAATCCGTAAATCTAAGATACCAAAGGGGTAATCAGAATCCGTAAATCTAAGATACCAAAGTGGTAATCAGAATCCGTAAATCTAAGATACCAAAGGGGTAATCAGAATCCGTAAATCTAAGATACCAAAGGGGTAATCAGAATCCGTAAATCTAAGATACCAAAGGGATAATCAGAATCCGTAAATCTAAGATACCAAAGGGGTATTCAGAATCCGTAAATCTAAGATATCAAAGTGGTAATCAGAATCCGTAAATCTAAGATACCAAAGGGGTAATCAGAATCCGTAAATCTAAGATACCAAAGGGATAATCAGAATCCGTAAATCTAAGATACCAAAGAGGTAATTAGAATCCGTAAATCTAAGATACCAAAGTGGTAATCAGAATCCGTAAATCTAAGATACCAAAGAGGTAATCAGAATCCGTAAGTCTAAGATACCAAAGAGGTAATCAGAATCCGTAAATCTAAGATACCAAAGGGGTATTCAGAATCCGTAAATCTAAGATACCAAAGTGGTAATCAGAATCCGTAAATCTAAGATACCAAAGTGGTAATCAGAATCCGTAAATCTAAGATACCAAAGGGGTAATCAGAATCCATAAATCTAAGATACCAAAGGGATAATCAGAATCCGTAAATCTAAGATACCAAAGGGGTAATCAGAATCCGTAAATCTAAGATACCAAAATGGTAATCAGAATCCGTAAATCTAAGATACCAAAGTGGTAATCAGAATCCGTAAATCTAAGATACCAAAGTGGTAATCAGAATCCGTAAATCTAAGATACCAAAGGGGTAATCAGAATCCGTAAATCTAAGATACCAAAGGGGTAATCAGAATCCGTAAATCTAAGATACCAAAGGGATAATCAGAATCCGTAAATCTAAGATGCCAAAGTGGTAATCAGAATCCGTATATCTAAGATACCAAAGGGGTAATCAGAATCCGTAAATCTAAGATACCAAAGTGGTAATCAGAATCCGTAAATCTAAGATACCAAAGTGGTAATCAGAATCCGTAAATCTAAGATACCAAAGGGGTAATAAGAATCCGTAAATCTAAGATACCAAAGGGGTAATCAGAATCCGTAAATCTAAGATACCAAAGGGGTAATCAGAATCCGTAAATCTAAGATACCAAAGGGGTAATCAGAATCCGTAAATCTAAGATACCAAAGAGGTAATCAGAATCCGTAAATCTAAGATACCAAAGAGGTAATCAGAATCCGTAAATCTAAGATACCAAAGGGGTAATCAGAATCCGTAAATCTAAGATACCAAAGAGGTAATCAGAATCCGTAAATCTAAGATACCAAAGAGGTAATCAGAATCCGTAAATATAAGATACCAAAGAGGTAATCAGAATCCATAAATCTAAGATACCAAAGGGATAATCAGAATCCGTAAATCTAAGATACCAAAGGGGTAATCAGAATCCGTAAATCTAAGATACCAAAATGGTAATCAGAATCCGTAAATCTAAGATACCAAAGTGGTAATCAGAATCCGTAAATCTAAGATACCAAAGTGGTAATCAGAATCCGTAAATCTAAGATACCAAAGGGGTAATCAGAATCCGTAAATCTAAGATACCAAAGGGGTAATCAGAATCCGTAAATCTAAGATACCAAAGGGATAATCAGAATCCGTAAATCTAAGATGCCAAAGTGGTAATCAGAATCCGTATATCTAAGATACCAAAGGGGTAATCAGAATCCGTAAATCTAAGATACCAAAGTGGTAATCAGAATCCGTAAATCTAAGATACCAAAGTGGTAATCAGAATCCGTAAATCTAAGATACCAAAGGGGTAATAAGAATCCGTAAATCTAAGATACCAAAGGGGTAATCAGAATCCGTAAATCTAAGATACCAAAGGGGTAATCAGAATCCGTAAATCTAAGATACCAAAGAGGTAATCAGAATCCGTAAATCTAAGATACCAAAGAGGTAATCAGAATCCGTAAATCTAAGATACCAAAGGGGTAATCAGAATCCGTAAATCTAAGATACCAAAGAGGTAATCAGAATCCGTAAATCTAAGATACCAAAGAGGTAATCAGAATCCGTAAATATAAGATACCAAAGAGGTAATCAGAATCCGTAAATCTAAGATACCAAAGGGGTAATCAGAATCCGTAAATCTAAGATACCAAAGAGGTAATCAGAATCCGTAAATCTAAGATACCAAAGAGGTAATCAGAATCCGTAAATCTAAGATACCAAATGGTAATCAGAATCCGTAAATCTAAGATACCAAAGAGGTAATCAGAATCTGTAAGTCTAAGATACCAAAGAGGTAATCAGAATCCGTAAATCTAAGATGCCAAAGGGATAATCAGAATCCGTAAATCTAAGATACCAAAGGGGTAATCAGAATCCGTAAATCTAAGATACCAAAGTGGTATTCAGAATCCGTAAATCTAAGATACCAAAGGGGTAATCAGAATCCGTAAATCTAAGATACCAAAGTGGTAATCAGAATCCGTAAATCTAAGATACCAAAGGGGTAATCAGAATCCGTAAATCTAAGATACCAAAGGGGTAATCAGAATCCGTAAATCTAAGATACCAAAGGGATAATCAGAATCCGTAAATCTAAGATACCAAAGGGGTATTCAGAATCCGTAAATCTAAGATACCAAAGGGGTAATCAGAATCCGTAAATCTAAGATACCAAAGGGGTAATCAGAATCCGTAAATCTAAGATACCAAAGGGGTAATCAGAATCCGTAAATCTAAGATACCAAAGGGATAATCAGAATCCGTAAATCTAAGATACCAAAGAGGTAATCAGAATCCGTAAATCTAAGATACCAAAGTGGTAATCAGAATCCGTAAATCTAAGATACCAAAGAGGTAATCAGAATCCGTAAGTCTAAGATACCAAAGAGGTAATCAGAATCCGTAAATCTAAGATACCAAAGGGGTATTCAGAATCCGTAAATCTAAGATACCAAAGTGGTAATCAGAATCCGTAAATCTAAGATACCAAAGTGGTAATCAGAATCCGTAAATCTAAGATACCAAAGGGGTAATCAGAATCCGTAAATCTAAGATACCAAAGGGATAATCAGAATCCGTAAATCTAAGATACCAAAGGGGTAATCAGAATCCGTAAATCTAAGATACCAAAGGGGTAATCAGAATCCGTAAATCTAAGATACCAAAGTGGTAATCAGAATCCGTAAATCTAAGATACCAAAGTGGTAATCAGAATCCGTAAATCTAAGATACCAAAGGGGTAATCAGAATCCGTAAATCTAAGATACCAAAGGGGTAATCAGAATCCGTAAATCTAAGATACCAAAGGGATAATCAGAATCCGTAAATCTAAGATACCAAAGGGGTAATCAGAATCCGTATATCTAAGATACCAAAGAGGTAATCAGAATCCGTAAATCTAAGACACCAAAGTGGTAATCAGAATCCGTAAATCTAAGACACCAAAGTGGTAATCAGAATCCGTAAATCTAAGATACCAAAGGGGTAATCAGAATCCGTAAATCTAAGATACCAAAGGGGTAATCAGAATCCGTAAATCTAAGATACCAAAGGGGTAATCAGAATCCGTAAATCTAAGATACCAAAGGGGTAATCAGAATCCGTAAATCTAAGATACCAAAGAGGTAATCAGAATCCGTAAATCTAAGATACCAAAGAGGTAATCAGAATCCGTAAATCTAAGATACCAAAGGGGTAATCAGAATCCGTAAATCTAAGATACCAAAGGGGTAATCAGAATCCGTAAACCTAAGATACCAAAGAGGTAATCAGAATCCGTAAATCTAAGATACCAAAGAGGTAATCAGAATCCGTAAATCTAAGATACCAAAGGGGTAATCAGAATCCGTAAATCTAAGATATCAAAGAGGTAATCAGAATCCGTAAATCTAAGACACCAAAGGGGTAATCAGAATCCGTAAATCTAAGATACCAAAGGGGTAATCAGAATCCGTAAATCTAAGATACCAAAGGGGTAATCAGAATCCGTAAATCTAAGATACCAAAGAGGTAATCAGAATTCGTAAATCTAAGATACCAAAGTGGTAATCAGAATCCGTAAATCTAAGATACCAAAGGGGTAACCAGAATCCGTAAATCTAAGATACCAAAGGGGTAATCAGAATCCGTAAATCGAAGGACAGACAACATAATGGTCAAAAGAAAAATGACAAAAGGACAAACAACGATCTACAAAACATTACACATAAAACTAAAGATGGAGCAACACAAACCCCAGTTAAGACCAGGGGGTGAACTCATGTGCTCCTAAATGGTAAGATGGAGCAACACAAACCCCAGTTAAGACCAGGGGATGAACTCATGTGCTCCTAAATGGTAAGATGGAGCAACACAAACCCCAGTTAAGACCAGGAGATGAACTCATGTGCTCTTAAATGGTAAGATGGAGCAACACAAACCCCAGTTAAGACCAGGAGATGAACTCATGTGCTCCTAAATGGTAAGATGGAGCAACACAAACCCCAGTTAAGACCAAGGGATGAACTCATGTGCTCCTAAATGGTAAGATGGAGCAACACAAACCCCAGTTAAGACCAGGGGATGAACTCATGTGCTCCTAAATGGTAAGATGGAGCAACACAAACCCCAGTTAAGACCAGGGGATGAACTCATGTGCTCCTAAATGGTAAGATGGAGCAACAGAAACCCCAGTTAAGACCAGGGGATGAACTCATGTGCTCCTAAATGGTAAGATGGAGCAACACAAACCCCAGTTAAGACCAGGGGATGAACTCATGTGCTCCTAAATGGTAAGATGGAGCAACACAAACCCCAGTTAAGACCAGGAGATGAACTCATGTGCTCCTAAATGGTAAGATGGAGCAACACAAACCCCAGTTAAGACCAAGGGATGAACTCATGTGCTCCTAAATGGTAAGATGGAGCAACACAAACCCCAGTTAAGACCAGGAGATGAACTCATGTGCTCCTAAATGGTAAGATGGAGCAACACAAACCCCAGTTAAGACCAGGAGATGAACTCATGTGCTCCTAAATGGTAAGATGGAGCAACACAAACCCCAGTTAAGACCAGGGGATGAACTCATGTGCTCCTAAATGGTAAGATGGAGCAACACAAACCCCAGTTAAGACCAGGGGATGAACTCATGTGCTCCTAAATGGTAAGATGGAGCAACACAAACCCCAGTTAAGACCAGGGGATGAACTCATGTGCTCCTAAATGGTAAGATGGAGCAACACAAACCCCAGTTAAGACCAGGGGATGAACTCATGTGCTCCTAAATGGTAAGATGGAGCAACACAAACCCCAGTTAAGACCAGGAGATGAACTCATGTGCTCCTAAATGGTAAGATGGAGCAACACAAAACCCAGTTAAGACCAGGAGATGAACTCATGTGCTCCTAAATGGTAAGATGGAGCAACACAAACCCCAGTTAAGACCAGGGGATGAACTCATGTGCTCCTAAATGGTAAGATGGAGCAACACAAACCCCAGTTAAGACCAGGGGGTGAACTTATGTGCTCATAAATGGTAAGATGGAGCAACACAAACCCCAGTTAAGACCAGGGGATGAACTCATGTGCTCCTAAATGGTAAGATGGAGCAACACAAACCCCAGTTAAGACCAGGGGGTGAACTCATGTGCTCCTAAATGGTAAGATGGAGCAACACAAACCCCAGTTAAGACCAGGGGATGAACTCATGTGCTCCTAAATGGTAAGATGGAGCAACACAAACCCCAGTTAAGACCAGGGGATGAACTCATGTGCTCCTAAATGGTAAGTTGGAGCAACACAAACCCCAGTTAAGACCAGGGGGTGGACTCATGTGCTCCTAAATGGTAAGATGGAGCAACACAAACCCCAGTTAAGACCAGGGGATGAACTCATGTGCTCCTAAATGGTAAGATGGAACAACACAAACCCCAGTTAAGACCAGGGGATGAACTCATGTGCTCCTAAATGGTAAGATGGAGCAACACAAACCCCAGTTAAGACCAGGGGATGAACTCATGTGCTCCTAAATGGTAAGATGGAGCAACACAAACCCCAGTTAAGACCAGGAGATGAACTCATGTGCTCCTAAATGGTAAGATGGAGCAACACAAACCCCAGTTAAGACCAAGGGATGAACTCATGTGCTCCTAAATGGTAAGATGGAGCAACACAAACCCCAATTAAGACCAGGGGATGAACTCATGTGCTCCTAAATGGTAAGATGGAGCAACACAAACCCCAGTTAAGACCAGGGGATGAACTCATGTGCTCCTAAATGGTAAGATGGAGCAACACAAACCCCAATTAAGACCAGGGGATGAACTCATGTGCTCCTAAATGGTAAGATGGAGCAACACAAACCCCAGTTAAGACCAGGGGATGAACTCATGTGCTCCTAAATGGTAAGATGGAGCAACACAAACCCCAGTTAAGACCAAGGGATGAACTCATGTGCTCCTAAATGGTAAGATGGAGCAACACAAACCCCAGTTAAGACCTGGGGATGAACTCATGTGCTCCTAAATGGTAAGCAGTTCATTCTCTACTTGTGGCACCCGTCATTTTATCCCTTTCAAAAACAATGACTAGAGGCTCACATGAGTCAATGACTAGAGGCTCACATGAGTCTGTATCGCTCACCTGTTAAAGAAGATTGTATTGCCTATCGTAGCATATATTAAATTTTGATCTCCCAAGACATGAATCCAATAGACCACGGGATCTTCACTGGTACAAAATATAATCTTCATATCACAATGAACATCAGAAGATTTAACATTACTTTCCCATTACATCCATTATAAATCAACCTTCAATGTTGATGGCCATTTTAAATGTTGAGCAAGCTAGATCATCAAATTTCTTTGGAAATTCCTGTACCAAGTCAGGTTCATTACGGTTTTCACAGTTTTCCGGTTGTTGACTGATTTTGTCTGTTTATATACTTATGAGTTTAAACTTTCCCTTTGTTATTACCCTTATGTAAAAAGTGATCAACCAAACCCAAAGCTTGCTAGCAATTGACACTTTGATTTTTTTGTCAATCTTTCTATTTTTAGTAACAGAGGTGGCCATGTTTAATGAAAGTTCGAATCATTAACCATAATACTTAAAGAGGATCACAACTGTATTATTTCCCTAAAGTTTGGTAACAATTGGCACTTTACAGGTTTTTTTTATATAATTTTTGCATTTTCAGTAATGGTGGTGGTCATGTTTGATGGTGGCTAAAGCTATCAACAATAATTCTGAAAGGTAATCGCAAATGTATCATTTTCCTGAAGTCTGAAAGCAATTGGCCCTTTTCAGGATTTTTCAGAATTTTTTTTATTGAAATGTTTCTCAAATTTTCTTCTTTTAATAACGGTGGAGGCCATGTTTGATGACGGTTCAGGTCATCAACCATAATTCTTAAAGAGAATCGCAAATGTATCATTTCAAGGTTGGAGGCAATTGCACCTTCACATACTTTTGTAGGATTTTTTAATTGAATTTTTTTTTGTTGAATTTGCCCCTATATTCTACTTAAACGGCAGCCATGTCGGTTGATCGGCAGGCACATCAGAAACTATTTTTAAACTAGACACCCTGAGGATGATTGTGGCCAAGTTTGGTTCAAATTGGTTCGGCGGTTTCAAAGAAGAAGATTTTTGAAAAGGTTTACATACGGACGACGGACGGACGGACGACGGACGGTAAGTGATGGCAATAGCTCACATTGCCTTTTGGCCAGGTGAACTAAAAAGAAGAAGTAATTAATGTATTAAAATTGCATTTGAATCTCGAATTATTCCTATAATGATCAGTTGCTGTTGCCAAAGTTTAAGGTTTTTTCAAACTAACCCACAAATATGCTACCCAACATACATGTATCAGTCGGTACACTATAGTAATTCTAATATTAAGATAGTAGGCATTTAAAGTACATTACTATTCATAATAAATAATTAAAAAAAGTTATGGGACCGTCGTGGTCGTATGGTAGTAGGATTTACAGCAAATTACTACCTTTCACCACTACTATTGTGAGTTCGAATCCCGATCATGGCGAGGTGTATTCGATACAACTTTATGTGGTAAAGTTTGGCAGTGACTTGTGGTAGGTCGGTGGTTTTCTCCGAGTATTCCGGTTTTCTCCACCAATAAACTGACAAACTGTTGAAAGTGGCGTTAAACACTACAACACTAACCCTGTAAATGGTAACTTGTATCTTAATAATTCAACTACCGGTATTTATAAACAACAAAATAACGTTTGGTAAAATTATATTTCATCTTCCTTTTTTTCATTGCATGTATGCAATTATACCTGTTGATATTTATTATCATAAGTTTTTCTTCTTACCTGCTAACATAATTAAAATGTCAATATCGGTAACAAAATAAAAAAAGCATGCTTTATTATTTATGAAATTGTCTGGAATATGTCTGCAAATATCCATATTACCGCGTTTTAACAAAAGATAACCGTATAATCATTTAATTATTTAACTAAAAATAATATGCGGATGCTACAAATGCTTAAAAAGTACAATATTGTCGAGTTAACCTTAATCCACACGCATAGGTAAGATCAGCCATTGACCCAGTAAGTCTTTCCATATGTCGGTCGGGACAAAATGAGACATCTTTTTAGGACCATCTACAAGAAATTATTTTATAGCTGTAGTACTCTATCAGTTCAGTTCAGTTCATAGAGATGAGTATTTGTGTCATATTCTAACATGACGTCCTTCTTTCGCTTTGTAACCAAACGAGCGATTTATCGATTGGGCATAATCTCATTAGCACATGCGCAGGTGCATGTGACTGGCTTTCCCGTTGTAAATGTTATCGTCTGCTCGAATTTGGCAACATAAATTGTGTGCGACATTGTCCGCAAGCGTAAATATTAATTACCGTCTTCCAATCAAAGTATACTACGGTATTTGTACTCTTAGACATATCAAAATCGAAATAATTCATGGAAACCAGAATGTGCTTTGAGTTTTAACATGGGTTGGCGGATATTAGTAAATTGTATTCCTCGTCTCTGGCTCGGGATACAATACTAATATCCGCCAACCCATGTTAAAACTCAAAGCACATTCTGGCTTCCATGATTTATTTCTTAATATAAGACCAGAAAAAAATGCCATTGCGACCATCTTGGAAGTTGCTTCATAACGAAATTAATGGTTTAAATAGCGTAAGCACTTTCCCGTTCTTTCCTCATAATAATTGTTCACCGGTTTGTAACTAGAGTAACACTAACATTAGGAACTGCCTACTCTTCCGCAGCACCCGTGTCCACCCCCGATTTTTGGTTGGGTTCGTGTAGCTCAATCTTTGATTTTCTGTGTGATGTTTTGTAGATATTTTTTTCTTTTCCTTTGCAACTGTGTTTTAAGTTCTTCGATTTGCGTATTCTGATTGAACATTTGGTATCTTATTCTGATTGAACATTTGGTATCTTATTCTGATTGAACATTTGGTATCGTATTCTGATTGAACATTTGGTATCTTATTCTGATTGAACATTTGGTATCTTATTCTGATTGAACATTTGGTATCTTATTCTGATTGAACATTTTGGCATCTTATTCTGATTGAACATTTGGTATCTTATTCTGATTGAACATTTGGTAACTTATTCTGATTGAACATTTGGTATCTTAATCTGATTGAACATTTGGTATCTTAATCTGATTGCTCATTTGGTATCGTATTCTGATTGAACATTTGGTATCGTATTCTGATTGAACATTTGGTATCGTATTCTGATTGAACATTTGGTATCTTATTCTGATTGAACATTTGGTATCTTATTCTGATTGAAAACTTGGTATAGTATTCTGATTGAACATTTGGTATTTTATTCTGATTGAACATTTGGTATTTTATTCTGATTGAACATTTGGTATCTTATTCTGATTGAACATTTTGTATCTTATTCTGATTGCACATTTGGTATCTTATTCTGATTGAACATTTGGTATCGTAATCTGATTGCACATTTGGTATCTTATTCTGATTGAACATTTGGTATCTTATTCTGATTGAACATTTGGTATCGTATTCTGATTGAACATTTGGTATCTTATTCTGATTGAACATTTGGTATCTTATTCTGATTGAACATTTGGTATCTCATTCTGATTGAACATTTGATATCTCATTCTGATTGAACATTTGGTATCGTATTCTGATTGAACACTTGGTATCGTATTCTGATTGAACATTTGGTATTTTATTCTGATTGAACATTTGGTATCTTATTCTGATTGAACATTTGGTATCGTATTCTGATTGAACATTTGGTATCGTATTCTGATTGAACATTTGGTATCTTATTCTGATTGAACATTTGGTATCTTATTCTGATTGAACATTTGGCATCTTATTCTGATTGAACATTTGGTATCGTATTCTGATTGCACATTTGCTATCTTATTCTGATTGAACATTTGGTATCTTATTCTGATTGCACATTTGGTATCTTATTCTGATTGAACATTTGGTATCGTATTCTGATTGAACATTTGGTATCTTATTCTGATTGAACATTTGGTATCGTATTCTGATTGAACATTTGGTATCTTATTCTGATGGAACATTTGGTATCTTCAAACTCTTCATAGTGAAGTACTTTTCGCGTTTATGTTCTACTATAAAATTATACCAACTGCAACCATATTGGTTTGGATGATTTATTCTAATGACCACCCGTAAATAATTTTAATAATGACCATGCGGTTTCAGGATTTCAGCCAATCAGAAACTACGTCTTTTTAGTTACAAAGATTATGCTTAATTTCGAACACAGTTGATGTTGAATCGGAACGTTAGGACTCTTCATAGACCACACAGGATGCAAATTTATTGGTGAAATGACACAATAATTGCGGAGAAGATTGAAATGTAGCCAATAAAAAACAACGACGGACGTCATGTTATAAACAGCAAGCTTAAATATTTGAGGGTTGTAAAGGTATGTTCGTTTACAGATTCCGAGTTCGTATTGCTGTTTCACATTGTAAAGCAATGTGCCAAGAAAGACAACTCGATCAAAAATCGCTTTTCTTTTATTTATCGATATTTCTGTGGGTTTTTTTAAATTCATGAACTGGTGTTTCGCTTGTGTCCATTATAGTATTATAATTCGATTTTAAACCTACTTGTGGCTTCAGCTCCTGTCACCACTAAAGTTGTCAGTTTATAACATTATGTGTGTTAAGGTTTGTCACTTATATTTACCACAGCTCGGTGGCTTTCTCTGGTACTCCAGTTTTCTCAAACTAAAATATGACTCAACATACAACTGTAATATTGCTTAAAGTGGAAATTAATGCCAATAATTTGATTCAATCTTTTTTTTCTGACATGGTTATTTAAACGTTGTGCAATATTTTCTATCTACTTGGTGAACATCTGAAATGTGGAAACGTTGCTAGTTATATAACATAAAACTTCGTGTTCATGTTTATTATCAATGTTTTTTTTTTCATTTATTGATCGTCGAACTCACGATTTGAAAGAATGTGCATTATGTATGATCCAGTCAAGCATGTGGTGGGTGTCACGTCGCACACATTATTTGTTGTAGACATTTTATGTCGTTTACAACCTTTAACGTCGGTTTCAGTAGAGATGGACATCGTTTTGGGCAAACAAGTCAAATCTTCTTATCTGGTGACAGGAGGTTTATTGAATACTCATTTACCTTACTTATGTATATAAATCACGAGATGGCGTTCTTCCAGTCATAGCCTAGACTAATTTCTTCAAGGCAGATCAGTTAGTTCAAACAATTCGTAGGATGCTTCATGATGTAGATCTTCTGCCTAGGCCTGCATATCGAGGTACTTGTTACCTGTTACCTATCTTGAATCTTCATCCACTGCCTGGATAATCGCTGTTGCCAACGTATACACCACTGAATCCAGAATCATAAATGTCTGGTATGGTGTGCCCCTTTTTTGGTATCTTATTCTGATTGAACATTTGGTATCGTATTCTGATTGAACATTTGGTATCTTATTCTGATTGAACATTTGGTATCTTATTCTGATTGAACATTTGGTATCTTATTCTGATTGAACATTTGATATCTTATTCTGATTGAACATTTGGTATCTTATTCTGATTGAACATTTGGTATCGTATTCTGATTGAACATTTGGTATCGTATTCTGATTGAACATTTGGTATCTTATTCTGATTGAACATTTGGTATCTTATTCTGATGGAACATTTGGTATCTTCAAACTCTTCATAGTGAAGTACTTTTCGCGTTTATGTTCTACTATAAAATTATACCCACTGCAACCATATTGGTTTGGATGATTTATTCTAATGACCACCCGTAAATAATTTTAATAATGACCATGCGGTTTCAGGATTTCAGCCAATCAGAAACTACGTCTTTTTAGTTACAAAGATTATGCTTAATTTCGAACACAGTTGATGTTGGATCGGAACGTTAGGACTCTTCATAGACCACACAGGATGCAAATTTATTGGTGAAATGACACAATACTTGCGGAGAAGATTGAAATGTAGCCAATAAAAAACAACGACGGACGTCATGTTATAAACAGCAAGCTTAAATATTTGAGGGTTGTAAAGGTATGTTCGTTTACAGATTCCGAGTTCGTATTGCTGTTTCACATTGTAAAGCAATGTGCCAAGAAAGACAACTCGATCAAAAATCGCTTTTCTTTTATTTATCGATATTTCTGTGGGTTTTTTTAAATTCATGAACTGGTGTTTCGCTTGTGTCCATTATAGTATTATAATTCGATTTTAAACCTACTTGTGGCTTCAGCTCCTGTCACCACTAAAGTTGTCAGTTTATAACATTATGTGTGTTAAGGTTTGTCACTTATATTTACCACAGCTCGGTGGCTTTCTCTGGTACTCCAGTTTTCTCAAACTAAAATATGACTCAACATACAACTGTAATATTGCTTAAAGTGGAAATTAATGCCAATAATTTGATTCAATCTTTTTTTTCTGACATGGTTATTTAAACGTTGTGCAATATTTTCTATCTACTTGGTGAACATCTGAAATGTGGAAACGTTGCTAGTTATATAACATAAAACTTCGTGTTCATGTTTATTATCAATGTTTTTTTTTTCATTTATTGATCGTCGAACTCACGATTTGAAAGAATGTGCATTATGTATGATCCAGTCAAGCATGTGGTGGGTGTCACGTCGCACACATTATCTGTTGTAGACATTTTATGTCGTTTACAACCTTTAACGTCGGTTTCAGTAGAGATGGACATCGTTTTGGGCAAACAAGTCAAATCTTCTTATCTGGTGACAGGAGGTTTATTGAATACTCATTTACCTTACTTATGTATATAAATCACGAGATGGCGTTCTTCCAGTCATAGCCTAGACTAATTTCTTCAAGGCAGATCAGTTAGTTCAAACAATTCGTAGGATGCTTCATGATGTAGATCTTCTGCCTAGGCCTGCATATCGAGGTACTTGTTACCTGTTACCTATCTTGAATCTGCATCCACTGCCTGGATAATCGCTGTTGCCAACGTATACACCACTGAATCCAGAATCATAAATGTCTGGTATGGTGTGCCCCTATCACTTATCCCTAACTTATCTCTAAAATATCCCTATCTAGTTTAAAACGGGTTTAAAAGTATTTAAAAGTATTTATTTCTATATACACGGGTCATAAAAGAGTCAGTTGTATTGATAAAAGGTAAAAAGAACAGCTTCTAGTGTGCCGATGGATGGTACGTTATTATATACATTGTCCACTAAAATTTCATTCTAAAACCGTTTAAAATGTCCTGGCATATCCAATTAAAATTGCTAAAAAGAAAAAGTTATTCGTTACGAGATTCAGCAAGCTTTCACCCTGCTAAATTATATATATATATATATGCCTAATCTACCTCTGTCTGCTCTCTGACGGTGTCGATATCTTATTAATCCTCTGGTTTTTTAGATCCTATTATGATACCGTAGTTATTTTGTGTAGTCGTTGCAGGTACAGTTTATAACATAAACCTCTGGATAAGGTTTCTAAATAGCTCCTTTCCTTTAGTGGTATAAAGTCAAATTTTGTACAGTCAATTAGTAGCTGTAGCATATTTTGATCCTCCAGTAGGTCTGTGACATAAGGTGTCAGATTCTCAGATATGAAAAAAACTTTATCCATGAATGGTTTTCTTACTTCCTGTAGGCTTGCACATTGCAGTATGAAATGAGCCGTGTTTTCAGTCTCCTGTTTGCACATAGGACAAAGGGAGCTGACTTCACCTTTCCTTGCTAATTTTGCTTTGTGTTCCTGTAGAGTAAGCGTTCCTGTGGCTAGTTTCACCTTGACCGCTGCCATTGTAACGGCGAATGGTTCGGTTCCACAGCTTGACCAGATATTATGGCAGTGTCCGTATCTAGCTTCTGACAAGTGTAGAAATTTCAGTGAACTTTTGTTTTCTGCATCTTTCACCATTTGATTGCTATAATATCCATTTATTGTGGTGCCAACAGATCTATTCCATGACGATTTTGTAGGTGGATTAACTATCAAATCATGGGACGAGTTCAGACTGTACTTTTCCGAGATTTCGTCCAGTTTTGAGAACCAGCTGTCCGAATTCTGACCTTTCAGAGCAAGCTGCCTTAGAGCTATATCTTTTTCAATAGAGTTGTCTTTTCTTATAATATTGCCGAAAGTTTTTAAAATCCTTTTGTGTAATTCTCCAACCACTGGTATACGGCCCATCATTAAGTATGTTGCCTCATTAGCTGCTTTTGCTGGAAGGTTTTGAACTTGCTTTAGTAATTTTTTTAAGTAAATTTCCAGTTTTTGTATTTCATTATGTCTTAAGGTCGTGATTTCCTGACCGTATAAAAGTCTTGGCATGACATATATTTGGATAAGGTGTATAGCTACTTTAGGGTTCACCCCATTCAGTCCGTGTAGTCCTGCTCCCATTAAGGCAAATACTGTCCTTCTTGCAGTTGTTAGACGTGTTTGGACTAGTTCTTTTCGGTTGTTGCCAGTTGAAATCCTTTCAATACCTAGATGGGTAGCTTTATTTGTTGCTGACATTTCCTTATTATTTAGATACCACTTATGTTCTTTCGTACAGTTGAATGTTAGGGACCGACCATTTAACTTGAAGGGGGGGTTATGGTTTTTTGTTTCGTTCAGAATTTTTTTTTCGGACAACACGAGAGTTAGAATATTTTTTTTCTGTCGCGCAGAGCGCGAATTTTTTTTCCAGATTTTATCATTAGATTATATGACAAAAACTCTCAATCAGATTATTTATTTTTTCCTCCACCAAAATCAGAATTTTTTTTCAGCAACATTGGGAATCAGAATATTTTTTTAGAAAAAAAACATACCCCCCCCCCCCCCCCCCCCCTTCAAGTTAAATGGTCATTCCCTTAGTATTTTAGTATTGACGACTTTTGCTCACTTATGAGATACCTTTTTGAATTAGCATGGCTTGTTTGTATGTCAATCATGGACTGTAGTTCATATGGGTCGTTTGATATTAAGGTGACATCATCTGCTACAGTTGGAGTTCCGCAGTAGTGTGTTCCTAGATAGGCACCTAATTGGTTTCTTTCTAAAGTGTCTAGTAGCGAATTTATAAATATTTTGTAGGCTGTTGGTGACCATACTCCACCTTGTCGTACTCCTTGTAATTCGTTGATTTAGTCTGAAACATTTTGTTTCCATCTAACTTTTGATGCGACGTTGTCGTACCAGTGTTTGAAGAAAAGTCAGTTATCGCCTGTTATGCCAAAGGTGTACAAGTCACGAAACAATCCAGTGTGCCAAACCACATCAAAGGCTTTACGAGCATCCATAAATGCCACGTATAAAGGGGACTTGTTACTTTTAGCCTCCACAATAAGTTCTGATAAAATGAGGGCAGCAATTGTGGGCATTTCTCCTTGTGTGAATCCTTTCTGTAGTTTATTTTGTTGTTCAGTTATGGAATTACTGTTTCTAGTTAGATGGATTTTTTCTATAACTTTACCGATTAGACTTGTTATTGTGATTTTTCTATAGGAATTAGGATCATGTGCAGGTTTCCCTTTTTTAATATTGGACAGACTATGCCCGATTTCAGTGTTTTTGGTATTTGAAGATTCTCAAAAATCCAGTTCACCAAGACAGTCAGATATTCTAGAAGTTTTCTTCCACCATATTTTAGATGTTCTGCGGAGATAGGTCTTTCGTCCGGTGATTTCCCGTTCTTCAAGGATTTAACAGTGGTTGCAATCTCGTCTATAGAGATTTTCTTTAAGGTTTCCTGTCTATCATTTGTATAGAGATTATATAAGTTTTTGACATCGTTTTCGGCTTGTTGTAGAAATGCCTTATCAAACTCGGGCATGCTGGTTGGCGTCGCTAGATCTTTGAAGTAGTCAGCCCATCCAAGTAGTATTTCATCATCATTCGAGATCTGTACATTTTTAAAATTTATGATTGAGCCTGAGATACTTTTCGTGTCCCGTTGTTTGCGTATTAAAGAGTAGAAGCCATTGTTATTGTTTTGTTGCAATTCCATTATTTCCTCATATCGATTGTATCTCAATTGTGCTTCGTGTTGTCTCTGCATAGATCGTAGTGTTTTCCTGCATTCTTTCATGTCTTGGTAAATTGGATTGTCTGGATCCCTAGGTCTGTTGGCAGTTTTCCATTTTGCAAATTGGTTCTTGCTACGTTTCATAGCCTTATGTATTTCTGGTGTCCATTTATGCTTTCTGTTAGGTCTTCGTTTTGGGTTGTTGTTTTTAGGCTTTTGCTGTTGTTCAGTGCAGCTATATAAGATATCACATAGTTCGTTTACTACTTTGTCAATGTTACGTTTTGCTATCGGTTGGTTTATTTCTTACAAAGTTGTTATTTTTGCCTCTACATTGTTTTTATATTCTTGTTTATCGATCTTATTCCATTTAATCCTCATGGTATAATTTACTCCTGGATTTTGGGTTTTACCCTCCAAATTACATGAGATTCGCACCAGTACTGGGTCATGAGTTGAGGTGTTTAGTGCTTCTCTTTCAAAGTTGACATACTCGTTGATCATTGATGTGGATTCTAGGACGTAGTCAATCTGAGAAGTGTCTTTTCCGTTAAAATGGAAAAATGTAGCCGAGTTTGTGTATTTTGGTGGTACTTTCATATCACTTTCATTTAGAAAGCATTTAAATTGACGATCTTGCGCATAGTATCTGCGCAGCGATGCACTCATGTCTCCACCTAATAAAATATTCGCTTTGTTCTTGTACTTTTCTAGAATTTCTGACAATTCGTCCAAAGTTTCTTGAAATAAGTCTGTGTTGCTATTTCCTCTACATGGAAGGTAGACGCATAAAATTAATATTGGTGGAGTCGTGTTCAGTCTTATGCCGACGATTCTGTTTCCGCCATCTGGTATTGGTTCGATCAAGTGTTCGTACTTATTGTGAATACAGATTGCTACACCACCATGCCCTCTGTGACGCATTATTGGATCCTGAACTATGCAGTCATCAAAACCCTTGATTAAACATACGTAATCTGGTAGGAAGTCATCGAGTTTGTGTTTTTCAAATGTGTGTAGCCAATGTTCTTGTAAAAGAAGGATATCGGCCCTGTTTGCTAAAGTTTGGAGATATACCTGATTGCCGTGAAATCCCTCTATATTAATTGTGACTAAAGTTAATGTTTCTGTGGATAGTTGAGTTTTGAATTTTTTCATTTCCTGTACTTTGAGGTTTCGTTGGGTCTAACTCTCTGTCATTTATGTTTTGCTTAGTTGGGGTAGCTGTATCCATATTTTGATCGATTACTGTCGGGAGTGAGATGGTATGATTGGCGGTGCTCCTGTCAGGTGTTTGTCCCGAATTTTTGGTGGCCGGGGATGGAATAAAAAATTATCCGAATTGTCCCCTGTATTCAAGAATGTTTCGTCGTTTCTTGTAGGTTGTAGAAAATCGTCTAGTTGGTCGGAAAGAGTGTGGTCTCTATTATGTGTTATGTTTGGCATCCTCAGAGACGGATTTGCGTTGTTCATATATTCGTTTTTTCGTTTCCTTTGGTTGTAATATCGAGGCGTTGGTGCTTGCCTGTGGCCCTGAGGTGGCTGAGATTTCATCATTAGCAACTCTGTATTATTTCTATGTACATCGAGCTCCAATTGTCTAAGTTTTTGATCTAAGAACCACACCTTCATGTCCGCTGTTTCATTTCTGTAAGCATTCTGGTTTTGTGGGTATTGTACATGAGGATATTCTTGTTGTGGCTTAGCATTATTTCGTTGTAATTCCATTTCTAGTTGTTCTATTCTCTGTGTGGCTATCATATTTGATCTTTGCAACTCTCTGTTTTTCCCTCTTATGTTATTGAGTATGACCTATTCGTGGATAACTGCTTTTTGAGGTGAGTGACTTCTGTTTCCAACTTGGTAGTTTGATATCCCTTAATATTTAATAGTCTTTCTTTTTCTGATAGAGAAGTCTGTAGTATATCCGTCTCATTCTGTAAATTTTCAATGATAGCTTGATTTGGCGTTGGAGTCCTCGCTGCCTTTTCCGTCATTTTTGTGTTCTGCGTTATACCGATTTGTGTGGGTTGATATGGTTGTTTTGGTCGAGTTACTCTGTTAGGTGACAGTACTCTATCCCGATTAACAGTGGGTGTCTTAATTGGCTGTGAATTAGGCTTGCTAGTTTGCTTTTCTACTTGTAGTGGACTAGACAGAGTATGTTGTACTCGAAAGTGTGGAGTAGGACGATCAGTTTTATTGTTATCAGTATCCCCCTTTTGACTGTTATGGTAACTAATTGACTGGTTTGCTCCTTCTTTGCCAGTCATGGTATCGTGCTGATAAGTACACAAAATACAGATATAATTTGTACCGGGGTCGTCTAGTTTTGTCTGTTCTTCTGGTGTTATATTTTCACATTCGTAATGGAGTCATGAATTACAGATATCACATGCTACCGAAGTAGGTTTGTCGTCACAGGGTCTCGAACATATTGGACATACTGGATAATCAGTTTCTGGATTGTCTGTGCTGTTTATTAAGGATGATGATATATTATTCTAACTTATTGATTCTATTTGTCTTATTTCAGTATTGGGCATAGTGGCTGTTTTCCCAGATTCCCGTGTCTTTATATCCTGCGTTTGTAAGATATTGCCGGCAGTATTCTCTAATTATACTGTTAATGTCCTTAAATTTATCATTATGATCCAGAATTGAGAGTATGTTCACTAGGTATTGATTAACAAAGTCAAGGATATGGTGATGTTTCCATTAAGCACAATTTTAGATGTCGAATTGTAGAAGTTAAGTACAAATAGTTTGCTACTGTTTTGGTATACAGATACTGATTCTGAGACTACTGCTTCATGTTTGTCTGTAGTTTGGGTAGTTTTTAGTATCAGGGTTTGGCTCTTTAGGTAGTTCATTGTGACTATCTTAAACTCTTCATATGCCGCAGCTGAGAATGTTAGCTCTATTCCACCCATGGTAAGTTTAACCACAACAGATAATGGTCTTTCAGCGACCTCAATTTTCTGTTGGATAGCCTTTGACCTGTTAAGTTCGTAATCAACTTTGTGATTGTCAGTAGTATTGTGGTGGTCTGTCTTTTTGTTTTTGTCAGCGAAATTGTTTTTGCAGGCGTGAAGGGGGTACGAGTAGCCCTTTGTCTTACACTACGTCTTGTCGCTATGACTCTTTCCATGGTTGGATGAATTTCGTATTTCAACAAGCTATGACCCTGCTCAATTCTTATTTGTAGAGACTTCTATGTGTCGGGTGTAGAAAATTGATATTCAGCAAGCTTTGACCCTGCTAAATTGATTCAAAATGGAATGATTTGAAAACACCGGAATAAATGAATTCGTATTTCAGCAAGCTATGACCCTGTTAAATTCTTATTTGTAGAAACTTCTATGTGACGGGTGTAGAAAATTGATATTCAGCAAGCTTTGACCCTGCTAAATTGATTCAGAATGGAATGATTTGAAAACGGCGGAATAAATAATTTCGTATTTCAGCAAGCTATGGCCCTGCTAAGTTCTTATTTGTAGAGACTTCTATGTGACGGGTGTAGAAAATTGATATTCAGCAAGCTTTGACCCTGCTAAATTGATTCAGAATGGAATGATCTGAAAGCACCGGAATAAATAAATTCGTATTTCAGCAAGCTATGACCCTGCTAAATTCTTATTTGTAGAGACTTCTGTGTCGGGAGTAGAAAATTGATATTCAGCAAGCTTTGACCCTGCTAAATTGATTCAGAATGGAATGGTCTGAGAGCACCGGAATAAATAAATTCGTATTTCAGCAAGCTATGACCCTGCTAAATTCTTATTTGTAGAGACTTCTATGTGACGGGTGTAGAAAATTGATATTCAGCAAGCTTTGACCCTACTAAATTGATTCAGAACGGAATGATTTGAAAACGGCGAAATAAATAAATTCGTATTTCAGCAAGCTATGACCCTGGTAAATTTGATTCGATTTAATAGCATAGCTGTGCAACTTTGTTGCATATACGACGTAGCCAGAGCTTTGAGAGTAGTTCGCTTGGATGCACATCATCTATTAGTAGTGGATAGGATTTTTCTGTTCTGCCCTTTACTGCCCTTAGTTTTGTGTATGTCTTTGGTGAAGTTAGGCGACATATACATAAATTGGACTGTGTTGTTTGCTTCTGGACGGTATGAAAGATTTATATCTTGAACTAGGCTGTTAAACAGTTTCAATTGCTTTTCTGGTTTTTCGTTCTGTTTATGAAAAATTTCAGGATGTTTATGGCCCTTGTCTTTGTTGTGTCTTATGATCGAGACAGGGGGACATTCCAGGAGGATGACTCGAGAATATTTATATCTTGTTTCTATTTGTCTCTTATATTTTAGTAGGCAGTCAATTAATTTCTGTATCCTAGTCTTGTAGTTCAGTGTAGTATATCGAAGGGTAATTAATTTTGTGGTGTGAGATTTTATGGTGAAGTCACAAATGCCTAGCCACAGGAATAGGATTGCTTTATCTTGGTATTGTAAGATTCTTTAATATAGACCAGATGAATTCTGCTGTTTCAGGTGTTTCGATTTTTATACTGGGTTTGGATGCAATTTGGAAGTCCAGGAATGATTCTGTTCTGTTCTGAAATGTACCTTTCTTTGCTGTCTGTGAGAAGTGTGGCGGACCTTTTTCTAGTTTTATTTCTCACTGGTCCGAGATTGATATAAAAATGCGTTTTCTAATTTTTGAGTCATTGACGAGATTCGAGAGCAGACACGTGTAAAACGGTGAGACAACGTTTTTGAAGACCAAAAATACGGTAGATAAAACAATTAAAATGTCCAATAAAACAATATAAAATGAAAACAATCGTGAATGGGATATATATACAACAGGGGCCAGTCAGCTCCAGGCAAGAGAATTTACACGTGGCCGAGACTGGCGGGAAAGGTATTTTTCGATTCTTTTTACAATATGGATGGTTCGCGTTCTAACTCCAACTAAAAGTTAGTATGAGATATAAATACAGTCAAGGACGAGAAAATATAGTTTAAATAGTTTCTGGCGGCTAAAAGGTAAAAATATACAGCACTTTCAGGCACAGGTAAATTAAACATCCATCCAACGTCATGTATTCATGCAACGTCAGTAACAAGGTCTTGGTTTGTACCAGACAATATTACATTGGCGATTGAACAAATAGAGTAATGTATTGTTTTCCAATAACTCCTAGTTGTGTTCCACAACATGACCAATTTGGTGCTAGAAGTGTAATGGTTTGGGGATAATCTCGCCACATAGGACAAATCTTGGTTTTGCTAACGGTAGGCAAGATTAGATGCATTGATATATAGACATAATTTAAATTTCAGCAAATAAATGTGTGATCATACACTGCACAAGTATCTACGTGTTTTCTCCAGCAGAACATTGATGTCTAGCACTGGATTTTAATCTCATCATGCACATATATTTGGATAAAATTGTACTGCCGTTATCGATGCAGATCTCAACTAGAGGGTCATCGGAGTCTAAACAGCTCACCTCCTTATTCAATCATGCAATGTTTGGGTTCAAGCAAGTCTCGTTTCCGAGACAAAAAAATTTCCATCACATTCATGTTTTTTCAATGGAACAAGATTATATGAGGAATCTTTCTCATTTAATAATGACCAAGAGGGAGATCTAGCCAATTTAAGACAGATATTTTTTGCTCATTAATTCCTCAAAAGTTTATCATACATATTTACAAAATGGGCATGATAAGTAATATTTTTATTTGATATTAAATGCATTTGGGTAGTGAATCTAACAAAATTTACATTAGTTAGTAATGCAGTTGGGTACAGGTTGTATTTAATCCTGTATACAAAGAACTTAAGAAAAAATGGAAATTATTTCATTAACTGTCAAAAAATATTTATGAAGATAAAAATGTATGACAATACAAGAGGAACCATTGGTACTAAGACAAACACCATTGTCTTGACTTAAATTGTGGAAACATTGCAATATTATTCCTATATCAATTTTCACAATCCTTTCCCAAATAATTTCAAAATTATGAAAAATGAAGAAAGCAAGGGGAACAACTCTTTTTCACTACAGAAAAATACTAAATCTTATTTTGTTGCATTTTGGGGAAATTTTTAAACAAATTTAAGCCAAATGTGGAAAAACTTGAAGATACATGATAACATTATAATTGTAATTGCAAGGAAAAAGAGTATCCGATTCGCGGAAATGTTAAACGTCATGAAATTCAAACAATTTTAGAACAATGGATTTTAACACCTGTAATTAGGTCATTATCTATATCATCAAATTTGCTGACGGCAAGAATTAGTGTCAACTTGAAGGCTATGATTAACTTAATGAGGTGTCAGATCAATTAATTTGACTATGAAAACACAAATTACTGATAACTGAATGTATATTACATGGGAGACTTCCGCAGAAAACGGGACAGATCACATGTATGTCTTTATATAGAGGACCTCACATACATCATTTGTACTGATATAAAAATCATTTGAAGTTTCTGAGAAGAAATTTCGGCCATATCACAATCAGAACTGCCAATATGTGTGGTCACGATTCTGTAGAATCGAAATATAGAGGCATCTTTGTACCTCAGAAATACCAAGACGAATTACGAAATTTTGGGCCCATTCAATAACAGTCTAACCCCACCCCTTTTTATATACCAAAGCAGTTAGGTCTTGATTTTTCCCTCTGTTTCTATGGTTTTTCTATTATGATTTAGAACTGTTCAAAGAGTGTGGTATTTTTTGCTTTTCATTTTATCAGTTTTCTTTATCAATATACAACTTTAAATGACCACTAGAAATTTAGTTTTTTTTTTCATACATGTGTTCAACTTTTTCACTGATTGTACAAACAATAAAATGATTTTTTTTTATCATAACTGGTAAACACTGTAAAATTTCAAAGCAATCAAGATTGTTGAGTTTGAATGCAAATTCACAAGGTCAAGTTGGATGCTGTGGACAATGTTTGTTGTTGGTTGTTGGTAAAAACATAGGAATAAGACACATCACAGATTATGATGCAAATGAAATACAAATTAAAGACAACACTCATATAAAAGGGACCATCGTGG
Organism: Bathymodiolus septemdierum; assembly: GCA_963383655.1. Taxonomy (NCBI): domain Eukaryota; kingdom Metazoa; phylum Mollusca; class Bivalvia; order Mytilida; family Modiolidae; genus Bathymodiolus; species Bathymodiolus septemdierum. The sequence goes on along the minus strand of OY726521.1, from coordinate 69,578,930 downwards.
TCGAGATCGTATGGTAGCTGGATTTACAACTACCTGTGCAATCAGTGTATCACCACTAAAGTTGTGAGTTCGAACCCTGTTCATGGCGAGTTGTACTTGATACAACATTATGTGATAAAGTTTGTCAGTGATTTGCGACAGGTCAGTGGTTTTATCCGGGTACTCCGGTTTCCTCCACCAATAAAACTAACCACCACGATATAACTGAAATATTGTTGAAAGTGGCGTTAAACATCATAAACCAAACCAACCAATCATACAGAAGATGAAATTATCAAGACAGGAAGGTTGAAATCCTATCTAATCTGATTTTGTCCCTGTCTCAAACCAGGTTGTATATTTTCATTGACTTCTGTCATTGTCTTTTAATGTTTGAGGGTTGTCGGAGGTGTGATGTATGTTACTATGATTAAGAAATATTTCATGGAAACCAGTTTGTATCCAGTTTTAACATGGGTAACATTATTTTTCTAAAAAATGTTATCCCAAGCATTAGCAAATATTTGTTATGTTTGCATGCATCACAGTCCTGTATGAATACATGTAATCACTTAGGAATGATGTTAATAATTTGCTTGACAACATGCATGTGCGAACTAAAATATCTTTCAGGGGCATTATCACATTATTATTTATATAGCCAATGAATGATTTCATGTTAGAATTGACTATAATGACAATTCATTTTTCTCTCTCTCACTATTTTGATTTTGATCATTAAATCAAAATAATTAGGTAGAAAATAAAATCAAAACCCATTAAATATCAATCTCTTTTAATCAATAAATTATTTTGGGTTAACCACGTTTGAACATATATACGTACATAAATGGTTAATAAATAAATTTCTTGTGTGAAATGTACATGTTGCTAAGCAGAGAAAATTTTGTAGAACTTATTTAACAAGAGTTGTCTGCCCTACTTAAACGATGTTATCTCCCTTATCACAGCTCAAATAAAAATAACACACCAGAATTCCTATTATTGACCTTAACTGTCATTATGTATGCAAGTACAGCAGTCCCCCTCTTATAAGGCCATCCCTACTGCAACAATCGAGTGGCCATGGTCTTTTAAGAAGGGTGGCCTCTCTCAAGGTGGACAATTTAGTAGTATTTTCCTATCCGAGTGCATTTGAAATCTCATTGCAACATGTTTTTGATTTAAAATTCCCCCAATTGAAAGTAAATTTCTCTTTTACATGTGCAGTCAAACCTACCAATGTGGTCACCTCTATTATGCAGTCACCTGTATTAAAAGGTCACATTTTTCTTGTCCTGTTACAGAAAATTTCATATTAATTGAACCTCTTTTAAGGGGTCACATGTCTTAAAAGGCCACTTTTTCTTTGTCACAAAGGTGACCTCACAATACAGGTCTAACTGTATATATTTATTGGAGAGATGGAAAAAAAACCACCCAAAGAATACTTAAGACTGAGGATTATCATCCATGTCTATTTCACTGACTGACTGGTCTGGCAGTTCACTGTGATCACTTAACATTGTACAAGACTGGTTCTCATCTTGTGTCTCGTCCATAAATATATCGTTATCTTCTGCTTGTAGACCAGTCTTGTTTTGTTCATTATGATTTGACAAGCTGTTCAAAACTTCCCTTTTGTCTTTTGGCTTTACAACAATCACATGATCAGGAATCTTATTAACATGTTCCCTGTTCAAAGAAATCTTCCAATTTGGCGTGTCATGATCTTTCTTTAAATCTAACTGGCTTCCTGTCGTGTCCATTTCTACTTCCTGTCTACTGAAAGTTTCCTTCGGTTTACTTGTAATCTTCTGTGGTTGTCTGTCCAGGTCTATAGTTAAGTTATCTGTAAAACATAAAACATATTTTTATTATTATTTATTTGGCAAGACAAATATCTACCCAGAACATGTCAGTGATTTTTGCTTAATGACAAAGGAAAAATTTCTTAACTATATCATGGCCAGAACAAGTCACATTTGATAAGATGAGATGACGATGTCCGCTTTGTACTAGACCAACACGCTTAGTTGGAGTTTTATAGCACTAACTTACTGAAACAATGGAACACAGCTAGACATGTCACTCCACTAAAGACGCATTATCCTGATTCGGAGCCACTCAGTCTTTGAGCTTACTCCTCAATGCTGATAAGTATCAAATACCAATTCCATAGGCTTTTGGTTTGACTTGGTTAGGACTCAAACCCACGATCTAGCATACTTTAGGAGAGCATGTACACTTGAATAAGCTGTAAACATTAAATATGAAATATCAAAATGACACTGTATCTCCCAAGGGCTGTTCCAGAATTAAATGTGTGGGAGGGTCGGGCGGCAGCTTCATTTTTTTTACATGGGTGGTTGGTTTTTTGATAAATAAAATTTTGTGGGTGGTAGAGGACATCAAAATAAAAATGTCATGCCTGGTTGGTAAATTAAAACCTACACAATTAATTTGTGTGGTTCTTCCTCAGTTTTAAGACAATTACTGCCGCTTTTACACCGCCGAGAATGCTGACAGTCGTCAAGAAATCCGAAACGTGTCACGTTTTTTTTCTCTTTTTTTTTGTTAATTGCATTATCTCCCCTGTCACCAGAAATCGATTTACCTCCCCTTCGACGTGGAGTCATGTGAGTGATCATGCGACCGAGAAGCAACATAGCAAGGTAAATAAAAGAAGGATAGCGCTTACATCATTGGATTTTCGAAGCATTTGAAGGGAAAGATTGATGCCCGTTGTGGGCTTCTTAAATTGACAATAAAATATATTCTAATGTCCCACAAAACGTAGATGCAGAGTTGGTGACAAGTTAGTCCGAGTGCGGTGGGGGTGAAAAATATGTGCCTCCCGACACCCCCACACATTTAATTCTGGAACAGCCCTAACTGCTTATGTTTTGATAAATGAAAACAATTTGATTATACTATATATAATATTGATTGATAAAACCTTTTCATAATAAAATAAAATGTATAAAATTGTTTTAATTGCAATTCCTTTCTTATTTGTTTATATTCTTTAAAGGGAAACTTCGCGATTTTTTACATGTTAGCTAAATATGTTCCTGGTGATATAAAATACATATTCACAAAGTTTTATCGACATATTTCCACAAATAACGAAGCAAATCGCAAATTTGTAATTTTAATTTCTAATTTTTTAACCAGGCTGTGACGTTTTAAACTAAAAATGCATTGTGGGATTGAAATTTAAAGTCTGGGTCGCTGATGTTAAATTCGCTTCATTTAAAGCGCTCAGAGGACTGTAATTTAAATCTAATAACCGTTGGAAAATTAAATACTGAAGTGAACAGCTACGTACCTTTTTGACAAACAACTATTTTAAATGAACAAAATGTTTCATTTCCTTTATATTTACAACGGAAAGAGTGTTTTACAACAGTCACCTGTATTCGCTATATATCGGATCCCTTTTACAATTATGTTCATTTTGTTTTACTGCTAATGTGCTGAAAAATCTAATGAATAATTTTGACAACGCGTAACTTGTGTATTGATTTCTAGATTCTGTTTTAATCCCTTTTTTTATAATCATTATTTGGCATGCTGTTTACTGTTATTTTGATCTCCGCATGTAGATGTCCGCTTGGGTGTTTTCTAGCCGGAGGGTAAAATTATACAGGTGTAAAATTCAAGGTGACCGGATTAATCAAATGGGAATTTGAATACACACTATTTGCTTTCCAAGACGAGTTTATTATCTATTAAAGATAAAATATTCTTAAAACATTAGAATAAATATAATGTTGAAATAACAGGAACAATTTATGTTTTAGATGATAAAAAAAGTATGCACCATCCTTGAAATTATAAGTTTTCATTAAGAGAGGCACCAAATTGGTCTAACTATATATAGCTGTCTCATCATAATAATTTAACGATCGATGTTCATAAAAGATGTTTTAATTTTAATTTTAAATAAAATGATTATGATTTTACTCAATCATTATTTTAACAGTCGGTGTTCATAAAAGATGTTTAAATTAATTTAATTTTAATCAAAGGATTATGATTTTACTCAATCATTATTTTAACAGTCGGTGTTCATAAAAGATGTTTTAATTAATTTAATTTAATCAAATGATTATGATTTTACTCAATCAATATTTCTTTACTTTTCTTTTGTTCAACGTGTGTTGTTTGCTTGGGGACATTTCTATATAATGCACCGAAATTAACGTTTTAGTTATAGCTTAAATATGTCGAGCTCAGGTACGGAAAGTGACTCTAGCACCTCAAGTGATGTAGATTTCGACGACTATGGAGAGTTCGGTTACCAACTTGAACCAGAATATACGGAAGAAGAACTCAGACAAATGGAAGAGGCAGCGAGTGCCCAACGTCGGTAAATAGAGAACAACCCACGTCAGAACGACACAAATTTGATATCCACCGATATTCATTTAGACAAAGTTCGGAAGAGATCATGATCATGAGCGGTATAAACAGATGAAGGGCAGTCAAAAATTAAAAAGAAATTAGGCCACACCAGATTTACTTCTTGTTCTTCGGATTTTGTGCTAAAAACGTTGTCCAGAGCGAGCAAGTGATTTAAAAATGTTAATTTCTTTTCCTTTTTTTGCTTGTCATTTTTGATGAGCGAAACGTAAAATATGATACGAAAAATATTTTTCATGTATTTTCAGAAGCGAGAGACCATATTTTAATTTTAAATATTTTATTTTTCAATAAATTAAGGCAAATATTCCTGAAGTAAGAAGTGAAATGCAGGATTTACTTATTTTTATCTTCATTCTGAAAACAACAGGTACATTCACACCGGTTCACTCAGCAGGGTACCTAATATTGCGTAATGAGTTTAGGTCCACACAGGAAATCGCCAGGCAGAATATACAAGTGTCATTTTACATCCGGTCGACGGGCCTCTGACCGAATACCTGAATACATGTGTCACAATATTTGGCAATAATCAGAAACGCAATGCACATTTTGTGACCCGTTAACTAACTAAAATTTTACCCCTAAGGGTTGAAGGCATGTACAAGGAATATATACAAACAACGTACACAAGTCAAATAGACAAAAACATAATAAGAACAGAAAATAAAATAAAAACAAATTACGCTACCCATGACTAGAATAGCAGATGCAATACACATTTCAAAGGTTCTAATAGGTGATCAAAATACACGACCCTAATCACGTTGAAGAATACATTAGGAATGGGTGCATATTAATGCACACTGCCGGATCAAGGGGTGTTCGACAATTTAGTAAAATTCGTGTATAAATTGGGTAAAAATTGGCAAACAAGAGCCTGGCACCGCGTTTTCAAAACTGCTGGATCCGCACCCAATGCAGCAATGATTCATGGGCTATTTTCACAAAAAAATCTTAAGATTACCATTGATCGTAAACTATATTGAATTGTTCATTTTTATCTTGATTTTTTTTGTGCCCCATCAGAATGATGTAGCAACAACCAAAATTATGAAATAAAGCAGGGTGAACGGGGCAGGGTAGAAATTCTTCTTGCAAAATAGACAAAAAAACATTCGTATGCAATTTTTCCTTATAGAAATAGAAATTAAAATAAGTTTATTAACCAAATCAGGGCCCCAGAAGGGCATATACAAATAACAATTATGATTGATACACAACAACAATACATCAAACTAAATATTTGCGGTGAAATATCAATAATTGTGATGAACAAATTTTTTATGACTATTCTAAGATTAATCAGAAGGGTCCACCAGTTCGAAAGACGTGATTAAAATAAACAAAATATGTTACGCTTTGTTTTTGTATAATAAACTTATTTATAATACTCATCGTCTGTAATTGTCAAATGAAATCTATTATAAATTATATGTTTACATAATCCTCTCGATTGTATGGCTTCCTACCCTGTAACTTTCTGTGCTTTTAGCTTATGTGTATCTTTATTGTAGTGCATGCACGATCGATTACAAAGTGCGATCTTACTGAATAATGTCATTAAAACAATTTTGCCCCGTAGTATAGGCCTTTTTGGATTTTTTTGTAACGAATTCAGGGCATTGTTCCGATGTTCGTTCTTTTTTTAGCTTAATTTCGTAGTTCTTCAATTTTGGAAAAAAATCTTTTGTAAATGTGTCTCATTAAAGACGAACCTTTCCCCCCAATTCATTTGTTTTGCCATAATCTATAGAAGCAAAACGTAAATCTGCCAAAAGTGATTGTGTTAGAGATGCCGACTTATCGTTATTTCGGCCGCCATTTTGTTTTCCGATAGCTGCTGATACATGAAAATGCAATTTTTGATGTCAGATTTTTACAGATAATACTATATAAAGATATAATTTTTTTACATTAATTAATTATCTAAACATTGTTTGAAATCTTTAAAAATTTTGTTTCTTTTAATATGGATTCGTTTAAATATAACGTGTTCGAATCGAAATCGCTGTTTTCGGAATTTTACCATTCGCGGCACGGTTTTTTCACCAAGGTCCCCCATTTCAATGCCTTGCCCGGCATGTTCTTGACGTTATATAGTTCTATAATTATTATCCAATTAAAGCGCAGATTCGTAGCTTGCGCATGGTCACAGTCGCTTCCGATTTCCTGATCATGCTAAACGGAAAATGGTCGTCTCAAAAGTTCCAAGATGAACAAATCAATGAAAAATTTGGAGTAGCGTTCTCCGATGGCGATATTTGTATTTTCTGTTACAATATCAACGTAGAAAGCATACCATCTCAACCATATTAGATCGCGAACACGGATGATTTTTAGTATTTAAAACGCCCCTAAACATGTCTGAGGGAGAACGTCGTACATCGTTGGAAGTGGAAAGTAAATAGTAACGTCAACGACGCTGGTTGTAACACAGGTGTTATCGTAGGTATGTATAAACCTTCTTCTCAATGTTTTAAACGTACGATTTATTTTTTGCATTGCTTCTTTTCAAGTAGTTATGAAAAACTTCTTGTCAATTTATAATACTTCCAACTTGCGTTCAAAACAAAAGTAAACAAACCGAAAAGGGGGGGTGTAAACAGAGATGAAAGTTTTCCTCTAATCCGCTGATTTCCTCTTTTTTTAAGGAAAATATTTGGAAATAAAATGTTTCTAGCTTGGTCCAAACAACTAGAAAACGAGGGTATGGGCTCTAGAATAGGAGTTTCCTCTTTTTTCATCAGTCAATCACTTTCTTCTATACTATAGTCTGTATACAAAATATTTTTTTTTTTTTTATACTAGACTATAGTCTTCACTCTTCAGAAAGTTAATTCTATTCTTATTTTTGTCATGGTGCTACATTTTTATTTGTATTTGCCAGCTTCCATGGATACTCGACCATGATTGAATATTTACATACTAAATTCAAATAAAAGTAAACAAAATGTTATAACTTATTGCATACATATGTATTTATAGACCAATGAAAAAAAAATACCAGTGTTTCTGCTAATATTCTCGAAAAGGGGAAGGTAGTATAAGTAGACAAAACATATATTTTTACCTAGGTTATACAGAACAAGGATCTGACTTTAACTTTGTCCAAAAATGTCAATAAAAACTGGGGTCAATACCAAAAATTTGAAACTCTGGTAATTTTTTTTGTCTAAATACATTGTGAATTTATATTTATTATAATGGTAGCTATGAAAGAATAATAAGTACAATGTAGACTAGTTAGAACTGTTTCTTTGTGGTCCCTTCCAGCTTCTGTTGTTTTTTTCCAGTTTACCTGACCTTATGCTTTGCTGGTCAAAGACATGTGTGTGATCCAGCTGGCCTTGGGATATTACCTGAACTTAGGACTGCAGGATAATATACAGCTGATCATGAGTTCATAATTTATATCATAATGAAATATTTAGTTTTACATGTAGCTGGATTTATTCAGACCACAATACATGTGACAATAGATGATGTATTTCAAAAATGCACCAGATATTTCCTGAATAATAAATGAATGAACTTAATATTTTGGTTGTTTTCATTGAACATGTTTTAAGAAGCAAATTAGAATAGTAATGGGCAAGACTGAAACTTTGACACGGAGAGTAGGGTTAGGGGGTGGGTTATGGTGTTTAATGCCACTTTCAACAATATTTCAGTTATATCGTGATGGTCAGTTTTATTGGTGGAGTAAACTGGAGAAAACCACTGATCTGTTGCAAGTCACTGACGAATTTTATCACACAATAATGTGTTATCAAGTACACCTTAAGTTACCATGAGTGGGATTCGAACGACATGGAGAGTAAGATTGAAACAAATTTACTTGCTCAAATTGTAATAAAGGGAAACCTGAATATAAACAGCATCCTATATAAACAACATAACTTTATTTTAAATAAAGTTCCAGGTTCCAGATGTAGCCTTTTGTAGGAAATGTGTAAACCGTGCAAATAATATCCATCTATTTTAAACACAAGCTGATCTTAAGGAAGTTCAGTTTAGAGGTGTTTCACTATCATGCTTGTTGGGTGGTTGATGCATATACCATCACTTTCAGCAATTGTACAGCTAAATTATGATTGCAAGACATTGAGGTAGGAAAACAAAAACACCTACATGTATATCAAGCCGACCAGTTAAATTTTCGGCAAGGGGTAGGTGTCTGGAATCTTCACCCCTTGGGGGGATTACATATTGGTGGTATATATGAAATGAAAAGTATTTAGTTTAAGTTATTAGTTACTTGAGGTTATAGATTTTTAAAATATCTTTAATTTGGTACCTTGATGATCAAATTCTGACTAGAAACGATGGAGTAATCTTAAAAAACGTAAATTTACGCAACAAATTTTAAAGCAATGGCAGCCATTTTGTTTTCAAAATGGCCACCATTATGACAATTATTCCGTAATAAAATGCTAAAGCAAATAAGAGGTCATTGGTACAAACCTACATATCCATTTTTTTTCAGTGATATTAATTATATTGATAAAAAAATTGATCAAATTATCTTGGAACAGGTCTGAGGAATTTTATGAAAAAATGGCAGCCATTTTGAACAAAATGGCCGCCATTTCTTGTGTCGACAAAAAAACATCACGTCCAACAGAATGTGCACATCACTGTGGTATTGTCTTCAAAATTTTGTACGGACATCATTTTTAGTTTAGGAAATATGAAGCTTTTTGTGTCATTTTTCCATATAACTGCTGTGAAACGGTGCCATTCTCAAATAATGTTGAACACTAATTGCACACCCACCTTTATGGATTCATAATTCCACAAAAAGATGTAAAAGGTGATTCATATGTTATAATTGCACTCAACACAAGTATTTCTACACACAATTTCTTCTATTATGATGTCAGATAAGTTATTTTCTGACAAAATTATGGCAATGTGAGCCATAATGGACCTTTCGGTCAAGATCAAAAGTGGCTCCAACACATTTTGGACAATAAAACAAATGACGAATATTACTTCAAACATGTTCAGTTTCATTTTTCTGACAGAACAACTTATAGTCTATGGAAAAAAACAAAAGTAGAGACATTATCTGCTGTTTGCACAAAAAAATCAGAACTCTAAAACAGTCATTAAAACCATTATTGATGGCGGCCATCTTTGGAAAATTATTGACCAAAAATAGGCAATTTCAAATGCTCACAACTTTTGAACCCTTCATCCGATTTTTACAAATGAAGGCTCAAAAGTCTTCTTAGATTGAGCTCTATCTAATGGTTAAAAATATATTTAGAATAATAAGAAAAATAAAAAGAATTACCATCAAGTTAAACAACCGTACGCCTGACAAGCCATATCGACACTGAATGAGGACCCTGGTTTGTCACGCTTGTTTTGGGGCGTGGTGGTATTTAGACGTCACTTGATACTTGGTATTGAGATGCTATCAAAATGGCGACTTCCATGTATAGTTGACAGAATTTTAAAATCCATTTCATTCCCTTATCCAACATAATAAAACGCTAATATACATATAAACATCCATATTTATACATCAGGAAAAACATATAAAAAAATATTTTTTTTGCGAAGTTTCCCTTTAAAGAAAACAAGGGTATCAAAAAATGACCCAGTTTCTCTGCAAGGGGTTAAAACTCATCCAAGAAAGACGTCCATTGGTTCTTGTCCAGGAAGATTTAACTACATACTAAAGATGGGACATAATATGAGTGCTTTGCGTTTCTAAAATGCAATGCTCCTTGCACACCAAATTCGTTAGTGGCTCCTTTGCTACATGTGTATATAGCTAGTAGCATCGATTATCTCCCCTCTTACCTGTACTAATCAAACCATCCATGATCATAAATCCATTGCCTGTCTGAATCTTGTAAATGAGAAAGCATGTTTTATCTAAATTACAGCCCAAGTCTTGAACTAATAAATTGATATGTGATTAAATTTCAAATTCATTTATTCCTTTTGGAGGATAATTTTTTTTCTTATGTGCCTCTCAAATGAATTTCTCATATGATCACAAATTGAGTACAAGTTTTAAATATACCTGTAGCAGACTCTTCACCACTGTTCGTTTTTGACATTTCCATTGTTTTTAATGCCTGGAAAACATAATTAAAATAATTTTAATAACTGGGTAACTAACTTGTCATACATATAAAATGATTCGTAACAGTCAAGGATGAAAAATACGAAAAAAAAACTGTAAAACTAGAGGCTCAGTTGCTCACCTTTCATTCTGCTTTGAGGAAACTTAATACAGAACCTTCCATAGGGGCTTCCCACCAAATTTCGGTTCATTTGGCTAAGCAGTTTCAGAAAAGAAGATTTTTAGAAATTGACCAATCAGAAACAAGAATTGCCTATGGCAGCCATTTTTGTTAACGGATCAGAACAAAATTAGCAATCTTTATAGAGCATCTTCCATATATGCTTCCTACCAAGATTCGGTTCATTTGGCTAAGCAGTTTCAGAAAAGAAGATTTTTAGAAATCGACCAACCAGAAACAAGAATTGCCTATGGCAGCCATTTTTGTTAACGGATCAGAACAAAATTAGCAATCTTTATAGAGCACCTTCCATATATGCTTCCTACCAAGATTTGGTTCATTTGGCTAAGCAGTTTAAGAGAAGAAGATTTTTAGAAATCAACCAATCTGAAAAAAGAATTGCCTGTGGCAGCCATGTTAGTTTCATTTCATTTGGCCACACGGTTTCAAAGGAGAAGGTTTTTAGAAATCAACCAATCAGAAACAAGAATTGTCTGTGGTGGCCATGTTTGTTAACGGATCGAGACGAAATGAGCACTCTTTAGAGAGGACCTTCCATAGATGCTTCCTACCAAGTTTCGGTTCATTTGACCAAATAGTTTCAGAGGAAAAGAATTTTAAAAATCAGCCAATCAGAAACAAGAATCGACAGTGGCAGCCACGTTTGTTAATGGATCGGGACGAAATGAGCAATCTTTATAGAGGACCTTCCATAGATGCATCCTACCAAGTTTCGGTTCATTTGGTAAAGTGGTTTCAGAGGAGAAGATTTTTAGAAATCAGCCAATCAGAAACAAGAATCGCCTGTGGCTTCCATGTTTGTTAACTGATCGGGACAAAATGAGCACTCTTTACAGAGCACCTTTCATCGATGATTCCTACCAAGTTTCAGTTCATTTGGCTGAGGGGTTTCAGAGGAGAAGATTAAAATGTGAAAAGTTAACAGATGACAGACGCCAAGTCATGGCAAAAGCTCACGTTGCCTTTGGCAAGGTGAGCTAATAAAAAAACAACAAGAAGCAATGTCATACTACTACAAATGTTTATAACTAAAATTTATAAGACTACCAATCTGATTTTATATATACTATCATTGATTTGTTTTGCGAGAATGGATTTATCTGTGCAATATCACATCGAGGGCGAAGTCCAAGATGTGAGATGCGATGAGAAGTAAATCTCGTGCGAAACATATCAATGATAGTATCTTTATCGAGGATTTGGTAACGTGATGTCGTATTAGAAAACAGCGATATTATCTTAATATCACGCTCGATGCTTAATAAAGCAGTTTAATGACATTTTCATATTCTCGCAATCATCTTTTTTTATTGGCTGGTAACATTAGATCACAAGCCTGTGGTTTACTCAGATCTCCCTTGCCGTGACAGTAAAGGGGAGCAAGTGAGAGATATAACTTTAATCAGATTGTAAGACTAAAGACCACATATTAATTCTCTATAGATTTATGACTGGGGAAATCATTTTGGTAACATATAGTTTCATATACATGTAGAACAAATTGATAATTGAAAAACAGATTGAAAAAACTTTGTCGAATCTTTTTGCAATATGGAAGATGTCGTCTATTTTACATTAAATTTTGTGAATGTCCACAATAAAAAAGCTTATGCCAAAGTCTTAAGACATGTTATTAAAATTTAATTAAGTTATCTACTATCTTCTGAAAAGTCAAACTTATACTTGTTCCTACACAGATGAGAAAAAAAGAAAATGATCTATTTTACCTGATATGAAAACCCCCCCCCCAAAAAAAACACTTTTAAGTACTGCTAATTTTTGGGGTAAAATAACGACAGGCGTTTGGATTGGATAGGTTTCACTATCAAAACATTTTAAGATTTGAGCTTCAAGTTGATATCTCATTTCGAAAATATATCCATTAAATAACCGGCTCGTTTCAGGCAGGTGGTAATATTCTCTTATGATAATTATACAGGAATTTTAATGTATTTACATTACCTAGTACTTAACCATGTTTAAAAAATTGGAAAATATTTATTGTCTGTCACAGTTTTCTTATAAATTTGGAAAGAAGGGCATAATTCTGAGAAAATAATACTATTCACAATATCTGTTAATACAAAGATGACTCAAAAATACAAAACAAAATGATTCCTTATATATCTGTCTTACTTCAACTTAACAAAAACAATAATTACATGTGATTGTATAGCAGCTTCAACTTGGGTCCTGATGGCTTCTTCTAAACTTTGTGTGGTTACTGTTGCAGAATTGCTATTTTCTTGTACCACCTCGACCATCATTTCTTCCATTTGTTTCTCGGCAACCAAATTTTGTAACCGTGACGTTACTTCCTCTACACTTCCATTAGGATGAACGATCACAACTTTTGGGGCAGCACCTAATTTGCCTTCTCTCATATCATTGAGTAACGACCCCTGGATCAGATCATCTGTTGACATGGCACTGTTAGAGCCTTCGCTTAGCTTTTTGTTCCAATATTCCGGATCGTGGTTCTGCATGTGACGTAATAAGTTTCCCCTATTGGCAAACAATTTGTCACAGAGAGTACAATCAAAATTTTTCTCTTTTGGTTCAGGACGATTATAGTCTGGCGTGTGGTAGAGATTTTTGTGACGTTTAAGAAGTTGCTTTTGACGGAATGTCTGCTCACATTCATCACATTCAAAAGGTTTCTCACCTGAAATACAAAAATATATATCTATATAAAATGTGGGTTACATAAATATGTGTCATTTTATAAATTTGTACCTCTTGTTCCGGTAGAGCTAAAAAAACAACCTGTGTTTCCGCTAACATTCTCTAAAAATAATAGGGTAGGTAGGAAATGTTTTTTTTTTACCTAGTTTATACAGGACAAAAAAAGATCTGACTTTAACTTAACAGTGCTTGTCCAAAAATGGCAATACAAATTTTAAGGGAGACACTAAAAATTAGGGTTAGAGATAACACATGTTTTATTTTGTCTAGTATATTTCTACATAATGTTGGTTGATTTGTTTATGGTGTTTAATGCCACTTTCATCAATATTTCAGCTATATTGTGGTGGTCATTTTTATTAGTGGAGGAAACCAGAGTACCCAGAGAAAACCACTGACCTGTTGCAAGTCACTGACAAACTTAATCACATAATGTTGTATCAAGTACACCTAGTTGCGAGCAGGATTCGAACTCACAACTTTAGTGGTGATAGGCACTTGATTGCACAGGTAGTTGTAAATACAACTACCATACGATCACGACCATGGTGGCTCACTTGTATAAAAGTGTTAAGTATAAAAGTTGTATTGAAGTGATAAATACTGAATTTATTTATATCATAACATAAATCTGGCAGAACTTTTTTGCCATAAAACCATTTATTTTCGAACATCAGAGGGTTTCTGAAGCTAGCCAAGTATAAACGTTCCCAAAGGTTTTTTTTTCCATGTGAATCATTGTTTATCCTGTTCATTTGAATTTATTTTCTTTCTTTTTTATTTGAATTGTTTAAAATGGTTTCTTTTCAAACTTTATCTGGGTACGTAGCAATGACATAATTTGTAGGAATCAAATATTAAAAATCATTGTGCTTTTGGTTACGAATGTCGGTCAAATTTTATATTTGTGTCTTCCATTTCACAATAAAAGGATTATGATGATAAAAAGTCAATACAGTACGTACATGTATGTCAATTTGTAATAACAATAAATATACTAGAGGCTCAGGTGAGCCTGTATCGCTCACCTGACATAAATAAGTCCTCTTAAGAATGTCTGCATGCTGAATACATCTAAGTTACTATTCAAATCCCATACTGCCATAGGGTTCTATGTTAAAACTATGTCTGCTCATGGCAGCCATCTTGGATGGAGGTCGTGGTCACCGGACACATTTTGAAAGTATACTACCCAAGGACCATCCATGCCATGTTTGCTTTAAATTGGCTGACTGGTTTCAGAAGAGAAGACTTTTAAACAATTTTCCCATAGGGTCCTATGTTAAAACTATGTCTGCTGACCGTGGCCATTTTGAACCGAGATCGGGATCACTGAACACAATTTTGGAAGTTGACCATCTAAGGACCATCGATGACATGTTTGCTATATTGGCTTACTGGTTTCAGAGGAGAAGATTTTAAAACATTTTTTCCCATAGGGTCCTATGTTAAAACTACAGTATGTCCACTGAAGGCGGCCATCTTGGATGGAGGTCAGGGTCACTGGACACAATTTTGAAAATTGACCACTTAAGGACCATCCATGCCATGTTTGCTTTAAATTGGCTTACTGGTTTCAGAGAAGAAGATTTTTAAACATATTTCCCATAGGGTCCTATGTTAAAACTATGTCCACTGATGGTGGCCATCTTGGATGGAGTTTTGGATCAGTGGATATAATTTTGAAAGTTGACCATTTAAGGACCATTCATGCCATGTTTGCTTTAAATTGGTTTACTGATTTCAGAGAGAAATTTATTTAAACATTTTTCCCATAGGGCCCTATGTTAAAAATATGTTTGCTGATGGCGGCCATCTTGGATGGAGGTCGGGGTCACAGGACATAATTTTGAAAGTTGACCACCTAAGGACCATTCATGCCATGTTTGCTTTAAACTGACTTACTGGTTTCAGAGGAGAAGACTTTTAAACATTTTTTCCATAGGGTCCTATGTTAAAATTAAGTCGAGTCATGGTGGCCATCTTGAATTTTCAATCAGCAAGCGATTCACAAATTTAGTACAGGACCACCCAATGATCATTCCTGCAAAGCCACAATTCAATTGGCTTAGTGGTTTCTAACAAGAAGATTTTTAAAATTTCGACCAATCAGAACACATTATGGGCCCTGGCAGCTATGTTGGATTTCCGATCAGCACCGAAAACACAAATCTTGTATATGACCACCCAATGAACATTTCTGCCAAGTTTGGTTCAAATCTTTTTGTGGTTTCAGAAAAAAAAATGAAAATGTGAAATTCCCATAGGGTCCTATGTTAAACTAAGTCGAGTCATGGTGGCCATCTTGAATTTCCGATTGGCAAACGATTCACAAGTTTAGTACATGACCACCCAATGATCATTCCTGCAAAGTCACAATTCAATTGGCTTAGTGATTTCTAACAAGAAGATTTTTTAAATTTCGACCAATCAGAACACATTATGGGCCCTGGCAGCCATGTTGGATTTCCGATCAGCGCCAAAAACAAAAATCTTGTATATGACCATACAATGAACATTTCTGCCAAGTTTGATTCAAATCTGTTATGTAGTTTCAGAAAAAAAGATGAAAATGTGAAATTCCCATAGGGTCCAATGTTAAACTAAGTCGAGTCATGGTGGCCATCTTGAATTTCCAATCAGCAAACGATTCACAATTTTAGTACAGGACCACCCAATGATCATTCCTGCAAAGTCACAATTCAATTGACTTAGTGGTTTCTGACAAGAAGATTTTTAAAATTTCAGCCAATGAGAACACATTATGGACCCTGGCAGCCATGTTGGATTTCAAATCAGCACCAAAAACACAAATCTGGTAGAGGACCATCCAGTGAACATTTCTGGCAAGTTTGGTTGAAATCTGTTCAGCGGTTTCAGAGAAGAAGATTTAAATGTGAAAAGCTAACGGACGGACGGACGACGAACGCTTACCCATGACAAATGCTCACATGGCCTATGGCCAGGTGAGCTAACAATCTGACATATAATAAATGTATATGCAAATAAAAAAAACTTCATAATTTAGTTATTAATATATGTGTGCAATTGATGTATATAGATTTTTATACAACCTTCAAACAAGTTTTCATGAAGAAAAAATGCTTAAATTAAATACAAGTTTTATATTTGAAAGAAAATAAAAACACTAAACAAGTTTCAAAGGACATAGACATATCAATTTATATTACTTTACATGCCTATGTTTCTGATTACCAATTCTCTGAAAGATTCATTCCCACTTTCAATGAATTTTGAATTAGCCTGTAGCCTGCACATAGTATACTTAATTACCCATACATAAGCATATGATTTTTACAACTTATCCAAACTCGAAACTTGCTTAATGGTAAAAAAACAGTCGAATACTTGAACAAACACAACAATAAATAAATAAAATTAACAAGAATACATTACCATAGATAAATAAACCTGGATTTAAAAAATGAAGCTAAAACATGTTAATTTGATGTTAAAACACATTGAAGGTGAAATACAAAGGTTTTGAGTGTTTGATTTTATTGCTTTACTCAATAAATATACATAAATAATGCTGAAAAATTTCGACACCGTTTATCTGTAAACACAGGTAAATTTATGGTTTATTGTCGAAGTTTAACATGATTATCTCCTTTTGGTAAGCCAAGACTGTGACGTCATTCGGTTCTTAACAGTCTGCTGCGCCTACGAGGATAGCATAGCTTCTCGATATTCTGATGATGAAAGTGACTAAAGTGACATCACAGACATTTATTCAACACAGAATAAAATATATTAAAAACATATAAATTAAAAAAAAAACAAAAAACAAAAGCATTTAATTTGAAATAAAAAATATTTAAAAAACTAGATGTGTCGGAACGACACGAATGTCCCCGTCGTGAATATTATGGAGGCTCGCAAATGTTTCACCCTTTTTTAATTCCCTCAGTAATAGGCTAAGAATAACAAATCATAGTGAAAAAAAAAGTGGTGACAACAAAATATTTGGCAAAATTTCAAAGCCCAACGGCTGCAATCAGGCCTCTACATTAACATATTTTTCAACTTGTCCCTTCGGACAACTAACTAAAAAAAGTACTTGTCCGACTCAATCTTTTAGTTGTCCCGAAAAAATTATTAAAAATTACAAAACTAGAGAATAATTATCCAGGGCTCCCATTACTTTCAAATTAGAGGGAGAAGTGACTTCTCTTAAAGAGAGCTCATATGGAGAAGTGGGGAGAATTCTGGGAGAAGTCAATTGCGATTAATCGAAACATTGTTTCGCGACCTCTCTGACGTTACCCTGCCCAAATTTAGTAAATAGTTAAAGATGCCTGAACTAATTTGTTCTGGGTTTTTTTTTCATAACTACCTTAAGGACATATATTCAATGTCACATTTTTATTTCTGTCTGCCTTGATTGGAGTCTGGCATACCAGTGATTTTTATATGTACCCCCCCCCCTTTTCCTTTTGAAATAATACTGTGTTGTGATCCAATACCACACAAATTGTAGTAACTTATATTTGTGTTATATAAATCCTCGTTTCTGGTAAAGAAAATATACCTAGATACTATATATACCAGTATCTAGATATATTTTTTTTACCAGAAACAAGTGCCTGTGCAGGCCTCGACATTAACGTTTGTCCGATACCAGTGAAAACTGACGTCGGACAAGTAGATCTTGTATTACGGTTGTCCGACGGGACAAGTGAAAAAGTCAGATTGCCAAACGTGCCGGTACGATGGACAAATCTATTTCCACTGGTATAAAATACTGGGTTTGTTGTATAAAAGAGCCCTGTTTGATCTCCAATTTGTCCATAATTTATTTTGATTAAAACTAAAGTGAAACACCAGTTCAAAACTCTGTTTATTGTATCATTTATCGTTCTCCATGCTGTGATGTAGTTCAAGGACCGTAACGAAATGTAAACTTGATCTGTAACTCATCATTATACACTTATCTAGCAAAAATCAAATCAATATCTCCAAGCATAGCGAAAAACAGTGGTGACAACTAAATATTTGGCCAAATTTCAAAGTCCAAGGGCCATAACTCGGCCAAAAATCATTGGACCAGAACGAAATGTAAACTTGATCTGTAACTTATCATTATGCACCCACATACCAAATATCAAGTCAATATCTCAAAGCATAGTGAAAAAAAAGTGGTGACAACTGTTTTATTTCGGAATGACAGACATGGGTAACACTATATGTCCCAGCCACTTATTGGCGGGGACATAAAAATACATGTCGAACTTTTATACTCTAGCTGTTTACTAATACATATATTACAATATTCGCCAGGGAATTTATAAATAGGTTTCTCTCAAAAAATATTGTATAGGGAAAAAATATGAATGATAAATACTAGTAACTGGTTATTTGTACATGAACTATTACCGTCACATTTTCCTCCCTTTAATGCATTTTTACATCAAATGTAATTACTTAATCGTGAGATGTGGAATTCATGTCCGTGACACACTAAGTCATTATAGCCTTCATTTACGCTAGTTGTAATTTACAAAGTTTACTTCAAGGTAAAGTGTCATTTTACATCTTTCCGAGAGAAACAAAATTCAATAAAAGTTAAATCCTTTTCATAATATATATCTACGATTTTAGGGGACCCACTACCATTAACCATAAAAAAAATAATGCGAGTCCCCATAAGTAAATGATCCCTATAATGCCTTTAGTGTACTTTAGGGGACCCACTACCTATATCCACGATTCATATCATAAGACAACAGTCAACAACATTAACCATAGAAAATGATCCGAGTCCCCAAAGGTAAATGATTCCTATGTTGCCTTGGTGTACTTTAGGGACCCACTACCATATATACCTGGTTCATATCATAAGACAACAACATTCGTTATAGAAAATACTGCGAGTCCCCTAAAGTACCTAATAAATATCGTGAGACAACAAAACCAAGTTTCATAGAACAAAAATGATCCATTATATAATATGATGAGTGCCATAGGATATGTAGAGACCCCTAAACTACATGAAGGCCTGACACACTGATTCACCAAAACAGAAAATTTTACACAATCTACAACATAGATCGTTGTACAGTATTCAACAATTGACGACAGACAACACTGTATGACAATGTACATGTATCTCAGAGGCGGATCCAGACATTTCCATAAGGGGGACCGTTTTATATCAGAAACCATTTTTTTTTATAGAAATATCAAAAGATACCGAGACGTAATTCAAAGCGAAAACTAGGAAGAACTGTTTTAGATACCTAAAACTTATGTCTCCCCTTTAAATGCAGCCATCTGTACAACAATAAGCTACACATTATGAGTTGAATGATACTATTTAAAAAACAATTATTTGACCTTGAGGTCAAAGTCCCACGAAGGTCATTACGGTATGCGACACACCGCCTTATGGTCATGCACCCACATACCAAATATCATTGACCTATCTCGAAAGACAAAAATGTTATGGCCCGGACAAGAAAATACTATTTAAAAAACAATTATTTGACCTTGAGGTCAAAGGTCCCATGAAGGTCATTATGGTATGTGACACACCGCCTTATGGTCATGCATCCACATACCATTATGAGTTGAATGATGGTATTTAAAAAACAATTATTTGACCTTGAGGTCAAAGGTCAAGGTCCCACGAAGGTCATTATGGTATGCGACATACCGCCTTATGGTCATGCACCCACATACCAAATATCATTGACCTATCTCGAAAGACAAAAATGTTATGGCCCGGACAAGAAAATACTATTTAAAAAACAATTATTTGACCTTGAGGTCAAAGGTCAAGGTCCCATGAAGGTCATTACGGTATGCGACACACCACCTTATGGTCATGCACCCACATACCAATTATAATTGACCTATCTGGAAAGACAAAAAAAGTTATGGTTCGGACAAGTTTCGCTGAGAAGAAGCAGAAGAAGTGGAAGAAGAAAAAAATCAGACTAAAACAATATGTCTCCCTTCAATCGAAGGGGAGACATAATTACAAGACATGGTAAAAAGAAAAATGACAAGGACGAAACTGGAAATATTTTAGCTAAAATACGTTTTTACCAGTCTATATAACCTAGCACAAAAAAAGGGGGCCTGCCTCCTCTGGATCCGCCTATGTATCTCTTAGGGGATGGCCATTTGATTCTGAGAGGGATCTGGAAGTTTTTTTTTTAGAAATAAATATTCTGGCCAGGTCATGAGCAAAAATAAAATTAATATCCTGTGATGCAACGAAATACAGCATAAATAGACGACTTGATAATAAATGAAAAAGTTAATAAAAAATTTTGAAATTGCTCGTAAACATCAGAGCCAAGGAGGTTTTATTCACAATTTCTAAATTAATTCAGGGTTTTGCCATTGTATTATCCTGCTAGCTAAGACAATGGCCAAATTTTTTCCACGAATATACCTATAAATTTGGTGGTCTATTTAGCATAAAAAACAAAGAGCAACGTGTTAAGACAGCAAGATATTTTTGCAGCTACATGTACATGTAGGGGCGATGTAACCCAATTTTGACATCAAGAGGTGCGTTGGGAAGGGCTAATAATGTTTTCAAAGAAAAGAAATACTATTTTCTGACAGAAAAAATGGGATGCGATCGTGCCACCTCTCCTTTGCATGAACCAAGAGTACATCTCCGCTTTGAAATCTGAACGGCTACCTCTTTTTTGATATAAATTGATAATATTTATGGTCTACATTTGAAAGGACACAAATTTTAAGTCAGAACTGAAAATAATTTGAAATTTTTTCACACGGTCTTACACCAAAACGCGTCATTGCACAGCAATAACTGTTTGATATTTCACATTTGTTAAGAAGACAGATCCAAATGCACGATGAGCCCACGGGAGGATATCCTAGTCAGTAGAACCACGGTATTTATTCTTTCATTTAGTACATTTTCACAAGCGAAATTTTTTAATTAGTATACTAAACCTTTTAGCGTTAGCATTATTAACAATGTCCACCCGCCCAATCGTTTTGCAACACAAAGAAGGGATATGGTATGATTATCTTTGTCCCCATAAAAAAGAGGAAATGACATGAACGACGTCACGACAGGAGATTTTTAAAGGGGAATAAACATGATTGATATTTCCCGCGGTTTTAAACAGGTAAGTTTACCTGACGATTTCGCACAAACGGCTTGAGAAAATTGAAAATTATTACGATTTTCTATCAAGGTACTAAAATCACTATCCAAAAATGTGTAAATCTGAAAAAAAGTTATGAACTTTGCATTTCACCTTTATGCTATAAGTAAGTTGTAAAAAAACATGAGAGACTATCCATCTTTACACTTAGACACAAATAAAAACATCTTTTATTTTACATTTCAGTCAACAATGAGCATAACTCCCTATATTAATTATACCTAGCTACATGCTTAGGCATAACTGATTTTTGTTTGTGAAATTAACATAGGAAAATGTTGACTTGTGTTTTTTTGCTTTTTCTTTTTTAGTGCATAGCATTAAAAAAAATTCCAAGGACATCAGATCCAAATTACACTTACGGGAGGGGAAAAATCCCTGTAGACACATGAATGAAAATCCAATATTTCAAAGACCCCATATGAAGGGTACAAAGGACAAAGGATGGTTGAATTTAAGTTACACCAGATTCAATCTTTCAGATGCACTTGAGTTTGATGCAGCAACATTGAACTTCTTAGCAGACTTTTGAAAGAGTGACACAGAGCATAGGTCAGTATAGGTCATTAAATATTGTCCTGTGCTGTGTACATGTATTTCAGTACTTCAGTGCTAAAAATATATAATCAGTTACCTCAGAACCATGAGCCACAAGACCACTTCATCGGTAAGGCCACATGTACATGACCACTTCATCCCAATGGCCATATACTTAAATAGATCACTTGACAAAAAAAAACCACATAATTTAAACAACTTTCCAGTTGGTTTATTTCTGTAATCTATGAAATATTCCTCATATATTTAAGTTACTATAGAGTTACTGTAAGCATACTTTTATTCCGGTGTGTAGAATTTCCGATGAGCAAATTTACACTAGTGTTGTCTTTCCATAAATAGTGCGAACTTTGAAAAACACAGGTAAGTTTTGTTTATTATGATTAACACACATGTTTATAAATGCACTAATCACTCAGAACGGGTTTTCCTATTGTTGTCACCCGTGCGTATTATTTAATAGCATCTCATCAATTTATTCTAATATTATAATGATAAAGATTAAATATTAAAATATGTAGCAGGAGAAATATCAAGCAATTTTGAATTACCTGAACAACAAATCTTACAATCAAAATGTTTCTGAAAATGAACTAGAGGCTCAGTGGGCTGAGCCTGTGTCGCTCACCTTTCATTCTGCTTTGAGGAAACTTAATACAGAACCTTCCATAGGTGCTTCCCACCAAATTTCTGTTCATTTTGGCATTGCAGTTTCAGAGAAGAAGATTTTTAGAAATTGACCAATCTAAAACAAGAATTGCCTGTGGCAGCCATATTTGTTATTGGATCGGGACGAAATGAGCAATCTTTATAGAGGACCTCCCATAGATGCATCCTACCAAGTTTCGGTTCATCTGGCCAAACGGTTTCAGAGGAGAAGAATCTAATTTTTTCAATAGTTTTCTATTTTTTACAGATTTTTTTTCACTAATTTTCAAGTTTGAGAAGCGGCAACAGCCATGTTTGATGGCAGTCGTAGACATCATTCATGGTCTGAAAGAGAATTATATATGCATTGTTTCTTTATAGTTTGGTAGCAACATTGCTCTTTACAAAATTTAAAGAATTAAAAAAAAATATACATATATTTTTTGTAACGATAGCAGCCATTTTTCATAAGCGACCAGGGTTAGCAACCATAAGTCTGAAAGTGGATCATATATGCATCATTTCCATAAAGTTTGGTGGCAACTGGCTTTTTACCGGATTTTAAAATATGTTTTTTGACAATAATTTTCTATTTTTTGTAAGTGACGGCCACGTTGGATGACAGCTGGAGGTCTTCAATCAAAATTTTGAAAGAAGACCACATATGCATTCTTTCCATATGGTTTGATTGCATTTGATTCTTTACAGGATTTTAAAATAATTTTTTCACTAATTTTCTATTTATAGTAACGATGGTGGCCATGTTTGATGGGGGATGGGGTCCTCAACCATAATTTTGAAAGAATATTACATATATGTATCAAATTTAATTGCAATATACTCTAAAGGATTTTTCTGGATTTTTTTTAATTGATTTTTTTGCTGATTTTACCTCTATGTTCTATTTATAGACATGGTGGCTATGATGGTTGGTCGGCAGGGTCATCGGACAAAATTTTAAAGGGAACCCCCTAAGGATGATTCAGGCCAAGTTTGGTTTAAATTGGCCCAGTGGTTTCAGAGGAGAAGATTTTTGAAAAAGTTTACAGACGGACGGCGGATGCCAATTGATGGCAATAGCTCATACAGGTGAGCTAAAAATTGCAGTGTAAGTAGATCTTGACAGGCTGAACATGTTTGCAGTTTAAACTTAACATCTATCTCTTATAGTTTTTGAAATAAAGGACGAAAAGTATTAAAATTTTAAAAATTTGATGAAAAAAGGGCAATAACTCCAAGATGGGTAATCAGATTTACTTCAAAATTGCAGGGTAGGTAGATCTTGCTGTGCTGATCATTTTTACCCCATGTCAGATTTCTGTTTTTATTAACGGTTTTTGAGTTATTACCCAAAAACTGCAATTTTACCCCTATGTTCTATTTATTGACATGGTGGCCATGATGGTTGGTCAGCAGGGTCATCGGACATAACTTTTAAAGGGAACCCCCTAAGGAGGATGCAGGCCAAATTTGGTTTAAATTGGCCCAGTAGTTTCATCAGAGAAGATTTTTGAAAAAGTTTAGACGGACGCCGGACGCCAAGTGATGGCAATACCTCACCTGATCCTTTGGGTCAGGTGAGCTAAAAAAAAGGAGGATTCATGATCAAAGAAATAGACGGTTTGCAATATTTGTATATAAAAGACGCAAAAGCTGTAGTAACTGAGGAGAAAAAGAAGACTGAATAATGATTCTGCACTAGTGAGTCTAGTGTGGTTATTCCATATAGTAAACACTCTTTTATTTAGGTCTGTAATTCATTTATAGATAATTATACACCATGACAATTTAGTTTTGAATGGTGACTGAAGTAAAATTATTGATTTAATTCAGAATTCTTCAGTTCTTGATTTTTAGCTATTGTTATTGATTCTGCCACAAACATTCTTTCCGAAATACAGAATACCCTAGTCGCCCTAGAGTATAATTTTTCCATGACCTAAATGCCTTAGGATATAATTTCCAATGGAATAAAGCACACTAGTGTATTTATTCTATGTGATTAGAAATCAACATAATATGGACATGATGGATGATCTACTCTAGGAAATGAATTTACGCTTACATTACATTACAAGGTAGTGTATTATTTCCTTGAAAAATAACTGCACTAGGTAATTTTTTCCAGGATAAATTATATTAGTGTATAATTTCCACATTAACAATTTTTTAACCCCCGAAAAAGCCCATGCCCCATTTTTTTTTATAGTCCCCCTAAACAAAGGATAATTTACACTACGCATGGAAAATATAACCTAGTGCAATAATTCCTCTGGAAATTATACACTAGTGTAACTTGTCCTCAGGAAAGAATACACTGGTGGAAAGAAAACACTGTTACATTACCTCTCCTTACCTGTATGAGTTAGCAAATGACTTTCAAGGTGGCGTTGCGAAAGAGCAGCATATTCACACTGATCGCACTTGAAACATTTCTCCCCATCATGGGTTTTTAAATGTAGTTTAAAGCTGTAACGATCTTGAAAACACATACCACATTTTTTACAATCAACAGGTTTGTCATTACTGTGTAATTTCATCATGTGTATTTTCAGATCAGTTTTTCTTCCACATGTTGTAGGACAAAGTTCACACTGAAAGACGGGTTTCAGACCAGAGTGTATCAGTTTGTGTGCCTTTAGACTGTTGCTCTGTGTAAATCGTGCATGGCACACGTCACACTGATATGGCTTTTCCCCAGTGTGAATTCGTAGATGGCGCTTCAGTTTATAGGTATCAGGACTTGCATACTGGCAATGAGGACACTGGTAAGGCCTTTCACCAGTATGAGATCTTATGTGTCTTTTCAGTTTGCTCAATTCGACGCTAGCATAATCACATTCTGTACATTTGTGAGGTTTTTCAAATGTATGTTTATAACGAATATGTCGTACAAGTTCTCCTGATGTTGTAAATGCCATCTCACAGTCTTTACATTTGTGAGGGCGTACTCCAGTGTGAGTATTAACATGATTTTGTAATGATGCATGAGTTTTAAAACTCTTTTCACATAGGTTGCATTGGTAAGGTCTATCTTCAGAGTGTGTTTTCATGTGCCGCATCAACAAGTATCGTTTTGGTGCCGTGTAACTACAGTAATGACATTGTAACTGAGTAATTGTTGAAGGGACCATCTCAAACTTTTTTGGATTCACTCGTATTATTTTTCGTGTGTTTCCATCTTCATCAACCACTTCTTCAATAACTTCACGTCCGTCCTTGAAATCAAACATCCCCATGTCAAGAGCAAACTGCTTCGGTGATGTACCCTCTTTTTCCCCGTCTGGCTGCGACACGATCAAGACATAATTCATTTCACCACCCTGGTCTACAGATGTAGGAACAATAGTTACTGTCTGGAAATTGCTGCTGTTTGGATCAGAATCACTTGAACCGATCATTTGAATGTCCTGTGGATTACTAACGGCTACTAATTGAGCATTTGCATTATCAGGGTTCTGTAAGGCTATCAGCTGAGCATTTGTAATATCTGCTTGTCCTATCTAAAATACATAATAAAACATGTTCTGCTAAATACTGAAAGGTCCAATAGTATTTATGGACACAGAGTGAGTAAGCAATTTTCAGCTATATATCATAGCATATAGCAGCAAGTTGCATTTAGATGAGATGATGTCTGCTTTGTACTAAGCCAACATGCTTAGTTGGATTTTTATAGTGTTTGCGCACTGACACAACAATTCGTGGGTAGACATGTCGTCCCACTCGGACACATTATCCTGATTTTGAGCTAATGAGTCTTTGTTCTTGCTCCTTAATACTGCCTTCTTAGTGGAAAAGCAGCAAATACAAATGTGTGTCTTTGGTTTGAACTGACAGGGCTTCAAACACATGATTTACTGCACTCAAGGCACATTAACCATTACAGTACCGATGCAGGTAAGAACATAGATGAACCCAGACATTGAGAGCAGTGTAACAGTTGCAGTACATGACACATTTTTGAAAGAATATATTCCAAAAAGAACATTCTCCTCCAAGTTTTGCTTAATTAAATTGGCAGGTGGGTACAGAGTAGAAGACACTAATGAATTTCAGTAGAAAAATAAGCTAATTTTCATAATCTGAAAACTTTTTTAATGAAACCACGTAGGAACTATTCCATTTGCCATGATTTGGCTAAATGTTCTCCACTTAAAAAGGTCTGCATACCTTTTTGTGAAAATAGACCTTATAAGTATAATCGCAAAAAAAAATTGGTAAAATTTCACTCAATAGCATTCTCTTGTAATTTAATGGTCAGATCTTAATAAAAAAAATATCCTGGGTGTTCAGGATGATGATTGTTAATCCCTAAATTTAGCACAGAGCTCATTATTTTAAATCTAAAGACATTTCTATCATTAAATGTTGATGTTAAGGTCAGCCATATGACAACATTTCAATTCTAAATAGTGAGTGAGTGAATGTTGTTTAACGCCAAGTGAGCAATTTTTCAGCCATATCATGACTAGAACAAGCTACATTTGATGAGATGATAATGATGTCCGCTTTTGAGCTAGACCAACATGCTTATTTGGATTTGTATTGTGCTAGGTCACTAAATCAACAATTTGTGGGTAGAAATGTTGCTCCACTCTTGACACATTATCCAGATTCCGAGCCAACCAATCTTTGCTCTTTCTCATTAATGTCAGGCAGTGTGCTTGTCGAAGAAGCAGCCAATACAAATTTGATAGTATTTGGTTTGACACCTGGCTAAAGCTAAAACCAATGATCTGCAGCACTTGAGGTGAGCATGATAACCATTACACCACAACGCAGTCACATTTCTAGGAAATACCATATAATAACTGAATCAAACATATCAATTTCTAATGTTTATTTGAAAATGCATGGCTTTACTACTAGTTTTCTATTTATTATGCTCAAGTCATTTGATGGTTGATGGTTTATCATGCTTAACCCCACTTTCAACAATATTTCAGTTATATCGTGATGGTCTGTTTTATTGGTGGAGGAAATAGGAGTACCCGGAAAAAAACACCTATCTGTCTTAAGCCACTGATAAACTTTATCACATAATGTATCAAGTACACCTCGCCATGAACAACTTTAGTGGTGATAGGCACTGATGGCACAGATAGTTGTAAATCCAACTACCATATGATCACGACCACGACGGCCCCCCTCAAGTCCTTTGAAGGTTTGTACATGTACCTGTATTTATTAACAACTTATATAATATTGAATACCTGTATTCCCTGGAGTGATCCAATGTCCCCACCACTAGATGTCACTGTTGTGTTTACATCTGTTTTTATTGTGTCTATCTGAAAACGATAAGAACCAAAACTTTTGATGTAGAATGCATTTCTTCATTTGAAATAGATTTGGGAATCGACAAGATTTCAATATTGATGATGGGAAATTCAAAGCCGACTGATCATACCCATGAGAAAATATTTTGTACCTATATTTACTTACTATGATAAGCATTTTTGCAGGTTAAGTAAATGTGCATAAGTGTAAAGCAAAATAATGTTGTATGAAATAATGTCCATTAGGACAACATTTCATAGATTTGTAATATGAAATGTTGTCCTAATTTATGAAAAATTGTCCCAATCTAAATATTATGTTCTGAAGTTGATGTTTCATCCTTAGATTTATTTGATGTATCTTTACTAGAAATGTTTTTGCCCAACAAAACCGTCGATGACAACACAATCGAGGTCCTAGAGACTGATATTCCTGTAACTCCGCCTACAAAACGCTGTCGAAAAAAGGACAGGAAGAACAGCATTTTTGAATATTACTAGATATAACAATAAAAAATGTTGATTAATTTGTATGATATATACATTTCATTATTAAATAATTTTTGCAAATGGAATTTATTTAAAAGATTTCTTTAGTACATTTTCTCAATGGGTAAGTTTTCCATTTGTAGACATTATTTTACATGAAATATTGTCCATTGAATGGACAGAATTTTATAGCAGCTGACAATATTTCATAGTGAAATATTGTCCCGGGGACAACATTTCATAATAAAATTTAATGAAATTTTGTCCATGGACGATATTTCCTATGAAATTTTGTCTCATGGACACTATTTCACAAAGGACAATATTTTATGATACATCAGTAGTGTTTACATGAATATCATATTTTTTCTTGTTTTTAGGTAAAACTGTAAGCGAACAAAAAACGATGGACACCATTCCTATGCCATGTACGTTTAAAAGCTGAAATGAATTTGTCTGGTGTAATACACATTGAGTAAACTGCGAAATTTTTAAAGGGTAGAATCTACTTTGGCGGACCCCGGAAGTCAGATATTGTAATAATCAACGTGCATAACCCATAACCTTTCATTTCCTTACAATGCGGATATGACAACAAAAGGGTTAGGGTAATAGGGTCCACTAAAGTAGAAGTACTCCATTTCAAAAAATATTAGCGGCATGTCATGAAAACGATCTCTCCAATGATCGAAGACCAAAAATTTCAATGAAAAAGATACAAATAATCTAGACTTGTCAATGTATGTGATGGTATATAATGTATTAATATAAATAAAAATTAAACAAAGTTTTCATCATATCAGTTTTCCTTATTATAAAACAATTATGGAATTTCCACATTATTAATCATTTATCATAAAGTATTTTTGAAGCAATCTAATTAAAATTAAATGTTTGTTGTATGTTTTCTTTTCTTTGCCTGATACATGTACACTAACATCTAATGACATCCTATAATTGGTGACATTCCCATATCATACAAACAATCTAAAAGTTTTTTACACAAATAAAGATTAATGTATGTTTACCCCATGTGCTATAGTTCCAGAAGTTTCAGATACATGAAGTATCTGAGGAATGACAGTTGATACAGAATCTAGTAACTGCATCTGTTCTTTACCATCAAGAGAGACAACAGGAACAATCTTCTGTCGTGATGTTCCAGGCAGATCTACCTGAAAATTAAAAAAAAAGTATGATGGAAAAGTAAAATTTTATTCCACATGTGTAATACAATGTATACAACATATTTTGACGACACATCAATTTTACATAAAATAGCCCGTCGTGTATTTGATGCGCACGGATTGTCATAGGGGTTTTACCTCCACATCTTTTATCTATACCCTGGTATTCCTGTGAAAAAAAAAAATCAAATTCCCTTATCTTTTAAATATAACTCACTGGGTCACCCTTAAAAATATGTTCGTTTCCCACACCCGACCCTCCATTTCACCTATGGGATTATTTTTTTTCAAAATAGACTGCGTTCATTCACAAATCTGGTTCCTTCAAAGTCGACCAACGGATTTTGTTCATTTAAAAGTGTAAATCAGTTCCAAACGTAAATTCTGGAACAATATCGGAACTTCCGGTAACCAAAACAAAACAAGTCGTCGCAAATCACGCAAAAAAATATTTCGAGTCACAACGTTTTCTAACGGTCGGTCGGGTGCGGGAAACAAACAATTTTTCTATCTTGGCCCTGGATATCAAATGACCGCCAGGAGCTGTCGTGTCCGTGATCATATATGGTAGTTACAACTACCTATGCAATCAGTGCCTATCACCACTGATGTTGTGAGTTCGAATTTCGATAAGGGCGAGGTGTACACCATTATATGATAAAGTTTGTCAGTGACTTGCGACAGGCCCGTGGTTTTCTCCGTGTCCTCCGATAAAACTGACTGCCACAATATAACTGAAATATTGTTGAAAGCGGCGGCAAACACCATCAAACAAACAAATGACCTCCATCACACGAAAGTTGTATAACATTAATTCTTAACCCTTTCTCCTACCTGTACTAAAGTTCCTGGTGCACCAGGTAATCCCTGCAGCATGACAGTCCTCTGTTGATCATGTATCTGTGTCAAGGTAGATAACTGATCATGACTGACAACTTGGGCATTTTGTTGTAGTAATGTAGAGCTATTAGACAATGATTCTGCCAACTTTAAAGTTTCGCTCTGAGGATCAATTCCATCCGTTTGGCTCTGAGGGTCAAGACTGTCTGATGCTGTCATCGTGATCTCAACCTTAGTGTCACCACTAACAGATAAATCTGGAGAGAGAGAAAAAATATTCTGAAGACATTTCTTCAATATCACAATTAAATTTAATATGCGATCAGTGTATGAGAATAAATTTCAAATTTACTGCACATTTCATCTGCTGATCTACACAGCTTTACCAGACCGACCAATTAAATCTTGTGTATCAAAATATTAATATTTTATTTGCACTCCTCGCACAGCACGTATTTACATCCAAAGGAACGGTAAACACTGAAACCTGTTCTGTACACCTGGACGACTTGGTCCAGAATCCAAAATGACAACAGATTTCCAACGACCAGAGGGAGTTTTTTAAACCGAAAATGTTCGACAGTCTGATGAATTTTCATATACACAGTGTTCTCATCAGGGTCTTCAATTAATCAACAACTATTTGTTCTTATGGTTGTGACTACATGTATTAATATATATCAGTTTGTAGAATGCAAGTTGAACAAACAAAAAGTAACAACTGGCGATCGTTTCACTAAAGTGATCGTAAATCGTAAGTCCAAGATCACTTTTACGATTTCCTTACGTGCATGTATACGTGCGTTTCACAAAACAAGTCCTAATCTTAAGAGTTATGACTTACGACAAGTAACATCTCCTATAACGGAGGTAAAAAAAGATATTGTATCATTTATAGTATATCTCGGAAACTGATTCCATTAAAGTTCACATTGGGTTAATTAAAATGTTTAAATTATTTAATTAGCAAGACAGTGATTTGATTTGGTACACCAGTTTGATTGGTTTTGCTTAGGGTGGTTCTACTTGAGAAATCCACTCAATAATTAAGAAATTTTCTTTTCCTTGGTCATTATAAAGTAAGAGTATGGAAAATGTTTCTCAAAATGACTTTAAACACTTAACTGTAATTAGACCAAAAAACAAAATACATGTGTTTCTGCTAATACATTGTATTCTTTAAAAAAAAATAGTTTACTGTACATGTAGGTAGGTACTGGTAGTCAACATTTTTTTATTTTACTTAGATTATACAGGCCATGTATATAACTTTTATAGTGCTTGTCCAAGAATGGCAATACAAACTGTAGGAAACTGGAAAGACACTACAAATTATGGTCACTAGGTTAGCAGCAATACAGGTATTTCTTTGTTTGTGCCTTAAAGTAAAATTTTCAAAACAAAAACAAAAAATCAATCATTATTTGAAATGGGAAAGCCCCAGTTTTTATTTTTTATTTTTAAATGATATAAAATAATATACCTTGGTTAGTATGCAAACTTGTTGCTACATTCAAAAGCTGATCTTCGCCTACATTGTATAGGACTTGTCTAGTTTGACTTGCAAGATTGCTAGCATCTATTTCACCTATGGTGTACCCTGTTGGTTGACCACCATGACCTATTTCTTTGTTAAACGTTACCAAGTAGCTCTGTAGATCATTTAACTGGTCGGGACTTGACTGAGTGGAGGTGGGCATACTATGAGTTCTTGTAGAATGTTGACCAATGGTTTCATTGTGGATATCAACAGGATTTTCTCCGTCATTCCCAAGCTCATCTATCTCGTCGCCTTCATCTGTCTGACTTTGTGATTCAATTACTAAATGAGAATCCTCCGTTTCTTTGCCTTCTTGCCGACTTTCTTGTTCGTCTAAATCTTGTTTTATGTCAATTACCTCAGAGGAATCCATATCATTTTCTGTAAGATAAAGCAATTCTAGAAACAAAATAAAATCTAAATATTTGTTTTTTTTCCCATGATATTTAATATATAATTTAAAAAAGCTCATTTCTGACTTGATTCTAAAATTATATGGTTTTTTATACATTTTTATAGGAGAAATTTCCCTTTAATGCAAATATAAAGTTCAATGAATATAAAAAAATATATATATGATATATACATTTTTGTATATGGGTGATTTTCAAAAAAATGAAGACTTTGTGTGACATAGAGGGTGAAATTTCAAATTGGACAAATTGACATAATTTTGGTCGTAAAATAATGTCAATATGATATATTTTTTCAGATTCAGTTGCTCAGTGCAATATATAAAGTCAAAAAAATTTTGTTCAACTTTTATTAGCAACAAAGTGTTAAAATGATAACAAATACAGACTTACTTCCTCAGAGGTATCATTTTCTTTTGGGTATGGTAAAAGACCTAAATGTATTTCCATTTGATAATGATATGAAATAGGCACCTTTTGGTACCAAACTTTGTATATATCATGAGAAAACAGTTTCAGTATATCAAAGAAACACTATTTTTACTGTATATTTTTAAAAATCTGGTAATTAAAGTTTTCATACAAGCATAAAAAATATGATCTAATGAGGCTTAATAGTTGTAAATCAATTATTTATATATGCCTAATAAATATAACAAAAGTTAAGTTAAGTTGATCATTGATGGTATAAACTAGAGGTAACCAAATGAAAATACTGTCCATTTTTTTATGTTTTGTTACACTCCTGACACATTTTTCTAAAAGATAAATACACCAAATATCAAGCTAAATGCAATCATTGTTGGTCACAATAACTTTTTTAAATAGTAGTACATAATCTATTTTGACTGAAAAAAGGTTTCCCTTGAATATATTTCATTTTTGCATTGTTATAATGTTATTTCAATCATATTCTAAATAATACTATCATAATTATAATAAATGACAACTCAATTTTCAACCATTTATACATTTTTTCAAGAGTATAGTGCTTATTGAGAATTAAATAATTCCCCAAGACAATTGCAAGCAGTTTTATGAAGGCTATATGCTTACAAAATAATCTATTTCTTAAATAAAATTGTCACACTCCCGACTCCCTCTCGAAAATAAACCTGTCGAGCTGAAAATAATATAACCAACTTATTGTTTCCAAACTAAAAGTTATATTTCTTACAGTTAACAGTAAATATTAAAAGAAGATTCAAAATTATGTTTTGGCTTTTTCTAATGATTAGTGTGCTAATTATTTGCCCTTTAAGAATTTATCTCATCAAAAATGGTTAAAATGGATTTGAAATTTATTAAAACTAGTAATAGATCATCTTTTCTTAGTATAAAATTACTTTTTAGTGGTTTTCAAATTAGTTTCCCCATGTTTCTCAATAATTTACTGTGCAAAAAAACTTCCTACTGCAATTGCAATCGACATTTAATGTTTTTATGTCAGGAGTGTGACATATTACTGTTGAATGAAAAATTATTGATGAATTTTCAAAAATGCTATATCAAAAGAATGAAAATGTTTTATGAAAGGCAAGATATATTAAAGTAAGTATTCTGTTTATCTAAAGCAACATACATCAATTTTTCATTTAGAAAAAAATCCATATTTTGACATGTTTTAAGAAAATATAACCCTTTATCATCACTTATTATGAGAAAGGTGTCTTGCAATATACAAAAATACTATAATTATTACTTATTGTTTATATGTAATTAAATTGAAAACATTGTGGAAGTTTGTAGAAGCATGGTTTATTTTTTTTTTTTATTTAAAAGATATGCCTATTAAAAGTGTCACACTCCTGACATTAGTTATTTTGATTTCCTAGCTATGATATGTCATATATCAAAGCTATTTCCAACTTTTTTCTTTGATTGGGTCTGGAGCTTTTGGAAAATAAAGAAAATTGTGAACTATTAAAGCATACAACATAGTACTATACAACTAAGATACAATGTCACACTCCTGACATTTTTTGTGTCTCTTCTTATGCAAGCCCAATTTTACAACTATCATATTCATCCAGTCTAATACTACTAAATTATTATAACTAATGGTTTTTTACAACATATTTTGACTTTTCTGAACTAATTAGTCTCAACAATGAAAAACTATTAAGGTTTAATTTGACATTTGTACAATTTTCCAAGTTAAATTTATTCATGTACACTAATTTAAAAAATAGAATAATTTTTTGTTGCAAAATCATAGGGTCACAAAACATCTAGATAATTGAAGTAAAATGGTACGAAATTATAGAATACCATCTTTCTTTAATATATTTTTTATTTTATTTTTTTTATCATCAAGGTAAGTTAAGGCAATTTAAAGTTTGTCACGCTAAAACGTCACACTCCTGACAAATTTGACCAGTTTTTAGAGGATAACTTTTTAACCGGAAGAGCAATCTCTATGACACTTTGCATGAAGATAACTGTTATCATTGTGCTTGTTTTAAGATATTTACCTTTCTTTCATATCATTTAATATTCAAATTATTCTCTGAAAATGAAGTCTTCATTTTTTTGAAAATCACCCATATATATGTATAATATATATTTAAGGATTGATCGCAATATTTGTTTGGTTCATGAAGAAATAACCTCAATAAGGTTGTACACACTGTGCAACCCCATGGGCCATAGCAGGTTACGCAAGGGTGTGTACATCCTGATTGAGGTTATTTCGAATGAACCGAACAAATAATTTCGATCACTGCTTATAAATTAATTCAAACTTTTTTTGCTATGATATTGAAAAATATATTAATTTTTTCAAAATAAGGCATATAATTGGAAATAAATTTAAATAACCCCAAAGGTGCCTCATTTAAAGAAAATCACCTGATGACAACGGCATGTGACGCCTTGAGAACAACGTCTATTTTTAGATTCCGTTCATTGACAAATAACCTCAACTTTTTAAACCAATCAAAATGACATGTGACTCTAAAATTAATTTATATATATTTATAATTATACATAATCAT
Source organism: Bathymodiolus septemdierum (assembly GCA_963383655.1). NCBI lineage: Eukaryota > Metazoa > Mollusca > Bivalvia > Mytilida > Modiolidae > Bathymodiolus > Bathymodiolus septemdierum. The sequence continues at coordinate 69,543,424 of OY726521.1, read as the reverse complement.
ATTTTTTTCATAATCTGCACACAATTTTAATGTTGTAACAATTTGTCACTTTTCATTTTAATAATAAACTTTTTAATGATAATAAAAATTTATCTGATTTTTTTCAGATATCTACAAATTATAAGAAAATTCAACTAATATTATTTGATCTTTCTGTTGCTCATGCTTGGAACAGATACCATTTTACCTATTGTAAGGGAAATTTGCACATTAATGTCCTCATTGTCATGCATTAAAATTTTCAGAAAAAAAGGCTTCGTGAGCATACATGTAATGAGAATTTTGCAGACACAATGCTTACCAGTAGAAAACATTGAAAATTTGCATTCCTAGGCAGAAAAAAATTGATAAAAATAAAACAAGAAGTACTTATCTACATTTTATATGAACTGTCATAATTCCAATGAAAAATTAAATGCATTTCTGATAATTCTCAATCAATTACAATCCTCATTTTATATGTTTATGTTTTAATTTGTTCAACAGGTAATGTCTGTACTTTTGGTGATTTTTTTTCCATATATTGTTTACAAGGAGTACATTAATATCATAAATTTACACTAATTATCGAGTTTTTAAGTAAAAAGTTGATTCATTCTCTTTCATTTTCATGAAAACACATCTTGGACATGAATTCATGTCTGAACGACAATCTACACTCCTATTCAAATTAACTTAAATGACCTTTTACTACGCATGCGCGAAGTCTGTTGTTGCGGATGGAAACCCTGCATGCAGTCGTATGAGAATTTTAACCGATTCTGCTAGAATAAGAAACAGGAAAGAAGTTTTGGCGAATTATAATAAAACAAGAATTAACATATACAATACCATTGGATGGAATTGAAGGAAGCATTGAGAGTTCAAACTCATGTTGAAGTGTAAAAATCAGTGCCATCGTGCATGTAGTTCAGAAATTGGGATATGCATAATTAATCAGGGCTTCACTATTTACAGATGGTACTTCCTTTTAAAATTTGAACAATTTTCATGAATATCTTATCAGTCTTCGCACTAACCCACTTGCCCGAAGCCCGGGACAAGTGAAAATTATGAAAGAATTTGTTTGAATATAATATATAAACAATTTTTCTAAATTTGGTTTTCGGGCAAGTAGGTGAAAAAAATTGAGGCAAAGACTGTCTTATAGGCTAAAATAATCAATCAAAACCATTATTTTTCAAAAAATTATTGTGAAGTCATTTCTGAATTGATTTTAACAAATTTTACACCAAAACATTCAGAATTGTCTATATTTTGATTGTTTATTTGCTCAATATGTTTATACGAGTGGTTTTTATTTGTTCATAATTTAAACAGGATTGTTAATTTTTGGGATTTATTTTTAGTTGAAATATATAGGAAAATCAAAGTCAATTTTCATTTGTTATGTTTAAATTATGAACAAATAAAAATCACTATATAGACAATTCTGAATGTTTTGGTGTAAAATTTGTTAAAATCTATCCAGAAATGACTTCACAATATTTTTTTGAAAAAATATGGTTTTGGTTGATTATTTAGGGATTTTTTTTACATGTTGCAATACTTTTGGCCACATACTGTAGTTAAACATAAAAAATTGTTGCAAATTCACAATTTTCGGGAGGTCGGTGGTAAAAAGACCCCATAACTAAATAATAATAGTAAGTAAATGCCATGCCAATGCAATGGATATTTTTGAGAATCATCGTTTTTCTCATGCACGAATATCCAGCGCGGCAGCGGGCTGACATGGACAACACAATATTTGACAGAATTATTTCTATGAATAAAATCGCGGTCATATCCATGAGAACTCTTAGGTGTCTTGCTTGTGGTGAAATTTTAGGAGAAAAAGATAAACCGAAAGTAACTTGGGGGTCGCTGCAATCTTTCCACACAGCGCCACCCTGCTATCCAGCGCCACCTTGATAGTTTTTCGTGTCACCGACAGGGGTCTTTTCTGTCAGCTGTGGTAGCAGATTCAACGAAAATGTGTTACGGAATATCAAATAGAAAATAAATTGTAATATACTATGAACAGAACTTCACGATTACCTAGAAATTTATTCTGTTTCCTTGTTCATTACAAAATGGCGACGAAATCGTATTCCTTGTCAATAATCTGATACGGAAGTGAATCGGTCGTCAAATGAAAATTCTTTATGGCTATTCGGTATTTTTTGAGGAGGTTAGAGTTTAATAAAGAATTAAATTTCTTTCATTTAATATTAAGTTATAATTCCACAGAAAATATCTCTTAAACAATATTACCTGGTTGATGCGCATGAATACTATATTTCATTGTCATGCGCCAAACTTTGGCGGGAACTACGAATTTTTGGCCTAACGATAAAAAAAATATGAGGTGAATGAGGCCAAGTTGAGAAGACGTACCTGATACAGCTCCTGATAGTTTTATAAGTTTTATAGCACTCCAATTAGTTTTATGCACATACTCGTATTATTTTCTTGCTGGGCAAAGTCCGATTACTCGTTATTCATAGTAATTTCATGAAAACTTCATAGGTTATCGATTATTTTTTTATTGACAATTTAACTTCAGTCGTTCGTGCTGATATTCGCGCCAAAATGGCGTCATTGTAAAAAAACTAAATTCCTCAGCAAACATTGATCAACTCTTATATTGTGGATTAATTTGTCGTAAATTTATTTATATTAGTGGCATTTTATTGCCGATTGACTGTCATTAACAATCGGCTGTTGCTAGTTTGTATAAATTTTTTCCGGGCTAGCCACAGAGGCTTGTTACGATTTTTTATTTTGTTTCCCCTAGTACTCTAAAAACCACAAGGGAGGAATCTAAAATGTCAAATTTTCATACAACACTTTTTCAAAATAGTTTTGTATTGGTGTCTTGACCTCATTCGCCATAATATTGGTACTAAATTGAAGCTTAATAAATATATTTTTGATATTTCGATTCCTTTTTGTCATCATCTTTACCTATCTGCAACTTTAAAGCAATGCTTCACAGAATTTGCAATAACCTAATCCATTCTCAATCATGTTTACATATCAATACGAGTTGAATTCATACGTGCGATTTGATTGGTCGGTTATTTTTAAGTAAGGATCGCAAAGAATGTGTTGATTGGTCAGTGAATTAAAACGGGATTTAAAACGATATATACAAGCCGTCAAAATTCAGTATGGACAATGCATGGACGAGTAAACCGACCTGCGCAAACATGACCTTGGAAATTCCCACTTCAAACAAGCATCGTACGTCACGTCACAATTTTGCGTTCACGTGAATGTTAACTTCGAAGGAAGCTTTATTACTGGATATAATTCATTTTGATTTTCTTATCGCGCTCACAGTTGATATTATAGTATTTGTAGAAAAAATGGGTTGTATCCAAATGTGTAAAATACGTCAAAATTAGGTGATTTTGCGTAGAGAAGGTTAGAATAGAGGCACTAAAAGGGAAAATATTTAATTTTAAATGAAAATAACGAAAATCACAGAGTGTACCCGAGTGCCGGTGATCGCGCTTTGTAAGTATTTATCATTGATTGATTGAATTTGTATGTTGAAATCTGTACCTGATTAAAAGCAAAAATAGTAAAACTTGATTTCATTTATTTATACTTTGAATGGGAATTCCTTTCATTGCGCACATCAGTTAGGGCATTACGTATTATTCTCCCTTAGCGATTGGTTCATCGTATTTGACGTCGTTGTGTAGGTTTCCCCTGAAAAGTGTTTGCGCAGGTCAGTTTGTTGCGATTGGTTTTTAAAATTGTGACGTACAATGTTTATGTCTGTTTTGAATGGGTTTGGTCTGCGCAGTTTCAGATCTTTGTCCATTCTGAATTTTGACGGCTTGTATTGTATTTATTACTTTCATCAGATCAAAATATATCTAAAATAAACAATCATTTATACATGTATTAACTATATGAGAGGGGAAAAAAATGAGAATTTCAGAATTTTAACCCATGTGCGACTCTTACCTTTAACTCTTGATAGTAAACTGGGGTTAACAAATTACATAAAAATAACCGACCAATCAAATCGCACGTATGAATTCAGCCCGTATTGATATGTAAACATGATTGAGAATGGATTAGGTTATTGCAAATTCTGTGAAGCATTGCTTTAAAGTTGCAGATAGGTAAAGATGATGACAAAAAGGAATCGAAATAACAAAAATATATTTATTAAGCTTCAATTTAGTACCAATATTATGGCGAATGAGGTCAAGACACCAATATAAAACTATTTTGAAAAAGTGTTGTATGAAAATTTGACATTTTAGATTCCTCCCTTGTGGTTTTTAGAGTACTAGGAGGGGGGGGGGGGGGGATCGTAACAAGCCTCTGTGGGCTAACTCGGTGTACCATCCTCCCCCAAACCACGTGGCCACTCTAAATCAAATAGCCACTATCTATGTCTGAATCGAAATTAAGTAAATATCTTCAAAAGTCAGTAGTAAATGTGCCTGCTGGACCAAGATTGCGGACTCCAGTCATTTTATCTGACAGTAAAGGCTTCAGCCTTAGAAATCAAATTACACACCCTTTTGACAACAATATAGTCTGGTGGTGCAAAAAGGTGCCAAAATCGAAGGGAGTCTAGCCTGGCTAAAACGTAATATTGACAGAAACCTACAAAACCTAGGAGATATAGCCCTCTATGTCTGGCTGGGCACCTGCAGCCTGACATCAAAAGATAAAAGCAGATTTATTTCATTAAGTTCACAAAACAACGAAACACTAGACCATATTATTAGGACATTATTAGAATTCAAGAGTTTTTTGGCTGATTATACACATGTGAAACTTACCTTCTTAGAAGTACCCATCTACTCGTTAAAAAATTGGAACGAACATTGTAAACATAAAGATCCATCGACATTTAAAGACCAAGATAAACAACTGCAAGTCCAAATTATTACCTTAAATAAAGAAATCCGTAAATTAAATCTAGATTTAAACACAAACTCGCCAGACTTCAGCGTCTTCCTGAAAGCAAGCTGTAGACATAGAACTAGATCTAGGCACGATACCTGGCATTATTACAATTTTAATTTATACCTGGATGGTATACACCCTGGAAGAAATTTAGCAAGAGTTTGGCTAAGAGAAATCAGTGACAGAATAAGGGCAGACTGTTGGAATTGAAATCGAACCTTACGCTTTACTAGTATTGGTTAGGTCAGTCTGCATGGGATTCCAAGCTAACTGTCCTGCCAGTGCACGTATCTGAACCAACCCTAGATTATCATATAGACTCTACAACTGAGAGACTGAACATATTTATCTATATATCTGTGGTATACATAGAACTAGTACTGGTTAGGTCAGTCTGCATGGGACTCCAATCTAACTGTCCTGCCAGTGCTCGTATCTGAACCAACCCTAGATTATCATATAGATTCTACAACTGAGGGACTGAAAATATCTATCTAAATATCTGCTCTTCTTAGACAACAATGAGCGCATTACTCGTCAGAGCTAGAAGTACCAGGGTACGTAACCCACCACAAATGTATACGGCAAATAGGCAAAATCCTGACAACAATCATAAGATGAGTTACAAAATTAATACCAAAAAGACCCTGGAAAAGAAAATCTGCAGCATCATATGAAATATTGAAAAAATCAATATATGAATACTATGACCATTCTAGTACAAAAACATTTCGTTTACATACAAAGTCAAGCAAACCGGACAATGAGAGTGTGGCTGGAAAAATGCTTATTATAGAAGAATCATTATCCATTAAACACAAAAATGGTGGAACAAATCGCCAACTTTATAGGATAAACATGTTTAATACCACAAGTAGAATCGATGTCAATGATTACTGGCTACAAGAATTCATACAAGAGGACTTGCATATAATATGCCAATGCCTGGAACAGTATACTGACTATAAAAGGCTGAATAATAAAATTAGGGAAACTTGCCAGCTTTCTCTACCAAATGCCCAAAGAACAACCAAAGATTATACTAAAACTCGTAATCATAACGACACAGCGCATATGATATCGCCAAATTTACAAGGCTATAGTCCACCAACTTATACCAACGATACTATAAAATCAACAACTGATGCGCAACCATTGTCCCTGCACGAATCTACAACACCAGTACAAAGGATTAATGAAATATCACCACCTCCAGATAGGAAGGCCATAGACTATCAAGCTTTACCAACTAGAAATACAATCACTGAGATAGAAACTTTTCATGAACACTGTCTGAGCACTGAATTAGAATTAGATGACAGAGAAGGAACGGGGGCAGAATATATATTAAACTGTCAGTATTGTGAAACTACAATAGACACTAATTCTGCCATAGAATGCAAAAATTGTACTAACTGGCATCATGCTGAATGCGTGAATATAGGCTGCATACCAGACGACCAATATATATGCTCCTCATGTACGGCATTGAACATAACTATACCCTATGAAGAAACAGAACCTAAACAGCTAATGGTAGAAAACAACTGTAACAACAATATAGCAGAATCTGAAGCGCCAAACATTGTCAACACAAATAATGATAAAGATGAAAAAAATATTACTAAAAGTAAAACCACAGAATCTGTAAAGGTACCACCACATAGCCATACTACACAGGCAACTAATGCAACTGTAGCAAATGCTAATAGACAGGAAGCCAAGACGAAGCAGAAACGAACCAAGAAAAGAGATCAATTAGACTATGAATCGGTAGAAATGCAACTTGCTGACTGCAAAGCCAAAATAGCCATGCTTGAGATATCTAACAACGACTACAAAAACACCATAGATCTGCTAACAGCTAAATTAGGTATTAAGGATCCAATGATAAATAGAGCTGAAATGTACGGAAACGACCATCCTCAACAATCTCTATTCTACAAAATGGGACAGATTGAATCACAGCTTACTGACCGAATAGACAACCTGCAAAAAGAAATGAATCACAAACTAGAAATAAAAGACCTTCAAATTAAACACTTCATGGAAATGAATGAACTAAAATGCAAATTTAATATTCTAGAAGCTAAAGAGAAACTCGCTCCATGCAACGACAATTTCTGTACCAGGAGGGAAAATAGTAAGCAAGATCATCCACAACCTAACCAACAATATGTTGCACCTCCACAGGCACAAATACCTACATATGTCGCCTTCACGAACCCAGTTGTACCACCACCTGTGCATTTCCAACGTGCTAATCAATACCCACAAGTCATCAATACAAACAAGGGACAAACACAAGTACAGCCTGAATACTACACGCCTTATAACAACATCCGACACCCAGCTAATCCTAATCGCACAACAATCGTGCCAACAGATGGGGAGTATAGGCATCGTCAAGTTCAAAATAATGGCATGCCACCGCTCGGAACAACCTATCAGCATCAAAGAACAGGCAACCAGAACTGCAAAAACCGAAGTGGTGAATATCGAACATTAAACCTACAATGGAGGAATATTCAACTTGCTGGAAATGTAAACCAAACTCCGAATAACACAAATAGCACAACCAGTAAGGGAGCGACCATTTAACTTGAAGGGGGGGAGGGGGTTATGTTTTTTTTCTAAAAAAAAATATTCTGATTCCCAATGTTGCTGAAAAAAATATTCTGATTTTGGTGGAGGAAAAAAAATAACCTAATGTTAAATTCTGAAAAAAAAAATTGGCGCTTCGCGTGACAAAAATAATAAATATTCTAACTCTTGTGTTGTCCGAAATAATTTTTCTGAACGAAACAAAAAACCATAACCCCCCCCCCCCCCCCCCCCCTCCCCCTTCAAGTTAAATGGTCGGTCCCTAACAACAAAACCAGTGTAGAAGAGGTAGCTCAGCTGGAAGGAAAAAATTATACATACTCTCTCCCAGCAGACCTACAACTACCAAATACCACCCAAGATTATCAGCAAAATACACAACCTATGATTGAAACCCCAACTGGAACTAACACAACAAAGGTGCCCTTTTTAGGAGACGACCGTGCAACAGTTGCATGGCAAAGCAACAAATACAGACAACAATTATAGGATCAATAAATATACAGAGTGCAAAAGGGAATTCAAAATATCTCAAAAACATACTGAACACTTGTGACATACTATGCATACAAGAACATTGGCTTTTATCATTAGAAAAGAAAATGCTGGAAAATATGCACAAAGATTTCAACGTTTCGGCTAAAGCAGTCGATTATGATGATATAAAACTTAACTACAAGTCCCTTCGTGGCAATGGTGGTATAGCCGTATTCTGGAAGAATACCATAGACAATGCAGTTAAAATAAAATCTGATGGGGGTAGTCGTATACAAGTCATTGCAATCAACAATGTACCGACAATTTTACATGCCATCCGATATCAAGGAGGGAGATTATGAATACAGAGACATGATGGATCAATTGAATGATGTCATACAAAAATATGAAGAAACATACGACATTCTACTCTGTGGAGATATGAATGCTTCATTACATAGAGACGACAGACGAAGGGATCGCATCTTTAAGAACTTTACTGTAGAAAGCAACCTGATATTGCCTACAAACTATCCAATTGATTTTACATTCCACCATCATAACGGAAAAGGCAAATCTCAGATAGATTAGGGAACGACCATTTAACTTGAAGGGGGGTTATGGTTTTTTTCTAAAAAAATATTCTGATTCCCAATGTTGCTGAAAAAAATATTCTGATTTTGGTGGAGGAAAAAAAAATAATCTGATTCAGAGTTTTTGTTATATAACCTAATGTTAAATTTTGGAAAAAAAAAAAAATATTCTAACTCTTGTGTTGTCCGAAAAAAATATTCTGAACGAAACAAAAAACCATAACCCCCCTCCCCCCTTCAAGTTAAATGGTCGGCCCTTTATATTCTGTTTAAAGGAAAAACTTTGAATCTACAACCTAGTGTTTCAATCATACGGTTCGATGCTATAAACACCTCGGACCATACTCTCATTCAAGTAGAAATTACCACCCAAATAAGTAAATTAGCACCAAAATCAGCTAAAATCTATACCAAGCCGGCATGGGACAAATGCAATTCTGACGAATATAAGAAAATCATGCAAATAGAAATAAGAAAGCAAAAAAACACTATAAAACTAAGTGTTGCAGACAGAATAGCCATACTAGAAAATACATTACACAAGGCAGGAAGGAAGTCAATACCAAAATACAGGCACCTAAAGACACTAAAATCTGTAGATAGAGGAATATGGAATCGTAACATCGACCAAGCATCTAAAGAGGCTAGAAAAACACACTGGATTTGGAAAAATGAGGGAAAATCGAACAGTAGCACTGAAAGCGAAAGAAAGGATATGATAAAGAAAAAACGAACATTGCGTCAAGTACAGGGACAAGCATACGCCTCGAAGAAGGATAAACTGATCTCAGAAATTATGGAAGCATCTCAAGACGATAGTAAAACATTCTACAAATTGCTAAGAATGCAGAGAAGTAACTCTGCAATAAATACTGACACACTGGTCATAGACAATGTTGAATACAACCAAAATAATATTATGGACGCCTGGAGAATACATTTTGAAAATCTAGCTACTCCTAATCTGGACGAAAACAAATTTGACCTAGAACGAAACAGCCTCTGCACAATACAAAATGACATCATAGCAGAAGTAACAGCCAATAAGGTGAACATTCCACCAGTAAGAGAAGCAGAAGTAAAACAAGCTATCCGAAAGCTGAATAATGGGAAAGTTACAGAGAGGTTTCACTGAACACGCATCTAGTAAATTTACAGCATTTATAGCATCAGAAACTATATTAATATACAAAAAATTTAATCGGGATTTAGAACTTCTGACTGTAGACGCAGAAAAAGCATTTGATACCGTCAACCATGACATAATGCTAAATAAGCTATACCACGATGGAATTACTGATGATATGTGGCTATTACTAAGGAACATTTATGATGGGCTAATCCTGAAAGTTAAATGGGGAAACCAAACCACAGAAAGTATAGATATTAAACAAGGGGTACGCCAAGGTGCAAAACTATCAACCTTACTTGAAAGGGGGGGGTTATGTTTTTTTGTTTCGTTCAGAATTTTTTTTTCGGACAACACAAGAGCGCGAATTTTTTTTCCAGAATTTAACATTAGGTTATATGACAAAAACTCTGAATCAGATTATTTTTTTTTCCTCCACCAAAATCAGAATATTTTTTCATAAAAAAAAACATACCCCCCCCCCTTTCAAGTTAAATGGTCGTTCCCATAGTATTACAAAAAGCACGCTAGTAGTGTAACGGGCCACAAAAATATGAAGAATAAAGTATAGCGCTATTGACCCTATGTTAAATCATTTTTCCCTTCTGAATTCAGTCAGCCGTGATGCGGCTCTCACACCTGTCTCAATCGATAATGAAGAATTCCATTTCATCTGTATTCCTATTTACAATTTCCATACATATTTACAGTACCGAAGCAAATACCCACGTTCATGGTCAATCGAAAACAAATCCACCTGTAATAACCTATATCAAACAACAACTCCACGCGTAATAGCCTAGAACAAACAACAAATACAGGTGTAATAACTTGATCAAACAACAAATCCACATGTAGTGACTAGATCAAACAACAAACCCACGTGTAATAACATAGATCAAACAACAAATCCACATGTAATAATCTAGGTCAAACAACAAATCCACGTGGAATAACTTAGATCAAAAAATAAATCAAGATGTACTAACTTTCTAGCCCTTTCACTGGTTATCTTGCCGCCATTTTCATGGGGAGCGCCTTCAATAATTACATTTCTTACAAAAGTTTTGTTGTTTTCGGATATGTTGTGTAGTACTCCAAGTAATAATCTAGGTCAAACAACAAATTCACGTGGAATAACTTAGATAAAAAAACAAATCAAGGTGTACTAACTTAGATCAAGCAACAAATCTAGGTATAATAACTAGACCAAACAACAAATCCACGTGTAATTACTAGATCAAGCAACAAATCCACGTGTAATAAGCTAGATCAAACAAAAAGTCCACGTGTCATTACTAGATCAAACAACAAATCCACTTGTAATAAGCTAGATCAAACAAAAAGTTCACGTGTAATAACCTAGATCAAACAACAAATCCACGTGCAATAACCTAGATCAAACAACAAATCCACTTGTAATAACCTAGATCAAACAAAAAGTCCATGTGTAATAACTAGAGTAAACAACAAATCCACGTGTAATAATCTAGATCAAGCAACAAATCCAGGTATAATTACTAGACCAAACAACAAATCCAGATGTAATAGCTAGATCAAACAACAACTCCACGTGTAATAACCTAGATCAAACAACAAATTCACGTGTAATAATCTAGATCAAGCAACAAATCCAGGTATAATTACTAGACCAAGCAACAAATCCAGGTGTAATAGCTAGATCAAACAACAACTCCACGTGTAATAACTAGAGTAAACAACAAATCCACTGGTAATAACCTAGACCGAACAACAAATCCACGTGTAATAACCTAGACCGAACAACAAATCCACGTGTAATAACCTAGATCAAACAACAAATCCACGTGTAATAACCTAGATCAAACAACAAATCCACGTGTAATAACCTAGATCAAACAACAAATCCACGTGTAATAACTAGATCAAACAACAAATCCACGTGTAATAACTAGATCAAACAACAAATCCATGTGCAGTAACCTAGATCAAACTTGGAGAATGTTGTGTGGGAGCCAACACGTATTACCCATACATCAGCTACATGTATCGATTTATTTATTACAAACAGACCAAATCTTATTCTTGATATTAAAGTTTCCCCGAACTTTTGCAATGACCACTGCCCAGTCAGTGTAGACATTAATATCAAAACGAGTAAAGAGCAGTGTTATAAACGCACAATTAGAAAATATGATCAGGCTGATTATAATCCCATAATCCATGAAATGGAAGGCAAGAATTGGAGTATTCTCTTTGAAAATACAACTGTCAATGAGAACTACTCCAGTTTCCTTTCTATTTTAAATGAAACGTGTGATAAACACATACCTACTAAAACTGTAATTATTAGACCAGATGATAAACCGTTTATGAATAGCTCTATAAGGAAGGCGATTCGAAAGAGAAATCGCATTCATTATAGAGCTAAGTCTACCAACAACCCAGATCACTGGTCACAATATAGACATTTGCGAAATGATGTTATAAGATTGGTAAGAGAAGCCAAAACTGAATATAGAAATAAACTTACTTCTCAATTAATGGACAAAAGTATCCCACCAGACAAATGGTGGAGAATTGCCAAATCAGTTTGTAAACTAAACAAGTGTAATAAAGTTTCACCCCTATAAAACATGAAGGTAGAATAATAATTCATCCCTGAGAGAAATGTGACAATATTTGTCCTGAATTATTGATTACTGAACTGAACAAGAAGTAAAAGACCAATTAGAAATACTGACAAACATCACTTCCGGTCCCACTGGGGTGGATATTGCGCAACTTCCGGTTGCGCATGCGCAGACCATACTTCAAGACAGGGTACTCGACTGACGTCACTTCCGGTCACGTGACTTCCGGTAGCACCACCGCAAATAATAACTGAGCTGTACCTATATACTACTAACGTTTCATTCACTAATTATTCGTTTTGTTTTTGTTTGTGTCGTAATTTCGGTGATCATTTAACGTTTCATTCATGCGCGCACCTTGAAGTTGGGGTGCCCGCCATTTTTTCCCGTACTTTTTCCAAATTTTTTTTTATTTATGAAAAAATAAATAAACAAAAATTGGAAAAAGTACGGGACAAAAGTCTCATTTTTTTCATTTATTTTTGATTTTTTTTATCATTTTTTTTTCTCATTTTTTCATTTTTGTTTTCTTTTACCATTTTTTTTTTTTTTTTAATATTTTTTTCTTGTCATTTTATTTTCATTTTTTCTTTTTTTTTTTTCATTTTTTTTTCTTTTTTCATTTTTCTCATTTTTTTCATTTTTTTTTCTTTTATCATTTTTTTTTTTTTAAATATTTTTTTCTTGTCATTTCATTTTCATTTTTTCTTTTTTTTTTCATTTTATTATTATTATTTTTTTTTCATAACACCTGTTTAATAAGTAACAACGCATCGTTTTTAGCTCTTTCACTGGTTATCTTGCCGCCATTTTCATGGGGAGCGCCTTCAATAATTACATTTCTTACAAAAGTTTTGTTGTTTTCGGATATGTTGTGTAGTACTCCAAGTATTCTATGACGTCCATGTTGGATTTTCTGTTATATTTTCAGAGAACTTGACGTTTCTCGATTCCTTCCTCTAATGTTCGTGTTTATTCAACATCTTAATCACTATTTTGTTGACTTGTTGCAGTTTTGTCATAGATGTTTAAGTTAATGTGTAATATTTTCATAATGTGTTTCATTTTGTCTGAGATTTTATCGTTTACTTTTTGAGTTTTCACTCGGATTTTCGTGTTCATTTAGTTTTTAATTACTATTTTTGTCGTTTTGATACTGTTTTTTGCTTTTCTTTTACGTTAGTATTCGATATTTTCATTGTGTTTCTCGTTTGTTCGAAATTTTGTCGTATTGTTTACGTATGTTTCATGTTTTTAGTGACGTTTTCACGTTTTCACGTATTGGTTTCAGTTTTAATCACGTTTTTCGTGTTCATTTAACTTTTTAATGGCTATTTGTTCGTTTTGTTAAGGTCTTTGTTTACGTTTTTCGTGTTTTGGGTGGTATTTTAAGGATATCGCAGTGGTGGTGGTGATGGAGGAGGAGGAGGGAGGAAATTGGTGGTATTGTGACGTGAAGTAGAAATTAGAAACAGAAGGAAAACATAAGCAAACGGAGAGATAAACGAAAAGACAAAACACAAGAGACAAAGAGAATTAAACTTGTTTGATCTAGGTTATTCCACGTGGATTTGTTGTTTGACCTAGATTATTACATGTGGATTTGTTGTTTGATCTAGGTTATTGCACATGGGTTTGTTGTTTGATCTAGTCATTACATGTGGATTTGTTGTTTGATCAAGTTATTACACGTGGATTTGTTGTTTGATCTAGGTTATTACACGTGGATTTGTTGTTCGGTCTAGGTTATTACCAGTGGATTTGTTGTTTACTCTAGTTATTACATGTGGATTTGTTGTTTGATCTAGGTTATTGCACATGGGTTTGTTGTTTGATCTAGTCATTACATGTGGATTTGTTGTTTGATCAAGTTATTACACGTGGAGGTGTTGTTTGATCTAGGTTATTACAGATGGATTTATTGTTTGATCTAGTTGTTACACGTGGGTGTGTTGCTTGATCTAGTTGTTACACGTGGGTGTGTTGCTTGATCTAGTTGTGACACGTGCGTTTGTTGTTTACTCTAGTTATTACACGTGGAGGTGGTGTTTGATCTAGTTATTACACGTGGATTTGTTGTTTGATCTAGGTTATTACACGTGGATTTGTTGTTCGGTCTAGGTTATTACCAGTGGATTTGTTGTTTACTCTAGTTATTACACGTGGAGTTGTTGTTTGATCTAGTAATTATACCTGGATTTGTTGCTTGATCTAGATTATTACACGTGGATTTGTTGTTTACTCTAGTTATTACACGTGGAGTTGTTGTTTGATCTAGGTTATTACAGATGGATTTATTGTTTGATCTAGTTGTTACACGTGGGTGTGTTGCTTGATCTAGTTGTTACACGTGGGTGTGTTGCTTGGTCTAGTTATGACACGTGCGTTTGTTGTTTACTCTAGTTATTACACGTGGAGGTGGTGTTTGATCTAGGTTATTACAGATGGATTTATTGTTTGATCTAGTTGTTACACGTGGGTGTGTTGCTTGATCTAGTTATGACACGTGCGTTTGTTGTTTACTCTAGTTATTACACGTGGAGGTGGTGTTTGATCTAGTTATTACACGTGGATTTGTTGTTTGATCTAGGTTATTACACGTGGATTTGTTGTTCGGTCTAGGTTATTACCAGTGGATTTGTTGTTTACTCTAGTTATTACATGTGGATTTGTTATTTGATCTAGGTTATTGCACATGGGTTTGTTGTTTGATCTAGTCATTACATGTGGATTTGTTGTTTGATCAAGTTATTACACGTGGAGGTGTTGTTTGATCTAGGTTATTACAGATGGATTTATTGTTTGATCTAGTTGTTACACGTGGGTGTGTTGCTTGATCTAGTTGTTACACGTGGGTGTGTTGCTTGATCTAGTTATGACACGTGCGTTTGTTGTTTACTCTAGTTATTACACGTGGAGGTGGTGTTTGATCTAGTTATTACACGTGGATTTGTTGTTCGGTCTAGGTTATTACCAGTGGATTTGTTGTTTACTCTAGTTATTACACGTGGAGTTGTTGTTTGATCTAGTAATTATACCTGGATTTGTTGCTTGATCTAGATTATTACACGTGGATTTGTTGTTTACTCTAGTTATTACACGTGGAGTTGTTGTTTGATCTAGGTTATTACAGATGGATTTATTGTTTGATCTAGTTGTTACACGTGGGTGTGTTGCTTGATCTAGTTGTTACACGTGGGTGTGTTGCTTGGTCTAGTTATGACACGTGCGTTTGTTGTTTACTCTAGTTATTACACGTGGATTTGTTGTTTGATCTAGGTTATTACACGTGGATTTGTTGTTCGGTCTAGGTTATTACCAGTGGATTTGTTGTTTACTCTAGTTATTACACGTGGAGTTGTTGTTTGATCTAGTAATTATACCTGGATTTGTTGCTTGATCTAGATTATTACACGTGGATTTGTTGTTTACTCTAGTTATTACACGTGGAGTTGTTGTTTGATCTAGGTTATTACAGATGGATTTATTGTTTGATCTAGTTGTTACACGTGGGTGTGTTGCTTGATCTAGTTGTTACACGTGGGTGTGTTGCTTGGTCTAGTTATGACACGTGCGTTTGTTGTTTACTCTAGTTATTACACGTGGAGGTGGTGTTTGATCTAGGTTATTACAGATGGATTTATTGTTTGATCTAGTTGTTACACGTGGGTGTGTTGCTTGATCTAGTTATGACACGTGCGTTTGTTGTTTACTCTAGTTATTACACGTGGAGGTGGTGTTTGATCTAGTTATTACACGTGGATTTGTTGTTTGATCTAGGTTATTACACGTGGATTTGTTGTTCGGTCTAGGTTATTACCAGTGGATTTGTTGTTTACTCTAGTTATTACATGTGGATTTGTTATTTGATCTAGGTTATTGCACATGGGTTTGTTGTTTGATCTAGTCATTACATGTGGATTTGTTGTTTGATCAAGTTATTACACGTGGAGGTGTTGTTTGATCTAGGTTATTACAGATGGATTTATTGTTTGATCTAGTTGTTACACGTGGGTGTGTTGCTTGATCTAGTTGTTACACGTGGGTGTGTTGCTTGATCTAGTTATGACACGTGCGTTTGTTGTTTACTCTAGTTATTACACGTGGAGGTGGTGTTTGATCTAGTTATTACACGTGGATTTGTTGTTCGGTCTAGGTTATTACCAGTGGATTTGTTGTTTACTCTAGTTATTACACGTGGAGTTGTTGTTTGATCTAGTAATTATACCTGGATTTGTTGCTTGATCTAGATTATTACACGTGGATTTGTTGTTTACTCTAGTTATTACACGTGGAGTTGTTGTTTGATCTAGGTTATTACAGATGGATTTATTGTTTGATCTAGTTGTTACACGTGGGTGTGTTGCTTGATCTAGTTGTTACACGTGGGTGTGTTGCTTGGTCTAGTTATGACACGTGCGTTTGTTGTTTACTCTAGTTATTACACGTGGATTTGTTGTTTGATCTAGGTTATTACACGTGGATTTGTTGTTCGGTCTAGGTTATTACCAGTGGATTTGTTGTTTACTCTAGTTATTACACGTGGAGTTGTTGTTTGATCTAGCTATTACACCTGGATTTGTTGTTTGGTCTAGTAATTATTCCTGGATTTGTTGCTTGATCTAGATTATTACACGTGAATTTGTTGTTTGATCTAGGTTATTACAAGTGGACTTTTTGTTTGATCTAGGTTATTACACCTGGATTTGTTGTTTGGTCTAGTAATTATACCTGGATTTGTTGCTTGATCTAGATTATTACACGTGGGTTTGTTGTTTACTCTAGTTATTACACGTGAACTTTTTGTTTGATCTAGGTTATTACAAGTGGATTTGTTGTTTGATCTAGGTTATTGCACGTGGATTTGTTGTTTGATCTAGGTTATTACACGTGGACTTTTTGTTTGATCTAGCTTATTACAAGTGGATTTGTTGTTTGATCTAGTAATGACATGTGGACTTTTTGTTTGATCTAGCTTATTACACGTGGATTTGTTGTTTGATCTAGTAATTACACGTGGATTTGTTGTTTGGTCTAGTTATTATACCTAGATTTGTTGCTTGATCTAAGTTAGTACACCTTGATTTGTTTTTTTGATCTAAGTTATTCCACGTGGATTTGTTGTTTGACCTAGATTATTACATGTGGATTTGTTGTTTGATCTATGATATTACACGTGGGTTTGTTGTTTGATCTAGTCATTACATGTGGATTTGTTGTTTGATCTAGTTATTACACCTGGATTTGTTGTTTGATCTAGGCTATTACGCGTGGAGTTGTTGTTTGATATAGGTTATTACAGGTGGATTTGTTTTCGATTGACCATGAACGTGGGTATTTGCTTCGGTATTGTAAATATGTATGGAAATTGTAAATAGGAATACAGATGAAATGGAATTCTTCATTATCGATTGAGATAGGTGTGAGAGCCGCATCACGGCTGACTGAATTCAGGAGGGAAAAATGATTTAACATAGGGGTCAATAGCGCTATACGGGCCCGTTACACTACTAATACGTGAATTAAGAGGTTTTGATCTCAAACGTTCTTTAGCATCTTTGACTTTTGGAGATACAAATGTATCAACCGAAAACTCCATACCAGCTCCACTTACGAGTCTTCTGCATTCAACAATAATCTCAAATATTAGATAAGTGGACCATGCAATTTATTATCCAATGAATTACCAGGTGTTTATGGGTTAGGGGTTAGGGCTATGGTGCTTAACGCCACTGTCAACAATATTTCAGCTATATCGTGGTGGTCAGTTTTATTGGTAGAGGAAACCGGAGAAAGCCACCGACATGCCACAAGTCACTGACAAACTGTACCACACAATGTTGTATAGAGCACACCTCGCCTGAGCGGGATTCGAGATCACAACGTTAGTGTTGATAGGTACTGATTACATAGGTAATAATAAATCCAACTACCATACGATCACGACAACGACGGCCCCTTCAGGTATGTATGTTCTGTTTAAGTTCATGCAGGCCGGTGAGCTATAATAATTCTTTATTTGCATAATACACCCATGTGGGTCAAGCAAATACAAATGCAAACAAACAAAACATTGAAAACATAGAAAATTACAATTTGATCATAATATAGGATACACAAAATAAATCCTATTAACTAACATTATATTTTTCACATGTCATACCTTTGACCGACAAGGACCTCATGGACCTCATACTGTTTCTAGAAAAAAAAACGGATAAACGTTAGCACAAGATAAAGAAAAAACGTTCGCAAGCTATATTTAATTTTAATAACAGCACATGTACTGTTAATGTTTAATATGAGACAGGTGTAACCTGAAACGCTCCCGAAGAACAGTAATTTTTCTTCCTGTTTAGAAAATATCAAGCTTAAAAATAACACCACCTAAAACTCCAAACTCCGGACAGTATTCGTATCCGCTACCGAACATTGTTTCATTTTTATTTGAAAAAAAATCGACTAGAGTTCCGGTTTAGGTCACGTGATTTTTCTTTTAATTTATTTCCGGTTTGGCAGCCATATTGTTGAAGATTTTGAGGTGCCATAGTACCTATTCATACTTCTACCATTAACGCTCCTAAAAAGGGAGCATATTATTCGAACTGTTAGACTACTTGAAATTTCTTGCTGTTTGTCTCATTTAGTATGTCAGCTTACACAATATTTTTTTCAGCTATATCGTGGTGGTCAGTTTTATTGGTAGAGGAAACCGGAGAAAGCCACCGACATGCCACAAGTCACTGCCAAACTGTACCACACAATGTTGTATAGAGCACACCTCGCCTGAGCGGGATTCGAGATCACAACGTTAGTGGTGATAGGTACTGATTACATAGGTAATAATAAATCCAACTACCATACGATCACGACAACGACGGCCCCTTCAGGTATGTATGTTCTGTTTAAGTTCATGCAGGCCGGTGAGCTATAATAATTCTTTATTTGCATAATACACCCATGTGGGTCAAGCAAATACAAATGCAAACAAACAAAACATTGAAAACATAGAAAATTACAATTTGATCATAATATAGGATACACAAAATAAATCCTATTAACTAACATTATATTTTTCACATGTCATACCTTTGACTGACAAGGACCTCATGGACCTCATATTGTTTCTAGAAAAAAAACACGGATAAACGTTAGCACAAAATTCAATTATCTTTGGTTCATTTAATACGTTGAATTTAAATGGAAATATTATTTATTAATATCATTTCTATCTCTTGACTTCCTGTTCTGTGAATGGTTATTGATTTCCGTCATTTGAAAGTGTTATCATCGGATATTAAGTATTATTACCTAATTGTATTGTTTTCCTTGTTTATTAAGTAACTACATATTTAAAGATATTTTTGCGTTTTTTGCTCCCCTGTGATCTATTGACGCGTCAAGTCTTCAAGAAACTATTGCACGACAGACTATTGAACTGACCTTTGAACCGTTTTTTCATTGGACAACAAATTTAGAGTGAGGTGCCATAGTACCTATTCATACTTCTGCCATTAACGCTCCCAAAAAGGGAGCGTATTATTCGAACTGTTAGACTACTTGAATTTTCTTGCTGTTTGTCTCATTTTGTATGTCAGCTTACACAATATTTTATTTTAGTTTTAACAAGTGTGGACACAGAAATGTGCTGTCTAAAAGGCAAGTGTGGATGTCAATATTTCATATTATTAACTTAAAAAAAAACTAATCCTGGATTATTATTTTTGCTTAATGTCCGGTCCTGTGTTTTTATTTCAAATTTTCATCATAGCCCCCCTCCCCCTTCCAAGGGATATAAAATTGTATCATTAATAATAAATTAATAAATAATAAATTCAGATTTTCTATTTAAAATAAATCTCATTTACAAAACCACTGATATCTGTTCAATTTTTAACGCTAATTTAAGCTTTAGTCGCATTTTTTTTCATTTTTCTCTTTAAACTGTCGAAACATAACATTTATTTAACTGTAAAATTCACAAATAAAATTC
Source organism: Bathymodiolus septemdierum (assembly GCA_963383655.1). NCBI lineage: Eukaryota > Metazoa > Mollusca > Bivalvia > Mytilida > Modiolidae > Bathymodiolus > Bathymodiolus septemdierum. Next base: position 69,523,093 of record OY726521.1, on the reverse strand, counting down.
ACCCCCCCCCTTTTTCCCTTTTTTCTTGTTTAAATCAATGATCAACAATATTCTAGAATCAAACAAATGAATAAATATAACATAGATTTCTTTTCCATGCATCTTTTTACCATGCAGAGTCAGTGTGTTTTAAATCGGTCATCCAATCAGGACGCTCATTATTCTTGTCCAAGATAAAATTACATCGCTAAAATTACTTGTGGGTGTTTCCCCACTTCAACTCGTAAATTTACGTAGAAATCGGAGATATTTCGTCATAAAACTTCACACATGGTTTTGTCTATCATATTTCTTGAAGACAAACATAAAATTTTATTGCATTTATCAATATTTTATGAGTATCAACAGTTTTTTCAACACCGTATCTGTTTCTCGATACAGCCACCCGATTACAGTGACCCGTGACCCAGATTAGCACGTTCCAGCAGTTTTTTCTTAATAATGTTGTTTAATTAATTATTTTACTATCAAAATATAATATAACAAATATTCGATGTGACTGTGGTCAATATACAAGAACATTTTCCCTCGGTACCTTGAATTGCATGGATGTGTTATATTACCTTTCGCCGTTGGCGTCGGGCAATATAATACATACTTGCCAACCCTACCGATTTACGCGGTAGACTACCGATTTTTAATCTGTTCTACCGCCTACCGATTTTGAATAATATTCTACCGGTTTTGTAAAACATTACTGCTAAAAAGGCTTAATGAATAAAATTCAAACATTTTTTTCGTGAATTTTATTTTTTTTTTACTTGAAATTTAATATGTAGGTCCATTGTGCTGATTTAAATGCCCCTTATGGTCCTTTGTGCTTCTTTGTGCTCCTTTGTGAGTCCTTTGCGGTGTTTATAGAGACCCGTAAACGTTTTTCTCCATGTACTTGTAAACTGGGACATTTCTTTGCATATACCATTTTATAGAAATCTAGTTTAACTATAGTATATAAATTTCGATGAGTCGGTGTAATATATATGTTTTAATTGCTTTAAGCTTCAAATAGAACTTTAAAAAGAAATGAAAAACAATAACTGTTTAGTAAAATGAGACTCAATTACGAGTACAATTTGTTCAAGATTTTGTTGGGCATTTTTTGTGTTTTTGGCATTATTCAGATCGTGTTACAATGAACTACTGGCTTGAACTTTGATTTTCTGTTTTATGTGTAGTGAGTGAGCAATTTGCCAGTTATATCATGGTGACAGAGACATTACCTGACTCCAAACCAACAAGTCTTCTTTCATATTCTCTAACGCAGTGTGCTTAGTAGAAACAACTGATACCAATGTCATAGTCTTTGGTTTGACTCGACTCGAACACGCCGAGGGCTTAGCCTGTTTGTCATTACTTTCAGAATTTTGTAAGCTACATCATTGCTACCAGAATTATATAAGAGAGGAAAACCTGGACAGACAAAGCGAAGTAAAACCTCGGTCCTGAGTAGGTGTCTTCATACAGCACCAAGTCGGTTTTCTTGTTTTGATAGGAAATTATTTGTCCTTCTGAATATAATGTGATGTTTCTTAATTAATCTGATTAAATTGTTTTAATCTTTACAGATACCAATCTTCTCAGTGGTTCATTTCAAATTGTAGGTTAACGACATTCTACTTGTTTATTATATACATTTGATTCGATCTACCCAATGTTCGCATATTTGTTATAATTATTTGGATGAAATTTTATTCTTATACTCCTGTCTATAATCATACTTCCAATATTGGCAGTTGCCACCAGCGGTATTCCGAGTTTGTTTTATTTAGTTCAGTGTATAACAATTTTATCTTCATAAGTTAGATTTTGGTTACCTCTAGTAAGTAAAGGAAGTTCAATGTTTATTCCAAATCGATTTACACAAATTAACAGGTCCCTCCTAATATCGGTGTATTTACTACATTCAAAGAAGAAATGAAATGCATCTTCTCGAGGAATACCACAAGCACAATTTGGACTAGATAGTATATTTGATTTATATAAATCGTTGTTCAAGAAAGAGATTGAACATCGAAGTGGTATTAATATCACATTTAACTTCCGTGGACCATACATGAAATGTTTGGGAAAAATATTTATTTCATTTGCATTGTTTAGTAACGTACGTTTGAATTTTAATAGGGTGTCAAGATTACGGACATAGTTCTCCAATTTATTCCATTCTCTAACAGAAGCCATTAATATGAACTAGGTATTAGTTTCTCCACAAAGAAGAGAAGTCAAAGTGGTAAAGCATAACATGGTGGAATGATTGACAGTTACAACTATACCTGTACTTTTCTTCTCATGTGAACATTGAAAAACGGTGTAAATCGTGTACGACTATTAAAAACAATGACAACATAAATGATTTAGAATTAATGGGAGATAAAAATCGAATTATGTTCAATTTAAGACATAACTAGGTAGACATTAAAAGGAATAATTATCTGTTTTATCATGGAAACATCTCGTTGGTTTATACTTCTCATTTTGTATTTTAAATACAGAACCATAGGATGTTTTACCATCTTGAATTTCTTCTTTTTATTTGGATGTCAAGATTTTAATGTTTTTTACTATTGATATTTCACATAATTATCCATTGTCAAAAAGGTAATATTAATTAATTTTACCGAATAAATATATTTTGCTTGTCATTGATTGAACACCATTGAAGAAGATAAATAGAAAACTACGCATCTGGTTCCAATCATGGATCCAGATTTTGTCGTTAAAAAGGGCGTGTAATTTTGGGTTGGGGTCTGCCACGATCCCCACGTGGTATACAGATTAGGCACCTGGAAGCTCCGGAGGGTTGAAGAATTACAATCATTACTAGTATTCTAATAAATTATATACTGTGTACTATATACTTTGTAAGATATAGGAGGCACACGTCCGGTATCCCCACTCAAAATTAATATGGATTTCTTAATTTTTTAGAAGATGGAGTTATCATCTTACAATGTATATTGCAACACCGAAATGTCTCTAAAATAGGACATTTCTAGCTGTCGGTTATGAGTCAATATGTAGACATCAGTGTTTTAGATTTAAAAAATTAATAATAATTGAATAAATATTCATGATTAATAGTCCTGTCTATAAGAGACCAGACTTTAACAATATTGATTTTATAATGGATAAACCATTGTTAATGCCTCATCATTTTTAATAAGGAAGATATAGGTACTTTTAATTCTTAAAATTTTATTAATTGACCATGCCAGATCGACATGACTAGTGTAAATACAAGTTCTTTTATCTTTTATCTTCTAACTTTTTAACGCGGTTTTACTATTAATTTTAATGTAAAAAAAAATCAAATTTTAAAACGCATTAATTATGCGGTGACCCTGCATAGGGTGAATTTCCTGAAGAAGAAGAAGGTTCTTGTCGAAACCCTAACTATTACCACAATGCAACATTAACCGAGACCTTTACTTCGGAGTAGACCGTACCATGTTATCAGTACGATGAAAATTGACAACATCCCCTGTGGAATAAGACACTTTACCTTTTATCAACAATGTTTTATCCATAGTCTTGCGTACTGAGGGAACATTGTGATTTTTCTAGTTTTAAAAATCAGATCTTGCTCTGGTCTGTTACCTCTTTATTAGGCTTATCAATATATCATGCAGAAAAGTCACGCACATTTGAAGTCATGGCTACAAAAAATATACAGTCATCATCACGAACTGATTGATCGACACCAAATATCCATTCTCAAATGACAATGGATCTTGTCCCCTTTATGTAGATCAGTTGTTTCCTCCATTCACGGCACTCGACTATATGAGTAAAACTGGGGGTATCTTATAAGAAGCAGGAACACAGGAACTGCTTACCCTTCGCGAGCGCTTTGGTTCACCACCGTTTTTTGAGGGTTTTATTGGAGGGAGGGATGTAGGGTACGTGTTGTTGATCCGTTTTGCTTTGAGTGTTTTTTTTTGTGTCTGATGCTAATGTTGACAGTGTCTCTGGATTGTACATTCTTCAATGTTCCTCTGACTTTTTTGTCTAACATTTATTCTACATTTTGTGAATATAATCTTATCAATTTATCAGATATAGCTGAAATAGTGTTGAAGGTGGCGTTAAACACCATTAAACAAACAAACAAACTCAATTTATCAGAAAAAAAATCACGCACAAAATGTATAATAATTTTTGGAATATGTCCGATAAAGCACGCACATTTATACTACATTTAGGAATCAAATCTTATCAAATTTCTCCGCTAAATCACGCACCTTTTTGTAGCTTACTAGAATATAATCTTACAAAATTTTCACTGCCTTTGGGGATGTAATTGAATGACAAACATATATTAGATAATATATTTGTAAAAATCCAATTACAAAAATCGATTCTTGTGAAAACAAGAAAATCTAATGAAATATTAATTTATATATATGCCTTTGATTGATTTACATGAGAGGTATATATTTGTTAAACATCCTTTCTATTTAAACGGAGGATTCTCATTTTAACCAGAGCACAATGTGCAAAAATATAATAATAATGATAATAATGTAGCGGTTAGTAAGGGAGGATTTTAAAACGCAGATAATGAAATCTAGTTTTTTAGTGCCTTTTGTAATTTTTGGATATTCTTGGACTGTAATGACAAAAGGTAAGAAAAAAAATATATAAATATGATATGCATTGGGTTTCTGAATCTTTAGATTTGAGCATAAGAAATACATATGACATAGAACGGATAATACACTGTGACCTTAGACATTGGAAACAATCAAGAATCACACACAAAAATAATTGAACATTCGTTTACAAGAAAAAAAAGATTTGCAGTCTTTGCTAATTATTGCTGATTAAACAATGACTATTTTGAATTAGGTATCAGATACTCATATTTAAACCCCAAAAAATGAAGTGTTGTATATACTTTAAATTGCCGTGAATGTCTTAATTTATTGAACAAGTGCATACCTCTAACTGGAAAACAAGATATCAAAATCAGTTTGTCTGTTAAGGTCGTTGTCATGATGAAAATATTTTCAAAAACATGCACCAACATGAAAGATACTGAACGTTTCCTATTAGATGATTAAAATGAAAATATTTTAATTTTCACATATTTTATTTGCTCAAATTTGGCAAAGTGGTTTTACCGAGTTTCAATGGTGTTGAAATGGTCAGAACTGAAAACTACATACTGCGTTGACGCGTCAAATTGTCAAAAAGTACATCTTAAAGATTATTTTTATTTTGTGAAACTTAAATTCGGCAGCAACATATCATTAATTGGGATCGTTTTGAATATGTGTGTTTTATTCATTTGTCATATATGATTTATCATGGCATTTTTTTTCATTATTGTTTATACCGGAAGTGAAACGTAGGTGCATTTGGTCAGATGTCCTCAGAATTCTACTTAATGTCAATCGTTGGGAAAAAGAAATACGAAATATTGACAGAAGATGTAAGACAACATTGTTGTCATATCTAACTCGTATATGGCTTAACATAAACAGAAAGTTTTTATAGAAAATGTAGTGGAAAATGAAGCGAGGCCAACAACTCAGACTCCCATTCGAAACAAAGATGACGACTATGCAATATTAAATCACTGTAGAAAAAAATGGAGGACGTATTCATTCATTTAAATTGTCTAGGGGGAATATAACACAGGGACCATTTACCTTGTGATGGGGATAGCGCTTGATTTTCAATACAAAAGAGTTAGGAATGGACATAGAAAAGATAAGTACCATATTTTGGAAAAATGGTTTCATGTAGCACAAGTTAAACAAACTTCTCCTGTGTGCAATATATCATAAAAGTATTTGATAGAGTATGCATGTACAGTCAAACCATATGGTCACCTCTATTAAGCAGTCGCCTGTATTAAGAGGTCATCTTTTTATTGTCCTGTCATAGCTAACTTCATTTGAATTGAACCTCTTTTAAGATGTCACCTGTCTTAAAAGGTCATTTTTTCTTTGTTCCAAAGGTGACCTCTTAATACAGGTTTGACTATATGAATATTTCTGGTTTCAACATGTATGAATAATAGATTTATAACTACCTGTGTAACCAGTACCTATCACTACTAAAGTTGCGAGTTCGAACCCCATTCATGGCGAGGTGTACTCGATACAACATTATGTGATGAAGTTTGTCAGTGACTTGCGACAGGTCTGTGGTTTTCGCCGGGTACTCCGGTTTCCTCCACCAATAAAACCGACCTTCACGATATAACTGAAATATTGTTGAAAGTGGCGTTAAGCACCATAAACCAAACCAAGCTTATCAAGAACAGAGATAATGAAGAAAATTAAGCAGAGATAGGTTGTTGGTGGATGAATGTGAAGATATTTACTGTTTTATCATGTATTTACATTTATTGGTCCGGATGCAAAATCAATGTTGACGTTCCATTTAAAGTTTTTGTGAATTAAATCCAAGCTTAATTAAATATTTTCAATATTTGTTTGTAATAAGATTAAGTAAATATTACTTGTATTGTAATCTTGAATTTTTTTCAAGAGACCCATATGAAGAAATATACAGAGTTAATGAACTATACACAATTGTATGGTTCTTTAGTAAATAGCAAAATATGATTACTGTTCAAATACAGATAAAATCAATCAATCCATCTTTATTCTCATGAAACATACAATTAATTTACAACAACAAAGTGCCATAACAAATACGATATACTAGTATATAGGAGCCGTCGTGACTGTACGGTAGTTGGATTTACAACTATCTATGCAATCAGTGTCTATCACCGCAGACATTGTGAATTCGAATTCCACCCAGGCGAGGTGTACTCGATAAAGCATGACGTGATAAAGTTTGTCAGCGACCTGCGGCAGGTCGGCGGTTTTCTCCGGGTACTTCGGTTTCCTCCACCAATAAAACTGACATTCACTATATAACTGAATTATTGTTGAATGTGGCGTTAAACACCTTAACTCTAACCCTATTTATATATACATGTATATGTATATGTGTATGTACACACATATTGCCTTTTATTACAATTTTTTATTCAAGAATTGTCATCTCAACTCTCTTAAATGCGTGAGCTTCTGATAAGACCCCCCGATTTTCCTACCAGATCCAGTCCAGGACAAACTTGAGCTTTTGGTGTTCATCAACGCTTCGTTTGTGAGTTGTGGGTACACTTCATTTAAACCTTACTCCTGTAGGCCACTGACTATGATAATAAAAGAACAAAGTGACCAATCGTAATCCTTGCATCGGGCGTCATATTGGATGACGTCACCCATCTTTCAATGAAGACACAAACATATGGACTAAAACAATAAATAAACATAAGTAACTCTAACATTGAATTGATACAAAAGTATTAAGAAAAACATTTTGAACCCCAAAACATTATATGAACCCCTTTTGGGATTTCTTCCAAGAATTGATCTTATAAATGTGCTTTATCAATTAATACGGAAAGATAAGAAATTTCTGCTTCCATGGCAACGGTAGCCAAAATTGAAACCCTCAAGCACTTGTATACAGCATAATCAATATATCATATAATAATATGAAGTTTGGTGGACAAAAAAGTTAAATTTTAAAACGGTTTTCGACTTGTACATTGACAATTTCTATTTCACAGGAGACGTTACCAAGTTTCAACAATATTTCAGTTAATATATCGTGGCGGTACCAAGTTTGATCCTAGTATAATAACTTCAAAAATCAATTAGGTGTAAGAAATATTGATTGATACTTTCTTTTTTCAAATTCGTATTCAACTAAAACTAAGCAACTAAAACCAGATAAGGCCTAATTTTAAACAATGTTTTATCTAGTTTAGTTGTTGTCTGTTAATCTGATAAACCACATCGGTGGTGTAATGGTTGGCGTGATGGCCTCGAGTGCGGTATATCATGGGTTCGAGCCCCGGTCGGGTCAAGCCAAAGACTATAAAATTGGTATTTCTTGCTTCTCCGTTAAGCACGCAGTATTATGGAGAAAGAGCAAAAATTTGTTGGTTCGGAATCAGAATTATGTGCTCGAGTGGAGCGACATGTCTACCCGCGCTGTTGCTTCAGTGAGTTAGCACAAAAGTTCACAATAAAAATCCAATTCAGCGGCGTATTGGTCTAGAACAAAGCGGACATCATCATCATCTCATTGAAAATTAACCTGATATTGCTGAACAATTGCTGAAATAGCGCTAAGCAACAATCACTAACTCACTCACTCCTTAGCCTAATACTGTGAAATTATTAATTATTACTAATTTTTGCTGATTTCGTGGTCCACTTTAAGCACGAAAATTAAAAAACCAACGAAATACAATTTTCCCATAGATTGTTGCCTGTAGTATTTGAAACCACGAATTCAAGAACACATGGATCAATGCATTTAGTAGAAGCCACCAAAATTTGTTCCAACGAATAAAAGTACTTTCACGGTATAGGTTTTAAACATGTTTTCGATGTTCGCGCCGTGTGCTCTTAAAATATTGAGAAAAAAAAATTTGCATTTATAGTATTTCGAATTAAGCACATTTTCGAGATTTAAGTTATCGAAATACGCATCTAGAGTATGTAGATTTACTCCCATAATAGACATAATTATCTACTCTGGAAATGTTCATTAACGCATGTATGTGCTGAACAAACTCCCTTTATTATCTCATATATAATTTTACGATTAATAGTATAAAGTATCTTTATTCTTCGGACATCAGTATTTCCGGACTTTTCGCCGTGTTTGGTTGTTTGTGAGATATTTTGAAAATACAATGATGAATACTATTCTAAAGAAGCTTCCTGGTCGATTAAGGTGTAAAAATACTAATTAATGTCATACTTTCATAAGATTTTCCACAAAATTGGTGTTTTTTGCCGAGCTTATCTGGCAATTTTGTCTGATGTTTTACCTTTCCAACACCACCTGTTTCCGAAACGTACACGATTCCTATCATGGGATACTTAAAATCTTACAGTGAAATCCCATGCTTTTGGACATCCCCTACTCTACAAATAGCAACGGCATCCCATGAAATTCAGCATTAATAGGTTATGTATCAAAACATCTATAAAGGATTAAAATACCTCAAAATCCAACCAAAGATCCCAAGTAATCTGTATATATTGACTTTGTTTTTACCATTTTTATTTTTATGCAATTACATTTAATATTTTTAAAAATACAATAAAGCGAAAGGAATTTGTTTTCTTTAAAAAGAACTACTTTTATATGTCCTAAGCTCTGATTTGTGAATTTGTGCCTCAGTGGAAAGGTTCTGTGACTTCACGACATTGCTGTTGTGCAATTTTTAAGGGAAAAAATGTGAGGGTCAACAATTCCACCAATATAAACAAAACGAAGTGTAAAATAAGAACAAACACATTAAACATCATTGGACATCCAAATTACAAATTTATTTATTTAACTCGAAAACATAGTTCAATCAGGGGTATTAGGTTAGAGGTTATGGTGTTTAACGCCACTTTCGACAATATTTCAGCTATATCGTGGCGGTCGGTTTTATTGATGAATATAGATCTAAGAAATACCAGAAAGACATAAGTGTGAATTTAAATTTCTGTATTGCGCAGCTACAACATTCTACAAATTGAAAGTAACCAATCATTTTGCTTGATTGATTAATTCATTGGTGTTTAACGTCAACTTTAGCAATCTTTCAGCTATCTCGTGGATTGAACAAATTGTATTGTTAACTTACAAGTACCCTTAGACGTAAAGCACACATGTCTATAAAACAATCGGATTGAATTTTGAAGAATCTTGTCAAATCTACAACAGCAAGTGCATTAAATATAACTCTGGTTTAAAAAAAAATACAAACATTCTCTTTGTAAGATGCCATCTTATGTTATTTGTTGCTTTTGCAAAATCGTATTTCTTAGTAATAAAATAGTTTATATTAATCAGGGGCGTAGCTTACTATGTTATTCTACCGAGGCAAGTGGTCTGGGTGTAACCCCAGTGGGGTACAGGGGCAAAGCCCCCCCCCCCCCCCCCCCCCCCATGAGCAATTTTGAGCAATTTAGAGTATATTTGGGACCAGTTTTGCTTCAAAATAGTCATAAAAATATGTCACAGCTATACACAATTGTACATTCATAATGGTCATCTAACATGTACAACTTAGTCCAAGAAACTTTGTTAATTGCCGATTCAAAAATATTATGGATTGCATTAGACAAAATCACACATATAAACTTGAACATACTATGTTCGTGATTGCTATACAGGAACAGCACCTTATAATTGCTGTTCTTCATCTTGAAGTTGCAATGAGGCCTAAACCCTTCAACTAGGTGCCATTTCCGTCAGTAACTGAGTCTTAGTCTGTTAACTTATTTATTGTCCCTTTATTGAGAACATGGAAATACAATTTAATTGTCTATATTTTTTTTTGCATATATTTTTTACCGAGGCAGCTGCCTCGGTTGCCTCAACGTAAGCTACGCCCTTGTTAATTACATCTAAATATTTATTTTAGATATATTATCCTGAGAAAACCTTAGAATAAAAACAAATAGTATACGAAATTATTGGCAGTTATTGGCCAAAGTTTTAATTCAATTGTACATGTACATATATATATAGATAGATAAATACATAAATAAATAAATAGATAGTACATTTTATATACTTTTTTTTGTATTGTATATATATAGTTAGTTAGATTAAATGAAGACAACTAGCTTCGTACTTTCAAATGTTCAACGGTTGCCGAATTTTGTAAATGGCAACAACTAGATAGATAATATCCATATGGAAATTGTAGGAAAATCACAAGTCATCCTGGGAAACAGAGGTAACTGATGTTATCCGTTTGAAAACCAAGACACCATGGGAACAGAGACGCTTGTTATTGACTTGAAGTTCTATATAACGCAGCGAATTATGCCAATGCCATCACCAAAGTAGTATAAATCCCAGAAATAATTCAATATTCTCCGAGGTCTGTACATTCACCATTTTCCGTTTGGTAGTAGGTATAATAGACTTTAAACGTCATTCCACATCCTAAATTTGACATCTATCACATCGATCCATGAATGAACCCGAAAAACATTATAAAATTTTCGGCAGTATTGAGCATATATGCAATAAACGAACTAAAAGATGGGTTGGGAGGGTGGAAAATTGTTTCTGTATCTGTAAACAACCACGTCGTCTGCTTCGAGCACAAATTGGAAAGAGTAACCCAAGATGCAATTCGCATTACTCAGTAATGGGTCATGTCAAAATAAAGAATAATGATATTCCGGTTTCGCCGGATAAATGGATTTATGATTACGACATAAATCCTATTACTATCAATTTAATGTAATGTCATTCAATGTATATTTTGCAGATATTTATTTCTATACAGAGGGGGATTACAACTACACCATTCTAACAGACCTTATTCCACCAACAGAATATTGTGGACAGATGATTTTCGATGTCAAGGCAAAAGGAAATGCTTTTATTGCACTCCTTTCTGGAAACGACGATTCTGGTCCTTTATATGAAATTGCTTTTGGAATGAATTCGGACACTTATTCGGTTATTAGAAAGGAAAAGATCGGAATCGCAAATTGGAACGGAAAGGTTCTCCGAGATTGGGATATATTTCTGGGATACAAAGTTGTTTCATTGTTTATTTCTTGGAATAACGGAAATATAACCATAGGAAAAGTAGGCTCCTTTAATCTCACATGGGTAGACCCATCTCCATTGTCTATAAAGAACATTGCAGTAAGCACAGCCGGTGGTTTAGTCGGGGAATGGAATTTCACTACACCAGGTAAACAAAGCGTTAAAATCTCAAGCGAATATAATTTCAGTAACATGAAATATAGCAGAGAACTAAATGTTCACAGATAGACATTAACTACACTGTAAAAAATTTCAAAAATAATTCTGTTGCAATTTTTTTGAGGTTTGCCATATTTTTCATCTATTTTGACTAGTCTAATAGTTTACATACAGGTGATAGAGTAATATAATTAAAATTCTCCGTGTATTTACACATTAACGTTACATTTAGGTCTTGGTGCATAAAACTAGTTAAATCCCGCCACTTTTTAACTGAAGTTCCTGTACCAAGCCAGGAAAGTGAGCGATCATGTATTTGGGTGCTTAGGGTATCGAATTTGCCTTTTTTATTGGATTTTGGAACAGTGAAATATATTTTGTTTTTCAACTTATCACAATATTTGAGATATATTGTAGAGGTCTGGGTTATTGGTCAGATTAAACAAAATGGATTCAGTGTGGTATTTATTGGTGGCATACGACTGCCATCGACTTATGAGACTAACACTTTAAAGAGACAAAGAAAAAAACAGAGCAAGTGTGGAGATCAAATGTTAATAAGATTGGGTTCAACACCAAGAGAACAAATTTTACAGCTACAATATGGTCAGAAAAAGTTACTATTTGATGAGATGAACAGCTCACAGAAACGACAGTCGACTGGTTTTTGCTAAAAAAAAATATGCTTACTCTGATTATCAATGATAATGTAAGAACATAGAGCTACAAAACAATGTACATATAATAACTGTAGCAAAAGATTAGATTTTCTATTTGATTTTAGAACTGTTCCGACAGTGTGGTATTTTAGAACTGTTCCGACAGTGTGGTATTTCAGAACTGTTCCGACAGTGTGGTATTTTAGAACTGTTCCGACAGTGTGGTATTTCAGAACTGTTCCGACAGTGTGGTATTTCAGAACTGATCCGACAGTGTGGTATTTCAGAACTGTTCCGACAGTGTGGTATTTCAGAACTGTTCCGACAGTGTGGTATTTTAGAACTGTTCCGACAGTGTGGTATTTCAGAACTGTTCCGACAGTGTGGTATTTCAGAACTGATCCGACAGTGTGGTATTTCAGAACTGTTCCGACAGTGTGGTATTTCAGAACTGTTCCGACAGTGTGGTATTTTAGAACTGTTCCGACAGTGTGGTATTTCAGAACTGTTCCGACAGTGTGGTATTTTAGAACTGTTCCGACAGTGTGGTATTTTAGAACTGTTCCGACAGTGTGGTATTTCAGAACTGTTCCGACAGTGTGGTATTTCAGAACTGATCCGACAGTGTGGTATTTCAGAACTGTTCCGACAGTGTGGTATTTCAGAACTGTTCCGACAGTATGGTATTTTAGAACTGTTCCGACAGTGTGGTATTTCAGAACTGTTCCGACAGTGTGGTATTTCAGAACTGTTCCGACAGTGTGGTATTTTAGAACTGTTCCGACAGTGTGGTATTTTAGAACTGTTCCGACAGTGTGGTATTTCAGAACTGTCCCGACAGTGTGGTATTTTAGAACTGTTCCGACAGTGTGGTATTTTAGAACTGTTCTGACAGTGTGGTATTTCAGAACTGTTCCGACAGTGTGGTATTTCAGAACTGTTCCGACAGTGTGGTATTTTAGAACTGTTCCGACAGTGTGGTATTTCAGAACTGTTCCGACAGTGTGTTATTTCAGAACTGTTCCGACAGTGTGGTATTTTCTGTTTTTCATTTGATTAATTCATGTGTTATTTGTGGCATTACTAAATAGTGTAGATAACACTCAAAAAGGGGAAAGTATAATTACTGCTTGTCTGTCATTTTTACAATATGAAAACGATGCCATTAGTAAAGTTATATCTATAGTACATAGTTATATAGTAACATAGACATTTCTCTATTTTTAGAATGCTGTTTTGCTGAAATGTTTCAATGTATAAATAAAAATATAAGCTATGGTACAATATCAATCTAGACAAAAGCTGTGAAGATTTAACTTAAGGCAAAACAATAAACACAAGTTAAAGTCCCCCCCCCCCCCCCCCCCCCCCCCCCCTAGACAATTGCAGTGAACAAATGGTAGCTATTAGACAAACCCCATTATATCTTTGTAGGACTATTTGGTTTAAAATTGTGAATCCTAAAATGTTTCTCTCTCAGATATGTACGAGATGCAATCAAGAACTTTAAAATATTTTAGTTATATCGTGAGAAAACCACCGATCTCCCATAAGTCACTGACAAACTTTATCACATATTGTTGTATCGAGTACACCTCGAAATGAGCCGGATTCGAACTCACAATATTAGTGCTAACATACGATTACGGTGGTATCTAACTAATATTTATTTTGAGCTCAAAGTTTAAAACCCTTATAATGGATCTAGAAGTTAATATGAAGTTGATGTTTATATTTTTATTACCAAAAGTAAGACAGAAAATATTAAATTAATGAAACATATTTTTATCTTTATCACATGAAGATATATATTGACAAGTGACATATTTCATCATTGTGCTTAACACAACATTTCAATGACATTAAGTCATCGTGTAATAAATAATCAAATAATAATCAAATATCAAACGGATATGCAACATTTCTCCAATAGAAAAAAATTGTCTCTTACTAATTACAAATCGTAGCATTTTAACATTAGAACATTAGTCCCATTAATAGTTCACCTCAACAGGGATTATCCATTTTATATGTTATGGCAATGGGATTATTACTGTTTTAAGTGATGGTGTTATTGATAATCCATTATAAAACATTTGGTTAACATTTTGTATTCTAAAACAGTAGGATGTATCAATCTTCTTTTGTAATGTTGTTCAATTAATTAAAAAAAAAATTATAATCTGTAACTAACATCAGCAGTTCTTTGACTTCTTCTGTATGATGTATTTTGAATTGCCATGGTGTAGGTATCAAGGTTTCTACAAATGACGTGATTTGTTTGCTTTCAAACAATGAAACAATTTTTAATGTTTTGATATTCTCATGCTCACAGTGCTAAAGCAATAAACAAAATTTTTTTATTTATGCTAATCACTATTTCAATCGATCGTGTTCTATTATTTTTAAGTTACCCCGTATTTATCTTTCTAATATTTCAAATAAATTCTCCCATTTGATTTTATTACATATGATTGACGGGCCACTAGTTCAAAATGTAACTTTACGACTGACATGTGACTAGCTAGCTTTGATTATGAGCATGCCTGGTGAAAGTTATTCTAGAAACGTGTTATGCGCACTAAATTCAATAGCTACGTTTTAATTGGATATATCTATTAGTAAAACATTACAGTTCCTACATAATGTAATTATTCAAAAAAAAAAAAAAAAAAGATTCCTCTCCCTTAGGAATCTACTACCTTAACCGACTTTGGCTATTTGATTTAGGCCTTTTGGCTTACTCGCTCTTGAAGACTTTTTATTTGTTTGGCTATTTGATTTAGGCCTTTTGGCTTACTCGCTCTTGAAGACTTTTTATTTGTTTGGCTATTTGATTTAGGCCTTTTGGCTTACTCGCTCTTGAAGACTTTTTATTTGTTTGGCTATTTGATTTAGGCCTTTTGGCTTACTCGCTCTTGAAGACTTTTTATTTGTTTGGCTATTTGATTTAGGCCTTTTGGCTTACTCGCTCTTGAAGACTTTTTATTTGTTTGGCTATTTGATTTAGGCCTTTTGGCTTACTAGCTATTGAAGACTTTTTATTTGTTTGGCTATTTGATTTAGGCCTTTTGGCTTACTCGCTCTTGAAGACTTTTTATTTGTTTGGCTATTTGATTTAGGCCTTTTGGCTTACTCGCTCTTGAAGACTTTTTATTTGTTTGGCTATTTGATTTTGTCCTTTTGGCTTACTAGCTATTGAAGACTTTTTATTTATTTGGCTTTCCAATTTGTAGTTATGAACGTACTGAATGATGGTTATTCCAGAAAGGCGTCGTGCGCACTAAATTCAATATTTACGTATCTATTGAATTAATTTGCCTGTTTACTGTTGTGGCGTTTGTATCTATATCGTCATTTGACTAGAAAATATCCTCAGACTTGAATATCAGCAATCTTCTTCAGCTGCCATGTTTCTACATGTATCACGATAATTTGAGTTTTTATGTTTCAACATCTTTACGGCTGATAAAGAAAAACTATTTAGATATTTTGTTGATGGTATTTCTACGTCTTTAAGACTTCTTATGTTTCAACGCCTTTACGACTGAAAAAGAATAACTGTTTTGAATTTCATTGATAGTTTTTCTGTTCTGAGTTTTTTTTTGTTTTAAAGAATTGTCTTATCAAAACGAATATAGGTCTAGTTGCGATTAATAATTCAAATACAACCTGGGTCCAGTAATAATACACATGTAATAATAAAACATGAACATTTCAATAAAATTTGTTTTAGGGCATGCCTGATCATTTATATTTCAGTTTCGATTCCACAAGGATGTGAAGAGGTGTCTCAACCCACTACAACTTCAACACAGTGTAGCTGTCCTTGTACATCCGTTGGCGAAAATAAATGGTCATTTATAGAAGGCTTAAACCTAACAAGAGAAGAAATCAAAATAGTGATGGAGAAAGAACTTCAGCAAATACGACAGAATTTAACTATCGATAAAACAGACACTTCTGCGTACATGCGAACAAAGATATCAGCACCAGACGATAGAATGTCGTCAAAATCAATGGGCATACTGGGAATAATACTCCTCACATCAGTCCTAATTTTAGTAGTGGGGTCTGATCTACTAAATGCTTTCAAGAACCCCTTGTTTTGTCATCGAAAATAATTTTAAAGTGAACATTTTCAACAAAATCGTGTAAAAGAGAAATTTATATTTTATCACCTTTCCCCACCCGTCTATCTACAGATTTCGTCCGTTGTTTGTCTTCCGTTTGTCAATTGCCTGTTGTCAGTCCTTTCGTCATGGCTAACATCCACAAAGTTTTTAATGGCGGCAAGCAAGCTGACGTAGTTGACACAACAGAAAGGTTTTGTACGAAAATGTGTGTTTTTTCTGCGTGTTCAGCATTGAAATTGAGTACAAATGTTATTGAATGAATGATCTTTTCTAAAGCTGATTATCTAGTGCAGTTTCTAGTCTCTAAGGTGAATAACTACAAACTTTATAAATATTGTAAACAAACAAGATGGCCGATTCGAGTGCACCTCAAATTCCAACAACTAAATCGCATAATGTACCAAACGCCAACACTCGTGGTAGAAGCTCTTCTCGTAAACGTCCCTTATCGGGCTCTGACGAACAAATGAAGCCTCCTTCAAGTCGACAACGCTCACAGTCAGTGACCCGAAAGGTCCCAAACCCTGGAAGTGACAAACAAGTAACCTTCAAAACACAAGGCCAATCTTTTGATATGTGTAAGCTTGTAGAAACAACTATGTTGAAACCTGAAATCATACAAACTGTGGTACCAACTATAATAGGTGAAATAAAAACAGAACTTATTTCAGAACTTAAGTCCGTAAAAAAATCCGCAGTTATTCAAGCTATCGAAGATGCCATCAAGCCATTACAAGACTGCATAAATAAACAAAATGACAAAATTACAAGTTTAAAAGCCGAAAATGAACAAATGCAGGGAAAACTAAACAAACGTATAGAACAAATAGAAGATCGGTACGATAAATTTAGAAATATGGCCAACGTGTGCCCTAGGATTCTCCAAGAAAACGACGATCTAAAACATGAAGTAAATATATTACACAATCAAATCGAAGAGTTGGAACAGTACGGGCGACGGACATCACTGAGATTCCATAATGTTCCCATGACTCAGGGGGATCTACAACAAACAGATGGGCTGATCGTCAACATTGTAAATGATAAACTTGGTCTCGCACAACCTCTAACCGAAAACGATATTAATCGCTCCCACATTATTGGGCCTATAAACAACGGTAAAGGTCAGTTGATATGCCGTTTTCGTAATTGGAAGGTAAAAAACTCTTTATGAAGAAGAAAAATCTCAAAAACAACAAGGACAACATCTTTATTACCGAAGATCTCACAAAGTTTCGACAATCCATCATCAAAGAACTAAATTCACAGAAAAAAGCAAAAAAAACTAAACTCCTTCTGGACATTTGATGGCCGTATATTTGCAAAAAAGACAGACGATTCCAGGAAGACATTCATCAGATGTATCCAAGATATTAATGATCTCATCCAGTAATTTGACGAACGTTTGTAAAAAAAAAATAATAAACATTCAACTATAATATATTCTTGAGCATTTTTGTACTTGAAATTGCATACAGTATTCTTTTTCTTAGAGTTGTAAAAAAATCCCCATGTAGTTTAGCTGCACTGTTAATATAATTGTTTTACCTTAAATTGTACAGGAATGAATCTTTTTTTAAATATATTATACTATAAACTAAATTATGCCAGTAACCAAATTATCAAATATATATTTATTTTGACTAGGTACTATTATCAATAATTTTACACTTCTAAATTAAATTGAATATATATATGTGTGTATTTGATGAATTATCTTTCATTGTGTTTGTAAACAAATTATCACGTGTTTAAATATAGGGTGTACTCGAAACGGTATGAGCATCTTCTACCGAAACATTTAATGACAGTGTGGCGATAAATACTATTATATCAAATAACCCAATTGTTCAAATATATCCGTAATTTTGGAAGTGTATATCTTCGGGAAACTTGAACCCTTATTTACAATTATACCCTTTCAAATTATCACTATTCTTAGTTCTATTTGTAAATAAATTATCACGTGTTCAAACATAGTGTAAAATCGAACTGGTATAAGCATTTAATCAATCTTTTTACTACCGGAAGGCGTTCATACAATGCCATATAACTTTCTGTTCTCAATGTTTAGTAATAATTGATCATTACTTGTCTATTCATTATTGCTTTTTTTTTATCATTGCTTAATGAGTATTCCTTCACTTTGTTTGCTTGTTGATTGTTTTATATATAAACTGCTACCAATTTAAATGTTTTTTTCACAGATACATTCAATTTTATCTTATAGTAAATTACTTACCACATCTCTGCCACTTGTTAATTATCCAGAAACACATTTTTTCCCCATTATCCTTATTATTCACGAATGCATATTCCCGAAAGTACGCAAAAACGCTAGTCCATATATACATGTATACATATAATATTTAACTTCTACCACATACATACACGTCCGTGTTATGTAAGTGATCCGGCGCTTTATTTGTAAACATACTGCCACGTGTTCAATGATGTATACGTTCTGATAAAAGGTGTGTTTGATTTGTCATTTGCTGTTCTATATTACTCAATTATTTTTTTTTTTTTTTTTTACAATAATTAATTTCTTGTAAATAATATATAATGTTGTAGTAGAAATTGCATTAGAAATCATTAATTGATATGATCTTGATATAATCCATGAATACATTAAAGGAAAGGTGTGTTTGAACATGGAAACAATTTAAAATAACCTCACCACTACTAATAGGTGTGTATGACTTCTACATTTCCTACTTTTTGGTCAAAACTCCTTATAGATTGCCGAATTTATTATGCAATGGTAACTAGAATACAATATGTTTACTGTAATGTGGATTTAATGCTTGTTTATTATTTATTTATTTTATTACTCTTTTTTTTTATACATTTTTGTCTGTATTTTTTTCTGATTTTTCTCCCCTTGAATATTGACTTGCAAGTAATTTGTTTTCCTGTGTATATTGACTTAATTTCCTTCTTTGTTTTTGATCTTCATTAGGTTGAATATTATTGTTGTCCTTTTGTTATATGTAAACTGTTGACATTAAACTATTATCAACATTTCGGTAAGTTTATATTCTCCTTCTTTTTGTTTCCATTTTGTTTAACTTCATGCATTCTGTGGGAAAAAATAGTACTATTCTACTTTATTATATATATATATATATATATATATATATATATATATATATATATATATATATATTTTTTTTTTTTTTTTTTTTTTTTATTTTATAGAAAATTTGTTTTTGCTTTTGTTTTTTTTTTGTCTTTTTTGTTGTTGTTTTTTTTTAATATTTTTTTTATAAATATAATATCAAATGTTAAGAAATTTACATCTTCAGAGACTAAAATTTATCTTTCTGACTTTCGTACAAAACTAAAACACTTTTCCTGAATGTTTTTTAACCTAACATTTATCTTCTCTATCTTAATCATGTTTTTCACAAATGAAACTGAAATTGTACATATTGTTCATATTCTTGTATTTACTTCTCATTATTCTTTTAATATTGCTGACATATCCCTATTTAAATCCTATCGACAGAATCCTTCAAAGTATAAAATACATATAGACAATGGGTAATGATATCGGTATGTATAGACTGTCGATAGGTATGTTTTATATTAGAGCTTATTCCTCCTTAGTTAAAAAAATGAGGGTCTTCTTTGGTTTTGGTATTTTGAATTTTATGAAGGTAATGCTTTATTTACAGAATTTGATCTGCATGTTTGCACAAACCTGTCACTTTCCCTTTTCGACAAATATACAATTTACTTTAATACTTTTACTATTATTGATTCTTGATAATGATATCCATCAAAATCCGGGACCTGAAGAATACGAATTTTCTGTGTTTCATTTAAATGCACGTAGTGTGCGAAATAAATTGTCATATTTAGAAGACATAGCTTCTGAGTCGTCTATAATTTGTGTAACAGCGAGCCATTTGGACGGAAATATATTGGATACTGACATTGGTATTGATGGCTTTTCCGATAAAATATTTAGAAAAGATAGAAACAGTTTTGGGGGTGGCGTTCTCGTGTATACTTCTCAAGGTATTTGTGTGAAAGAAAGGCACGATTTAAATTGTGATGGGGTTGAAATGCTGTGGATTGAAGTACTTATTCCAAATTTTAAACTACTTGTGTGTGTTGTTTATCGACCACCAGGAACTACAGAATCATTTTGGGATAATTTTGATTACTCCCTTGAACAAGCATTACATTTTACTGAAAACATAATTATTACTGGCGATCTTAATGTTCATTTACTTACTCAAACTAATCATAAGTTGAACGAAATCATGACACTGTATGATTTAACTAATGTTATAAATGAGCCAACAAGGATGGGTGCACTATTGGATCCAGTTATTGTTTCAAATATAGATATAGTTGTTGATTCTGAAGTAATAGGTGTTGATAGAAGAGTATAAGTGATCACAATGCAACAATGATTAATATCAAAATCCCGTACTCAATCAAAAAAACATATATGCGTAAAGTTTGGCAATACAAACATGTAGACCTCTTAAAACTTAATAATGAAATATCAGAATTTCAATGGGAATCGTATCTCAAAGAATGCACTGATATTGATATCATGTCATCAAGCTTTACACAGAAATACCTTGAGATAATATCGAGAAATATCCCCTCAAAAATGATTCAAGTAAGACCTTCTGATAAGCCATGGTTTAATTTCCATATCAAAAGGGAAATCCGTACACGAAACCGATTGAAAAAAATTGCAAGAACAAAAAAGTCATCGACCGCTATACATAAGTACAAATCCCATCGTAATAAGGTAAATAATATGATCAAGCATGCCCGTGAACAGTTCCTTTTAAGTGCAAATGAATTGGTAGACTCACTCCAAAGAAATGATTCGAAATCTTATTGGTCACCGATTCGGAAATTAATGAAAGGAACGTCCCAAAATTATTCCATTCCACCCTTATATGATAATGATTCAAATGAATTGATATATGATGACAAGATTAAGGCAAATCTGTTGAACAAATATTTTTGTTCTATTTCATTTGTTGATGATACTAATCATGTTCCCCCAGATATACCATCAAGAACTGATGCATTATTATCTAATATATATATTACTGAACACGATGTTAAAGATATTTTACAAACATTGAAAATAGGTAAAGCTTGTGGTGATGACGGCATCACCCATCAAATGTTAAAGAGTACTTCTGAAACCATTTGTATACCTTTAGCTATTATTTTTAACTTTTCTTTGCAGAAAGGCATATTTCCGTCAACATGGAAAATTGCGCGAGTTATGCCAGCTTTCAAAAAAGACGACAAAAGCAGTCCTTCAAATTATAGACCCATATCTTTATTAAGTTGTATAGGGAAAGTGATGGAACGTGCTGTTTATAAGTATACATATAATTTTATTTTTGAACATTCTCTTCTGTATGCCTACCAATCAGGATTCATTCGTGGTCATTCTACTGTATACCAATTATTAGAAATGTATCATAGAGTATGTCAAAATTTAGACGAACGATTGTCAACTATTTTAATATTTTGTGACATTTCAAAAGCTTTTGACAGAGTTTGGCATGAGGGGCTTATTGAGAAATTAAAATCGTATGGGATATCGGGCGACCTTTTGATCTGGTTTAAAAATTATTTAAGTGGTAGTAGGCAATTTGTGCTTGTAAATAATGAACTATCAGATTCTGGTCTTGTCAAAGCAGGTGTACCCCAAGGATCTGTACTTGGCCCTTTATTATTTTTATTATATATTAATGACATTACAGATAACTTAGGCAATTTGGCGAGACTGTTTGCCGACGACACCTCATTGTCATACTCTGGGAAAAACTTTGATTTGATGCAAATTGAGATAAATAATGATTTACAAATATTGGATCAATGGGCAAAAACATGGCTTGTAGACTTTAACCCTAAAAAAACTAAAGCCCTTATAATATCAAATAATACTAATATTCCTGAATTAAACATACGTTTTAATGACGAATCAGTTGAACTTGTTGATAATCATAAACATCTGGGTGTAACATTTGTATCTGATGGAAACTGGACTGTACATATTGAAAACATAGCTAGATCAGCATTAAAACAAGTAAATGTTCTTCGTAAATTAAAATTTATTTTATCTAAACAAGCTTTGTCAAATATCTATCTTACATTTATCAGACCAGTACTAGAATATGCATGTGAAGTGTGGGATGGGTGTTATGAACGGGACATTGAAAAATTAGAAAAAATACAATTAGAAGCGGCACGAATTGTAACAGGTCTGACAAAATTTGCTAGTAAGGATTCATTATATTTTGAGACTGGATGGGAAACTTTAGCCAATCGGCGGGAAACTCGTAAATTAACTACTTTTTATAAAATTCATAATAAATTATGCCCTCCTTATTTATTTAACTGTTTACCTCCAGTTACATCAGAAGTAAATAGTTATAACCTTAGAAATAATCAGAATTATGTTCCACTCAGATGCAGACTGAGAACATCAGCAAGCTCATTTATTCCATCTACCGTTTCGCTTTGGAACAATCTAGACATATCAATAAGAAATTCTCCTACATTATCTTCGTTTAAAAACAGAGTGAAAGCTGATATTTATAAAACCCCAAAGTATTATAATGAAGGCCCACGGAAATTAAGTATATTACATACTAGACTTAGACACCAATGCAGCTCACTCAATGCCGATCTGTCAAAAATACATATAATAAATAATTTTAAATGTAATTGCGGTGCTTCTTTTGAAGATGCTATACATTATTTTCTGGAATGTCCCTTATACCTGAACGAAAGAAGAACACTTCTGAGTAATTGCGACGATATCAATATCAATATTGAAACTTTGCTCTTTGGGAACGATATGCATAGTTATGACGTCAACTCCAAAATATTTGGAAAAGTTCGAACTTTTATAAATCAATCAAAAAGATTTTAGGGCTAATGTCAGCAATTTTTCAATTTTTCAATTTTTCACTTTTTTTCACTTTTTCACTTTTTCACTTGTACTTACTTTCTTTCAGTGTCAAAATTTTAAATGTCTATTGTTTGTGTTTTGCTTTGCTGTCATTAATTCATGTGTATAATTTGTAAGGAGAGGACTTCATATAAGTTGGTATAACTTGCTGTCCAATCCTATTGTTTATGTACAATAAAATATTATTAAACTAACATCCTCACATTTTTTCATCAGCAAAACAGCTTTTTTTGATTTAGTCAAATGCAATTTATTCTTCACGAGAAGAAATTACATCTAGTAAGTATTCTTAAAGTGGGAAATTAATGAGATCACTTAAACATTCTTCTCAAGAGCCAGCAATATCGTTTGCTACAATATTGCTATACAACATCAACATAGTATATAGATTCATAATTGTACACTCAATGCCTCAGAGTTTATGGGGCATGAGCGCCTAGATTCAATGTTTAGCAAAGAGAAAATTATTTTTGAGAAAAAACATTCTATTAAGAGCCAATTATAGACATGCAAATGCAAATTGCATGAATCTACATTTTGGTATTTAATTTAAACTTGCACAGCTGCAAATTCCCATAGTTATTGCATCCCATGCCCGGGGATCAAAAGTTTACATAGGCTGCGTTGGAGAAAATTGGAAGAAAATACTGTTCATTTTCTCAAGGGCCAGCGAGTATCCTTGTGAAATGGTGATTTGAAGATTTATTGTCAAAGGGGGTCCAAAGTTTTAATTCAGCTGCAATGAAGAAAATATATTGTATATGTTAGAAAGCATCATTGTGATATAAAGAAATATATGGTCTAAAACCGGAAGAGGTGCAATGTCATAAAATCTGAGACATCCGATTGCAAGATTTAAATCGTATTTGACGAGGTGAGCCTAGATAAGCTAGAACAATCTTTTTCACCTAAATTAACGGACAACTTTATCCAAGCGGTGATATATATAGAATCTAACACCGGAAAAAGTGCAAGACAGGGAAATCTCCGACACCCGAGGGTTGACATAAACTCTGTACAGCATGCATTTGCCAATAAAACGCACGTGATTTTTTTGTCTTGCACTAGGGCAAGATAAGAAAATCTCACATCGCTGAAATAGGAACTGATTTGTCTCAAAAGTGAGAAATGAAAGCTCTGTGATCACCGGTGTCCACCTCATTGGAGGGTTTAAAATTTATCATAGACAGTAATGTGGAAGCATATTTGATTTCGTAGTGATTCAGCAATGAAAATACTATTATGATTGGCATAAAACATCATTGTGATGATTCAGATTTCCGTTTATATAAATAAAACACCCCCGGTTCTTGCATATTCTGAACACCGAGGTTCCACAGTTTAACACTGGTTACAATCAACATCTTCAGAAATAGTAATTGAATTTAACATATTTTTGTGAAATTGCAATAACATGATATTCTGTGATTTTGACAAGAAACGTTTGAAGATACCAAATGAGTAATGAGGAACCCACAATAAATCAGGAACCCAGAATAAAAACTAGGGTGAAGCTAGGGGCTTCCGACATACGTTTTTCTTCATGACTTATCACTCGTTTTTTAAGAGTAACACGACGGGTTGCACATGTGAAGCACCGCAGGTTTTATTGGTGTTTTAACCGGGTTTCCTCCATTTTTCTTTGCTATGAAAAGAAAGTTTAAGCAGTGATGGTCATCAATTCCCACAATGTCAACAAAACGTACAACTCTCATCATAATTGAACACAAACAGACCACGACATGTCACATTGGAAATCCAGGTCTTATCTTGGGATAGGTACAACAATGCGGCGAGGCCAAATCTGTCAATGGGATCCCAACTCTCCCCTCTTAATAACTGGATCTTCAAGGGAAATCACAAAAATGAATGACAGCATAAATATGAGAATTGCAGGTTCAATGAATGCTCGTAGTTAACTGACTGATAGCTAGTAAAATAAAATATATTGGTTAAAGACCATTACTCTGTAGACAAAAGGAGTGTAGCGTTTTATTTGTAGATCATTGTTTGTCCTTTTGTCCTTTTTCTTTAGGCTATGATATTGATATGGATTATGGCTTCTGATTACCCCTTGGTATCTTCAAACTTGTCTTTGACTTTTCTTTCCTGCTCTGTTATATTGAAATGATAACATAAATACCACGTTGTTAATGATTTTTTCCCGCATTATCATATTACTGTTGGTGTGTACAGGTTCACCATAATTAAATATAAATGATTAAAAAATAGATGTCCATTAAGCAGTATATTTTCCTCATTCTCATAATGTCATTGTTGTGTACATCGCCACCATGATTGAATATAAATGTATTTGTTATGATTCAACAGTAAATGACCATCCAATCCCATATCCATACAAATATTATCATGTTATTGTGTCAGACAAAAATAACTTTCTCATGTGTATATATAGACAGAACAAATAAAAATAAAAATAAAAACTTTGGTTCATTTCTTTCATGTTTCATATTTCATATAGTGAAATTGTATAAAGATAAGGAGGTCAACAAAAATGTCAAAAATATTTTTCTATCAATGTGTGATGTAAAATTGTTTTTGACATTTGCTTCACTGGGTTTGGTACTGCTTTGACAACTATTTTACCTATTTTGTTCCAGTATTGTTATAAATACTGTTATAGTGACAGCCGGTATCGTAAAATTTTTAGCTACCCATGAAAATTAGCTACCTCAAATTTCCGGTAGCTAATTTTCATACGGCGGAGCATAATAATTAGCTACCTATGAAAATTAGCTACTTGTAGCATAAACTTATAGGATTTGTCTCCCTTATTATGTTTACCAAAATACAGATTGTGTATTTCCAATGGAGAGACAAAATGAAAAACTGCATGTACATAAACAGGAAAAGAGTTACTGATTGACAAAGAGAGACATATAGATCTCAAGGGCGGATCCAGGGGAGGGGGGGGGGGGGTGGGGGACGCCCCCCTAAAAGTGAAAAAAACTATTATTTTTTTGGCGTAAAATCGTGATTTTTCACACGAAATACCCCAACAATTTTCGTGCCTCCATCCGCTCGGCGCATTTTTTTTAAGTGCGCCCCCCTAACTTGAAATCCTGGATCCGCCCCCTGGATCTGTACACAATATAAAATAAAATAAACAATAGATATTAGTGGTGTTCATAGTTGAAAAACAAAATGCTACCTGTATGGCTGTATAGCATGTGATTAAGTTACAAACTATCTTTTTTCAATTTACCATTGCGATGTATCATTTTTACAGCTATTAAAAAATAGACTGGTGGACTATATATGGTAGAATTTAATATTTATGTGATGTTCAAACTATGCAAATTATTCTTTAACTTAATAAGATCATATATGATAATTATTAATCACACTTTTATTATTGCTAACCGTGTTACCCTCTTGAAATAAAGAAATTAACTCATTTACTTACTTATTGACACTATCTTCTGAATTCAAGAAATAAATAAAATTATGTTCCATATATATTTAATAATGAAAGTTGGGAACTTTATTTATTACAATATTAAAGAACTGGTAGCTATTAGATTAATTTCAATTCGAAACTGAAACTATTTGCACACTCTTGATGACAATTTCTTATTTGGATTTTGTAAAAATAGAACCCTAAATCATAAATTTCCAACAGAATGTGGAAGATGGCAAAATATGTGTACAGAACATGGTTTGACCCGATCGGGACTCGAACCCACGATCTACCGTATTCGAGGCGAGCACGCTAACGATTACACTACCGATGAGAGTCTTTGGTGTGCATTTCTGGTCTGTTTCTCAGCGAATACATATATTTCACTTTGTTGTCGACTGTCCCTTATATGAAAATATTAGAGTAAAATTTTTTGATAAAGTTATTGACTTATGTCCAAATTTTAGATACATGGACACATCATCAAAATTTGTCTGGCTATTTACTAATGAACATGAACAAGTTTTGAAAAAATTAGGTAGTTTTATAGAGGAATGTTTTTTTGCTGCGAGGACACAATTGATCCTATAGATATCATTAGGTTAGGTGAATTATTATAGTTATTATACATGTTATATTATATTAAATATGAATTGATTTATGGTGGTATTTGATAGGCTCTGATCTGGCCGTGCAGTCACTGAACATAAATATGTTTTCCTGTTTGTCTCCAATCATTTCAATCATTGTATTAAATTGTTTGCCCTTTGTGGGCCCTTAATTGGCAATACAAAATTCTTATTCTCATTCTTATATTGTCCAGGGGCGGATCCAGGATTTCAAGTTAGGGGGGGCAAATTTTTAAAAAAATTGCGCCGAGCGGAGGGAGGAGCGAAATATTTTGGGGTATTTCGTGTGAAATATCACTATTTTATGCCAAAAAATCTTATTTTTTCAAATTTTAGGGGGGGGGGGGGGCCGAATGCGCCCCCCTGGATCCGCCCCTGTTGTCTACATAAATGACAATAGATAACGTAACACTACAAAATACATTGCGCAACGCACGGTCAACTTTTCGCGCTTTCACAATCCTTCTGCAGAAGACACATAAAAAGCGACTTTTTGAGTACATGTATATAAACAAATTCATATTTCAAACCAAAGATTATCAACTGGTATTTGTTGCTTATAATGCAAAGCACGCAGAATTAAGGAGAAAGAGCAAAGACTGGTTGCTTCGGAATCAGGATAATGTGTCAGAGTGGAGCGACATGTAAATCCGCGGACTGTTGTTTCCGTTGGCTAACACTATAAAAATAAACTAAGCGTGTTGGTCTAGAAAAAAGCGGACATCATCATCATCTCATTAACTTGGTCTCGCCATGATATAGCTATAAAATTGCTGAGTTGGCGCTAAAAAACAATCGCTCACTCACTAAAGCTGTTACGTACAGTTTTTATATTTCCCCGACAATGTACGTATATTGTGTTTATTCTGCAATGTCTTATAGTTAAAAAAAAACAACTGGCAAATTGTCTAAAAAGAGCAGAAACAGAAATCGTTCTAAGCGTCTTAGACGTCCGCGCTTATAGTGTAAGTTTCTCGGCGTCGCTCGACATGAATCAGTTACCAGAAAAACTATATCTTGGTTAAAATCTTAAGCAATATGTGATGAAAGAAGCTGTTATATATAAAATCCTTAGGTACAGACAAAACAGATGTCACACCAATGAGGAGCGATGGACAGATCACAGCTGACACAAAGCAAAAATCCAACATCCCCAACAGTGTCAGTCCGTATTCACCGTAGAATCACAAGACAACATCCCCGACTGCACCAAAACACACATCATAAAAACAGCACTCACAATATCTCTACCAGGTGTAAAAGAAATTCCTACATAACATCAATACCCATAGATTTTGTGCTCCCAAAACTATTAAATTATTTGGCTTTCCAATCTTTTGATCTTGAACTACCTGATGAAGGTTATTCCAGAAACGTTCATGTGCACTAAATTTGATATCTACGTTTTTATTACCTCTTTATAGCAATGTAGCTATCTGAATGTTTTCTTTGAAAACAAGATACACTCATTGTTTAATATGATAGATACAAAATGTATGTAAAATTTCCAGGTAAATTAGTTACCTGTATCTCTTATGAAAATTATGTGTACAGAACTACGTCATATTGATAAAAGGTGCATTCAAGTTGGGTTTTTGTCTTTCTTTTTGATATTTTTGATTGGTTTGTTTTGTTTTGTATTTGTTTGTTTTTGATAACAGATTAATATCTAATTTTATTTCTGTTTTTTTCTGTTTTGAGGATATAACTTCAGAAGGGCCTACAAATTTATACATCTTGGAATAACAGTACATGTAGTACTTTAGGGTGCCTGCATCCTAATTTCTTATGTACATGTATCTCTATTCTTTATCAATAAATGTTTAGAGGTTTGCGCTTGTATTGAATCTGGGCCTTGATGGGAGAGAAGTTTAAAAAGCTGCCTACACCGCATTTATCTTTCACTGCACTGTTCATCACTTGGATGATGTACTGAACCTTTAGAAAGTAGATTGCCAGACGCTGGTACAACATATGAAAATGTCTGTAATGTCATTGAATATAGTCCAAATAAATATTTTGCATCATGCTGGTATGTTTTGAAAGTACAGATACTTGTATCACACATACTTGCCAATTTAATAATTAAATAACAGCCATATATACATGATAATATCTCACACACAAAGTATCTTAACACAAGTTATTTCTTAAAGATTTTATTGAAAAACTCAGACAGGCATGGTGGCACATTAGCATACATATAATACAATACAATATATAGACTAGAGGCTCAGTAGGTTGAGAATATTTTTTAGAAATCAACCAATCAGCAACAAGAATTGCGTGTGGTGAACATGTTTGTTAACGGATCGGGACGAAATGAGCATTCTTTATAGAGGGCCTCCCATAGCTGCTACCTATCAAGTTTCGGTTCATTTTGCCAAGCGGTTTCAGAGGAGAAGATTTTTTATGAATCGACCAATCAGCAACACGAATTGCCTGTGCTGGCCATGTTTGTTAACAGATCCAAAATGAGCAATCTTTATAGAGGGCCTTCCATAGATGCTACCTACCACGTTTCGGTTCATTTGGCCAAGCGGTTTCGGAGTAGAAGATTTTTAGGGAATCTACCAATCAGCAACACGAATTGCCTGTGCTGGCCATGTTTGTTAACGGATCTCAAATGAGCAATCTTTATAGAGGGCCTTCCATAGATGCTACCTACCACGTTTCGGTTCATTTGGCCAAACAGTTTCAGAGTAGAAGATGTTTTAGGAATAGACCAATCCGCAACAAGAATTGCCTGTGCCGACCATGTTTACTAAGGGATCAGGACTAAATGAGCAGTCTTTACAGAGGGCCTTCCATAGATGCTTCCAACCAAAATTAGGTTCATTTGGTCAAGCGGTTTCAGAGGAGAAGATTTTTTTAGGAATCGACCAATCAGCATCAAGAACTGCCTGTGGCGGCCATGTTTGCTACGAATTGAGCCGAAATGAACAATCTTTATAGAGGACCTTCCATATATGCGTCCTACCAAGTTTCAATTCAATTGGCCAAGCGGTTTCAGAGATTTTTAGAAATTGACCAACCAGAAACAATAACTGCCTATGGCTATTCGATTTCAGAGGTGAAGATTTTTTAGAAATCAGCAATAAGAATTGCCTATGGTGGCCATGTTTGTTAATGGATCATGACGAAATGAAAAATCTTTATAGAGAACCTTGCATAGATGCTTCCTACTAAGCTTCAGTTCATTGAGCTAAGGGGTTTCAGAGCAGAAGATTAAAATGTGAAAAGTTTACAGACGGACGACGGATCAAATGATCGCAATAGCTCACGTTCCCTTTGACAACGTCTGCTCAAAAGCTTTGATGAATACCAGAGTACAACACAAATTCTAACACGACGTCCTTCTTACGCTTTGTAGACAAACGAGCGATTTATCGATGGTATAATCTCATTCACACATGTGCCGGTGAATGTGACTGACTTTTCCATTGGCAGCATAAATGGTGTGTGACACTTTCCGCAAACGTAAATATAAATTACCGTCTTCCAATCAAAGTATACTACCGTATTTGTAATCTTAGACATATCAAAATCGAAATAAATCATGGAAGCATGAATGTGTTTTGAGTTTTAACATGGGTTGGCGGATATTAGTAAATTTTATCCCTCTAGCTCGGGATAAAATACTAATATGGAGTTACGTCCCTTAAATGCTAAGGCTTCTTTTAGTGGACGTTCCAAAAAAATACATAAATCTACTTTTTCAAGAGATAACAGAGACGTTAAATGGTGTAAATTAGTTGCACAGTTGATTTTCCTATAATAATATACGAAAAAAACAGGTGAAAATGAATGAAAATGAATATGAGAATGAATCAAGTGACGATGAACAATCAAAACAAACAATGGCGGCGTCCTATGCTAATGTTGTTCAAACATATTTGAGTAGGAACAGTAAACCCCCAGATGTTCAAGACCCAAATGACGATGAAATAGACAATCCAAACACTGTTAAACCTATTTTCTTACAAGACCAAGACATTTTTGGTAGTGTCAAGGTAACAAAACCCATGTGGGTCACACACGTTGAAATATACAAGACAATAGGTGCTATTGTAGATCCAGCAGCTATAAAGGGCATACAAAGAGTCAGGTCCATGTGGAGGATCTACATGGACAACGAAATAGACAGATTAACATTAATAACATCAGGTGTAACAATGAGAGGTAGACATGTAGGATTTCACACACAAAATCCCAGAAATCCTGCAAGACAAAGACCAGATACAACAAGAATAAGAGTGAAAGGAGTACCATTATCTGCAGATGATGGACAAATCAGAAGAACACTTGAGGTCATGATAAAAGTAAGAGATGGGGAAATTCTGCACATGTATAGGGAACAGTTAAGAGTAGATGGTAGACTCACTGGTTGTGAAACAGGGGACAGAATTATTATTAGTAAAACATTAACATCCCCAATGCTTAAAGCAGTTAAAATAGGAAGATACAATGCTTATATAAGCCATCAAGGGCAACCACAACAGACAAGACCTGAAGTGGTTTGTCACAAGTGTCTTGAGCCTGGACACTTTATTTTCAATTGTGAAAATGAGTGGAAATGCAGAAGATGCAAACAGACTGGACACAAGCAAATAGATTGTCCACATGCTATGGATGGAACTCGATTTGATGAAGAGATATCACAAAGGGAAGAGTTTAGCCATGATATAAGAGATGTGCATGAGGAAAACAAAGATAGAGAACAATTGCAAAGTGAAGAACAAAATGAAACTATTGAAATTGAAAAAGAAGAAAGACAAACTGAGCATCAGAATGAGGAGGAGTGTAGTAAAAATATAGAACAAAACAGTAATAAAAACAATGTGAATGATTCTGGAAGAAAGCCAAAAGGACAGTCAAATAAAAAAAATGGCAAGTCAGGATCAATCAAAGCCAGTGATAATGAAGCATCAATGAGAAAAGAACAAAACAATCTTGGGCAAAGTAGCATTAAGAGCTTTACAACACCAGCCAGTAAACTAAAATCTACTTCCCAACACACTCCGCCCACACCACCTAGTAGAGAATAAAAAATAAAAAAAAAGTCTAATGGTTAAATTTAGTTAATTTACATTTTAACAATATATACATATAGCCAATTCGATTTTATCTTATACATATATATAATTATTAAAAAAAAATATATAAAAAACATGAATCTAAAGCTCAAAATAAGAGTACAAAACTGTAGAAATATAGAAAACAAATGTGATGCTATAATTGAGAATGTAATTGAAAATATTATGAATATTAATGTAGTCATGATTTTGTATGTAATAGGCATTATAATTTGTGATTTAATATATCATTTGAAAGAATTATATGTCATATATGCGTCCGAAATTATAGTAAGAAGTATAGTGTATATTGTATATAAAACCGTTATAACAGTGGAATTTCCCAATGCTAAATATAGACGTAAACAAATAAAAGTACACCTAAACTTACCTATCGAGAAAATGGGTCATTTGTACCGTGTAATTAAACAACATGTGATTGGCATTAAATGTAGAAATAGTTTACCGCTACGTACTCAAGATAATTATAAACACAAAAATGTGGGTGGTAAAACAGCGATGTACCCGTGGAAATCATATGTCATTTTATTATATGAAATATTAATATATTTGCGAAACATAATATTCCAAGTAAGAATCAGGTTATCAATATGTTGGACTACAAAACCATTCCACAACTTTAAAAGCAAATGCATCAATGAAATACCTCTATTTATAGTCATTTCTTATCAGCAAATAAAAGAGATGATATATACAAGGGTACAAATGAAAACATTACACCGTGAAAGTACATATAAAGATTTCATACAAAAAAATGAAATGTTCTTACCTTATGTAATCAGAAAATTGTCTATTGTCCTTTTACCAGTACATAACTTTTCTAATTTACTCTTCGTAATATTTATAATGCACACTTACATTATTTACATACACAAACATAGAATAGTCTATAAAAATAAATCGGTAAATCCCAATATATATATCATAGTAAAGTCGAAGATTATAAAATGTATAAACATTAATACACACGTGGCAGAAAGTTCACCCACGAGCAGGTACAATGTCAATTATTACAAATATAGAAATCAAAACATGGTGTGGAATGTTAGGAGAATTTGTAATATTCTTGTAAATATAAAAGTGAAAAACGAAATGTACTTATGTGAGATATTTCTCATCATGTACAAGAAAGAAAATTGTGTTTGTAAAGGTTTGACTTTTTTGTTCATATGTGTTGTTGCAAAGTTATTTTTTATAAAATGTATAAACATTACCCGTGTGGTAGAAAGTTCATTCAAGAGCGGGTACAAGGTCAATTATTATAACTATAGAAATCAATACATGGTGTGCAATGTAAGGAGAATTTGTAATGTATACATTGAAAATATAAAAGTGAGAATCAAAACGTACCTATGTCCGAAATTTGTCATTATGTGCAAATATGAAAATTGTGTTTGTAAATATTTGACTTTCTTGTTCAGATGTGAGATTTTATTCAAAAATAATTTGATCATTTTGTTATATGACAATGTCCAACAATATAATTAATTTTTGCACCCTCAACGTAAATGGGTTGCAGATGAAAGATAAACAAAGAAGATTGTTACAATGGATAAAAAAATCAAAATTGTTCAATTGTATTTCTGCAAGAAACACACTTTAATAACGAAAGTAAATGTTTTATTGAAGAACAGTCAGATTATCAATGTTTTTGTAGTCATGGAAATAACTCAAGTAGGGGGGTGGCTATTTTAATAAGAAATCAATTAGATTACGAAATTATAAGTCAATTTATAGATACTGAAGGAAGAATAATTTTACTGAATATAAATATAAAAGATACTATATTTACCCTAGTTTGCTTATATGCACCAAATTGTAAAACAACAAAAAATAACTTCTTTAAAAAAGTAAATACCTTTTTAAAAGATCACGGAATAGGAATACATATGATCGCAGGAGACTTTAACGAAACATTAAAGGAAATAGATAGAAGAAGCAACAGTAGTAAAACAAAATATCAGACGGTAAATAGTCTTAAAACGTTATTGAAAACAAATGATTTAATTGATATCTGGCGAGAACTCAATAGTAATAAACGACAATTCACTTGGCGCAGAAAAGACAAATCACAAGCTAGTAGAATTGATTATATTTTAGTTAATAAAAATTTCAAGTCTAGAATCAACTGGTGTAAAATTAAACCAGTATGTATTAAATATACAGATCATCAAAGTGTATTCTTAAATTTCTTGTCAAGTGTGGAAGAAAAAGGTAAGGGTTTTTGGAAGATAAATAATTCAATTTTAAATGATAAAGTCTATCAAGATAAGATAAACGACATAATATTAAAATATTCCGCTAAAATCAATAATGATTTAAAAAACTGCAGACTATTATGGGACGCGCTTAAGGTAGAAATAAGAGAGATAACTAAGACGTTTAGTAAAATAAAAGCGAAAAAAACAAGGGAGCTAACGAGAACTTTAGAAAAGACATTAGAAGCTAAACTAGCATGCAGTGACACTGCAGTTATAGATAATAAAATACTAAACAATGAAATAGACAAATTAGAAAAAGAGTTAGAACAAATTTACGAGCAAAAGGCAAAAGGCGCGCAGATTAGATCTCGGGAGAAATGGGTAGAATTTGGTGAAAAAAACAATGCTTATTTTTTAGGTTTAGAAAAGAAACGACAAATTAAAAAGTCCATCACAAAATTATTAGATGATGAGGGGAATATAATTACAAACCAAAGAGACATTTTAGTTAAAATAAAATGTTATTACAAAAAGTTGTATACATCAACAAACCCAGATAAACAGAACTTAAATGATTATATATATAGAACAAAACTAGAAAGTAAAGTCAATCAAGAAGATTTGAATGTATGTGATGGACAGTTATCGGTGGAAGAATGTACAGAGGCTATTTTTAAAATGAAATTAAATAAATCTCCCGGTATAGACGGATTAACGGTAGAATTTTATAGGACATTTTGGGAAAGTATGAAATATTTGATAGTCTTTATTTTAAAGAAGTGTCACGAAGATAGGCAACTGTCTTTTTCTCAAAGAACAAGTGTACTAACTCTTTTATTTAAAAAAGATGACCCATTGAAATTAGATAACTATAGACCAATATCTCTATTGAATGGTGATCTAAAACTCCTTTCGTACACTTTAGCTCAACGTTTGAAGAAAATTCTACCAAAACTTATCAACGAAGATCAAACCGGTTATATTAAAAATAGATTTATAGGTTTTAATTTAAGACAGATTCAAGACATTATAGATTATTCAAACATTTATCAAATAGAAGGGGCAATTATCTTTTTAGATTTTTCAAAAGCTTTTGATTCTTTAGAATGGGATTTTATGCTTTCAACACTAAAACATTATGGGTTCAATTATTCTTTTGTTACTTGGGTGGAAACATTATATAATAATATACAAACCTGTGTGATAAATAATGGATGGATATCTGAAATTTTTAAAAACACAAGAGGAATCCGTCAAGGATGTCCTTTATCTGCCCTTTTATTTGTTATTTCCGTGGAAATTATGGCGTTAAGGCTTAGAGAAAATAAAAATATTAACGGGATAAAAGTAAAAATTGATGATAAAGCACACATCATTAAAATATCTCAATTAGCAGACGACACAACGTTATTTGTGAGTTCCAAAACTGATATAGCTTTAGCCATGAATGAAATAGAAATATTTGGGTCATTTTCAGGGTTAATTCTAAATAGAAATAAAACAGAGGGCATATGGATCGGTAAACTAAAAAATTGCAAAGACAAAATTAGAGGTATTAAATGGACACAGAATCCTGTTAAAGCATTAGGTATATTCTTTGGACATAACAATGAAGAATGTCAAAAACTTAACTGGGAAAAGAAAATTGAAGAAATGAAAAATCAATTTACAGCATGGGGAAAAAGAAATCTAACTATTATGGGGAAAATTCTTATTATAAAAACACTCATCCTGCCGAAATTTACATTCTTAGCCAGTTCATGTGTAGTACCAAAGATGTATATAAAAGAAATTGAATCTTGTTTTTACAGATTTATCTGGAATGGGAAACCGGATAAAATCAAAAGATTAACTTTAATAGGGGATTGTGAAAAGGGGGGGTTGAATATGGTTGATATAAACAGTTATTTTAAATCGCTCAAAGTGTCATGGGTCAAAAGACTGCTTAGTTCAAAAACATCAAATTGGAAAGTTATACCAAGAAAATATTTCGATAAATTTGGAAAAAACTGGCTAATTTTTAAAATGAATATGGACAATGGTAAATCAATAGAAAATTTTAATGATATCCCAGAGTTCTATAAAGAAATAATAAACTGTTGGGTAGAATTTGGAGGTGGACAAACAAAAACACCAACTAATTTTAGAGAGATAAGAAACCAAAATATTTGGGGAAATAAATATATAAAATTTAATAATAAAAGTTTAATTTATAAAAACTGGATTGATAGCAACCTATTGTATGTGAACGACATAACTGACGAAAATGGAAGGGTATCACAAGACTATTTGATAGAGAAAATAAAAAATAAAATTATTTTTTTTAGTGAATTTAGTCGACTAAAAAAGGCAATTCCTAAAGAGTGGTATGTGCAATTATCAGAAGAAAAATCTGTGAAAACTACTATTAATATAAAAAAAGAAAATATTATTTCTGCTGGTAGGGTGATTGATATGGATAAATTAGTTAACAAAGATTTTTACAATATTATCAAAAACAAAGTTTTTATCAAACCTATAGGTATACATTTTTGGACAACTTACTTGGATATCCAAGATTTTCAAAATATAACAGACTTATATGAATTTATTTTTAAAATTTTGTTAGAAAACAAATTGAAAATATTTAGATGGAAACTATTGCAATTTATTATTCCAACCAAATCACATCTGTTCAAATGGAAAATATCAACTGACAGTTTATGTAATGTTTGTAAAGTAGAAGAAGATTATGATCACTTTTTTATGTCGTGTAAATATTTAGACATATTTTGGAATAAAATAAATGAAATGTTAAAAAAGGTCCAATTTGAAAACAATATCAGACTTCAACATTTAGTATTTGGGTACAAAATTTTCGACAAAGAATATTTTCACCTAAATTATTTTTTAACTATACTGGCATTTACAATTTACAAATCCTATTATGTATCCGAACAAAAGACAAAGACAATTGATGTTTATCTGTTATTTAAAAATGAATTTCAAAGAAAAATGAAGGAAAATAAATTACTAGGAATGAATTCATTGTTCCATCATATATTAAATAAACTGTGATCATAACTTAAGCAAAAGAATATATTAGAATAAAATAGTTTTATATGTAATTATAGTTTTGAGTAATTCCCTGGATATTCAAAACAGAATTTCACAGGGATACTTCAGAGGAACTTGGACTCTGAAGTAAAAATGTAACAAGATATTTACTAAATAAAATCTGTGAAGGTGAAAAAAAAAAAAAATACTAATATCCAACAATCCATGTTAAAACTCAAAACACATTCTGGCTTCCATGATTTATTTCTTAATTAGCGGGTCATTTTAACTGAGCCTGAATTACTCACCTGGTCACTTATACAGTTTATGTTCAATAAAGTATAGATTTTGTTAAAAAAATATTTTATAAATTTCGAATTTAACAAATAAATATATGATTTTTGATTCTGTCACATCTCTCCAACAGTAAACGTTACAACAAATCAGCGGGGAACCTCCAATGTAACGAAGGAATGCGAGGTAGCTAATTTTCATGGGCAGGTAGCTAATTTTCATGGACCATGAAACGAAGGAATGAGAGGTAGCTAATTTTCATGGGCAAACTTCTGTTGCTTATGCTTATGTTTAAATGGCGTCAGGTAGTTTATTTTCATGGATAACACTTTGACACCTGTGTCATACATTGAACAGATGTAAGGTAGCTTATTTTCATGGAAAACGTCATGACTCCTATCCAATGTAACGAAGGAATGCGAGGTAGCTAATTTTCATGGGCAGGTAGCTAATTTTGATGGACCATGAAACGAAGGAATGCGAGGTAGATAATTTTCATGGGCAGGTAGCTAATTCTCATGGATCATGAAACGAAGGAATGCGAGGTAGCTAATTTTCATGGGCAGGTAGCTAATTTTCATGGACCATGAAACGAAGGAATGCGAGGTAGCTAATTTTCATGGGCAGGTAGCTAATTTTCATGGACCATGAAACGAAGGAATGCGAGGTAGCTAATTTTCATGGGCAGGTAGCTAATTTTCATGGAACATGAAACGAAGGAATGAGAGGTAGCTAATTTTCATGGGCAAACTTCTGTTGCTTATGCTTATGTTTAAATGGCACCAGGTAGTTTATTTTCATGGATAACACTTTGACACCTGTGTCATACATTGAACAGATGTAAGGTAGCTTATTTTCATGGAAAACGTCATGACTCCTATCCAATGTAACGAAGGAATGCGAGGTAGCTAATTTTCATGGGCAGGTAGCTAATTTTGATGGACCATGAAACGAAGGAATGCGAGGTAGATAATTTTCATGGGCAGGTAGCTAATTTTCATGGACCATGAAACGAAGGAATGCGAGGTAGCTAATTTTCATGGGCAGGTAGCTAATTTTCATGGACCATGAAACGAAGGAATGAGAGGTAGCTAATTTTCATGGGCAAACTTCTGTTGCTTATGCTTATGTGTAAATGGCACCAGGTAGTTTATTTTCATGGATAACACTTTGACACCTGTGTCATACATTGAACAGATGTAAGGTAGCTTATTTTCATGGAAAACGTCATGACTCCTATCCAATGTAACGAAGGAATGCGAGGTAGCTAATTTTCATGGGCAGGTAGCTAATTTTGATGGACCATGAAACGAAGGAATGCGAGGTAGATAATTTTCATGGGTAGGTAGCTAATTTTCATGGACCATGAAACGAAGGAATGCGAGGTAGATAATTTTCATGGGCAGGTAGCTAATTTTCATGGACCATGAAACGAAGGAATGCGAGGTAGCTAATTTTCATGGGCAGGTAGCTAATTTTCATGGACCATGAAACGAAGGAATGCGAGGTAGATAATTTTCATGGGCAGGTAGCTAATTTTCATGGACCATGAAACGAAGGAATGCGAGGTAGATAATTTTCATGGGCAGGTAGTTAATTTTGATGGACCATGAAACGAAGGAATGCGAGGTAGATAATTTTCATGGGCAGGTAGTTAATTTTCATGGACCATGAAACGAAGGAATGCGAGGTAGCTAATTTTCATGGGCAGGTAGCTAATTTTCATGGACCATGAAACGAAGGAATGAGAGGTAGCTAATTTTCATGGGCAAACTTCTGTTGCTTATGCTTATGTGTAAATGGCACCAGGTAGTTTATTTTCATGGATAACACTTTGACACCTGTGTCATACATTGAACAGATGTAAGGTAGCTTATTTTCATGGAAAACGTCATGACTCCTATCCAATGTAACGAAGGAATGCGAGGTAGCTAATTTTCATGGGCAGGTAGCTAATTTTGATGGACCATGAAACGAAGGAATGCGAGGTAGATAATTTTCATGGGTAGGTAGCTAATTTTCATGGACCATGAAACGAAGGAATGCGAGGTAGCTAATTTTCATGGGCAGGTAGCTAATTTTCATGGACCATGAAACGAAGGAATGAGAGGTAGATAATTTTCATGGGCAGGTAGCTAATTTTCATGGACCATGAAACGGAGGAATGCGAGGTAGATAATTTTCATGGGCAGGTAGCTAATTTTCATGGACCATGAAACGAAGGAATGCGAGGTAGCTAATTTTCATGGGCAGGTAGCTAATTTTCATGGACCATGAAACGAAGGAATGAGAGGTAGCTAATTTTCATGGGCAAACTTCTGTTGCTTATGCTTATGTGTAAATGGCACCAGGTAGTTTATTTTCATGGATAACACTTTGACACCTGTGTCATACATTGAACAGATGTAAGGTAGCTTATTTTCAT
Organism: Bathymodiolus septemdierum; assembly: GCA_963383655.1. Lineage (NCBI taxonomy): Eukaryota > Metazoa > Mollusca > Bivalvia > Mytilida > Modiolidae > Bathymodiolus > Bathymodiolus septemdierum. The sequence continues at coordinate 69,482,454 of OY726521.1, read as the reverse complement.
GGAAAACGTCATGACTCCTATCCAATGTAACGAAGGAATGCGAGGTAGCTAATTTTCATGGGCAGGTAGCTAATTTTGATGGACCATGAAACGAAGGAATGCGAGGTAGCTAATTTTCATGGGCAGGTAGCTAATTTTCATGGACCATGAAACGAAGGAATGCGAGGTAGATAATTTTCATGGGCAGGTAGCTAATTTTCATGGACCATGAAACGAAGGAATGCGAGGTAGATAATTTTCATGGGCAGGTAGTTAATTTTGATGGACCATGAAACGAAGGAATGCGAGGTAGATAATTTTCATGGGCAGGTAGTTAATTTTCATGGACCATGAAACGAAGGAATGCGAGGTAGCTAATTTTCATGGGCAGGTAGCTAATTTTCATGGACCATGAAACGAAGGAATGAGAGGTAGCTAATTTTCATGGGCAGGTAGCTAATTTTCATGGACCATGAAACGAAGGAATGCGAGGTAGCTAATTTTCATGGACAAGCTTCAGATGCTTATGCTCATGTTTGAACGGTGCAAGGTAGTTTATTTTCATGGATAACACTTTGAAACCTATGTCATACACTGGACAGATGCAAGGTAACTTATATTCATGGAAAACTTCACGACTTCTATCCCATGTAATGAGGAAATTATGCTGACTAGTCTTTGCCTTTATTCTTTTACGCCATGTGCCAATATAAATTGCATAGTTTTTGGTTTGATCAGATCGTTGATCGAAACCACGATCTACCGCACATGATGCGAGTACTCGTAACTATTTCATCACAGGAGCGTTATTGCTTGTTATAACTAAGCGTCTTATTTCTTTGGAATAGATATAGTATAAACATAGTTTATTAATTAATTCAATATTACACATTATGATAATACACATATAAATGGAATAGATATACACATTTTTGTATATATGCAAAGCAGAAAATGCATTATGTACAGATAAATAATATGGTGATTGATATATAGAAACTTGTTCATGTCACTATAAATATATAATTTTTTAAAAATATTATTAGACTTGAATTTATCTATATTATATATATATATAACCCCGCGGGAACCCCGGTGTATAGAAATGGGACCGAGAGCTTCTTCGGCTTGAAGGGGCGTCCGTCGGTTGTGCGGGATGTATAAATTCACAACCAATCCGTCCTTCGGTCGAGACGTAAATAAAACCGAGGTCCCGTGTTGAGAGATTGCCATCCTCTTCGCACGTTAAAGAACCCAGTATGCTCATGATGAGACCTGTTGCACTGGCTAAATTATTCGTCCCTACCCATACACCTTTCCTTGTTTCGAGTCCCGTGGCGTTTAAATTTTTAAATGTTCTCGTCCTGAATATAGCTGAAAAATTGCTCGCTGGACGTTAAACACCAAACAGTCAATCAATCAATCAATCATATATTTTATATCGAAATAACTTATTTTCATCCAGATTTTGCTCCATGTAAACAAGGATTTATATATATATATATATATATATATAAATCCTTGGTGTAAATGAATAAATAGGAATTTGCTATCCATTTCTTGGATAAATCTATGTAATTAAATAGATTTCCTCGCCTACATCCACCCCCCTTTTTTCGTTCAAAAATACTAATTACCAAGAATCTATCAAAACATGGTAAAAGGGGAATAACTGGCATAGTACTTTTAATGTATTATTAAGGTAGCTAATTTTCATGGCTATCATTTGGAACACCTTTGTGGCTTACGAAAATCTAGTTCCGAACGTCAAAAAGTAGCTAATAATTATGGTAGCTAATAATTATAGGACACCGGAACCTTTGAGCCGTAATGAAAGCAGGAGGTTTGGCTTTAAAATCTGATTCAACCCACCATTTCATTACGGTTTTCACAGTTTTCCGGTTGTTGACTGATTTTGTCTGTTTATATACTTATGAGTTTTGACTTTCCCTTTGTAAGATTGTTCGGAGTTCGGTAATTTTGTTATTACCCTTATTTATTTATGTTACATGTATTTGTGTGTGCTTGCATATAGTGGTGTTAGCTGCCAGTTTTCTGATATTTGCGGACCATAGGTCTACGAATTTCACCCTATCAAAAACTTTCAATACAGCGCAGTGAAAATGTTGCGCCGCTTTTTTGCAATTTTTTGTCATGAAATCGGGTGCGAGAACGATCAAACATATATATTTTGTTTCGTTAAATATTTATCTACATTCTTCTATACTTACTTACCTGTTAATATTCATTTCCAGCTCATTATCATAACAAGTGTTTGGATATTAACTGATCCCGCCTACTTCGTTCCGCCATCTTGTCATTGTGGTATTTTCGCTTTGAGGTCACATGACTTTTGAGAGATCACTTTAACAGCAAAACATGTGTTCGGTTTGTTTACATGAAAAACTTGAAAATGTTGAATGAGAGTTCACCTCAATTGGAATAACCATAGAAGAAAATAACATTTCTGGTTAATATTTGTAGCATATTTCACTCTAGGTTGATTAAATATTTTATTTCAGAAAATAAATCGCCGTGCAAAACCTCCGGTAAAACGTAAACAAACCGAACACGTGTTTTTCTCTTAAGAGTGATCTCTCAAAAGTCACGTGACCTCAAAGCGAGAATACCACAATGACAAGATGGCGGAACGAAGTAAGTGGGATTAGTTAATATCGAAACACTTGTTATGCTAATGAGCTGGAAATGAATATTAACAGGTAAGTAAGTATAGAAGAATGTAGATAAATATTTCACGAAACGAAATATATATGTTTGATCATTCTCGCACCCGATTTCATGACAAAAATTTGCAAAAAAGCGGCGCAACATTTTCACTGCGTAGTTTCGAAAGTTATTGATAGATTGAAATCCGTAGCCCTATGGTTCGCAAATATCAGAAAACTGGCCAAGGACCATAAAGACTACGGTTCATCAGCTATTAGTAGTGTCAAATACATCTAGACTATATGAGTAACATGGCGGTTGTCTTATAAGAGGTAGGGCATGGGTTCATCCCCTGTTTTTGGTGGGTCCGTGTTGCTAAACGTTTTAGTTTTCTGTGTTGTCTTTTTGTGTTTTGTTTGTATTCGTCATGTGTCTTGTGTACCTAATGTTTTGTTTGTCTTCGTCCTGTGTCTTGTGTACCTAATGTTTTGTTAGTCTTCGTCCTGTGTCTTGTGTACCTAATGTTTTGTTTGTCTTCGTCCTGTGTATTGTGTACCTAATGTTTTGTTAGTCTTCGTCCTGTGTCTTGTGTACCTAATGTTTTGTTTGTCTTCGTCCTGTGTCTTGTGTACCTAATGTTGTGTTTGTCTTCGTCCTGTGTCTTGTGTACCTAATGTTTTGTTTGTCTTCGTCCTGTGTCTTGTGTACCTAATGTTTTGTTTGTCTTCGTCCTGTGTCTTGTGTACCTAATGTTTTGTTTGTCTTCGTCCTGTGTCTTGTGTACCTAATGTTTTGTTTGTCTTCGTCCTGTGTCTTGTGTACCTAATGTTTTGTTTGTCTTCGTCCTGTGTCTTGTGTACCTAATGTTTTGTTTGTCTTCGTCCTGTGTCTTGTGTACCTAATGTTTTGTTTGTCTTCGTCCTGTGTCTTGTGTACCTAATGTTTTGTTTGTCTTCGTCCTGTGTCTTGTGTACCTAATGTTTTGTTTGTCTTCGTCCTGTGTCTTGTGTACCTAATGTTTTGTTTGTCTTCGTCCTGTGTCTTGTGTACCTAATGTTTTGTTAGTCTTCGTCCTGTGTCTTGTGTACCTAATGTTTTGTTTGTCTTCGTCCTGTGTCTTGTGTACCTAATGTTTTGTTTGTCTTCGTCCTGTGTCTTGTGTACCTAATGTTTTGTTTGTCTTCGTCCTGTGTCTTGTGTACCTAATGTTTTGTTAGTCTTCGTCCTGTGTCTTGTGTACCTAATGTTTTGTTTGTCTTCGTCCTGTGTATTGTGTACCTAATGTTTTGTTAGTCTTCGTCCTGTGTCTTGTGTACCTAATGTTTTGTTTGTCTTCGTCCTGTGTCTTGTGTACCTAATGTTGTGTTTGTCTTCGTCCTGTGTCTTGTGTACCTAATGTTTTGTTTGTCTTCGTCCTGTGTCTTGTGTACCTAATGTTTTGTTTGTCTTCGTCCTGTGTCTTGTGTACCTAATGTTTTGTTTGTCTTCGTCCTGTGTCTTGTGTACCTAATGTTTTGTTTGTCTTCGTCCTGTGTCTTGTGTACCTAATGTTTTGTTTATCTTCGTCCTGTGTCTTGTGTACCTAATGTTTTGTTTGTCTTCGTCCTGTGTCTTGTGTACCTAATGTTTTGTTTGTCTTCGTTCTGTGTCTTGTGTACCTAATATTTTGTTTGTATTCGTCCTGTGTCTTGTGTACCTAATGTTGCCCTTGTCTTGTGTACCTAATGTTGCCCTTGTCTTGTGTACCTAATGTTGCCCTTGTCTTGTGTACCTAATGTTGCCCTTGTCTTGTGTACCTAATGTTGCCCGTGTCTTGTGTACCTAATGTTGCCCTTGTCTTGTGTACCTAATGTTGCCTGTGTCTTGTGTACCTAATGTTGCCTGTGTCTTGTGTACCTAATGTTGCCTGTGTCTTGTGTACCTAATGTTGCCCTTGTCTTGTGTACCTAATGTTGCCCTTGTCTTGTGTACCTAATGTTGCCCTTGTCTTGTGTACCTAATGTTGCCTGTGTCTTGTGTACCTAATGTTGCCTGTGTCTTGTGTACCTAATGTTGCCTGTGTCTTGTGTACCTAATGTTGCCCTTGTCTTGTGTACCTAATGTTGCCCTTGTCTTGTGTACCTAATGTTGCCCTTGTCTTGTGTACCTAATGTTGCCTGTGTCTTGTGTACCTAATGTTGCCCTTGTCTTGTGTACCTAATGTTGCCTGTGTCTTGTGTACCTAATGTTGCCCTTGTCTTGTGTACCTAATGTTGCCTGTGTCTTGTGTACCTAATGTTGCTCGTGTCTCTGGATTGCCCATTCTTGATTGCATCTCATTTCATTCAAGCAAAGTTCGCTTTAAAATATCAAGAATAGAAAATACTAGCAATATTCAATTGTATAGATACATTTGCATACATAGATTTAATATCGCTATTAAAAATTTACCATGAATACCTAGGGAAAGTTTGAAGATATCAAAGAGGTAATCAGAAGACGTAAATCGCCAATACAATGGCCGAAAGACAAAAAGACGATTTACAAACAATCGTCAACAAGACACTACACAGAAAACAATAGATTCAGAGGGCAACACTAGCCCTACTAAATAAACGTTAGAGAATTCCGAAGGGGCAATCAGAAATTGACAATCCAGAGAAACTGGCAACATAGGGTACACAAGACTAGAGAATTCCGAAGGTGGCAATCAGAAATTGACAATCCAGATAAACTGGCAACATAGGGTACACAAGACTAGAGAATTCCGAAGGGACAATCAGAAATTGACAATCCAGAGAAACTGGCAACATTGGGTACACAAGACTAGAGAATTCCGAAGGGGCAATCAGATATTAACAATCCAGAGAAACTGGCAAAATAGGGTACACAAGACTAGAGAATTCCGAAGGTGCCAATCAGAAATTGACAATCCAGAGAAACTGGCAACAAAGAGTACACAAGACTAGAGAATTCCGAAGGTGGCAATCAGAAATTGACAATCCAGAGAAACTGGCAACATAGGGTACACAAGAGTAGAGAATTCCGAAGGTGTCAATCGGAAATTGACAATCCAGAGAAACTGGCAACATAGGGTACACAAGACTAGAGAATTCCGAAGGGGCAATCAGAAATTGACAATCCAGAGAAACTGGCAACATAGGGTACACAAGACTAGATAATTCCGAAGGGACAATCAGATATTAACAATCCAGAGAAACTGGCAACATAGGGTACACAAGACTAGAGAATTCCGAAGGTGGCAATCAGAAATTGACAATCCAGAGAAACTGGCAACATAGGGTACACAAGACTAGATAATTCCGAAGGGGCAATCAGAAATTGACAATCCAGAGAAACTGGCAACATAGGGTACACAAGACTAGAGAATTCCGAAGGGACAATCAGAAATTGACAATCCAGAGAAACTGGCAACATAGGGTACACAAGACTAGAGAATTCCGAAGGGACAATCAGAAATTAACAATCCAGAGAAACTGGCAACATAGGTACACAAGACTAGAGAATTCTGAAGGGGCAATCAGAAATTGACAATCCAGAGAAACTGGCAACATAGGGTACACAAGACTAGAGAATTCCGAAGGGGTAATCAGAAATTGACAATCCAGAGAAACTGGCAACATAGGGTACACAAGACTGGAGAATTCCGAAGGTGGCAATCAGAAATTGACAATCCAGAGAAACTGGCAACATAGGGTACACAAGACTAGAGAATTCCGAAGGTGGCAATCAGAAATTGACAATCCAGAGAAACTGGCAACATAGGGTACACAAGACTATAGAATTCCGAGGGTGGCAATCAGAAATTGACAATCCAGAGAAACTGGCAACATAGGGTACACAAGACTAGAGAATTCCGAAGGGGCAATCAGATATTAACAATGCAGAGAAACTGGCAACATAGGGTACACCGGACGAAGTGAAACAACAAAAACACAACATAATATGTGTTGGACAAACAAACACAAATAACATAAATAAGACAAACCTACAAACAACTGGAGGTAAAGACGAACCGAAAATCATTATTATTTGGAAATCGCAACGGACATCACAACACCGAACACAGAGCGCAAAGACACATAATAGACACAAAAAAATAAAAAGATGATCAACACGGATAGCACCATAAAACCGGGGGTGAACTCAGATGCTCCAGACGAGTAAGCAGTTGAAAGTGTATACAATATTCATACATATTAACCATCTGAAATCCCTTTGTATATCTGCTAAAACGACATAGACATGTCCAATATACAGCACAATTAGCTACAATCCGCCTACACAAATCAACATTAGAGAATCGAAACTTTAATCTCATTATATCAATATTTTACTACATAGATATACTCAATATTTCATTGGTATTCACTTTAACTCCTATAAATGACAGTACGCCAGCGATGCCTTCATCGCCCATACACTGGTATGAAATAAGATTAACTTCAACATAATATTTTGCCGGCTAGCTCGCCGTGTACGATGGACGCCGGATTGATTAAATATACAATAAACTTTCACAGTGCAAAATTCATGTTATTCAATGTCTACCAAGAAAGCTCTTCCCCGTACCAACGGCCAAGACATGCTCAGACAAAAACAGAGATAAACCTTAATATTATAAGGAAAAAGCTCTGGAAACCTGTGTTCTCAGCAAAATACCTTTCGACAGACCGTCTGCTAGGGACAACGCGAGAACTTGCGCTGATTTTGAATATGTGAAGCTTTCCTTACAAAATTATTTACAAAATAATTCCTATATATACGATTAAAAAATTAAATGCTCTCTAAAGCTAACAAACAAATACCGAATAACTCCAATGACCCATAAATTAAAATGAACTTTGACATGTACACCATGGAACGGCGGCTAGAAATGACTCTACCTGTGCAAACTAACTTAAATACCTCAATCGGGTCCACCCGATTAGTCACATTCACGGAACATACCGTTAATACATACATTTTCCCGCTTTTACTACCGAACCGCGGGAAAATTCATGTATTCACTTTAACTCCTATAAATGACAGTACGCCAGCGATGCCTTCATCGCCCATACACTGGTATGAAATAAGATTAACTTCAACATAATATTTTGCCGACTAGCCCGCCGAGTACGATAGAAAACTTTCAAATATAGGGGGAACTGATGGAGTAGAAAACTACAATCCAAGGTTTTTAGACACTTGCCGCCTTTTGTCAACTGAATCGACAATATATCCATCTTTACTACTGTCGCTCTTCCAGCGACCATGCCTTTTCCATACCCTGTCATTGATATCGGAATTGGCTGCTGCTGTCGCTCCACCCCATCTCATAGAGTGCAGACCGAGTTTTAATCCTTTAGAAACAAATCTCAATCTAGAAACAATACTCTCCCTAGCTGCAGTATAACTTAACTTCTTATTTTTGTAAATCAACTTGCAAGTACCTTTAGAACCAAAAATAGGCCTAAATATGTAAAAGTCTGAATCTAAATTCATACCAGACAACTCAACATATCTGATAAACATAGAAAATGGACAAGCGATAGCTTTACCCTTAGCAATCAAAACCTCGTTCCCATTACGATATTGGTCGGTCTTACTTTTGCGAATAAAAAGAAATAAATACTCGCACTCAATCTTTACATCGCTGCATAAAAGAGAACTGACTTCATCAAAACGTAAAAACCCCGCAAAGCTCAACAAAATCATACTAAGATCTCTTACAACCAACATGTCATTATTACCTAAGTGCATATTACAAAGTTCTAAAAGCATCTCAATTAAAACAGGATCTTTTTTCTGTTTCAATGGACGAACAGCCCTCTTGGCTGATTCTTGCAAAGACACTATATAAGAATTGTTAGTTGGATCGTTCTTATTACACATTCCATGTACCCATTTGATACTGTATATTATAGAGCTTATTGTATTGTGTGTAGCTCCAGAGTCCAGCAAATGTGTAATAAAAAGAGCAATATGCACGAACTGAGCTGGCAAAACATCGAAACTATGTTTCTTTGCGAAAGTAGACCAACGGTTAAAAGAATAATAATAAGATTTTGCAGTATTGTCACTTCTAGAGTTAATAATGTAACTTGACATATGTTCTATCAAAACATTGATTTCCGGAACCTCGGCAACACCAGCTTTCTGCACCTCATCTTTAATTTGGTCACTCAAACGGATACCTACAAAACAGAAATTTAACAATAATAAATAACGAATTCATGGCTCGAAACGCAAAGCTAGAAAATTAAAATTCTGATGCAGCGTTCTAAATACGCCGTTTCTACCTCTCCCCCTGTGTGTTATGTTATAACCTTTGAAAACCTTGAAATTCTTTATAAATGCCCTGAATTTAAAACCAGTATGTATAATTGGCCAAAATGGAGCCGATTTCTATTCCGGAAATACTAATGTACCTGTAGCATTCTCTCTTATCAACTTGTTTACAGTTTCTATGAATAGACATGGCGGTGGAACTAACCAGTTATTATCTGATGACCAACTGAACCTAAGCGCATCTATGCCACTAGTTCTGCTGCACCAAACTTTTGAATTAAAACTATCGCATTTTCTGTTATAGTTAGTTGCAAAACGGTCGAATGTATGCGGACCCCATTCTTTATCTAATAACATAAAAACCCATGTCTGTATACCCCAGTCATCGCAGTCGTTCATTCTACTAAGGCTATCAGCCTCTTTGTTACTCTCTCTTGGTATCCATTGTGATGATATTGAAAAATCATTCTCTACACAAGTCTCATGAATATCCATACACTTATAATGTAAATAAGTTTTCTTACTTCCTACCCTTAGTATGTTTTCTATGTTTTTTGTTATCTGTATATACTTTCAAGCTTGCTCCTATTAAGCTTTCAGCATTACTCTTTAACACCCGATTTACTGCTTCTAGTTCTCTCCAGATAGAACTCATGCATGCCTCTGGTGCATCCCATGCACCATATACTTCATCTAACATAGATTTCCCCGCCTCTTTGGCTATATATCCACCATAGCCAACCCCAGAGGCGTCTGAAAACATGTTTGCCTTACATGCTTCAACAGTCAACTGACTAAAATATGAACCTTCAAAGTTCATCTTTTCTATATTTTCCAACCAGAATCTAAGTTCACCTTCTGCTTCATGAGTAAGCCATATAGGTGAATCCCAAGATAACCTATCCAATACGCAATCATAAGCGTATCTAGTCCTTAGCCTTACCGACTTACCCAACACAGCTTGTGTTGAAATAAGCTTTCCTATCACTGAAGCCAGTAACCCAACATGAATCACTCTAGTAGTTTGCAGATTACTACAAATGTATCTTAAACAAGAAAGAATCTTATCTATTCTGTCCCGAGTAACCGGAATTTTTCATTCGACAGTATACCATATCAAACCTAGCCAAATACTCTCTTGTACTGGATTCCAGTTAGACTTTTCCTCGGCAATAATAAAACCAAAATTAAAGAGATAATTTTTTACCACCAGACTGACATCTTTACATTTCTCAAATGTGTCAGCTCCACCCAGTCCATCGTCAAGATACATTATGATTCTAATGCTCTTTGATCTCCAGTATTTGATTAGTTCCCTAAGAACCTTTGAAAAAATAAAACCTGCTGTTGCCAAACCAAAACATAAAACATTAAACACTTAGAACTTGGATTTCCATTGAAAACCTAAGTACTTTATATCCATAGGATGTATCATAATATGGTGATATGCTGACTTAAGATCATAGGAAAACAAAAAACAAAAAAAATCCTTTGTAAAACATTTGTCTAGCTACAGTAGCATCTTCATATTTATATTTGAATTGATATAAATGTGGATTTATATGACGACAGTCTAATACCAATCGCAGCTTAGTTTTATTTCCTGCTACAGTTAACGGATTAACAACGTGTGGTTTTAATTCTACCCGAGAAATGCACCCTTTCATCAATAGTTTGTCAATTTCATCTGAAACGAAACTTTTATTGTCCTTAGCTGACCTGTTATTATCTAACGATATGTTTACAGGTAGGGTTTTAAATGGTAACCTATAACCTTGATCTATGACATTTAAAATGTACTGATTCGCCTCGATGATTTCCATTTGTCAATATGATTTCTCAAGCTATTGACAGGAGTTACTATGACAGATTTTAGTTGTAATGCATTATCCGTTTGATTACTAAAACCAAATTCAAACTTATTATTAACTGAAATACTTATCTTTTCACTCTTCTTGAGATCAGGACATTCCTGCTTCCAGTGACCCTTTACTCCACAATTGAAGCATCTGCCTGGTTTCTGTCCTTGTGTAAATTTATCTGTTGCAGGTGTTACATAAGGGTGTGTTCGTTTCGTCTTCTTCGATTTCTCCGCTTTCACTTTTCTTTCTGCTCTTGACTCAGCCTTAAGCAACTTTTTCTCGACTTCCGAATCGTCTGCAAGCAGGTTTGCTTCATACTCCTGTACCACTCTCCATCCAAGATCCGAAGAGTCGGCGATTTTAATTATTTTCTGTCTATAATTAAGAAGACTCATACCTTCTGCTAGTTTTTCCTTTGCTTTCGAAATTCCCTCCTGTGATGGGTTGTTCGCATCCAACACGTTATCAGCTTCTTTGATTTTGCTTAAAATTTTGTTGTTGTGTTTAAATTGTTCCTCATTTCCCCTGCGTTTGAACTTATGTCCGTCCGACAGCGTCGCTTCAATTTTTGTAATTTGCGTTTCTGCTATCCTCTGTTGCTGGTCCTGCACCTTTCCCATTTCATTAGAAATTAAATCCTTCAACTGAGACATTAATGCATTTTGACTTTGAGCCACAGCGTTAACAACTTCATGCCTAATTTGTTGTTGAATGTCGGCGTCCATTTTTGACATGTACACCATGGAACGGCAGGCCTGTTTAATGACCTGATTACCGCCATATTGGACGTTTTCCGAAAAAGTAATATTTACGGACCGAAGGGGGAAAAAAATCAGAATTACCAAAATATGAGGTTTGCAAATATATATAGATGATGTAGAAATGATTTATCTTTACATTTATATAAATTATATATACGATTATTGATCTGTTAAGCTGTTATCCAAGTGTTTTGTGCAATATTTACATGTAAAAATGCCATTTTATATTAACAGATTTGTTAATATCAAATAATATCAAAATAAGGCACAATTAATAATCTTATTTTATCCGAAATGTACATACGTTAATACTAGTTTTAAATACAATCGAATATGCGTAATTTGTTCAGAATATTGGTAATCAAAGGAATTAATTGGTGTGTGTTCATATGCTGCATCAATTTTGTTTATTTTAATTGTCAGCCATATTGTTTGTTTATCGTTACTTTAGACACGCCTACCTTATGTTTATGTAAAGTTTATAGTAAGCACGAGTATATCATCATGTTATCGTTTTGGCTATTAAAAACATAATACAGATGATTATGTACTACTCACACAAAAACACATCACTTTGAATGACATTATTGTAATCTTTGTTGATAATTATGATTTTTCTCTTGCATTTGATTTATTGCAATAATAGCTTTGTACAAATAAAGTCTGTCTGATTTACAATTTCACCCAACACTTTTTAATAATAAAAATTCATGTATTGTTTTAGCATCCCTTCTTAGACAGTTTTATAGGTTTAAAATTATCTTTGTGTTGTGTCTAAATAGATGAATGGTACAGTTCTATATATACCTGTATTTTGTGTAGGGATATATGTTACTCAGACAATTATTTTATACTAACTTAAAACTTTTCTAAACCTCAGTTTTATGTTTTAATTTTTTTCAAATGTTGAAATTAACAAATATTAACTACCAAAACCCTGTTAGACAGACAGACCCACTATTGTCATCTGTTTCTATTAATATTATCTATTTATCCTGCAATGGTAGCTCCATTTAATAATTTTTGAAATAGGAAAACTACCTCATAGTATTATGGGATTTCATTTTAAAATTCAAATTTGGATTTTATATCAATAATCTTTTGTACTGGTGATTGTAAAACAAGAAACAAAACATGAAGACTGTGTACATTGTATGTTATTTGTGTTAAAAATGATTAAATAATATTTTTGTACACAATACCCAAAAATTTTTTTTTATTAATGATATCTTCGTCTGGTTGCATCTACCTAATTAATTAAAACATCACAAACATTTCTTAATAAACAATATTTTATTATTTTTTGGATAAGATAAAAATATCTTTAGATAAGTGACTTTTGAAAGACATTGTAGAACCCTTGAACTCTTATAAAGTCAAGATCATGCTCATTCAATTACTAGTAAATACTATTCTGCAAGAGACAACATTCATTAATATTTATGCAAATAACCCTTTTATTTTATAACAGAATTGTAGAATTGATGAAGATATTATACATTGTCAATATTTTTTTTTCAGACAAAATTGTAGAACTCTGTCCAAAATGATGAATGATCCAGGATGAAGACTTTAGCATTGATATGACAATGTTAGATGGATTTTAATTTCAAAACATTCCATTATGGAAAGCTGGAGCATACTGTACATGTACCATTCACTGGTTGTTGGGAAAATTAAAGAATTTATTTGTGATAATGGATTTATATCGTATAGCTGGTACACTTTACAATATTATGAAAATTTTCATTTACCCTGAAAACATTCATGGGAATAATATATGTGTATTTCAAAGAGCTGTGAAAACAAGCCTTTTATTGAGTAAAATCTGACAAAAGATAAATTTAGCTTAAATTGTTTATGTTTTTATTACCATTCTCCCTGGAATTGCTACAAACAAGAAATATTATATCTAAATGTACTCTGTCAAGTGTACTCCATGTATACTTTTAATGGGATAGTGTCTGCAATTTGAGGCAGTTTTTTGGGATTATTTTTTTTACAGAAAAAAATTAATCTGTATCTGTTGAAAATTGTACGACATTGTAATAGTAATAATTAGGGTTAGTTTTATGGTGTTTAACATCACTTTCAACAATAGTTCAGTGATATCGAGGCAGTCAGTTTTATTGGTGGAGGAATCCGGAGAAAACAACCTGTCGGAATTCACTGACAAACTTGATCAAATAATGCTGTATAAATTATTTATGTAAACAAGAACCATTTCTGAACCATTTAGTTGTGACATCATTTAAATGACACCATTTGGAGGACTGTTTATAAACCATTAATTTATGACATCATTAAAATGGTCATGCCCATTAGCATATTTTGCCAAATAAATGGTAATTCAATGGAGTTTCAAGTAAAAGCCAATGGTTTTTAAATTTAGTTACAATGGTTTTACATATGTAATTTAAATTAAAGACAAAAGATTTTTCAATGGATATTAATTGGGTTTTCTATGGAGTTTCAATTGAAAAAACAAATCCTAGAAGGCAATCACCACAGGGAAAACTTCTTTTTTTTCTTTTCTTTTTTAAACATTTGACAGAAATCATAACTGGAATGTTCCTCTGATGGTCCTTTACAAAATGTGTGTGTTTTTGTGTCAATCAGAAATCCAAGATGGTAGACACCACAGGACATAACTTTAACATAATATTGGAATATTAAATAAATTATTATTTTCATATACTCGAAAGATTCAATCTAAATAGTGTTGATCTGAAATCGAAGTTGGCTTACTCCACATGATATTGCCTAACTATACTAGGAATATGAATGTAAAGGTTATTCTAAAAAACTGAAAACTTGCTTGAACACAAACAGTGCATGTATAATCAAGTAAAAGAGAAAGGTGTAAAGATGATGGTCTTGTCAGGATATATTAAATAGCAAATAAAAAAAATTAGATATTACTGAAGTAGAGAGACTTAACTCACCATTGAGACAATAAATAAATTAGCTATTACTTAAGTAGAAAAACTTCATCCACCCTTGAGACAATCAATAAGTTTGCTATTACTTAAATAGAAAGACTTAATCCACCATTTACAGTAAATATGATAATACCACAGACCCTCAATTTCAAGGTAAACAGTTAAAAAAAGTGCATTTGTCTGTAATTTGTAGTTGAACAATAAATTTCTTAGTTAGATTTTATGGTGAGTGATTGTTGTTTATGCTTATATTGCAAATGAAAATTTTGTACAAATACATAGCTATATCCAACAAAAATTCGTTAGAAACTGATGATATCAACTAAATTATGATTTCTTTTATACTTTGAAAGATGATACAGCTTATTTTGTGCAGCTTGTTATTTAAAATAATGTGTGAAATCTTATACACAAAAAACATTTGATGTTATTGAAATGCTTGCTTGTGTTGGGTAGTATTTTGTACTACATCATGGCATACGAATATTTCTTTGAATCAATTATAAAGAAAATAATAATTCTATTAAGACATGTTTAAAGTATTGTTACAGGTACATCAAAGATTAATTGCTATTTTTAATGTACATGGTTGTTAGCTTGGGTCTTTAATTGGGTGTTTAATTGGAATTAAACTTTATAATGATTTCCTAAATAACCTCTTAAATTATTAATTAAACTTTAATACATTGCAAAATTAAGGATTCTATCTATCGAAATGAATATTATTTCTTTATTATTAATTTATGCCGATATATCCTTAATTTAAACAGCTAATAACAAAAATGTGATGTACTTTATTTCCGTTACAACTTTCATTTGATCTGTAAAAAAACGGGGATCATAATTTTTTTTTAATATATCCTTAATTCAAACAGCTACTAACAAAAATGTGATGTACTTAATTTCCGTTACAACTTTCATTTGATCTGTGAAAAAAAAGGGATCATAATTTTTTTGTTATTAACACAATGCAAAGATATCGTATATCTATATCGTATATCTTTTTTTATTTTATATTTTAATCAAATATAATTTTTTTTTACCAACAAATATTCCTAGGTTACAATTTTTATTAGTTTCCATCATGAAAAGTGCCAAAAACGTCATTAAAAACTATTTTTTCAACAAATTTTTTTTCTAATTTACAATATATTATATATTTCTACAAAATATATCCAAGTTTCAGGAAAAAAGCTTCATAAATAACTATTTAATCACGAATTATCGATTTTGGACCCAGTATTTTACTGTTCTTTCCACGTTTCAACTTTTATTCACCTTTGTCACGTAGCAAAACTCCCACATACCCGTGCATTATATTTTATTTTTGACTAACAAAAGTATTGACCTCTGACGGGTCACAAATCAGGTAAACATGCATACGAAATATTTGTTAACATATTAATCACATGATCAATATATTAATAACGACCAATCGCAATATACAGGAAGTACGGAAAGTTTCTTAGGTATGATCATTGTGACAACAGACAAGCATAGAAATATTCCGAAAAGAAAGACGCCATGTTATCACCATCTCTCTACTACACGTTAAACTCCCCTCTCTATGATCTCCCCTGGGAAAGGCGGCTAGAAATGATTCTACCTGTGCAAACTAACTTAAATACCTCAATCGGGTCCACCCGATTGGTCACATTCACGGAACATACCGTTAATACATACATTTTCCCGCTTTTACTACCGAACCGCGGGAAAATTCATTTAACAGCATGTGTTTAACTAGACAAAAGTAAACTTATTCTTATTTCGTTCATCACGTGAATAACAAGGCAAATATTGTAGTATTTAAATATTACATTGATATTAATGTTTCTTTTATCGAAATACTAAATATTTCAAAGTTAACTACATCTGTGTAAATAAACAATTGTATACTTATTAGCATTACGTTCATTAAGAGAAGTGTCGAGTCTTGTTGTATTTGATTATATATAATCACAACTCAACAATTGTCAAGTAATGTGGTTTTTAATAAAAATATTAGTATGTGGTTGTGGGAAGGAAAGTCACATAGTCTATGTCATCGTTATCCTCGTATGAGAAACATAGTTTAGAAAAGTTTGAAGATACAACAAAAAAGGGGGGATCGGAAGCCATAACTCGTTAGCATTACTGTTCAAAATTAATTTTGAATTATTTCGGATTTTTTTTTCATTTTTCTGCTGATTTGAAAACAAAAATTTCTAATGCGTTCTACTTATTTCAGAAGTAATTATAACACCATAATAAAACTTGCTACATGTAATACGATGTCTGGTACAACGATGACGGTATTTGTAAGATGCTACATGTAATACGATGTCTGGTACAACGATGACGGTATTTGTAAGATTACTACACTCGTATTTTGTTTTCAAGTTGATAACACCGCATCTGGGAATAATATGTATACACCATGTGACACCAAAAACAGCAAAGATACCCAGATGTAGCGTTTATCGACCGTAGTAAAGACTACCGCTCAACTGTAGGCGAGGCACTGTTTAACAAGTAAAGATTACCACTCAACTGCAGGCGAGGGACTGTTTAACAAGTAAAGATTACCACTCAACTGCAGGCGAGGGACTGTTTAACAAGTAAAGATTACCACTCAACTGCAGGCGAGGGACTGTTTAACAAGTAAAGATTGCCACTCGACTGCAGGCGAGGGATTGCTTAACAAGTAAAGATTACCACTCCACTGCAGGCGAGGGACTGTTTAACAAGTAAAGATTACCACTCTCAACTGCAGGCGAGGGACTGTTTAACAAGTAAAGATTACCACTCAACTGTAGGCGAGGCACTGTTTAACAAGTAAAGATTACCACTCAACTGCAGGCGAGGGACTGTTTAACAAGTAAAGATTACCACTCTCAACTGCAGGCGAGGGACTGTTTAACAAGTAAAGATTACCACTCAACTGTAGGCGAGGCACTGTTTAACAAGTAAAGATTACCACTCAACTGCAGGCGAGGGACTGTTTAACAAGTAAAGATTACCACTCTCAACTGCAGGCGAGGGACTGTTTAACAAGTAAAGATTACCACTCAACTGTAGGCGAGGCACTGTTTAACAAGTAAAGATTACCACTCAACTGCAGGCGAGGGACTGTTTAACAAGTAAAGATTACCACTCTCAACTGCAGGCGAGGGACTGTTTAACAAGTAAATATTACCACTCAACTACAGGCGAGGGACTGTTTAACAAGTAAAGATTACCACTCAACTGCAGGCGAGGGACTGTTTAACAAGTAAAGATTACCACTCAACTGCAGGCTAGGGACTGTTTAACAAGTAAAGATTACCACTCAACTGCAACCTAGGAACTGTTTAACAAGTAAAGATTACCACTCATCTGCAGACTAGGGACTGTTTAACAAGTAAAGATTGCCACTCAACTGCAGGCGAGGGATTGTTTAACAAGTACAGATTACCACTCAACTGCAGGCTAGGGACTGTTTAACAAGTAAAGATTACCACTCAACTGCAGGCGAGGGACTGTTTAACAAGTAAAGATTACCACTCAACTGCAGGCGAGGGACTGTTTAACAAGGAAAGATTACCGCTCAACTGCAGGCTAGGGACTGTTTAACAAGTAAAGATTACCACTCGACTGCAGGCTAGGATCTGTTTAACAAGGAAAGAGTACTACTCAACTGCAGGCTAGGGACTGTTTAACAAGCAAAGATTACTACTCAACCACAACCTAGGAACTGTTTAACAAGTAAAGACTACCACTCAACTGCAGACTAGGGACTGTTTAACAAGTAAAGATTACCACTCAACTGCAGGCTAGGGACTGTTTAACAGTAAAAATTACCGCTCAACTGCAGGCGAGGGACTGCTTAACAGTAAAGATTACCACTCAACTGCAGGCTAGGGACTGTTTAACAGTAAAGATTACCGCTCAACTGCAGGCGAGGGACTGTTTAACAAGTAAAGATTACCACTCAACTGCAGGCTAGGGACTGTTTAACAAGTAAAGATTACCACTCAACGGCAGGCTAGGGACTGTTTAACAAGTAAAGATTACCACTCAACTGTAGGCTAGGGTCTGTTTAACAAGTAAAGATTACCACTCAACTGCAGGCTAGGGACTGTTTAACAAGTAAAGATTACCACTCAACTGCAGGCTAGGGACTGTTTAACAAGTAAAGATTACCACTCAACTGCAGGCTAGGGACTGCTTAACAAGTAAAGATTACCACTCAACTGTAGGCTAGGGTCTGTTTAACAAGGAAAGACTACGACTCAACTGCAGGCTAAGGACTGTTTAACAAGTAAAGATTACCACTCGACTGCAACCTAGGAACTGTTTAACAAGTAAAGATTACCACTCAACTGCAGACTAAGGACTGTTTAACAAGTAAAGATTACCACTCAACTGCTGGCTAGGGACTGCTTAACAGTAAAGATTACCGCTCAACTGCAGGCGAGGGACTGTTTAACAAGTAAAGATTACCACTCAACTGCAAGCTGGGGACTGTTTAACAAGTAAAGATTACCACTCAACTGCAAGCTAGGGACTGTTTAACAAGTAAAGATTACCACTCAACTGCAGGCTACGGACTGTTTAACAAGTAAAGATTACCACTCAACTGCAGGCTAGGAACTGTTTAACAAGTAAAGATTACCACTCAACTGCAGGCTAGGGAATGTTTAACAAGTAAAGATTACCACTCAACTGCAGGTGAGGGACTGTTTAACAAGTAAAGATTACCACTCAATTGCAACATAGGGACTGTTTAACAAGTAAAGAGTACCACTCAACTGCAGGCTAGGGACTGTTTAACAAGTAAAGATAACCACTCAACTGTAGGCGAGGGACTGTTTAACAAGTAAAGATTACCACTCAACTGCAGGCTAGGGTCTGTTTAACAAGTAAATATTACCACTCAATTGCAGGCTAGGATCTGCTTAGCAAGTAGAGAGTACCACTCAACTGCAGGCTAGGGACTGTTTAACAAGTAAAGATTACCACTCAACTGCAAGCTAGGGACTGTTTAACAAGTAAATATTACCACTCAGCTGCAGGCTAGGGTCTGTTTAACAAGTAAAGATTACCACTCAACTGCAGGCTAGGGACTATTTAACAAGTAAAGATTACCACTCAACTGTAGGCGAAGGTCTGTTTCACACTAATTTTGGTGTATGAGTTATTCTCATTATTGAAGATCCTGACTGAAATGTAGAACAGCAAAAGCGCTGTTTCTTTTTTCTTTTTTGCCCAAGTGTAGTATTGGATAATCCATTTTATTCCCTAATTGTAATTTTTTTCTTGTTTATTAAGTAACTACATATTTTAAGATATTTTTCAATTTTTTGCTCCCCTGTGATCTATTGACGCGTCAATAGTCTTCAAGAGACTATTGCACGACAGACTATTGAACTGACCTTTGAACCTTTTTTTCATTGGACAATAAATTTCAAAACTTCAAAAATTTCAAAAAATTTCAAAATTTCAAAAATTTCAAAATATTTCAAAATTTCTAATATTTTCAAAAAAATTCTAAATTCTAAAATATATTTTTTTTTAATTTAATTTCAAAATTTCAAAATTTTCAAAAAATGTCAAAACTTCAAAAATTTCAAAAAATTTCAAATTTCAAATTTTTTTACAAATTTCAAAAATTTCAGCTTTCATAAAATTTCCAAATTTTAATATTTAAATAATAATATTGGAAAACATATGTAATATAAAAATTTAGGACTTTTTACTCTGTATTCCACTTGTTTATTGTTATCTAATTCAACAAATAAATCATTTTCATCAGTTTTTCTACAATATATGCATGAATATATTTAAGTCATGTCCGCTACCTTGCTTCTGTTTAATTAGGAAATAAAACAGTTATTTAATGGGTGTGGATGCAATAGATCAAACTATTTATCCTTCGGTGATGGGAATGACCAAGTGTTCTATTGTATTCGACCGTTGGCCTCATGTATTAGAACACTTAGTCATTCCCAGCACCTTAGGACAAATAGTTTGGTCTATTGCATCCACACCCATTAAATAACTGTATAATGTTCATTTACCTGCATATTCTTTCCTTCTATTATATATTGTTATACTTCAGTATTTTGTTTTCAATAGAAAATCAAGTGTAATATTTTAACTAATAAATCCTAAAATCCTTGTTTTACTAATGACCGTGGAAACAGTTATCTAGATCACCAGTTATCTAGATATCGGTAAAATGATCATGATCTAAAACGTGTACGTGACGTAAATATGTAAAAATGGCCGTAATTGTCTACCAAACGTTCGTTTTATTAATGGAATTGTTAATGTAAAGTCCTGCAATTATCTTTGAATGATGTAACAGTTGGCATCGATATGAAGAAGAATTTTTTTTTTTTAATTTACACTAACGTTCGATAGAGAATGGCGTATGATAAGCGCTAATTTGGCTTTCTATTCGAAAACAAAATTATATATTATACAGATATGCTTTAGCGACGTTTCTTCTGCAATAACAATAAATCATAAAATAATTGCTTCCATTGAATCATGTTTGGATTCTCTTTATTAAATAGTTGCTAACATGTAATAACCCGTTTGACTTTGGCAGATATCCTAAAACATAATCAAAATTCTCCTTAAATATTAAAATATTTGTGTGGGTATGTTCATATAATAGTAGATGATCAGCCTAATAATAACAAAATGGGGGTCTGAGGAATTGACTAAATTACAATAACAGTTAAGTTGGGTTAACATTTCAACCATTACGGCAATACACCGAAAGACCATATTTTTAGACTATTGACATCCAGACATTAGGTGGTACAGTACTATTGAAACAAAAAAAGCGGCCCGTATTGGATATAACGGGTTTCTTTTTCCGCATGAGTACTCGGGTGAAGGCCGAGGTGCGTAGCTTGGTTCAGTAGCTTCCTTGTTAGCAGCAAACCTCTATCAAGGAAATCCTTATAGGAACCACAATCTCTGGAATATCGTATCAACTAAGAGATATATACTCCATATTCAGGTGCTGCTGGAATGGTATTCTCTCAGGTTTGTGTCACACTGTTTAACATCTTACGTCACTTCATCAGGTAACATTTCATTCACATTCAAAATATCTCTACTCTTTTCATAGCCGTATTAATTTTCAGTTTCTCAAAATGTCGTAAGTGGTTCATCTTTGATCGGTCGTTTATTCTATTATTTCTACCGTAACCTACTTTGTATGCTTTTCAGTTTAACTTGTGCATTATTTTAGTGCTTGGCTATTTCTGCATGAATATTTTTAAAATATTTTTGGAATGTTTTTGGAATATTTTTGGAATATTTTTAAAATATGTTTTGGAATATGTTTTAAAAGTACATGAATATTTTATATGTGTTTTGAGCTAATTTGCTTATTTGCTTAATTATAGACTGCTTATAATTTGCATGAATGTACTTGTATGTGTAATGGGTGCTATAATTGTCGGCATCTATTTTCTGTTTTGACTTCTGGTCCTATGACAGTAAATGCACAAAGAAGCACTTGCCACATGCGCAATGGCTTGTAGGCGTCCAGAAGTCAAAACACAGAAATGTATGCATAAATATTATCTGGATATAATTAATTTTGTATTGCATGACATGTTTTATTGTGGTGTTGTATTTAATTTATGTGATTTATTATGCATGTCGGTTTGAAAAGCTCTTGTTGTACTGTTATAAAATGCACCGACTATAAATAAAACTTTTTGATTTGAATACAAATTGTCGTAGATGAAAACCATGTTGTAACAAAAGGTAAAAAGAACAAACAAACATCTAATTTTAATTAGATTGTGATTATATTCACACTTGGATACATTCATGTTGATTTTTTTTTCTTCAATTATGTAAGCAACTATTTGCATAGTGACAATACAAACAAAATAGGAAAGTACATGTGTATTCTGAATGTTCGGTAAAAGGAAAGCTTCAGAAATTCAAAAAAATGTTGCTGAGAATTTGAAGATTATGCCGACATGGACTCGTTATTCTTTTTTATTCGTTTCCTTGGTCTTAAATATTCTTAATGTGTTTGTTACAACTATTTCTTCCTAACACGATATCTCAGATGTCAATGTGATATCTTATATTCTTCGATAATTGATACTATTCCATATAAAGCTTTAATAAACTTGAAACATCATGAAAAACAGAAATCGATATATTTTTCTTAACACACATACAAAAGACCGCTTACTCTCTCAAACATCCCCTCATTAGTTATATAATAAAACTGTAGATATCTTATTTTGTGCGGAATACGCGCTTTCGGAATAACCTTTTAGCAGGTAAGCTCAAAGCCAAAAGACTAGAATGTCAATATATTTTTTTCAAAGTTTAAGGAAACCAAAAGGGTAATCAGAAGCCGTACATCGAAGAAGGACAGACAACACAATGTCTAAAAGAAAAAGGAGAAAAGGGCAAACAATGATCTACAAACCACTATTCATAAAACTTAAGATTCTTGATTGTCCATTCTTGATTGTCCTTTCTTGATTGTCCTTTCTTGATTGTCCTTTCTTGATTGTCCATTCTTGATTGTCCTTTCTTGATTGTCCTTTCTTGATTGTCCATTCTTGATTATCCTTTCTTGATTGTCCATTCTTGATTGTCCATTCTTGATTGTCCATTCTTGATTGTCCTTTCTTGATTATCCATTCTTGATTGTCCATTCTTGATTGTCCATTCTTGATTGCGCTTTCTTGATTGTCCATTCTTGATTGTCCTTTCTTGATTGTCCATTCTTGATTGTCCTTTCTTGATTTTCCTTTCTTGATTGTCCTTTCTTGATTGTCCATTCTTGATTGTCCTTTCTTGATTGTCCATTCTTGATTGTCCTTTCTTGATTGTCCTTTCTTGATTGTCCTTTCTTGATTGTCCATTCTTGATTGTCCTTTCTTGATTGTCCTTTTTGATTGTCCTTTCTTGATTGTCCTTTCTTGATTGTCCATTCTTGATTGTCCTTTCTTGATTGTCCTTCCTTGATTGTCCTTTTTTGATTGTCCTTTTTTGATTGTCCTTTCTTGATTGTCCATTCTTGATTGTCCATTCTTGATTGTCCTTTCTTGATTGTCCTTTCTTGATTGTGCTTTTTTGATTGTCCTTTTTTGATTGTCCTTTCTTGATTGTCCTTTCTTGATTGTCCATTCTTGATTGTCCATTCTTGATTATCCATTCTTGATTGTCCTTTCTTGATTGTCCTTTCTTGATTGTCCTTTCTTGATTGTCCATTCTTCATTGTCCATTCTTGATTGTCCTTTCTTGATTGTCCTTTTTTGATTGTCCATTCTTGATTGTCCATTCTTGATTGTCCATACTTGATTGTCCATACTTGATTGTCCTTTCTTGATTGTCCTTTCTTGATTGTCCATTCTTGATTGTCCATACTTGATTGTCCATTCTTGATTGTCCATTCTTGATTGTCCTTTCTTGATTGTCCATTCTTGATTGTCCATTCTTGATTGTCCTTTCTTGATTGCCCTTTCTTGATTGTCCATTCTTGATTGTCCTTTCTTGATTGTCCTTTCTTGATTGTCCATTCTTGATTGTCCTTTCTAGATTATCCTTTCTTGATTGTCCATTCTTGATTGTCCATTCTTGATTGTCCATTCTTGATTGTCCTTTTTTGATTATCCATTCTTGATTATCCTTTCTTGATTGTCCTTTCTTGATTGTCCATTCTTGATTGTCCATTCTTGATTCTCCTTTTTTGATTGTCCTTTCTTGATTGTCCATTCTTGATTGTTTGATTGTCCTTTTTTGATTGTCCTTTCTTGATTGTCCATTCTTGATTGTCCATTCTTGATTGTCCTTTCTTGATTGTCCTTTCTTGATTGTCCATTCTTGATTGTGCATTCTTGATTGTTCTTTCTTGATTGTCCTTTCTTGATTGTCCTTTCTTGATTGTCCATTCTTGATTGTCCATTCTTGATTGTCCATTCTTGATTGTCCTTTCTTGATTGTCCTTTCTTGATTGTCCTTTCTTGATTGTCCTTTCTTGATTGTCCATTCTTGATTGTCCTTTCTTGATTGTCCATTCTTGATTGTCCTTTCTTGATTGTCCTTTCTTGATTGTCCTTTCTTGATTGTCCATTCTTGATTGTCCTTTCTTGATTGTCCTTTCTTGATTGTCCATTCTTGATTGTCCATTCTTGATTGTTCATTCTTGATTGTCCTTTCTTGATTGTGCTTTCTTGATTGTCCTTTCTTGATTGTCCATTCTTGATTGTCCATTCTTGATTGTCCATTTTTGATTGTCCTTTCTTGATTGTCCATTCTTGATTGTCCATTCTTGATTGTCCATTCTTGATTGTCCTTTCTTGATTGTCCTTTCCTGATAGTCCTTTCTTGATTGTCCATTCTTGATTGTTCTTTCTTGATTGTCCTTTCTTGATTGTCCTTTCTTGATTGTCCTTTCTTGATTGTCCTTTCCTGATTGTCCTTTCTTGATTGTCCATTCTTGATTGTCCATTCTTGATTGTCCATTCTTGATTGTCCATTCTTGATTGTCCTTTCTTGATTGTCCATTCTTGATTTTCCATTCTTGATTGTCCATTCTTGATTGTCCTTTCTTGATTGTTTTTTTCTGATTGTCCTTTCTTGATTGTCCATTCTTGATTGTCCTTTCTTGATTGCCCTTTCTTGATTGTCCATTCTTGATTGTCCATTCTTGATTGTCCATTCTTGATTGTCCATTTCTTGATTGTCTTTTCTTGATTGTCCTTTCTTGATTGTCCATTCTTCATTGTCCATTCTTGATTTTCCTTTCTTGATTGTCCTTTCTTGATTGTGCATTGTTGATTTTCCTTTCTTGATTGTCCTTTCTTGATTGTCCATTCTTGATTGTCCTTTCTTGATTGTCCTTTCTTGATTGTCCTTTCTTGATTGTCCATTCTTGATTGTCCTTTCTTGATTGTCCTTTCTTGATTGTCCATTCTTGATTGTCCATTCTTGATTGTTCATTCTTGATTGTCCTTTCTTGATTGTGCTTTCTTGATTGTCCTTTCTTGATTGTCCATTCTTGATTGTCCATTCTTGATTGTCCATTTTTGATGGTCCTTTCTTGATGGTCCATTCTTGATTGTCCATTCTTGATTGTCCATTCTTGATTGTCCTTTCTTGATTGTCCTTTCCTGATAGTCCTTTCTTGATTGTCCATTCTTGATTGTCCTTTCTTGATTGTCCTTTCTTGATTGTCCTTTCTTGATTGTCCTTTCCTGATTGTCCTTTCTTGATTGTCCATTCTTGATTGTCCATTCTTGATTGTCCATTCTTGATTGTCCATTCTTGATTGTCCTTTCTTGATTGTCCATTCTTGATTTTCCATTCTTGATTGTCCATTCTTGATTGTCCTTTCTTGATTGTTTTTTTCTGATTGTCCTTTCTTGATTGTCCATTCTTGATTGTCCTTTCTTGATTGCCCTTTCTTGATTGTCCATTCTTGATTGTCCATTCTTGATTGTCCATTCTTGATTGTCCATTTCTTGATTGTCTTTTCTTGATTGTCCTTTCTTGATTGTCCATTCTTGATTGTCCATTGTTGATTTTCCTTTCTTGATTGTCCTTTCTTGATTGTGCATTGTTGATTTTCCTTTCTTGATTGTCCTTTCTTGATTGTCCATTCTTGATTGTCCATTCTTGATTGTCCTTTCTTGATTGTCCTTTCTTGATTGTGCTTTTTTGATTGTCCTTTTTTGATTGTCCTTTCTTGATTGTCCATTCTTGATTGTCCATTCTTGATTGTCCATTCTTGATTATCCATTCTTGATTGTCCTTTCTTGATTGTCCTTTCTTGATTGTCCTTTCTTGATTGTCCATTCTTCATTGTCCATTCTTGATTGTCCTTTCTTGATTGTCCTTTTTTGATTGTCCATTCTTGATTGTCCATTCTTGATTGTCCATACTTGATTGTCCATACTTGATTGTCCTTTCTTGATTGTCCTTTCTTGATTGTCCATTCTTGATTGTCCATACTTGATTGTCCATTCTTGATTGTCCATTCTTGATTGTCCTTTCTTGATTGTCCATTCTTGATTGTCCATTCTTGATTGTCCTTTCTTGATTGCCCTTTCTTGATTGTCCATTCTTGATTGTCCTTTCTTGATTGTCCTTTCTTGATTGTCCATTCTTGATTGTCCTTTCTAGATTATCCTTTCTTGATTGTCCATTCTTGATTGTCCATTCTTGATTGTCCATTCTTGATTGTCCTTTTTTGATTATCCATTCTTGATTATCCTTTCTTGATTGTCCTTTCTTGATTGTCCATTCTTGATTGTCCATTCTTGATTCTCCTTTTTTGATTGTCCTTTCTTGATTGTCCATTCTTGATTGTTTGATTGTCCTTTTTTGATTGTCCTTTCTTGATTGTCCATTCTTGATTGTCCATTCTTGATTGTCCTTTCTTGATTGTCCTTTCTTGATTGTCCATTCTTGATTGTGCATTCTTGATTGTTCTTTCTTGATTGTCCTTTCTTGATTGTCCTTTCTTGATTGTCCATTCTTGATTGTCCATTCTTGATTGTCCATTCTTGATTGTCCTTTCTTGATTGTCCTTTCTTGATTGTCCTTTCTTGATTGTCCTTTCTTGATTGTCCATTCTTGATTGTCCTTTCTTGATTGTCCATTCTTGATTGTCCTTTCTTGATTGTCCTTTCTTGATTGTCCTTTCTTGATTGTCCATTCTTGATTGTCCTTTCTTGATTGTCCTTTCTTGATTGTCCATTCTTGATTGTCCATTCTTGATTGTTCATTCTTGATTGTCCTTTCTTGATTGTGCTTTCTTGATTGTCCTTTCTTGATTGTCCATTCTTGATTGTCCATTCTTGATTGTCCATTTTTGATTGTCCTTTCTTGATTGTCCATTCTTGATTGTCGATTCTTGATTGTCCATTCTTGATTGTCCTTTCTTGATTGTCCTTTCCTGATAGTCCTTTCTTGATTGTCCATTCTTGATTGTTCTTTCTTGATTGTCCTTTCTTGATTGTCCTTTCTTGATTGTCCTTTCTTGATTGTCCTTTCCTGATTGTCCTTTCTTGATTGTCCATTCTTGATTGTCCATTCTTGATTGTCCATTCTTGATTGTCCATTCTTGATTGTCCTTTCTTGATTGTCCATTCTTGATTTTCCATTCTTGATTGTCCATTCTTGATTGTCCTTTCTTGATTGTTTTTTTCTGATTGTCCTTTCTTGATTGTCCATTCTTGATTGTCCTTTCTTGATTGCCCTTTCTTGATTGTCCATTCTTGATTGTCCATTCTTGATTGTCCATTCTTGATTGTCCATTTCTTGATTGTCTTTTCTTGATTGTCCTTTCTTGATTGTCCATTCTTCATTGTCCATTCTTGATTTTCCTTTCTTGATTGTCCTTTCTTGATTGTGCATTGTTGATTTTCCTTTCTTGATTGTCCTTTCTTGATTGTCCATTCTTGATTGTCCTTTCTTGATTGTCCTTTCTTGATTGTCCTTTCTTGATTGTCCATTCTTGATTGTCCTTTCTTGATTGTCCTTTCTTGATTGTCCATTCTTGATTGTCCATTCTTGATTGTTCATTCTTGATTGTCCTTTCTTGATTGTGCTTTCTTGATTGTCCTTTCTTGATTGTCCATTCTTGATTGTCCATTCTTGATTGTCCATTTTTGATGGTCCTTTCTTGATGGTCCATTCTTGATTGTCCATTCTTGATTGTCCATTCTTGATTGTCCTTTCTTGATTGTCCTTTCCTGATAGTCCTTTCTTGATTGTCCATTCTTGATTGTCCTTTCTTGATTGTCCTTTCTTGATTGTCCTTTCTTGATTGTCCTTTCCTGATTGTCCTTTCTTGATTGTCCATTCTTGATTGTCCATTCTTGATTGTCCATTCTTGATTGTCCATTCTTGATTGTCCTTTCTTGATTGTCCATTCTTGATTTTCCATTCTTGATTGTCCATTCTTGATTGTCCTTTCTTGATTGTTTTTTTCTGATTGTCCTTTCTTGATTGTCCATTCTTGATTGTCCTTTCTTGATTGCCCTTTCTTGATTGTCCATTCTTGATTGTCCATTCTTGATTGTCCATTCTTGATTGTCCATTTCTTGATTGTCTTTTCTTGATTGTCCTTTCTTGATTGTCCATTCTTGATTGTCCATTGTTGATTTTCCTTTCTTGATTGTCCTTTCTTGATTGTGCATTGTTGATTTTCCTTTCTTGATTGTCCTTTCTTGATTGTCCATTCTTGATTGTCCTTTCTTGATTGTCCTTTCTTGAATGTCCTTTCTTGATTGTCCTAACTTGATTGTCCATTCTTGATTGTCCTTTCCTTATCGTCCATTCTTGATTGTCCATTCTTGATTGTCCTTTCTTGATTGTCCTTTCTTGATTATCCATTCTTGATTGTCCATTCTTGATTGTCCATTGTTGATTGTCCATTCTTGATTGCCCTTTCTTGATTGTCCTTTCTTGATTGTCCATTCTTGATTGTCCTTTCTTGATTGTCCTTTCTTGATTGTTCTTTTTTGATTGTCCTTTCTTGATTGTCCTTTCTTGATTGTCCTTTCTTGATTGTCCTTTCTTGATTGTCCTTTCTTGAATGTCCTTTCTTGATTGTCCTAACTTGATTGTCCATTCTTGATTGTCCTTTCCTTATCGTCCATTCTTGATTGTCCATTCTTGATTGTCCTTTCTTGATTGTCCTTTCTTGATTATCCATTCTTGATTGTCCATTCTTGATTGTCCATTGTTGATTGTCCATTCTTGATTGCCCTTTCTTGATTGTCCTTTCTTGATTGTCCATTCTTGATTGTCCTTTCTTGATTGTCCTTTCTTGATTGTTCTTTTTTGATTGTCCTTTCTTGATTGTCCTTTCTTGATTGTCCTTTCTTGATTATCCATTCTTGGTTGTCCATTCTTGATTGTCCATTGTTGATTGTCCTTTCTTGATTGTCTTTTCTTGATTGTTCTAACTTGATTGTCAATTCTTGATTGTCCTTTCTTTATCGTCCATTCTTGATTGTCCATTCTTGATTGTCCTTTCTTGATTGCCCTTTCTTGATTATCCATTCTTGATTGTCCATTCTTGATTGTTCATTCTTGATTGTCCTTTCTTGATTGTCCTTTCTTGATTGTCCTTTCTTGATTGTCCTAACTTCATTGTCCATTCTTGATTGTCCTTTCTTTATCGTCCATTCTTGATTGTCCTTTCTTGATTGTCCTTTCTTGATTCTCCTTTCTTGATTATCCATTCTTGATTGTCCATTCTTGATTGTCCATTGTTGATTGTCCATTCTTGATTGCCCTTTCTTGATTGTCCTTTCTTGATTGTCCTTTCTTGATTGTCCTTTCTTGATTGTCCTTTGTTGATTGTCCTTTCTTGATTATCCATTCTTGATTGTCCTTTCTTGATTGTCCATTGTTGATTGTCCATTCTTTATTGCCCTTTCTTGATTGTCCTTTCTTGATTGTCCATTCTTGATTGTCCTTTCTTGATTGTCCATCCTTGATTGTCCATTCTTGATTGGCCTTTCTTGATTGTCCATTCTTGATTGTCCATTCTTGATTGTCCTTTCTTGATTGTCCATTCATGATTGTCCTTTCTTGATTGTCCTTTCTTGATTGCCCTTTCTTGATTGTCCATTCTTGATTGTCCTTTCTTGATTGGTCATTCATGATTGTCCTTTCTTGATTGTCCTCTCTTGATTGTCCTTTCTTGATTGTCCATTCTTGATTGTCCATTCTTGATTGTTCATTCTTAATTGTCCATTTTTGATTGTCCATACTTGATTGTCCTTTCTTGATTGTCCTTTCTTGATTGTCCATTCTTGATTGTCCATTCTTAATTGTCCTTTCTTGATTGTCCTTTCTTGATTGTCCTTTCTTGATTGTCCATTCTTGATTGTCCTTTCTTGATTGTCCTTTCTTGATTGTCCATTCATGATTTTTCATTCTTGAGTGTCCTTTCTTGATTGTCCTTTCTTGATTGTCCTTTCTTGATTGTGCTTTCCTGATTGTCCTTTCTTGATTGTCCATTCTTGATTGTCCGTTCTTGGTTGTCCATTCTTGATTGTCCATTCTTGATTGTCCTTTCTTGATTGTCCATTCTTGATTGTCCATTCTTGATTGTCCATTCTTGATTGTCCTTTCTTGATTGTTCTTTCCTGATTGTCCTTTCTTGATTGTCCATTCTTGATTGTCCTTTCTTGATTGTCCGTTCTTGATTGTCCTTTCTTGATTGTCCTTTCTTGATTGTCCTTTCGTTATTGTCCATTCTTGATTGTCCTTTCTTGATTGTCCATTCTTGATTGTCCATTCTTGATTGTCCTTTCTTGATTGTCCTTTCTTGATTGTCCATTCTTGATTGTCCATTCTTGATTGTCCTTTCTTGATTGTCCTTTCTTGATTGTCCATTCTTGATTGTCCTTTCTTGATTGTCCTTTTTTGATTGTCCTTTCTTGATTGTCCTTTCTTGATTGTCCATTCTTGATTGTCCATTCTTGATTGTCCATTCTTGATTGTCCTTTCTTGATTGGCCTTTCTTGATTGTCCATTCTTGATTGTCCATTTCTTGATTGTCCTTTCTTGATTGTCCTTTCTTGATTGTCCATTCTTGATTGTCCTTTCTTGATTTTCCTTTCTTGATTGTCCTTTCTTGATTGTCCATTCTTGATTGTCCTTTCTTGATTGTCCTTTCATGATTATCCATTCTTGATTGTCCATTCTTGATTGTCCATTGTTAATAGTCCTTTCTTGATTGTCCTTTCTTGATTGTCCAGTCTTGATTGTCCTTTCTTGATTGTCCTTTCTTGAATGTCCTTTCTTGATTGTCTTAACTTGATTGTCCATTCTTGATTGTCCTTTCCTTATCGTCCATTCTTGATTGTCCATCCTTGATTGTCCTTACTTGATTGTCCTTTCTTGATTATCCATTCTTGATTGTCCATTCTTGATTGTCCATTGTTGATTGTCCATTCTTGATTGCCCTTTCTTGATTGTCCTTTCTTGATTGTCCATTCTTGATTGTCCTTTCTTGATTGTCCTTTCTTGATTGTTCTTTCTCGATTGTCCTTTCTTGATTGTCCTTTCTTGATTATCCATTCTTGATTGTCCATTCTTGATTGTCCATTGTTGATTGTCCTTTCTTGATTGTCTTTTCTTGATTGTCCTAACTTGATTGTCCATTCTTGATTGTCCATTCTTGATTGTTCTTTCTTGATTGTCCTTTCTTGATTGTCCTTTCTTGATTGTCCATTCTTGATTGTCCTTTCTTGATTTTCCATTCTTGATTGTCCTTTCTTGATTGTCCTTTCTTGAATGTCCTTTCTTGATTGTCCTAACTTGATTGTCCTTTCTTGATTGTCCATTCTTGATTTTCCATTCTTGATTGTCCATTCTTGATTGTCCTTTCTTGATTGTCCTTTCTTCATTGTCCATTCTTGATTGTCCATTCTTGATTGTCCTTTCTTGATTGTCCATTCTTGATTGTCCTTTCTTGATTGTCCATTCTTGATTGTCCATTCTTGATTGTCCATTCTTGATTGTCCTTTCTTGATTGTCCATTCTTGATTGTCCATTCTTGATTGTCCTTTCTTCATTGTCCTTTCTTGATTTTCCTAACTTGATTGTCCATTCTTGATTGTCCTTTCTTCTTCGTCCATTCTTGATTGTCCATTCTTGATTGTCAATCCTTGATTGCCCTTTCTTGATTGTCCTAACTTGATTGTTCATTCTTGATTGTCCTTTCTTGATTGTCCTTTCTTGATTGTCCTTTCTTGATCGTCCATTCTTGATCGTCCATTCTTGATCGTCCATTCTTGATTGTCCTTTCTTGATTGTCCATTCTTGATTGTCCATTCTTGATTGTCTTTTCTAGATTGTCCATTTTTGATTGTCCTTTCTTGATTGTCCTTTCTTGATTGTCCATTCTTGATTGTCCATTCTTGATTGTCCATTTTTGATTGTCCTTTCTTGATTGTCCTTTCTTGATTGTCCATTCTTGATTGTCCATTCTTGATTGTCCTTTCTTGATTGTCCATTCTTGATTGTCCATTCTTGATTGTCCATTCTTGATTGTCCATTCTTGATTGTTCTTTCTTGATTGTCCTTTCTTGATTGTCCTTTCTTGATTGTCCATTCTTGATTGTCCTTTCTTGATTTTCCATTCTTGATTGTCCTTTCTTGATTGTCCTTTCTTGAATGTCCTTTCTTGATTGTCCTAACTTGATTGTCCGTTCTTGATTGTCCATTCTTGATTTTCCATTCTTGATTGTCCATTCTTGATTGTCCTTTCTTGATTGTCCTTTCTTCATTGTCCATTCTTGATTGTCCATTCTTGATTGTCCTATCTTGATTGTCCATTCTTGATTGTCCATTTCTTGATTGTCCTTTCTTGATTGTCCATTCTTGATTGTCCATTCTTGATTGTCCATTTTTGATTGTCCTTTCTTGATTGTCCTTTCTTGATTGTCCATTCTTGATTGTCCATTCTTGATTGTCCTTTCTTGATTTTCCATTCTTGATTGTCCATTCTTGATTGTCCATTCTTGATTGTCCATTCTTGATTGTCCTTTCTTCATTGTCCTTTCTTGATTTTCCTAACTTGATTGTCCATTCTTGATTGTCCTTTCTTCTTCGTCCATTCTTGATTGTCCATTCTTGATTGTCAATTCTTGATTGCCCTTTCTTGATTGTCCTAACTTGATTGTTCATTCTTGATTGTCCTTTCTTGATTGTCCTTTCTTGATTGTCCTTTCTTGATCGTCCATTCTTCATCGTCCATTCTTGATCGTCCATTCTTGATTGTCCTTTCTTGATTGTCCATTCTTGATTGTCCATTCTTGATTGTCTTTTCTAGATTGTCCATTTTTGATTGTCCTTTCTTGATTGTCCTTTCTTGATTGTCCATTCTTGATTGTCCATTCTTGATTGTCCATTTTTGATTGTCCTTTCTTGATTGTCCTTTCTTGATTGTCCATTCTTGATTGTCCATTCTTGATTGTCCTTTCTTGATTGTCCATTCTTGATTGTCCATTCTTGATTGTCCATTCTTGATTGTCCATTCTTGATTGTTCTTTCTTGATTGTCCTTTCTTGATTGTCCTTTCTTGATTGTCCATTCTTGATTGTCCTTTCTTGATTTTCCATTCTTGATTGTCCTTTCTTGATTGTCCTTTCTTGAATGTCCTTTCTTGATTGTCCTAACTTGATTGTCCGTTCTTGATTGTCCATTCTTGATTGTCCATTCTTGATTGTCCATTCTTGATTGTCCTTTCTTGATTGTCCTTTCTTCATTGTCCATTCTTGATTGTCCATTCTTGATTGTCCTATCTTGATTGTCCTTTCTTGATTGTCCATTTCTTGATTGTCCTTTCTTGATTGTCCATTCTTGATTGTCCATTCTTGATTGTCCATTTTTGATTGTCCTTTCTTGATTGTCCTTTCTTGATTGTCCATTCTTGATTGTCCATTCTTGATTGTCCTTTCTTGATTTTCCATTCTTGATTGTCCATTCTTGATTGTCCATTCTTGATTGTCCATTCTTGATTGTTCTTTCTTGATTGTCCTTTCTTGATTGTCCTTTCTTGATTGTCCATTCTTGATTGTCCTTTCTTGATTTTCCATTCTTGATTGTCCTTTCTTGATTGTCCTTTCTTGAATGTCCTTTCTTGATTGTCCTAACTTGATTGTCCTTTCTTGATTGTCCATTCTTGATTTTCCATTCTTGATTGTCCATTCTTGATTGTCCTTTCTTGATTGTCCTTTCTTCATTGTCCATTCTTGATTGTCCATTCTTGATTGTCCTTTCTTGATTGTCCTTTCCTGATTGTCCTTTCTAGTTTGTCCTTTCTTGATTGTCCTTTCTTGATCGTCCATTCTTGATCGTCCATTCTTTATCGTCCATTCTTGATTGTCCATTC
This sequence comes from Bathymodiolus septemdierum, assembly GCA_963383655.1. NCBI lineage: Eukaryota > Metazoa > Mollusca > Bivalvia > Mytilida > Modiolidae > Bathymodiolus > Bathymodiolus septemdierum. The sequence continues at coordinate 69,448,094 of OY726521.1, read as the reverse complement.
TTGATTGTCCATTCTTGATTGTCCTTTCTTGATTGTCCATTCTTGATTTTCCATTCTTGATTGTCCATTCTTGATTGTCCTTTCTTGATTGTACTTTTCTGATTGTCCTTTCTTGATTGTCCATTCTTGATTGTCCTTTCTTGATTGTCCTTTCTTGATTGTCCATTCTTGATTGTCCATTCTTGATTGTCTATTCTTGATTGTCCATTATTGATTGTCCATTTCTTGATTGTCCTTTCTTGATTGTCCTTTCTTGATTGTCCATTCTTGATTGTCCATTCTTGATTTTCCTTTCTTGATTGTCCTTTCTTGATTGTCCATTCTTGATTGTCCTTTCTTGATTGTCCTTTCTTGATTATCCGTTCTTGATTGTCCATTCTTGATTGTCCATTCTTGATTGTCCTTTCTTGATTGTCCTTTCTTGATTGTCCATTCTTGATTGTCCATTCTTGATTGTCCATTTTTGATTGTCCTTTCTTGATTGTCCTTTCTTGATTGTCCATTCTTGATTGTCCATTCTTGATTGTCCTTTCTTGATTTTCCATTCTTCATTGTCCATTCTTGATTGTCCATTCTTGATTGTCCATTCTTGATTGTTCTTTCTTGATTGTCCTTTCTTGATTGTCCTTTCTTGATTGTCCATTCTTGATTGTCCTTTCTTGATTTTCCATTCTTGATTGTCCTTTCTTGATTGTCCTTTCTTGAATGTCCTTTCTTGATTGTCCTAACTTGATTGTCCTTTCTTGATTGTCCATTCTTGATTTTCCATTCTTGATTGTCCATTCTTGATTGTCCTTTCTTGATTGTCCTTTCTTCATTGTCCATTCTTGATTGTCCATTCTTGATTGTCCTTTCTTGATTGTCCATTCTTGATTGTCCATTTCTTGATTGTCCTTTCTTGATTGTCCATTCTTGATTGTCCATTCTTGATTGTCCTTTCTTGATTGTCCTTTCTTGATTGTCCATTCTTGATTGTCCTTTCTTGATTGTCCTTTCTTGATTATCCATTCTTGATTGTCCATTCTTGATTGTCCTTTCTTGATTGTCCTTTCTTGATTGTCCTTTCTTGATTGTCCATTCTTGATTGTCCTTTCTTGATTGTCCTTTTTTGATTGTCCTTTCTTGATTGTCCTTTCTTGATTGTCCATTCTTGATTGTCCATTCTTGATTGTCCATTCTTGATTGTCCTTTCTTGATTGTCCTTTTTTGATTGTCCTTTCTTGATTGTCCATTCTTGATTGTCCATTCTTGATTGTCCTTTCTTGATTGTCCTTTCTTGATTGTCCATTCTTCATTGTCCATTCTTGATTGTCCATTCTTGATTGTCCTTTCTTGATTGTCCATTCTTGATTGTCCATTCTTGATTGTCCTTTCTTCATTGTCCTTTCTTGATTTTCCTAACTTGATTGTCCATTCTTGATTGTCCTTTCTTCTTCGTCCATTCTTGATTGTCCATTCTTGATTGTCAATTCTTGATTGCCCTTTCTTGATTGTCCTAACTTGATTGTTCATTCTTGATTGTCCTTTCTTTATCGTCCATTCTTGATTGCCCTTTCTTGATTGTCCTTTCTTGATTGTCCATTCTTGATTGTCCTTTCTTGATTGTCCATTCTTGATTGTCCTTTCTTGATTGTCCATTCTTGATTGTCCATTCTTGATTGTCCATTCTTGATTGTCCATTTTTGATTGTCCTTTCTTGATTGTCCTTTCTTGATTGTCCATTCTTGATTGTCCATTCTTGATTGTCCATTCTTGATTGTCCTTTCTTGATTGTCCTTTCTTGATTGTCCATTCTTGATTATCCTTTCTTGATTGTCCATTCTTGATTGTCCATTCTTGATTGTCATTTCTTGATTGTCCTTTCTTGATTGTCCTTTCTTGATTGTCCTTTCTTGTTTGTCCTTTCTTGATTGTCCTTTCTTGATCGTCCATTCTTGATCGTCCATTCTTTATCGTCCATTCTTGATTGCCCTTTCTTGATTGTCCATACATGATTGTCCATTCTTGATTGTCTTTTCTTGATTGTCCATTCTTGATTGTCCTTTATTGATTGTCCATTCTTGATTGTCCATTCTTGATTGTCATTTCTTGATTGTCCATTCTTGATTGTCCTTTATTGATTGTCCATTCTTGATTGTCCATTCTTGATTGTCATTTCTTGATTGTCCTTTCTTGATTGTCCTTTCTTGATTGTCCTTTCTAGTTTGTCTTTTCTTGATTGTCCTTTCTTGATCGTCCATTCTTGATCGTCCATTCTTTATCGTCCATTCTTGATTGCCCTTTCTTGATTGTCCATACATGATTGTCCATTCTTGATTGTCCTTTCTTGATTGTCCTTTCTTGATTGTCCTTTCTTGATCGTCCATTCTTCATCGTCCATTCTTGATCGTCCATTCTTGATTGTCCTTTCTTGATTGTCCATTCTTGATTGTCCATTCTTGATTGTCTTTTCTAGATTGTCCGTTTTTGATTGTCCTTTCTTGATTGTCCTTTCTTGATTGTCCATTCTTGATTGTCCTTTCTTGATTGTCCATTTTTGATTGTCCTTTCTTGATTGTCCTTTCTTGATTGTCCATTCTTGATTGTCCATTCTTGATTGTCCTTTCTTGATTGTCCATTCTTGATTGTCCATTCTTGATTGTCCATTCTTGATTGTCCATTCTTGATTGTTCTTTCTTGACTGTCCTTTCTTGATTGTCCTTTCTTGATTGTCCATTCTTGATTGTCCTTTCTTGATTTTCCATTCTTGATTGTCCTTTCTTGATTGTCCTTTCTTGAATGTCCTTTCTTGATTGTCCTAACTTGATTGTCCTTTCTTGATTGTCCATTCTTGATTTTCCATTCTTGATTGTCCATTCTTGATTGTCCTTTCTTGATTGTCCTTTCTTCATTGTCCATTCTTGATTGTCCATTCTTGATTGTCCTTTCTTGATTGTCCATTCTTGATTGTCCATTTCTTGATTGTCCTTTCTTGATTGTCCATTCTTGATTTTCCTTTCTTGATTGTCCTTTCTTGATTGTCCATTCTTGATTGTCCTTTCTTGATTGTCCTTTCTTGATTATCCATTCTTGATTGTCCATTCTTGATTGTCCTTTCTTGATTGTCCTTTCTTGATTGTCCATTCTTGATTGTCCTTTCTTGATTGTCCTTTTTTGATTGTCCTTTCTTGATTGTCCTTTCTTGATTGTCCATTCTTGATTGTCCATTCTTGATTGTCCATTCTTGATTGTCCTTTCTTGATTGTCCTTTTTTGATTGTCCTTTCTTGATTGTCCATTCTTGATTGTCCATTCTTGATTGTCCTTTCTTGATTGTCCTTTCTTGATTGTCCATTCTTGATTGTCCATTCTTGATTGTCCATTCTTGATTGTCCTTTCTTGATTGTCCATTCTTGATTGTCCATTCTTGATTGTCCTTTCTTCATTGTCCTTTCTTGATTGTCCTAACTTGATTGTCCATTCTTGATTGTCCTTTCTTCTTCGTCCATTCTTGATTGTCCATTCTTGATTGTCAATTCTTGATTGCCCTTTCTTGATTGTCCTAACTTGATTGTTCATTCTTGATTGTCCTTTCTTTATCGTCCATTCTTGATTGCCCTTTCTTGATTGTCCTTTCTTGATTGTCCATTCTTGATTGTCCTTTCTTGATTATCCATTCTTGATTGTCCTTTCTTGATTGTCCATTCTTGATTGTCCATTCTTCATTGTCATTTCTTGATTGTCCTTTCTTGATTGTCCTTTCTTGATTGTCCTTTCTAGTTTGTCCTTTCTTGATTGTCCTTTCTTGATCGTCCATTCTTGATCGTCCATTCTTTATTGTCCATTCTTGATTGCCCTTTCTTGATTGTCCATACATGATTGTCCATTCTTGATTGTCCTTTCTTGATTGTCCATTCTTGATTGTCTATTCTTGATTGTCTTTTCTTGATTGTCCATTTTTGATTGTCCATTCTTGATTGTCCTTTCTTGATTGTCCATTCTTGATTGTCCATTCTTGATTGTCCATTCTTGATTGTCCTTTCTTGATTGTCCTTTCTTGATTGTCCATTCTTGATTGTCCTTTCTTGATTGTCCATTCTTGATTGTCCATTCTTGATTGTCATTTCTTGATTGTCCTTTCTTGATTGTCCTTTCTTGATTGTCCTTTCTAGTTTGTCCTTTCTTGATTGTCCTTTCTTGATCGTCCATTCTTGATCGTCCATTCTTTATCGTCCATTCTTGATTGCCCTTTCTTAATTGTCCATACATGATTGTCCATTCTTGATTGTCCTTTCTTGATTGTCCTTTCTTGATTGTCCTTTCTTGATTGTCCTTTCTTCATCGTCCATTCTTGATTGTCCTTTCTTGATTGTCCATTCTTGATTGTCCTTTCTTGATTGTCCATTCTTGATTGTCCATTCTTGATTGTCATTTCTTGATTGTCCTTTCTTGATTGTCCTTTCTTGATTGTCCTTTCTAGTTTGTCCTTTCTTTATTGTCCTTTCTTGATCGTCCATTCTTGATCGTCCATTCTTTATCGTCCATTCTTGATTGCCCTTTCTTGATTGTCCATACATGATTGTCCATTCTTGATTGTCCTTTCTTGATTGTCCTTTCTTGATTGTCCATTCTTGATTGCCCTTTCTTGATTGTCCATACATGATTGTCCATTCTTGATTGTCCATTCTTGATTGTCCATTCTTGATTGTCATTTCTTGATTGTCCTTTCTTGATTGTCCTTTCTTGATTGTCTTTTCTAGTTTGTCCTTTCTTGATTGTCCTTTCTTGATCGTCCATTCTTGATCGTCCATTCTTTATCGTCCATTCTTGATTGCCCTTTCTTGATTGTCCATACATGATTGTCCATTCTTGATTGTCCTTTCTTGATTGTCCTTTCTTGATTGTCCTTTCTTGATTGTCCATTCTTGATTGTCCATTCTTGATTGTCCTTTCTTGATTGTCCATTCTTGATTGTCCATTCTTGATTGTCCATTCTTCATTGTCCATTCTTGATTCTTCTTTCTTGATTGTTCTTTCTTGATTGTCCTTTCTTGATTGTCCATTCTTGATTGTCCTTTCTTGATTTTCCATTCTTGATTGTCCATTCTTGATTGTCCTTTCTTGATTGTCCTTTCCTGATTGTCCATTCTTGATTGTTCATTCTTGATTGTCCATTCTTGATTGTCCTTTCTTGATTGTCCTTTCATGATTGTCCATTCTTTATTGTCCTTTCTTGATTGTCCATTCTTGATTGTCCTTTCTTGACTGTCTATTCTTGATTGTCCATTCTTGATTGTCCATTCTGGATTGTCCTTTATTGATTGTCCATTCTTGATTGTCCTTTCTTGATTGTCCATTCCTGATTGTCCATTCTTGATTGTCCTTTCTTGATTGTCCGTTCTTGATTGTCCTTTCTTGATTGTCCATTCTTGATTGTCCATTCTTGATTGTTCTTTCTTGATTGTCCATTCTTGATTTTCCATTCTTGATTCTCCTTTCTTGATTGTCCTTTCTTGATTGTCCATTCTTGATTGTGCTTTCTTGATTGTCCTTTCTTGATTGTCCTTTCTTGATTGTCCATTCTTGATTGTCCTTTCTTGATTTTCCTTTCTTGATTGTCCATTCTTGATTGTCCTTTCTTGATTGTCCTTTCTTGATTGTGCATTCTTGATTGTTCATTCTTGATTGTCCATTCTTGATTGTCCATTCTTTATTGTCCTTTCTTGATTGTCCATTCTTGATTGTCCTTTCTTGATTGTCCATTCTTGATTGTCCATTCTTGATTGTTGTCCATTCTGGATTGTCCTTTATTGATTGTCCTTTCTTGATTGTCCTTTCTTGATTGTCCATTCTTGATTGTCCATTCTTGATTGTCCATTCTTGATTGTATTTTCTTGATTGTCCTTTCTTGATTGTCCATTCTTGATTGTCCTTTCTTGATTGTCCTTTCTTGATTGTCCACTCTTGATTGTCCATTCTTGATTGTCCATTCTTGATTGTCCTTTTTTGATTGTCCTTTCTTTATTGTCCTTTCTTGATAGTCCATTCTTGATTGTCCATTCTTGATTGTCCTTTCTTGATTGTCCTTTTTTGATTATCCTTTCTTGATTGTCCATTCTTGATTGTCCATTCTTGATTGTCCTTTCTTGATTGTCCTTTCTTGATTTTCCTTTCTTGATTGTCCCTTCTTGATTATCCATTCTTGATTGTCCTTTCTTGATTGTCCATTCTTGATTGTCCATTCTTGATTGTCCTTTCTTGATTGTCCTTTCTTGATTGTCCTAACTTGATTGTCCATTCTTGATTGTCCTTTCTTCTTCGTCCATTCTTGATTGTCCATTCTTGATTGTCCATTCTTGATTGCCCTTTCTTGATTGTCCTAACTTGATTGTCCATTCTTGATTGTCCTTTCTTTATCGTCCATTCTTGATTACCCATTCTTGATTGTCCTTTCTTGATTGTCCATTCTTGATTGTCCTTTCTTGATTGTCCATTCTTGATTGTCCTTTCTTGATTGTCCATTCTTGATTGTCCATTCTTGATTGTCCTTTCTTGATTGTCCTTTCTTGATTGTCCTTTCTTGATTGTCCTTTCTTGATTGTCCTTTCTTGATCGTCCATTCTTGATCGTCCATTCTTTATCGTCCATTCTTGATTGCCCTTTCTTGATTGTCCATACTTGATTGTCCATTCTTGATTGTCCTTTCTTGATTGTCCTTTCTTGATTGTCATTTCTTGATCGTCCATACTTCATCGTCCATTCTTGATCGTCCATTCTTGATTGTCCATTCTTGATTGTCCATTCTTGATTGTCCATTCTTGATTGTCCTTTCTTGATTGTCCATTTTTGATTGTCCTTTCTTGATTGTCCTTTTTTGATTGTCCTTTCTTGATTGTCCATTCTTGATTGTCCATTCTTGATTGTCCTTTCTTGATTGTCCTTTCTTGATTGTCCGTTCTTGATTGTCCATTCTTGATTGTCCATTCTTGATTGTCATTTCTTGATTGTCCATTCTTGATTGTCCATTCTTGATTGTCCTTTCTTGATTGTCCTTTCTTGATTGTCCTAACTTGATTGTGCATTCTTGATTGTCCTTTCTACTTCGTCCATTCTTGATTGTCCATTCTTGATTGTCCATTCTTGATTGCCCTTTCTTGATTGTCCTAACTTGATTGTCCATTCTTGATTGTCCTTTCTTTATCGTCCATTCTTGATTGCCCTTTCTTGATTGTCCATTCTTGATTGTCCTTTCTTGATTGCCCATTCTTGATTGTCCTTTCTTGATTGTCCTTTCTTGATTGTCCATTCTTGATTGTCCTTTCTTGATTGTCCTTTCTTGATTGTCCTTTCTTGATTGTCCTTTCTTGATTGTCCTTTCTTGATTGTCCTTTCTTGATCGTCCATTCTTGATCGTCTATTCTTTATCGTCCATTCTTGATTGCCCTTTCTTGATTGTCCATACTTGATCATCTATTCTTTATCGTCCATTCTTGATTGTCCTTTCTTGATCGTCCATTCTTGATCGTCTATTCTTTATCGTCCATTCTTGATTGTCCTTTCTTGCTTGTCCTTTCTTGATTGTCCTTTCTTGATCGCCCATTCTTCATCGTCCATTCTTTATCGTCCATTCTTGATTGTCCTTTCTTGATTGTCCATTTTTGATTGTCCATTCTTGATTGTCCTTTCTTGATTGTCCTTTTTTGATTGTCCTTTCTTGATTGTCCTTTCTTGATTGTCCATTCTTGATTGTCCTTTCTTGATTGTCCTTTCTTGATTGTCCATTCTTGATTGTCCATTCTTGATTGTCCTTTCTTGATTGTCCATTCTTGATTGTCCATTCTTGATTGTCCATTCTTGATTGTCCATTCTTGATTGTTCTTTCTTGATTGTCCTTTCTTGATTTTCCTTTCTTGATTGTCCTTTCTTGATTGTCCATTCTTGATTGTCCTTTCTTGATTGTCCTGTCTTGATTGTCCATTCTTGATTGTTCATTCTTGATAGTCCATTCTTGATTGTCCTTTGTTGATTGTCCTTTCATGATTGTCCATTCTTTATTGTCCTTTCTTGATTGTCCATTCTTGATTGTCCTTTCTTGATTGTCTATTCTTGATTGTCCATTCTTGATTGTCCATTCTGGATTGTCCTTTATTGATTGTCCATTCTTGATTGTCCTTTCTTGATTGTCCATTCCTGATTGTTCATTCTTTATTGTCCTTTCTTGATTGTCCTTTCTTGATTGTCCTTTCTTGATTGTCCATTCTTGATTGTCCATTCTTGATTGTTCTTTCTTGATTGTCCATTCTTGATTTTCCATTCTTGATTGTCCTTTCTTGATTGTCCTTTCTTAATTGTCCATTCTTGATTGTCCTTTCTTGATTGTCCATTCATGATTGTCCATTCTTGATTGTGCTTTCTTGATTGTCCTTTCTTGATTGTCCATTCTTGATTGTCCATTTTGATTGTCCTTTCTTGATTGTCCTTTCTTGATTGTCCATTCTTGATTGTCCTTTCTTGATTGTCCTTTCTTGATTGTGCATTCTTGATTGTTCATTCTTGATTGTCCATTCTTGATTGTCCTTTCTTGATTGTCCTTTCTTGATTGTCCATTCTTTATTGTCCTTTCTTGATTGTCCATTCTTGATTGTCCTTTCTTGATTGTCCATTCTTGATTGTCCATTCTTGATTGTCCATTCTGGATTGTCCTTTATTGATTGTCCTTTCTTGATTGTCCTTTCTTGATTGTCCATTCCTGATTGTCCATTCTTGATTGTCCTTTCTTGATTGTCCTTTCTTGATTGTCCTTTCTTGATTGTCCATTCTTGATTGTTCATTCTTGATTGTCCTTTCTTGATTGTCCATTCTTGATTTTCCATTCTTGATTGTCCTTTCTTGATTGTCGTTTCTTGATTGTCCGTTCTTGATTTTCCTTTCTTGATTGTCCTTTCTTGATTGTCCATTCTTGATTGTTCTTTCTTGATTGTCCATTCTTGATTGTCCTTTCTTGATTGTCCTTTCTTGATTGTCCATTCATGATTGTCCATTCTTGATTGTCCATTCTTGATTGTCCTTTCTTGATTGTCCATTCTTGATTGTCCTTTCTTGATTGTTCTTTCTTGATTGTCCTTTCTTGATTGTCCATTCTTGATTGTCCTTTCTTGATTGTCCATTCATGATTGTCCATTCTTGATTGTCCATTCTTGATTGTCCATTCTTGATTGTCCTTTCTTGATTGTCCATACTTGATTGTCCTTTCTTGATTGTCCTTTGTTGATTGTCCTTTCTTGATTGTCCATTCTTGATTGTCCATTCTTGATTGTCCTTTCTTGATTGTCCATTCTTGATTGTCCATTCTTGATTGTCCGTTCTTGATTGTCCTTTCTTGATTGTCCATTCTTGATTGTCCATTCTTGATTGTCCTTTTTTGATTGTCCATTCTTGATTGTCCTTTCTTGATTGTCCATTCTTGATTGTCCTTTCTTGATTGTCCTTTCTTGATTGTTCATTCTTGATTGTCCATTCTTAATTGTCCTTTCTTGATTTTCCTTTCTTGATTGTCCATTCTTGATTGTCCATTCTTGATTGTCCTTTCTTGATTGTCCATTCTTGATTGTTCATTCTTGAGTTTCCATTCTTGATTGTCCTTTCTTGATTGTCCTTTCTTGATTGTAAATTTTTGATTGTCCTTTCTTGATTGTCCTTTCTTGATTGTCCTTTCTTGATTGTCCATTCTTGATTGTCCATTCTTGATTGGCCATTTTTGATTGTCCATTCTTGATTGTCCATTCTTGATGGTCCTTTTTTGATTGTCCATTCTTGATTGTCCATTCTTGATTGTCCATTTTTGATTGTCCTTTCTTGATTGTACTTTCCTGATTGTCCATTCTTGCTTGTCCTTTCTTGATTGTCCATTCTTGATTGTCCTTTCTTGATTGTCCATTCTGGATTGTCCTTTATTGATTGTCCTTTCTTGATTGTCCTTTCTTGATTGTCCATTCCTGAATGTCCATTCCTGATTGTCCTTTCTTGATTGTCCTTTCTTGATTGTCCATTCTTGATTGTCCTTTCTTGATTGTCCTTTCTTGATTGCTCATTCATGATTGTCCATTCTTAATTGCCCTTTCTTGATTTTCCTTTCTTGATTGTCCATTCTTGATTGTCCATTCTTGATTGTCCTTTCTTGATTGTCCATTCTTGATTGTTCATTCTTGATTGTCCATTCTTGATTTTCCTTTCTTGATTGTCCTTTCTTGATTGTCCATTCTTGATTGTGCTTTCTTGATTGTCCATTCTTGATTGTCCTTTCTTGATTGTCCTTTCTTGATTGTCCATTCATGATTGTCCATTCTTGATTGTCCATTCTTGATTGTCCTTTCTTGATTGTCCATTCTTGATTGTCCTTTCTTGATTGTTCTTTCTTGATTGTCCTTTCTTGATTGTCCATTCTTGATTGTCCTTTCTTGATTGTCCATTCATGATTTTCCATTCTTGATTGTCCATTCTTGATTGTCCATTCTTGATTGTCCTTTCTTGATTGTCCATACTTGATTGTCCTTACTTGATTGTCCTTTCTTGATTGTCCTTTCTTGATTGTCCATTCTTGATTGTCCATTCTTGATTGTCCTTTCTTGAATGTCCATTCTTGATTGTCCATTCTTGATTGTCCATTCTTGATTGTCCTTTCTTGATTGTCCATTCTTGATTGTCCATTCTTGATTGTCCTTTCTTGATTGTCCATTCTTGATTGTCCTTTCTTGATTGTCCATTCTTGATTGTCCTTTTCTGATTGTCCTTTCTTGATTGTTCATTCTTGATTGTCCATTCTTAATTGTCCTTTCTTGATTTTCCTTTCTTGATTGTCCATTCTTGATTGTCCATTCTTGATTGTCCTTTCTTGATTGTTCATTCTTGAGTGTCCATTCTTGATTGTCCTTTCTTGATTGTCCTTTCTTGATTGTAAATTCTTCATTGTCCTTTCTTGATTGTCCTTTCTTGATTGTCCATTCTTGATTGTCCATTCTTGATTTTCCATTTTTGATTGTCCATTCTTGATTGTCCATTCTTGATGGTCCTTTTTTGATTGTCCATTCTTGATTGTCCATTCTTCATTGTCCATTTTTGATTGTCCTTTCTTGATTGTACTTTCCTGATTGTCCATTCTTGCTTGTCCTTTCTTGATTGTCCTTTCTTGATTGTCCATTCCTGATTGTTCATTCTTTATTGTCCTTTCTTGATTGTCCTTTCTTGATTGTCCTTTCTTGATTGTCCATTCTTGATTGTCCATTCTTGATTGTTCTTTTTTGATTGTCCATTCTTGATTTTCCATTCTTGATTGTCCTTTCTTGATTGTCCTTTCTTAATTGTCCATTCTTGATTGTCCTTTCTTGATTGTCCATTCATGATTGTCCATTCTTGATTGTGCTTTCTTGATTGTCCTTTCTTGATTGTCCTTTCTTGATTGTCCATTTTGATTGTCCTTTCTTGATTGTCCTTTCTTGATTGTCCATTCTTGATTGTCCTTTCTTGATTGTCCTTTCTTGATTGTGCATTCTTGATTGTTCATTCTTGATTGTCCATTCTTGATTGTCCTTTCTTGATTGTCCTTTCTTGATTGTCCATTCTTTATTGTCCTTTCTTGATTGTCCATTCTTGATTGTCCTTTCTTGATTGTCCATTCTTGATTGTCCATTCTTGATTGTCCATTCTGGATTGTCCTTTATTGATTGTCCTTTCTTGATTGTCCTTTCTTGATTGTCCATTCCTGATTGTCCATTCTTGATTGTCCTTTCTTGATTGTCCTTTCTTGATTGTCCTTTCTTGATTGTCCATTCTTGATTGTTCATTCTTGATTGTCCTTTCTTGATTGTCCATTCTTGATTTTCCATTCTTGATTGTCCTTTCTTGATTGTCGTTTCTTGATTGTCCGTTCTTGATTTTCCTTTCTTGATTGTCCTTTCTTGATTGTCCATTCTTGATTGTTCTTTCTTGATTGTCCATTCTTGATTGTCCTTTCTTGATTGTCCTTTCTTGATTGTCCATTCATGATTGTCCATTCTTGATTGTCCATTCTTGATTGTCCTTTCTTGATTGTCCATTCTTGATTGTCCTTTCTTGATTGTTCTTTCTTGATTGTCCTTTCTTGATTGTCCATTCTTGATTGTCCTTTCTTGATTGTCCATTCATGATTGTCCATTCTTGATTGTCCATTCTTGATTGTCCATTCTTGATTGTCCTTTCTTGATTGTCCATACTTGATTGTCCTTTCTTGATTGTCCTTTGTTGATTGTCCTTTCTTGATTGTCCATTCTTGATTGTCCATTCTTGATTGTCCTTTCTTGATTGTCCATTCTTGATTGTCCATTCTTGATTGTCCGTTCTTGATTGTCCTTTCTTGATTGTCCATTCTTGATTGTCCATTCTTGATTGTCCTTTTTTGATTGTCCATTCTTGATTGTCCTTTCTTGATTGTCCATTCTTGATTGTCCTTTCTTGATTGTCCTTTCTTGATTGTTCATTCTTGATTGTCCATTCTTAATTGTCCTTTCTTGATTTTCCTTTCTTGATTGTCCATTCTTGATTGTCCATTCTTGATTGTCCTTTCTTGATTGTCCATTCTTGATTGTTCATTCTTGAGTTTCCATTCTTGATTGTCCTTTCTTGATTGTCCTTTCTTGATTGTAAATTTTTGATTGTCCTTTCTTGATTGTCCTTTCTTGATTGTCCTTTCTTGATTGTCCATTCTTGATTGTCCATTCTTGATTGGCCATTTTTGATTGTCCATTCTTGATTGTCCATTCTTGATGGTCCTTTTTTGATTGTCCATTCTTGATTGTCCATTCTTGATTGTCCATTTTTGATTGTCCTTTCTTGATTGTACTTTCCTGATTGTCCATTCTTGCTTGTCCTTTCTTGATTGTCCATTCTTGATTGTCCTTTCTTGATTGTCCATTCTGGATTGTCCTTTATTGATTGTCCTTTCTTGATTGTCCTTTCTTGATTGTCCATTCCTGAATGTCCATTCCTGATTGTCCTTTCTTGATTGTCCTTTCTTGATTGTCCATTCTTGATTGTCCTTTCTTGATTGTCCTTTCTTGATTGCTCATTCATGATTGTCCATTCTTAATTGCCCTTTCTTGATTTTCCTTTCTTGATTGTCCATTCTTGATTGTCCATTCTTGATTGTCCTTTCTTGATTGTCCATTCTTGATTGTTCATTCTTGATTGTCCATTCTTGATTTTCCTTTCTTGATTGTCCTTTCTTGATTGTCCATTCTTGATTGTGCTTTCTTGATTGTCCATTCTTGATTGTCCTTTCTTGATTGTCCTTTCTTGATTGTCCATTCATGATTGTCCATTCTTGATTGTCCATTCTTGATTGTCCTTTCTTGATTGTCCATTCTTGATTGTCCTTTCTTGATTGTTCTTTCTTGATTGTCCTTTCTTGATTGTCCATTCTTGATTGTCCTTTCTTGATTGTCCATTCATGATTTTCCATTCTTGATTGTCCATTCTTGATTGTCCATTCTTGATTGTCCTTTCTTGATTGTCCATACTTGATTGTCCTTACTTGATTGTCCTTTCTTGATTGTCCTTTCTTGATTGTCCATTCTTGATTGTCCATTCTTGATTGTCCTTTCTTGAATGTCCATTCTTGATTGTCCATTCTTGATTGTCCATTCTTGATTGTCCTTTCTTGATTGTCCATTCTTGATTGTCCATTCTTGATTGTCCTTTCTTGATTGTCCATTCTTGATTGTCCTTTCTTGATTGTCCATTCTTGATTGTCCTTTTCTGATTGTCCTTTCTTGATTGTTCATTCTTGATTGTCCATTCTTAATTGTCCTTTCTTGATTTTCCTTTCTTGATTGTCCATTCTTGATTGTCCATTCTTGATTGTCCTTTCTTGATTGTTCATTCTTGAGTGTCCATTCTTGATTGTCCTTTCTTGATTGTCCTTTCTTGATTGTAAATTCTTCATTGTCCTTTCTTGATTGTCCTTTCTTGATTGTCCATTCTTGATTGTCCATTCTTGATTTTCCATTTTTGATTGTCCATTCTTGATTGTCCATTCTTGATGGTCCTTTTTTGATTGTCCATTCTTGATTGTCCATTCTTCATTGTCCATTTTTGATTGTCCTTTCTTGATTGTACTTTCCTGATTGTCCATTCTTGCTTGTCCTTTCTTGATTGTCCTTTCTTGATTGTCCTTTCCTGATTGTCCATTCTTGATTGTCCATTCTTGATTGTCCTTTCTTGATTGTCCATTCTTAATTGTCCATTCTTGATTGTCCATTCTTGATTGTCCTTTCTTGATTGTCCTTTCTTGATTGTCCATTCTTGATTGTCCTTTCTTGATTGTCCATTCTTGATTGTCCTTTCTTGATTGTCCTTTCTTGATTGTCCATTCTTCATTGTCCATTCTGGATTGTCCTTTATTGATTGTCCTTTCTTGATTGTCCTTTCTTGATTGTCCATTCCTGATTGTCCATTCTTGATTGTCCTTTCTTGATTGTCCTTTCTTGATTGTCCTTTCTTGATTGGCCATTCTTGATTGTCCATTCTTGATTGTCCTTTCTTGATTGTCCATTCTTGATTGTCCATTCTTGATTGTCCTTTCTTGATTGTCGTTTCTTGATTGTCCATTCTTGATTTTCCTTTCTTGATTGTCCTTTCTTGATTGTCCATTCTTGATTGTGCTTTCTTGAATGTCCATTCTTGATTGTCCTTTCTTGATTGTCCTTTCTTGATTGTCCATTCATGATTGTCCATTCTTGATTGTCCATTCTTGATTGTCCTTTCTTGATTGTCCATTCTTGATTGTCCTTTCTTGATTGTCCTTTCTTGATTGTCCTTTCTTGATTGTCCATTCTTGATTGTCCTTTCTTGATTGTCCATTCATGATTGTCCATTCTTGATTGTCCATTCTTGATTGTCAATTCTTGATTGTCCTTTCTTGATTGTCCATACTTGATTGTCCTTTCTTGATTGTCCTTTCTTGATTGTCCTTTCTTGATTGTCCATTCTTGATTGTCCATTCTTGATTGTCCTTTCTTGATTGTCCATTCTTGATTGTCCATTCTTGATTGTCCATTCTTGATTGTCCTTTCTTGATTGTCCATTCTTGATTGTCCATTCTTGATTGTCCTTTCTTGATTGTCCATTCTTGATTGTCCTTTCTTGATTGTCCATTCTTGATTGTCCTTTCTTGATTGTCCTTTCTTGATTGCTCATTCTTGATTGTCCATTCTTAATTGTCCTTTCTTGATTTTCCTTTCTTGATTGTCCATTCTTGATTGTCCATTCTTGATTGTCCTTTCTTGATTGTCCATTCTTGATTGTTCATTCTTGAGTGTCCATTCTTGATTGTCCTTTCTTGATTGTCCTTTCTTGATTGTAAATTCTTGATTGTCCTTTCTTGATTGTCCTTTCTTGATTGTCCTTTCTTGATTGTCCATTCTTGATTGTCCATTCTTGATTGTCCATTTTTGATTGTCCATTCTTGATTGTCCATTCTTGATGGTCCTTTTTTGATTGTCCATTCTTGATTGTCCATTCTTGATTGTCCATTTTTGATTGTCCTTTCTTGATTGTACTTTCCTGATTGTCCATTCTTGCTTGTCCTTTCTTGATTGTCCTTTCTTGATTGTCCTTTGCTGATTGTCCATTCTTGATTGTCCATACTTGATTGTCCTTTCTTGATTGTCTATTCTTGATTGTCTATTCTTGATTGTCCATTCTTGATTGTCCTTTCTTGATTGTCTATTCTTGATTGTCCATTCTTAATTGTCCATTCTTGATTGTCCATTCTTGATTGTCCCTTCTTGATTGTCCATTCTTGATTTTCCTTTCTTGATTGTCCTTTCTTGATTGTCCTTTCGGTTTTTTCTAACATTTATTATTACTAGCGTTTAGAATATGCTTAATTAATTTAATGAAACCTTTAATAGGATAAGATATGTGAGTGACTTCAATTTTATTATTGTGTACCACTAATTATAAAAAATATATGTGCTCAGTTCATTTCCGAATATCAAAACACTTTCCCAAGTACATTAATATAAAAAAAGCAAACCAAAAAAAATTGATTTTATCGAATGTAAACTATTTTTTGTTTATCTTATCCAAAATATATTTAATAACATTTTCTTAATTTCCCAAAAGATCTGTATGCTATGGATAGATGTAATTATATAAAATATTAATTGAAACGATAATGTCTCTAGTGCAGATAACTGAAAATCAATATACAATTATTGCCTTCATATGAGGTGAACATTGAAAGTTGTCAACCTCAAGGTGGTACCCCACCCCCTCTCCGATGGCTTTTGTCTTTCTCTACATTATATATGTTTCGTTTGTCCTCCGGGTTATTTCCATCGTAAAACATCCAAATTGTCTTGTTATTTTATATAGTAAACAAATTATATAAGGTATAATAATATGATTTGTCAACCTGAGAGAGGTTGTTTTCCTAGGATTGACGAATCTAGGATTGACCAGAGCAAAGAATATGAATCAATGGCATAGCTTAATCATTGCTGTAGATTGGAGAGAAGAATATTAAAACATAGATCCCGACTTGATTAATCGATCAAATCGATCATCGACCACTAATCGATCAGTTTTCGAACACTAATCGATTGATGAGTTTGGCTAATCGAACACTTATCGATCAAACTCCTCAGAGATTGATCGATAAGTGATCGATTATTTTGATTAGATTTATTTGATCGATAAGTGATCGATTATGATCAGTTCTGATTTGAACAGATTAATATGAATAGGCTATGGGTATATGCACATCATTAGTCATGCATAACAAATATTTCTTCACTCAAAACTGTAGATGTGCAAGATTCACATGGATTTTGGGGGTTTCAGCTTGAAGATTTGCAGCAATTTTTAAAAATCAAACTCAACTTGTACTGTCAATTTATCCAGTAATGATATCAGTATATTATCAACTATCATCAGGATTAATTTGTAAATATCATAGGATCACACATGTAAGATTGTCAAAACATGTACATCTTTTTAATATATTACAAGAAAACCATTGAGTCCAACATTTGTAATTTATTAGATGAGTTTAGAGAATGTAGTTTAACTGATATAATTTGATTTTATATAACAGCAACAGTTAAAGGTAGCCACATTTATAATTGTTATTATTATTCAATTTTTTAAATTGGTCTTTGATCTTCATCTTCAAATTGCAGTTAAATCCTTCTATTTGCAGTCAGAAAAAAGTTCCGTCTGAAAAAATTAATAATGAAAAAGCTAAAAATATTACAATTTAATAATTGAGGGAACATTCTAATATTTTGCTACTGGTTATTTGCATAGGCAACTGTTAAATTATATTTAGTCTATCATATTGCTTGTATTACCGGTCAAGACACATACATTTGTTATGCTTCCATTGAAAACATAAAAAACCAAAATCATATTGCCAGTAAGAGCCAATTTATTTTGTTCAGTAAAATAATATCCATAATGAAACAAACACACATAAACTATGGAGGTAATTCTTAATCTGCTACATTATATTGTGTGTATTAAGTCATAAAGATGAGAGAGAAATACAATTGGAATAAATAATTGCCTCTGGTTTATCCAATCAGCAAGAAGTGATGCATCTTTACAAAACACCTTCCATACACTTTCCAGTATGATCCCAAAAAGTTCTTGAAAAAAATTCAGCTGAAAAATAATGACACCAGAAATACTGTGGATACCCTTTGGAATATTTTCAAAACTGATTACATCTATTGAAAGCAATGTTCCACATAAGATTATCACTTATAAACACTGCTTTCCATGGGTAATACATAATTTACGAAAACTTATTAACAAGAAAAATAAAGCATATAATAACAGAAAGAAACTTCCTGGAAAATTTAAAAAGCTTAAGAATGCTGTACAAAAAGAATTGCGTGCAGCTTACTGGAACTATATAGAAAAAATCATATGCGACTTGCCAATCAATGAACCGGGCCAGTTTGATTCATCCAGAGCAAAACCTAAAACCCTCTTTAGTTACATTAAAGGCACCCGTTCTGACAACTCAGGGGTCACCCCACTTAAAAAGGAAGGTAAATTAATTACAGAGACAGAAGAAAAAGCAAGCATTTTAAATCAACAATTCCAATCTGTATTGACCAATGAAACAGATCTAAATATTCCAGACAAAGGTCCTAGTCCTCACCCTCACCTATGCACATCAGTGAAACAGGGATCAATAAATTGTTAGCAAACCTAAACCCACACAAAGCTTGCGGGCCAGACAACATCAATGGCCGTGTATTGAAAGAACTAATAGATCAAATTGCACCTATATTAACTGATTTTTTGTTTAAATCACTTGAAACAGGAGAAACACCAAAAGATTGGAAACACGCAAACGTTGCTCCGGCATTTAAAAAAGGAGAAACATATAAACCTGTAAATTACAGATCTATTTCGTTAACATGTATTTGATGTAAGCTAATGGAGCATATTATCACAAGTAACATCATGTCACACCTGGAAAATAATAAAATATTATACAATCTCCAACATGGTTTCAGAAAAGCTCGCTCCTGTGAAGCACAACTCATAGACTTCATACAAGAACTGGCAAAAAGTAATAACTGTAGTAAACAAACTGACTTAATAATAATGGATTTTGCTAAAGCATTTGATAAAGTTCCTCACTGTCGTCTCCTATATAAATTAAAATTCTATGGTATCCAAAAAGATATATTAAACTGGAATAAAGCATTTTTATCTGATAGAACACAAACTGTAGTCATAAATGGCACCTCTTCAACATCAGTCCTAGTGACATCAGGTGTTCCCCCAGGGCACTGTACTGGATTCAATTCTATTTCTAATCTACATAAATGATTTACCAGAATATCTAAGCTACAGTAAACTCAGACTATTTGCTGATGACAGCATAATATATCGAGAAATTAA
Organism: Bathymodiolus septemdierum; assembly: GCA_963383655.1. Taxonomy (NCBI): domain Eukaryota; kingdom Metazoa; phylum Mollusca; class Bivalvia; order Mytilida; family Modiolidae; genus Bathymodiolus; species Bathymodiolus septemdierum. The sequence continues at coordinate 69,429,159 of OY726521.1, read as the reverse complement.
ATCACATCAAGACTGTCAAAAACTCCAACATGATTTAGATGACGCAGCTCAGTGGGAGTCAGATTGGCTAATATGGCTTTCCACCCGAATAAGTGTACAAAACTCTATATCACAAAAGAAAAATACCATTAATCATGACTACATACTACACAATCACAATCTTGAATCTGTATCATCTGCAAAATATCTGGGCGTCACACTACAATCAAATCTCAAATTGAGCAAACACATTGACAATATTACATCAAATGGGAACAAATCACTGTGCTTTTCAAAGGGAAACCTTAAAGTGGCAAATACTCAGATTAAGTCTAGAGCATGCCAAGCACTGGTACGTCCCAAACTAGAACACAGCTGCAGTGTTTGGGACCACCATACAAATGACCAGCAACAAAAATTAGAAAAAGTACATCATAGGGTTGCTCGCTACATACAAAATAATTATGATTACACCAGCCGTACAACGGCCATGATAAACACCTTACAGTGGCCTACTTTAGCTGAGCGTCGCCTGAAAACCAGACTAGGATTATTTTATAAAATATTTCACTGCCTGATAACCATTCCATCGCACATACTAGTACCAACTGGCAGTAGAACAAGACAAAATCACCTACAAACTTTTAGACAAATCCAAACAACAAAGGATACATATAAATGGTCATTTTTCCCCAATACCATCATTCAATGGAATATGCTTCCACAAACAGTTATTGCATCCACATCTTCCGACTGCTTCAGAGAACAGCTAAGAACGAAACTTGACGACAAAAGAGATGATTTCAATTTTCCCATTGTGAACTTTCCATTTCTATGTAGCAACATTCCAGCAGCACCTGATATGAAGTATGTATCTCTCAGTTGATACGATATTCCAGAGCTTGTGGTTCCTATCAGGATTTACTTGATAGAGGGTTACTGTTAACAAGGAAGCTACTGAAACAAGGGCTCCTCTTGGTTAAGTTAAAGTCATCACGAAAGTTTTTTGGTCGCCACCATGACATGGTTGATCGATATGGAATATCTGTGTCAGAAATGACAACGGATATGTTCCATTTGTCGTAAACGCTTCCAGGTCCTTTCCTCGTTCATGAGTTATCACGGGGTTTGTAACTAGATTAACACGACGGGTGCCACTAGTGAAGCAGGAACGGCCTACCCTCCCGGAGCACCTGTGTACACCACTGGGTTTTAGTGGGGGTTCGCGTTAATCGAAATTTAGTTTTATGCGCATGTTTTGTAGATCGTTGTTTGTCCTTTTGTACTTTTTCTTTTGGCCATTGTGTTATCTGTTCTTCTTCGATTTACAGATTACCCCTTTTGGTATCTTCAAACTCCTCTTATGCCAATGGTTTATTTCTCAATACAATATTATTTTGTTTCCTAGATATGTTTTGTCAATTAGTCATTGTATGTTGTTGCAAAGAGTCATTTAAAAAACATTGACTCAAAATCATGTGGGAATGTTATAATGTTGTTGATCTGCTTCATTGAAGTTTGTCACTAATGATGGTGACGAATATAAAAATTAATTATTTACGTGCATATAGATTGAAAAAAGATCATAATATATTGTTGACTTTCTGTGAAAATAAACGACAAATTCTAACAAAAGACCAATGGAAGCAATCGGTCGATGAAATTTACACAGTAGTTTTTTGGTTTTTTTTTTGAAGGGGGGAGGGTTTTTTTTTTTTTTTTTTTTTTTTTTGGCTTCGCTCAGTGTTTTTTGTCCTATGTTGCCCGTGTCTCTGGATTGTCCATTCTTGATTGTCCATTCTTGATTGTACTTTCTTGATTGTCCTTTCTTGATTGTCCTTTCGGCTTTTTCTAACGTTTATTGTAACTAGCGTTTAGAAAATGCTTAATTAATTTAATGAAGCATTTAGTAGGATACGATATGTGAGTGACTTCAATTTTATTATTGTGTACCACTCATTAGAAAAGTGTTGCCTTTAGAAAAAAAAATATATGTGCTCAGTTCATTTCCGAATATCAAAACACTTTCCCAATTACATTAATATAAAAAAAGCAAACGATAGAAAATTGATTTTAGCGAATGTAAACTATTTTTTGTTTGATCTTATGCAAAATATATTTAATGGCATTTTCTTTATTTCCCAAAAGATCTGTATGCTATGGATAGATGTAATTATATAAAATATTAATTGAAACGATAATGTCTCTAGTGCAGATAACTGTAAATCAATATACAATTATTGCCTTCATATGAGGTGAACATTGAAAGTTGTCAACCTCAAGGTGGTACCCCACCCCCTCTCCGATGGCTGTTGTCTTTCTCTACATTATATATGTTTCGTTTGTCCTCCGGGTTATGTCCATCGTAAAACATCCAAATTGTCTTGTTATTTTATATAGTAAACAAATTATATAAGGTATAATAATATGATTTGTCAACCTGAGAGAGGTTGTTTTCCTAGGATTGACGAATCTGAATGACCACCAGAGCAAAGAATATGAATCAATGGCATAGCTTAATCATTGCTGTAGATTGGAGAGAAGAATATTAAAACATAGATCCCGACTTGATTAATCGATCAAATCGATCATCGACCACTAATCGATCAGTTTTCGAACACTAATCGATTGATGAGTTTGGCTAATCGAATACTTATCGATCAAACTCCTCAGAGATTGATTGATAAGTGATCGATTATTTTGATTAGATTTATTTGATCGATAAGTGATCGATTATGATCAGTTCTGATTTGAACAGATTAATATGAATAAGCTATGGGTATATGCACATCATTAGTCATGCATAACAAATATTTCTTCACTCAAAACTGTAGATGTGCAAGATTCACATGGATTTTGGGGGTTTCAGCTTGAAGATTTGCAGCAATTTTTAAAAATCAAACTCAACTTGTACTGTCAATTTATCCAGTAATGATATCAGTATATTATCAACTATCATCAGGATTAATTTGTAAATATCATAGGATCACACATGTAAGATTGTCAAAACATGTACATCTTTTTAATATATTACAAGAAAACCATTGAGTCCAACATTTTTAATTTATTAGATGAGTTTAGAGAATGTAGTTTAACTGATATAATTTGATTTTATATAACAGCAACAGTTAAAGGTAGCCACATTTATAATTGTTATTATTATTCAATTTTTTAAATTGGTCTTTGATCTTCATCTTCAAATTGCAGTTAAATCCTTCTATTTGCAGTCAGAAAAAAGTTCCGTCTGAAAAAATTAATAATGAAAAAGCTAATAATATTACAATTTAATAATTGAGGGAACATTCTAATATTTTGCTACTGGTTATTTGCATAGGCAACTGTTAAATTATATTTAGTCTATCATATTGCTTGTATTACCGGTCAAGACACATACATTTTTTATGCTTCCATTGAAAACATAAAAAACAAAAATCAGATTGCCAGTAAGAGCCAATTCATTCTGTTCAGTAAAATGATATTCATAATGAAACAAACACACATACACTATGGAGGTAATGCTTAATCTGCTACATTATAGTGTGTGTATTAAGTCATAAAGATGAGAGAGAAAAACAATTGGAATAAATAATTGCCGCTGGTGGCCATGCTTTATCCAATCAGCAAGAAGTGATGCATTTTTACAAAAGACCTTCCATACACTTTCCAGTTTGATCCCAAAAAGTTCTTGAAAAAAATCAGCTGAAAAATAATGACACCAGAAATACTGTGGATACCCTTTGGAATATTTTCAAAACTGATTACATCTATTGAAAGCAATGTTCCACATAAGATTATCACTTATAAACACTGCTTCCCATGGGTAATACATAATTTACGAAAACTTATTAACAAGAAAAATAAAGCATATAATAACAGAAAGAAACTTCCTGGAAAATTTAAAAAGCTTAAGAATGCTGTACAAAAAGAATTGCGTGCAGCTTACTGGAACTATATAAAAAAAATAATATGCGACTTGCCAATCAATGAACCGGGCCAGTTTGATTCATCCAGAGCAAAGCCTAAAACCCTCTTTAGTTACATTAAAGGCACCCGTTCTGACAACTCAGGGATCACTCCACTTAAAAAGGAAGGCAAATTAATTACAGAGACAGAAGAAAAAGCAAACATTTTAAATCAGCAATTCCAATCTGTATTGACCAATGAAACAGATCTAAATATTCCAGACAAAGGTCCTAGTCCTCACCCTCACCTATACACATCAGTGAAACAGGGATCAATAAATTGTTAGCAAACCTAAATCCACACAAAGCTTGCGGGCCAGACAACATCAATGGCCGTGTATTGAAAGAACTAATAGATCAAATTGCACCTATATTAACTGATTTTTTGATTAAATCACTTGAAACAGGAAAAACACCAAAAGATTGGAAACACGCAAACGTTGCTCCGGCATTTAAAAAAGGAGAAACATATAAACCTGTAAATTACAGATCTATTTCGTTAACATGTATTTGCTGTAAGCTAATGGAGCATATTATCACAAGTAACATCATGTCACACCTGGAAAATGATAAAATATTATACAATCTCCAACATGGTTTCAGAAAAGCTCGCTCCTGTGAAGCACAACTCATAGACTTCATACAAGAACTGGCAAAAAGTAATAACTGTAGTAAACAAACTGACTTAATAATAATGGATTTTGCTAAAGCATTTGATAAAGTTCCTCACTGTCGTCTCCTATATAAATTAAAATTCTATGGTATCCAAAAAGATATATTAAACTGGAATAAAGCATTTTTATCTGATAGAACACAAACTGTAGTCATAAATGGCACCTCTTCAACATCAGTCCTAGTGACATCGGGTGTTCCCCCAGGGCGCTGTACTGGATTCAATTCTATTTCTAATCTACATAAATGATTTACCAGAATATCTAAGCTACAGTAAACTCAGACTATTTGCTGATGACAGCATAATATATCGAGAAATTAAATCACATCAAGACTGTCAAAAACTCCAACATGATTTAGATGACGCCGCTCAGTGGGAGTCAGATTGGCTAATATGGCTTTCCACCCGGATAAGTGTACAAAACTCTATATCACAAAAGAAAAATACCATTAATCATGACTACATACTACACAATCACAATCTTGAATCTGTATCATCTGCAAAATACCTGGGCGTCACACTACAATCAAATCTCAAATTGAGCAAACACATTGACAATATTACATCAAATGGGAACAAATCACTGTGCTTTTCAAAACGAAACCTTAAAGTGGCAAATACTCAGATTAAGTCTAGAGCATGCCAAGTACTGGTACGTCCCAAACTAGAACACAGCTGCAGTGTTTGGGACCACCATACAAATGACCAGCAACAAAAATTAGAAAAAGTACAGCATAGGGCGGCTTGCTACATACAAAATAATTATGATTACACCAGCCGTACAACGGCCATGATAAACACCTTACAGTGTTCTACTTTAGCTGAGCGTCGCCTGAAAACCAGACTAGTATTATTTTATAAAATATTTCACTGCCTGGTAACCATTCCATCGCACATACTAGTACCAACTGGCAGTAGAACAAGACAAAATCACCTACAAACTTTTAGACAAATTCAAACAACAAAGGATACATATAAATGGTCATTTTTCCCCAATACCATCATTCAATGGAATATGCTTCCACAAACAGTTATTGCATCCACATCTTCCGACTGCTTCAGAGAACAGCTTAGAACGAAACTTTACGACAAAAGAGATGATTTCAATTTTCCCATTGTGAACTTTCCATTTCTATGTAGCAACATTCCAGCAGCACCTGATATGAAGTATTTATCTCTCAGTTGATACGATATTCCAGAGCTTGTGGTTCCTATCAGGATTTACTTGATAGAGGGTTACTGTTAACAAGGAAGCTACTGAAACAAGGGCTCCTCTTGGTTAAGCTAAAGTCATCACGAAAGTTTTTTGGTCGCCACCATGACATGGTTGATCGATATGGAATATCTGTGTCAGAAATGACAACGGATATGTTCCATTTGTCGTAAACGCTTCCAGGTCCTTTCCTCGTTCATGAGTTATCACGGGGTTTGTAACTAGATTAACACGACGGGTGCCACTAGTGAAGCAGGAGCGGCCTACCCTCCCGGAGCACCTGTGTACACCACTGGGTTTTAGTGGGGGTTCGCGTTAATCGAAATTTAGTTTTATGCGCATGTTTTGTAGATCGTTGTTTGTCCTTTTGCACTTTTTCTTTTGGCCATTGTGTTATCTGTTCTTCTTCGATTTACGGATTACCCCTTTGGTATCTTCAAACTCCTCTTATGCCAATGGTTTATTTCTCAATACAATATTATTTTGTTTCCTAGATATGTTTTGTCAATTAGTCATTGTATGTTGTTGCAAAGAATCATTTAAAAAACATTGACTCAAAATCATGTGGGAATGTTATAATGTTGTTGATCTGCTTCATTGAAGTTTGTCACTAATGATGGTGACGAATATTAAAATTAATTATTTACGTGCATATAGATTGAAAAAAGAAGATCATAATATATTGTTGACTTTCTGTGAAAATAAACGACAAATTCTAACAAAAGCCCAATGGAAGCAGTCGGTCGATGAAAATTACACAGTAGATTTTTTTTTTTTTTTTTGAAGGGGAGAGGGGGATTTTTTTTTTTTTTTTTTTTTTTAATTTTTTTTTTTGTCTTCGCTCAGTGTTTTTTATCCTATGTTGCCCGTTTCTCTGGATTGTCCATTCTTGATTGTACTTTCTTGATTGTCCTTTCTTGATTGTCCTTTCGGCTTTTTCTAACGTTTATTGTAACTAGCGTTTAGAAAATGCTTAATTAATTTAATGAAACATTTAGTAGGATACGATATGTGAGTGACTTCAATTTTATTATTGTGTACCACTCATTAGAAAAGTGTTGCCTTTAGAAAAAAAAATATATGTGCTCAGTTCATTTCCGAATATCAAAACACTTTCCCAATTACATTAATATAAAAAAAGCAAACGATAGAAAATTGATTTTAGCGAATGTAAACTATTTTTTGTTTGATCTTATGCAAAATATATTTAATGGCATTTTCTTTATTTCCCAAAAGATCTGTATGCTATGGATAGATGTAATTATATAAAATATTAATTGAAACGATAATGTCTCTAGTGCAGATAACTGTAAATCAATATACAATTATTGCCTTCATATGAGGTGAACATTGAAAGTTGTCAACCTCAAGGTGGTACCCCACCCCCTCTCCGATGGCTTTTGTCTTTCTCTACATTATATATGTTTCGTTTGTCCTCCGGGTTATTTCCATCGTAAAACATCCAAATTGTCTTGTTATTTTATATAGTAAACAAATTATATAAGGTATAATAATATGATTTGTCAACCTGAGAGAGGTTGTTTTCCTAGGATTGACGAATCTGAATGACCACCAGAGCAAAGAATATGAATCAATGGCATAGCTTAATCATTGCTGTAGATTGGAGAGAAGAATATTAAAACATAGATCCCGACTTGATTAATCGATCAAATCGATCATCGACCACTAATCGATCAGTTTTCGAACACTAATCGATTGATGAGTTTGGCTAATCGAACACTTATCGATCAAACTCCTCAGAGATTGATCGATAAGTGATCGATTATTTTGATTAGATTTATTTGATCGATAAGTGATCGATTATGATCAGTTCTGATTTGAACAGATTAATATGAATAGGCTATGGGTATATGCACATCATTAGTCATGCATAACAAATATTTCTTCACTCAAAACTGTAGATGTGCAAGATTCACATGGATTTTGGGGGTTTCAGCTTGAAGATTTGCAGCAATTTTTAAAAATCAAACTCAACTTGTACTGTCAATTTATCCAGTAATGATATCAGTATATTATCAACTATCATCAGGATTAATTTGTAAATATCATAGGATCACACATGTAAGATTGTCAAAACATGTACATCTTTTTAATATATTACAAGAAAACCATTGAGTCCAACATTTTTAATTTATTAGATGAGTTTAGAGAATGTAGTTTAACTGATATAATTTGATTTTATATAACAGCAACAGTTAAAGGTAGCCACATTTATAATTGTTATTATTATTCAATTTTTTAAATTGGTCTTTGATCTTCATCTTCAAATTGCAGTTAGATCCTTCTATTTACAGTCAGAAAAAAGTTCCATCTGAAAAAATAAATAATGAAAAAGCTAATAATATTACAATTTAATAATTGAGGGAACATTCTCATATTTTGCTACTGGTTATTTGCATGGGCAACTGTTAAATTATATTTAGCCTATCATATTGTTTGTATTACCGGTCAAGACACATACATTTTCTATGCTTCCATTGAAAACATAAAAAACAAAAATCAGATTGCCAGTAAGAGCCAATTTATTTTGTTCAGTAAAATAATATCCATAATGAAACAAACACACATAAACTATGGAGGTAATTCTTAATCTGCTACATTATATTGTGTGTATTAAGTCATAAAGATGAGAGAGAAATACAATTGGAATAAATAATTGCCTCTGGTTTATCCAATCAGCAAGAAGTGATGCATCTTTACAAAAGACCTTCCATACACTTTCCAGTATGATCCCAAAAAGTTCTTCAAAAAAATTGAGCTAAAAAATAATAACACCAGAAATACTGTGGATACCCTTTGGAATATTTTCAAAACTGATTACATCTATTGAAAGCAATGTTCCACATAAGATTATCACTTATAAACACTGCTTCCCATGGGTAACACATAATTTACGAAAACTTATTAACACAAGAAAAATAAAGCATATAATAACAGAAAGAAACATCCTGGAAAATTTAAAAAGCTTAAGAATGCTGTACAAAAAGAATTGCGTGCAGCTTACTGGAACTATATAGAAAAAATCATATGCGACTTGCCAATCAATGAACCGGGCCAGTTTGATTCATCCAGAGCAAAACCTAAAACCCACTTTAGTTACATTAAAGGCACCCGTTCTGACAACTCAGGGATCACTCCACTTAAAAAGGAAGGTAAATTAATTACAGAGACAGAAGAAAAAGCAAACATTTTAAATCAGCAATTCCAATCTGTATTGACCAATGAAACAGATCTAAATATTCCAGACAAAGGTCCTAGTCCTCACCCTCACCTATGCACATCAGTGAAACAGGGGTCAATAAATTGTTAGCAAACCTTAATCCACACAAAGCTTGCGGGCCAGACAACATCAATGGCCGTGTATTGAAAGAACTAATAGATCAAATTGCACCTATATTAACTGATTTTTTGTTTAAATCACTTGAAACAGGAGAAACACCAAAAGATTGGAAACACGCAAACGTTGCTCCGGCATTTAAAAAAGGAGAAACATATAAACCTGTAAATTACAGATCTATTTCGTTAACATGTATTTGCTGTAAGCTAATGGAGCATATTATCACAAGTAACATCATGTCACACCTGGAAAATAATAAAATATTATACAATCTCCAACATGGTTTCAGGAAAGCTCGCTCCTGTGAAGCACAACTCATAGACTTCATACAAGAACTGGCAAAAAGTAATAACTGTAGTAAACAAACTGACTTAATAATAATGGATTTTGCTAAAGCATTTGATAAAGTTCCTCACTGTCGTCTCCTATATAAATTAAAATTCTATGGTATCCAAAAAGATATATTAAACTGATATAAAGCATTTTTATCTGATAGAACACAAACTATAGTCATAAATGGCACCTCTTCAACATCAGTCCCAGTGACATCAGGTGTTCCTCCAGGGCACTGTCCTGGGTTCAATTCTATTTTTAATCTACATAAATGATTTACCAGAATATCTAAACTACAGCATAATATATCGAGAAATTAAATCACATCAAGACTGTCAAAAACTCCAACATGATTTAGATGACGCAGCTCAGTGGGAGTCAGATTGGCTCATATGGCTTTCCACCCGGATAAGTGTACAAAACTCTATATCACAAAAGAAAAATACCATTAATTATGACTACATACTACACAATCACAATCTTGAATCTGTATCATCTGCAAAATACCTGGGCGTCACTCTACAATCAAATCTCAAATGGAACAAACACATTGACAATATTACATCAAATGGGAACAAATCACTGGGCTTTTCAAAACGAAACCTTAAAGTAGCAAATACTAAGATTAAGTCTAGAGCATATCAAGCACTGGTACGTCCCAAAATAGAACACAGCTGCAGTGTTTGGGACCCCCATACAAAAGACCAGCAACAAAAATTAGAAAAAGTACAGCATAGGGCGGCTCGCTGCATACAAAATAATTATGATTACACCAGCCGTACAACGGCCATGATAAACACCTTACAGTGTTCTACTTTAGCTGAGCGTCGCCTGAAAACCAGACTAGGATTATTTTATAAAATAGTTTACTGCCTGGTAACCATTCCATCGCACATACTAGTACCAACTGGCAGTAGAACAAGACAAAATCACCTACAAACTTTTAGACAAATTCAAACAACAAAGGATACATATAAATGGTCATTTTTCCCCAATACCATCATTCAATGGAATATGCTTCCACAAACAGTTATTACATCCACATCTTCCGACTGCTTTAGAGATCAGCTGACACCGTGACCTGAAATTTATTACACAGGGTCAAGAATCTCTCACAGCCTGTGCTCATTAGCACTATAAACTTTTATAATTTTATCTTTAATCTGGGTTTACTAACTGTTATTTTGACGTGATTATGACCCATCATCTGTTAAGCAAATTAGTATGTGTTCATGTTTGTATTGATAAGTGAGTGGTGTAGATTTTAAATACTTCATGAGATTCGTGTGTAGTCTTAATACTGTATTTTGATTCAGGTTTTTGGGGGGATTTTGGGAATTCAGTAGATTATTTAATAAAGTATAATAAAGTCAAGTTTTAGAGGGTACTGATGAAAAATGAGGGGTTTACACTTTCAAACATATTAAAGCATGAAATTAAGGCTTTACAACTACCACGACTGAGATGAAAGGCAACAATAATACCTGGTAGAACATTTTTTGTTTTTTACTTTTTGTGTGGCTTGTCAACTATGTTTGATTTAAAGATCATATATATCCATTTATATTCTATATATTCTATATATTTTTTAAATGATATTTACCACTGCAATAAAAAATACTAATTTTATTTATTAAAATAATAATAAAAATAATAGACAAACTTTCAAGAGGGACGGTCAATTAGAACATCTACCAATTTACATAATATTTTGACTTTCACTCTCCTATAAGATTTTTTAAGATTCAGCCAATTAGAACTAAGAATTGCCAATGTGGTTTTTGGCCAAACAAAACAAAATGAGATAATCTTATAGAGGACCTTTTAGTTTAGTGCATAGTGCCTGTAAATGGTTTGAATTGGCCCAGTAGAGAGGAGATGATTGAAATGTAAATTGTTAATAACAGACAGACCGACACAAAGTGATGGTAATAAATCAGACAGCTTTTTCACAATTAGGCTCAAAAGAGGGAAAAGCTTCCTTTAACAATAAACATTGGCTACAATTTGGTAATTAATCAATTTTGTAACAATTTACCTTGTCACATGACAGGAAAAGATCATTATTAGTGTTTTATTTAGCTTTAAACAATATATATTGGCCCAGTGGTTTTTGCACATATTTAAAAAAAAAATAATGAGACACAACCGATTGATCATATACGCCTCATAATAGTAATTGCAATCCAATGATTAGGGTCTGTTGTAGTCGTGATCATATGGTAGTTGGATTTACAACTACCTGAGTAATCAATGCAAGTTTTGAATCCCGCTCATGGTGAGGCGTACGCAATACAACATTATGTGATAGTATGTTATTTTTTCCCCAAGCCATACTTTTTTTGGCACAAAACAAAAATCAGAATATTTTTTGACATAAGAAATCAGTAAAATTAGAATGGTCTGTCCTTAACATAATGGTTCATACAAATGTTGACCTATTTATAATATTTCTAAATTACAAATATTATATAATATTCTGTTAAAGTAAAGTATCCAATGAATTGCTACAATCTGATTGGCTAATCAAGAAGGAGATATCAGACCGTATTCCCTGGGTAAGGACAGAAATATTGAAAACAGTTTCAAAATGGCGTCTATTTATCACTTCATATATTTGTTTTAGCATAAAAATATTAAAACATAAATAAAAAGATCTTGAATAAAACTTTTTATAAAAAGATGCATTTAACGGAATCTTTCATCTCCGTCCGCATTTTGGCTTTGTACTCAACAAGGGAGATAACAAGTAATTTATCGTCTGCTAAAATGGCAACAAAATCTCACACGGAAAGTAGAGAATGATATACTCTTTAATATTGGTACAAGAAGACTTTAACAGAATATAATTGTTATTTGGGCTTCACAGAGGATACGGGTTCATATTCCCGTATCCCCTGTGAAGATCCCGAATAACATATAATATTTTCCTTCACTCCATATTTCCAATGTGTCATATCATACTCTAAATGTATTCAAGAAATGTTTGCAAATAATAATAATATTGAAAACACTCGGACTTCATTTTTTTCAAGGGCTATAATTTCTGGACTGACAATTAATGGGAAACTTGACATGTATTTTGTGCCTAATTAATAGTTCATTAATTTAATCAATAGATATATTTATATAATATGAAACCGGCTCGGCCATGAATGCTCGTGCATTTGAAAATTATCTGGCAATTTCATCAAAAAGTGTCGAGATTTTTTGGGCCGAGATATATTGGGGACGACTTTTTTTTAGGGCCGAATCTAGTCTCATTCAATCGAGCTGTCGTTCCTTTATTCGAGTTATCGTTCCTTACAAAATCTCAAAAGTTAACTTCCGCGTAGAAACCAAAATTTTTGTCAGTATGTCAGATGAGATTTAATAAATTAAAAAATATCAATATAAGTAAAACAAGCTAACAAAATGACTTTTATTACACACGGGTTCCGGGTTTCAGTGGCATCGGACGTACGAGAGAGGGTACGAGACTTCAGGATCACCTTTGCGCTTTATGTTAAGAAGATCTTCATTAGTTGAGTGTGTTAGTGTGTTACACGGAAACCGGTGTTTACAAAGCGTCGAATTTTTTTTTCTTCGACAGTATGTTCAGTCATGTTTGTTAAAAAATCCTAAGTACACATTGTTTACCATAAAGAGCTCGCTTAAGCTCGCATATTAATATACTTAGTAAGACTAAGTTGAAATGAAACAAGAAAATATTTGGATTAAAACCACAAAATTTAATTTTTTTCTGCATTAAAGGACAGAACTTATGCATGGAAAAGATATCAGGATGATATTCATCACAAAAAAAAAAAAAATTATTATTCAGAAATGGTTTGGACTAATTACAAGACTCAAACAGACATAAAGCTACACATAAAAATAACTACGAACTTACTATTTTTTGCTGTGTATTTTTCTGTGCTGTGCTTCTCTGGACAGAATGATCACCTAAACATTTCCCATCTGTTTATAGAGGAACATCCCTCTAGTACAAAATACTTTTGGATGTTTTCAGTCTTTTTGCTTTAATTTTTGCTTCTGACAGATTTGACTGGGAACAATTTTTGCGGCCTGTCTCTGTTAAATTCCATACTTTTAAAAATCTTTCATGAAAAGTTTAGTTGTCACATTTATGTCCATCTCCTTTGTGCTATTGTTTGTACTATCAGTGTTGCCAGTTTCTTATTGATTGTCATTTGAACTTTTTTCAGTGTTGTTTTTGCACTTTTCACTTTGAATTTCAGTATTTCTGGTTGCTTCACTTTCTATATTTTGTGCAGCAATATGTGCAGATTCTTCCTGTGAGGATTCTGCTTCATCAGTCTCATGACTACTTTTTTCAGCTTTTTCACTACATGTATCACTGCCAGAATCATTTGCTGTATTAAAAACACCAAAAACATGTATATTTTTGGCTTACAACTTTCTCAGTGACATATGGGGTGTGTATCTATTAATTACTTGTAGATGTTATCTACAAATCTTTGGTCAAATACAACTTTCACATAATAAGATTATTGGTATATGACATTGATCAGATCTATGTATTTATAAGTGACATCTTCATATTTATAATAGTTCCATCTAAATATTTTGGCATCTTTGAATAGATTACATGTATTGGAGGTGTCTAATATAGTAGAAAGAGTGAGTGAATGTAACTTTTAAGACAGACATGTTTTGACCATCATCACTGTTATCCTGGGTGTAACATATATTGAAATAATTTGGATCAAGTTACATGATATGGAAATAAAAACAGTAAGCAAAAGGGTTCACAAAAAAAATTCAATATGTAACAGTCCATCCTCTTAAGAATGCAGCAGTTATTAATTTTATAATGTCAATGAAGTTTGAAATATGCTTATAAATAGTCTCATCATACTGCCTTTCAGTTTTTAATTAATTTTGAAATGTTACAAGTATTTGTAAAATATTTGAATTAAAATTCATTACTGGTACATTACAAAATAATGTATTAGTTAATATTGTGAATATTGAAACAAATAACACATTTCTTTTAGAGAACAAGACATACACAAGTATATATGTCATCTGTCAACTGAATATATCAAGTTTCCAATGTGTATCCGGGTGATCTGATCAAGGTGGAATAAAGTATTTATTATTCAATAATTCTGGAATAATACATATACCATAAATGTCATTGCTGTGGATATACCTTGTAATGCTCACAGTTGTAACACATGTGTCAGATGGAAAAACAGAGGATTTATTTAAAGCTATAAGAAAATCTGGTTAATTATGAAAATTATCTCTAATGAAATGTGTTCCATGCAAATTGTTGGTGTGTGTGGGACTTTTTGTATGGAAACTGAAAAAATATTAATACCAAAACATTTACATTGCTTAGGGTTTTAATGAAATGTTGATATTTACATGATATTTACATTTCTGTACTTGTATATGTATGATTTTTTTATAATGTGAAATAATTTTAAGCTTTTTAAATTACTTATATTTTGTACAAATTCAATATCCATCCAAATTTATCATAATCATGATCACTTATCGATCAAATAATTATAATCAAAACAATCGATCACTAATCGATCAAACTCTGAGAGAGTTTGATCGATAAGTGTTCGATTAGCCAAACTCATCAATCGATGAGTGTTCGAAAACTGATCGATTAGTGATCGATGATCGATTTGATCGATTAATTAAGTCAGGATAGATACAAGTCATAATATATAAAGAATCATTTTGTTTTGTATTTTCCGTGTCCCTTGTCGACCATTAATTAGGCAATACAATTTCTTATCTCGTGGTAACAGAGACATTTGAAATGCATTAGCTTCCGATATGACACATGGATTATATTACATATAATTCTATAAATAATATGTCTATTTGTTTTCTCTTTTTATTTTTTTTTTATTTTTTTATTTTTTTTTTTAGTTTTTTTTTATTATTATTTTATTTTATTTTGCATTTTTTGTTTTTGTTTGTTTTTATCATTATTATTTTATTTTGCTTTTTCTTTTTTTCTTTATTTTTTGTGCGAGCATAGTCATTCTGGTTTCAAGGTCCCAGATGGGCGTGAAGAAGAGGTGAGCATTTTGAAGCAGAGGGGGCCTGTCATAAATCGGAAATAAGTCACACATGTAATTTTCCTCGTCTCTTCCATGTCATTAATGGGTCATTATCAAAAAACACACACTTTTCTGTTATTACGCAATTAAAAGACAAATATTAATCAAACTGATTGGAGAAAACATGTTTTGAATGAAGGCACATCAGCTTTCTATAGTTTTACCATCTAAATCCAGATTGGTCCAATTACGAATTTATACTAGCTACACGAAGACCTGTTTTTTCCTTGGTGTTACGTGTTATTTTTCCAGAATGACTTACTTTTGGTCATTTGTACTATTCAGATGTTATGATTTTATTCGATCTTTATATTATTTTGAACTATTCCTAAAACTCTAATAGCACAACATTATTTTTGCTTGATATATATTGAAATTTAAAAAGAAAATTAACAAAAACCTGCTGTTATAGATTTTCATGTCTGTGGTGTTACCCTTCATATTAAGGCTGGTAAGAGTTATCTGTCTTGTCATATTTGAAGCAAAAATAGTTTCTCCCTTTGCTTATTTCCTGTTTCATGACATGTGCAGACGACAAAAACAAAAGTGATCCATAAACTAATATAGAGCCGAAAAGGTACGTGCGATTGGTATAGTATATACATTGTATGTCTGTGGTGTACTTCTCACTACTTCTTTTTGTTAGAATTGAACATAATGTAAAAATATACAATACATTACATTAGGTATTCTTCACATGATATGCATATAAAATATAGTCAGGGAGATATTATTTTCCTTTTATCCTGAAAATACTTACCTGTTTTCTGTGGTGTTACTGTCAATGGTGTTACCATAAAGATTGTGTAACACCACAGACATTTAGCATTAAAATGTGAATAAACACATTATTCCATAAACAGTAATATACAGAACAAACTATTGCTCTTTAACCTATGCAGAAAAATTGTTCAAACATCGTCATTTACGTGTAAGATATAGTTTAACAAGCTGATGGGAGTATACTTTTTAGACCTGGTAACACCAGGGACATATCTTCATAACACTATGGACATATCTTCATAACACCATGGACAAAACTGATATTGCTCATGCATCAAACCAATATGTTGAAAAACTGAATATTGTACTGAAAACATTAAGAAAACAACAAATATAGGTTGATAGTTGTGTTTTTTTCTTGAATTAAATGTTTACATTCATGAAGATGTCCCTGGTGTTACTTTTGTCATATGTGGTGTTACCTCATGTCAATGGTGTTACCTCATGTAAATTGTTTCATAAAAAGGATAAATGACATAATTGAAGTACATTATATTATAGTTGAATAAAGTTGACTTTGATAACTATGTATAAGTCATCTTTTCTTTATATAAAGTGAAGCAAAATACAATTATGAAAACTTGTTTGTTTCATAATATAGCTTAAATGGAATTCCACAACTACATATCCAAATATTGTGGAAAAAAAACTAGTGTTCCAAAGAAAATATCCTACATTATGCATAATTTCCCTGTATATTATGTATGTAAATACTTTTTACATAAAGATTATTTTTCATTTTCCTAAAAAGAATAATTTTATGTTGGTAACACCACGGACTGAAAGGTATTAGGAGGTGCTACATATCTAGAAATAATTTTTTTCATGGTGGTTTTCCCGACTGCATATTACGCAAATGTGTCATTATAATGTAGGAAAAACTAATAGGCTAAAGCAAAACGGGAACGAAAATATTTGATGTTACCAAAATATGAACAGGAAAAAGTGCGTGTATTTTGATAATGACCCTAATAGGTAACATCAATCTTTAAGTGTCAAGTCAATAATAGCATTAACAGAGATACCAAATCTAATGGTGTGGTAATTAATACACATTGGGTAATATTAGACAAAACAGCAGGTGGGTAGTCTATGACAATACAATACAATACAATATTAAGCTTTATTTAAGGTAGCACTAGAAGGAAATTTTGTTTGCCGTGACTACCAATCTTTAAAAGATTATTTCTCAAAAACTACTAAATGGAAATTAAATATCTTGGTATCCATGTGTTTCTGAAAGATTGCTCTTTAGTGTAAACTAAATTTCATATTTCAAAATCTATTTAATCAAAAGTTATGTAATATAATGCGCAAAAAACTAGGGTATGCTCTTTGATTAAAAATAGCATGTCCAGGTCAAATCACACACCAGTAATTTTTATTTCCTCTGGAAGATCTAACTACAGCCTACAGAACCATGTCTCAGAATTTTCATATATGGTTTCATTTATTTGTTATGTCATACAGACTGTAAAAGCTAATCCTTCCATTCTGTTCCCAATTTCAAAGAGGCATAAATATTATTGGAAACAAAATTTTTGAAATCTGAGACACGGTTTAGAATACACCCCACAGAACAACATATACCAAAATCAGGTCAATAGAGGCACCCATAAAGTTGTTATTTTTAATTCAAGTTAGTATTTCACTCATAAAATAAAGCTCCTCTAAAATAGCCCCAAAACAAAATTCCCAGTTTTGGCCCCATTAAATCTATACAAATGCTTTCAATATCCTTGGGAATACTTGAGGAGTGACCTAGAACATTATTCCAATCAAATTAATTGCACATCATGTATATGGTGTATACACAGGCTGTTATTTCTGCATTATAAATGCACTGGCCATCCTATTTTGCCCCACTCATGGCATTTGGCGGGAGATTTGACGTCACTGGTTTGATTCCTGCTGATCAGTATGGTCAATGCTCCTCTCCTTATTACTTAACCAGAAGCCACAATTAACAAAGGGATTACAGGAGATATAAGTATTACAGAATGTTTGCAACACAAGTGAATTAAATGTAAATAAATGAAATAAATAAAATGCAACATTATAGTAAAACTTTGTTTATTGAAATCTGTAAAGTTAACAAGTTACAATTGTATAACACCCCTGAATAGAAATAGACTGGTCCGAAGGGAAAAGTTTTGAGAATTTACTCAAATAATAAAAAAATATTGAAAATAAAATCATCAAGTAAAGGAAAAAAATATGTCAAAAGTTCCCAACAGAAGACAGTCATCTGAGTTTAGAAGACCAAAGAAATGCTTTTGTTGAAGATGCACTTGGAACCTGTTCACTGTTGAAATTAGTGTCCTCATTACTTTCATCTGTACTGGAATAAAAATCCTCCTGTTTATAATAAGATCCTTTGTCTGATAATTTCAAAGATTCTTTTATCTCTGGGTGCATATTTCCTTCTTTCTTTTTGTGGTTCTTCTCGCCCTTCTAGACTTTTCCCTTTTTTTACTTGTTGCCTCTTCATCCATCATTACATAAATTAACCACAATAGAAATGGTGGTCAATAGAGGTCAACAGGAGACTGATAAGAAAGCTATTATATTACACCATTGATTGATAGATAAGAACAGATTTGACCATGTGCTTTTGTTTACATATATAAATTAGCTAATTACACATTTCTTTGATGTAATATGTTAGTGTACATATATATCTATTGAAAAATGCAAGAAAAGAAGATTCGATTAAAAATGCCATGTTGCCTCTAGTGCTACCTTAAAGTCAGAAAGAATCAAACAATTAAAACACAAGCTCTAGTGAACTTTTAAATCCGACATAAGAATATGCATATACAAACAATAAAACAAAACATGCACACAATATTTGTAAAAAAAAAAAAACTCTCATATTTAAATCTTTCCATGAAATTTAAAACCAAACTAAAATGTGACAATTAACACGGTGCAAATAATTAATATTTATCATATTTTATATTATATTGCATTTCAAAATTACTATTCGTGTTGTTAGAACTTGAATTGGTATAACGGTATTAGGAACTTATTAACCAATATATGCATGCAAGCATTTCAAGGAAAATGCTAAGGGAGGTTTGAATGGACAAAGATACAAATAGTATTTTGCGTATTTCTTCTTCACTTTTTTACATCCCTTCGTTAAATTTGATTCTACATTTCTGTTGATCTGAGCTTTGTTTTTGAATTGAATACATTAAAAATTCTCGGAAATAATGTTGACTAAAGTTAATGTATCAATAATTCTTTGTAGAAATTTCTATAAAGAACAATATTTGTTGTTTTTATTAATAGAACCATAGTTTTTATTATAGAAACCTTTTGATAAATTCGTTCATAATGTTCAGAATACATTGTATATAAAAATTGTACAAGATGTTTAATTCTTTTTATATAAGTAGCTAATGTAATGGACAAAATTAACAGTTGTGTTATGGACAAATTAAACATTAATGGTGTAATTATTTACATCTAAAAAGAGGACTTTTACCACATGATAAATAATGGGAAAACACTTTTTGTAAAAAGAAAAAAATCAAATATCGTAATACATAACTTATCGACAGAGTGTGCACTGAAGCATCTACACATTCATAGAAGTCTGTACATGTTCTAAGTGGACCAAACTACTCATGTTATTAATACTTTGTATTCCCAAAGGTCTTGATCTTAATTTGAATTAAATACTTTGTTTTGATGAGTCCTATCTATGTAAAGATTGCTAAATTATGACATGATATAACGGTATTAGGAACTTATTAACCAATATATGCATGCAAGCATTTTAAAGAAAATGCTTAGGGAGGTTTGAATGGACAAAGATACAAATAGTATTTTGTGTATTTCTTCTTCACTTTTTTACATCCTTTGACGAATGACAGACCCCATAACGGCAGTCCGCGTGTGACGTCACAACTTCAAGACAGCCATTTACGCCTTATTCACCTCCGGAACCGTATGATAACGGCTGAGGACACTGCCCGTAGAACACCTGGTTTAGCAAACGTTCCAATTTCAGGTCAGACTGTTCGCAGAAGACTACGTGAATCTGGACTCTAGGCGTCCGGTGGTAGGACCAATCCTTAAGCAACGACATAGGACCACGAGACTAGCCTGGGCTCGTGCACGCCGTCTTTGGAGGATTTACACATCCTTTTTAGTGATGAATTCAGATTTTCACTTCGTTTTAGCGATGGACGTTATCCTGTGTACCGCAGGCGAGGGGAACGTTTCACGGACCAGTGTGTGTACGGGTCCGACCGTTTTGGAGGCAGAAGTGTTATGGTCTGGGCTGGAATTTGTCATGATTGTCGCACTCAGCTCAAAAGTGCCGTAAAATACAGAGACGATGTTCTTGATCCTATCGTTCTGCCCTTTCTGCCACAGCGAAACTTTGATCACGTCTTTCAACATGACAATACAAGATGTCACATGGCTCGTGTTTGTCAAGACTTTCTGAATCAGAATCACATCCGTGTTCTTCCTTGACCGGAATTATCACCGGATCTGTTACCAATTGAACATTTATGGGATGAACTCGGTAGACGTGTTCGCCACCGTCAAAATCCACCGGAAACACCACAGGAGCTGCGTGACGCACTTGTGCACGAGTGGAACAACATCCCACAAGCCTTTATCCAACGAGTGATTCTATGAGTCGGAGATGCTAAGCTGTCGTTGTTGCAATAGGTGGTCACACACGTTACTGAATTCCGCAAACCTCCATACTGCAATTTCTGTCTGTCCATGATTTGCTCTGATAATGATGTTGAGAATTTCTGCTGATATTGCCTTATTTGTATATGAATTTAAATTATGCGATTTTTGTCGATTGTTTTTCTCTTTGTAAAAAAAGATTGAGCATCAAACCCATGTATCGTTTCTTTTGTTGAATAGTATAATATAAGTCTTTTAGTTTCTGATTTACAGTACCATAACGAGCATGAATGAGCGCTTAATAAAAACCTAGATATATAATTCAGTGCGCATGACATCAAAATTATAGGTAATTAATAATGAATTGTTTAACACAGGTTGCAGGTTTTTCTTTAAAGCCTTTATCCAACGAGTGATTCTATGAGTCGGAGATGCTAAGCTGTCATTGTTGCAATAGGTGGTCACACACGTTACTGAATTCGCAAACCTCCATACTGCAATTTCTGTCTGTCCATGATTTGTTCTGATAATGATGTTGAGAATTTCTGCTGATATTGCCTTATTTGTATATGAATTTAAATTATGCGATTTTTGTCAATTGTTTTTCTCTTTGTAAAAAAAGATTGAGCATCAAACCCATGTATCGTTTCTTTTGTTGAATAGTATAATATAAGTCTTTTAGTTTCTGATTTACAGTACCATAACGAGCATGAATGAGCGCTTAATAAAAACCTAGATATATAATTCAGTGCGCATGACATCAAAATTATAGGCAATTAATAATGAATTGTTTAAAACAGGTTGCAGGTTTTTCTTTAAAGGGGCATTATCTGCCATAATCGTAAATTTTTGTTACCCATAAACACTATCAGATATGAATGATGCCTTAATAAAAACGTGTTTCTGTAACTTATAAATGTTATGAAATGTACGCGCATCGGGGAAAAAAACATGCAACTGCTCGTGTTTTGAGATCGATCAAGAAATGGACGCCATCTTATTAATTATCGACATTGTTTAACGGAGTTTGTCGAATCGTCATTAAATCAGTACAACAATGCAGATATTTCTTATTTTTTGTGAATCTGCTTTTAATCGGTATTAATTACGGACAAAGAACCATGCAAGTTTGCAGTTAATAAGCGACAAAATAATTAATCGATGGTAATTTTCGTTCTCAAAAGTCGAAAAGTGGTTCGATAAGCTGTTTAATGTGAACTATTTACCTTTATTTCATCATTTTAAAGCTATTTACCAATTTCCAAAACATATAATTTTTTTGGTCAAAATCGTAACTAATCCCCATTTAAGAGTTGTTTTTTTGTCGAATTCAATTTACGATTTATCGTTTACCTGGAAGCCTGAATTGATATGTGTGTGTCTTTTGTAATGTGATGGTTCTGCAGTTCTTGCATATACATTTTTAGCTTCTGTGCTCTTGTCTAAGTTTTGTTGGCATTTGAATAAAGAATTATTATATAGCAATAAAACAATTGCACTGTAGAGTACAATCTAGAAAATTTGGGGCTCAGTTGATACAAACCTATATAAATTTGGCTAGAAATTACAAATTTAATAGTAAATAATTCAGATAAGTAGTGTTTATGATACAGTATGATTGTGCAAAAATATGAAAAAAAAATATTACCATACAGTAGAATAAGTACCAAAATTATTAAATTATTAAAACTAAGGTACTCCTCTCTTAGGCATAGGTGACCTTAATTTGATTTGATATCTACGTTTTAAACTGTAGGACAAGTTCCAAAAATATAATCGAAAATCGTGAAAATAGAGTAAAATCGATACGATACATCATCGCTCACTTTCCTGGCTTGGTACAGGCACTTCTATAAAATATCGCGAATGAAACTACCTGTGTGGACCCACACCTGTCTGGCTGTACAATGATTATGTAATGCATGTAAGACTTGTGTAAAGATCTGTAAAAGTCATGTTGAATATCAACAATATTTATAAATGTGGGAGTTGAGAGAAACTATATACCCATGTGAAGATTACAGGCTAGAGGGGGCCTCTGATTTTCCTTTTACGGTGATCATTTCTGAGAACACAATACATTTGACTTTGACTTAGTAAGTCATCAGTGTCGGTGGAATATACTTATATCTTAAACAAATATTATGGGTCTGGAGAAAGATGTTACTAAATTTTCCAATTGTGATGTTAAATATTAATTCTTTTGATTGCAGTTAGATGACCACCGTTGTCATGGAAACAAAAACGGATTTTTTTTCAAAATATGTTGGGTTTTTTTCTTTTCTCTTTCAGATATTAATGTCAATCTGTGAGAATATCATTTCGTATGTGATAAACAATCATAGAAAGTACCGTCACAGCTAACACCACAAATATATCTATAACATTTCTTATCTAGAAATAAATCATAATTTGTTAGAAGACATCTCATCTTCTCTTATGTAATATTGCACGCTAACAAAAAAAACATTACGCTTCCGATTCAGTGTGATAAAAAAGAAATCCATGCTTGATTTTTTTTTCTCAAAAGCAGATATACATACACACGCACGCAGTAATTACATTTTATTCTGTTTACTTAATGCTAAAATAATTTATCAGATATATAAACTAACACACCATGGACAGCATGCTCACTTTTACCTATAGACTAGTCAAAATAGATGAAAAATATGGCAAACCTCAAAAAAATTGCAACAGAATTATTTTGGAAATTTTCCAGTCCTGAAAGGTTTTCTTTGCATCATACTAAAAGTTTACCACAGCATCAGTTGGGAAAAAGGTATTTTTGGGGTAAAAAAGAGCAAAATTTGTTAAAAATCGTGAAAAACTGGAAATTGCCCATAAAATGTTAGTTCTTGAACAAAACATCCCAAATCAAAAGTTTAGCTACACTTTTTCAGGTGTTCAATTAAAAAGAAAATATTTTACACTTTTTTCGCCAGTATAAACATCAGATTTTTTGGGCAAAAACATCAAATTTTAGTGAAAAGTTGCGAAAAAATACCGTGGCCTGACTGCAAAAGCAAACAACAAACGGAAAAATAGTAACAGAAGCTCAAAGGTCATACCAATAAAGTAAAATAACTTTATTTGAATCATTTTAAAACTTTTTGGCTAAATGTTGATTGGGTAAATGTTGATTTGGGGTAAAAATAGCAAAATTAGCCCAAATTCGTTAAAAACTGAGAAAATCACATATGTTGGGTTTTTTTGTGAAAAAATAACTCCAAATTTAAAGTAATGCAAAGATTTCCACACATTTATGACATAAAACAATATTGAATACAAAAAATGAAAGAAATGTGATTTTGGCTGAAAAATTTAAAAATATGCCAAAAATCCCCAAAAATGGGAAAAGTTATCATGGATCATATAATGTATTCGAAAATCATTTGAAATGAGACCGAAAGATCAGTTTATGAGCTGTTATGATAAGCAAAATACTTTGGTTGAAAAGAAAAATTCTGTTGCAATTTTTTTGAGGTCAAATGCTATTTTGACTAGACTACTAACAGCCTGGTACAAATGTACTTTCATTGGTTGAACACGCTCTACAGGCAAACATCTAAACGCTGAACAGTAATGTGACAATTAATGCAACGGAAGTAGCAATGTTACCCATAATTCCTTAAAATTCGAAAATATAAATTGCACCACCATAAAATACATTATATTTAGTTATCGAAATAAGAGTCTATCGAAATTCAAATAACTACAGTGTTTGATTGAAGAATTAGAGTTATGGTATTTTACGTCACTTTCAACAATATTTCAGCTATATCGCGGCGGTCAGTTTTTTTTTCGTGGAGGAAACAGTGTTTTATTGAATGTAAAACAACAGTTTGATACATAATGACATATAATATATTGATATATGAATGGCAGATTAAAGAAGTTGTAAAATGAAAAATAGATATAAAAACAAAAAACTACCTTGTCGGAACACTGTCCTAAATCACATCGAAAAATCGTGGTAACAGAAACAAATTCGATTGGGTTAACACATATGACCTCTTGTTTTCTTGGATAGTTACAGGCATTTCAATAAAAAATGAGTGGCTAGGTTAAGCTAGATTTATGAACCCAAACCTCCCTCATACAGAAATGATGCTACTATGCAAGTTTTTTTTTTCACATGCGAGTACAATGACAACCCCTACATATAACTAGGTGAACAGCGTTGCTATGAAGAACACGAGTCCTAATCTGGAAAAAGTGAAGTATATAAGGTCAGTGCCAGCCATTAGGTACATTAGGTACTGTTCCTAGGACCTGAAATATATAAGGTCAGTGCCGGCCATTAGTCACATTAGGTACTGTTCCTAGGACCTGAAGTATATAAGGTCAGTGGCGGCCATTAGGCACATTAGGTACTGTGTCTAGGACCTGAAGTATATAAGGTCAGTGCCGGCCATTAGATACATTGGGTACTGTGCCTCGTACCTGAAGTATATAAGGTCAGTGCCGGCCATTAGTCACATTAGGTATTGTGCCTTGGACCTGAAGTATATAAGGTCAGTGCCGGCCATTAGTCACATTAGGTACTGTCTCTAGGACCTGAAGTATATAAGGTCAGTGCCGGCCATTAGTCACATTAGGTACTGTGCCTAGGACCTGAAGTATATAAGGTCCGTGCCGGCCATTAGGCACATTAGATACTGTGCCTAGGACCTGAAATATATAAGGTCAGTGCCGGCCATTAGGTACTGTGCCTAGGACCTGAAGTATATAAGGTCAGTGCCGGCCATTAGGTACATTAGGTACTGTGTCTAGGACCTGAAGTATATAAGGTCAGAGCCGGCCATTAGGTACATTAGGTACTGTGCCTAGGACCTGAAGTATATAAGGTCAGTGTCGGCCATTAGGTACATTAGGTACTGTGTCTAGGACCTGAAGTATATAAGGTCAGTGCCGGCCATTTGTCACATTAGGTACTGTGCCTAGGACCTGAAGTATATAAGGTCAGTGCCGGACATTAGGCACATTAGGTACTGTGCCTAGGACCTGAAGTATATAAGGTCAATGCCGGCCATTAGGTACATTAGGTACTGTGCCTAGGACCTGAAGTATATAAGGTCAGTGCCGGCCATTAGGTACATTAGGTACTGTGCCTAGGACCTGAAGTATATAAGGTCAGTGCCGGACATTAGGTACATTAGGTACTGTGTCTAGGACCTGAAGTATATAAGGTCAGTGGCGGCCATTAGGTACATTTGGTACTGTGTCTAGGACCTGAAGTATATAAGGTCAGTGCCGGCCATTAGGCACATTAGGTACTGTGCCTAGGACCTGAAGTATATAAGGTCATTGCCGGCCATTTGGTACATTATGTACTGTGCCTAGGACCTGAAGTATATAAGGTCCGTGCGGCCATTAGGTACTGTGCCTAGGACCTGAATTATATAAGGTCAGTGCCGGCCATAAGGTACATTAGGTACTGTGCCTAGGACCTGAATTATATAAGGTCAGTGCCGGCCATTAGGTACATTAGGTACTGTGCCTAGGACCTGAAGTATATAAGGTCAGTGCCGGCCATTAGGTACTGTGCCTAGGACCTGAAGTATATAAGGTCAGTGGCGGCCATTAGGTACATTAGGTACTGTGCCTAGGACCTGAAGTATATAAGGTTAGTGCCGGCCATTAGGTACATTAGGTACTGTGTCTAGGACCTGAAGTATATAAGGTTAGTGCCGGCCATTAGGTACATAAGGTACTGTGCCTAGGACCTGAAGTATATAAGGTCAGTGCCGGACATTAGGTACATTAGGTACTGTGCCTAGGACCTGAAGTATATAAGGTCAGTGCCGGCCATTAGGTACATTAGGTACTGTGCCTAGGACCTGAACTATATAAGGTCAGTGCCGGCCATTAGGTACTGTGCCTAGGACCTGAAGTATATAAGGTCAGTGCCGGCCATTAGGTACATTAGGTACTGTGCCTAGGACCTGAAGTATATAAGGTCAGTGCCGGCCATTAGGTACTGTGCCTAGGACCTGAAGTATATAAGGTCAGTGCCGGCCATTAGGTACATTAGGTACTGTGCCTAGGACCTGAAGTATATAAGGTTAGTGCCGGCCATTAGGTACATTAGGTACTGTGCCTAGGACCTGAAGCATATAAGGTCAGTGCCGGCCATTAGTCACATTAGGTACTGTGCCTAGGACCTGAAGTATATAAGGTCAGTGCCGGCCATTAGGTACATTAGGTACTGTGCATAGGACCTGAAGTATATAAGGTCAGTGGCGGCCATTAGGCACATTAGGTACTGTGTCTATGACCTGAAGTATATAAGGTCAGTGCCGGCCATTAGTCACATTGGATACTGTACCTAGGACCTGAAGTATATAAGGTCAATGCCGGCCATTAGGTACATTAGGTACTGTGTCTAGGACCTGAAGTATATAAGGTCAGTGCCAATCATTAGGCACATTAGGTACTGTGTCTAGGACCTGAAGTATATAAGGTCAGTGCCGGCCATTAGGAACATTTGGTACTGTGTCTAGGACCTGAACTATATAAGGTCAGTGCCGGCCATTAGGTACACTAGGTACTGTGCCTAGGACCTGAAGTATATAAGGTCAGTGCCGGCCATTAGGAACATTTGGTACTGTGTCTAGGACCTGAACTATATAAGGTCAGTGCCGGCCATTAGGTACATTAGGTACTGTGCCTAGGACCTGAAGTATATAAGGTCAGTGACGGCCATTAGGTACAATAGGTACTGTGCCTAGGACCTGAAGTATATAAGGTCAGTACCGGCCATTAGGTACATTAGGTACTCTGTGCCTAGGACCTGAAGTATATAAGGTCAGTGCCAGCCATTAGGTACATTAGGTACTGTTCCTAGGACCTGAAATATATAAGGTCAGTGCCAGCCATTAGTCACATTAGGTACTGTTCCTAGGACCTGAAGTATATAAGGTCAGTGGCGGCCATTAGGCACATTAGGTACTGTGCCTAGGACCTGAAGTATATAAGGTCAGTGCCGGCCATTAGATACATTGGGTACTGTGCCTCGTACCTGAAGTATATAAGGTCAGTGCCGGCCATTAGTCACATTAGGTATTGTGCCTTGGACCTGAAGTATATAAGGTCAGTGCCGGCCATTAGTCACATTAGGTACTGTCTCTAGGACCTGAAGTATATAAGGTCAGTGCCGGCCATTAGTCACATTAGGTACTGTGCCTAGGACCTGAAGTATATAAGGTCAGTGCCGGCCATTAGGCACATTAGATACTGTGCCTAGGACCTGAAATATATAAGGTCAGTTCTGGCCATTAGGTACTGTGCCTAGGACCTGAAGTATATAAGGTCAGTGCCGGCCATTAGGTACATTAGGTACTGTGTCTAGGACCTGAAGTATATAAGGTCAGAGCCGGCCATTAGGTACATTAGGTACTGTGCCTAGGACCTGAAGTATATAAGGTCAGTGTCGGCCATTAGGTACATTAGGTACTGTGTCTAGGACCTGAAGTATATAAGGTCAGTGCCGGCCATTTGTCACATTAGGTACTGTGCCTAGGACCTGAAGTATATAAGGTCAGTGCCGGACATTAGGCACATTAGGTACTGTGCCTAGGACCTGAAGTATATAAGGTCAATGCCGGCCATTAGGTACATTAGGTACTGTGCCTAGGACCTGAAGTATATAAGGTCAGTGCCGGCCATTAGGTACATTAGGTACTGTGCCTAGGACCTGAAGTATATAAGGTCAGTGCCGGACATTAGGTACATTAGGTACTGTGTCTAGGACCTGAAGTATATAAGGTCAGTGGCGGCCATTAGGTACATTTGGTACTGTGTCTAGGACCTGAAGTATATAAGGTCAGTGCCGGCCATTAGGCACATTAGGTACTGTGCCTAGGACCTGAAGTATATAAGGTCATTGCCGGCCATTTGGTACATTATGTACTGTGCCTAGGACCTGAAGTATATAAGGTCCGTGCGGCCATTAGGTACTGTGCCTAGGACCTGAATTATATAAGGTCAGTGCCGGCCATAAGGTACATTAGGTACTGTGCCTAGGACCTGAAGTATATAAGGTCAGTGCCGGCCATTAGGTACATTAGGTACTGTGCCTAGGACCTGAAGTATATAAGGTCAGTGCCGGCCATTAGGTACTGTGCCTAGGACCTGAAGTATATAAGGTCAGTGGCGGCCATTAGGTACATTAGGTACTGTGCCTAGGATCTGAAGTATATAAGGTTAGTGCCGGCCATTAGGTACATTAGGTACTGTGTCTAGGACCTGAAGTATATAAGGTTAGTGCCGGCCATTAGGTACATAAGGTACTGTGCCTAGGACCTGAAGTATATAAGGTCAGTGCCGGACATTAGGTACATTAGGTACTGTGCCTAGGACCTGAAGTATATAAGGTCAGTGCCGGCCATTAGGTACATTAGGTACTGTGCCTAGGACCTGAACTATATAAGGTCAGTGCCGGCCATTAGGTACTGTGCCTAGGACCTGAAATATATAAGGTCAGTGCCGGCCATTAGGTACATTAGGTACTGTGCCTAGGACCTGAAGTATATAAGGTCAGTGCCGGCCATTAGGTACTGTGCCTAGGACCTGAAGTATATAAGGTCAGTGCCGGCCATTAGGTACATTAGGTACTGTGCCTAGGACCTGAAGTATATAAGGTTAGTGCCGGCCATTAGGTACATTAGGTACTGTGCCTAGGACCTGAAGCATATAAGGTCAGTGCCGGCCATTAGTCACATTAGGTACTGTGCCTAGGACCTGAAGTATATAAGGTCAGTGCCGGCCATTAGGTACATTAGGTACTGTGCATAGGACCTGAAGTATATAAGGTCAGTGGCGGCCATTAGGCACATTAGGTACTGTGTCTATGACCTGAAGTATATAAGGTCAGTGCCGGCCATTAGTCACATTGGATACTGTGCCTAGGACCTGAAGTATATAAGGTCAATGCCGGCCATTAGGTACATTAGGTACTGTGTCTAGGACCTGAAGTATATAAGGTCAGTGCCAATCATTAGGCACATTAGGTACTGTGTCTAGGACCTGAAGTATATAAGGTCAGTGCCGGCCATTAGGAACATTTGGTACTGTGTCTAGGACCTGAACTATATAAGGTCAGTGCCGGCCATTAGGTACACTAGGTACTGTGCCTAGGACCTGAAGTATATAAGGTCAGTGCCGGCCATTAGGAACATTTGGTACTGTGTCTAGGACCTGAACTATATAAGGTCAGTGCCGGCCATTAGGTACATTAGGTACTGTGCCTAGGACCTGAAGTAGATAAGGTCAGTGACGGCCATTAGGTACAATAGGTACTGTGCCTAGGACCTGAAGTATATAAGGTCAGTACCGGCCATTA
This sequence comes from Bathymodiolus septemdierum, assembly GCA_963383655.1. Lineage (NCBI taxonomy): Eukaryota > Metazoa > Mollusca > Bivalvia > Mytilida > Modiolidae > Bathymodiolus > Bathymodiolus septemdierum. The sequence continues at coordinate 69,398,740 of OY726521.1, read as the reverse complement.
GGTACATTAGGTACTCTGTGCCTAGGACCTGAAGTATATAAGGTCAGTGACGGCCATTAGGCACATTAGGTACTGTGCCTAGGACCTGAAGTATATAAGATCAGTGCAGGCCATTAGTCACATTAGGTATTGTGCCTAGAACCTGAAGTATATAAGGTCAGTGCCGGCCATTTGGTACATTAGGTACTGTGCCTAGGACCTGAAGTATATAAGGTCAGTGCCGGACATTAGGTACATTAGGTACTGTGCCTAGGACCTGAAGTATATAAGGTCAGTCCCGGCCATTAATCACATTATGTACTGTGCCTAGGACCTGAAGTATATAAGGTCAGTGCCGGCCATTAGGTACATTAGGTACCGTGCCTAGGACCTGAAGTATATAAGGTCAGTGCCGGCCATTAGGTACATTAGGTACTGTGCCTTAGACCTGAAGTATATAAGGTCAGTACCGGCCATTAGGTACATTAGGTACTGTGCCTAGGACCTGAAGTTTATAAAGTCAGTGCCGGCCATTAGGCATATTAGGTACTGTGACTAGGACCTGAAGTATATAAGGTCAGTGCTGGTCATTAGGTACATTAGGTATTGTGTCTAGGACCTGAAGTATATTAGGTCAGTGCCGGCCTTTAGGCACATTAGGTACTGTGTCTAGGACCTGAAGTATATAAGGTCAGTGTCGGCCATTAGGTACATTAGGTACTGTGCCTAGGACCTGAAGAATATAAGGTTAGTGCAGGCCATTAGTCACATTAGGTACTGTGCCTAGGACCTGAAGTATATATGGTTAGTGCCGGCCATTAGTCACATTAGGTACTGTCTCTAGGACCTGAAGTATATAAGGTCAGTGCCGGCCATTAGGTACATTAGGTACTGTGTCTAGGACCTGAAGTATATAAGGTCAGTGCCGGCCATTAGGTACATTAGGTACTGTGCCTAGGACCTGAAGTATATAAGGTCAGTGCCGGCCATTAGATACATTAGGTACTGCGCCTAGGACCTGAAGTATATAAGGTCAGTGCCGGCCATTAGGTACTGTGCCTAGGACCTGAAGTATATAAGGTCAATGCCGGCCATTTGGTACATTAGGTACTGTGTCTAGGACCTGAAGTATATAAGGTCTGTGCCGGCCATTAGGTACATTAGGTACTGTGCCTAGGACCTGAAGTATATAAGGTCAGTGCCGGCCATTAGGTACATTAGGTACTGTGCCTAGGACCTGAAGTATATAAGGTCAGTGCCGGCCATTAGGTACTGTGCCTAGGACCTGAAGTATATAAGGTCAGTGCCGGACATTAGGCACATTAGGTACTGTGCCTAGGACCTGAAGTATATAAGGTCAATGCCGGCCATTAGGTACATTAGGTACTGTGTCTAGGACCTGAAGTATATAAGGTCAGTGCCGGCCATTAGGTACATTAGGTACTGTGTCTCGGACCTGAAGTATATAAGGTCAGTGTCGGCCATTAGGTACATTAGGTACTGTGCCTAGGACCTGAAGTATATAAGGTCCGTGCCGGCCATTAGGTACATTAGGTACTGTGCCTAGGACCTGAAGTATATAAGGTCCGTGCCGGCCATTAGGTACATTAGGTACTGTGTCTAGGACCTGAAGTATATAAGGTCAGTGTCGGCCATTAGGTACATTAGGTACTGTGCCTAGGACCTGAAGTATATAAGGTCAGTGCCGGCCATTAGGTACATTAGGTACTGTGCCTAGGACCTGAAATATATGAGGTCAGTGTCGGCCATTAGTCACATTAGGTACTGTGCTTAGGACCTGAAGTATATCAGGTCAGTGCCGGCCATTAGGTACATTAGGTACTGTGCCTAGGACCTGAAGTATATAAGGTCAGTGCCGGCCATTAGGTACATTAGGTACTGTGCCTAGGACCTGAAGTATATAAGGTCAGTGCCGGCCATTAGGTACATTAGGTACTGTGCCTAGGACCTGAAGTATATAAGGTCAGTGCCGGCCATTAGGTACATTAGGTACTGTGTCTAGGACCTGAAGTATATAAGGTCAGTGCCGGCCATTTGTCACATTAGGTACTGTGCCTAGGACCTGAAGTATATAAGGTCAGTGCCGGCCATTAGGTACATTAGGTACTGTGCCTAGGACCTGAAGTATATAAGGTCCGTGCCGGCCATTATGTACATTAGGTACTGTGTCTAGGACCTGAAGTATATAAGGTCAGTGTTGGCCATTAGGTACATTAGGTACTGTGCCTAGGACCTGAAGTATATAAGGTCAGTGCCGGCCATTAGGTACATTAGGTACTGTGCCTAGGACCTGAAGTATATAAGGTCAGTGCCGGCCATTAGTCACATTAGGTACTGTGCTTAGGACCTGAAGTATATAAGGTCAGTGCCGGCCATTAGGTACATTAGGTACTGTGCCTAGGACCTGAAGTATATAAGGTCAGTGCCGGCCATTAAGTACATTAGGTACTGTGCCTAGGAACTGAAGTATATAAGGTCAGTGCCGGTCATTAGGTACATTAGGTACTGTGCCTAGGACCTGAAGTATATAAGGTCAGTGCCGGCCATTAGGCACATTAGCTACTATGTCTAGGACCCGAAGTATATAAGGTCAGTGCCGGCCATTAGGCACATTAGGTACTGTGCCTAGGACCTGAAGTATATAAGGTCAGTGCCGGCCATTAGGTACATTAGGTACTGTGCCTAGGACCTGAAGTATATAAGGTCAGTGGCGGCCATTATGTACTGTGTCTAGGACCTGAAGTATATAAGGTCAGTGTCGGCCATTAGGTACATTAGGTACTGTGCCTAGGACCTGAAGTATATAAGGTCAGTGCCGGCCATTAGGCACATTAGGTACTGTGTCTAGGACCTGAAGTATATAAGGTCAGTGCCGGACATTAGGTACATTAGGTACTGTGCCTAGGACCTGAAGTATATAAGGTCAGTGCCGGCCATTAGGTACATTAGGTACTGTGCCTAGGACCTGAAGTATATAAGGTCAGTGCCGGCCATTAGGTACTGTGCCTAGGACCTGAAGTATATAAGGTCAGTGCCGGCCATTAGGTACATTAGGTACTGTGCCTAGGACCTGAAGTATATAAGGTTAGTGCCGGCCATTAGGTACATTAGGTACTGTGCCTAGGACCTGAAGCATATAAGGTCAGTGCCGGCCATTAGTCACATTAGGTACTGTGCCTAGGACCTGAAGTATATAAGGTCAGTGCCGGCCATTAGGTACATTAGGTACTGTGCATAGGACCTGAAGTATATAAGGTCAGTGGCGGCCATTAGGCACATTAGGTACTGTGTCTATGACCTGAAGTATATAAGGTCAGTGCCGGCCATTAGTCACATTAGGTACTGTGCCTAGGACCTGAAGTATATAAGGTCAATGCTGGCCATTAGGTACATTAGGTACTGTGTCTAGGACCTGAAGTATATAAGGTCAGTGCCAACCATTAGGCACATTAGGTACTGTGTCTAGGACCTGAAGTATATAAGGTCAGTGCCGGCCATTAGGAACATTTGGTACTGTGTCTAGGACCTGAACTATATAAGGTCAGTGCCGGCCATTAGGTACACTAGGTACTGTGCCTAGGACCTGAAGTATATAAGGTCAGTGCCGGCCATTTGTCACATTAGGTACTGTGCCTAGGACCTGAAGTATATAAGGTCAGTGACGGCCATTAGGTACATTAGGTACTGTGCCTAGGACCTGAAGTATATAAGGTCAGTACCGGCCATTAGGTACATTAGGTACTCAGGGCCTAGGACCTGAAGTATATAAGGTCAGTGACGGCCATTAGGCACATTAGGTACTGTGTCTAGGACCTGAAGTATATAAGGTCAGTGCCGGACATTAGGTACATTAGGTACTGTGCCTAGGACCTGAAGTATATAAGGTCAGTGCCGGCCATTAGTCACATTAGGTATTGTGCCTAGAACCTGAAGTATATAAGGTCAGTGCCGGACATTAGGTACATTAGGTACTGTGCCTAAGACCTGAAGTATATAAGGTCAGTGCCGACCATTAGGTACATTAGGTACTGTGCCTAGGACCTGAAGTATATAAGGTCAGTGCCGGCCATTAGGTACATTAGGTACTGTGCCTTAGACCTGAAGTATATAAGGTCAGTACCGGCCATTAGGTACATTAGGTACTGTGCCTAGGACCTGAAGTATATAAAGTCAGTGCCGGCCATTAGGCATATTAGGTACTGTGACTAGGACCTGAAGTATATAAGGTCAGTGCTGGTCATTAGGTACATTAGGTATTGTGTCTAGGACCTGAAGTATATTAGGTCAGTGCCGGCCTTTAGGCACATTAGGTATTGTGTCTAGGACCTGAAGTATATAAGGTCAGTGTCGGCCATTAGGTACATTAGGTACTGTGCCTAGGACCTGAAGAATATAAGGTTAGTGCAGGCCATTAGTCACATTAGGTACTGTGCCTAGGACCTGAAGTATATAAGGTCAGTGCCGGCCATTAGTCACATTAGGTACTGTCTCTAGGACCTGAAGTATATAAGGTCAGTGCCGGCCATTAGGTACATTAGGTACTGTGCCTAGGACCTGAAGTATATAAGGTCAGTGCCGGCCATTAGGTACTGTGCCTAGGACCTGAAGTATATAAGGTCAGTGCCGGCCATTTGTTACATTAGGTACTGTGCCTAGGACCTGAAGTATATAAGGTCAATGCCGGCCATTAGGTACATTAGGTACTGTGTCTAGGACCTGAAGTATATAAGGTCAGTGCCGGCCATTAGGTACATTAGGTACTGTGTTTAGGACCTGAAGTATATAAGGTCAGTGCCGGCCATTAGGTACATTAGGTACTGTGCCTAGGGCCTGAAGTATATAAGGTCCGTGCCGGCCATTATGTACATTAGGTACTGTGTCTAGGACCTGAAGTATATAAGGTCAGTGTCGGCCATTAGGTACATTAGGTACTGTGGCTAGGACCTGAAGTATATAAGGTCAGTGCCGGCAATTAGGTACATTAGGTACTGTGCCTAGGACCTGAAGTATATAAGGTCCGTGCCGGCCATTAGGTACATTAGGTACTGTGTCTAGGACCTGAAGTATATAAGGTCAGTGTCGGCCATTAGGTACATTAGGTACTGTGCCTAGGACCTGAAGTATATAAGGTCAGTGCCGGCCATTACGTACATTAGGTACTGTGCCTAGGACCTGAAATATATAAGGTCAGTGTCGGCCATTAGTCACATTAGGTACTGTGCCTAGGACCTGAAGTATATAAGGTCAGTGCCGGCCATTAGGTACATTAGGTACTGTGCCTAGGACCTGAAGTATATAAGGTCAGTGCCGTCCATTAGGTACATTAGGTACTGTGCCTAGGACCTGAAGTATATAAGATCAGTGCCGGCCATTAGGTACATTAGGTACTGTGCCTAGGACTTGAAGTATATAAGGTCAGTGCCGGCCATTAGGTACATTAGGTACTGTGTCTAGGACCTGAAGTATATAAGGTCAGTGCCGGCCATTAGGTACATTAGGTACTGTGCCTAGGACCTGAAGTATATAAGGTCCGTGCCGGCCATTATGTACATTAGGTACTGTGTCTAGGACCTGAAGTATATAAGGTCAGTGTTGGCCATTAGGTACATTAGGTACTGTGCCTAGGACCTGAAGTATATAAGGTCAGTGCCGGCCATTAGGTACATTAGGTACTGTGCCTAGGACCTGAAGTATATAAGGTCAGTGTCGGCCATTAGTCACATTAGGTACTGTGCTTAGGCCCTGAAGTATATAAGGTCAGTGCCGGCCATTAGGTACATTAGGTACTGTGCCTAGGACCTGAAGTATATAAGGTCAGTGCCGGCCATTAAGTACATTAGGTACTGTGCCTAGGACCTGAACTATATAAGGTCAGTGCCGGCCATTATGTACTGTGCCTAGGACCTGAAGTATATAAGGTCAGTGCCGGCCATTAGGTACATTAGGTACTGTGCCTAGGACCTGAAGTATATAAGGTCAGTGCCGGCCATTAGGTACTGTGCCTAGGACCTGAAGTATATAAGGTCAGTGCCGGCCATTAGGTACATTAGGTACTGTGCCTAGGACCTGAAGTATATAAGGTTAGTGCCGTCCATTAGGTACATTAGGTACTGTGCCTAGGACCTGAAGCATATAAGGTCAGTGCCGGCCATTAGTCACATTAGGTACTGTGCCTAGGACCTGAAGTATATAAGGTCAGTGCCGGCCATTAGGTACATTAGGTACTGTGCATAGGACCTCAAGTATATAAGGTCAGTGGCGGCCATTAGGCACATTAGGTACTGTGTCTATGACCTGAAGTATATAAGGTCAGTGCCGGCCATTAGTCACATTAGGTACTGTGCCTAGGACCTGAAGTATATAAGGTCAATGCCGGCCATTAGGTACATTAGGTACTGTGTCTAGGACCTGAAGTATATAAGGTCAGTGCCAACCATTAGGCACATTAGGTACTGTTTCTAGGACCTGAAGTATATAAGGTCAGTGCCGGCCATTAGGAACATTTGGTACTGTGTCTAGGACCTGAACTATATAAGGTCAGTGCCGGCCATTAGGTACACTAGGTACTGTGCCTAGGACCTGAAGTATATAAGGTCAGTGCCGGCCATTTGTCACATTAGGTACTGTGCCTAGGACCTGAAGTATATAAGGTCAGTGACGGCCATTAGGTACATTAGGTACTGTGCCTAGGACCTGAAGTATATAAGGTCAGTACCGGCCATTAGGTACATTAGGTACTCTGTGCCTAGGCCCTGAAGTATATAAGGTCAGTGACGGCCATTAGGCACATTAGGTACTGTGCCTAGGACCTGAAGTATATAAGGTCAGTGCCGGCCATTTGTCACATTAGGTACTGTGCCTAGGACCTGAAGTATATAAGGTCAGTGACGGCCATTAGGTACATTAGGTACTGTGCCTAGGACCTGAAGTATATAAGGTCAGTGACGGCCATTAGGCACATTAGGTACTGTGTCTAGGACCTGAAGTATATAAGGTCAGTGCCGGACATTAGGTACATTAGGTACTGTGCCTAGGACCTGAAGTATATAAGGTCAGTGCCGGCCATTAGTCACATTAGGTATTGTGCCTAGAACCTGAAGTATATAAGGTCAGTGCCGGCCATTTGGTACATTAGGTACTGTGCCTAGGACCTGAAGTATATAAGGTCAGTGCCGGACATTAGGTACATTAGGTACTGTGCCTAAGACCTGAAGTATATAAGGTCAGTGCCGGCCATTAGGTACATTAGGTACTGTGCCTAGAACCTGAAGTATATAAGGTCAGTGCCGGCCATTAGGTACATTAGGTACTGTGCCTTAGACCTGAAGTATATAAGGTCAGTACCGGCCATTAGGTACATTAGGTACTGTGCCTAGGACCTGAAGTATATAAAGTCAGTGCCGGCCATTAGGCATATTAGGTACTGTGACTAGGACCTGAAGTATATAAGGTCAGTGCTGGTCATTAGGTACATTAGGTATTGTGTCTAGGACCTGAAGTATATTAGGTCAGTGCCGGCCTTTAGGCACATTAGGTACTGTGTCTAGGACCTGAAGTATATAAGGTCAGTGTCGGCCATTAGGTACATTAGGTACTGTGCCTAGGACCTGAAGAATATAAGGTTAGTGCAGGCCATTAGTCACATTAGGTACTGTGCCTCGGACCTGAAGTATATAAGGTCAGTGCCGGCCATTAGTCACATTAGGTACTGTCTCTAGGACCTGAAGTATATAAGGTCAGTGCCGGCCATTAGGTACATTAGGTACTGTGCCTAGGACCTGAAGTATATAAGGTCAGTGCCGGCCATTAGGTACTGTGCCTAGGACCTGAAGTATATAAGGTCAGTGCCGGACATTAGGCACATTAGGTACTGTGTCTAGGACCTGAAGTATATAAGGTCAGTGCCGGCCATTAGGTACATTAGGTACTGTGTCTAGGACCTGAAGTATATAAGGTCAGTGCCGGCCATTAGGTACATTAGGTACTGTGCCTAGGACCTGAAGTATATAAGGTCAGTGCCGGCCATTATGTACATTAGGTACTGTGTCTAGGACCTGAAGTATATAAGGTCAGTGTCGGCCATTAGGTACATTAGGTACTGTGCCTAGGACCTGAAGTATATAAGGTCCGTGCCGGCCATTAGGTACATTAGGTACTGTGTCTAGGACCTGAAGTATATAAGGTAAGTGTCGGCCATTAGGTACATTAGGTACTGTGCCTAGGACCTGAAGTATATAAGGTCAGTGCCGGCCATTAGGTACATTAGGTACTGTGCCTAGGACCTGAAATATATAAGGTCAGTGTCGGCCATTAGTCACATTAGGTACTGTGCTTAGGACCTGAAGTATATAAGGTCAGTGCCGGCCATTAGGTACATTAGGTACTGTGCCTAGGACCTGAAGTATATAAGGTCAGTGCCGGCCATTAGGTACATTAGGTACTATGCCTAGGACTTGAAGTATATAAGGTCAGTGCCGGTCATTAGGTACATTAGGTACTGTGTCTAGGACCTGAAGTATATAAGGTCAGTGCCGGCCATTAGGTACATTAGGTACTGTGCCTAGGACCTGAAGTATATAAGGTCCGTGCCGGCCATTATGTACATTAGGTACTGTGTCTAGGACCTGAAGTATATAAGGTCAGTGTTGGCCATTAGGTACATTAGGTACTGTGCCTAGGACCTGAAGTATATAAGGTCAGTGTCGGCCATTAGTCACATTAGGTACTGTGCTTAGGACCTGAAGTATATAAGGTCAGTGCCGGCCATTAGGTACATTAGGTACTGTGCCTAGGACCTGAAGTATATAAGGTCAGTGCCGGCCATTAAGTACATTAGGTACTGTGCCTAGGACCTGAAGTATATAAGGTCAGTGCCGGTCATTAGGTACATTAGGTACTGTGCCTAGGACCTGAAGTATATAAGGTCAGTTCTGGCCATTAGGCACATTAGCTACTATGTCTAGGACCCGAAGTATATAAGGTCAGTGCCGGCCATTAGGCACATTAGGTACTGTGCCTAGGACCTGAAGTATATAAGGTCAGTGCCGGCCATTAGGTACATTAGGTACTGTGCCTAGGACCTGAAGTATATAAGGTCAGTGGCGGCCATTAGGTACTGTGTCTAGGACCTGAAGTATATAAGGTCAGTGTCGGCCATTAGGTACATTAGGTACTGTGCCTAGGACCTGAAGTATATAAGGTCAGTGCCGGCCATTAGGCACATTAGGTACTGTGTCTAGGAGCTGAAGTATATAAGGTCAGTGTCGGCCATTAGGTACATTAGGTACTGTGCCTAGGACCTGAAGTATATAAGGTCCGTGCCGGCCATTAGGTACATTAGGTACTGTGTCTAGGAACTGAAGTATATAAGGTCAGTGTCGGCCATTAGGTACATTAGGTACTGTGCCTAGGACCTGAAGTATATAAGGTCAGTGCCGGCCATTAGGTACATTAGGTACTGTGCCTAGGACCTGAAATATATAAGGTCAGTGTCGGCCATTAGTCACATTAGGTACTGTGCTTAGGACCTGAAGTATATAAGGTCAGTGACGGCCATTAGGTACATTAGGTACTGTGCCTAGGACCTGAAGTATATAAGGTCAGTGCCGGCCATTAGGTACATTAGGTACTGTGCCTAGGACCTGAAGTATATAAGGTCAGTGCCGGCCATTAGGTACATTAGGTACTGTGCCTAGGACCTGAAATATATAAGGTCAGTGTCGGCCATTAGTCACATTAGGTACTGTGCTTAGGACCTGAAGTATATAAGGTCAGTGACGGCCATTAGGTACATTAGGTACTGTGCCTAGGACCTGAAGTATATAAGGTCAGTGCCGGCCATTAGGTACATTAGGTACTGTGCCTAGGACCTGAAGTATATAAGGTCAGTGCCGGCCATTAGGTACATTAGGTACTGTGCCTAGGACTTGAAGTATATAAGGTCAGTGCCGGTCATTAGGTACATTAGGTACTGTGTCTAGGACCTGAAGTATATAAGGTCAGTGCCGGCCATTAGGTACATTAGGTACTGTGCCTAGGACCTGAAGTATATAAGGTCCGTGCCGGCCATTATGTACATTAGGTACTGTGTCTAGGACCTGAAGTATATAAGGTCAGTGTTGGCCATTAGGTACATTAGGTACTGTGCCTAGGACCTGAAGTATATAAGGTCAGTGTCGGCCATTAGTCACATTAGGTACTGTGCTTAGGACCTGAAGTATATAAGGTCAGTGCCGGCCATTAGGTACATTAGGTACTGTGCCTAGGACCTGAAATATATAAGGTCAGTGCCGGCCATTAAGTACATTAGGTACTGTGCCTAGGACCTGAAGTATATAAGGTCAGTGCCGGTCATTAGGTACATTAGGTACTGTGCCTAGGACCTGAAGTATATAAGGTCAGTTCTGGCCATTAGGCACATTAGCTACTATGTCTAGGACCCGAAGTATATAAGGTCAGTGCCGGCCATTAGGCACATTAGGTACTGTGCCTAGGACCTGAAGTATATAAGGTCAGTGCCGGCCATTAGGTACATTAGGTACTGTGCCTAGGACCTGAAGTATATAAGGTCAGTGGCGGCCATTAGGTACTGTGTCTAGGACCTGAAGTATATAAGGTCAGTGTCGGCCATTAGGTACATTAGGTACTGTGCCTAGGACCTGAAGTATATAAGGTCAGTGCCGGCCATTAGGCACATTAGGTACTGTGTCTAGGAGCTGAAGTATATAAGGTCAGTGCCGGCCATTAGGTACATTAGGTACTGTGGCTAGTACCTGAAGTATATAAGGTCAGTGCCGGCCATTAGGTGCATTAGGTACTGTGCCTAGGATCTGAAGTATATAAGGTCAGTGCCGGCCATTAGGTACATTAGGACCTGAAGTATATAAGGTCGGTGCCGGCCATTAGGTACATTTGGTACTGTGTCTAGGACCTGAAGTATATAAAGTCAGTGCCGGCCATTAGTCACATTAGGTACTGTGCCTAGGACCTGAAGTATATAAGGTCAGTGCCGGCCATTAGGTACATTAGGAACTGTGCCTAGGACCTGAAGTATATAAGGTCAGTGACGGCCATTAGGTACATTAGGTACTGTGCCTAGGACCTGAAGTATATAAGGTCAGTGCTGGTCATTAGGTACATTAGGTATTGTGTCTAGGATCTGAAGTATATAAGGTCAGTGCCGGCCATTAGGTGCATTAGGTACTGTGCCTAGGACCTGAAGTATATAAGGTCAGTGCCGGACATTAGGTACATTAGGTACTGTGCCTAGGACCTGAAGTATATAAGGTCAGTGCCGGCCATTTGTTACATTAGGTACTATGCCTAGGATCTGAAGTATATAAGGTCAGTGCCGGCCATTAGGTACATTAGGTACTGTGCCTAGGACCTGAAGTATATAAGGTCAGTGCCGGACATTAGGTACATTAGGTACTGTGCCTAGGACCTGAAGTATATAAGGTCAGTGCCGGCTATTTGTTACATTAGGTACTGTGCCTAGGATCTGAAGTATATAAGGTCAGTGCCGGCCATTAGGTACATTAGGTACTGTGCCTAGGACCTGAAGTATATAAGGTCAGTGCCGGCCATTAGGTACATTAGGTACTGTGCCTAGGACCTGAAGTATATAAGGTCAGTGCCGGACATTAGGTACATTAGGTACTGTGCCTAGGACCTGAAGTATATAAGGTCATTGCCGGCCATTAGTCACATTAGGTATTGTGCCTAGAACCTGAAGTATATAAGGTCAGTGCCGGCCATTAATCACATTATGTACTGTGCCTAGGACATGAAGTATATAAGGTCAGTGCCGGCCATTTGGTACATTAGGTACTGTGCCTAGGACCTGAAGTATATAAGGTCAGTGCCGGACATTAGGTACATTAGGTACTGTGCCTAGGACCTGAAGTATATAAGGTCAGTGCCGGCCATTAATCACATTATGTACTGTGCCTAGGACCTGAAGTATATAAGGTCAGTGCCGGCCATTAGGTACATTAGGTACTGTGCCTAGGACCTGAAGTATATAAGGTCAGTGCCGGCCATTAGGTACATTAGGTACTGTGCCTAGGACCTGAAGTATATAAGGTCAGTACCGGCCATTAGGTACATTAGGTACTGTGCCTAGGACCTGAAGTATATAAAGTCAGTGCCGGCCATTAGGCATATTAGGTACTGTGACTAGGACCTGAAGTATATAAGGTCAGTGCTGGTCATTAGGTACATTAGGTATTGTGTCTAGGATCTGAAGTATATAAGGTCAGTGCCGGCCATTAGGTACATTAGGTACTGTGTCTAGGACCTGAAGTATATAAGGTCAGTGTTGGCCATTAGGTACATTAGGTACTGTGCCTAGGACCTGAAGTATATAAGGTCAGTGCCGGCCATTAGGTACATTAGGTACTGTGCCTAGGACCTGAAGTATATAAGGTCAGTATCGGCCATTAGTCACATTAGGTACTGTGCTTAGGACCTGAAGTATATAAGGTCAGTGCCGGCCATTAGGTACATTAGGTACTGTGCCTAGGACCTGAAGTATATAAGGTCAGTGCCGGCCATTAAGTACATTAGGTACTGTGCCTAGGACCTGAAGTATATAAGGTCAGTGCCGGTCATTAGGTACATTAGGTACTGTGCCTAGGACCTGAAGTATATAAGGTCAGTGCCGGCCATTAGGCACATTAGCTACTATGTCTAGGACCCGAAGTATATAAGGTCAGTGCCGGCCATTAGGCACATTAGGTACTGTGCCTAGGACCTGAAGTATATAAGGTCAGTGCCGGCCATTAGGTACATTAGGTACTGTGCCTAGGACCTGAAGTATATAAGGTCAGTGGCGGCCATTAGGTACTGTGTCTAGGACCTGAAGTATATAAGGTCAGTGTCGGCCATTAGGTACATTAGGTACTGTGCCTAGGACCTGAAGTATATAAGGTCAGTGCCGGCCATTAGGCACATTAGGTACTGTGTCTAGGACCTGAAGTATATAAGGTCAGTGCCGGCCATTAGGTACATTAGGTACTGTGGCTAGGACCTGAAGTATATAAGGTCAGTGCCGGCCATTAGGTACATTAGGTACTGTGCCTAGGATCTGAAGTATATAAGGTCAGTGCCGGCCATTAGGTACATTAGGACCTGAAGTATATAAGGTCGGTGCCGGCCATTAGGTACATTTGGTACTGTGTCTAGGACCTGAAGTATATAAAGTCAGTGCCGGCCATTAGTCACATTAGGTACTTTGCCTAGGACCTGAAGTATATAAGGTCAGTGCCGGCCATTAGGTACATTAGGAACTGTGCCTAGGACCTGAAGTATATAAGGTCAGTGACGGCCATTAGGTACATTAGGTACTGTGCCTAGGACCTGAAGTATATAAGGTCAGTGCTGGTCATTAGGTACATTAGGTACTGTGCCTAGGACCTGAAGTATATAAGGTCAGTGCTGGTCATTAGGTACATTAGGTACTGTGCCTAGGATCTGAAATATATAAGGTCAGTGCCGGCCATTTGTTACATTAGGTACTGTGCCTAGGACCTGAAGTATATAAGGTCAGTGCCGGCCATTAGGTACATTAGGTACTGTGCCTAGGACCTGAAGTATATAAGGTCAGTGCCGGCGATTAGGTTCATTAGGTACTGTGCCTAGGACCTGAAGTATATAAGGTCAGTACCGGCCATTAGGTACATTAGGTACTGTGCCTAGGACCTGAAGTATATAAAGTCAGTGCCGGCCATTAGGCATATTAGGTACTGTGACTAGGACCTGAAGTATATAAGGTCAGTGCTGGTCATTAGGTACATTAGGTATTGTGTCTAGGATCTGAAGTATATAACGTCACTGCCGGCCATTAGGTACATTAGGTACTGTGTCTAGGACCTGAAGTATATAAGGTCAGTGTTGGCCATTAGGTACATTAGGTACTGTGCCTAGGACCTGAAGTATATAAGGTCAGTGCCGGCCATTAGGTACATTAGGTACTGTGCCTAGGACCTGAAGTATATAAGGTCAGTGTCGGCCATTAGTCACATTAGGTACTGTGCTTAGGACCTGAAGTATATAAGGTCAGTGCCGGCCATTAGGTACATTAGGTACTGTGCCTAGGACCTGAAGTATATAAGGTCAGTGCCGGCCATTAGGTACATTAGGTACTGTGCCTAGGACCTGAAGTATATAAGGTCAGTGGCGGCCATTAGGTACTGTGTCTAGGACCTGAAGTATATAAGGTCAGTGTGGGCCATTAGGTACATTAGGTACTGTGCCTAGGACCTGAAGTATATAAGGTCAGTGCCGGCCATTAGGCACATTAGGTACTGTGTCTAGGACCTGAAGTATATAAGGTCAGTGCCGGCCATTAGGTACATTAGGTACTGTGGCTAGGACCTGAAGTATATAAGGTCAGTGCCGGCCATTAGGTACATTAGGTACTCTGCCTAGGATCTGAAGTATATAAGGTCAGTGCCGGCCATTAGGTACATTAGGACCTGAAGTATATAAGGTCGGTGCCGGCCATTAGGTACATTTGGTACTGTGTCTAGGACCTGAAGTATATAAAGTCAGTGCCGGCCATTAGTCACATTAGGTACTGTGCTTAGGACCTGAAGTATATAAGGTCAGTGCCGGCCATTAGGTACATTAGGTACTGTGCCTAGGACCTGAAGTATATAAGGTCAGTGCCGGCCATTAAGTACATTAGGTACTGTGCCTAGGACCTGAAGTATATAAGGTCAGTGCCGGTCATTAGGTACATTAGGTACTGTGCCTAGGACCTGAAGTATATAAGGTCAGTGCCGGCCATTAGGCACATTAGCTACTATGTCTAGGACCCGAAGTATATAAGGTCAGTGCCGGCCATTAGGCACATTAGGTACTGTGCCTAGGACCTGAAGTATATAAGGTCAGTGCCGGCCATTAGGTACATTAGGTACTGTGCCTAGGACCTGAAGTATATAAGGTCAGTGGCGGCCATTAGGTACTGTGTCTAGGACCTGAAGTATATAAGGTCAGTGTCGGCCATTAGGTACATTAGGTACTGTGCCTAGGACCTGAAGTATATAAGGTCAGTGCCGGCCATTAGGCACATTAGGTACTGTGTCTAGGACCTGAAGTATATAAGGTCAGTGCCGGCCATTAGGTACATTAGGTACTGTGGCTAGGACCTGAAGTATATAAGGTCAGTGCCGGCCATTAGGTACATTAGGTACTGTGCCTAGGATCTGAAGTATATAAGGTCAGTGCCGGCCATTAGGTACATTAGGACCTGAAGTATATAAGGTCGGTGCCGGCCATTAGGTACATTTGGTACTGTGTCTAGGACCTGAAGTATATAAAGTCAGTGCCGGCCATTAGTCACATTAGGTACTTTGCCTAGGACCTGAAGTATATAAGGTCAGTGCCGGCCATTAGGTACATTAGGAACTGTGCCTAGGACCTGAAGTATATAAGGTCAGTGACGGCCATTAGGTACATTAGGTACTGTGCCTAGGACCTGAAGTATATAAGGTCAGTGCTGGTCATTAGGTACATTAGGTACTGTGCCTAGGACCTGAAGTATATAAGGTCAGTGCTGGTCATTAGGTACATTAGGTACTGTGCCTAGGATCTGAAGTATATAAGGTCAGTGCCGGCCATTTGTTACATTAGGTACTGTGCCTAGGACCTGAAGTATATAAGGTCAGTGCCGGCCATTAGGTACATTAGGTACTGTGCCTAGGACCTGAAGTATATAAGGTCAGTGCCGGCGATTAGGTTCATTAGGTACTGTGCCTAGGACCTGAAGTATATAAGGTCAGTACCGGCCATTAGGTACATTAGGTACTGTGCCTAGGACCTGAAGTATATAAAGTCAGTGCCGGCCATTAGGCATATTAGGTACTGTGACTAGGACCTGAAGTATATAAGGTCAGTGCTGGTCATTAGGTACATTAGGTATTGTGTCTAGGATCTGAAGTATATAACGTCACTGCCGGCCATTAGGTACATTAGGTACTGTGTCTAGGACCTGAAGTATATAAGGTCAGTGTTGGCCATTAGGTACATTAGGTACTGTGCCTAGGACCTGAAGTATATAAGGTCAGTGCCGGCCATTAGGTACATTAGGTACTGTGCCTAGGACCTGAAGTATATAAGGTCAGTGTCGGCCATTAGTCACATTAGGTACTGTGCTTAGGACCTGAAGTATATAAGGTCAGTGCCGGCCATTAGGTACATTAGGTACTGTGCCTAGGACCTGAAGTATATAAGGTCAGTGCCGGCCATTAGGTACATTAGGTACTGTGCCTAGGACCTGAAGTATATAAGGTCAGTGGCGGCCATTAGGTACTGTGTCTAGGACCTGAAGTATATAAGGTCAGTGTGGGCCATTAGGTACATTAGGTACTGTGCCTAGGACCTGAAGTATATAAGGTCAGTGCCGGCCATTAGGCACATTAGGTACTGTGTCTAGGACCTGAAGTATATAAGGTCAGTGCCGGCCATTAGGTACATTAGGTACTGTGGCTAGGACCTGAAGTATATAAGGTCAGTGCCGGCCATTAGGTACATTAGGTACTCTGCCTAGGATCTGAAGTATATAAGGTCAGTGCCGGCCATTAGGTACATTAGGACCTGAAGTATATAAGGTCGGTGCCGGCCATTAGGTACATTTGGTACTGTGTCTAGGACCTGAAGTATATAAAGTCAGTGCCGGCCATTAGTCACATTAGGTACTGTGCCTAGGACCTGAAGTATATAAGGTCAGTGCCGGCCATTAGGTACATTAGGAACTGTGCCTAGGACCTGAAGTATATAAGGTCAGTGACGGCCATTAGGTACATTAGGTACTGTGCCTAGGACCTGAAGTATATAAGGTCAGTGCCGGCCATTAGGTACATTAGGTACTGTGCCTAGGACCTGAAGTATATAAGGTCAGTTCTGGTCATTAGGTACATTAGGTACTGTGCCTAGGACCTGAAGTATATAAGGTCAGTGCCGGTCATTAGGTACATTAGGTACTGTGCCTAGGACCTGAAGTATATAAGGTCAGTGCCGGCCATTAGGCACATTAGCTACTATGTCTAGGACCCGAAGTATATAAGGTCAGTGCCGGCCATTAGGCACATTAGGTACTGTGCCTAGGACCTGAAGTATATAAGGTCAGTGCCGGCCATTAGGTACATTAGGTACTGTGCCTAGGACCTGAAGTATATAAGGTCAGTGGCGGCCATTAGGTACTGTGTCTAGGACCTGAAGTATATAAGGTCAGTGTCGGCCATTAGGTACATTAGGTAGTGTGCCTAGGACCTGAAGTATATAAGGTCAGTGCCGGCCATTAGGCACATTAGGTACTGTGTCTAGGACCTGAAGTATATAAGGTCAGTGCCGGCCATTAGGTACATTAGGTACTGTGGCTAGGACCTGAAGTATATAAGGTCAGTGCCGGCCATTAGGTACATTAGGTACTGTGCCTAGGATCTGAAGTATATAAGGTCAGTGCCGGCCATTAGGTACATTAGGACCTGAAGTATATAAGGTCGGTGCCGGCCATTAGGTACATTTGGTACTGTGTCTAGGACCTGAAGTATATAAAGTCAGTGCCGGCCATTAGTCACATTAGGTACTTTGCCTAGGACCTGAAGTATATAAGGTCAGTGCCGGCCATTAGGTACATTAGGAACTGTGCCTAGGACCTGAAGTATATAAGGTCAGTGACGGCCATTAGGTACATTAGGTACTGTGCCTAGGACCTGAAGTATATAAGGTCAGTGCTGGTCATTAGGTACATTAGGTACTGTGCCTAGGACCTGAAGTATATAAGGTCAGTGCTGGTCATTAGGTACATTAGGTACTGTGCCTAGGATCTGAAGTATATAAGGTCAGTGCCGGCCATTTGTTACATTAGGTACTGTGCCTAGGACCTGAAGTATATAAGGTCAGTGCCGGCCATTAGGTACATTAGGTACTGTGCCTAGGACCTGAAGTATATAAGGTCAGTGCCGGCGATTAGGTTCATTAGGTACTGTGCCTAGGACCTGAAGTATATAAGGTCAGTACCGGCCATTAGGTACATTAGGTACTGTGCCTAGGACCTGAAGTATATAAAGTCAGTGCCGGCCATTAGGCATATTAGGTACTGTGACTAGGACCTGAAGTATATAAGGTCAGTGCTGGTCATTAGGTACATTAGGTATTGTGTCTAGGATCTGAAGTATATAACGTCACTGCCGGCCATTAGGTACATTAGGTACTGTGTCTAGGACCTGAAGTATATAAGGTCAGTGTTGGCCATTAGGTACATTAGGTACTGTGCCTAGGACCTGAAGTATATAAGGTCAGTGCCGGCCATTAGGTACATTAGGTACTGTGCCTAGGACCTGAAGTATATAAGGTCAGTGTCGGCCATTAGTCACATTAGGTACTGTGCTTAGGACCTGAAGTATATAAGGTCAGTGCCGGCCATTAGGTACATTAGGTACTGTGCCTAGGACCTGAAGTATATAAGGTCAGTGCCGGCCATTAGGTACATTAGGTACTGTGCCTAGGACCTGAAGTATATAAGGTCAGTGGCGGCCATTAGGTACTGTGTCTAGGACCTGAAGTATATAAGGTCAGTGTGGGCCATTAGGTACATTAGGTACTGTGCCTAGGACCTGAAGTATATAAGGTCAGTGCCGGCCATTAGGCACATTAGGTACTGTGTCTAGGACCTGAAGTATATAAGGTCAGTGCCGGCCATTAGGTACATTAGGTACTGTGGCTAGGACCTGAAGTATATAAGGTCAGTGCCGGCCATTAGGTACATTAGGTACTCTGCCTAGGATCTGAAGTATATAAGGTCAGTGCCGGCCATTAGGTACATTAGGACCTGAAGTATATAAGGTCGGTGCCGGCCATTAGGTACATTTGGTACTGTGTCTAGGACCTGAAGTATATAAAGTCAGTGCCGGCCATTAGTCACATTAGGTACTGTGCCTAGGACCTGAAGTATATAAGGTCAGTGCCGGCCATTAGGTACATTAGGAACTGTGCCTAGGACCTGAAGTATATAAGGTCAGTGACGGCCATTAGGTACATTAGGTACTGTGCCTAGGACCTGAAGTATATAAGGTCAGTGCCGGCCATTAGGTACATTAGGTACTGTGCCTAGGACCTGAAGTATATAAGGTCAGTTCTGGTCATTAGGTACATTAGGTACTGTGCCTAGGACCTGAAGTATATAAGGTCAGTGCCGGCCATTAGGTACATTAGGTACTGTGCCTAGGACCTGAAGTATATAAGGTCAGTTCTGGTCATTAGGTACATTAGGTACTGTGCCTAGGACCTGAAGTATATAAGGTCAGTGCCGGCCATTTGTTACATTAGGTACTGTGCCTAGGACCTGAAGTATATAAGGTCAGTGCCGGCCATTAGGTACATTAGGTACTGTGCCTAGGACCTGAAGTATATAAGGTCAGTGCCGGCCATTAGGTACATTAGGTACTGTGCCTAGGACCTGAAGTATATAAGGTCAGTACCGGCCATTAGGTACATTAGGTACTGTGCCTAGGACCTGAAGTATATAAAGTCAGTGCCGGCCATTAGGCATATTAGGTACTGTGACTAGGACCTGAAGTATATAAGGTCAGTGCTGGTCATTAGGTACATTAGGTATTGTGTCTAGGATCTGAAGTATATAAGGTCAGTGCCGGCCATTAGGTACATTAGGTACTGTGTCTAAGACCTGAAGTATATAAGGTCAGTGTTGGCCATTAGGTACATTAGGTACTGTGCCTATGACCTGAAGTATATAAGGTCAGTGCCGGCCATTAGGTACATTAGGTACTGTGCCTAGGACCTGAAGTATATAAGGTCAGTGTCGGCCATTAGTCACATTAGGTACTGTGCTTAGGACCTGAAGTATATAAGGTCAGTGCCGGCCATTAGGTACATTAGGTACTGTGCCTAGGACCTGAAGTATATAAGGTCAGTGCCGGCCATTAAGTACATTAGGTACTGTGCCTAGGACCTGAAGTATATAAGGTCAGTGCCGGTCATTAGGTACATTAGGTACTGTGCCTAGGACCTGAAGTATATAAGGTCAGTGCCGGCCATTAGGCACATTAGCTACTATGTCTAGGACCCGAAGTATATAAGGTCAGTGCCGGCCATTAGGCACATTAGGTACTGTGCCTAGGACCTGAAGTATATAAGGTCAGTGCCGGCCATTAGGTACATTAGGTACTGTGCCTAGGACCTGAAGTATATAAGGTCAGTGGCGGCCATTAGGTACTGTGTCTAGGACCTGAAGTATATAAGGTCAGTGTCGGCCATTAGGTACATTAGGTACTGTGCCTAGGACCTGAAGTATATAAGGTCAGTGCCGGCCATTAGGCACATTAGGTACTGTGTCTAGGACCTGAAGTATATAAGGTCAGTGCCGGCCATTAGGTACATTAGGTACTGTGGCTAGGACCTGAAGTATATAAGGTCAGTGCCGGCCATTAGGTACATTAGGTACTGTGCCTAGGATCTGAAGTATATAAGGTCAGTGCCGGCCATTAGGTACATTAGGACCTGAAGTATATAAGGTCGGTGCCGGCCATTAGGTACATTTGGTACTGTGTCTAGGACCTGAAATATATAAAGTCAGTGCCGGCCATTAGTCACATTAGGTACTGTGCCTAGGACCTGAAGTATATAAGGTCAGTGCCGGCCATTAGGTACATTAGGAACTGTGCCTAGGACCTGAAGTATATAAGGTCAGTGACGGCCATTAGGTACATTAGGTACTGTGCCTAGGACCTGAAGTATATAAGGTCAGTGCTGGTCATTAGGTACATTAGGTATTGTGTCTAGGATCTGAAGTATATAAGGTCAGTGCCGGCCATTAGGTACATTAGGTACTGTGCCTAGGACCTGAAGTATATAAGGTCAGTGCCGGACATTAGGTACATTAGGTACTGTGCCTAGGACCTGAAGTATATAAGGTCAGTGCCGGCCATTTGTTACATTAGGTACTGTGCCTAGGATCTGAAGTATATAAGGTCAGTGCCGGCCATTAGGTACATTAGGTACTGTGCCTAGGACCTGAAGTATATAAGGTCAGTGCCGGACATTAGGTACATTAGGTACTGTGCCTAGGACCTGAAGTATATAAGGTCAGTGCCGGCTATTTGTTACATTAGGTACTGTGCCTAGGATCTGAAGTATATAAGGTCAGTGCCGGCCATTAGGTACATTAGGTACTGTGCCTAGGACCTGAAGTATATAAGGTCAGTGCCGGCCATTTGTCACATTAGGTACTGTGCCTAGGACCTGAAGTATATAAGGTCAGTGCCGTGTCACATTAGGTACTGTGCCTAGGACCTGAAGTATATAAGGTCAGTGCCGGCCATTAGGTACATTAGGTACTGTGCCTAGGACCTGATGTATATAGGGTCAGTGGCGGCCATTAGGTACATTAGGTACTGTACCTAGGACCTGAAGTATATAAGGTCAGTGCCGGCCATAAGGTACATTAGGTACTGTGCCTAGGACCTGAAGTATAAAAGGTCAGTGACGGCCATTAGGTACATTAGGTACTGTGCCTAGGACCTGAAGTATATAAGGTCAGTGCCGGACATTAGGTACATTAGGTACTGTGCCTAGGACCTGAAGTATATAAGGTCAGTGCCGGCCATTAGTCACATTAGGTATTGTGCCTAGAACCTGAAGTATATAAGGTCAGTGCCGGCCATTAATCACATTATGTACTGTGCCTAGGACCTGAAGTATAAAAGGTCAGTGCCGGCCATTTGGTACCTTAGGTACTGTGCCTAGGACCTGAAGTATATAAGGTCAGTGCCGGCCATTAATCACATTATGTACTGTGCATAGGACCTGAAGTATATAAGGTCAGTGCCGGCCATTAGGTACATTAGGTACTGTGCCTAGGACCTGAAGTATATAAGGTCAGTGCCGGCCATTAGGTACATTAGGTACTGTGCCTAGGACCTGAAGTATATAAGGTCAGTACCGGCCATTAGGTACATTAGGTACTGTGCCTAGGACCTGAAGTATATAAAGTCAGTGCCGGCCATTAGGCATATTAGGTACTGTGACTAGGACCTGAAGTATATAAGGTTAGTGCTGGTCATTAGGTACATTAGGTACTGTGCCTAGGACCTGAAGTATATAAGGTCAGTACCGGCCATTAGGTACATTAGGTACTGTGCCTAGGACCTGAAGTATATAAAGTCAGTGCCGGCCATTAGGCATATTAGGTACTGTGACTAGGACCTGAAGTATATAAGGTCGGTGCCGGCCATTAGGTACATTTGGTACTGTGTCTAGGACCTGAAGTATATAAAGTCAGTGCCGGCCATTAGTCATATTAGGTACTGTGCCTAGGACCTGAAGTATATAAGGTCAGTGCCGGCCATTAGGTACATTAGGAACTGTGCCTAGGACCTGAAGTATATAAGGTCAGTGACGGCCATTAGGTACATTAGGTACTGTGCCTAGGACCTGAAGTATATAAGGTCAGTGCTGGTCATTAGGTACATTAGGTATTGTGTCTAGGATCTGAAGTATATAAGGTCAGTGCCGGCCATTAGGTACATTAGGTACTGTGCCTAGGACCTGAAGTATATAAGGTCAGTGCCGGACATTAGGTACATTAGGTACTGTGCCTAGGACCTGAAGTATATAAGGTCAGTGCCGGCCATTTGTTACATTAGGTACTGTGCCTAGGATCTGAAGTATATAAGGTCAGTGCCGGCCATTAGGTACATTAGGTACTGTGCCTAGGACCTGAAGTATATAAGGTCAGTGCCGGACATTAGGTACATTAGGTACTGTGCCTAGGACCTGAAGTATATAAGGTCAGTGCCGGCTATTTGTTACATTAGGTACTGTGCCTAGGATCTGAAGTATATAAGGTCAGTGCCGGCCATTAGGTACATTAGGTACTGTGCCTAGGACCTGAAGTATATAAGGTCAGTGCCGGCCATTTGTTACATTAGGTACTGTGCCTAGGACCTGAAGTATATAAGGTCAGTGCCGGCCATTAGGTACATTAGGTACTGTGCCTAGGACCTGAAGTATATAAGGTCAGTGCCGGCCATTAGGTACATTAGGTACTGTGCCTAGGACCTGAAGTATATAAGGTCAGTACCGGCCATTAGGTACATTAGGTACTGTGCCTAGGACCTGAAGTATATAAAGTCAGTGCCGGCCATTAGGCATATTAGGTACTGTGACTAGGACCTGAAGTATATAAGGTCAGTGCTGGTCATTAGGTACATTAGGTATTGTGTCTAGGATCTGAAGTATATAAGGTCAGTGCCGGCCATTAGGTACATTAGGTACTGTGTCTAGGACCTGAAGTATATAAGGTCAGTGTTGGCCATTAGGTACATTAGGTACTGTGCCTATGACCTGAAGTATATAAGGTCAGTGCCGGCCATTAGGTACATTAGGTACTGTGCCTAGGACCTGAAGTATATAAGGTCAGTGTCGGCCATTAGTCACATTAGGTACTGTGCTTAGGACCTGAAGTATATAAGGTCAGTGCCGGCCATTAGGTACATTAGGTACTGTGCCTAGGACCTGAAGTATATAAGGTCAGTGCCGGCCATTAAGTACATTAGGTACTGTGCCTAGGACCTGAAGTATATAAGGTCAGTGCCGGTCATTAGGTACATTAGGTACTGTGCCTAGGACCTGAAGTATATAAGGTCAGTGCCGGCCATTAGGCACATTAGCTACTATGTCTAGGACCCGAAGTATATAAGGTCAGTGCCGGCCATTAGGCACATTAGGTACTGTGCCTAGGACCTGAAGTATATAAGGTCAGTGCCGGCCATTAGGTACATTAGGTACTGTGCCTAGGACCTGAAGTATATAAGGTCAGTGGCGGCCATTAGGTACTGTGTCTGGGACCTGAAGTATATAAGGTCAGTGTCGGCCATTAGGTACATTAGGTACTGTGCCTAGGACCTGAAGTATATAAGGTCAGTGCCGGCCATTAGGCACATTAGGTACTGTGTCTAGGACCTGAAGTATATAAGGTCAGTGCCGGCCATTAGGTACATTAGGTACTGTGGCTAGGACCTGAAGTATATAAGGTCAGTGCCGGCCATTAGGTACATTAGGTACTGTGCCTAGGATCTGAAGTATATAAGGTCAGTGCCGGCCATTAGGTACATTAGGACCTGAAGTATATAAGGTCGGTGCCGGCCATTAGGTACATTTGGTACTGTGTCTAGGACCTGAAATATATAAAGTCAGTGCCGGCCATTAGTCACATTAGGTACTGTGCCTAGGACCTGAAGTATATAAGGTCAGTGCCGGCCATTAGGTACATTAGGAACTGTGCCTAGGACCTGAAGTATATAAGGTCAGTGACGGCCATTAGGTACATTAGGTACTGTGCCTAGGACCTGAAGTATATAAGGTCAGTGCTGGTCATTAGGTACATTAGGTATTGTGTCTAGGATCTGAAGTATATAAGGTCAGTGCCGGCCATTAGGTACATTAGGTACTGTGCCTAGGACCTGAAGTATATAAGGTCAGTGCCGGACATTAGGTACATTAGGTACTGTGCCTAGGACCTGAAGTATATAAGGTCAGTGCCGGCCATTTGTTACATTAGGTACTGTGCCTAGGATCTGAAGTATATAAGGTCAGTGCCGGCCATTAGGTACATTAGGTACTGTGGCTAGGACCTGAAGTATATAAGGTCAGTGCCGGCCATTAGGTACATTAGGTACTGTGCCTAGGATCTGAAGTATATAAGGTCAGTGCCGGCCATTAGGTACATTAGGACCTGAAGTATATAAGGTCGGTGCCGGCCATTAGGTACATTTGGTACTGTGTCTAGGACCTGAAATATATAAAGTCAGTGCCGGCCATTAGTCACATTAGGTACTGTGCCTAGGACCTGAAGTATATAAGGTCAGTGCCGGCCATTAGGTACATTAGGAACTGTGCCTAGGACCTGAAGTATATAAGGTCAGTGACGGCCATTAGGTACATTAGGTACTGTGCCTAGGACCTGAAGTATATAAGGTCAGTGCTGGTCATTAGGTACATTAGGTATTGTGTCTAGGATCTGAAGTATATAAGGTCAGTGCCGGCCATTAGGTACATTAGGTACTGTGCCTAGGACCTGAAGTATATAAGGTCAGTGCCGGCCATTTGTTACATTAGGTACTGTGCCTAGGATCTGAAGTATATAAGGTCAGTGCCGGCCATTAGGTACATTAGGTACTGTGCCTAGGACCTGAAGTATATAAGGTCAGTGCCGGACATTAGGTACATTAGGTACTGTGCCTAGGACCTGAAGTATATAAGGTCAGTGCCGGCTATTTGTTACATTAGGTACTGTGCCTAGGATCTGAAGTATATAAGGTCAGTGCCGGCCATTAGGTACATTAGGTACTGTGCCTAGGACCTGAAGTATATAAGGTCAGTGCCGGCCATTTGTCACATTAGGTACTGTGCCTAGGACCTGAAGTATATAAGGTCAGTGCCGTGTCACATTAGGTACTGTGCCTAGGACCTGAAGTATATAAGGTCAGTGCCGGCCATTAGGTACATTAGGTACTGTGCCTAGGACCTGATGTATATAAGGTCAGTGGCGGCCATTAGGTACATTAGGTACTGTACCTAGGACCTGAAGTATATAAGGTCAGTGCCGGCCATAAGGTACATTAGGTACTGTGCCTAGGACCTGAAGTATAAAAGGTCAGTGACGGCCATTAGGTACATTAGGTACTGTGCCTAGGACCTGAAGTATATAAGGTCAGTGCCGGACATTAGGTACATTAGGTACTGTGCCTAGGACCTGAAGTATATAAGGTCAGTGCCGGCCATTAGTCACATTAGGTATTGTGCCTAGAACCTGAAGTATATAAGGTCAGTGCCGGCCATTAATCACATTATGTACTGTGCCTAGGACCTGAAGTATAAAAGGTCAGTGCCGGCCATTTGGTACCTTAGGTACTGTGCCTAGGACCTGAAGTATATAAGGTCAGTGCCGGCCATTAATCACATTATGTACTGTGCATAGGACCTGAAGTATATAAGGTCAGTGCCGGCCATTAGGTACATTAGGTACTGTGCCTAGGACCTGAAGTATATAAGGTCAGTGCCGGCCATTAGGTACATTAGGTACTGTGCCTAGGACCTGAAGTATATAAGGTCAGTACCGGCCATTAGGTACATTAGGTACTGTGCCTAGGACCTGAAGTATATAAAGTCAGTGCCGGCCATTAGGCATATTAGGTACTGTGACTAGGACCTGAAGTATATAAGGTCAGTGCTGGTCATTAGGTACATTAGGTACTGTGCCTAGGACCTGAAGTATATAAGGTCAGTACCGGCCATTAGGTACATTAGGTACTGTGCCTAGGACCTGAAGTATATAAAGTCAGTGCCGGCCATTAGGCATATTAGGTACTGTGACTAGGACCTGAAGTATATAAGGTCGGTGCCGGCCATTAGGTACATTTGGTACTGTGTCTAGGACCTGAAGTATATAAAGTCAGTGCCGGCCATTAGTCACATTAGGTACTGTGCCTAGGACCTGAAGTATATAAGGTCAGTGCCGGCCATTAGGTACATTAGGAACTGTGCCTAGGACCTGAAGTATATAAGGTCAGTGACGGCCATTAGGTACATTAGGTACTGTGCCTAGGACCTGAAGTATATAAGGTCAGTGCCGGACATTAGGTACATTAGGTACTGTGCCTAGGACCTGAAGTATATAAGGTCAGTGCCGGCCATTTGTTACATTAGGTACTGTGCCTAGGATCTGAAGTATATAAGGTCAGTGCCGGCCATTAGGTACATTAGGTACTGTGGCTAGGACCTGAAGTATATAAGGTCAGTGCCGGCCATTAGGTACATTAGGTACTGTGCCTAGGATCTGAAGTATATAAGGTCAGTGCCGGCCATTAGGTACATTAGGACCTGAAGTATATAAGGTCGGTGCCGGCCATTAGGTACATTTGGTACTGTGTCTAGGACCTGAAATATATAAAGTCAGTGCCGGCCATTAGTCACATTAGGTACTGTGCCTAGGACCTGAAGTATATAAGGTCAGTGCCGGCCATTAGGTACATTAGGAACTGTGCCTAGGACCTGAAGTATATAAGGTCAGTGACGGCCATTAGGTACATTAGGTACTGTGCCTAGGACCTGAAGTATATAAGGTCAGTGCTGGTCATTAGGTACATTAGGTATTGTGTCTAGGATCTGAAGTATATAAGGTCAGTGCCGGCCATTAGGTACATTAGGTACTGTGCCTAGGACCTGAAGTATATAAGGTCAGTGCCGGCCATTTGTTACATTAGGTACTGTGCCTAGGATCTGAAGTATATAAGGTCAGTGCCGGCCATTAGGTACATTAGGTACTGTGCCTAGGACCTGAAGTATATAAGGTCAGTGCCGGACATTAGGTACATTAGGTACTGTGCCTAGGACCTGAAGTATATAAGGTCAGTGCCGGCTATTTGTTACATTAGGTACTGTGCCTAGGATCTGAAGTATATAAGGTCAGTGCCGGCCATTAGGTACATTAGGTACTGTGCCTAGGACCTGAAGTATATAAGGTCAGTGCCGGCCATTTGTCACATTAGGTACTGTGCCTAGGACCTGAAGTATATAAGGTCAGTGCCGTGTCACATTAGGTACTGTGCCTAGGACCTGAAGTATATAAGGTCAGTGCCGGCCATTAGGTACATTAGGTACTGTGCCTAGGACCTGATGTATATAAGGTCAGTGGCGGCCATTAGGTACATTAGGTACTGTACCTAGGACCTGAAGTATATAAGGTCAGTGCCGGCCATAAGGTACATTAGGTACTGTGCCTAGGACCTGAAGTATAAAAGGTCAGTGACGGCCATTAGGTACATTAGGTACTGTGCCTAGGACCTGAAGTATATAAGGTCAGTGCCGGACATTAGGTACATTAGGTACTGTGCCTAGGACCTGAAGTATATAAGGTCAGTGCCGGCCATTAGTCACATTAGGTATTGTGCCTAGAACCTGAAGTATATAAGGTCAGTGCCGGCCATTAATCACATTATGTACTGTGCCTAGGACCTGAAGTATAAAAGGTCAGTGCCGGCCATTTGGTACCTTAGGTACTGTGCCTAGGACCTGAAGTATATAAGGTCAGTGCCGGCCATTAATCACATTATGTACTGTGCATAGGACCTGAAGTATATAAGGTCAGTGCCGGCCATTAGGTACATTAGGTACTGTGCCTAGGACCTGAAGTATATAAGGTCAGTGCCGGCCATTAGGTACATTAGGTACTGTGCCTAGGACCTGAAGTATATAAAGTCAGTGCCGGCCATTAGGCATATTAGGTACTGTGACTAGGACCTGAAGTATATAAGGTCAGTGCTGGTCATTAGGTACATTAGGTACTGTGCCTAGGACCTGAAGTATATAAGGTCAGTACCGGCCATTAGGTACATTAGGTACTGTGCCTAGGACCTGAAGTATATAAAGTCAGTGCCGGCCATTAGGCATATTAGGTACTGTGACTAGGACCTGAAGTATATAAGGTCGGTGCCGGCCATTAGGTACATTTGGTACTGTGTCTAGGACCTGAAGTATATAAAGTCAGTGCCGGCCATTAGTCACATTAGGTACTGTGCCTAGGACCTGAAGTATATAAGGTCAGTGCCGGCCATTAGGTACATTAGGAACTGTGCCTAGGACCTGAAGTATATAAGGTCAGTGACGGCCATTAGGTACATTAGGTACTGTGCCTAGGACCTGAAGTATATAAGGTCAGTGCTGGTCATTAGGTACATTAGGTATTGTGTCTAGGATCTGAAGTATATAAGGTCAGTGCCGGCCATTAGGTACATTAGGTACTGTGCCTAGGACCTGAAGTATATAAGGTCAGTGCCGGACATTAGGTACATTAGGTACTGTGCCTAGGACCTGAAGTATATAAGGTCAGTGCCGGCCATTTGTTACATTAGGTACTGTGCCTAGGATCTGAAGTATATAAGGTCAGTGCCGGCCATTAGGTACATTAGGTACTGTGCCTAGGACCTGAAGTATATAAGGTCAGTGCCGGACATTAGGTACATTAGGTACTGTGCCTAGGACCTGAAGTATATAAGGTCAGTGCCGGCTATTTGTTACATTAGGTACTGTGCCTAGGATCTGAAGTATATAAGGTCAGTGCCGTCCATTAGGTACATTAGGTACTGTGCCTAGGACCTGAAGTATATAAGGTCAGTGCCGGCCATTTGTCACATTAGGTACTGTGCCTAGGACCTGAAGTATATAAGGTCAGTGCCGTGTCACATTAAGTACTGTGCCTAGGACCTGAAGTATATAAGGTCAGTGCCGGCCATTAGGTACATTAGGTACTGTGCCTAGGACCTGATGTATATAAGGTCAGTGGCGGCCATTAGGTACATTAGGTACTGTACCTAGGACCTGAAGTATATAAGGTCAGTGCCGGCCATAAGGTATATTAGGTACTGTGCCTAGGACCTGAAGTATAAAAGGTCAGTGACGGCCATTAGGTAAATTAGGTACTGTGCCTAGGACCTGAAGTATATAAGGTCAGTGCCGGACATTAGGTACATTAGGTACTGTGCCTAGGACCTGAAGTATATAAGGTCAGTGCCGGCCATTAGTCACATTAGGTATTGTGCCTAGAACCTGAAGTATATAAGGTCAGTGCCGTCCATTAATCACATTATGTACTGAGCCTAGGACCTGAAGTATAAAAGGTCAGTGCCGGCCATTTGGTACATTAGGTACTGTGCCTAGGACCTGAAGTATATAAGGTCAGTGCCGGACATTAGGTACATTAGGTACTGTGCCTAGGACCTGAAGTATATAAGGTCAGTGCCGGCCATTAATCACATTATGTACTCTGCATAGGACCTGAAGTATATAAGGTCAGTGCCGGCCATTAGGTACATTAGGTACTGTGCCTAGGACCTGAAGTATATAAGGTCAGTGCCGGCCATTAGGTACATTAGGTACTGTGCCTAGGACCTGAAGTATATAAGGTCAGTACCGGCCATTAGGTACATTAGGTACTGTGCCTAGGACCTGAAGTATATAAAGTCAGTGCCGGCCATTAGGCATATTAGGTACTGTGACTAGGACCTGAAGTATATAAGGTCAGTGCTGGTCATTAGGTACATTAGGTATTGTGTCTAGGACTTGAAGTATATTAGGTCAGTGCCGGCCTTTAGGCACATTAGGTACTGTGTCTAGGACCTGAAGTATATAAGGTCAGTGTCGGCCATTAGGTACATTAGGTACTGTGCCTAGGACCTGAAGAATATAAGGTTAGTGCAGGCCATTAGTCACATTAGGTACTGTGACTAGGACCTGAAGTATATAAGGTCAGTGCCGGCCATTAGTCACATTAGGTACTGTCTCTAGGACCTGAAGTATATAAGGTCAGTGCCGGCCATTAGGTACATTAGGTACTGTGCCTAGGACCTGAAGTATATAAGGTCAGTGCCGGCCATTAGGTACTGTGCCTAGGACCTGAAGTATATAAGGTCAGTGCCGGACATTAGGCACATTAGGTACTGTGCCTAGGACCTGAAGTATATAAGGTCAATGCCGGCCATTAGGTACATTAGGTACTGTGTCTAGGACCTGAAGTATATAAGGTCAGTGCCGGCCATTAGGTACATTAGGTACTGTGTCTAGGACCTGAAGTATATAAGGTCAGTGCCGGCCATTAGGTACATTAGGTACTGTGCCTAGGACCTGAAGTATATAAGGTCAGTGCCGGCCATTAGGTACATTAGGTACTGTGCCTAGGACCTGAAGTATATAAGGTCAGTGCCGGCCATTAGGTACATTAGGTACTGTGCCTAGGACCTGAAGTATATAAGGTCAGTGCCGGCCATTAGGTACATTAGGTACTGTGTCTAGGACCTGAAGTATATAAGGTCAGTGCCGGCCATTTGTCACATTAGGTACTGTGCCTAGGACCTGAAGTATATAAGGTCAGTGCCGGCCATTAGGTACATTAGGTACTGTGCCTAGGACCTGAAGTATATAAGGTCCGTGCCGGCCATTAGGTACATTAGGTACTGTGTCTAGGACCTGAAGTATATAAGGTCAGTGTCGGCCATTAGGTACATTAGGTACTGTGCCTAGGACCTGAAGTATATAAGGTCAGTGCCGGCCATTAGGTACATTAAGTACTGTGCCTAGGACCTGAAATATATAAGGTCAGTGTCGGCCATTAGTCACATTAAGTACTGTGCTTAGGACCTGAAGTATATAAGGTCAGTGCCGGCCATTAGGTACATTAGGTACTGTGCCTAGGACCTGAAGTATATAAGGTCAGTGCCGGCCATTAAGTACATTAGGTACTGTGCCTAGGACCTGAAGTATATAAGGTCAGTGCCGGTCATTAGGTACATTAGGTACTGTGCCTAGGAACTGAAGTATATAAGGTCAGTGCCGGCCATTAGGTACATTAGGTACTGTGCCTAGGACCTGAAGTATATAAGGTCAGTGCTGGTCATTAGGTACATTAGGTATTGTGTCTAGGATCTGAAGTATATAAGGTCAGTGCCGGCCATTAGGTACATTAGGTACTGTGCCTAGGACCTGAAGTATATAAGGTCAGTGCCGGACATTAGGTACATTAGGTACTGTGCCTAGGATCTGAAGTATATAAGGTCAGTGACGGCCATTAGGTACATTAGGTACTGTGCCTAGGACCTGAAGTATATAAGGTCAGTGCTGGTCATTAGGTACATTAGGTATTGTGTCTAGGATCTGAAGTATATAAGGTCAGTGCCGGCCATTAGGTACATTAGGTACTGTGCCTAGGACCTGAAGTATATAAGGTCAGTGCCGGACATTAGGTACATTAGGTACTGTGCCTAGGATCTGAAGTATATAAGGTCAGTGCCGGCCATTAGGTACATTAGGTACTGTGCCTAGGACCTGAAGTATATAAGGTCAGTGCCGGCCATTTGTTACATTAGGTACTGTGCCTAGGATCTGAAGTATATAAGGTCAGTGCCGGCCATTAGGTACATTAGGTACTGTGCCTAGGACCTGAAGTATATAAGGTCAGTGCCGGCCATTTGTCACATTAGGTACTGTGCCTAGGACCTAAAGTATATAAGGTCAGTGCCGTGTCACATTAGGTACTGTGCCTAGGACCTGAAGTATATAAGGTCAGTGCCGGCCATTAGGTACATTAGGTACTGTGCCTAGGACCTGAAGTATATAAGGTCAGTGGCGGCCATTAGGTACATTAGGTACTGTGCCTAGGACCTGAAGTATATAAGGTCAGTGCCGGCCATTAGGTACATTAGGTACTGTGCCTAGGACCTGAAGTATATAAGGTCAGTGGCGGCCATTAGGTACATTAGGTACTGTGCCTAGGACCTGAAGTATATAAGGTCAGTGCCGGCCATTGGGTACATTAGGTACTGTGCTTAGGACCTGAAGTATATAAGGTCAGTGCCGGACATTAGGTACATTAGGTACTGTGCCTAGGACCTGAAGTATATAAGGTCAGTGCCGGCCATTTGTTATATTAGGTACTGTGCCTAGGATCTGAAGTATATAAGGTCAGTGCCGGCCATTAGGTACATTAGGTACTGTGCCTAGGACCTGAAGTATATAAGGTCAGTGCCGGACATTAGGTACATTAGGTACTGTGCCTAGGACCTGAAGTATATAAGGTCAGTGCCGGCCATTTGTTACATTAGGTACTGTGCCTAGGATCTGAAGTATATAAGGTCAGTGCCGGCCATTAGGTACATTAGGTGCTGTGCCTAGGACCTGAAGTATATAAGGTCAGTGCCGTGTCACATTTGGTACTGTGTCTAGGACCTGAAGTATATAAGGTCAGTGCCGGCCATTAGGTACATTAGGTACTGTGCCTAGGACCTAAAGTATATAAGGTCAGTGCCGACCATTTGTCACATTAGGTACTGTGCCTAGGACCTGAAGTATATAAGGTCAGTGCCGGCCATTAGGTACATTAGGAACTGTGCCTAGGACCTGAAGTATATAAGGTCAGTGCCGGCCATTAGGTACATTAGGTACTGTGTCTAGGACCTGAAGTATATAAGGTCAGTGGCGGCCATTAGGTACATTAGGTACTGTGCCTAGGATCTGAAGTATATAAGGTCAGTGACGGCCATTAGGTACTGTGCCTAGGACCTGAAGTATATAAGGTCAGTGCCGGCCATTAGGTACATTAGGTACTGTGCCTAGGACCTGAAGTATATAAGGTCAGTGCCGGCCATTAGGTACATTAGGTACTGTGCCTAGGACCTGAAGTATATAAGGTCAGTGGCGGCCATTAGGTACATTAGGTACTGTG
Source organism: Bathymodiolus septemdierum (assembly GCA_963383655.1). Lineage (NCBI taxonomy): Eukaryota > Metazoa > Mollusca > Bivalvia > Mytilida > Modiolidae > Bathymodiolus > Bathymodiolus septemdierum. The sequence continues at coordinate 69,365,445 of OY726521.1, read as the reverse complement.
CCTAGGACCTGAAGTATATAAGGTCAGTGCCGGCCATTAATCACATTATGTACTGTGTCTAGGACCTGAAGTATATAAGGTCTGTGCCGGCCATTAGGTACATTAGGTACTGTGCCTAGGAACTGAAGTACATAAGGTCAGTGCCGGCCATTAGTCACATTAGGTACTGTGCCTAGGACCTGAAGTATATAAGGTCAGTGCCGGACATTAGGTACTGTGCCTAGGACCTGAAGTATATAAGGTCAGTGCCGGCCATTAGGTACATTAGGTACTGTGCCTAGGACCTGAAGTATATAAGGTCAGTGCCGGCCATTAGGTACATTAGGTACTGTGCCTAGGACCTGAAGTATATAAGGTCAGTGCCGGACATTAGGTACATTAGGTACTGTGTCTAGGACCTGAAGTATATAAGGTCAGTGTCGGCCATTAGGTACATTAGGTACTGTGTCTAGGACCTGAAGTATATAAGGTCAGTGCCGGCCATTAGGTACATTAGGACCTGAAGTATATAAGGTCAGTGCCGGCCATTAGTCACATTAGGTACTGTGCCTAGGACCTGAAGTATATAAGGTCAGTGTCGGCCATTAGGTACATTAGGTACTGTGTCTAGGACCTGAAGTATATAAGGTCAGTGCCGGCCATTAGGTACATTAGGACCTGAAGTATATAAGGTCAGTGCCGGCCATTAGGTACATTAGGTACTGTGCCTAGGACCTGAAGTATATAAGGTCAGTGCCGGACATTAGGTACATTAGGTACTGTGTCTAGGATCTGAAGTATATAAGGTCAGTGACGGCCATTAGGTACTGTGTCTAAGACCTGAAGTATATAAGGTCAGTGCCGGCCATTAGTCACATTAGGTACTGTGCCTAGGACCTGAAGTATATAAGGACAGTGCCGGCCATTAGGTACATTAGGACCTGAAGTATATAAGGTCAGTGTCGGCCATTAGGTACATTAGGTACTGTGTCTAAGACCTGAAGTATATAAGGTCAGTGCCGGCCATTAGTCACATTAGGTACTGTGCCTAGGGCCTGAAGTATATAAGGTCAGTGCCGGCCATTAGGTACATTAGGACCTGAAGTATATAAGGTCAGTGTCGGCCATTAGGTACATTAGGTACTGTGTCTAGGGCCTGAAGTATATAAGGTCAGTGCCGGCCATTAGGTACATTAGGACCTGAAGTATATAAGGTCAGTGTCGGCCATTAGGTACATTAGGTACTGTGTCTAGGACCTGAAGTATATAAGGTCAGTGCCGGCCATTAGGTACATTAGGTACTGTACCTAGGACCTGAAGTATATAAGGACAGTGCCGGCCATTAGGTACATTAGGTACTGTGCCTAGGACCTGAAGTATATAAGGTCAGTGCCGGCCATTAGTCACATTAGGTACTGTGTCTAGGACCTGAAGTATATAAGGACAGTGCCGGCCATTAGGTACATTAGGTACTGTGCCTAGGACCTGAAGTATATAAGGTCAGTGCCGGACATTAGGTACATTAGGTACTGTGCCTAGGACCTGAAGTATATAAGGTCAGTGCCGGCCATTAGGTACATTAGGTACTGTGCCTAGGACCTGAAGTATATAAGGTCAGTGCCGGCCATTAGGTACATTAGGTACTGTGCCTAGGACCTGAAGTATATAAGGTCAGTGCCGGCCATTAGGTACATTAGGTACTGTGCCTAGGACCTGAAGTATATAAGGTCAGTGCCGGCCATTAGGTATATTAGGTACTGTGCCTAGGACCTGAAGTATATAAGGTCAGTGCCGGCAATTAGGTACATTAGGTACTGTGCCTAGGACCTGAAGTATATAAGGACAGTGCCGGCCATTAGGTACATTACGTACTGTGCCTAGGACCTGAAGTATATAAGGTCAGTGCCGGCCATTAGTCACATTAGGTACTGTGCCTAGGACCTGAAGTATATAAGGACAGTGCCGGCCATTAGGTACATTAAGTACTGTGTCTAGGACCTGAAGTATATAAGGTCAGTGCCGGCCATTAAGTACATTAGGTACTGTGCCTAGGACCTGAAGTATATAAGGTTAGTGGCGGCCATTAGGTACTGTGCCTAGGACCTGAAGTATATAAGGTCAGTGGCGGCCATTAGGTACATTAGGTACTGTGCCTAGGACCTGAAGTATATAAGGTCAGTGTCGGCCATTAGGTACATTAGGTACTGTGTCTAGGACCTGAAGTATATAAGGTCAGTGCCGGCCATTAGGTACATTAGGTACTGTGCCTAGGACCTGAAGTATATAAGGTCAGTGCCGGCCATTAGGTACATTAGGTACTGTGCCTAGGACCTGAAGTATATAAGGTCAGTGCCGGCCATTAGGTACATTAGGTACTGTGCCTAGGACCTGAAGTATATAAGGTCAGTGCCGGCCATTAGGTACATTAGGTACTGTGCCTAGGACCTGAAGTATATAAGGTCAGTGCCGGCCATTAGGTACATTAGGTACTGTGCCTAGGACCTGAAGTATATAAGGTCAGTGCCGGCCATTAGGTACATTAGGTACTGTGCCTAGGACCTGAAGTATATAAGGTCAGTGTCGGCCATTAGTCACATTAGGTACTGTGTCTAGGACCTGAAGTATATAAGGTCAGTGCCGGACATTAGGTACATTAGGTACTGTGCCTAGGACCTGAAGTATATAAGGTCAATGCCGGCCATTAGGTACTGTGTCTAAGACCTGAAGTATATAAGGTCAGTGCCGGCCATTAGGTACATTAGGTACTGTGCCTAGGACCTGAAGTATATAAGGTCAATGCCGGCCATTAGGTACATTAGGTACTGTGCCTAGGACCTGAAGTATATAAGGTCAGTGCCGGCCATTAGGTACATTAGGTACTGTGCCTAGGACCTGAAGTATATAAGGTCAATGCCGGCCATTAGGTACATTAGGTACTGTGCCTAGGACCTGAAGTATATAAGGACAGTGCCGGCCATTAGGTACATTAGGTACTGTGCCTAGGACCTGAAGTATATAAGGTCAGTGCCGGCCATTAGGTACATTAGGTACTGTGCCTAGGACCTGAAGTATATAAGGTCAGTGCCGGCCATTAGGTACATTAGGTACTGTGCCTAGGACCTGAAGTATATAAGGTCAGTGCCGGCCATTAGGTACATTAGGTACTGTGCCTAGGACCTACGAACATAAAGAATGACCCCAAAATAGCATTTTGTCTGGTGCACTACATTTTTAATTTATATGAAACAAAAAATGACAAAATAGTGCCTAGGGCCTACGAAAGCTATACAAGGTTACTGACATAAATGTTATAAATGTTACAAATGTTAGTTCCGGTTAGCATTAAGGATTTCTGTTTGTATGTTGTCAATCGTATGAAATACATGAAAATATAATTATGCTTGGTACTTTTTTAAATGTATTTTTAATCATTAATCATTATTCAAAGTATCTGTTCCGTGTCTATTGTATGCTATTGACAATTTGTCATAGCACTAAGAAGCACAATGATTATCAGAGTTATCTTTCCTGTAGTATTAAATAGAAAAAACAAAAATACCACATTGTGGGAACAATGACAATATCAAATATCAAAATCGTAGAAACAGGTAAAATCGATACCCATACTCAGTGTCGGAGAATATACTTATATCTTAGACAAATATTATGTCTCTGCAGAATGATGTCACTAATTTTTTTCAATTTTGATGTTAGAAATTGATCCCTCTGTGTGCTGTTAGATGACCACTGTTTTCATGGAAACAAAATAAAAGTGTGTCTTTTTTCTTTTTCTTTCAGAAATTAATGTCAATCTGTGAGAATATCATTTCGTATGGAATAAACAATCATAGAAAGTGTTGTCACCACGAACACCACAAATATATCTATATATCTAGAAATAAATCATAATTTGTTAGAAGACATTTTACTCTTATGTAATATTGCACGCAAACAAACAAAAAACATTACGCTTCCGATGCAGTGTGTTTAAAAAGAAATCCATGCTTGATTTTTGTTCTCTCAAAAGCACATGTACACACACACGCACACAGTAATTACATTTTAATATGTTTACTTAATGCTAAAATAATTTATCAGATATATAAACTAACACACCATGGATAGCATATCAACTTTTTACTAACAACCTAGTACTTTCATTGGTTGAACACGTTATATGTGTAAGCATAAAAGCGATGTGACAATTAATGCAACGGAAGTAGCAATGTTACCCATAATTCGGTAAAATTTGAATATATGAATTACACCACCATACAATACATTATATTTAGTTATCGAAATACGAGTCTAGTGAAATTCAAATACTATCTAAAAGGGTTAGGACATACGAACATGAAGAAATACCTGAAGGTACATGTAGTATTTTGTCTGGTGCACATCACTTTTAATTTATATGTAACAAAAAGGTATGCGAAGGCTATAATCCGGCCATGTTCAAAAATGTATAAGGTTCATAAATGTTGGTTACTATTAGAATTATGAACTTCTGCCTTTATTTTGTCAATCGTTTGAAATACAAGAAAATATAATTATGTTTGGTACTTTTTTTAATGGATTTTTAATCATTAATCATTAGTCAAAGCCTCCCTACTACGTGTGAAGTGTATGCTATTGACAATTTGTCATTGCAATAAAAGCACAATAATTATCAGAGTTATCTTTCTTGTAGTATTAAATAGAAAAAAAAATACCACACTGTCAGAACAATGCCAAAATCAAATATCAAAATCGTAGAAAGAGGCAAAATCGATACCCACAACATACAAATGCACGACTGCTCACTTTCCTGGTTAGGTACAGTCACTGCAATAACACGTGGCGGAGTTAAACCGGTCGTATAGACCCAAACCTCTTAGTGAAATGATGGGGTCATTGTAAGTGCTTTTCATGTGTGAGTAAAATGTAAACCCTGACATATAACCCGGCGAATATTGTTACAAACCCTGATATATAACCCGACGAACATTGTTACAAACCCTGACATATAACCGGCGAACATTGTTACAAACCCTGACATATAACCCGGCGAACATTGTTACAAACCCTGACATATAACCCGACGAACATTGTTACAAACCCTGACATATAACCCGCCGAACATTGTTACAAACCCTGACATATAACCCGACGAACATTGTTACAAACCCTGACATATATCCCGGCGAACATTGTTACAAACCCTGACATATAACCGGCGAACATTGTTACAAACCTTGACATATAGCCCAGCGAACATTGTTACAAACCCTGACATATAACCCGACGAACATTATTACAAACCATGACATATAACCCGACGAACATTGTTACAAACCCTGACATATAACCCGGCGAACATTGTTACAAACCCTGACATATAACCGGCGAACATTGTTACAAACCGTGACATATAACCCGGCGAATATTGTTACAAACCCTGACATATAACCCGAGGAACATTGTTACAAACCATGACATATAACCCGACGAACATTGTTGCAAACCCTGACATATAACCGACGAACATTGTTACAAACCCTGACATATAACCCGGCGAACATTGTTACAAACCCTGACATATAACCCGGCGAACATTGTTACAAACCCTGACATATAACCGGCGAACATTGTTACAAACCCTGACATATAACCGGCGAATATTGTTACAAACCCTGACATATAACCCGACGAACATTGTTACAAACCATGACATATAACCCGACGAACATTGTTACAAACACTGACATATAACCCGACGAACATTGTTACAAACCCTGACATATATCCCGGCGAACATTGTTACAAACCCTGACATATAACCGGCGAACATTGTTACAAACCCTGACATATAACCCGGCGAATATTGTTACAAACCCTGACATATAACCCGACGAACATTGTTACAAACCATGACATATAACCCGGCGAACACTGTTACAAACCCTGACATATAACCCGGCGAACATTGTTACAAACCCTGACATATAACCTGGCGAACATTGTTACAAACCCTGACATATAACCCGGCGAACATTGTTACAAACCATGACATATAACCCGGCGAACATTGTTACAAACCCTGACATATAACCTGGCGAACATTGTTACAAACCCTGACATATAACCCGGCGAACATTGTTACAAACCCTGACATATAACCCGGCGAACATTGTTACAAACCCTGACATATAACTAGGCGAACATTGTTACAAACCCTGACATATAACCTGGCGAACATTGTTACAAACTCTGACATATAACCCGGCGAACATTGTTACAAACCCTGACATATAACCCGGCGAACATTGTTACAAACCCTGACATATAACCCGGCGAACATTGTTATAAACCCTGACATATAACTCGGCGAACATTGTTACAAACCCTGACATATAACCTGGCGAACATTGTTACAAACCCTGGCATATAACCCGGCGAACATTGTTACAAACCCTGACATATAACCCGGCGAACATTGTTGCAAACCCTGACATATAACCGGCGAACATTGTTACAAACCCTGACATATAACACGGCGAATATTGTTACAAACCCTGACATATAACCCAGCGAACATTGTTACAAACCCTGACATATAACCCGGCGAACATTGTTACAAACCCTGACATATAACCCGGCGAACACTGTTACAAACCCTGACATATAACCCGGCGAACATTGTTACAAACCCTGACATATAGCTCGGCGAACATTGTAACAAACCCTGACATATAACCTGGCGAACATTGTTACAAACCCTGACATATAACCCGGCGAACATTTTTACAAACCCTGACATATAACCCGGCGAACATTGTTGCAAACCCTGACATATAACCGGCGAACATTGTTACAAACTCTGACATATAACCCGGCGAACATTGTTACAAACCCTGACATATAACCTGGCGAACATTGTTACAAACCCTGACATATAACCCGGCGAAAATTCTTACACCCCTGACATATAACCCGGCGAACATTGTTACAAACCCTGACATATAACCCGGCGAACATTGTTACAAACCCTGACATATAACCCGGCGAACATTGTTACAAGCCCTGACATATAACTCGGCGAACATTGTTACAAACCCTGACATATAACCTGGCGAACATTGTTACAAACCCTGACATATAACCCGGCGAACATTGTTACAAACCCTGACATATAACCCGGCGAACATTGTTGCAAACCCTGACATATAACCGGCGAACATTGTTACAAACCCTGACACATAACACGGCGAATATTGTTACAAACCCTGACATATAACCCAGCGAACATTGTTACAAACCCTGACATATAACCCGGCGAACATTGTTACAAACCCTGACATATAGCCCGGCGAATACTGTTACAAACCCTGACATATAACCCGGCGAACATTGTTACAAACCCTGACATATAACCTGACGAACATTGTTACAAACCCTCACATATAACCCGGCGAACATTGTTGCAAACCCTGACATATAACCCGGCGAACATTGTTGCAAACCCTGACATATAACCCGACGAACATTGTTACAAACCCTGACATATAACCCGGCGAACACTGTTACAAACCCTGACATATAACCCGGCGAACATTGTTACAAACCCTGACATATAACCCGGCGAACATTGTTACAAACCCTGACATATAACCCGGCGAACATTGTTACAAACCCTGACATATATCCCGGCGAACATTGTTACAAACCCTGACATATAACCCGGCGAACATTGTTACAAACCCTGACATATAACCCGGCGAACATTGTTACATACCCTGACATATAACCCGGCGAACATTGTTACAAACCCTGACATATAACCCGGCGAACACTGTTACAAACCCTGACATATAACCCGGCGAACATTGTTACAAACCCTGACATATAACCCGGCGAACACTGTTACAAACCCTGACATATAACCCGGCGACCATTGTTACAAACCCTGACATATAACCCGGCGAACATTGTTACAAACCCTAACATATAACCCGGCGAACATTGTTACAAACCCTGACATATAACCCAGCGAACACTGTTGCAAACCCTGACATATAACCCGGCGAACATTGTTACAAACCCTGACATATAACCCGGCGAACACTGTTACAAGCCCTGACATATGATCCGGCGAACACTGTTACAAACCCCGACATATAACCCGGCGAACATTGTTACAAACCCTGACATATAACCCGGCGAACACTGTTACAAACCCTGACATATGATCCGGCGAACACTGTTACAAACCCCGACATATGACCCGGCGAACATTGTTACAAACCCTGACATATAACCAGGCGAACATTGTTACAAACCCTGACATATAACCCGCCGAACATTGTTACAAACCCTGACATATAACCCGGCGAACATTGTTACAAACCCTGACATATAACCCGGCGAACATTGTTACAAACCCTGACATATAACCCGGCGAATATGGTTACAAACCCTGACATATAACCGCCAATCATTGTTACAAACCCTGACATATAACCCGGCGAACATTGTTACAAACCCTGACATATAACCCGGCGAACATTGTTACAAACCCTGACATATAACCCGGCGAACATTGTTACAAACCCTGATATATAACCCGGCGAACATTGTTACAAACCCTGACATATAACCCGGCGAACATTGTTACAAACCCTGACATATAACCCGGCGAACACTGTTACAAACCCTGACATATAACCCGGCGAACATTGTTACAAACCCTGATATATAACCCGGCGAACACTGTTACAAACCCTGACATATAACCCGGCGACCATTGCTACAAACCCTGACATATAAGCCGGCGAACATTGTTACAAACCCTAACATATAACCCGGCGAACATTGTTACAAACCCTGACATATAACCTGGCGAACACTGTTACAAACCCTGACATATAACCCGGCGAACATTGTTACAAACCCTGACATATAACCCGGCGAAAATTGTTACAAACCCTGACATATAACCCTGCGAACATTGTTACAAACCCTGACATATATCCCGGCGAACATTGTTACAAACCCTGACATATAACCCGGCGAACATTGTTACAAACCCTGACATATAACCCGGCGAACACTGTTACAAACCCTGACATATAACCCGGCGAACACTTTTACAAGCCCTGACATATGATCCGGCGAACACTGTTACAAACCCCGACATATAACCCGGCGAACATTGTTACAAACCCTGACATATAACCCGACGAACACTGTTACAAACCCTGACATATGATCCGGCGAACACTGTTACAAACCCCGACATATAACCCGGCGAACATTGTTACAAACCCTGACATAAAACCCGGCGAACATTGTTACAAACCCTGACATATAACCCGGCGAACATTGTTACAAACCCTGACATATAACCCGGCGAACATTGTTACAAACCCTGACATATAACCTAGCGAACATTGTTACAAACCCTGACATATAACCCGGCGAACATTGTTACAAACCCTGACATATAACCGCCGAACATTGTTACAAACCCTGACATATGATCCGGCGAACATTGTTACAAACCCTGACATATAACCCGGCGAACATTGTTACAAACCCTGACATATAACCCGGCGAACATTGTTACAAACCCTCACATATAACCCGGCGAACACTGTTACAAACTCTGACATATAACCCGGCGAACACTGTTACAAACCCTGACATATAACCCGGCGAACATTGTTACAAACCCTGACATATAACCCGCGAACACTGTTACAAACCCTGACATATAACCCGGCGAACATTGTTACAAACCCTGACATATAACCCGCGAACACTGTTACAAACCCTGACATATAGCCCGGCGGACACTGTTACAAACCCTGACATATAACCCGCGAACATTGTTACAAACCCTGACATATAACCCGGCGAACATTGTTGCAAACCCTTACATATAACCCAGCGAACATTGTTACAAACCCTGACATTAAACCCGGCGAACACTGTTACAAACCCTGACATATAACCCGGCGAACATTGTTACAAACCCTGACATATAACCCGGCGAACATTGTTACAAACACTGACATATAACCCGGCGAACATTGTTACAAACCCTGACATATAACCCGGCGAACATTGTTACAAATCCTGACATATAACTCGGCGAACATTGTAACAAACCCTGACATATAACCTGGCGAACATTGTTACAAACCCTGACATATAACCCGGAGAACATTTTTACAAACCCTGACATATAACCCGGCGAACATTGTTGCAAACCCTGACATATAACCGGCGAACATTGTTACAAACTCTGACATATAACCCGGCGAACATTGTTACAAACCCTGACATATAACCTGGCGAACATTGTTACAAACCCTGACATATAACCCGGCGAAAATTCTTACAAACCCTGACATATAACCCGGCGAACATTGTTACAAACCCTGACATATAACCCGGCGAACATTGTTACAAACCCTGACATATAACCCGGCAAACACTGTTACAAACCCTGACATATAACTCGGCGAACATTGTTACAAACCCTGACATATAACCTGGCGAACATTGTTACAAACCCTGACATATAACCCGGCGAACATTGTTACAAACCCTGACATATAACCCGGCGAACATTGTTCCAAACCCTGACATATAACCGGCGAACATTGTTACAAACCCTGACACATAACACGGCGAATATTGTTACAAACCCTGACATATAACCCAGCGAACATTGTTACAAACCCTGACATATAACCCGGCGAACATTGTTACAAACCCTGACATATAGCCCGGCGAATACTGTTACAAACCCTGACATATAACCCGGCGAACATTGTTACAAACCCTGACATATAACCTGACGAACATTGTTACAAACCCTCACATATAACCCGGCGAACATTGTTGCAAACCCTGACATATAACCCGGCGAACATTGTTACAAACCCTGACATATAACCCGACGAACATTGTTACAAACCCTGACATATAACCCGGCGAACACTGTTACAAACCCTGACATATAACCCGGCGAACATTGTTACAAACCCTGACATATAACCCGGCGAACATTGTTACAAACCCTGACATATAACCCGGCGAACATTGTTACAAACCCTGACATATATCCCGGCGAACATTGTTACAAACCCTGACATATAACCCGCCGAACATTGTTACAAACCCTGACATATAACCCGGAGAACATTGTTACATACCCTGACATATAACCCGGCGAACATTGTTACAAACCCTGACATATAACCCGACGAACACTGTTACAAGCCCTGACATATAACCCGGCGAACATTGTTACAAACCCTGACATATAACCCGGCGACCATTGTTACAAACCCTGACATATAACCCGGCGAACATTGTTACAAACCCTAACATATAACCCGGCGAACATTGTTACAAACCCTGACATATAACCCGGCGAACACTGTTACAAACCCTGACATATAACCCGGCGAACATTGTTACAAACCCTGACATATAACCCGGCGAACACTGTTACAAGCCCTGACATATGATCCGGCGAACACTGTTACAAACCCCGACATATAACCCGGCGAACATTGTTACAAACCCTGACATATAACCCGGCAAACACTGTTACAAACCCTGACATATGATCCGGCGAACACTGTTACAAACCCCGACATATGACCCGGCGAACATTGTTACAAACCCTGACATATAACCCGGCGAACATTGTTACAAACCCTGACATATAACCCGGCGAACATTGTTGCAAACCCTGACATATAACCCGGCGAACATTGTTACAAACCCTGACATATAACCCGGCGAACATTGTTACAAACCCTGACATATAACCCGGCGAACATTGTTACAAACCCTGACATATAACCGCCGAAAATTGTTACAAACCCTGACATATAACCCGGCGAACATTGTTACAAACCCTGACATATAACCCGGCGAACATTGTTACAAACCCTGACATATAACCCGGCGAACATTGTTACAAACCCTGATATATAACCCGGCGAACATTGTTACAAACCCTGACATATAACCCTGCGAACATTGTTACAAACCCTGACATATACCCCGGCGAACACTGTTACAAACCCTGACATATAACCCGGCGAACATTGTTACAAACCCTGATATATAACCCGGCGAACACTGTTACAAACCCTGACATATAGCCCGGAGACCATTGTTGCAAACCCTGACATATAACCCGGCGAACATTGTTACAAACCCTAACATATAACCCGGCGAACATTGTTACAAACCCTGACATATAACCTGGCGAACACTGTTACAAACCCTGACATATAACCCGGCGAACATTGTTACAAACCCTGACATATAACCCGGCGAAAATTGGTACAAACCCTGACATATAACCCGGCGAACATTGTTACAAACCCTGACATATATCCCGGCGAACATTGTTACAAACCCTGACATATAACCCGTCGAACATTGTTACAAACCCTGACATATAACCCGACGAACATTGTTACAAACCCTGACATATAACCCGGCGAACACTGTTACAAGCCCTGACATATGATCCGGCGAACACTGTTACAAACCCCGACATATAACCCGGCGAACATTGTTACAAACCCTGACATATAACCCGACGAACACTGTTACAAACCCTGACATATAACCCGGCGAACATTGTTACAAACCCTGACATATAACCCGGCGAACATTGTTACAAACCCTGACATATAACCCGGCGAACATTGTTACAAACCCTGAAATATAACCCGGCGAACATTGTTACAAACCCTGACATATAACCCGGGGAACATTGTTACAAACCCTGACATATAACCGCCGAAAATTGTTACAAACCCTGACATATAACCCGGCGAACATTGTTACAAACCCTGACATATAACCCGGCGAACATTGTTACAAACCCTGACATATAACCCGGCGAACATTGTTACAAACCCTGATATATAACCCGGCGAACATTGTTACAAACCCTGACATATAGCCCGGCGACCATTGTTACAAACCCTGACATATAACCCGGCGAACATTGTTACAAACCCTAACATATAACCCGGCGAACATTGTTACAAACCCTGACATATAACCTGGCGAACACTGTTACAAACCCTGACATATAACCCGGCGAACATTGTTACAAACCCTGACATATAACCCGGCGAAAATTGGTACAAACCCTGACATATAACCCGGCGAACATTGTTACAAACCCTGACATATATCCCGGCGAACATTGTTACAAACCCTGACATATAACCCGGCGAACATTGTTACAAACCCTGACATATAACCCGACGAACATTGTTACAAACCCTGACATATAACCCGGCGAACACTGTTACAAGCCCTGACATATGATCCGGCGAACACTGTTACAAACCCCGACATATAACCCGGCGAACATTGTTACAAACCCTGACATATAACCCGACGAACACTGTTACAAACCCTGACATATGATCCGGCGAACACTGTTACAAACCCCGACATATAACCCGGCGAACATTGTTACAAACCCTGACATAAAACCCGGCGAACATTGTTACAAACCCTGACATATAACCCGGCGAACATTGTTACAAACCCTGACATATAACCCGGCGAACATTGTTACAAACCCTGAGATATAACCCGGCGAACATTGTTACAAACCCTGACATATAACTCGGCGAACATTGTTACAAACCCTGACATATAACCTGGCGAACATTGTTACAAACCCTGACATATAACCCGGCGAACATTGTTACAAACCCTGACATATAACCCGGCGAACATTGTTCCAAACCCTGACATATAACCGGCGAACATTGTTACAAACCCTGACATATAGCCCGGCGAATACTGTTACAAACCCTGACATATAACCCGGCGAACATTGTTACAAACCCTGACATATAACCTGACGAACATTGTTACAAACCCTCACATATAACCCGGCGAACATTGTTGCAAACCCTGACATATAACCCGGCGAACATTGTTACAAACCCTGACATATAACCCGGCGAACACTGTTACAAACCCTGACATATAACCCGGCGAACATTGTTCCAAACCCTGACATATAACCCGGCGAACATTGTTACAAACCCTGACATATATCCCGGCGAACATTGTTACAAACCCTGACATATAACCCGGCGAACATTGTTACAAACCCTGACATATAACCCGGCGAACATTGTTACATACCCTGACATATAACCCGGCGAACATTGTTACAAACCCTGACATATAACCCGGCGAACACTGTTACAAACCCTGACATATAACCCGGCGAACATTGTTACAAACCCTGACATATAACCCGGCGAACACTGTTACAAACCCTGACATATAACCCGGCGACCATTGTTACAAACCCTGACATATAACCCGGCGAACATTGTTACAAACCCTAACATATGACCCGGCGAACATTGTTACAAACCCTGACATATAACCCGGCGAACACTGTTACAAACCTGACATATAACCCGGCGAACATTGTTACAAACCCTGACATATAACCTGACGAACATTGTTACAAACCCTCACATATAACCCGGCGAACATTGTTGCAAACCCTGACATATAACCCGGCGAACATTGTTACAAACCCTGACATATAACCCGACGAACATTGTTACAAACCTTGACATATAACCCGGCGAACACTTTTACAAACCCTGACATATAACCCGGCGAACATTGTTCCAAACCCTGACATATAACCCGGCGAACATTGTTACAAACCCTGACATATATCCCGGCGAACATTGTTACAAACCCTGACATATAACCCGGCGAACATTGTTACAAACCCTGACATATAACCCGGCGAACATTGTTACATACCCTGACATATAACCCGGCGAACATTGTTACAAACCCTGACATATAACCCGGCGAACACTGTTACAAACCCTGACATATAACCCGGCGAACATTGTTACAAACCCTGACATATAACCCGGCGAACACTGTTACAAACCCTGACATATAACCCGGCGACCATTGTTACAAACCCTGACATATAACCCGGCGAACATTGTTACAAACCCTAACATATGACCCGGCGAACATTGTTACAAACCCTGACATATAACCCGGCGAACACTGTTACAAACCCTGACATATAACCCGGCGAACATTGTTACAAACCCTGACATATAACCCGGCGAACACTGTTACAAGCCCTGACATATGATCCGGCGAACACTGTTACAAACCCCGACATATAACCGGGCGAACATTGTTACAAACCCTGACATATAAACCGCGAACACTGTTACTAACCCTGACATATGATCCGGCGAACACTGTTACAAACCCCGACATATGACCCGGCGAACATTGTTACAAAACCTGACATATAACCCGGCGAACATTGTTACAAACTCTGACATATAACCCGGCGAACATTGTTACAAACCCTGACATATAACCCGGCGAACATTGTTACAAACCCTGACATATAACCCGGCGAACATTGTTACAAACCCTGACATATAACCGCCGAACATTGTTACAAACCCTGACATATAACCCGGCGAACATTGTTACAAACCCTGACATATAACCCGGCGAACATTGTTACAAACCCTGACATATAACCCGGCGAACATTGTTACAAACCCTGATATATAACCCAGCGAACATTGTTACAAACCCTGACATATAACCCGGCGAACATTGTTACAAACCCTGACATATAACCCGGCGAACACAGTTACAAACCCTGACATATAACCCACCGAACATTGTTACAAACCCTGATATATAGCCCGGCGAAGACTGTTACAAACCCTGACATATAACCCGGCGACCATTGTTACAAACCCTGACATATAACCCGGCGAACATTGTTACAAACCCTAACATATAACCCGGCGAACATTGTTACAAACCCTGACATATAACCTGGCGAACACTGTTACAAACCCTGACATATAACCCGGCGAACATTGTTACAAACCCTGACATATAACCCGGCGAAAATTGTTACAAACCCTGACATATAACCCGGCGAACATTGTTACAAACCCTGACATATAACCCGGCGAACATTGTTATAAACCCTGACATATAACCCGGCCAACATTGTTACAAACCCTGACATATAACCCGGCCAACATTGTTACAAACCCTGACATAAAACACGGCGAACACTGTTACAAGCCCTGACATATGATCCGGCGAACACTGTTACAAACCCCGACATATGACCCGGCGAACATTGTTACAAACCCTGACATATAACCCGACGAACACTGTTACAAACCCTGACATATGATCCGGCGAACACTGTTACAAACCCCGACATATAACCCGCCGAATATTGTTACAAACCCTGACATAAAACCCGGCGAACATTGTTACAAACCCTGACATATAACCCGGCGAATATTGTTACAAACCCTGACATATAACCCGGCGAACATTGTTACAAACCCTGACATATAACCTGGCGAACATTGTTACAAACCCTGACATATAACCCGGCGAACATTGTTGCAAACCCTGACATATAACCCGGCGAACATTGTTACAAACCCTGACATATAACCCGGCGAACATTGTTACAAACCCTGACATATAACCCGGCGAACATTGTTACAAACCCTGACATATAACCCGGCGAACATTGTTACAAACCCTGACATATAACCCGACGAACACTGTTACAAACCCTGACATATAACCCGGCGAACATTGTTACAAACCCTGACATATAACCCGGCGAACACTGTTACAAACCCTGACATATAACCCGGCGACCATTGTTACAAACCCTGACATATAACCCGGCGAACATTGTTACAAACCCTAACATATGACCCGGCGAACATTGTTACAAACCCTGACATATAACCCGGCGAACACTGTTACAAACCCTGACATATAACCCGGCGAACATTGTTACAAACCCTGACATATAACCCGGCGAACACTGTTACAAGCCCTGACATATGATCCGGCGAACACTGTTACAAACCCCGACATATAACCGGGCGAACATTGTTACAAACCCTGACATATAAACCGCGAACACTGTTACTAACCCTGACATATGATCCGGCGAACACTGTTACAAACCCCGACATATGACCCGGCGAACATTGTTACAAAACCTGACATATAACCCGGCGAACATTGTTACAAACTCTGACATATAACCCGGCGAACATTGTTACAAACCCTGACATATAACCCGGCGAACATTGTTACAAACCCTGACATATAACCCGGCGAACATTGTTACAAACCCTGACATATAACCGCCGAACATTGTTACAAACCCTGACATATAACCCGGCGAACATTGTTACAAACCCTGACATATAACCCGGCGAACATTGTTACAAACCCTGACATATAACCCGGCGAACATTGTTACAAACCCTGATATATAACCCAGCGAACATTGTTACAAACCCTGACATATAACCCGGCGAACATTGTTACAAACCCTGACATATAACCCGGCGAACACAGTTACAAACCCTGACATATAACCCACCGAACATTGTTACAAACCCTGATATATAGCCCGGCGAAGACTGTTACAAACCCTGACATATAACCCGGCGACCATTGTTACAAACCCTGACATATAACCCGGCGAACATTGTTACAAACCCTAACATATAACCCGGCGAACATTGTTACAAACCCTGACATATAACCTGGCGAACACTGTTACAAACCCTGACATATAACCCGGCGAACATTGTTACAAACCCTGACATATAACCCGGCGAAAATTGTTACAAACCCTGACATATAACCCGGCGAACATTGTTACAAACCCTGACATATAACCCAGCGAACATTGTTATAAACCCTGACATATAACCCGGCCAACATTGTTACAAACCCTGACATATAACCCGGCCAACATTGTTACAAACCCTGACATAAAACACGGCGAACACTGTTACAAGCCCTGACATATGATCCGGCGAACACTGTTACAAACCCCGACATATGACCCGGCGAACATTGTTACAAACCCTGACATATAACCCGACGAACACTGTTACAAACCCTGACATATGATCCGGCGAACACTGTTACAAACCCCGACATATAACCCGCCGAATATTGTTACAAACCCTGACATAAAACCCGGCGAACATTGTTACAAACCCTGACATATAACCCGGCGAATATTGTTACAAACCCTGACATATAACCCGGCGAACATTGTTACAAACCCTGACATATAACCTGGCGAACATTGTTACAAACCCTGACATATAACCCGGCGAACATTGTTGCAAACCCTGACATATAACCCGGCGAACATTGTTACAAACCCTGACATATAACCCGGCGAACATTGTTACAAACCCTGACATATAACCCGGCGAACATTGTTACAAACCCTGACATATAACCCGGCGAACATTGTTACAAACCCTGACATATAACCCGGCGAACATTGTTACAAACCCTCACATATAACCCGGCGAACACTGTTACAAACTCTGACATATAACCCGGCGAACACTGTTACAAACCCTGACATATAACCCGGCGAACATTGTTACAAACCCTGACATATAACCCGGTTAACACTGTTACAAACCCTGACATATAACCCGGCGAACATTGTTACAAACCCTGACATATAACCCGCGAACACTGTTACAAACCCTGACATATAGCCCGGCGGACACTGTTACAAACCCTGACATATAACCCGCGAACATTGTTACAAACCCTGACATATAACCCGGCGAACATTGTTGCAAACCGTGACATATAACCCAGCGAACATTGTTACAAACCCTGACATATAACCCGGCGAACACTGTTACAAACCCTGACATATAACCCGGCGAACATTGTTACAAACCCTGACATATAACCCGGCGAACATTGTTACAAATCCTGACATATAACCCGGCGAACATTGTTACAAACCCTGACATATAACCCGGGGAACATTGTTGCAAACCCTGACATATAACCCGGCGAACATTGTTACAAACCCTGACATATAACCCGGCGAACATTGTTACAAACCCTGACATATAACCCGGCGAACACTGTTACAAACCTGACATATAACCCGGCGAACACTGTTACAAACCCTGACATATAACCCGGCGAACACTGTTACAAACCCTGACATATAACCCGGCGAACACTGTTACAAACCCTGACATATAGCCCGACGAACATTGTTACAAACCCTGACATATAACCCGGCGAACATTGTTACAAACCCTGAGATATAACTCGGCTAACACTGTTACAAACCCTGACATATAACCCGGGGAACATTGTTACAAACCCTGACATATAACCCGGCGAACATTGTTACAAACCCTGACATATAACCCGGCGAACATTGTTGCAAACCCTGACATATAACCCGGCGAACACTGTTACAAACCCTGACATATAACCCGGCGAACACTGTTGCAAACCCTGACATATAACCCGGCGAACATTGTTACAAACCCTGACATATAACCCGGCGAACATTGTTACAAACCCTGACATATAACCCGGCGAACATTGTTACAAACCCTGACATATAACCCAGCGAACATTGTTACAAACCCTGACATATAACCTGGCGAACATTGTTACAAACCCTGACATATAACCCGGGGAACACTGTTACAAACCCTGACATATAACCCGGCGAACATTGTTACAAACCCTGAAATATAACCCGGCGAACATTGTTACAAACCCTGACATATAACCCGGCGAACATTGCTACAAGCTCTGACATATAACCCGGCGAACACTGTTACAAACCCTGACATATAACCCGGCGAACATTGTTACAAACCCTGACATATAACCCGGCGAACATTGTTACAAACCCTGACATATAACCCGGCGAACATTGTTACAAACCCTGACATATAACCCGGCGAACATTGTTGCAAACCCTGACATATAACCCGGCGAACATTGTTACAAACCCTGACATATAACCCGGCGAACATTGTTACAAACCCTGACATATAACCCGGCGAACAATGTTGCAAACCCTGACATATAACCCGACGAACACTGTTACAAACCCTGACATATAACCCGGCGAACAATGTTACAAACCCTGACATAAAACCCGGCGAACATTATTACAAACCCTGACATATAACCCGGCGAACATTGTTACAAACCCTGACATATAACCCGGCGAACACTGTTACAAACCCTGACATATAACCCGGCGAACACTGTTACAAACCCTGACATATAACCCGGCGAACACTGTTACAAACCCTGACATATAACCCGGCGAACACTGTTACAAACCCTGACATATAGCCCGACGAACATTGTTATAAACCCTGACATATAACCCGGCGAACAATGTTACAAACCCTGACATATAACCCGGCGAACATTGTTGCAAACCCTGAGATATAACTCGGCGAACACTGTTACAAACCCTGACATATAACCCGGGGAACATTGTTACAAACCCTGACATATAACCCGGCGAACATTGTTACAAACCCTGACATATAACCCGGCGAACATTGTTGCAAACCCTGACATATAACCCGGCGAACACTGTTACAAACCCTGACATATAACCCGGCGAACATTGTTGCAAACCCTGACATATAACCCGGCGAACATTGTTACAAACCCTGACATATAACCCGGCGAACATTGTTAAAAACCCTGACATATAACCCGGCGAACATTGTTACAAACCCTGACATATAACCCGGCGAACATTGTTACAAACCCTGACATATAACCTGGCGAACATTGTTACAAACCCTGACATATAACCCGGCGAACACTGTTACAAACCCTGACATATAACCCGGCGAACATTGTTACAAACCCTGACATATAACCCGGCGAACATTGTTACAAACCCTGACATATAACCCGGCGAACATTGTTACAAGCTCTGACATATAACCCGGCGAACACTGTTACAAACCCTGACATATAACCCGGCGAACATTGTTACAAACCTTGACATATAACCCGGCGAACATTGTTACAAACCCTGACATATAACCCGGCGAACATTGTTACAAACCCTGACATATAACCCGGCGAACATTGTTGCAAACCCTGACATATAACCCGGCGAACATTGTTACAAACCCTGACATATAACCCGGCGAACATTGTTACAAACCCTGACATATAACCCGGCGAACACTGTTGCAAACCCTGACATATAACCCGACGAACACTGTTACAAACCCTGACATATAACCCGGCGAACAATGTTACAAACCCTGACATAAAACCCGGCGAACATTGTTACAAACCCTGACATATAACCCGGCGAACACTGTTACAAACCCTGACATATAACCCGGCGAACACTGTTACAAACCCTGACATATAACCCGCGAACACTGTTACAAACCCTGACATATAGCCCGACGAACATTGTTATAAACCCTGACATATAACCCGGCGAACAATGCTACAAACCCTGACATATAACCCGGCGAACAATGTTACAAACCCTGACATATAACCCGGCGAACATTGTTACAAACCCTGACATATAACCCGGCGAACACTGTTACAAACCCTGACATATAACCCGGCGAACACTGTTACAAACCCTGACATATAACCCGGCGAACACTGTTACAAACCCTGACATATAACCCGGCGAACACTGTTACAAACCCTGACATATAACCCGACGAACATTGTTATAAACCCTGACATATAACCCGGCGAACAATGTTACAAACCCTGACATATAACCCGGCGAACATTGTTACAAACCCTGACATATAACCCGGCGAACATTGTTACAAACCCTGACATATAACCCGGCAAACATTGTTACAAACCCTGAGATATAACTCGACGAACACTGTTACAAACCCTGACATATAACCCGGGGAACATTGTTACAAACCCTGACATATAAACCGGCGAACATTGTTACAAACCCTGACATATAACCCGGCGAACATTGTTGCAAACCCTGACATATAACCCGGCGAACACTGTTACAAACCCTGACATATAACCCGGCGAACACTGTTACAAACCCTGACATATAACCCGGCGAACATTGTTACAAACCCTGACATATAACCCGGCGAACATTGTTACAAACCCTGACATATAACCCGGCGAACATTGTTACAAACCCTGACATATAACCCGGCGAACATTGTTACAAACCCTGACATATAACCCGGCGAACATTGTTGCAAACCCTGACATATAACCCGGCGAACATTGTTACAAACCCTGAAATATAACCCGGCGAACATTGTTACAAACCCTGACATATAACCCGGCGAACATTGCTACAAGCTCTGACATATAACCCGGCGAACACTGTTACAAACCCTGACATATAACCCGGCGAACATTGTTACAAACCCTGACATATAAATCGGCGAACATTGTTACAAACCCTGACATATTACCCGGCGAACATTGTTACAAACCCTGACATATAACCCGGCGAACATTGTTGCAAACCCTGACATATAACCCGGCGAACATTGTTACAAACCCTGACATATAACCCGGCGAACATTGTTACAAACCCTGACATATAACCCGGCGAACACTGTTGCAAACCCTGACATATAATCCGACGAACACTGTTACAAACCCTGACATATAACCCGGCGAACAATGTTACAAACCCTGACATAAAACCCGGCGAACATTGTTACAAACCCTGACATATAACCCGGCGAACATTGTTACAAACCCTGACATATAACCCGGCGAACACTGTTACAAACCCTGACATATAACCCGGCGAACACTGTTACAAACCCTGACATATAACCCGGCGAACACTGTTACAAACCCTGACATATAACCCGGCGAACACTGTTACAAACCCTGACATATAGCCCGACGAACATTGTTATAAACCCTGACATATAACCCGGCGAACAATGTTACAAACCCTGACATATAACCCGGCGAACATTGTTACAAACCCTGAGATATAACTCGGCGAACACTGTTACAAACCCTGACATATAACCCGGGGAACATTGTTACAAACCCTGACATATAACCCGGCGAACATTGTTACAAACCCTGACATATAACCCGGCGAACATTGTTACAAACCCTGACATATAACCCGGCGAACACTGTTGCAAACCCTGACATATAACCCGACGAACACTGTTACAAACCCTGACATATAACCCGGCGAACAATGTTACAAACCCTGACATAAAACCCGGCGAACATTGTTACAAACCCTGACATATAACCCGGCGAACATTGTTACAAACCCTGACATATAACCCGGCGAACACTGTTACAAACCCTGACATATAACCCGGCGAACACTGTTACAAACCCTGACATATAACCCGGCGAACACTGTTACAAACCCTGACATATAACCCGGCGAACACTGTTACAAACCCTGACATATAGCCCGACGAACATTGTTATAAACCCTGACATATAACCCGGCGAACAATGTTACAAACCCTGACATATAACCCGGCGAACATTGTTACAAACCCTGAGATATAACTCGGCGAACACTGTTACAAACCCTGACATATAACCCGGGGAACATTGTTACAAACCCTGACATATAACCCGGCGAACATTGTTACAAACCCTGACATATAACCCGGCGAACATTGTTGCAAACCCTGACATATAACCCGGCGAACACTGTTACAAACCCTGACATATAACCCGGCGAACACTGTTGCAAACCCTGACATATAACCCGGCGAACATTGTTACAAACCCTGACATATAACCCGGCGAACATTGTTAAAAACCCTGACATATAACCCGGCGAACATTGTTACAAACCCTGACATATAACCCGGCGAACATTGTTACAAACCCTGACATATAACCTGGCGAACATTGTTACAAACCCTGACATATAACCCGGCGAACACTGTTACAAACCCTGACATATAACCCGGCGAACATTGTTACAAACCCTGACATATAACCCGGCGAACATTGTTACAAACCCTGACATATAACCCGGCGAACATTGTTACAAGCTCTGACATATAACTCGGCGAACACTGTTACAAACCCTGACATATAACCCGGCCAACATTGTTACAAACCCTGACATATAACCCGGCCAACATTGTTACAAACCCTGACATATAACCCGGCGAACATTGTTGCAAACCCTGACATATAACCCGGCGAACATTGTTACAAACCCTGACATATAACCCGGCGAACATTGTTACAAACCCTGACATATAACCCGGCGAACACTGTTGCAAACCCTGACATATAACCCGACGAACACTGTTACAAACCCTGACATATAACCCGGCGAACAATGTAACAAACCCTGACATAAAACCCGGCGAACATTGTTACAAACCCTGACATATAACCCGGCGAACACTGTTACAAACCCTGACATATAACCCGGCGAACACTGTTACAAACCCTGACATATAACCCGCGAACACTGTTACAAACCCTGACATATAGCCCGACGAACATTGTTATAAACCCTGACATATAACCCGGCGAACAATGCTACAAACCCTGACATATAACCCGGCGAACAATGTTACAAACCCTGACATATAACCCGGCGAACATTGTTACAAACCCTGACATATAACCCGGCGAACACTGTTACAAACCCTGACATATAACCCGGCGAACACTGTTACAAACCCTGACATATAACCCGGCGAACACTGTTACAAACCCTGACATATAACCCGGCGAACACTGTTACAAACCCTGACATATAGCCCGACGAACATTGTTATAAACCCTGACATATAACCCGGCGAACAATGTTACAAACCCTGACATATAACCCGGCGAACATTGTTACAAACCCTGACATATAACCCGGCGAACATTGTTACAAACCCTGACATATAACCCGGCGAACATTGTTACAAACCCTGAGATATAACTCGGCGAACACTGTTACAAACCCTGACATATAACCCGGGGAACATTGTTACAAACCCTGACATATAACCCGGCGAACATTGTTACAAACCCTGACATATAACCCGGCGAACATTGTTGCAAACCCTGACATATAACCCGGCGAACACTGTTACAAACCCTGACATATAACCCGGCGAACACTGTTACAAACCCTGACATATAACCCGGCGAACATTGTTACAAACCCTGACATATAACCCGGCGAACATTGTTACAAACCCTGACATATAACCCGGCGAACATTGTTACAAACCCTGACATATAACCCGGCGAACATTGTTACAAACCCTGACATATAACCCGGCGAACATTGTTGCAAACCCTGACATATAACCCGGCGAACATTGTTACAAACCCTGAAATATAACCCGGCGAACATTGTTACAAACCCTGACATATAACCCGGCGAACATTGCTACAAGCTCTGACATATAACCCGGCGAACACTGTTACAAACCCTGACATATAACCCGGCGAACATTGTTACAAACCCTGACATATAAATCGGCGAACATTGTTACAAACCCTGACATATTACCCGGCGAACATTGTTACAAACCCTGACATATAACCCGGCGAACATTGTTGCAAACCCTGACATATAACCCGGCGAACATTGTTACAAACCCTGACATATAACCCGGCGAACATTGTTACAAACCCTGACATATAACCCGGCGAACACTGTTGCAAACCCTGACATATAATCCGACGAACACTGTTACAAACCCTGACATATAACCCGGCGAACAATGTTACAAACCCTGACATAAAACCCGGCGAACATTGTTACAAACCCTGACATATAACCCGGCGAACACTGTTACAAACCCTGACATATAACCCGGGGAACATTGTTACAAACCCTGACATATAACCCGGCGAACATTGTTACAAACCCTGACATATAACCCGGCGAACATTGTTGCAAACCCTGACATATAACCCGGCGAACACTGTTACAAACCCTGACATATAACCCGGCGAACACTGTTGCAAACCCTGACATATAACCCGGCGAACATTGTTACAAACCCTGACATATAACCCGGCGAACATTGTTACAAACCCTGACATATAACCCGGCGAACATTGTTACAAACCCTGACATATAACCCAGCGAACATTGTTACAAACCCTGACATATAACCTGGCGAACATTGTTACAAACCCTGACATATAACCCGGCGAACACTGTTACAAACCCTGACATATAACCCGGCGAACATTGTTACAAACCCTGACATATAACCCGGCGAACATTGTTACAAACCCTGACATATAACCCGGCGAACATTGTTACAAGCTCTGACATATAACCCGGCGAACACTGTTACAAACCCTGACATATAACCCGGCGAACATTGTTACAAACCCTGACATATAACCCGGCGAACATTGTTACAAACCCTGACATATAACCCGGCGAACATTGTTACAAACCCTGACATATAACCCGGCGAACATTGTTGCAAACCCTGACATATAACCCGGCGAACATTGTTACAAACCCTGACATATAACCCGGCGAACATTGTTACAAACCCTGACATATAACCCGGCGAACACTGTTGCAAACCCTGACATATAACCCGACGAACACTGTTACAAACCCTGACATATAACCCGGCGAACAATGTTACAAACCCTGACATAAAACCCCGCGAACATTGTTACAAACCCTGACATATAACCCGGCGAACACTGTTACAAACCCTGACATATAACCCGGCGAACACTGTTACAAACCCTGACATATAACCCGCGAACACTGTTACAAACCCTGACATATAGCCCGACGAACATTGTTATAAACCCTGACATATAACCCGCCGAACAATGTTACAAACCCTGACATATAACCCGGCGAACAATGTTACAAACCCTGACATATAACCCGGCGAACATTGTTACAAACCCTGACATATAACCCGGCGAACACTGTTACAAACCCTGACATATAACCCGGCGAACACTGTTACAAACCCTGACATATAACCCGGCGAACACTGTTACAAACCCTGACATATAACCCGGCGAACACTGTTACAAACCCTGACATATAGCCCGACGAACATTGTTATAAACCCTGAAATATAACCCGGCGAACAATGTTACAAACCCTGACATATAACCCGCCGAACATTGTTACAAACCCTGACATATAACCCGGCGAACATTGTTACAAACCCTGACATATAACCCGGCGAACATTGTTACAAACCCTGAGATATAACTCGGCGAACACTGTTACAAACCCTGACATATAACCCGGCGAACATTGTTACAAACCCTGACATATAACCCGGCGAACAATGTAACAAACCCTGACATAAAACCCGGCGAACATTGTTACAAACCCTGACATATAACCCGGCGAACACTGTTACAAACCCTGACATATAACCCGGCGAACACTGTTACAAACCCTGACATATAACCCGCGAACACTGTTACAAACCCTGACATATAGCCCGACGAACATTGTTATAAACCCTGACATATAACCCGGCGAACAATGCTACAAACCCTGACATATAACCCGGCGAACAATGTTACAAACCCTGACATATAACCCGGCGAACATTGTTACAAACCCTGACATATAACCCGGCGAACACTGTTACAAACCCTGACATATAACCCGGCGAACACTGTTACAAACCCTGACATATAACCCGGCGAACACTGTTACAAACCCTGACATATAACCCGGCGAACACTGTTACAAACCCTGACATATAGCCCGACGAACATTGTTATAAACCCTGACATATAACCCGGCGAACAATGTTACAAACCCTGACATATAACCCGGCGAACATTGTTACAAACCCTGACATATAACCCGGCGAACATTGTTACAAACCCTGACATATAACCCGGCGAACATTGTTACAAACCCTGAGATATAACTCGGCGAACACTGTTACAAACCCTGACATATAACCCGGGGAACATTGTTACAAACCCTGACATATAACCCGGCGAACATTGTTACAAACCCTGACATATAACCCGGCGAACATTGTTGCAAACCCTGACATATAACCCGGCGAACACTGTTACAAACCCTGACATATAACCCGGCGAACACTGTTACAAACCCTGACATATAACCCGGCGAACATTGTTACAAACCCTGACATATAACCCGGCGAACATTGTTACAAACCCTGACATATAACCCGGCGAACATTGTTACAAACCCTGACATATAACCCGGCGAACATTGTTACAAACCCTGACATATAACCCGGCGAACATTGTTGCAAACCCTGACATATAACCCGGCGAACATTGTTACAAACCCTGAAATATAACCCGGCGAACATTGTTACAAACCCTGACATATAACCCGGCGAACATTGCTACAAGCTCTGACATATAACCCGGCGAACACTGTTACAAACCCTGACATATAACCCGGCGAACATTGTTACAAACCCTGACATATAAATCGGCGAACATTGTTACAAACCCTGACATATTACCCGGCGAACATTGTTACAAACCCTGACATATAACCCGGCGAACA
Source organism: Bathymodiolus septemdierum (assembly GCA_963383655.1). Classification (NCBI taxonomy): domain Eukaryota; kingdom Metazoa; phylum Mollusca; class Bivalvia; order Mytilida; family Modiolidae; genus Bathymodiolus; species Bathymodiolus septemdierum. Next base: position 69,337,019 of record OY726521.1, on the reverse strand, counting down.
TTGTTGCAAACCCTGACATATAACCCGGCGAACATTGTTACAAACCCTGACATATAACCCGGCGAACATTGTTACAAACCCTGACATATAACCCGGCGAACACTGTTGCAAACCCTGACATATAATCCGACGAACACTGTTACAAACCCTGACATATAACCCGGCGAACAATGTTACAAACCCTGACATAAAACCCGGCGAACATTGTTACAAACCCTGACATATAACCCGGCGAACACTGTTACAAACCCTGACATATAACCCGGGGAACATTGTTACAAACCCTGACATATAACCCGGCGAACATTGTTACAAACCCTGACATATAACCCGGCGAACATTGTTGCAAACCCTGACATATAACCCGGCGAACACTGTTACAAACCCTGACATATAACCCGGCGAACACTGTTGCAAACCCTGACATATAACCCGGCGAACATTGTTACAAACCCTGACATATAACCCGGCGAACATTGTTACAAACCCTGACATATAACCCGGCGAACATTGTTACAAACCCTGACATATAACCCAGCGAACATTGTTACAAACCCTGACATATAACCTGGCGAACATTGTTACAAACCCTGACATATAACCCGGCGAACACTGTTACAAACCCTGACATATAACCCGGCGAACATTGTTACAAACCCTGACATATAACCCGGCGAACATTGTTACAAACCCTGACATATAACCCGGCGAACATTGTTACAAGCTCTGACATATAACCCGGCGAACACTGTTACAAACCCTGACATATAACCCGGCGAACATTGTTACAAACCCTGACATATAACCCGGCGAACATTGTTACAAACCCTGACATATAACCCGGCGAACATTGTTACAAACCCTGACATATAACCCGGCGAACATTGTTGCAAACCCTGACATATAACCCGGCGAACATTGTTACAAACCCTGACATATAACCCGGCGAACATTGTTACAAACCCTGACATATAACCCGGCGAACACTGTTGCAAACCCTGACATATAACCCGACGAACACTGTTACAAACCCTGACATATAACCCGGCGAACAATGTTACAAACCCTGACATAAAACCCCGCGAACATTGTTACAAACCCTGACATATAACCCGGCGAACACTGTTACAAACCCTGACATATAACCCGGCGAACACTGTTACAAACCCTGACATATAACCCGCGAACACTGTTACAAACCCTGACATATAGCCCGACGAACATTGTTATAAACCCTGACATATAACCCGCCGAACAATGTTACAAACCCTGACATATAACCCGGCGAACAATGTTACAAACCCTGACATATAACCCGGCGAACATTGTTACAAACCCTGACATATAACCCGGCGAACACTGTTACAAACCCTGACATATAACCCGGCGAACACTGTTACAAACCCTGACATATAACCCGGCGAACACTGTTACAAACCCTGACATATAACCCGGCGAACACTGTTACAAACCCTGACATATAGCCCGACGAACATTGTTATAAACCCTGAAATATAACCCGGCGAACAATGTTACAAACCCTGACATATAACCCGCCGAACATTGTTACAAACCCTGACATATAACCCGGCGAACATTGTTACAAACCCTGACATATAACCCGGCGAACATTGTTACAAACCCTGAGATATAACTCGGCGAACACTGTTACAAACCCTGACATATAACCCGGCGAACATTGTTACAAACCCTGACATATAACCCGGCGAACATTGTTACAAACCCTGACATATAACCCGGCGAACATTGTTGCAAACCCTGACATATAACCCGGCGAACACTGTTCCAAACCCTGACATATAACCCGGCGAACACTGTTACAAACCCTGACATATAACCCGGCGAACATTGTTACAAACCCTGACATATAACCCGGTGAACATTGTTACAAACCCTGACATATAACCCGGCGAACATTGTTACAAACCCTGACATATAACCCGGCGAACATTGTTACAAACCCTGACATATAACCCGGCGAACATTGTTGCAAACCCTGACATATAACCCGGCGAACATTGTTACAAACCCTGACATATAACCCGGCGAACATTGTTACAAACCCTGACATATAACCCGGCGAACACTGTTGCAAACCCTGACATATAACCCGACGAACACTGTTACAAACCCTGATATATAACCCGGCGAACAATGTTACAAACCCTGACATAAAACCCGGCGAACATTGTTACAAACCCTGACATATAACCCGGCGAACATTGTTACAAACCCTGACATATAACCCGGCGAACACTGTTACAAACCCTGACATATAACCCGGCGAACACTGTTACAAACCCTGACATATAACCCGGCGAACACTGTTACAAACCCTGACATATAACCCGGCGAACACTGTTACAAACCCTGACATATAGCCCGACGAACATTGTTATAAACCCTGACATATAACCCGGCGAACAATGTTACAAACCCTGACATATAACCCGGCGAACATTGTTACAAACCCTGACATATAACTCGGCGAACACTGTTACAAACCCTGACATATAACCCGGGGAACATTGTTACAAACCCTGACATATAACCCGGCGAACATTGTTACAAACCCTGACATATAACCCGGCGAACATTGTTGCAAACCCTGACATATAACCCGGCGAACACTGTTACAAACCCTGACATATAACCCGGCGAACACTGTTGCAAACCCTGACATATAACCCGGCGAACATTGTTACAAACCCTGACATATAACCCGCCGAACATTGTTACAAACCCTGACATATAGCCCGGCGAACATTGTTACAAACCCTGACATATAACCCAGCGAACATTGTTACAAACCCTGACATATAACCTGGCGAACATTGTTACAAACCCTGACATATAACCCGGCGAACACTGTTACAAACCCTGACATATAACCCGGCGAACATTGTTACAAACCCTGACATATAACCCGGCGAACATTGTTACAAACCCTGACATATAACCCGGCGAACATTGTTACAAGCTCTGACATATAACCCGGCGAACACTGTTACAAACCCTGACATATAACCCGGCGAACATTGTTACAAACCCTGACATATAACCCGGCGAACATTGTTACAAACCCTGACATATAACCCGGCGAACATTGTTGCAAACCCTGACATATAACCCGGCGAACATTGTTGCAAACCCTGACATATAACCCGGCGAACATTGTTACAAACCCTGACATATAACCCGGCGAACATTGTTACAAACCCTGACATATAACCCGGCGAACACTGTTGCAAACCCTGACATATAACCCGGCGAACAATGTTACAAACCCTGACATAAAACCCGGCGAACATTGTTACAAACCCTGACATATAACCCGGCGAACACTGTTACAAACCCTGACATATAACCCGGCGAACACTGTTACAAACCCTGACATATAACCCGCGAACACTGTTACAAACCCTGACATATAGCCCGACGAACATTGTTATAAACCCTGACATATAACCCGGCGAACAATGTTACAAACCCTGACATATAACCCGGCGAACAATGTTACAAACCCTGACATATAACCCGGCGAACATTGTTACAAACCCTGACATATAACCCGGCGAACACTGTTACAAACCCTGACATATAACCCGGCGAACACTGTTACAAACCCTGACATATAACCCGGCGAACACTGTTACAAACCTTGACATATAACCCGGCGAACACTGTTACAAACCCTGACATATAGCCCGACGAACATTGTTATAAACCCTGACATATAACCCGGCGAACAATGTTACAAACCCTGACATATAACCCGGCGAACATTGTTACAAACCCTGACAATTAACTCGGCGAACACTGTTACAAACCCTGACATATAACCCGGGGAACATTGTTACAAACCCTGACATATAACCCGGCGAACATTGTTACAAACCCTGACATATAACCCGGCGAACATTGTTGCAAACCCTGACATATAACCCGGCGAACCCTGTTACAAACCCTGACATATAACCCGGCGAACACTGTTACAAACCCTGACATATAACCCGGCGAACATTGTTACAAACCCTGACATATAACCCGGCGAACATTGTTACAAACCCTGACATATAACCCGGCGAACATTGTTACAAACCCTGACATATAACTCAGCGAACATTGTTACAAACCCTGACATATAACCCGGCGAACATTGTTACAAACCCTGACATATAACCTGGCGAACATTGTTACAAACCCTGACAAATAACCCGGCGAACATTGTTACAAACCCTGACATATGACCGCCGAACATTGTTACAAACCCTGACATATAACCCGGCGAACATTGTTACAAACCCTGACATATAACCCGGCGAACATTGTTACAAACCCTGACATATAACCCGGCGAACATTGTTACAAACCCTGACATATAACCCGGCGAACATTGTTACAAACCCTCACATATAACCCGGCGAACACTGTTACAAACTCTGACATATAACCCGTCGAACACTGTTACAAACCCTGACATATAACCCGGCGAACATTGTTACAGACCCTGACATATAACCCGGCTAACACTGTTACAAACCCTGACATATAACCCGGCGAACATTGTTACAAACCCTGACATATAACCCGCGGACACTGTTGCAAACCCTGACATATAACCCGCGAACATTGTTACAAATCCTGACATATAACCCGGCGAACATTGTTGCAAACCGTGACATATAACCCAGCGAACATTGTTACAAACCCTGACATATAACCCGGCGAACACTGTTACATACCCTGACATATAACCCGGCGAACATTGTTACAAACCCTGACATATAACCCGGCGAACATTGTTACAAATCCTGACATATAACCCGGCGAACATTGTTACAAACCCTGACATATAACCCGGGGAACATTGTTGCAAACCCTGACATATAACCCGGCGAACATTGTTACAAACCCTGACATATAACCCGGCGAACATTGTTACAAACCCTGACATATAACCCGGCGAACACTGTTACAAACCCTGACATATAACCCGGCGAACACTGTTACAAACCCTGACATATAACCCGGCGAACACTGTTACAAACCCTGACATATAACCCGGCGAACACTGTTACAAACCCTGACATATAGCCCGACGAACATTGTTATAAACCCTGACATATAACCCGGCGAACAATGTTACAAACCCTGACATATAACCCGGCGAACATTGTTACAAACCATGAGATATAACTCGGCGAACACTGTTACAAACCCTGACATATAACCCGGGGAACATTGTTACAAACCCTGACATATAACCCGGCGAACATTGTTACAAACCCTGACATATAACCCGGCGAACATTGTTGCAAACCCTGACATATAACCCGGCGAACACTGTTACAAACCCTGACATATAACCCGGCGAACACTGTTGCAAACCCTGACATATAACCCGGCGAACATTGTTACAAACCCTGACATATAACCCAGCGAACATTGTTACAAACCCTGACATATAACCCGGCGAACATTGTTACAAACCCTGACATATAACCCAGCGAACATTGTTACAAACCCTGACATATAACCTGGCGAACATTGTTACAAACCCTGACATATAACCCGGGGAACACTGTTACAAACCCTGACATATAACCCGGCGAACATTGTTACAAACCCTGAAATATAACCCGGCGAACATTGTTACAAACCCTGACATATAACCCGGCGAACATTGCTACAAGCTCTGACATATAACCCGGCGAACACTGTTACAAACCCTGACATATAACCCGGCGAACATTGTTACAAACCCTGACATATAACCCGGCGAACATTGTTACAAACCCTGACATATAACCCAGCGAACATTATTACAAACCCTGACATATAACCCGGCGAACATTGTTGCAAACCCTGACATATAACCCGGCGAACATTGTTACAAACCCTGACATATAACCCGGCGAACATTGTTACAAACCCTGACATATAACCGGCGAACACTGTTGCAAACCCTGACATATAACCCGGCGAACAATGTTACAAACCCTGACATAAAACCCGGCGAACATTGTTACAAACCCTGACATATAACCCGGCGAACATTGTTACAAACCCTGACATATAACCCGGCGAACACTGTTACAAACCCTGACATATAACCCGGCGAACACTGTTACAAACCCTGACATATAACCCGGCGAACACTGTTACAAACCCTGACATATAACCCGGCGAACACTGTTACAAACCCTGACATATAGCCCGACGAACATTGTTATAAACCCTGACATATAACCCGGCGAACAATGTTACAAACCCTGACATATAACCCGGCGAACATTGTTACAAACCCTGAGATATAACTCGGCGAACACTGTTACAAACCCAGACATATAACCCGGGGAACATTGTTACAAACCCTGACATATAACCCGGCGAACATTGTTACAAACCCTGACATATAACCCGGCGAACATTGTTGCAAACCTTGACATATAACCCGGCGAACACTGTTACAAACCCTGACATATAACCCGGCGAACACTGTTGCAAACCCTGACATATAACCCGGCGAACATTGTTACAAACCCTGACATATAACCCGGCGAACACTGTTGCAAACCCTGACATATAACCCGGCGAACATTGTTACAAACCCTGACATATAACCCGGCGAACATTGTTACAAACCCTGACATATAACCCGGCGAACATTGTTACAAACCCTGACATATAACCCAGCGAACATTGTTACAAACCCTGACATATAACCTGGCGAACATTGTTACAAACCCTGACATATAACCCGGCGAACACTGTTACAAACCCTGACATATAACCCGGCGAACATTGTTACAAACCCTGACATATAACCCGGCGAACATTGTTACAAACCCTGACATATAACCCGGCGAACATTGTTACAAGCTCTGACATATAACCCGGCGAACACTGTTACAAACCCTGACATATAACCCGGCGAACATTGTTACAAACCCTGACATATAACCCGGCGAACATTGTTACAAACCCTGACATATAACCCGGCGAACATTGTTACAAACCCTGACATATAACCCGGCGAACATTGTTGCAAACCCTGACATATAACCCGGCGAACATTGTTACAAACCCTGACATATAACCCGGCGAACATTGTTACAAACCCTGACATATAACCCGGCGAACACTGTTGCAAACCCTGACATATAACCCGACGAACACTGTTACAAACCCTGACATATAACCCGGCGAACAATGTTACAAACCCTGACATAAAACCCGGCGAACATTGTTACAAACCCTGACATATAACCCGGCGAACACTGTTACAAACCCTGACATATAACCCGGCGAACACTGTTACAAACCCTGACATATAACCCGCGAACACTGTTACAAACCCTGACATATAGCCCGACGAACATTGTTATAAACCCTGACATATAACCCGGCGAACAATGTTACAAACCCTGACATATAACCCGGCGAACAATGTTACAAACCCTGACATATAACCCGGCGAACATTGTTACAAACCCTGACATATAACCCGGCGAACACTGTTACAAACCCTGACATATAAACCGGCGAACACTGTTACAAACCCTGACATATAACCCGGCGAACACTGTTACAAACCCTGACATATAACCCGGCGAACACTGTTACAAACCCTGACATATAGCCCGACGAACATTGTTATAAACCCTGACATATAACCCGGCGAACAATGTTACAAACCCTGACATATAACCCGGCGAACATTGTTACAAACCCTGACATATAACCCGGCGAACATTGTTACAAACCCTGACATATAACCCGGCGAACATTGTTACAAACCCTGAGATATAACTCGGCGAACACTGTTACAAACCCTGACATATAACCCGGGGAACATTGTTACAAACCCTGACATATAACCCGGCGAACATTGTTACAAACCCTGACATATAACCCGGCGAACATTGTTGCAAACCCTGACATATAACCCGGCGAACACTGTTACAAACCCTGACATATAACCCGGCGAACACTGTTACAAACCCTGACATATAAACCGGCGAACATTGTTACAAACCCTGACATATAACCCGGCGAACATTGTTACAAACCCTGACATATAACCCGGCGAACATTGTTACAAACCCTGACATATAACCCGGCGAACATTGTTACAAACCCTGACATATAACCCGGCGAACATTGTTGCAAACCCTGACATATAACCCGGCGAACATTGTTACAAACCCTGACATATAACCCGGCGAATATTGTTACAAACCCTGACATATAACCCGGCGAACACTGTTGCAAACCCTGACATATAACCCGACGAACACTGTTACAAACCCTGACATATAACCCGGCGAACAATGTTACAAACCCTGACATAAAACCCGGCGAACATTGTTACAAACCCTGACATATAACCCGGCGAACATTGTTACAAACCCTGACATATAACCCGGCGAACACTGTTACAAACCCTGACATATAACCCGGCGAACACTGTTACAAACCCTGACATATAACCCGGCGAACACTGTTACAAACCCTGACATATAACCCGGCGAACACTGTTACAAACCCTGACATATAGCCGAACGAACATTGTTATAAACCCTGACATATAACCTGGCGAACATTGTTACAAACCCTGACATATAACCCGGCGAACACTGTTACAAACCCTGACATATAACCCGGCGAACATTGTTACAAACCCTGACATATAACCCGGCGAACATTGTTACAAACCCTGACATATAACCCGGCGAACATTGTTACAAGCTCTGACATATATCCCGGCGAACACTGTTACAAACCCTGACATATAACCCGGCGAACATTGTTACAAACCCTGACATATAACCCGGCGAACATTGTTACAAACCCTGACATATAACCCGGCGAACATTGTTACAAACCCTGACATATAACCCGGCGAACATTGTTGCAAACCCTGACATATAACCCGGCGAACATTGTTACAAACCCTGACATATAACCCGGCGAACATTGTTACAAACCCTGACATATAACCCGGCGAACACTGTTGCAAACCCTGACATATAACCCGATGAACACTGTTACAAACCCTGACATATAACCCGGCGAACAGTGTTACAAACCCTGACATAAAACCCGGCGAACATTGTTACAAACCCTGACATATAACCCGGCGAACACTGTTACAAACCCTGACATATAACCCGGCGAACACTGTTACAAACCCTGACATATAACCCGCGAACACTGTTACAAACCCTGACATATAGCCCGACGAACATTGTTATAAACCCTGACATATAACCCGGCGAACAATGTTACAAACCCTGACATATAACCCGGCGAACAATGTTACAAACCCTGACATATAACCCGGCGAACATTGTTACAAACCCTGACATATAACCCGGCGAACACTGTTACAAACCCTGACATATAACCCGGCGAACACTGTTACAAACCCTGACATATAACCCGGCGAACACTGTTACAAACCCTGACATATAGCCCGGCGAACACTGTTACAAACCCTGACATATAGCCCGACGAACATTGTTATAAACCCTGACATATAACCCGGCGAACAATGTTACAAACCCTGACATATAACCCGGCGAACATTGTTACAAACCCTGACATATAACCCGGCGAACATTGTTACAAACCCTGACATATAACCCGGCGAACATTGTTGCAAACCCTGACATATAACCCGGCGAACACTGTTACAAACCCTGACATATAACCCGGCGAACACTGTTACAAACCCTGACATATAACCCGGCGAACATTGTTACAAACCCTGACATATAACCCGGCGAACATTGTTACAAACCCTGACATATAACCCGGCGAACATTGTTACAAACCCTGACATATAACTCAGCGAACATTGTTACAAACCCTGACATATAACCTGGCGAACATTGTTACAAACCCTGACATATAACCCGGCGAACACTGTTACAAACCATGACATATAACCCGGCGAACATTGTTACAAACCCTGACATATAACCCGGCGAACATTGTTACAAACCCTGACATATAACCCGACGAACACTGTTACAAACCCTGACATATAACCCGGCGAACATTGTTACAAGCTCTGACATATAACCCGGCGAACACTGTTACAAACCCTGACATATAACCCGGCGAACATTGTTACAAACCCTGACATATAACCCGACGAACATTGTTACAAACCCTGACATATAACCCGGCGAACATTGTTATTATAAATATCCTTTTTTATCATATTTAATCTTCGCGACACAGAAATTGCCATATGTATAATATTAGTTCTATTAAAGAGGGCCCGGATGTCCTCAAACATTATCTAAATATTAGATAGTATACAATGCCATCATAAAGACATAATAGTGAAACAATAGTCTACTCAGAATACGGTGAAGTAAAAAGCCTGAATAAAAACTGCAAGCTCTACCGTAGCGTATGAGATGTGAAATATAAACTCCATAAGGCATACAGGATAGCGGTTTGTGTATTACTATCAAGGTGTGAAATATAAACTTCATACACGGGAGCGGTTTAAGAAATAAATCGTGGAAGCCAGAATGTGTTGGGAGTTTTAACATGGATTGGCGGATATTAGTATTTTATCCCGAGCCAGAAGCGAGGCATGCAATTTACTAATATCCGCCAATCCATGTTAAAGCTCAAAACACATTCTGGCTTCCATGATTTATTTCGATTCTGATATGTCTAAGAGTACAAATACGGTAGTATACTTTGATTGGAAAACGGTAATTTATACATACGCTTGCGAATATGTCGCACACAATTTATGTAACTCGAATAATACTGCGCCCTTTATCGGCATTATTCGGGTCACAATTTATGCTGCCAATGGAAACGTCAGTCACATTCATCGGCACATGTGCTAATGAGATGATACGAAGAAATAATTCTGTTTTTTTTAACAAAGGGAAAGAGTGAGGTCATGTTAGAATTGTATATTACTATCAAGGTGTGAAATATAACCTCCATACACGGGAGTGGTTTGTATATTACTATCAAGGTGTGGACAGTGTATAATGGCAAAATTGAAGTCTGGTAGAAATTCAAGGTAAATGTCAAGAAATGAGGCAGAGTTATTTTCAATGCATAACATAGAATGTACAATGTATTTTTTTTCATAACTTTATTATGATTTTATTGTCAATATCTATACAATTGAATTGGGAACAAGTTTTTACAACTTACTAGTCCCTCTCCATACAAATACATTAATAACATAAATAAAACAAATCAAATGACAGCAAATGTACAAGTTATGTCAATTATAATTAATAGACTAAGCAAAATTATGTTAAACTAAGTGTACATATTAAATATTGTTTCAATATTTATCAGAAGAAAATAGAGGGGGAGAAAGGGCGGGATAGGGGCGGGGGTGAGGGAGGGTTAAAGCTAATAAATTGTGTTGAGATAATATCACGGTTGGGGATAAATCTACAAGTTTGTCGAATAAATTTATACACTGATTTGAACAATAAAGTATTCAATTCTTCACTAATTTCGTTACATCTAAAGAGTATATATTCTATAGAGATGCGAACAATGCTATTAAAACAGTAAACATGTAATTGTGAATTAAATAAAGCATAATTGTTCTCCTACCTCAGGCATAGGCGACCGTAGCCGAATTTTGGCTATCCTGTATAGGCTCTTCTTGCTAACAAAGACTTTTAAGTTATTTGGCTTTTCAATCTTTCGATTTTGAGCGTACCTGATGAAGATTATTCCAGAAGCGCATAGTGCGCAATAAATTAGATATCTACGTTTTTATTGGTACTTGTATCTTTCATATTCATTGCTACAACTGTGGTCATACCTTTGCTAGTGATACCGCATTTGGTAAATCATATTTTAGAGAAAACACAACTTATATTTTAAGCTGAAAAAACATAACCAAAGTTCGGTCAACATACACAGTAATCTCACTCAATTAATGAGGACGCTTTCTCGTTCAGTTCTGAATTTTAATGGAACTGTTCATTCATTCTTACAGCTATGTTAAGGTCAAACTTTCCTGAAGCATTGTAAGCAGCAAACTAAGATGCAAGTGACGAGACATGTGCATCTACTGAATACAAAGAATATTATTATACTTCATTATTACAATAAAGATCGTCTGCAGGTAAAGGCGAGTCGTACATAAATATATATGAGAGACTGATCGGCTAAATATGTATACATAACTGCACACAATGTGTGTTGGAGAGTGAGAAATCAGATGATATTAAACAGCTGCAAAATTCATGGGCCACGACACAAATAAATATTACAGCAGTCATGTTTACTTTTCATTAATTCTCTTAATGCAATTAACTAAGTTCCATTTACACTATGCGCAGTCGCAGTTTTTATGTAAATATCTACTTGAGTTAAAAGATAATCAAACGGAGAAATTAATTGTATATGTTTTCTACATTTCATATCGATTATCTATTCTATATATATTGGAAGTGACTCGCTGATATGACACTTACATATCTATACGCCATTTCTTGTTGCATTGTGATGTTCACTGTAGTTTCCATATAATAAACGAAGTTTAGATTTTTAGCATATGAACATACATACATAAGGTAGTTAATGTCACTTTCAACAATATTTCAGTTATATGGTGGTGGTCAGTTTTAATGGTAGAGGAATCCAGATAAAACCACCAACCTGCATCTGACACTGACAAACTTTATCACATAATGTTGTATCGTGTACACCTCGCCATGAAATTTTAATTGCTTGGCTTTCCAATCTTTGACTTTGCTGCGGACGTATGATGCTGCGCCCGGTGTGGCCCTTCACGTTTATTTGCCATATTTGATTATCCGGTTTAAACCCGCCACCTTTATGCTGTTGTCCTAAAAGATGACCTGACGGTATCATTTGTTCTAATTATTGTTTATTAGATTGTTGTCATTGATTATATGGTTAAACTTTTTTTAATTTTCAAAAACGTCGCAATCACATTCAGTGACCTGAATATTAAAAGATAGCAAAAGTCATTTACATTATGTCACGTCTATGTAAAGATCTGAATGAATCTTAAGGAAATATTACTTAAATTCAAGCATGAAATTCTGCCGAGTTTTGATAAACAGACTCGATTAATGGCAAACATTATAACAAAACAACAGCGACCTGTTGTAGAAATAGACAACCAATCTATTTCAAGTCAAGTATCCATGGCCTAATGTTATGATTGACAGCACTGAAATAAATTACAGAATGGATAGAGCTAATGTTTGCTTATTTTCCTATTTTACATAAAAATTCTATATCTGCACTGATGCAACAGTTATTTGATATGTTTGAAGTTTTACAGGGGCGGATCCAGGATTTTAAGTTAGGGGGGCGCACTTAAAAAAAAATGCGCCGGGCGGAGGGAGGCGCGAAAATTTGTGGGGTATTTCGTGTGAAAAATCACGATTTTACGCCAAAAAATCATATTTTTTTCAATTTTAGGGGGGGGGACGCCCCCTGGATCCGCCCCTGTATTATATCACGAGTGTTTATCAAATTATTATGTTTCTTATCGGTAAAGGAATGCATATTTTGTTTTTTAATTTGACCTATGATGTATGTTATAGGACATAATATGAGACAGGCACAACCCGTTTAAGGGCGAAGTCTATATCCAACATTTGGCTGTCTTAAAAGAGAGGCATGAGAGGCGAATGGCATGCCTCCTAAAATTGATTAACTAGAAGAAATGTTTCCATAGCACACGTATGCCCCCGCCTAACAGGAATTTGATGCCTAAAGGGGGGATAAAAAACGATGTGGGAGGAAAGGTTTCTGAAGGGGTCTAGGGGGTTATTGAATGTGCCTATGCATGTATGTTGCAATGTCTGAAAATCGTTTTCTGAGGTTTTTACCATTTAGACTTTTTCGAATTTCTCATAGCATGAAGTGTCAAAACATGATGGGGCGACCATTTGTTTTTGAGAGGGGGTCTTGAAATATTTTGACCCAGAATTAGTTGACTCTTTTGTCGAAAATAAAAATTCTGATATCAAAGTCATTTGCTCAGATTTACATATTTGTTGTCACAATGTGAGAGTGGAAGATAAAGGGTAAGAACAGGTCCAGCAGATATCAAGTAGGTCCACTGAATGTATTTTTGCAGGACCTAGAATCGACCTAATGTCAGCAAAAATGTTATTCTATATAGTTAAGGGTTTTGGGCTTATCAAAAGAGGAATGAGGGTCAAACGAAAATGCAATCATTTTAAATGCAATCAAAGTTTTTCAAGCAAAGCTGCTTGCCATAAAAAGAAGGCACAGGCTACGAATACGACGGATACGTATTCGTAGCCTGGGTTGTACAAGTACGACGAGCGGAAGTTGTGACATAGATATTTTTAATTTAAGAATTATCATATACAATTTAAAATTTCAAGTAAGACAATGTATTAAATTAATGTTCAAAGTTATTTCAAGCAATTTCATTTTTTTGTCCACTCTCGAGATTACTTTGGTGAAACAGATGGTTGAAAGCTGCCTTTGAAACCTCATGGTTATGTTCATGGACGATGTTCGTTATTTCCAGAGTTTCATCATCTTTACAACGAAGTCTTATAGACATAGGACACCTCATTTGGAATGTACTGAAAAAACATTTTTACCTGTTGTAAGAATATAAAAACATAATAACATAACTGATTTTTTTTTCTTATAAATTAAAAGATCCGCTGCACTTTCTGCAACTTCCATGTTTTTATATTTGGACCCCGTACCAAGCTTCCTTGAGCTACGCCTATAAAGTTGGACGTAGTTATCCTGTTGGAATATTTTTAGGGCACACTCTAAATCTGTAAAAGATTTATACTTTGCTCCAACACGGAGCGCACTACCATCGTCGTCCATTTTGAAAATAATTAGTATTGGGAAGTGTGAGTTGTCAGGCGCGTAGCTCCCTATACGCCAACACGCAGTTGCGTGCACATCGGCGTGCTGGAAAAAAAAAAATAAGGAATAATAAAAAAAATTAAAAAAGGGGAAAACAAAGTCTCGTTGTGGCTTTTTGGGAAAATTCAATGACCTGACATATAATTTAGACGAATTCAAGAGGGATGTCGCTCGATGGCGAACACGCTGGAGTATAACACCTCGCGATCAAATGCCAACTTCACTTTGTGAGATACTTGATGCGGTAAATCCGCTGCTATGTCCTTCTATAGATACCATCTTGTGTATATCATGATGACAATGCCGGTAACAAGTACTACCGCAGAGCGATCGTTCAGTGTACTACGTCGGTTGAAGACATATGTACGAACAACAATGATTAACGATAGGTTGTCATCGCTAGCATTAATGCATATCCATCGCGATTTCAGTGTGGATTTAGTCAAAGTTATGGAGAAGTTCGTGTCTGCTAAGACACGAAGAACAGATTTTGGGCAATTCTAAGTAAATTCTGTCTAACAAAATCATGAAATAAATGTGTTGCTTATATATTCAATTTACCCATGAAAACACCTCAGAACGCACCATTTTGCATCTAGTTAAAAAAAAAAATTGTTTGGTTGCTTGCACTGCAAAAAAGGCTAGCTACGCCCCTGGTTGTACTCTGAGAAGTACTCATACCAGTGAAATCTATGGGCTTAATCGTCTATTGTAAGACTAGTCTTTCAATGCATCAGATTTTATTGGAATAAAAATAAACTACAAACAGAAAATTACATAAAAAATTCATAAATTGTCATTTAATGAAATAAAAACAATATATTTAAGAAAACAAAAATCCGTCGTATTCGTAGCCTCTAGATGCTAGCAATACGTGATTAATTTCCGTAAAATAGGGGTCCATGTCCGGAAACCGGTTGATCATTAATCACAACTTCTGCCCGTCGTACTTGTAAAACCCAGGCTACGAATACGTATCCGTCGTATTCGTAGCCTGTGCCTAAAAAGAAAAAACTTACCTGTCATCAGGAAATTATAAAACTTGTTTTATAATTCCTTGCTGTCATGCGTGTCTTGTCAGAATCATTTCATGTTTTTGAATCGCGGATAGCATGTAGATGTAACATATTTCCTAGCCGAAGACGAAGGCGAGCTGCTCTTTCTATTTGACACCAGCTCGCACAAAGTATTCAGAGAGGAGAATCATCCTTTCAGGAGAAATGCATGGACTTTCATGAAATTCATCCCAGGGTTGCATACGACCTGGCACATGTGTGTATTTCATGATCAATACACACTAACAAATGACGTACTACACATAACGCTTTGTGTGGATATTATAAGTTTTCTTTTAGAATTTTCATTTGAGTTTATGTGAATTTTTCAGAATATAAACAATTAAGAAATTTCAGGATTTCTCATTGAAATAAATTTTATTGCGATTTTAAATACTATTTTGTTCAATATTTTTACACTTCCGGTGAAAAGATATTTGGCTATGAATACAAAAGTCGCATGACTAAAATTCGTATAGCCTATAGTTAAAAGGGCTTCCCCCTTTATTATTGGTTATTGTCTGATTATAACTGATAGCTAGTTTTAAATGTCAGAAGATCATAAGTACATTTAGCCATATCAATAAATTTGACTTGTTAGTAAAAAATTGATTTTTATGTCCAAACAATTTAAAAGGTCAAAGGGTATGTTTGAATATTATAATTAATTGTATTTGTTTTCTAATGTCAGCTTTTTTTATTGCTTGTATGACACAATATACACTATTTCTGAACTATCGTGATGTATGAAATGTCTTAGAATGTTATAACGTATCGTAATGTATGGAATGTCTTAGAATGTTATAGCGTATTGTCATGTATGGAATGTCTTGGAATGTTATAGCATATCGTAATGTATGGAATGTCTTAGAATGCTATAACGTATCGTAATGTATGGAATGTCTTAGAATGTTATAGCGTATCGTAATGTATGGAATGTCTTAGAATGTTATAGCGAATCGTAATGTATGTAATGTCTTAGAATGTTATAACGTATTGTAATGTATGTAATGTCTTAGAATGTTATAACGTATCGTAATGTATGGAATGTCTTAGAATGTTATAACGTATCATAATGTATGTAATGTCTTAGAATGTTATAACGTATCGTAATGTATGGAATGTCTTAGAATGTTATAACGTATCATAATGTATGTAATGTGTTAGAATGCTATAGCGTATCGTAATGTATGGAATGTCTTAGAATGTTATAACGTATCGTAATGTATGTAATGTCTTAGAATGTTATAACGTATCGTAATGTATGTAATGTCTTAGAATGTTATAACGTATCGTAATGTATGTAATGTCTTAGAATGTTATAACGTATCGTAATGTATGTAATGTCTTAGAATGTTATATCGTATCGTAATGTATGGAATGTCTTAGAATGTTATAGCATATCGTAATGTATGTAATGTCTTAGAATGTTATAACGTATCGTGATGTATGTAATGTCTTAGAATGTTATAACATATCGTAATGTATGTAATGTCTTAGAATGTTATAACGTATCGTAATGTATGGAATGTTTTAGAATGTTATAACGTATCGTAATGTATGTAATGTCTTAGAATGTGATAACGTATCGTAATGTATGTAATGTCTTAGAATGTTATAGCGTATCGTAATGTATGTAATGTCTTAGAATGTTATAACGTATCATAATGTATGGAATGTCTTGAATGTTATAGCGTATCGTAATGTATGGAATGTCTTAGAATGTATCGTAATGTATGGCATTTCTTAGAATGTTATAGCGTATCATAATGTATGGAATGTCTTAGAATGTTATAACGTATCGTAATGTATGTAATGTCTTAGAATGTTATAGCGTATCGTAATGTATATTAGAATATTATAGCATATCGTGATGTATGTAATGTCATAGAATGTGATAGCGTATCGTAATGTATGTAATGTCTTACAATATTATAACGTATCGTAATGTATGTAATGTCTTGAATGTTATAACGTATCGTAATGTATGGAATGTCTTAGAATGTTATAGTGTATCGTAATGTATGGAATGTCTTAGAATGTTATAACGTATCGTAATGTATGGAATGTCTTAGAATGTTATAGCGTATCGTAATGTATGTAATGTCTTAGAATGTTATAGCGTATCGTAATGTATGGAATGTCTTAGAATGTTATAACGTATCGTGATGTATGTAATGTCTTAGAATGTTATAGCATATCGTAATGTATGTAATGTCTTAGAATATTATAACGTATCGTAATGTATGTAATGTCTTAGAATGTTATAGCGTATCGTAATGTATGGAATGTCTTAGAATGTAATAACGTATCGTCATGTATGTAATGTCTTAGAATGTTATAACATATCGTAATGTTTGTAATGTCTTAGAATGTTATAGCGTATCGTAATGTATGGAATGTTTTAGAATGTTATAACGTATCGTAATGTATGTAATGTCTTAGAATGTGATAACGTATCGTAATGTATGTAATGTCTTAGAATGTTATAGCGTATCGTAATGTATGTAATGTCTTAGAATGTTATAACGTATCATAATGTATGGAATGTCTTGAATGTTATAATGTATCGTAATGTATGAAATGTCTTAGAATGTCATAGCGTATCGTAATGTATGGAATGTCTTAGAATGTTATAGCGTATTGTAATGTATGGAATGTCTTAGAATGTTATAACGTATCGTGATGTATGTAATGTCTTAGAATGTGATAACGTATCGTAATGTATGTAATGTCTTAGAATGTTATAGCGTATCGTAATGTATGTAATGTCTTAGAATGCTATAACGTATCGTAATGTATGTAATGTCTTAGAATGTTATAGCGTATCGTAATGTATGTAATGTCTTAGAATGTTATAGCGTATCGTAATGTATGGAATGTCTTAGAATGTTATAACGTATCGTGATGTATGTAATGTCTTAGAATGTTATAGCGTATCGTAATGTATGTAATGTCTTAGAATGTTATAGCGTATCGTAATGTATGTAATGTCTTAGAATGTTATAGCGTATCATAATGTATGTAATGTCTTGAATGTTATAACGTATCATAATGTATGGAATGTCTTAGAATATTATAGTGTATCGTAATGTATGGAATGTCTTAGAATGTTATACCGTATCGTAATATATGGAATGTCTTAGAATGTTATAACGTATCGTAATGTATGGAATGTCTTAGAATGTTATAACGTATCGTAATGTATGTAATGTCTTAGAATGTTATAGCGTATCGTGATGTATGGAATTTCTTAGAATGTTATAACGTATCGTGATGTATGTAATGTCTTAGAATGTTATAACGTATCGTAATGTATGGAATGTTTTAGAATGTTATAACGTATCGTAATGTATGTAATGTCTTAGAATGTGATAACGTATCGTATTGTATGGAATGTCTTACAATGTTATAGTGTATCATAATGTATGGAATGTCTTAGAATGTTATAACGTATCGTAATGTATGTAATGTCTTAGAATGTTATAGCGTATCGTAATGTATGGAATGTCTTAGAATGTTATAACGTATCATAATGTATGTAATGTCTTAGAATGTTATAGCGTATCGTAATGTATGTAATGTCTTAGAAGTTATAGCGTATTGTAATGTATGTAATGTCTTGAATGTTATAACGTATCGTAATGTATGGAATGTCTTAGAATGTTATAGCGTATCGTAATGTATGGAATGTCTTAGAATGTTATAGCGTATCGTAATGTATGTATTGTCTTAGAATGTTATAGCGTATCGTTATGTATGGAATGTCTTAGAATGTTATAACGTATTGTAATGTATGTAATGTTTTAGAATGTTATATCGTATCGTGATGTATGGAATGTCTTAGAATGTTATAACGTAGCGTGATGTATGTAATGTCTTAGAATGTTATAGCGTATCGTAATGTATGGAATGTCTTAGAATGTTATAACGTATCGTAATGTATGTAATGTGTTAGAATGTTATAGCGTATCGTAATGTATGGAATGTCTTAGAATGTTATAACGTATCATAATGTATGTAATGTCTTAGAATGTTATAGCGTATCGTAATGTATGTAATGTCTTAGAATGTTATAGCGTATCGTAATGTATGTAATGTCTTAGAATGTTATAGTGTATCGTAATGTATGGAATGTCTTAGAATGGTATAGCGTATCGTTATGTAT
Source organism: Bathymodiolus septemdierum (assembly GCA_963383655.1). Taxonomy (NCBI): domain Eukaryota; kingdom Metazoa; phylum Mollusca; class Bivalvia; order Mytilida; family Modiolidae; genus Bathymodiolus; species Bathymodiolus septemdierum. The sequence continues at coordinate 69,316,859 of OY726521.1, read as the reverse complement.
GGAATGTCTTAGAATGTTATAGCATATCGTAATGTATGGAATGTGTTAGAATGTTATAATGTATCGTAATGTATGGAATGTCTTAGAATGTTATAACGTATCGTGATGTATGTAATGTCTTAGAATGTTATAACGTATCGTAATGTATGGAATGTCTTAGAATGTTATAACGTATCGTAATGTATGGAATGTCTTAGAATGTTATAACGTATCGTAATGTATGTAATGTCTTAGAATGTTATAACGTATCGTAATGTATGGAATGTCTTAGAATGTTATAACGTATCGTGAGGTATGTAATGTCTTAGAATATTATAGTGTATCGTAATGTATGTAATGTCTTAGAATGTTATAATGTATCGTGATGTATGTAATGTCTTAGAATGTTATAACGTATCGTAATGTATGGAATGTCTTAGAATGTTATAGCGTATCGTAATGTATGTAATGTCTTAGAATGCTACAGATGACCACGTATACGTTTCGTTTATCGTAGTAGGCACAATCACGTCCTTCTGTCATGATTTATCACCGAATTCTTTTACTAGGAGTAGCACTAGTGGAGTAGGAACTACTTATTCTTCCGGAGCACCTGAGTTCATATGGTAAAATTGCGGATACTTTTTTATTCATGAGGTCATGAATATTCATGAGACGATTGTCACATGACTTAATTTTTTTTTGTGTATTCATTACGAAAAAATTCATTTTGCTGTGCTTGTTTCCCCTTTAAGCACCTCAAATTTCTTTTTGATCACGTGATTAGTTATTTCTATTTCAACCAGTGTCAAAATGCAGACAGAATTCTGTATGGAATATATATGTTTCCAGTAAATTTTACATACTTTGCGTGACCCTACACATATATTCCTCATCAGGGTATCAAACTCATTGACATTTGAAGCTGCTGGTAACCTTTGCTCCTTATTATGGAAGTTTTTACACGTTTTGCTCGGAACTTTAAGACAGGAAGTTTGATAATTTTGCACCGCATCAACAGTAACAGTTGTTTATAGTGTCTCTTTCAACGTTTCCTCTGGTGATTTTTATACTGTTTGCATAGATATTGAAAGAATAATATTCATTTTTCTGATATCAATCAGGAACCACTGTTTTATGTCAAAATTAATTGAAATCTGAGAATTGAACTGAAAACGGTGTCATGGTAAATTTTCGCACAGCGCAAATTGACCAGGAATTCTATTAATTCTAAAATAACATATTTTTTTTTTTAATTGCCATTGAAATTGACAAGCGCATTGACGCCATTTTTTTTAAATGGCGACGTATGCAAATGAGGAAAACGGCCTGATTTTGCCATATGTCACTCCTGGCTTTTAGTGGGGTTCTTGTTGCTCCATCTTTAGTCTTATGTGAAGTGTCTTGATGATCGTTGTTTGTATTTTTGTCCCTTTTCCTTTGACTGCTGTATTGTCAGTTTTCGATTTACGGCTTCTGATTACTCCTGTTGTATCCTAAAAAATTTCTGTCTGTCGACTGTTGGTTTTGCTTTGAATTCAAATAAATAAACTAAGTACCTGAAATCGAATATTTTCTAAAATACTTGATTGAATCCTGATCTTATCGGTAAAAATGGAACTATGCACCATGAAACCTCTCCCCAAATTTTTACCTCTAATCCGATATCGCCATGTTTTTAAAAAGGGTGTGTGCGACATCGATAGGCAATGTATGTTGTGAATAAGGAAACGAAATATATTATCATATATAGAGAGTGACCGAAATTATTCATTGTCAAAAATAGTTGAAAAAACATATCTGTTATGTGAAATTTCTGTTACATGTTTTCATTGTACTTTTGATTATTTTAGTTGTATGGTGTTGTACACATTTTAGAAGTCTATGGGTATAGCTAATATATATTCTGTGCACGGTATCGGGGGTTTTTTGTGATCCAACGCCAACGCAAGAATGGTCGTTGACTTCTGTCTAGACTTGTGTGTGTATGTGGAAGAATGGCCAATCTTTTAGAGGATCTTCGAATTTGTGTTCCTGTGTTTACAATACGCTCGTTTCGAATCGTTTCCATTGCGTCAAAAACTTTGTATTTTCGTCTGCCAAACCACGTGATTTTGGTGGATTGCTAGGCACTGGACTTCTGGTGTCAATGTACACAACCAAAACTCCAATCGATAAGTGGCATTTTAACGTTACTCAGCTTAATTTTTTTTTACATTTTCTGTAAAAGACAGATATCAATTAAATTATTTTATTTGTATCAAAGACTTCAATGCACTGACAATTACTTCATTAAAATTAAATTTGTTTTATTTCTTTATTCATGAAAGGAAAACGACCTGTCTTCAGACAGACAGTGGGGTACCAAACACCAGTATTTACACAGCCATTTTCTTGGCGTCTCCATATTACAATTACTTATAATCTACCACATCTACGACTATGTTGACGTTGTCACAGTAATAGCGTAAACACCGGAAGTAGTCTGCCTAACATTTCAAACGGTTAAGACACGAAAAAGACGGAAAATGATCGGAATTGACATGATTCGAAACAAGCGTATTGTGAATACGACATTGGAACATTTCGGTAAAAATGTTAAGTGACTCCTTTGCAAAGTTCCTTCCGAGACAATCTAGCATGAACTGGTCTTCGTAGAGAACTTTTCTGTTGCTATGTTTTGTTTCAATGTTCAACATTCCATCTTTCCAATTTGTAATCCACAATTTGCATAACTAATTTTCTCTCGGCACTTTTCACTGGATTTGAGAATATCAACGAAAACATTTTTTAACATTTTCCCTTTTTATTTGTGTAGTAAATACCATGTCATATTCAGTAGAAGGACACAGATAGAACTTCTTTCTTAATAAATACATAATTCCTTCATAACGTGATACAACAAATATACTGAACAGTCATATTTCAGCAGTGCCAAGCTTTTACCTTTTCAAAAGGACTATATGGCCGACTGGCCAAATAGATAGTAAGGATAGTAGTGGGAAAAACACAATCACAAAAAAGGCATTAGGGAAAAATAAATAATGAACAAAATAGAAATAAAACAACATTGGGAACCAATGGTTCCAGCAGTTGATTGCGTGTTCAACGTTTTATTTTTAAAGAAACAGTTTTCCTCATATGTTAGATTTCCCTTTAGCTAATTTTGCAAGGCTGCAAAATTTAATTTTGTATGTTGAGTTTAGTTCTGTATATGTAAACTTCACACAAAAGTAGAATCAGATTTCTGAGCTAATTTTTGTCAGTTTTGCCGAGTTTACTTATACATGTACTTATAAATATCTCGGCATTAATTTAATTATCAAATACATAATTAACAAACATGAATGCCATTTTATTTAATGAATTTGAACTTAAGTTAAATTGCTTTCGAAAATAATTTCAATACATGCAAACGATTTGCATAAATACTTTTGATTGTCCTGTACGTCATCATATTGTTAAGTTTATTGTGCATTAAAACGGGGCTAATGAATGTTGATTTTCTCTGAAAAGATTATGCATAATAGAGGGAGTGAATGACATTGATTGCTTCGCTTTGTTGAAAAAGACGGTCTGAATACCACATGTTATATATTTTTTTAAAACCAATATTGATGTAGAGTAGAATCACTTTTTTGGCAGTTTTTGTTTGAAAATCGATTATCTTGATAAATGAAAAATATGCTAAGTAACCAGCGTGTGGGGTTTATATTTCACAACTCATACGTTATTCTAGAGCTTGTGCCCATTAAACTGATTTTAAGAGAGGGCACAGTTGCTGACGCTAAAGCTGCTCAAACAGGGCGACGTTAATCCTAGGTTGAAGTCATTGCTACAAAAATTCTACGCTCGTCATCACGATCCGGTTGACTTTTACGAAATAAGACAACATCAAATGTACCTTGTTCTTGCCATGATATAGCTGCCATCATCTCATCAAATGTAGCTTGTTCTTGACATAATATAGCTGACATCATCTTATCAAATGTAACTTGTTCTTGCCATGATATAGCTGACATCATCTCATCAAATGTAGCTTGTTCTTGCCATGATATAGCTGACTTCAAAATTCAACATTGTCTGATATCATCAAAATTTTATATGTGGGTAGATAATGATGTTCTGAATTGATTCCCGACATCGAAAAATTTCTACCGGTCGCCATTTTCAAAATGACCACCACAATACCGCAAAAATTCAACATTGTTCGATTTCAAAGGTAGCTTTTGATTTATTTTTTAAACCTGTTGTCAGTGGCCAGTTTGGGAGATTCCATAATCGTTAGATTATAATCATATCTTGTTATAAAGTAAGTTAGGACAAATATTTTAATATCATTAGATCACTATTATATACTGTTGTGATACAAATGTAAACAAAACGTACAATTATGTATACTAAGTAGTAGTAGGTGGTCAAGAGGTGACAAAAGATGAAATATTGAATAAATATGAAAATCTCAGATATTTCCAATTACGTTTAAATTCTGGTACGAAATAAAACAATATAAACTACAAATAGTTTAAATGTATGTGAATTTATACTTTAGCTGCATTAAAGATACATTTTACAAAAAATGAAAATGCTGACCAGTATTATAAATAACCATCATGAATGGCAGTTCAAATCAAGATGTAAAATGCAGCTTGCTAAGGTGAATAAATCGAAAGAGTGTACATATAAGACTTTACAAGAGTTGGTCCGATTGAATATTGTGGTCGCACGGAAGACAGATCTATCCCATGTTGTATAAAAGTAAGCATCGGTTAACCTGGCTAGTAATTTATTATTTGATATACAACGTATATTGCAATCAAAAAGAGAAGGAATGGCTCTTAGCACATAAACACATATTATTTGATTTAGTGCGACATAACGTGATGCACCATACTAGTGTCAAGATTTGTTTAATCTTTCTCTATCCCGGAATTCTTCAATTTCAGCACTTTTATGTGTTCCATTTGTTAGTATATTGAGACATGTCAATGATATGTGAATTGTATTCTCCAGTACTCTCCGGTTGCTTCTACCAATAAAACAGCAACGACATAAATACTAGCAAATTTATTGTTGACTTAATCGTTAATCGTTACCGAGGACCTTATTACCCTTCCGGATCACCGGATTTTATCCACGGTTTTTGGTGGGGTTCGTGTTACTCAATCTTTCGTTTTCTTTAGAGAGTGTTGTAGATAATTGTTTGTCACTTCTTTTTCATTTGGACATTATAGTGTATGTCCTTCTTCGATTACTGCTTCTGATTACCCCTTTGGTATCTTGAAACTTGTTCATTACCAATCTTAACTGTAATCTAATTCTAATCCTGTCGCAAATGTCTAAACCATTCAGTGCTCTAGATGACAAAAACACAAAAGAGTAGATGAACTCTCAAGACAACTCATAGAAATATTAGGTGAGGATGTCTACTATGAAACCCCTCTCCAAATACCCCAGAACAGCCTTTTGTTTAAATCTCTGACGCCATCCTGACTTGACTACAACGCACAGACCGCTTTCAGTCTGCTAGTATGTTTTTTTCAAAGCAGATTAAACAGTAGGGCAATTGATATAGGGTGAACGACTGATGAATTATCATATATCATATGAACAGTGCTCTTATTGGTGCTCTTCATCTTTATTTATATATCTAATCCCATGTTTTCATATGTTCTGCTTCCAAAGTCTATCAAAGTACCTTAATTTGCTTACAGGTCACGTGACCATATGCACCCTTTTCTACCTCTATAGTAGAGAGTTCACACAGCTTGCAAACGACGTATTGTTTCTTTTAACTGATAATAACAGTATATTAATATTATGACATTAATATTCATAGTTTATTGAATCATAACTACAAGAAGCATACAACATTTTCCATGTCTCAAGGGTGTGACAATCACAAACTTTAACATTGATATCCAAAAGAGCTGTATCGATTGCTTTCGAATCATCCCTCTCTTGTTCATATCAATTGGAGCTGTGAAATGTTTAATATTCTAAATGACTTTTATTATTGATTTGAAAGATAAACTTGATATTCATATTTATTTGGTAATTTAAAATGATTATTTTTTTTCTAATTGAAGCTGAAGCAGACATATTGTGCTACCCAGTGTCACGTCAGCCTATATGATCGGGAATACGCCCTATTTACCTTGTAGCGTCAAATTAAATTGCAACAGAGAGATCAAATTGTGAGAAACTTATATTACACAATGACATATCATTCATTTGAATCGTTTCGAATGCACGTGTTTCTTCACTTGTCATAGAATAATGTTTCGTCCATTGTTTATACCGAATGCACGTGTTTCTTCACTTGTCATATAATAATGTTTCGTCCATTGTTTATACCGAATGCACGTGTTTCTTCTCTTGTCATATAATAATGTTTCGTCCATTGTTTATACCGAATGCACGTGTTTCTTCTCTTGTCATAGAATAATGTTTCGTCCATTGTTTATACCGAATGCACGTGTTTCTTCACTTGTCATAGAATAATGTTTCGTCCATTGTTTATACCGAATGCACGTGTTTCTTCACTTGTCATAGAATAATGCTTCGTCCATTGTTTATACCGAATGCACGTGTTTCTTCTCTTGTCATATAATAATGCTTCGTCCATTGTTTATACCGAATGCACGTGTTTCTTCTCTTGTCATAGAATAATGTTTCGTCCATTGTTTATACCGAATGCACGTGTTTCTTCTCTTGTCATAGAATAATGTTTCGTCCATTGTTTATACCGAATGCACGTGTTTCTTCACTTGTCATAGAATAATGTTTCGTCCATTGTTTATACCGAATGCACGTGTTTCTTCACTTGTCATAGAATAATGCTTCGTCCATTGTTTATACCGAATGCACGTGTTTCTTCACTTGTCATAGAATAATTTTTCGTCCATTGTTTATACCGAATGCACGTGTTTCTTCGCTTGTCATAGAATAATGTTTCGTCCATTGTTTATACCGAATGCACGTGTTTCTTCACTTGTCATAGAATAATGTTTCGTCCATTGTTTATACCGAATGCACGTGTTTCTTCACTTGTCATAGAATAATGTTTCGTCCATTGTTTATACCGAATGCACGTGTTTCTTCACTTGTCATAGAATAATGCTTCGTCCATTGTTTATACCGAATGCACGTGTTTCTTCACTTGTCATAGAATAATTTTTCGTCCATTGTTTATACCGAATGCACGTGTTTCTTCGCTTGTCATAGAATAATGTTTCGTCCATTGTTTATACCGAATGCACGTGTTTCTTCACTTGTCATAGAATAATGTTTCGTCCATTGTTTATACCGAATGCACGTGTTTCTTCACTTGTCATAGAATAATGTTTCGTCCATTGTTTATACCGAAAGCATAACATGGGTGCGTTTGATAGGATGTCCTCGGAATGCTCCTTAATGTCAACCGCAAGGTAAGAGAAAGACGAAAAATTGACAGACGATGTAAGACAACATTGTCATATTTAGCTCATTAACAAACCTTGTTCCATTTACCTTGTGATGGGGTATACTACAGTCAAACCTGTCTTATGTGACCTTCCAAGAGAACAATGAAATATGATCACATAAGACAGGTGGTCGCTTAATACAGGTTTAATTGATATGAAATGCACTATGAATGGGAAAATAATAAGGTCACATAATACAGGTTATTGCTTGATAGAGGTGGTCACATAAGCAGGTTTGTACTTGATTTTCAATGCAAAGGGGTAAAGATAGGCATATTAAAATAATATCATATTTTGGAAAAACGGTGCATGTGACACATAGTATGGATGTGAACGCTCATATACACAAGAAGTACCAACATAGTAGTTCGAAAGAGTAAATGCAGCGTTAGTATTTATTCAATATAGAAATTAAAATAAGAATATTGGATTTACATTTCACAACTCGTACGTTATTCTAGGGGTTGCGCCCACAGGCACTTGTTTCTGGTAATTTTTTTTTACCTAGATACTATATATACTACAAGGTATGTAACCGTTTATTTGTAAAAAATCTATGTCATCGCGATTTTCGCGTTTTTTCAACTCGACGGACGCCAGCATGGAGGAATGGCCTACATCATCTGAAACTACGATAATTTATCTACAAAATGATGTATAAAACACCTACCTTTGCTGAACCTCAACAATGCAACAGACCTTTTTTCACGGGTCAGTTATCAGCTTTCATCATCCAGTTGGTCACCTGGCAAGTTCTACCCCGCAGTGAATGAAAAGTTCAGGTCGAACTCAGGTAAAGTATTTTATTGGTCGAAGTTTCTCATTACATTTAGCAAGCTGGAATTCTGAAGTTTATCTTTATAATTGTTCATCAAAATGGAGAAGATGCAAAAAGAAATATGTGATGCTGTATTAATTTTCCCGCCTATAAGACTTTCAGTCCTGTTGATATACTTCAGGGAAAAATCCCGAGGTTGTATAGAAAGTTCACAAATATTTGAATTCTAAAAATAGCCACAGATTTGCATTCAAACTACACTTTTATTATAAGAAATTAAAACACTTTTATTATTTTTTTTATTGGAATGCAATATATATAATTTTCTAACATCTCAGTATTTTCTATAGCATTTTTATTACAACTTATCTTATTTTTTCTTTCACTGCGGGGTAGAACTTGCCAGGTGACCAACTGGATGATGAAAGCTGATAACTGACCCGTGGAAAAAGGTCTGTTGCATTGTTGAGGTTCAGCAAAGGTAGGTGTTTTATACATCATTTTGTAGATAAATTATCGTAGTTTCAGATGATTTAGGCCATTCCTCCATGCTGGCGTCCGTCGAGTTGAAAAAACGCGAAAATCGCGATGACCTAGATTTTTTACAAATGAACGGTTACGTACCTTGTAGTATATATAGTATCTAGGTAAACAAAAATTACCAGAAACAAGTGCCTGTGGTTGCGCCCAATAAAGCAATTTCCTGTACAGTGTAAATTCTACTAAAACCAGACTACACTGCTCCTATGTAGTCATCTCGAACTTGTTGATCGCTACAATATATTCCATTTTTTTTTCAAATGACAATGGATCTTTTGCCTTTTATGTAGAATTTATCTTTCCTCTATCACCGACAATACTTTTACAGAATTTGGCTATATCTACCACAGCGTGAGTGTCTAATAAGATATGGCTATATGTATGACTACCACAGCGAGAGTGTCTAATAAGATATGGCTATATGTATGACAACCACAGCGAGAGTGTCTAATAAGATCTGGCTATATATATGACAACCACAGCGAGAGTGTCTAATAAGATCAGGCTATATGTATGACAACCACAGCGAGAGTGTCTAATAACATCTGGCTATATGTATGACTACCACAGTGAGTGTGTCTAATAAGATCTGGCTATATGTATGACTACCACAGCGAGAGTGTCTAATAAGATATGGCTATATGTATAACTACCACAGCGAGAGTATCTAATAACATCTGGCTATATGTATGACTACCACAGCGAGAGTGTCTAATAAGATATGACTATATGTATGACTACCACAGCGAGAGTGTCTAATAAGATCTGGCTATATGTATGACTACCACAGCGAGAGTGTCTAATAAGATATGACTATATGTATGACTACCACAGCGAGAGTGTCTAATAAGATCTGGCTATATGTATGACTACCACAGCGAGAATGTCTAATAACATCTGGCTATATGTATGACTACCACAGCGAGAGTGTCTAATAACTTGGCTATATGTATGACTACCACAGCGAGAGTGTCTAATAAGATCTGGCTATATGTATGACTTCCACAGTGAGAGTGTCTAATAAGATATGACTATATGTATGACTACCACAGCGAGAATGTCTAATAAGATCTGGCTATGTGTATGACTTCCACAGTGAGAGTGTCTAATAAGATATGACTATATGTGTGACTACCACAGCGAGAGTGTCTAATAAGATATGACTATATGTATGACTACCACAGCGAGACTGTCTAATAAGATCTGGCTATATGTATGACTACCACAGCGAGAGTGTCTAATAACTTGGCTATATGTATGACTACCACAGCGAGAGTGTCTAATAAGATCTGGCTATATGTATGACTACCACAGCGAGAATGTCTAATAAGATCTGGCTATATGTATGACTACCACACCGAGAGTGTCTAATAAGATCTGGCTATATGTATGACTACCACAGCGAGAATGTCTAATAAAATCTGCCTATATGTATGACTTCCACAGTGAGAGTGTCTAATAAGATATGACTATATGTATGACTACCACATCGAGAGTGTCTAATAACATCTGGCTATGTCTATGACTACCACAGCGAGAGTGCCTAATAACTTGGCTATATGTATGACTACCACAGCGGGAGTGTCTAATAAGATCTAGCTTTATGTATGACTACCACAGCGAGGGTGTCTAATACGATCTGGCTATATGTATGACTACCACACCGAGAGTGTCTAATAACTTGGCTATATGTATGACTACCACAGCGAGAGTGTCTAATAACTTGGCTATATGTTTGACTACCACAGCGAGAGTATCTAATAAGATCTGGCTATATGTATGACTACCACAGCGAGAATGTCTAATAAGATCTGGCTATATGTATGACTACCACACCGAGAGTTTCTAATAAGATCTGGCTATATGTATGACTACCACAGCGAGAATGTCTAATAAGATCTGGCTATAGGTATGACTTCCACAGTGAGAGTGTCTAATAAGATATGACTATATGTATGACTACCACAGCGAGAGTGTCTAATAAGATCTGGCTATATGTATGACTACCACAGCGAGAGTGTCTAATAAGATATGGCTATATGTATAACTACCACAGCGAGAGTATCTAATAACATCTGGCTATATGTATGACTACCACAGCGAGAGTGTCTAATAAGATATGACTATATGTATGACTACCACAGCGAGAGTGTCTAATAAGATCTGGCTATGTGTATGACTACCACAGCGAGAGTGTCTAATAACATCTGGCTATATGTATGACTACCACACCGAAAGTTTCTAATAAGATCTGGCTATATGTATGACTACCACAGCGAGAATGTCTAATAAGATCTGGATATATTTATGACTCCCACAGCGAGAGTGTCTAATAAGATCTGGCTATATGTATGACTACCACAGCGAGAATGTCTAATAAGATCTGGCTATATGTATGCCTTCCACAGTGAGAGTGTCCAATAACATCTGGCTATATGTATGACTACCACAGCGAGAGTGTGTAATAAGATCTGGCTATATGTATGACTACCACAGCGAGAGTGTCTAATAAGATCTGGCTATATGTATGACTTCCACAATGAGAGTGTCTAATAAGATATGACTATATGTGTGACTACCACAGTGAGAGTGTCTAATAAGATATGACTATATGTATGGCTACCACAGCGAGAGTGTCTAATAAGATCTGGCTATATGTATGACTACCACAGTGAGAGTGTCTAATAAGATCTGGCTATGTGTATGACAACCACAGCGAGAGTGTCTAATAAGATATGACTATATGTATGACTTCCACAGTGAGAGTGTCTAATAAGATATGGCTATATGTATGACTACCACAGCGAGAGTGTCTAATAAGATCTGGCTATATGTATGACTACCACAGCGAGAGTGTTTAATAAGATCTGGCTATATGTATGACTACCACACCGAGAGTGTCTAATAAGATCTGGCTATATGTATGACTACCACAGCGAGAATGTCTAATAAAATCTGGCTATATGTATAACTACCACAGCGAGAATGTCTAATAAGATCTGGCTATATGTATGACTACCACAGCGAGAGAGTGTCTACTAAGATCTGTGTTGCTCATCTTTTACCGAACTTGGCTACATGTATGACAACCACAGCGAAAGTGTCTAATAAGGTCTGTGGTGCTCATCTTTTACCGAACTTGGCTATATGTATGACAACCACAGCGAGAGTGTCTAATAACATCTGGCTATATGTATGACTACCACAGCGAGAGTGTCTAATAAGATATGACTATATGTATGACTTCCACAGTGAGAGAGTCTAATAAGATATGGCTATATGTATGACTACCACAGCGAGAGTGGCTAATAAGATCTGGCTATATGTATGACTACCACAGCGAGAGTGTCTAATAAGATCTGGCTATATGTATGACTACCACACTGAAAGTTTCTAATAAGATCTGGCTATATGTATGACTCCCACAGCGAGAATGTCTAATAAGATCTGGATATATTTATGACTCCCACAGCGAGAGTGTCTAATAAGATCTGGCTATATGTATGACTACCACAGCGAGAATGTCTAATAAGATCTGGCTATATGTATGCCTTCCACAGTGAGAGTGTTCAATAACATCTGGCTATATGTATTACTACCACAGCGAGAGAGTGTCTAATAAGATCTGGCTATATGTATAACTACCACAGCGAGAGTGTCTAATAAGATCTGGCTATATGTATAACTTCCACAGTGAGAGTGTCTAATAACATCTGGCTATATGTATGACTTTCACAATGAGAGTGTCTAATAAGATCTGGCTATATGTATGACTACCACAGTGAGAGTGTCTAATAAGATCTGGCTATATATATGACTTTCACAATGAGAGTGTCTAATAAGATATGACTATATGTGTGACTACCACAGCGAGAGTGTCTAATAAGATCTGGCTATATGTATGACTACCACAGTGAGAGTGTCTAATAAGATCTGGCTATGTGTATGACAACCACAGCGAGAGTGTCTAATAAGATATGACTATATGTATGACTTCCACAGTGAGAGTGTCTAATAAGATATGGCTATATGTATGACTACCACAGCGAGAGTGTCTAATAAGATCTGGCTATATGTATGACTACCACAGCGAGAGTGTCTAATAAGATCTGGCTATATGTATGACTACCACACCGAGAGTGTCTAATAAGATCTGGCTATATGTATGACTACCACAGCGAGAATGTCTAATAAAATCTGGCTATATGTATAACTACCACAGCGAGAATGTCTAATAAGATCTGGCTATATGTATGACTACCACAGCGAGAGAGTGTCTACTAAGATCTGTGTTGCTCATCTTTTACCGAACTTGGCTACATGTATGACAACCACAGCGAAAGTGTCTAATAAGGTCTGTGGTGCTCATCTTTTACCGAACTTGGCTATATGTATGACAACCACAGCGAGAGTGTCTAATAACATCTGGCTATATGTATGACTACCACAGCGAGAGTGTCTAATAAGATCTGGCTATATGTATAACTACTACAGCGAGAATATCTAATAAGATCTGGCTATATGTATAACTACCACAGCGAGAATGTCTAATAAGATCTGGCTATATGTATGCCTACCACAGCGAGAGAGTGTCTAATAAGATCTGTGGTGCTCATCTTTTACCGAACTTGGCTACATGTATGACCACCACAGCGAGAGTCTCTAATAATATCTGTGGTGCTCATCTTTTACCGAACTTGGCTACATGTATGACTACCACAGCGAGAGTGTCTAATAAGAGGCTATGCGTATGACAACCACAGCGAGAGTGTCTAATAAGATATGTGGTGCTCATCCTTTACCGAACTTGGCTACATGTATGACAACCACAGCGAGAGTGTCTAATAAGATATGTGGTGCTCATCTTTTACCGAACTTGGCTACATGTATGAAAACCACAGCGAGAGTGTCTAATAAGATATGTGGTATTCATCTTTTACAGAACTTGGCTATATGTATGACCACCACATCGAGAGTGTCTAATAAGATATGTGGTATTCATCTTTTACAGAACTTGGCTACATGTATGACTACCACAGTGAGAGTGTCTAATAAGATATGTGGTGCTCATCTTTTACCGAACTTTGCTATATGTATGACTACCACAGCGAGAGAGTGTCTAATAATATATGTGGTGCTCATCTTTTACCGAACTTGGCTACATGTATGACAACCACAGCGAGAGTGTCTAATAAGATATGTGGTGCTCATCTTTTACCGAACTTGGCTACATGTATGACTACCACAGCGAGAGTGTCTAATAAGGTCTGTGGGGCTCATCTTTTTAGCTTTCTGTTATGTGTGTTTTTTGTTGTTTTTTTTTTTTTTTTATTCATCTTTGTTATGTTTCTTGTGTCCAATGTTGCCTGTATCTTTAGATTGTTCATTCTTGATTTCTCCTTTGGTTTTCTCTAAAGTTTATTTGATATAATGAAATGTCCGACACAAGTAAAATTATTCCAGGCCAACGTGAATATAACTCTCAACAATATAATATACATACAGACTAATATACAATAGATCTGCCATAATGGCTCTACCTATCAACAAATAAACATTAAGGAGAACAGAAGGGCCAATCCAGAAACACAAACAATTTTAGGCACAAGTGACAAACAAAAAAACACAAAATAGAAAACTAAAAAGATGTACCCCACAATAGAATCGGAATTAAAATCAGATGATCTCGAAGGATAAGCAGTTCCTGTTTTTTATAAGACACCCGCCTAAATATAATTTTAAGGGTGTGATCTGTAATAATCTAATTACTCTGATTTCCGACGGTAATTAATGTGATATTCCCTGCTCAGGTATATGTATATGTTAAAACATAATTTGCGTCACTGAGGAGCACATCTGCAGTGAATAAAATGGAATGTAAGAAATGCATAATATGATTTGTCTTGTATAATGGTTTATAAAAAAAAAGATTATTACATCATATTTTCTTCCTTTAAGCCATGAAGACGTTCGTGTAGTCCAATCTTAGTTACTTCGGAATTGCTTTATCGATTGACTTGTATCTATATTTCCTATACATTATGGAAATCACAGACCAAAACAAAATAATCTGGATATTTGCATTATGCATATATAGAGAAAATATATTGATCCTTCGTGTAGCGATATAGTTCAAATAAGTGGCTACTGAGAACAAAGATTTGGTCATGTTTCCGGCTATCAGAACCTATTCATTTTATCTACACTATAACATGGTTGAACATTACCTGAGCTTACACTGGATCGGCCTGAAAAGGGAATAGAAAAGAAGTTTTATCAAGATATTATAAAAACTAGAATTAACATAGGGCACCAGCATCCTGTTGGATTGTGATAAGGAGCATTCTTATGGTTCTTAGATCCAGATGTATAATCGAAATGGCCTTTAGCATGCTCCTTTCTATATTGGCATTTGCAGAGAGTCTAGTCTTCCAAATTTAGTCGATGTGATAGTAAAATGCAATTGTTTTCAAACAGATGTTAATATACAGAATCATATTCCATCGCTAGATACCTGGAAGATGCAAACTTTTTTATATACACTCTCGACCAAAGTTAAGCACCACCCTATATTTTTATCGATATATTTTTTTACATCAATACTGTTAAAACAATGAAATAGATATAACCATTTTTTTTTTACACTTCTTAAAAGACTACACCAAGGGCACTAAAATTACCAATCTACGAAGTATTCATCATCCTGAAAGACGTGACTATTACGTGGCAAAAAAATTATTCAAAACAGGCGCTGGAAAAACGTAAAACCAGTTTGTCTTTGATGGAAGTTTTTAACATTGCATTAAAATGCAGAGTCTTCAGATTTTACGAACTTTTAAATGCATCTATTGTGCGTATGTGTAAGGCATAAAAATCAATAACGAGTATATCCACCGCGTTTATTGTGAAGTTCTGGAACACGTCTCGTCATGCTTCGCACAAGACGCCTAAGCCGTTCTTGAGGGGGAACTGTTGCCACTCCTGTAAGATAGCAGTTCTTAATTCGTTCAATATTTTGACATTTTGGATTGCGTTGGTTAATTTTTCGGCCAATAAAGTCCCATACATGCTCAATAGGGTTCATGTCTGACGACATCGCAGGCCATGGAATTGTCTGAACAGCCTCTTGCTGTAAAAATTGTTGTACAATTCGGGCTCTATGTGGCCTAGCGTTGTCGTCCATGAACATTGGCCTGTCAGCCAACGCATGATTGTCGAAATGGGGGACTACGCGTGGAGCGAGCACATTGTCACGGTATTTTTGGCCTGTCAGATTACCATCAAGAACGTACAAGTCCAACTTACAGTCAAAGGAAAAACAACCCCAGACAGTTACACCCCCATTCCCAAAAGCAGTTGTGCCCAAAGTGTGGTTGTCCTGAAATGAAGTGTTTCGTTGGCGCCAAACCCTTGCACGACCGTCGGTAGGGCGTAACAAAAAACTTCTTTCATCAGACCAGTGAACCCGTCTCCATGTGCGAATAGTCCACCCCAAATGATCATGTGACCAGTCAAATCAAGCATGGCGATGACGTAATGTCAACTGTGGACGTTTTATGGGTCGTCGCGCTCGCATTCCCTGATGGTGGAGGCGTCTGATTACAGTGCGTGTGCTAATGCGGCCTCCAAACCTAAATTACCACGAAGTGCACCAGCTGTACTGAACGGCCGTTGCCGCGCCCGTTTGGATATGGGCCGGTCCTCTCTCGGCGTCGCTTTGCGAGGTCTACCTTCACGTGAACGGTCAGTAACATTCCGCGTTTGACGAAAACGCTGCATCAGTCGTACAATGATGGAATGGTTAACCCTGAAGTGGTCTGCCACCCTTCTATGGCTAAAACCACCGTTATGCATGCCAAGAGCTTGCCATCTTTCTGGTATGGTTAATTTTCGCCGCACCATACCAAAGCCAATAGAAAATGAAATTAAAACTCTACACAAAAAAAAAATCAGCTTTCGTTCGCAAACACAAATGTTGAAAAGTACACGTGACACTTTACACACCCTGTCATATACACATAAATAAAAATGAATCGATCAATAACCTGTTTCACAGGTAAATAAGTATGTGTGTACAGGTAACGAAAACAGAAAACCGATTTGAAATAAGTTCATTATTAGAAAAGATATTATTGAAACAAGTCAAGTGGTGCTTAACTTTTGTCGGACTGTATATATAATCTGCAAAAAAGAAATTTATAATGCTTTTTTATTCTGTGTACTTCAAATCGATTTTTACAGCAATGATTTGGTATATTGACTTAAAATTTCACACACGAATGTCATACAGGATACTGAACAAAGATTTGAAGAAAACAGTCACATGCGATAAATTAGGTCAGTCTCCGGTGATGTTAAAATCAGTATCTATTGTGACCACCATGTGCGGCTAACACTGTTCTGTATCTTCTTTGCATGGATTGAATCAAAATTTGTATTCAAACCTGTGATATCTTTTGCCATTAATTTTGCAACGCTTGACTGAGGTGGGGGTTGGCGTTGGCAGACACGTCTATCAAATTCATGCCAAAGATGTTATATGGGGTTCAAACCCTGGGGCTATGAGGGTCATGGCAATACATGTATGCTGTTAGGAAGTCCATGGTTACCCTTGCTGTATGGAACCGGGCATTGTCCTACTGAAACATCTTCCTCTGTCGGTCAATAACATTCAGTACATGTGGCTGCAAAAAATTGTCTCTATAACGTTGAGCCGTTAAATTTCCTTGGATATGCACTAGGCTTATTCTGCGGTTGTAGGATATTGTTGCCCACGCCATGACGCTTCTACCGCTAAAAAGGCCTGAAATTGTGTTCTGGTGAATGTTGAATTGTCGATCGACTTCAGTTTGAGATTTTCCTGCCAGAAGACGACCAATGATGTTGCTACGTGTAGCCGGACCCAATCTTGGCATAGCGGTATTTCACAGTAGCAATGACAATCGCCTGTTTAACACACGATAGTTGCACAGGTGATCCAACAACAAGTTTCCAGTGGAATACATGAACAGTTTTTCAGCACGGTAACGGAAGCCTGCATGTTTCAAGTCTTGAAAAATGCACTTCGCAAGTTGTCAAATTCCTCGTACCGGCATTTTAAATACATATTTAATAACTCATAGCTTAAATATTTTATTTAATAATAATTTGTATATTGTCAACTTTTTTTTAGAAATGAATCGGACCTATGCGTTTCTGTTTTTGCAGAGTACAGTCAAACATTACTATAGTGACCATTGATGGGAATTCTTAAAATGAAAAGGTCGCATAAGAAAGGGAGTATTTATATAGAGGTTATAATAATTTCGGACAAAATTAAGTCCATCATTCAACATACACGTCACGCACTTCCATTTTGCATAAGTGTATATATGGACTTGTGTTTACACATCTTTCATCAACAAATTTATTTCAAAGAAATATCCTTTTGCATTTTATTGCCAATTTTTTTTCTAAATCCGTATATAATGGTTTGATCTGGTTTCCGATTATGCTTTAAAGTCAATTTTCCGGTTGACATTATTTATTTTGAGTTGCCAACATAGATATGTTGACATCTTAGATATATAGCCATCTCTAAACAATTTTAATGAAGCATAACGGATATCTTATTTCTATATTCGAAATCATTAATTTCGATCTCACCACCACTAACATATTGCGTACCTTAAATAGAAAATGTTAAGCAGTTTATAATTTCTCACACATGATGTTTTAACATTAATTTGGCCATATTAAATTGATTTTCCAAACAAGAATAGATAAGGTCGATTAACGAGGGAATTCGTTCTACGGAGGGGGTCGGTAAGACAAGTGTGAATGTATATACTACAATATACAAGTGTTTAACTCTTCATCCACATCACGTGATCGGTATTTATCTGAATCAACGCCTATATGGTCATGGGTAATGAAGGTGGAAGACGATCTAAATGCAAAAGTCAGCGATAATAACACGATCTTCAACCAATGTACACCGTGCAACTTATTAATATCCGTGGTCAATATTTATACGACCGTTTTACAGAAATACAGTCGAAAAATAACCTAAAATTGCGGACATCATCTCTTTAAATGAAGACATGCCTGTCGAAATTCAAATTAAATCTCAAATTTAAAACCCTATTT
The DNA here is from genome assembly GCA_963383655.1 of Bathymodiolus septemdierum. Classification (NCBI taxonomy): domain Eukaryota; kingdom Metazoa; phylum Mollusca; class Bivalvia; order Mytilida; family Modiolidae; genus Bathymodiolus; species Bathymodiolus septemdierum. The sequence goes on along the minus strand of OY726521.1, from coordinate 69,297,968 downwards.
AAATTATTCTCTATTATTAAATGACATTGTCATTGAACTAAAACCAGAGATTTTGAAGTTAACAGAGCCTCCTATATCAATGCTTCATCCACTCATTGCTATTGATAAAGACTTCCAGATAACGACAGCGAAATTTAGGTATTTTATTAAGTTGAATATATTGGTTTTATTTTCGAGTGTGTGTGTGTGTGAAAATAATTAAGCAAAATCAAATGCTTTCAAAATATGCTATATTTCAATATATAATACCATTTTCCAGCTATGAATATATAGTCGGCTCAGAGATCAAGACAATAGACCAAATCTTCTATTTAATCCCCATAATTTTAAAACCAACAAATATTGAATTTGAAACAGCAGGTAATGAAATTTTGATACAGACGAATACAAATCAATACCGAGGTTGAGTTGAATGTGTCCATTGTTGATTATATAAAATCATATGGAGGGCACAATATTGATAGTACGTAGAAAACTTTGTATACATGTTTTAATTAACTATATAAATCCCGTTTTATTGACTAAGTATACTTTTGTAAAGAGAAATAGTATGTGAAAGTGGTTTTATCGAACCCTTATCACTTAGTATTATAAAATCTCTCACTATGATCAAATATAATTCAATTTTTGGATCTACAAGTATCTGCATCAAGTTTGATTCTACTACTTAAAACCTGCCAGTAAGTAATTTTATAAATTTATTTAACTCAGCAACTACTTATTTGAAATTTATTTAACTTTTAAAACTACTTATATGTCAATTTGAAACAATAGATAAATTAATGTTTGCTTTTGTAAAGTTATTTCTTATTTTGAGGAAAATGTATCTCATCATTACAATTAAATATTTTTCAATTGCCAAAATAAATCTGAAATATGTCTAATAAATTCGGTTTTGTTACAAATAATTATTGTTTTAGCTTGTTATATGATATTTTACTTTGGTATTGACCATTCCTTAGTACAATTATATTTTAATATATAATTATATAAATGGATAATTTTGTTTATAGTTATTGTATTAATATGATATAAAAAAAAAAATCCGTATTCACGTTTTTACGCTTAAATAAACCCCTAGAAATATACTACAGAATAACCAAGGTCGGAAAAAATCAAAAATAATATAAAGACAAAGCTAAACCAAACCATTAGAAAGTATCCGAACAATGGAAACTCGGACAAAAATCATGAGTGAAACATTCAATAATCGATTTCTAATTGATGTATTTTACATATCTTTGGTCAAAGAGATATTCAACTAGCAAATAAAATCCTTTGTGTAATTGTTTTTTCCGGTATGATCATGATCGCTAAAACGTTTTTGTTATTTGCTATATTGTATTTACATTTAAATAAATTAATGACATTTTGTCGACCATTTGTGAAAAAGTACAAATGTAGCTTATCGGTTACAAGTGAAAGATTATAGCTTATCTATAGTGATGGATCACACTTATCTCAGTCATATCCATCATTTAGGATTTCACAGTGAATGTGTGCGAGATGAAGAACCAGCAATAAAAGCACTGCCCTGTAGCTTTTTACTCTCACCAGAATATTGGAAGGATATGAAATCCTAACTACATGTAACAAACAAAAATAAATATTAATAATGCTATTGTACCATGTAGTTAACAGTTTGAAAACCCTATTTAAATGTTCAAATCTGGGTAATTTATCTATTAGGACATTCTAAGTATATTAAGAACAATATGTCTAAACATTCTATTTTTATGACTGCATTTCACATATTTGTAGACCATTTTGATTTAGAAACGCATGGCGACCATCTTGCCTTATGCGTCATATGAAATTTGTATCTTACTCCACAGAAATGCCAATTTTGATCGTTCTGTCTTTAACGTGCATTTCCTGGTTAGTTAGCACTGATGCACCTGTCATTTTGATATCTTTGAGGAGTTATTTAGAAGGGTTTGTTGAACTTCCACCCGCTTGTGTTTTATTCGCTATTCAATTTAAGCCTTTGAAATGATGAAAATATGGGCCGCACTTCCATTGCTTTCTCAAACATGTAGTATCGGCTCAAACATGTAGTATCGGCTCAAACATGTAATATCGGCTCAATGTCATATGGACTTTATTTGTCAGAGAAGGAACGTTGTTCTGTTGTTTTAAGTTGGTGTTCTTTTTACGTCGTTAGGGCAATGATTCGGATACAATCATTATAGGACAAACTCCGATTAAACCGAAATGGGGATATTCAAATCGATTTCAAAACATAATTCTAATATATTATTACATATATTTAGTCAATCTAACGTGCATCCAAGCAAAGCATTATTTACTATTTTTTTCTCAGGTATGAGCGGAAAAACATTGGCAGACAGAATATTAAAATTACGACAAGAGAACCCTTCAAGTATATCTACGCCATTGACAAAACCATCATCAGATTCAACGTCACATACCATAAACTCGGCTTCAACGACCACAAACAGAAACATTCAAAATCCAACAGATACTGACAACAGTGTCATCGGAATATTGAAAGAACGCAAAAACAGAAGCAGCAAAATTCTTTCCGATATTGACCGAATGCAATTTAATGAGGTTCCATCCTTTTCAAAACTAGTTCACGACTGGCAAACGAGGAATGGTAGACCAATTCAAGAAAGCGAATTTCAATCAGTTTCAAACACTGATACAAAAAGTCGAATTGGCTTACAAACTCCAAATACTGATTCTAAAAGTCGCATTGGCTTACAAACTCCAAATACTGATTCCAAAAGTCGCATTGGCTTGCAAACTCCAAATACTGATTCCAAAAGTCGCATTGGCTTGCAAACTCCAAACACTGATACTAAAAGTGGAACTGATATACAAACTCCTATTGGTAGTAGAAAAAGGAGAGAGAGTACAAGATCATATAGAACACAATACAATCCCAGAGGGCGCATAGTCTATGGTGATTCCAGTTCCCCATCGAAACAAGGACGGCCATCAACGCTTCAACGTCCGTTGGCAGATATCATAAAAGACATGGCGTCCAAAAGTAGTATAAACAGTTCTCAAAACGACGGCGAACATATTGTAAATACATACACAGATAAAGATGTTGAACATGTAACTGACACAAACACTGAAATTAACAGTAAACGTGTACATGATGCTGCTTCAGAACGGGATGATGGAGAGAATGATACAAACCAACACGACCAAAAGGACACGTGTATAAGTAGTAAACAAAACATTCAATCTGACAGACAATCGGCAACAACAAAGACCAACAATGATGTAAACAAGATTGATATGCCACCGACTGCATCTAGAGAAACTCGCGCTGGAGAAAATATGTCTGATTGCCTATTGCAGGTTTCTAACACGCAAAGCAACGAGCAACAGGAATCAAATATGAATTATTCCGGGGATGTCCATTCTGATGTCTGTACACAAGATAGAAACGTGTTGTACATACAAGAGACAACTAATAACAATATGCATCCTAGTCAACAACAGGGTACTGACAAGGACCGTCCTGATAAAACGGAACTCTCACAAAATAACCCAACACTTTCGAGAGAAGATTCTACCTCAACCACACCTTTGTTATCAACTGCAATGGAGAGTCAACAGTCGTCTGTAGAAAGTGTTAATGATGTGCAGCACATAACAAAAGTCACAATTACATCAATACAGAGTAAAGATGTTCAGGATAGCAAAGAGAGTCCACAAGCGGATCAAAAACTAAGCCAAAATAATGACAAACAGGCTATTAGAGACAATTCACAAGATGATTACCAACCAAGTGAAAACAGCAATCAACATGGTATTAAAAAGTGTTCACAAGCTGATCAACAACCAAGTAAAAGCAATGACACGAATGATATCAAAAATAGTGTTCAAGCTGAACAAAATCCAAGTGCAAACAGCGACGCACATGATGTCAAAAAGAGTTCACAAACTGATAAGCAACCTTCCGCAAATAAAGATGTTTCGCAATATGGTCAACAAGCAAACGAAAATAAAAACAAAACAGAAAATGACGTTGATTATACAGAAAATAACTACTCCAAAGAACAAAACGAAAGAAATCCTCAGTCATTTGAAAAGGATTCTAAAAATGTAAAACTAAACAATACGAGACCGGAACCATTTATTGATGATAAACCATTGCCTGCTGCAGTGGTCAAGTTAACTACAGAAGATTCATCACAGAACGAAAATGCTAGTAAATATAATACAAAGAAACACCAGGTCAAAATTAAGGGAAAAACTACTACGCCAATCGAGAATAAGCAAGAAAAGACTCCAATAACAATTAGAAGAAAAAACTCAATCAATAAAAAATCTACAATTGTAAAAACATTACATTCACTTCAAAAGACGCATTTACAAAAACAAGTTGTAAGGGAGGTAATCGGTAAAGGAGGTAGTGAAAAGAAAACAGACAAAAATGTTGTTACTGCAATGAAACTGAAAACTGTGAAGAAAACCAGTGATAGTAAGGAAAACCCTTCTGTTAACAAACACAATCTAATAAGGCATGACAACATTTCAAACAACCAAACGAAGGTAAACACAGATGAGGAGGCTCCGAAAGAGGTCAACAAAGATACTGGAAATACCTCTTCAAGGTCAGAAAATGTATATGGTCAAGAACCTGAAATGGTATCATTGATGGGAATTTCACAAAGTCAGAACGAAACGGCGATTGATCACCAACAGGACAATGTAGACAATTTTAAAACACAATCATTGAACGAAGACAATGTTGGACTCGAAATACATACAAACGTTGCTATTGATACAGAAAATATACATGATTGTAATGTAGATGAACGAATATCTAAGAGTGAAGAGAATAACGAAGCTGCTTGCAGCAATTCGGGTAATATAGCATCAATTATTGGTAAAAGCGAAAGTAAGGCAGAACAAACAGAAACGACTAATGTAAGCCCGCAAACTAACGCAAACAAAGAAACCAATGAAGATGATTTAAATAATGAACCTATTCCTACTGCATCACCAATAATTGTACAGGCATCACGTTGTCCAGTGATACCAGAAAGTAAAGACTCAGTTATAGTGGATGCAAACTTGCCAGCACATGGTGTAGTTAGAGGTTCAACGAAAATAGATTCCGATCAAAAAGGAGATCCTGTGACGACAAGAATAGCTACGAATGAGTTAAAACAAAAGGTATGTACTGTAGCGTGCACGTTTTTGGCTGTCCTGTTTAGGCCCTTTGGGCTTATTGCTCCCTAAACTTTAAATCATTTGGTATTTCAATCTTCCGATTTTGAGCCATTTTGATGAAGATTATTCCAGAAACGACTCGTGCGCACTGACTTTGATATCTACGTTTTTTTTTGTTTTTTATAGTAAAAATGTAGCATAGCAATACATAATAATTAGCCTACTAAGTTTATATATTATCCATTAAATATATGCCAAGTTTACAAGCATTGATTTAGAATTACAAAAATGTTTTGAACAAAAAGAGTTAATACGATTTTACATATACCTGTTATCAGATCATTCAAGGTGGCTTTCTTAATGCTCGTTTCTTGATTAGGTTTACTTATTAATATTTTGTGTTCATGCATATAAGTTTTTTCTTTGTATCTAATACTGTGCAATATAAATTGCAATACATTTTAGAATAATTGAACTTTCATGCTGTTATCCACTTTGTCGAATTCACCTGGCAACAGTGAAGATACAATTCTAACAATGGCGTATTGCAATAAGCCATGTGTTATAATACTTAACCCAGAAATCAGTGGAACAATATCAGTTATAATATTTAAAGGGGACACTCTAGAAATTGTAATCATACATTCCATAGCTACATACAGGAATCCTATTGCAAAACAGCAATGCTGGAACGAAGCAATTTTCAACTATAATTAATTGAGTAATGTATTTCAAAATATCTATGTGACTCTGCTCATTGATTTCATCAGAGTAATTTCGTTCGTCTTTTATAACTATTCACTTTGCTACCACTTTAAAATTAAAATCACAAAAACTGAAGAGTTGAACAAACAAGCCCGTCGTTAAAATAGTTAAAATCAATTAAAATATAAAAATAAGAATTATTTCTTCTACAAATATTTGTTAATGTATTAGTTGATCAAATTGTTCATTTAAACAAAAACAACAACAAAACGAAGGACAACAAATTCATGAATGTTATAGAATTGATAGTTACATGTACAATGGTGTAAACGCTATTGCATGATAAAAAAAAGTCTGGTAACTCCATTGATCCGTTACGTTTATCGCTTCATTTTTAAGGCTTGGACAAATTGTGCTATCCTTACATAAGCTTTTCAGTAGCATGGACATAAATGAAAATATAACGGACGTTCTTGATATTATGTAGTCAGGTCCTCGTCTCCTCTAAAATACAAAAAACAAAACACGGCAGGTGATCGACTGATGATTGTCTATTGGTATATTTGACTGGAACTTTTGAGAACATTAGATTCCTCGAAAAACAAAATGCGCACCACAATATAAGATATTGCACACACGACTGGTAGTTTGTCAATATCAGAAATAAATGGGGATGTCGGAGGAATAATCAGTTTTCTTATTTTGTCTATCATAGTGCAGATTCATCACGATATGTTATTCGCTTTACCAACCTGATGCAGCTTGGATTTTTAAAGTAATTTTTAATTAAATCGACGAGACACTAAGCAATAAGAAGAATATTATTTATTTTTTTATTTTTCCTTTCTTCTTTTTGTTTTTGTTATCTGATGTAGAAGGTAAGAGTGATAGAATTTATATTGTTAAGTGATAAAACATTTCCTGTAATGCAACAAACAACATTTAAGTGGTATTGTTGTGACTATGTTGGATAGGCTCTGTCTCATTATAATACAATACCAATCTGACAGATAGTGTTACATAGCTTGGAAGCCCTAATAACCCTCTCACCAAGCTACATCTATTATTACATATGAATATGTATTCATGCGTATGTTGTATTCTTTACAATGCATATATTATCTAATACGATACATGACGTACTACATAAACATTGCTTTTACTTGGAGATTACTCGATACAACATTATGTGATAAAGTTTGTTAGTGACTTGCAGCAGGTCGGCGGTTTTCTCTGGGTACCCAAGTTTCCTCCACCAATAAAACTGACCCCCACGATATATACCTTAAATATTGTTGAATGTGGCGCTAAACACCATAAACCCTCTATATTTTATCCGATGAAAATTTACACAGTACCATATAATGACGTACTGCTTCAACAATTGATTTTATTTGTGCGCCATGGTTTTTTTTTTAATTATAAAGATGCTTAATATTAAGACAAGGACAAAGTATAAATCACCTTATCAAGTGTTTAATATTAATTAGGACACATATACGTATCATGACATAACTCACGTCCTCGAGTGTTAAATATTAATTAGGGAAAAATAACTCAATTCTCATGCTTCGTTTTTTACAATGTAAAATAAATCCTTTCATTGGAGTTGCTAACAATTTCAAAACCTACAAACAACAATTCGTTGAATATTGATTATCGTGGTTTTCGTTGGTATCATCAAACCATAAAAATTGTGTGCACCACAAAAGACTTATATAACAATAAAAACCACGAATTTAAATATCCTCGAATATCTCAATATCTATTTATCGAAGAAAATTGCAAACCATGCCAATAAATAAAACAAAAATAAATATTACCTCCACAACCCTAAAATGTGATAAGGCTGATAATGTTTTAACGACGAGATTGCATGGAGATTATTGATAATTATTTACCGGTATTCAGACCGGTATAAAACAAAAATAAATATTACCTCTACAACCCTAAGATGTGATAAGGCTGACAATGTTTTAACGACGAGATTGCATGGAGATTATTGATAATTATTTGCATGGTGATTATTGATAATTATTTAAATTTTCAATTAACTTGCTTATTATCTTTTTGTGTTTTGTAATTTAAAAATCATTGCTTATATGATGGCAAATTCATGTGTAATTTACATGTGTCATAACATAAATCACGTCATCGAGTGTTTAATATAAATAAGAACAAGGTATATGTGTCATAGCATAGATCACGTCATCGAGTGTTTAAAATCTTGTAAAAGATAAGAAGGTTCATGAAGCTAGAGCATTTAGTTTCACATACAGGTATATTGATAACGTTTTATCTATCAATAATCCTAGATTTGCATAATTTCTTCCATTAATATATCCTCCAGAGCTGGAAATTAAAGAGACCACAGATACAGCTTCGCCCGCATCATTTTTGGACTTATACCTCGAATTTGACTACAGTGGTCAACTCAGTACTAAAATTTATTATAAACGGGATGATTTCAATTTTAAAATTATAAATTTTCCAAATATGTGCAGCAATATACCAGCTGCTCCTGCATATGGTGTTTACATATCGCAATTGATTCGTTATGCAAAGGCCAGTAGCAAATTTTCTGATTTCTTGAAACGTCATCTTTATCTGAGAAACAGGCTACTGGACCAGGGCTAAAAAAAGATTCGCCTTATTCGATCTCTTAAAAAGTTTATATTCCGATACCAAGATCTTGCCGAAAAATGTTCTGTCTCTGCAGAGACGATAATAAGCGATGGATTTTCATAAAATAAATATGGAAAATGTATAAAGATAAGGATTAAGTAATCGTGGTTTAGACATGACGTCATTCAACATCTTATTTGAAATCAAATTGAGTAAGAAGATGACCGTTTAGTTAAGCCGTTCTTCAGAGACGATAATAAACGATCGATTTTCATAAAGTACTGCGTTGACTACTATTATACCTAATTTGTCCCAGTATTGTTAAAAATGCTGTTATAGTGACAACCGGAACCTTTTAACCGTAATGAAAGCGGGAGGTTTAGAGTCGTAAAATCTGATTCAACCCACCATTTCTTTGGAAATGCCGGTACCAAGTCAGGACCATTGTGGTTTTCAGTTTTCCGGTTGTTGACTGATTTTGTCTGTTTGTTGACGTACGAGTTTTGCCTGCTCGGTGTTCGGTAATTTCGTTATTACCCTTAATTAATAAAGATATAAAGATAAAGTATATGTGTCATAGCATAAATCACGTCATCGAGCGTTTAATATTAATAATTACAAAATATATGTGTCATAAACTCATAACATATAATCACTTCATCTAGTGTTTAATATTAATAAAGACAAAGTATATGTGTCATAACATAAATCACGTCATCGAGTGTTTAAAATTAATAAGAGCAAGATATATGTGTCATAACATAACTCACTTCATCTAGTGTTTAATATTAATACAGACAAAATATATTTGTCATAACATAAATCACGTCATCAAGTGTTTAATATTAATAAAGACAAAGTATATGTGTCATAACATAAATCACGTCATCGAGTGTTTAATATCAATAAGGACAAAGTATATTTGTCATAACATAAATCACATCATCGAGTGTTTAATATTAATAAGAACAAGGTATATGTGTCATAACATAAATCACGTCGTCGAGTGTTTAATATTAATAAGGACAAAGTATATGTGTCATAGCATAAATCACGTCATCGAGTGTTTAATATTAATAAGGACAAAGTATATGTGTCATAGCATAAATCACGTCATCGAGTGTTTAATATTAATAAGAGCAAGGTATATGTGTCATAACATAAATCACTTCATCTAGTGTTTAATATTAATAAAGACAAAATATATTTGTCGTAACATAAATCACTTCATCGAGTGTTTATTATTAATAATGACCAAATATATGTGTCATAACATAAATCACGTCATCGAGTGTTTAATATTAATAAGAACAATGTATATCTGTCATGACATAAATCACGTCATCGAGTGTTTAATATTAATAAAGACAAAATATATTTGTCATAACATAAATCACTTCGTCGAGTGTTTAATATTAATAAGGACAAGGTATATGTGTCATAACATAAATCACGTCATCGAGTGTTTAATATTAATAAGGACAAAGTATATGTGTCATACCATCAATCACGTCATCGAGTTTTTAATATTAACAAGGACAAAATATATGCGTCATAGCATAAATCACGTCATCGAGTGTTTAATATTAATAAGGACAAAGTATGTGTCATAACATAAATCACGTCATCGAGTGTTTAATATTAATAAGGACAAAGTATATCTGTCATAGCATAAATCACGCTATCGAGTGTTTAATATTAATAAGACAACGTATATCTGTCATAGCATAAATCACGTCATCGAGTGTTTATTATTAATAAGGACAAAGTATGTGTCATAACATAAATCACGTCATCGAGTGTTTAATATTAATAAGGACAAAGTATGCGTCATAGCATAAATCACGTCATCGAGTGTTTAATATTAATAAGGACAAAGTATGTGTCATAACATAAATCACGTCATCGAGTGTTTAATATTAATAAGGACAAAGTATATGTGTCATAGCATAAATCACGTCATCGAGTGTTTAATATTAATAAGGACAAAGTATATGTGTCATAGCATAAATCACGTCATCGAGTGTTTAATATTAATAAGGACAAGGTATATGTGTCATAACATAAATCACGTCATCGAGTGTTTATTATTAATAAGGACAAAAAATATTTGTCATAACATAAATCACTTCGTCGAGTGTTTAATATTAATAAGGACAAGGTATATGTGTCATAACATAAATCACGTCATCAAGTGTTTAATATTAATAAGGACAAGGTATATGTGTCATAACATAAATCACGTCATCAAGTGTTTAATATTAATAAGGACAAAGTATATGTGTCATAGCATAAATCACGTCATCAAGTGTTTAATATTAATAAGGACAAGGTATATGTGTCATAACATGAATCACGTCATCGAGTGTTTAATATTAATAAGGACAAAATATATGTGTCATAACATAAATCACGTCATCAAGTGTTTAATATTAATAAGGACAATGTATATGTGTCATAACATAAATCACGTCATCGAGTGTTTAATATTAATAATGAAAAAGTATATGTGTCATAACATAAATCACGTCATCGAGTGTTTAATATTAATAAGGACAAAATATATTTGTCATAACATAAATCACTTCGTCGAGTGTTTAATATTAATAAGGACAAGGTATATGTGTTATAACATAAATCACGTCATCAAGTGTTTAATATAAATAAGGACAAGGTATATGTGTCATAACATAAATCACGTCATCAAGTGTTTATTATTAACAAGAACAAGGTATATGTGTCATAACATAAATCACGTCATCAAGTGTTTAATATTAATAAGGACAAAATATATTTGTCATAACATAAATCACTTCGTCGAGTGTTTAATATTAATAAGGACAAGGTATATGTGTCATAACATAAATCACGTCATCAAGTGTTTAATATTAATAAGGACAAGGTATATGTGTCATAACATAAATCACGTCATCAAGTGTTTAATATTAATAAGGACAAGGTATATGTGTCATAACATAAATCACGTCATCAAGTGTTTAATATTAATAAGGACAACGTATATGTGTCATAACATAAATCACGTCATCAAGTGTTTAATATTAATAATGACAAAGTATATGTGTCATAACATAAATCACGTCATCAAGTGTTTATCATTAATAAGGACAAGGTATATGTGTCATAACATAAATCACGTCATCAAGTGTTTATTATTAACAAGAACAAGGTATATGTGTCATAACATAAATCACGTCATCAAGTGTTTATTATTAACAAGAACAAGGTATATGTGTCATAACATAAATCACGTCATCGAGTGTTTAATATTAATAATGACAAAGTATATGTGTCATAACATAAATCACGTCATCAAGTGTTTATTATTAATAAGGACAAAGTATATGTGTCATAACATAAATCACGTCATCAAGTGTTTATTATTAACAAGAACAAGGTATATGTGTCATAACATAAATCACGTCATCAAGTGTTTATTATTAACAAGAACAAGGTATATGTGTCATAACATAAATCACGTCATCAAGTGTTTATTATTAACAAGAACAACGTATATGTGTCATAACATAAATCACGTCATCGAGTGTTTAATATTAATAATGACAAAGTATATGTGTCATAACATAAATCACGTCATCAAGTGTTTATTATTAATAAGGACAAAGTATATGTGTCATAACATAAATCACGTCATCAAGTGTTTATTATTAACAAGAACAAGGTATATGTGTCATAACATAAATCACGTCATCAAGTGTTTAATACGAATAAGGACAAAGTATATGTGTCATAGCATAAATCACTTCATCGAGTGTTTAATATTAATAAGGACAAACTATGAGTCATAGCAAAAATGGTACTGTGCATATCAATACCCAACATTTAGAAAGAGAAAACGAACTCCTCATAGAAACGAATACAATAATACCTACAAAGTTAAAATAGATAGTACAAGAGTCTCAAAAGGAGAAAGGCTCTGTTATCTATATAGGACATAGATAGTTCAAACACAAAATTCCCGCCGATGTCTTGTAAGAAACAGAAACTCCTTACCCTTCGCCAGTGCATGGGTTCATCCCCGGATGTTCATAGGGGAACGTATTGGTCATCCTTTTAGCTTTCTGTGTCGTGTGCACGTAGAGAACGATCATTTAACATTCGACATGAAGAATCGGTAAATTTACTTGAAATCAAATTTCTTGCTAAAAATTTCAGTGTCAGATTATTCATAGTTTGCATTTTTCAGGGAAAGATATGTTTTTCTGTCAAATTTGGTGACATTTAAAATAAACAATAGCAACACTCCCACTTATAAATATGTTAAATGGTTGTTCTCGTAATTAGAGAGAACAAGGTAAACCACGGACATAAAGCTGTTATTTATAAGAATGAAATACCTTAACAGGCTAAATGTATATTGATCCTAAGACAAGTAAATCCTATGCATTGTCCACTAGCGAGACTGACAATTACAAGCCATGTGAAATAATAAGCTAAGAGAAGTTAAGATAATTTAGGATTAATATTGTTGATATTTAACGCCACTTTCAACAATATGTCAATTATACCGGAAGGGCGAGCTTTATTGGTAGAGCTAAAATAGTACCCAGAGAAAACCACCAACATGACCCAAGTTACTGACGAACGTTATCACATACAGTTGTATCGAGTACAAATCACCCAGCGGGAATCGAACTAAACCTGAGTGCATATGTAGTAATCTCTGAAATCATATACATACTTCAATATGAATACAATAAGATCTTAAGATGATAAAGCAGGTGTGGCTATATTACTATTTAATCAACGTCTCAATGTAGTGCGAATTTACCTGAAAAAACCAACGTCATCCATATCATATATAGTACTAACAGTGACAACATGTTACTTGAACACAAATACTCCCATGTTCATGATAAGCCTATTATATATAAGAAACGTTACGAGATAACCGATTTATAAATTTCCAAAAATAATTTCAAGGTCTATGCAAGCTACCACTTTTAAGTATAACATCGTCAGTACAGTCCGACTTTACAGCGGGGGTATTATTTGTAATTCGTAAGACTATTTTGCCGATATAATTCGGAAATATATCATGAAAGAGCGTATATATAGTAGGTATTTGTACTTTTCTGTCTCTATTATCCTAGAGAGATAAATAATAAAACGAAAAACAAAAGATTCCACTCTGTCGGAACAGTTCTAAAATACCACACTGTCGGAACAGTTCTAAAATACCACACTGTCGGAACAGTTCTAAAATACCACACTGTCGGAACAGTTCTAAAATACCATACTGTCGGAACAGTTCTAAAATACCACACTGTCGGAACAGTTCTAAAATACCACACTGTCGGAACAGTTCTCAAATGCCACACTGTCGGAACAGTTCTAAAATACCACACTGTCGGAACAGTTCTCAAATGCCACACTGTCGGAACAATTCTAGAATACCACACTGTCGGAACAGTTCTAAAATCTTAGAAAGAGGCAACACCATTATCCCTAACACAAATACATGACAGCTCACATTCCTGGCTTGGCATAGGTATTTCAACAAAAAAGTGTCCATAGTTTAACCCCGCAACTGTTTTCATTGAAATGCCAGTACCAAGCCAGGTAAGTTGTCATGTATTTATGTGTTAGGTTTTCATTGAAGTGCCTATACCAAGCCAGGTAAGGCAGTTGTCATGTATTTATGTGTTAGGTTTTCATTGAAGTGCCTGTACCAAGCCAGGTAAGTTGTCATTTATTTATGTGGTAGGGGTATCGGTTTTACCCTTACTTGCGGTTTGATATTTGATTTTGGAATTGCTTCTGTGGTGTGGTATTTTTTTTCCATTTTATTGCTTTAACTCTGGTAGGAACTAATGTTTTGTACCGTTGTGACAAGGAATCAGCCGACGACATTAAATCAGGAATATGATCAGCAATTGTACATAAAATATATAGAGGGTGAGTGATTAACTCCAAGTGATCAATATGTCAGCGATATCATGACCAGAACAAGATATATTTCTATAAGATTATGACGATGATGTTCATTTTCTACTAGACCAACACGCTTAGTTGGATTTTTATTTTGCTAGTTCACTGAAACAATAGTGCATGTATGGGTAGACATGTCGATCCACTCAGAAGCATTATTCCGATTCCGAAACAACCAGTCTTTTGCTCTTACTCCTTAATGCTATGTCCCTAGTAGAAACACAGCAAATATTATCCTTAGTCTTTGATTTAACTCGACCGGAGCTAGCATTCACGATCAACCGCACTCAAGGCGATCTGTCTGACCTTTGGACCACCTACGCGATCAGAGAAAATATATAAACACAGATATAAACAATTAATGCAATAATATATAAAATATTGAAAAACAAAATTTAATCTGTGAAAATTCTCATGGATCTTAAATAGCTGGTGCAATTGTGCATTTTCTCTCGTCATGTTTCGTCAAAGTTATATAATAGGCGGAGTGCTTGCCCGACTAATTCATCAAACATGAAACGGAGTACATATTTATCTTATAGATTACTTAGTCTATATCAGAAAAAAGTGTGCTTGTCCCAAGCCAGGACACATATTTCCAACGTGACATGTCCTGGTCTTTTATTTTGTGTCCATTTTCAGTGAGTTAAGGTGAAAGATGATAGTTCGCTTTGTTGATATTGGTGGAATTGTTGACCATCACCGCTTAAGAAGAGTTTGAAGATACCAAAGGAGTAATCAGAATCCGTATATCGAAAAAGAACAGACAACACGCTTAAACCTTCGTTTCATAATGTTAAAATGCCAAGAGTGAATCGTCTGTGATCGCTTAGATTAATGACATGTGCAGTCTGACCTTCATATCTATTTAACAAAAAATGTAAACTATGAAAACATCAGAGAGTAATTAACTTGAAACATAATCAGTCATTTTTCTGATAACTATTTGTATTTCTGGTTGGATACAAAACAAAATACAATCTCATTGCTATATACACTATTGAGTAATCAAACATACATGGCTTAGTTACAGAACATGTCCATCGATTTGTATTGTTTTTATTTTCTATCTTATTTACGAATGATAATGTTATATCAATTAAACTATTTGATTTTTGACAGGCTAACGATAAAACTAAAGCTGTAAAGAAGCAATATAACAAAAAAGAAAAGCCTAGAAGTGGAGACCAGTTCCGATATCTTGTACAAACATGTGTTAGAAATATTAAAGAGGAACAGATCTTTAGTGCGGAAATAGTCGATGCCATAGCATCATGGAAAGAATCGACTGTTCTAAAACAAAGTAGAGAACTTTTGTCTAACTCTGCTAGATCCAGTAAAGAAAATTTTGAGTTGGAGTCGAATCTGAGTACAAGTACAATATCGGCTAAAACTATGTCTACTCGAAATGGTGAAAAGCAAACATCAAGTGTTGAAGATTCAAACTATATTCAGCATTTAACAACGGAAGGCGATTCTACTTCTGGCAATGCCGATTGCAAACCAGAGCACGATGATTCCATGGCAGCTGAAGCTAATGCAAAAACTTGTAATTCACCAAAAGACCTTGATCGATCGCAAAATAACGAGGACAATGCAAGTGATAGAGTCAGTGTAGTTCATAAAGACACTCCTGAACAAAGTGAGAATCTGAATGAATCTCAAATTGAAGGACTTCGTGAACAGAGTGAGTACACAGACAAACCAATAGACATTATTACGTCAGACGAAGTGCCCAAAGATACAGAGATACAAGATGAATCTCAAAATGAAGGACGTCGTGTACAGAATGAGAGCACAGACAAACCAATAGACGTTGTGACGTCAGACGAAGTGTCCAAAGATCCAGAGGTGCAAGATGAATCTCAAAATGAAGGACCCCGTGTACAGAATGAGAGCACAGAGAAACCAATAGACGTTGTGACGTCAGACGAAGTATCCAAAGATCCAGATGTACAAGATGAATCTCAAAATGAAGGATGTCGTGTACAGAATGAGAGCACAGAGAAACCAATAGATGTTGTGACGTCAGACGAAGTGTCCAAAGATCCAGAGATACAAGATAGACAGACTATATATATAGATAGTGATAAAGATTTACAGGAAGAATCACGACAAGAGGAAAATGAAGTCAATTCATCTTGCAACATTCAAAAGACAGAAAGTGGATATTCTGGCGAACACCGTTCTGAACAATCAGATGAAAGAGAACATACAGATAGAAATTCCAATCATGAATTTAAGTCAGATCCAAACGAAATTAATCCGGCAGACATAGGAAGTCCTGGAGAATATTGTGAGAACAAAGAGGGTGACAGCTTTGACCATTTCCCAGAAAGAACAAAATCGTCAGAAGGCAAAAATACAATTAAAAATTCTCATACTGTTGAGGAAGACACCTCTAATATAGTGTCAAAGACATTGAAAGACAACAATACAGATACAACTTCAAATGAATTAGTGGAAAATCAGGAGAATGTTTCTTCCAATGACTTAAAAGGATACACGACAACAACCGATGCAGAGACAAATGTAGAATCTGATGTCCACAAAGCAAATTCAAACATAACTATGGACAACCAAGATAATATAACAAATTCCAACACAACTATGGACAACCAATGTAATTCTGATTCAAAAACCCCGGATGATGCCGGTGAACATGAAAATGCAAACATTATGCAAGAGGAAAGGCAACAATCTGTAAAAGGTATCTACGTTAGTGATACACAAGATGTCTCCGACGTAACAAACAGGGATTTATCGTCTGCCAAACGGCATAGTAAAATAAGTTATAACACTGTACTATCAAAAACTGTAAAACACAAAGAAAGAAAACGTGCAAAACATAAAAACACTGAAAGAAAGCCGATTCATAATGATATGCAAAATAAGAACACAGAAGGGCGTGTTCGGCAAGATGAGCTTCCTCGACTTTCGAGATTAAAACGTCATTTTACTAGACTTCAACATATACCTTGTACTAAAAACAGCTTCCATGGAATTGAAGATCAGGATGAATACAGACTTGGAGACGGGACTCTTTTGTTTCAAGAAAATGAGGTAAATAATACAGATAAAATGTTGATTTTATTCTCTCTTGTCCTTTGATGTAAGCTGTTTTAGCAATGATATATATTCACGAATTACTACGATATTCAATAATACAATGTATTAGCTATGTTTTTCAAATTGAAATATTTTCAGACAATTTACGAGAGACACTCGAAAATTCTTCCGTGCAAGTATTAGACATCTCGATAAATGCTTTGACTTGACGATATAATATCTCCACAATAATGCTTTTTATCCTGTAATCAGTACATTTGCTGTACAAATATGATATACGAATAAATGTTTGCTTTATTCGTACTAGACGAATAAACTTTTCAGCCTACGAATAAACTTTCCTGGTACCCTGTAGCTATGTACAGCGGAGGGCGCAGACAAGTATGAAACTGGTACTAATGTAACGCCGACCACGCAGAAGACACCCTTGACAACATTTATGAAAGGCGAGGAATGACGCTTGTTTCTGTCCTTTTTGTTTAAATCTGACAAGTTTTCTGACTTTTTGACATTGCAGGATAAACACAATATAACTACATTGTCGTTAAATATAAAATTCATTTGTACTCGCTGCGAAACAGGCTTGAAAAGCTCGCTATTCTGCCTGTTTCTAAAGCTCGTACAAATAAATTTTATATTTACCGACAATGTACGTATATTGTATATGACTTGACGATAGGTTGGAAGAAAAGTATGAAGATACCAAAGAGGTTTTTCAGAAGTGACATGTCGACGAAGAATGAACAAAGTAATGGCTGAAAGAAAAGCTACAAAAAGGCAACCATTGGTCGACAAAACACTACACAGAAAAATTAAAACATGGACCCTACTAAAACCTGGGGAGAAGTTATGTATGTCAAGGATACGGAAGCAGGTCAAATCGGCCCCAAACCAAATCGGCCCCTAGTCAAATCGGCCCCAAGTCAAATCGGCCCCAGTCAAATCGGCCCCAAGTCAAATCGGCCCCAATTAAGTCAAAATTATTGAAGAATTAAAACTGTCTAGTAAGTACAGTTGTGTTTTGTACCAGTAAATGTTTACCATTGATACGAAAATAAACTAAATATAAACGTCTGACTATATCTAGCCGGTAGCATCCCAAATTGCCGATTCCCAGTTTGCCGAATCCCAAATTGCGAGTCCAATTAGCCGATTCCCAAATTGCCGACATATGAAAAATAATTAAATAAATACACATTTTTTGTTTTGTAAATACGCCCCAAATTTGTTTGTAGTTAATTAATTGCCGATCATTTATTAAAATCTACCATAATCACCGTGATTGGATATTGTGGGTATACTACTAGTTCATTTTTAGATTACCGAAATCATCAATCAGTTCTAAATAATTTGCTATTTAACGACAATTTTCGGCATTGTTTTTCTTTCTTACTTAGTAAAACTCTAAAAAAAAACAACATTTACTTATTTGTAGTTTTTTTTCCATTGTTCTTCAATTGTTTAAGTAATGAGTATCGGCATCTCCTATTCAACAATCAGTATACATTTGATTGGTTTTTCTAATTAAAATTGCGCGAAAAATTACTGCTTTCAATAAAATATGTACACATCATCAATATTTTTTTTTAAATAAAAAATAATGTGATGAAATTTTGTCATTTTTAGCAAAAGTCGGCAATATGGGATTCGGCAAAATGGAATCGGCAATCTGGTACTAATTCATCTAGCCATGCTTAAAATAATCAATAATCTTGCCGATAAAATTTCAGTGTCTGCATATATATGATGCAAATTTCCTCCATGTACATTGGCCATGAGGAGGACTTTAATTTCATTTTGTTTAATCATTTCCAGTCTAAATGTCCTTTAGGCACCGGCACTTGATGACCTCTGTATATGAATGGCATTGCTCTCATGCATGTACGAGTACATTGGTCATGGGGAGGACGCTGGATTTGCCTTCTGTCATTGAATTAGCCCCTTGTAAATATAAAAGGGTTCATTTCTATTTCGGTGTTCAGAAGAAGTTAATTTTTATTCATTTATTCTTTTTTTATTTTAATTTTTTGGGGCCGATTTGACTTTCATTTTGAGGCCGATTTGACCTGGGGCCGATTTGACTTGGGGCCTATTTGACTTGGGACCGATTTGACTGGGGCCGATTTGACTGGAAATCAAGGATACAAGCTGATTCGCCCTAACTAGTTCCCAATTTTATTTGGTGCTGTATCGTAGCTCTCGCAATTTAACATATATTTTTTCGGTTCCATTCTTTGTATTTATTTATATATGTAAATCTCTTTTGGATTGAGTACTATGTGCTATCTTTCATTTATTTTTGCAAAACATGTAAGTTCATAGTTAAATAAAACATTTGTTTCATTTTTCTTCCAGAAAATAAGGCATACATCTCGTGTGGAAGAAATATTGATGGACCTATGGTTCACCCAAAGGACAGACTATACAGTAAATAAAGGGGACCGACTTACATACCACTATTTTAACACGAACGTTGGATTTGCCAAATCGTCAACAAAAGTTTCTCGAAAAGAATTTCTTTTTGATAGACAAAGCACTTTCGATTGTCGTTTTGCCGAAACGCTAAAACGCATTGACAAAAACAAGCCACGAGAAGATTCTTTTTTTCTTCCGTCCCCCAGAAATCAATGCAGGAAGTTGAAAGCGTATGCAAATCTGCAAAAGAAATTATCGCAAGTCTTGAAACAATGATGTTGTTTTCACCTGCTAGTTATTTGTAGTTCAAATATTTTATGATGCATACAATGTTTTGATAATTATTTCACAAGGTATATTATACAGACATATTTTAAAATATTACTTCCATCTAGAACATTCTCCTTTTCTCCAAAACAACCATTACTTTTAAGGGCTTTTGTTGATATTTTGCTTCTGTTAATTTAGTTATTTTAAAACTATTATACGTAAGGACCAACAAATACACAGGCATGTGATTCGGATTTGACAATCTTTTTTATCATTCAAATAAAGCACACAGTGTCATTTGACGGTAAAAAAACGTCGCGACGTTCCACCAAATTGTTTCAAACTTGAAGTAACGTTGTGTAGGCACGTTGTGGGGATAGATATTATTTGACAGAGCAGATTACACATAAAAGCAATTTATCCTGCAATCAGTACATTTGCTGTACAAATATGCTATACGAATAAATTGTTGCTTTATTCGTACTATACGAATAAACTTTCCAGCCTACAAATAAACTTTACTGGTACCCTGTAGCTATGCACAGCGGAGGGCGCAGACAAGTATGAAACTGGTACTAATGTGACGCGGACCACGAAGAAGACACCCTTGACAACATTTATGAAAGGCGAGGAATGACGCTTGTTTCTGTCCTTTTTGTTTAAATCTGACAAGTTTTCCGACTTTTTTGACATTGCAAGATAAACACAATATACGTACATTGTCGTTAAATATAAAATTCATTTGTACTCGCTGCGAAACATGCCTGAAAAGCTTGCCGAAGGCTCGCCATTCTGCCTGTTTCTAAAGCTCGTACAAATAAATTTTATATTTACCGACAATGTACGTATATTGTATATTTATAACAGAAACGTTCTGAGCAGTCACACACCACAATCTTTACTAAACACACTTATATGGTTAAATAACTCAGTACAATTTGAACATCAAACTCTAAGATTACTACATATATTTTATTATAAAATTTCTTCATATTAAATGTTCAATTAATTCACATCAATTACTTCAACATATCAGATAGTAGATTTCTTCAAGGTGAAAAGATCACATATTCCTGCTATTGCATCAAGTCACTTTAAAATTATGGATAATTATTTATATTCTGAATTCTTTATGACACCACAAAATATCTATATAATTTGTTTTAACCATTTGGAATAATTGTATTCAGTCACTTCCTCCAATCATTTTGCATCTTTTTTTAAAACATTTTTTTCTCTTGCAAAATTCCAACAAAGTTGTATGATTTGTCAGTTGAAACTAGTGTTTTTATCTGCTGGAATTCTACTCACTGTTGATCAGGAATACAGTACATTTTTTATTTTGTGCAATTCCATTTGAAACTGATTCACATACCCCTGGCCTGTATGCAACAACTGAGTGATAGTTCTTGAAAAATGTCCTTTGTTTAATCAGATCTTTATAAAACGTTCATAGGTTTTTATACAATTATTTCTTTCATATATATATAGTCTTTGCACTTATTTCAAACATCACATGTACATTGTACACTGTTAGACCATTAACTCAGCCATTCATCTGAAAGACATTAATATAGCATTGATTATAATTAAAATACATGTTATTATATATTTACTAATAAAATAACAAGAAAAAAGGAACAAAATGCTGACTAACTTAGCAATGTTTGAATATTTGTTTGAATGTTTGAAGCTTCAAGCTTTCATAATGCAATTTTGTATGACCTGACTCAGAAAATATATTCGCACATTAGTCATTACTCGCAACAGCCAACATTATCATGTAAATATTGTTCGTTCCAGAAAAATATATCCTTCACTCTAATATTTTTCTGGTCACAACACTTAAACCTATGTCCATAATATTCTTGGTTCCTTAGTGATATCGCATTATGTAATTTACCAATCAATGGATTATGGTTTAATAATAGCAAATTTGATATGAAGAAAATAGTTGATGGGGATTCTACATAGACTTCAATGCATATTAATTCATTTGATTATGATATACAAACAGATGTTAAATATAGTAATTAAAATCATATCTGGTGCTTGTTGACACTAAATCAGATCTCTATTTTGATTTTCTTCAATTTATATATGAAACTTTTATTTTATTCTATAAAAATAAATTCCAATTTTCCATTGAAACCTATGTAAAGTCCAGAGGATTGGTATTAGCTTCTCCTCTTTTATATACTTGCATTGTCGCAAAATACATAATTTATTTGTACGAGCTTTAGAAACAGGTAGAAAAGTGCATGAAAGAAAACTTTCCAGTCTCATGAAAAAAATGAAGGAAAGTTGCAAATTAGAGTTAATTAAACCACAGGGCCTTGTCACTATCGACGTAAATATACTATCAATGTATGAACATGTACAAGGGCGGACATCTTTTTTTACCCCCGCTCGCTTCAAGTCGTGTTTGTTTTTTAAATTCCTTCTAATATATTCAAAACCCTGTTTGGTTCAACTCCCAAGACCTTATTCTTTTCAAAAAATATCATGACCTCCCCTCGACTACCTCTTGTGAAGGCGCAGCGGTCATTTTTGTCAGGAATTCGCCCGAGTAGAGAACACCACGGACCCAAAGTGAAAGTAACAGCGCCACCTATAAAAAAACGGAAGTTCGGAACTCTCGGGGTTTTACCATTCGATATTTGGTTTTCTCCCTAGTTATCGTGTTTCTAAGTATAAGAAACCGCTGGAAATAACAGACGAAATAATAAATTAAAGAAAATGGACAGCATTCAAGAAAAAGCCTTGAAAATGGCCTTAAGTGGGCACGATCTATTAATAACTGGATATCCTGGGACTGGTAAATCTTTCACGGTGGCCCATATTGCAGAACAATTGCAAAAACAAGCCAAAAATGTTGTTTTAACAGCAATAACTGGAAAGGCTGCCCAAACTTTGCAAGAAAAATTGCGCAAATGTCTAAGCAAAGTTGTAACCACTATTCACAAATGTTTAGGGTTAAAGGATGGCAGATATACCAATGATGAATTGGTTGAACTCTTGTCCTCAGAGGAATCACATGAAAAATTGAAAAGAAATGTCTGTACAATGGACTGCTTAATCATAGATGAAATTTCCATGTTCAGCCTTAAAATGATTGAACAAGTTCAACATGTACTTTGCAAAATTAGACAGAGTGGCCACCCATTTGGAGATGTCCAGATGATTTTATGTGGCGACTTCCTACAGTTACCTCCCATAGCAAACCAAAGTTACAATGATGGTTCCTACTGTGTGCAATCTACTTTTGTGAGAAATTGTTTTCACCATGTACAACTGAGTACCATTCATCGCCAAGCTGAACCAGATTTTATAGCAGCCATTCACCAGATTGCTGGGTAATGACTTAAAATGTTTAAGAGCCAATGAAGCATTTTCTTTGGAACTTTATTAAAACTAGGGTTTGGGAGAATTACATAGAAAAGTCCCTGACTCACCCCTATCTATGTCATCCATACTCAAATCAAATAATGTGGACTTACAAAATTTTGTTTCCTGCTGCTGAAATAGTATAGGTAATGTATTGTTTTTTTCTTGAAAAACACAGGGGCCCAGGTGGCTCAGTGAATTAGGTCGTTGGATCTAACAACTCGTACAAGCCTATCACCAATACGGCGTGGGTTCGCACCCGGTTTTGTAAATTAAGAAAATGGTGCACTCGACTCGCAGTTGCAAGTGATAAATTTTACCAGTTGCTTGCCCATGTTTGGTGGATCTCTCCGGGTACTCCACCACTAATACTGGTCGTCATGATATAGATAAAATATTGTTGAAAGTGGCGTTAATACACCAAAAATCAAAATCAATCAAATCTTGAAAAACACAAATAACAAATCAATATGCTTGACATTTATATGAAGAACTGTTATATAAAATAATACATGGTAATTATTACAGGCCACTTTAATTAATCACTAGGTTCACATCCATTTATTCTTTAAAAATTGTGTGTACCGGTTCATTTTTAGCCCAAATCAAAATAAAATGCTAACAAATAGGGTCAGACAGGGATGTAAATTGAATATTTAATCTATTGTGGCAATAATGACATGCAATTGACATACAAATGACCTGCCAACATTTTCTGTACCTAGGCTCGTCACAGAAAATGAATTTCACCCCAAAAAAATACCAGAATTTCCAAACACGCCCCAAACAATACATGTTGAAAAAATGAGCCCCCCCCCCCCCCCCCAAAATATACTTCCACATAAAATTACTAATGCCTAATTTTGGTTTAAAATAAGCAAAATAGGATGTGTGGTTTTTTTTTATAAATTACCCCATAAAAAAACAAGGTTTCGATCAACCCGAACAAATAGAAAAATAGAACCAAAAATTTGTAATGCATGTAAACATGATTGAGAATGGATTAGGTCACTGCAAATTCTGTGAAGTATTGCTTTAAAGTTGCAGATAGGTAAAGATGATGACAAAAAGGAATCGAAATATCAAAAATATATTTATTAAGCTTCAATTTAGTACCAATATTATGGCGAATGAGGTCAAGACACCAATACAAAACTATTTTGAAAAAGTGTTGTATGAAAATTTGACATTTTAGATTCCTCCCTTGTGGTTTTTAGAGTACTAGGGGGGGGGGGGAATCGTAACAAGCCCCTGTGGTTGGTGTTGCTTTCACATGTTTACAAACTGTGTGGGTCATACTTAAATACGCCTGCAGTAGTAACCAGGTGAATATATACGCCTGTGTGTTATACAAAGGTGGAGGCCTGCAACTATATGGTTCTTTTTTATTTATTTTTTTTTAATATAAACTAGTAAAAGGAATATATCGAATGTTTATTATTTGATATAAAAAAATAAAAATAAAAGTGAACCATATAGTTGCAGTCGTATACCTTTTCACACAGGCGTATATATTTACCTGGTTACTACTGCAGGCATATTTAAGTATGACCGCATGTGACGTATGATCGATAAATTAATGTGTTTGCTTTCGAGACGTTTCGGCCACACTCCGGTTCGGTCATAGTACGTTTCGGCCACAAACCATTTCGGCCATAGTCGTTTCGGCCATAGTTTATATTTAATAAGTATGGATGAAGAAACTGAGTGTCGTAGTCTGTACTTTAGTATGGATTATTAGGGGATTTTTTTTAATTAATTATGGTAATACACATCACATATTCATTGATTGGCGTCGAGATGACTGACCATTTATTTACTTTGTTATTTTCGTAAGTATGGATGAAAAAATCGAGTGTCGTAGTCTGTACTTTTTAATATCGATTCTTAGGGGAATTATGTTTATAGTAATCGTGGTAATTACACATACACATATCATATTGGCGTCTAGATGACTGACCATTTATTTATTTTGTTATTTTCGTACCTTTGTATGAAGAAACTGAGTGTCGTAGTTTGTAGTCGTAGTCAGTATGGATTCTTGGAGGAATAAAATGGTTTAAAAAATTTAAATTCCGAAATTTCATGATTAATATAAAAAAAAAATATTATATAGAAATAGAAATAAGTTTATTAACCAAATCAGGGCCCCATTATTCTTCTCCTCTCAATCGCCGCGATTTTCAGATCTGCAAATCACCGCGATTGGGAAAAGAAAAGAACAATGATAATATTTGCTAAAATATATCGTTTTAAATATTTATTTTTTTGTAATAAAGTACAGAAAATGATGATTAATTCCAGATTTTCATATAGGTAACCCTCAAAACCAAGGACGTATATAAAGTCAAAACTAAGTAAATCGTAGATTATGACTTTTTTTCTTCGTGTCGAGTCGATCTGCAAATGGCAGGGATTGGGAAAAGAAGAACAATGATAATATTTGTTAAATAAATTTTTTTTGAAAATAAAGTACTGAAAATGGTTATTAAATCTAGATTTATAAGACTTAAAACTATGTAAAACGTAGATTTTGTTTTCTTCTCTTCATGTGGACCTGCACATCGCCGCAATTGGGAAAAGAAGAATAGTGATAATATTTGCTAAAATATATCGTTTTTCTCAATTTTGTATTTCTTTTTGTATTCAATATGATTATTAATGCATAATATTGTTATAAATAACACATAAAACAACATAAATAAAACCATGGCCGAAATGTCTTTATAAAGTGTGGCCGAACTGGTACTATGGCCGAAACGTCCTGTACCCATGTGTTTTCATATCTATGAAAAACATATTAAATATATATATTTCAGGTTCTAAACTATCAATTTTCTATATAGATTTTCATCTTAATCAATAAATCTTCATTTAAATAAAGTTATTTCACTTCCTTTTGAGAACTATTTGTTCGCGAATTTTTGTCGGCAAAAAAAATCTGGTATTTTAATAGTGAGGATTCCGTTGCATAATGCATTAAAAAATGCATTTTTACGAGTTAATATTATTTTTTAGGACATCGTGGATTGCAGGATAAATACAATATTGATCTGTTGACGGTAAATATAGAATTTATTTAACTCGGCGCGAAACGGGGAGAAAGACTCACTAAAGCTCGTCTTTCGCCCTGTTTCTCAGCCTCGTCAAATAAATTCTATATTTACCGTCAACAGACCAATATTGTATATATATTTAACATATATAACATTTAAATTAAAGCAAATTAACAAATAACAGGAGTTTAATTAAAATTAACAAATGTATTACAGTACTTTGAGAGGAGAATACATTGTGAGCATGACCTCATGTTATTTGTTGCCGTTCATTCTTTATATCATTGCCCGACAACGCTTCTTCTGACGAAATGCGCAATACATGTTTATATACTAGACCGTACAGTAGCCGGCATTGAAACTATGTCCTGGGACATATAAATATGATCGTTGATTTGTGATACATTATTCTGTCGAACGAATGAACGAACAACTATAAATGAATGAATACTGAACAGTCTTTTTTCCCCATTCCAGCACTATTACACCACGAACAAGTAATCCGCAGAGAACGTCTCATGCAATGTCATGCCATTCTTTTATCTCCACACTGTGGTGATACGACACCTTGCATCAGACACCTTGAATCAGACATGCTACTTTCTTTAATTCCAAAGGAAAATGTACATAATGTAATACCGGTATAAATTATTGTAATGAACATGAAGCAAAATATGGTCAAAATATAAAGCAATATTGGTACGATAAGAAATATGCATTGTAATTCTGCAATGACCAGAGTGATGTCTCATTCATAAGAGCAATTGAATTATTTGAAATATATGTTTCATCTTGGAGTAGTGCTTAAATAACTAGACCATACATCACAGTTAAGTACGTTTAAGACATCACAAATATACAGTAGTTTACTTTTATTTTAATTATGGGTCATAAAATGATAAAAAATACCATACTGTTCAGTTCCAAATTCCAATCGACAAATCGTAGAAATAGAGACAAATTCGATACCCCTGGAGCACATGACCACTCACTCTCCTGGCTTGGCAGAGACACTGCAATGCAACATGGTGGTGTTAAACTAGTTTTATGGGCCCAAGCTTTCCCTCTTTGCGAATAGATGATGTGGTCATGCCAGTGCTTTCCACATGTGAGTAGAATAGATGATGTGGTCATGCCAGTGCTGTCCACATGTGAGTAGAATGGATGATGTGGTCATGCCAGTGCTTTCCACGTGTGAGTAGAATAGATGATGTGGTCATGCCAGTGCTGTCCACATGTGAGTAGAATGGATGATGTGGTCATGCCAGTGCTTTCCACATGTGAGTAGAATAGATGATGTGGTCATGCCAGTGCTTTCCACATGTGAGTAGAATAGATGATGTGGTCATGCCAGTGCTGTCCACATGTGAGTAGAATAGATGATGTGGTCATGCCAGTGCTTTCCACGTGTGAGTAGAATAGATGATGTGGTCATGCCAGTGCTTTCCACATGTGAGTAGAATAGATGATGTGATCATGCCAGTGCTGTCCACATGTGAGTAGAATAGATGATGTGATCATGCCAGTGCTGTCCACATGTGAGTAGAATAGATGATGTGGTCATGCCAGTGCTGTCCACATGTGAGTAGAATAGATGATGTGGTCATGCCAGTGCTGTCCACATGTGAGTAGAATAGATGATGTGGTCATGCCAGTGCTTTCCACATGTGAGTAGAATAGATGATGTGGTCATGCCAGTGCTTTCCACATGTGAGTAGAATAGATGATGTGGTCATGCCAGTGCTTTCCACATGTGAGTAGAATAGATGATGTGATCATGCCAGTGCTGTCCACATGTGAGTAGAATAGATGATGTGGTCATGCCAGTGCTGTCCACATGTGAGTAGAATAGATGATGTGGTCATGCCAGTGCTGTCCACATGTGAGTTGAATAGATGATGTGGTCATGCCAGTGCTGTCCACATGTGAGTAGAATAGATGATGTGATCATGCCAGTGCTGTCCACATGTGAGTAGAATAGATGATGTGATCATGCCAGTGCTGTTCACATGTGAGTAGAATAGATGATGTGGTCATGCCAGTGCTGTCCACGTGTGAGTAGAATAGATGATGTGATCATGCCAGTGCTGTCCACATGTGAGTAGAATAGATGATGTGATCATGCCAGTGCTGTCCACATGTGAGTAGAATATATGATGTGGTCATGCCAGTACTGTCCACATGTGAGTAGAATAGATGATGTGGTCATCCCAGTGCTGTCCACATGTGAGTAGAATAGATGATGTGATCATGCCAGTGCTGTCCACATGTGAGTAGAATAGATGATGTGGTCATGCCAGTGCTGTCCACATGTGAGTAGAATAGATGATGTGGTCATGCCAGTGCTGTCCACATGTGAGTAGAATATATGATGTGGTCATGCCAGTGCTGTCCACGTGTAAGTAGAATAGATGATGTGGTCATGCCAGTGCTGTCCACATGTGAGTAGAATAGATGATGTGATCATGCCAGTGCTGTCCACATGTGAGTAGAATAGATGATGTGGTCATGCCAGTGCTTTCCACATGTGAGTAGAATAGATGATGTGGTCATGCCAGTGCTGTCCACATGTGAGTAGAATATATGATGTGATCATGCCAGTGCTGTCCACATGTGAGTAGAATAGATGATGTGATCATGCCAGTGCTGTCCACATGTGAGTAGAATAGATGATGTGATCATGCCAGTGCTGTCCACATGTGAGTAGAATAGATGATGTGATCATGCCAGTGCTGTCCACATGTGAGTAGAATAGATGATGTGGTCATGCCAGTGCTTTCCACATGTGAGTAGAATAGATGATGTGGTCATGCCAGTGCTGTCCACATGTGAGTAGAATATATGATGTGGTCATGCCAGTGCTGTCCACATGTGAGTAGAATATATGATGTGGTCATGCCAGTACTGTCCACATGTGAGTAGAATAGATGATGTGGTCATGCCAGTGCTGTCCACATGTGAGTAGAATAGATGATGTGATCATGCCAGTGCTGTCCACATGTGAGTAGAATAGATGATGTGATCATGCCAGTGCTGTCCACATGTGAGTAGAATAGATGATGTGGTCTTGCCAGTGCTGTCCACATGTGAGTAGAATAGATGATGTGGTCATGCCAGTGCTGTCCACATGTGAGTAGAATATATGATGTGGTCATGCCAGTGCTTTCCACATGTGAGTAGAATAGATGATGTGGTCATGCCAGTGCTGTCCACATGTGAGTAGAATAGATGATGTGATCATGCCAGTGCTGTCCACGTGTGAGTAGAATAGATGATGTGGTCATGCCAGTGCTGTCCACCTGTGAGTAGAATAGATGATGTGATCATGCCAGTGCTGTCCACATGTGAGTAGAATATATGATGTGATCATGCCAGTGCTGTCCACATGTGAGTAGAATATATGATGTGATCATGCCAGTGCTGTCCACATGTGAGTAGAATATATGATGTGGTCATGCCAGTGCTGTCCACATGTGAGTAGAATAGATGATGTGATCATGCCAGTGCTGTCCACATGTGAGTAGAATATATGATGTGATCATGACAGTGCTGTCCACATGTGAGTAGAATAGATGATGTGGTCATGCCAGTGCTGTCCACATGTGAGTAGAATAGATGATGTGGTCATGCCAGTGCTGTCCACATGTGAGTAGAATAGATGATGTGATCATGCCAGTGCTGTCCACATGTGAGTAGAATAGATGATGTGATCATGCCAGTGCTGTCCACATGTGAGTAGAATATATGATGTGGTCATGCCAGTGCTGTCCACATGTGAGTAGAATAGATGATGTGATCATGCCAGTGCTGTCCACATGTGAGTAGAATATATGATGTGATCATGCCAGTGCTGTCCACATGTGAGTAGAATAGATGATGTGATCATGCCAGTGCTGTCCACGTGTGAGTAGAATAGATGATGTGGTCATGCCAAAGCTGTCCACATGTGAGTAGAATAGATGATGTGGTCATGCCAGTGCTGTCCACGTGTGAGTAGAATAGATGATGTGGTCATGCCAGTGCTGTCCACATGTGAGTAGAATAGATGATGTGGTCATGTCAGTGCTGTCCACATGTGAGTAGAATAGATGATGTGGTCATGTCAGTGCTGTCCACATGTGAGTAGAATAGATGATGTGGTCATGCCAGTGCTGTCCACATGTGAGTAGAATAGATGATGTGGTCATGTCAGTGCTGTCCACATGTGAGTAGAATAGATGATGTGGTCATGCCAGTGCTGTCCACATGTGAGTAGAATAGATGATGTGATCATGCCAGTGCTGTCCACATGTGAGTAGAATACATGATGTGGTCATGCCAGTGCTGTCCACATGTGAGTAGAATAGATGATGTGGTCATGCCATTGCTGTCCACATGTGAGTAGAATAGATGATGTGATCATGCCAGTGATGTCCACATGTGAGTAGAATAGATGATGTGATCATGACAGTGCTGTCCACATGTGAGTAGAATATATGATGTGGTCATGCCAGTACTGTCCACATGTGAGTAGAATAGATGATGTGGTCATGCCAGTGCTGTCCACATGTGAGTAGAATAGATGATGTGATCATGCCAGTCCTGTCCACATGTGAGTAGAATAGATGATGTGGTCATGCCAGTGCTGTCCACATGTGAGTAGAATAGATGATGTGGTCATGCCAGTGCTGTCCACATGTGAGTAGAATATATGATGTGGTCATGCCAGTGCTGTCCACGTGTGAGTAGAATAGATGATGTGGTCATGCCAGTGCTGTCCACATGTGAGTAGAATAGATGATGTGATCATGCCAGTGCTTTCCACATGTGAGTAGAATAGATGATGTGGTCATGCCAGTGCTGTCCACATGTGAGTAGAATAGATGATGTGATCATGCCAGTGCTGTCCACATGTGAGTAGAATAGATGATGTGATCATGCCAGTGCTGTCCACATGTGAGTAGAATAGATGATGTGATCATGCCAGTGCTGTCCACATGTGAGTAGAATAGATGATGTGATCATGCCAGTGCTGTCCACATGTGAGTAGAATAGATGATGTGGTCATGCCAGTGCTTTCCACATGTGAGTAGAATAGATGATGTGGTCATGCCAGTGCTGTCCACATGTGAGTAGAATATATGATGTGGTCATGCCAGTGCTGTCCACATGTGAGTAGAATAGATGATGTGGTCATGCCAGTGCTGTCCACATGTGAGTAGAATAGATGATGTGATCATGCCAGTGCTGTCCACATGTGAGTAGAATAGATGATGTGGTCTTGCCAGTGCTGTCCACATGTGAGTAGAATAGATGATGTGGTCATGCCAGTGCTGTCCACATGTGAGTAGAATATATGATGTGGTCATGCCAGTGCTTTCCACATGTGAGTAGAATAGATGATGTGGTCATGCCAGTGCTGTCCACATGTGAGTAGAATAGATGATGTGATCATGCCAGTGCTGTCCACGTGTGAGTAGAATATATGATGTGGTCATGCCAGTGCTGTCCACATGTGAGTAGAATAGATGATGTGATCATGCCAGTGCTGTCCACATGTGAGTAGAATATATGATGTGATCATGCCAGTGCTGTCCACATGTGAGTAGAATATATGATGTGATCATGCCAGTGCTGTCCACATGTGAGTAGAATAGATGATGTGGTCATGCCAGTGCTGTCCACATGTGAGTAGAATAGATGATGTGATCATGCCAGTGCTGTCCACATGTGAGTAGAATATATGATGTGATCATGCCAGTGCTGTCCACATGTGAGTAGAATAGATGATGTGATCATGCCAGTGCTGTCCACATGTGAGTAGAATATATGATGTGGTCATGCCAGTGCTGTCCACATGTGAGTAGAATAGATGATGTGATCATGCCAGTGCTGTCCACATGTGAGTAGAATATATGATGTGATCATGTCAGTGCTGTCCACATGTGAGTAGAATAGATGATGTGATCATGCCAGTGCTGTCCACATGTGAGTAGAATAGATGATGTGGTCATGCCAGTGCTTTCCACATGTGAGTAGAATAGATGATGTGGTCATGCCAGTGCTGTCCACATGTGAGTAGAATATATGATGTGGTCATGCCAGTGCTGTCCACATGTGAGTAGAATAGATGATGTGGTCATGCCAGTGCTGTCCACATGTGAGTAGAATAGATGATGTGATCATGCCAGTGCTGTCCACATGTGAGTAGAATAGATGATGTGGTCTTGCCAGTGCTGTCCACATGTGAGTAGAATAGATGATGTGGTCATGCCAGTGCTGTCCACATGTGAGTAGAATATATGATGTGGTCATGCCAGTGCTTTCCACATGTGAGTAGAATAGATGATGTGGTCATGCCAGTGCTGTCCACATGTGAGTAGAATAGATGATGTGATCATGCCAGTGCTGTCCACGTGTGAGTAGAATAGATGATGTGGTCATGCCAGTGCTGTCCACATGTGAGTAGAATAGATGATGTGATCATGCCAGTGCTGTCCACATGTGAGTAGAATATATGATGTGATCATGCCAGTGCTGTCCACATGTGAGTAGAATATATGATGTGATCATGCCAGTGCTGTCCACATGTGAGTAGAATAGATGATGTGGTCATGCCAGTGCTGTCCACATGTGAGTAGAATAGATGATGTGATCATGCCAGTGCTGTCCACATGTGAGTAGAATATATGATGTGATCATGCCAGTGCTGTCCACATGTGAGTAGAATAGATGATGTGATCATGCCAGTGCTGTCCACATGTGAGTAGAATATATGATGTGGTCATGCCAGTGCTGTCCACATGTGAGTAGAATAGATGATGTGATCATGCCAGTGCTGTCCACATGTGAGTAGAATATATGATGTGATCATGTCAGTGCTGTCCACATGTGAGTAGAATAGATGATGTGATCATCCCAGTGCTGTCCACGTGTGAGTAGAATAGATGATGTGGTCATGCCAGTGCTGTCCACATGTGAGTAGAATAGATGATGTGGTCATGCCAGTGCTGTCCACGTGTGAGTAGAATAGATGATGTGGTCATGCCAATGCTGTCCACATGTGAGTAGAATAGATGATGTGGTCATGTCAGTGCTGTCCACATGTGAGTAGAATAGATGATGTGGTCATGTCAGTGCTGTCCACATGTGAGTAGAATAGATGATGTGGTCATGCCAGTGCTGTCCACATGTGAGTAGAATAGATGATGTGGTCATGTCAGTGCTGTCCACATGTGAGTAGAATAGATGATGTGGTCATGCCAGTGCTGTCCACATGTGAGTAGAATAGATGATGTGATCATGCCAGTGCTGTCCACATGTGAGTAGAATAGATGATGTGGTCATGCCAGTGCTGTCCACATGTGAGTAGAATAGATGATGTGGTCATGCCATTGCTTTCCACATGTGAGTAGAATAGATGATGTGATCATGCCAGTGCTGTCCACATGTGAGTAGAATAGATGATGTGATCATGCCAGTGCTGTCCACATGTGAGTAGAATAGATGATGTGGTCATGTCAGTGCTGTCCACATGTGAGTAGAATAGATGATGTGGTCATGTCAGTGCTGTCCACATGTGAGTAGAATAGATGATGTGGTCATGCCAGTGCTGTCCACATGTGAGTAGAATAGATGATGTGATCATGCCAGTGCTGTCCACATGTGAGTAGAATAGACGATGTGGTCATGCCAGTGCTGTCCACATGTGAGTAGAAAAGATGATGTGATCATGCCAGTGCTGTCCACATGTGAGTAGAATATATGATGTGATCATGCCAGTGCTGTCCACATGTGAGTAGAATAGATGATGTGGTCATGCCAGTGCTGTCCACATGTGAGTAGAATAGATGATGCGATCATGCCAGTGCTGTCCACATGTGAGTAGAATATATGATGTGATCATGCCAGTGCTGTCCACATGTGAGTAGAATAGATGATGTGATCATGCCAGTGCTGTCCACATGTGAGTAGAATATATGATGTGGTCATGCCAGTGCTGTCCACATGTGAGTAGAATAGATGATGTGATCATGCCAGTGCTGTCCACATGTGAGTAGAATATATGATGTGATCATGCCAGTGCTGTCCACATGTGAGTAGAATAGATGATGTGATCATGCCAGTTCTGTCCACGTGTGAGTAGAATAGATGATGTGGTCATGCCAGTGCTGTCCACATGTGAGTAGAATATATGATGTGATCATGCCAGTGCTGTCCACATGTGAGTAGAATAGATGATGTGATCATGCCAGTGCTGTCCACATGTGAGTAGAATATATGATGTGGTCATGCCAGTGCTGTCCACATGTGAGTAGAATAGATGATGTGATCATGCCAGTGCTGTCCACATGTGAGTAGAATATATGATGTGATCATGCCAGTGCTGTCCACATGTGAGTAGAATAGATGATGTGATCATGCCAGTTCTGTCCACGTGTGAGTAGAATAGATGATGTGGTCATGCCAGTGCTGTCCACATGTGAGTAGAATAGATGATGTGGTCATGCCAGTGCTGTCCACGTGTGAGTAGAATAGATGATGTGGTCATGCCAGTGCTGTCCACATGTGAGTAGAATAGATGATGTGGTCATGTCAGTGCTGTCCACATGTGAGTAGAATAGATGATGTGGTCATGTCAGTGCTGTCCACATGTGAGTAGAATAGATGATGTGGTCATGCCAGTGCTGTCCACATGTGAGTAGAGTAGAATAGATGATGTGGTCATGTCAGTGCTGTCCACATGTGAGTAGAATAGATGATGTGGTCATGCCAGTGCTGTCCACATGTGAGTAGAATAGATGATGTGATCATGCCAGTGCTGTCCACATGTGAGTAGAATAGATGATGTGGTCATGCCAGTGCTGTCCACATGTGAGTAGAATAGATGATGTGGTCATGCCATTGCTTTCCACATGTGAGTAGAATAGATGATGTGATCATGTCAGTGCTGTCCACATGTGAGTAGAATAGATGATGTGATCATGCCAGTGCTGTCCACGTGTGAGTAGAATAGATGATGTGGTCATGCCAGTGCTGTCCACATGTGAGTAGAATAGATGATGTGGTCATGCCAGTGCTGTCCACGTGTGAGTAGAATAGATGATGTGGTCATGCCAGTGCTGTCCACATGTGAGTAGAATATATGATGTGGTCATGCCAGTACTGTCCACGTGTGAGTAGAATAGATGATGTGGTCATGCCAGTGCTGTCCACATGTGAGTAGAATAGATGATGTGGTCATGCCAGTGCTGTCCACATGTGAGTAGAATAGATGATGTGGTCATGTCAGTGCTGTCCACATGTGAGTAGAATAGATGATGTGGTCATGCCAGTGCTGTCCACATGTGAGTAGAATAGATGATGTGATCATGCCAGTGCTGTCCACATGTGAGTAGAATAGATGATGTGGTCATGCCAGTGCTGTCCACATGTGAGTAGAATAGATGATGTGGTCATGCCATTGCTTTCCACATGTGAGTAGAATAGATGATGTGATCATGCCAGTGCTGTCCACATGTGAGTAGAATAGATGATGTGATCATGCCAGTGCTGTCCACATGTGAGTAGAATAGATGATGTGGTCATGTCAGTGCTGTCCACATGTGAGTAGAATAGATGATGTGGTCATGTCAGTGCTGTCCACATGTGAGTAGAATAGATGATGTGGTCATGCCAGTGCTGTCCACATGTGAGTAGAATAGATGATGTGATCATGCCAGTGCTGTCCACATGTGAGTAGAATAGATGATGTGGTCATGCCAGTGCTGTCCACATGTGAGTAGAATAGATGATGTGATCATGCCAGTGCTGTCCACATGTGAGTAGAATATATGATGTGATCATGCCAGTGCTGTCCACATGTGAGTAGAATAGATGATGTGGTCATGCCAGTGCTGTCCACATGTGAGTAGAATAGATGATGCGATCATGCCAGTGCTGTCCACATGTGAGTAGAATATATGATGTGATCATGCCAGTGCTGTCCACATGTGAGTAGAATAGATGATGTGGTCATGCCAGTGCTGTCCACATGTGAGTAGAATAGATGATGTGATCATGCCAGTGCTGTCCACATGTGAGTAGAATATATGATGTGATCATGCCAGTGCTGTCCACATGTGAGTAGAGTAGAATAGATGATGTGGTCATGTCAGTGCTGTCCACATGTGAGTAGAATAGATGATGTGGTCATGCCAGTGCTGTCCACATGTGAGTAGAATAGATGATGTGATCATGCCAGTGCTGTCCACATGTGAGTAGAATAGATGATGTGGTCATGCCAGTGCTGTCCACATGTGAGTAGAATAGATGATGTGGTCATGCCATTGCTTTCCACATGTGAGTAGAATAGATGATGTGATCATGTCAGTGCTGTCCACATGTGAGTAGAATAGATGATGTGATCATGCCAGTGCTGTCCACGTGTGAGTAGAATAGATGATGTGGTCATGCCAGTGCTGTCCACATGTGAGTAGAATAGATGATGTGGTCATGCCAGTGCTGTCCACGTGTGAGTAGAATAGATGATGTGGTCATGCCAGTGCTGTCCACATGTGAGTAGAATATATGATGTGGTCATGCCAGTACTGTCCACGTGTGAGTAGAATAGATGATGTGGTCATGCCAGTGCTGTCCACATGTGAGTAGAATAGATGATGTGGTCATGCCAGTGCTGTCCACATGTGAGTAGAATAGATGATGTGGTCATGTCAGTGCTGTCCACATGTGAGTAGAATAGATGATGTGGTCATGCCAGTGCTGTCCACATGTGAGTAGAATAGATGATGTGATCATGCCAGTGCTGTCCACATGTGAGTAGAATAGATGATGTGGTCATGCCAGTGCTGTCCACATGTGAGTAGAATAGATGATGTGGTCATGCCATTGCTTTCCACATGTGAGTAGAATAGATGATGTGATCATGCCAGTGCTGTCCACATGTGAGTAGAATAGATGATGTGATCATGCCAGTGCTGTCCACATGTGAGTAGAATAGATGATGTGGTCATGTCAGTGCTGTCCACATGTGAGTAGAATAGATGATGTGGTCATGTCAGTGCTGTCCACATGTGAGTAGAATAGATGATGTGGTCATGCCAGTGCTGTCCACATGTGAGTAGAATAGATGATGTGATCATGCCAGTGCTGTCCACATGTGAGTAGAATAGATGATGTGGTCATGCCAGTGCTGTCCACATGTGAGTAGAATAGATGATGTGATCATGCCAGTGCTGTCCACATGTGAGTAGAATATATGATGTGATCATGCCAGTGCTGTCCACATGTGAGTAGAATAGATGATGTGGTCATGCCAGTGCTGTCCACATGTGAGTAGAATAGATGATGCGATCATGCCAGTGCTGTCCACATGTGAGTAGAATATATGATGTGATCATGCCAGTGCTGTCCACATGTGAGTAGAATAGATGATGTGGTCATGCCAGTGCTGTCCACATGTGAGTAGAATAGATGATGTGATCATGCCAGTGCTGTCCACATGTGAGTAGAATATATGATGTGATCATGCCAGTGCTGTCCACATGTGAGTAGAATAGATGATGTGATCATGCCAGTTCTGTCCACGTGTGAGTAGAATAGATGATGTGGTCATGCCAGTGCTGTCCACATGTGAGTAGAATATATGATGTGATCATGCCAGTGCTGTCCACATGTGAGTAGAATAGATGATGTGATCATGCCAGTGCTGTCCACA
This sequence comes from Bathymodiolus septemdierum, assembly GCA_963383655.1. NCBI lineage: Eukaryota > Metazoa > Mollusca > Bivalvia > Mytilida > Modiolidae > Bathymodiolus > Bathymodiolus septemdierum. The sequence continues at coordinate 69,259,616 of OY726521.1, read as the reverse complement.
TGTGAGTAGAATATATGATGTGGTCATGCCAGTGCTGTCCACATGTGAGTAGAATAGATGATGTGATCATGCCAGTGCTGTCCACATGTGAGTAGAATATATGATGTGATCATGCCAGTGCTGTCCACATGTGAGTAGAATAGATGATGTGATCATGCCAGTTCTGTCCACGTGTGAGTAGAATAGATGATGTGGTCATGCCAGTGCTGTCCACATGTGAGTAGAATAGATGATGTGGTCATGCCAGTGCTGTCCACGTGTGAGTAGAATAGATGATGTGGTCATGCCAGTGCTGTCCACATGTGAGTAGAATAGATGATGTGGTCATGTCAGTGCTGTCCACATGTGAGTAGAATAGATGATGTGGTCATGTCAGTGCTGTCCACATGTGAGTAGAATAGATGATGTGGTCATGCCAGTGCTGTCCACATGTGAGTAGAGTAGAATATATGATGTGGTCATGTCAGTGCTGTCCACATGTGAGTAGAATAGATGATGTGGTCATGCCAGTGCTGTCCACATGTGAGTAGAATAGATGATGTGATCATGCCAGTGCTGTCCACATGTGAGTAGAATAGATGATGTGGTCATGCCAGTGCTGTCCACATGTGAGTAGAATAGATGATGTGGTCATGCCATTGCTTTCCACATGTGAGTAGAATAGATGATGTGATCATGCCAGTGCTGTCCACATGTGAGTAGAATAGATGATGTGATCATGCCAGTGCTGTCCACATGTGAGTAGAATAGATGATGTGGTCATGCCAGTGCTGTCCACATGTGAGTAGAATAGATGATGTGGTCATGTCAGTGCTGTCCACATGTGAGTAGAATAGATGATGTGGTCATGCCAGTGCTGTCCACATGTGAGTAGAATAGATGATGTGATCATGCCAGTGCTGTCCACATGTGAGTAGAATAGATGATGTGGACATGCCAGTGCTGTCCACATGTGAGTAGAATAGATGATGTGATCATGCCAGTGCTGTCCACATGTGAGTAGAATAGATGATGTGGTCATGCCAGTGCTGTCCACATGTGAGTAGAATAGATGATGTGATCATGCCAGTGCTGTCCACATGTGAGTAGAATAGATGATGTGGTCATGCCAGTGCTTTCCACATGTGAGTAGAATAGATGATGTGGTCATGCCAGTGCTGTCCACATGTGAGTAGAATAGATGATGTGGTCATGCCAGTGCTGTCCACATGTGAGTAGAAAAGATGATGTGATCATGCCAGTGCTGTCCACATGTGAGTAGAATAGATGATGTGGTCATGCCAGTGCTGTCCACGTGTGAGTAGAATAGATGATGTGATCATGCCAGTGCTGTCCACATGTGAGTAGAATAGATGATGTGGTCATGCCAGTGCTGTCCACATGTGAGTAGAATATATGATGTGGTCATGCCAGTGCTGTCCACGTGTGAGTAGAATAGATGATGTGGTCATGCCAGTGCTGTCCACATGTGAGTAGAATAGATGATGTGATCATGCCAGCGCTTTCCACATGTGAGTAGAATAGATGATGTGGTCATGCCAGTGCTTTCCACATGTGAGTAGAATAGATGATGTGGTCATGCCAGTGCTGTCCACATGTGAGTAGAATAGATGATGTGGTCAAGCCAGTGCTGTCCACATGTGAGTAGAATAGATGATGTGGTCATGCCAGTGCTGTCCACATGTGAGTAGAATAGATGATGTGGTCATGCCAGTGCTGTCCACATGTGAGTAGAATAGATGATGTGGTCATGCCAGTGCTGTCCACGTGTGAGTAGAATAGATGATGTGGTCATGCCAGTGCTGTCCACGTGTGAGTAGAATAGATGATGTGATCATGCCAGTGCTGTCCACATGTGAGTAGAATAGATGATGTGGTCATGCCAGTGCTGTCCACATGTGAGTAGAATAGATGATGTGGTCATGCCAGTGCTGTCCACGTGTGAGTAGAATAGATGATGTGGTCATGCCAGTGCTGTCCACGTGTGAGTAGAATAGATGATGTGGTCATGCCAGTGCTGTCCACATGTGAGTAGAATAGATGATGTGGTCATGCCAGTGCTGTCCACATGTGAGTAGAATAGATGATGTGATCATGCCAGTGCTGTCCACATGTGAGTAGAATAGATGATGTGGTCATGCCAGTGCTGTCCACATGTGAGTAGAATAGATGATGTGGTCATGCCAGTGCTGTCCACATGTGAGTAGAATATATGATGTGGTCATGCCAGTGCTGTCCACATGTGAGTAGAATAGATGATGTGGTCATGCCAGTGCTGTCCACATGTGAGTAGAATAGATGATGTGATCATGCCAGTGCCGTCCACATGTGAGTAGAATAGATGATGTGGTCATGCCAGTGCTGTCCACATGTGAGTAGAATAGATGATGTGGTCATGCCAGTGCTGTCCACATGTGAGTAGAATATATGATGTGGTCATGCCAGTGCTGTCCACATGTGAGTAGAATAGATGATGTGGTCATGCCAGTGCTGTCCACATGTGAGTAGAATAGATGATGTGATCATGCCAGTGTTGTCCACATGTGAGTAGAATAGATGATGTGGTCATGCCAGTGCTGTCCACATGTGAGTAGAATAGATGATGTGGTCATGCCAGTGCTGTCCACATGTGAGTAGAATATATGATGTGGTCATGCCAGTGCTTTCCACATGTGAGTAGAATAGATGATGTGGTCATGCCAGTGCTGTCCACGTGTGAGTAGAATATATGATGTGGTCATGCAAGTGCTGTCCACATGTGAGTAGAATAGATGATGTGGTCATGCCAGTGCTGTCCACATGTGAGTAGAATAGATGATGTGGTCATGCTAGTGCTGTCCACATGTGAGTAGAATAGATGATGTGGTCATGCCAGTGCTGTCCACATGTGAGTAGAATAGATGATGTGGTCATGCCAGTGCTGTCCACATGTGAGTAGAATAGATGATGTGATCATGCCAGTGCTGTCCACATGTGAGTAGAATAGATGATGTGGTCATGCCAGTGCTGTCCACATGTGAGTAGAATAGATGATGTGATCATGCCAGTGCTGTCCACATGTGAGTAGAATAGATGATGTGGTCATGCCAGTGCTGTCCACATGTGAGTAGAATAGATGATGTGATCATGCCAGTGCTGTCCACATGTGAGTAGAATAGATGATGTGGTCATGACGGTGCTGTCCACATGTGAGTAGAATAGATGATGTGGTCATGCCAGTGCTGTCCACATGTGAGTAGAATAGATGATGTGATCATGCCAGTGCTGTCCACATGTGAGTAGAATAGATGATGTGATCATGCCAGTGCTGTCCACATGTGAGTAGAATAGATGATGTGATCATGCCAGTGCTGTCCACATGTGAGTAGAATAGATGATGTGGTCATGCCAGTGCTGTCCACATGTGAGTAGAATAGATGATGTGGTCATGCCAGTGCTGTCCACGTGTGAGTAGAATATATGATGTGGTCATGCCAGTGCTGTCCACGTGTGAGTAGAATAGATGATGTGGTCATGCCAGTGCTGTCCACATGTGAGTAGAATAGATGATGTGATCATGCCAGTGCTGTCCACATGTGAGTAGAATAGATGATGTGATCATGCCAGTGCTGTCCACATGTGAGTAGAATAGATGATGTGATCATGCCAGTGCTGTCCACATGTGAGTAGAATAGATGATGTGGTCATGCCAGTGGTGTCCACATGTGAGTAGAATAGATGATGTGGTCATGCCAGTGCTGTCCACGTGTGAGTAGAATAGATGATGTGATCATGCCAGTGCTGTCCACATGTGAGTAGAATAGATGATGTGATCATGCCAGTGCTGTCCACATGTGAGTAGAATATATGATGTGGTCATGCCAGTACTGTCCACGTGTGAGTAGAATAGATGATGTGGTCATGCCAGTGCTGTCCACATGTGAGTAGAATAGATGATGTGGTCATGCCAGTGTTGTCCACATGTGAGTAGAATATATGATGTGATCATGCCAGTGCTGTCCACGTGTGAGTAGAATAGATGATGCGGTCATGTCAGTGCTGTCCACATGTGAGTAGAATAGATGATGTGGTCATGCCAGTGCTGTCCACATGTGAGTAGAATAGATGACGTGGTCATGCCAGTGCTGTCCACATGTGAGTAGAATAGATGATGTGGTCATGCCAGTGCTGTCCACATGCGAGTAATATACAACTCTTCACATATAACCGACAGCGTTATTAAACAAAATAGGTTTTGATATCAAATAAGGTCAGTTTTTATTAAATTTCGTTTTGGTTTTGTTTTGGTTTTGTTTTGTTTTGTTTTATTTCGCGTGTTTATTTTTCCGGGTAAATAAAGATAGGTAATACATTTTATCTATAGGTAAATATATGTTTTTAAGTAAATATATGTGAACTAACGGCAACAATAAACTGTCTTCTATAACAGGCGTGATAACTCTCACAAAACTGAACATAATAAGTCAAGAGTTGACATTGTCAATTAAATTTGAAAAAGATAAATGCTTTTAAGTAGAAAGAGTGGGTGAGTGAGTGATTGTTGCTTAGTGCAATTTTTCAGTTATATCATGTCGAGAACAAGTTAATGTTCAATGAAATGATGATGAGGTCCGCTTTGTACTAGACCAACACGCTTAGTTGGATTTTTATAGTACTAGCTCACTGAAACAACAGTCAGAGGATAGACATGTCGCCCCACTCGGACACATTATCCTGAGTCCGAGCCAACCAATCGTTTGCTCTTTCTCTTTATTGCTCCGTGCTTTAGCGGAGAAGCAACAATACCAATTTTATAGTCTTTGGTTTGACTCTTAAGTAGAAAGACAATGACTATGATAAGAGCATTGAGTTAAGGAACTTTGTTTATGTGAAGAAGGAACCCGCGATATTTGTCAATAATACTGTTGATTCTAATGTAGTTGTTTAATATTCCTGTTTTGTGATTGGACAATGCTGTAATTTTCACGGTATCAATTCCACGGTTGAAAAGCATGAGATATTTATTTTTTTAGAATTTTAGCCGCTTACGTCATCTTGTCAATAATGTGGCAATACACATGATTACATTAGAATGGAGATAACTGTATTGTATTTGAAAATATTACGGTATCAATTGTCGATTTAATGGTCTTACATGAAACTTCTTATTTCACGGACGAAGGAATGTTTCGACTATTCACTCATCTGTCAGCTGATTACCGCTTACGTCATATTGTCAATAATGTGGCAATACACATCTATACACACGATTACATTAGAATGGAGATAACTATATTGTATTTGAAAATTTCACGGCATCAATTGTGGATTTAATGGTCGCAAATATCCGTTTACTGGCTCCGTTAACGCGTCGCCAGTAAACTCAATTTGCGACCATCAAATCCCCAATTGATGCCGTGAAATTTTCAAATACAATACAGTTATCTCCTAATTACATTGTAATGATATTATACTCAGACAATGCAATTTACATTTACTGTGAAGATTATATTCCTTTATCAAATATCGTATTTAAAAAATCATGTCCCGAAAAGTTTATTTTGCTCATATATTTTTGGTTTTATCTAATTACAAATTATTAGGATAACCAGAGATTTTATGAATGGACTTTTATTTATGGTTTATTTAATTAATTATGTATATATAATATTTAAAAGGAGCCGTCTTGGTCATAATCGTATGGTAGTTGGATTTATAAATAGCTATGCAATCAGTACCTATCACCACTAACGTTGTGAGTTCGAACCCCGCTCAGACGAGGTGTACTCGATATAATATTATGTGATGAAGTTTGTCAGTGATATGCGGCAGGTCGGTGGCTTTTTCCGGGTACTCCGGTTTCCTTCACCAATAAAACTGACCGCCGTGATATAACTGAAATATTGTTGAAAGTGGCGTGAAACACCATAACCCTAAGCTTAACCTTATAATATTTTAAAGCAATATAATTCCTTCTGAAATATTGCTCATGTGAGCACAGGGTGATTTTGGGTTGGAAACGTTGACTTGTTATATATTGGTGATTAAAGATTTGTGAAGTGATATTGTTTTAAAAGGATTTCGTGTTATTAGAGTACATACAAGAAACATATCTAAAAGTATAGAAGGTTATATTCAGATTCTGATAATATTTTTGATACATATGCTCATTGTTAAAGTCTTTCAAAATGATTGATTTAATATACTTAAGTAAGCTTTTTGTTCAACTCAAAGACAAATCCTGGTGTCTCTAGTATATGCCCATTTAGCACTAGCAATGAGGCGTGTTATATGCATTATCAATCTGAGGTTGTATAATAAGTATGGTAATCTGTGATGTGAACATTATTTATGTATATACTATTTTATAATAATAAAATATCTTTCGTTGTTTTCTTTTCTTTTTTCTTTTTATTTTCCACTGATTTTGTCTTTACCACGTGGATTATGATTCTCAATGCTGATCTGTGATATTTCATTTCTTACCTTTGATCAATTGTATTTAATATATAGCTTATATAGTTTTCCTTATGAATCCCTGCCACATTTTCTTATGTGGTCTATTCTTAGTCCATTAATTTCTTTAGATGTATATATGACTAATGAATATTAAATCTGTTAGACATATCAATTATGATTTTTTTTTCTAAGAGTTTAGTTTATGATGATTTTATTTGTTAAATTAACAAAAGGGATAGGACACAAGTTTTACCAACTTATGAAGTCTTCTCCCATTTATACAATAAATTCACATAGTATAATGATCATTCTGAGCATGCATATAATACATATAGAAATATATTGTAATTAAATAACAAATTAAATAAAAGGTTGTGTTGGATGGATGCGAGGTTGGAGAGTAGATAATTATCGAATACTTATACTACAAGGAATCTTTTTGAAGATTTAATAAAATTGAAAACGTGTTTGATGATATTAATATTTTCTTCGTATGTTAAATCATTGGACCCACAGGTTAGTATATTCAGATAGCTTGTCTGTACTCAATTAAAATTGTTCATCATAATAAGTCTTATTTCAGTATAGTTAGAACAAGTAAAAAAATAATAGAATGCATCTTCCCGTGGAGCTCCACAGGAACAAGCAGCATCATTTACTATATTAACCTTTGATAGATCGTAATTTAGAAAGGAATACGAGTTACGAAGTTGAGTAAGAATAATATTAAGTTTTCTGGGACCATAATAAAAATGTTTCGGGATACGTTTTGTGTTATCTGACTGGTCCTTTCGAATGGCTTTTTTGAATTTAGTTAATGTGTCAAGATTACGATCAAATTGATCTAGCCGGTTCCAGAGTTTAGCAGTAGATGGAATAAAAGATTCAGTTGTAATCGAGAGTCTACAAAAAGGTAATATTAAATCCGAACCTTTTCTTAAGGGGTAAATAGTTGTGCTTTGAACAGTAGAGGGAATAAGTTCTCTAAGATAATTTGGTGCATGTCCATTCTTTATATTATAAAATAACTGGAGTTTCCTATTATGCCTTCTACTAGAGAGAGTAGTCCATCCTGTTTCTGAGTACAATTTATCTGTGTTTGTGAAAATTGGTAATCCAGTTACAATCCTTGCAGCATCTAGTTGCAATTTTTCAAGTTTGGTTGAATAACACACTCCACAATTATCCCATATTTCACAGGCATATTCAAAAATTGGGCGGATATATACTAAATACAGTTTTTCTAGATTTTGTCTACTTAGCCTATATTTTAATTTTCGCAGTATACCTAAATGTCTTGATACGTTTAATATTATATTTTCAATGTGGTTATTCCATTTAGCATCGCTTGACAAGGTTACACCCAAGTGTTTATGGCTCATTGTTATAGGGATATTGTTTCCATTAAATGAGAAATTAAAATTAAAATAACATAATCTCAGTTTTGTCTGGATTAAAAGACATTAACAATTTTGTGGACCAGGTATTTAGTTCACACAAGTCGTGATTTATAACATTTTCAATTTCAACAACATTTTGACTTGAATAACCCAGAGAAGTATCATCTACAAAGAGTCTACTGAGAGAGAGGAGCTTCTTTCCAATATCATTTATATAAGCTAAAAATAGCAAAGGGTCTAACACTGACCCTTGGGGGACTCCAGCAGAGACTTCACAAACAGTTGATGATGTTGCCCTGTTAATCACTTTTTGCTTTCTTTGATACAAATAATTTTCAAACCATTTGATTAAAGGACCTTTTATATCATGAGAATTCATTTTATGTATTAAACCCCTGTGCCAAACTTTATCGAAAGCTTTGGAAAAGTCACAGAATAAAAAACAACTAAATTCTTTTTTTTCTAGTGAATTGAGTATATAGTTGTATAGTTCTAACAACTGGTATGGGGTAGAATGTTTCGGAAGAAAGCCAGACTGATACTCATATATAAGTTTGTTTCTAACAAGATAATTATCAACATTTTTATAAACTACTCTCTCCATAATTTTACCAACACAACTTATTAAAGATATCGGACGGTAATTTGAAGGCAAAGAGGCATCACCTTTTTTTTAAATAGCTATCACGTGTGCAATTTTCCAGCTTGAAGGATACTTGCCTTGTCATAAAGATTTGCTAAAGATAATTTGAAGTGGTTCGGCAATTTTTTCTGGGGCTATTTTGAGCATTTTATGGCTAATTTTGTCAGGACCGGACGCTTTTTTTAGGTCTAATATTTGAATGATATCTACAATTTCACTAGCAGTCACAAAAATGTCGGTAATTGAGTCATTAGTTTTACTTTCAAAGGGGGGGGACTGGTATATTTTCTTCCTCCAACTTAGATACTAAACTAAAATATTTATTTAATAGTTCACTTTTTTTGTCGTCGTCATATACCATTTCATCTAAATGTTCATCATTAATTGTGTTTCGAAGTGGAGGGATACAGCTAGATTGTTAGATTTAATTAGCATTTTCATTATTTTCCAGTAAGTTTTAGGGTTCGTCGAATTATCTAATAACATATTTCTTCTTGACGGTATCCTTGAGCTGGAATGATACCGATGGTATCGGGGCGTAGAAATTTCATTCCAGTTCAAAGATATACCGTCAAGAAGAAAAACATTCCATCAAAGCCATGCAATGGATCAAATACTTATCGACAACAGAAGGAGTCTGCATACAACATGCTAGAAACGGTGGGGAAAAGGAAATTGGATCTTATAAAGTGGATGGATACTACGAAAACGAGAACGGACAACAATACGTCTTGGAATTTAACGGAAAGTTCTGGCACGGATGTTTACACTGTTACAATGACAACACCGTCAACCCGGTCAATGGTATGACCATGGGTGATCTATACCAACGAACCATGGAGAAGAAACGATACCTGGAAGGTCAAGAGTATATCTACGTTGGGAAGTGGGAATGCGAGTTCGACAGAGAAGTTCGAGAAAACGACACTTTACGAAACTGTGTTCAACAATCCGAGATGATCAACCCGTTGGAACCCCGAGATGCTTTTTATGGAGGACGCACTGAAGCGTTTACATTGTTTCAAAAAGACCAGGATATATCATACGTCGATGTAACCTCTCTGTATCCATATATCAATAAGACCGGAAATATACCCATCGGACACCCTGTGATCGTCACCGAGGGTTTTACAGATATACAACAGTACGAAGGACTCATCAAATGCAAGATCCTTCCACCGAGAGGACTGTACATACCCGTATTACCAGTGAAAATGAACAACAAATTGTTGTTTACTCTGTGTAGAACATGTAGTGAAAACCATCAACAGACACCGTGTCAACAAAACGACGAAGAAAGATCATTGACGGGAACATGGGTCACAGACGAATTGAAGAAAGCATTGGAGAAAGGATATGTAGTTCAGCGCATCTACGAAGTGTGGCATTTCGATGAAGCGGAACAATACGATCCGAAAACGAAAACTGGAGGACTCTTTACCGATTACGTGAATACCTTCCTCAAAATGAAGCAGGAAGCCAGCGGTTGGCCAGAGTGGTGTCAGAACGAAAACGATAGATGGAGTTACATCAGAGACTACCACGAAAAGGAGGGAATACTCCTGGACTACAACAACATAAAGAAGAATCCTGGATTGAGAGCATTAGCCAAACTGATGCTGAATAGCTTTTGGGGAAAATTCGGACAGAGATCCAACATGCCTCGGATAAAATACATATCCGAACCTGTCGAATATTTCGACATGTTGACCAGCGACCAGATTCTTGTGATGGGTAAAAATTTTGTCAGCGACGAGATGGTGGAAATGAGATATCAATGCAAAGAAGAGTTCGTCGAAGAATCCGGGATAACCAACGTAGTCATAGCAGCCTATACCACAGCTCAAGCCCGTTTGAAGTTGTACAGTTATTTGGAACAATTAGGACTCCGTGCCTTATACGCCGATACAGACTCAGTCGTGTATACCTCTAGGCCAGGCGAGTGGAAACCAGAACTCGGTGACTACCTAGGAGATCTCACCGATGAAGTGCCCTACAATAGAATACTAGAGTTTGTCACCGGTGGACCGAAGAACTATGCCTACAAGATTACCAGACCCTATAAGGATGGAAATACGACCATATGTAAAGTGAGGAGCGTCACTCTCAACTACAAGAGCTCCTTGATCATCAACTTGGTCATTAACAACAGAGATGACGTCAGGATCGTGAAGGACGACTTCAAGATCACGAGAGACCACAAGAGATTACTTACCGTACATCAAGACAAAGGCTACAGGATAGTCTTCGACAAAAGAGTCATCATGCAGGACTACAGCACGCGACCGTACGGATTTTAAGAGGGTCGTCTATCCTGTAATGGCCAAAATAAGGTTTTCCGGCAGTTTACGCCCCTGCACGAAAGATAGCATACTGTTGGCCCTTTCGTGAGGTTGAAGATACTGTCGGAAGGCAGACGATTCTCAATTGTGCATAATTGTTTATACATGTAAAGACTGAGAAATAAAAAAAAAAATGTGTACATTATTATACGTTTGTTGTTTATATGCCTGTTTGTGATAATGTTAACAATCCTAGGGAGGAATACTTACGTACTAAAACCGTCTATATACAGCAATGACAAACGTCAGTGGAGGGTAATAGTAATAAAGAAAAAAAAAGAAAAAAAAAGGTTAATGCGGCCTCTATATATAGAGCCAGTCACAAGCCTGGTTAAATGCAGAGTGACCTTCTATTGGGTAACTTTATATCCCCTTTGATAGATGTGTACAATAAACAGACTGAATAATTTATCCGAGAAACACGTAAGAAATCAATGCATACATCCCCCTAAATCAATTCAAATAATATTTATCATGACACTACAGATATACATGCCTAATTATGGAACATGACGTATTGATATATACACTGCTTACAAACAAAAGCAATACCATGGGACAAGAATACCCCAATAATATCCTGTGGTCAAACAGGAGTACAGATGAATTGGAATTCTTCATTATCGATTGAGACAGGTGTGCCTATAAGAGCCGCATCACTATACACTACTAAGGGGTATAACTTTAGTTTTAATAATTATTACATTATTTAGGAACTGTGAGTTTCAGATATTAATATATTTAATAAACCATGTCGGTGCCGCCGAAACACCGACTACTGGGCGAATGATACCATCGAGGACTAATAGTCCAACAGCAGAGGTATCGACCCAGTGATAGTAACACCGACTACTGGGCGAATGATACCCTCGAGGACTAATAGTCCAACAGCAGAGGTATCGACCCAGTGATAGTAACACCGACTACTGGGCGAATGATACCCTCGAGGACTAATAGTCCAACAGCAGAGGTATCGACCAAGTGATAGTAACACCGACTACTGGGCGAATGATACCCTCGAGGACTAATAGTCCAACAGCAGAGGTATCGACCCAGTGATAGTAACACCGACTACTGGGCGAATGATACCCTCGAGGACTAATAGTCCAACAGCAGAGGTATCGACCCAGTGATAGTAACACCGACTACTGGGCGAATGATACCCTCGAGGACTAATAGTCCAACAGCAGAGGTATCGACCCAGTGATAGTAACACCGACTACTGGGCGAATGATACCCTCGAGGACTAATAGTCCAACAGCAGAGGTATCGACCCAGTGATAGTAACACCGACTACTGGGCGAATGATACCCTCGAGGACTAATAGTCCAACAGCAGAGGTATCGACCCAGTGATAGTAACACTGACTACTGGGCGAATGATACCCTCGAGGACTAATAGTCCAACAGCAGAGGTATCGACCCAGTGATAGTAACACCGACTACTGGGCGAATGATACCCTCGAGGACTAATAGTCCAACAGCAGAGGTATCGACCCAGTGATAGTAACACCGACTACTGGGCGAATGATACCCTCGAGGACTAATAGTCCAACAGCAGAGGTATCGACCCAGTGATAGTAACACTGACTACTGGGCGAATGATACCCTCGAGGACTAATAGTCCAACAGCAGAGGTATCGACCCAGTGATAGTAACACCGACTACTGGGCGAATGATACCCTCGAGGACTAATAGTCCAACAGCAGAGGTATCGACCCAGTGATAGTAACACTGACTACTGGGCGAATGATACCCTCGAGGACTAATAGTCCAACAGCAGAGGTATCGACCAAGTGATAGTTATAAATACGTAAGATAGCTTTTAATGAAATATAATTTATGCTGAAAATATATAAAATTTAACATTGAAAACGAGTATATTGTATATCTCAGTATAATTGTGCCCGTGCTTATCTCAAGATGTTTGGGATCAATATCTTAAGTTATTGTAATCATTGTAAAGATTGTGCCACTGATACTTGAATGTTAAATTTGTCTACGACACAATCATAGTATGAACTGTATCTCTGTAACCATGTCATGTATCTCATTGATGAATGTCAACTTATTTCATATACATGTATATTTATCAAATGAAGAAGAAAATTCATAAATCATGATCACTACTATAGTAGCTTATCTGTTTCGAACTAAATAGAACTAAAATAAAGTTTCATATTTTTCTACAACATCTTTTTTTTTTCTTAAATAAAGGGAACAAAGTGTGCAGTCAAATCATATATCTGCCCAATGTGATCAACATTAAAAACAAACAAATAATACTTATTTGACAACATCATGCATAGTTTTATTACGTTCTCACAACAAAGAATGCATATATAAAAGGTAAATACAACATATAAAGTTTGTTTTCTTGTCCTCTGGAGAAAAGTTTGATAATATTAGTATTAGAGGTAATGACATGAGATATTTCTAAGAATGGTAGACAATGGACAAAGACCAACACACTGGTCGACAAAATATTACACAGACAACTACAGATTGAACAACACGAAATCCACAAAAATCGGGGATTAACTCAGTTGGTCCGAGAGATTAAGTAGTTCATGCTCCAATAGAGGAACCCTTCGTGTTACTGTTAAAAGACGCGAACAGTATCTAATATGAAAATCGTGTTGGACACCAATGACATAATTACAACAAAAACCTCCTACAAAATAAGACGAACCGAAAATCGTTTATACATGGAAATCATGGCGGACAAACAATGTCTGATAAACATTTTCATATTGCTGTTCCTGTATATGGATTATTGGTTTACCAACCTTTGCGTTTGGTCTTTGTCAGTAAGAAATGGGTTGTTAATGTTTATGCATATAGAGAGATGAATATTTTAGTATTCTTGTCAAACAAATAGTCAGGAAATATAATATTAACACATTTTGTAAATCATTCCAATGAGAAACGCTTGAAGATGGCAAAGGTCTTAAATCGAACCGGCAGGACAATAAAATGGTCAAAAGAATGTTCCACAATCCTTATTGTTTAGCTGTATGCAGCATAACTCAGCATTTTTGTTCTTTTTTCACAGACAGTAAAATAGTGTTCCATAATAGTGTACACATATTTTCTGGCTACAAAAGTAAAAGAAAGGTTATTGTCCCTTGAGATACCAACTATTTCCCGACGCGAAGCGGCGAACATTAGATTTGTTATTGTAAATAAATACTTTGTACATTTGAAATTTGGAACATTATGGCTATTAAAGTAAAATTTTATAAGCGGACAATAGTTCATTAATGCTGGAGATACCAAATCCTATACTTCAGAAAGTACGCCATCTTTTTTCAGTTAAATAGTCATTAAGAACATTTACAGCATTGCTAATATTTTGTTTCTCAATTATTCAATATTGTATCAAAATCCCACCGCAGCGGTAACAATTTTATCGTCTGGTAAACAATTATATGTTTACCTCATTAATACTATTTTTATATAGGGACAAAAAGCATTGCACTTTTAACTTTACTGCATTTATGTGTATTTGATACTATTCTATTTCGTAAACCTTGTGTAGATATTGTATGCATGTATTGCTCTTTAATGGCAATTGAAGAATAAACAAGGGCAACGCAAAGCGTGGCGTATCCCCTCGCCTAAAAATTTGACCTGGTGACCTTGACCTTTGACCTATGACCTTGCAAATCAGTAGGATTCCAGATTTTCTTAATGACTAAGTGTGTACCAAGTTTGGTCAAAATCCATTGAAGGATGTTGATTCTAGAGTGTTCACAAGGATGTTACGGAAGGACGGACGGACGGTAGCGTTACTATATGCCTTCGCAACTTCGTTGGCGAGGGGATAATAACCAACACAGTATAAGTAAGCAGCTAAGCACGCAGCATTAAGGAAAAAGATCAAAGACTGGTAGGCTCGGAATCAGGATAATGTGTCCGAGTGGAGCGATATGTCTACCCGCGGACTGTTTATTACAGTGAGCTAGCACTATAAAAATCCAACTAAGCGTGTAGATCTAGTACAAAGAGTACCTCATCATCATCTAATTGAAAATGAACTTGTTCTTAACATGATATAGCTGAAATATAGATGAGTTGGCGTTAAACAACAATCACTCACTCGCTATATAGTTAAAACAATATCAACATTACAATTATTACATCAGGTGAATAAACAATTTGTTACCTCAGTACATAGTAGTGATCCATAATGAATTTAGTAATATGTGGACAAACAATTTAATTAATAAAAATAATTTAATAAAATGAAAAACAAACAACACCACACCGTGGGAACACATGCCAAAATATAATAGAAAACAAACAACAGCACACCGTGGGAACACATGCCAAAATATAATATAAAACAAACAACACCACACCGTGGGAACACATGCCAAAATATAATAGAAAACAAACAACAGCACACCGTGGGAACACATGCCAAAATATAATAGAAAACAAACAACAGCACACCGTGGGAACACATGCCAAAATATAATAGAAAACAAACAACAGCACACCGTGGGAACACATGCCAAAATATAATAGAAAACAAACAACAGCACACCGTGGGAACACATGCCAAAATATAATAGAAAACCAACAACACCACACCGTGGGAACACATACCAAAATATAATAGAAAACAAACAACACCATACCGTGGGAACACATGCCAAAATATAATAGAAAACAAACAACACCACACCGTTGGAACACATGCCAAAATATAATAGAAAACAAACAACACCACACCGTTGGAACAAAATATAATGGAAAAATCGTTGAATGAGACAAAATCGATACACCTAACACATAAATAAATGACCGCTTACTTGATGCCGGCACTTCAATATAAAGTGGCTGGATTAAACTATTGGTATGGGTCCTAGCCTTCCCTCTTAGTGAAATGATGCTGTCAACTCTCACATATAAGAGGACGAACAGCGATATTATAAAGATTGCCATAATATTGGCCATTATGCATAATGTATTTAATCTTCGTGACGCAGAAGGTGTCATATATATGATGTTAGTTCTATTAGAACAAATGACCTTAGTCATTATTTGAATATTAGATAGTATACAATTAAGGCCATCGTAAGAAATAATAGTCAACTTTAGAGCCAAAATTGAATTGCTAATACCTTCTTTTGTCATCTGTAAGCAATAGACAGAATACTATTTAACAAGGTGCTGATATCTTTAGAAAAATGTTTTGAAAGATAAAATGGGACGATAGTTTAAAACAAATGTCACCTAATTTATTCTGTCTTTCACTTACCATGACCTATCAATTTTACTATCTAGATTGCAATAATACAGGAAACAAAATATTGGCTTTAGTTCGTGAAAGTAAGGACACATGTACTTTTCATTATCAATTTCAGGACACTTACACTGTATCCTTTTATACATCAGTCTGAGTGCATAAGCACTGACATGTCCACTAATGTGCATATTTACATTTTGGTGATAATCGATATATAATAAAAAAATATCCTTTATTCATCAATTTACTCATTAGGGACCGACCATTTAACTTGCAGGGGGGTATGGGTTTTTGTTTCGTTCAGAATTTTTTTTTCGGACAATACGAGTTAGAATATTTATTTTTTTTGTCGCGCTAAGCGCTAATTGTTTTTCCAAAATTTAACATTAGGTTATTTGACAAAAACTCTGAATCAGATTATTTTTTTTTCCTCCACCGAGATCAGAATATTTTTTTCAGCAACATTGGGAATCAGAATATTTTTTTAGAAAATAACCATACCCTATCGACAATTGCTAAATATTCCCTTATAATCTTTATCATAGTAATATTACTAAAGTGATTTAATAATTACAAATCATTTCGCTAAGAGGGAGGCTTTAGGTCCATATAACTAGCTTAACTCCGCCACTGTTTATTGAAGTGTCTGTACCAAGCCAGGAAGGTGATCGGTCAAGTATATGTGTGTTGGGGTCATTTAATTGACCTTTGTTTCTATGATTTTTGTATTATAATTTGACATTGTTCTGACAATGTGGTATTTTTGCATAATAATTTGGCATTGTTCTGACAATGTGGTATTTTTGTATAATAATTTGACATTGTTCTGACAATGTGGTATTTTGTATAATAATTTGACATTGTTCTGACAATGTGGTATTTTTGTATAATAATTTGGCATTGTTCTGACAATGTGGTATTTTTGTATAATAATTTGGCACTGTTCTGACAATGTGGTATTTTTGTATTATAATTTGGCACTGTTCTGACAATGTGGTATTTTTGCATTATAATTTGGCACTGTTCTAACAATGTGGTATTTTTGTATTATAATTTGACATTGTTCTAACAATGTGGTATTTTTGTATTATAATTTGACATTGTTCTAACAATGTGGTATTTTTGTATTATAATTTGACATTGTTCTAACAATGTGGTATTTTTGTATTATAATTTGGCATTGTTCTGACAATGTGGCATTTTTGTATTATAATTTGGCATTGTTCTGACAATGTGGTATTTTTGTATTATAATTTGACATTGTTCTGACAATGTGGTATTTTTGTATTATAATTTGACATTGTTCTGACCATGTGGTATTTTTGTATTATAATTTGACATTGTTCTGACAATGTGGTATTTTTGTATTATAATTTGACATTGTTCTGACAATGTGGTATTTTTGTATTATAATTTGACATTGTTCTAACAATGTGGTATTTTTGTATTATAATTTGACATTGTTCTGACAATGTGGTATTTTTGTATAATAATTTGGCACTGTTCTAACAATGTGGTATTTTTGTATTATAATTTGACATTGTTCTGACAATGTGGTATTTTTGTATTACAATTTGACATTGTTCTGACAATGTGGTATTTTTGTATAATAATTTGGAACTGTTCTAACAATGTGATATTTTTGTATTATGATTTCACATTGTTCTGACAATGTGGTATTTTTGTATTATAATTTGACATTATTCTGACAATGTGGTATTTTTGTATTACAATTTGACATTGTTCTGACAATGTGGTATTTTTGTATAATAATTTGGCACTGTTCTAACAATGTGGTATTTTTGTATTATAATTTGACATTGTTCTGACAATGTGGTAATTTTGTATTATAATTTGGCATTGTTCTGACAATGTGGTATTGTTGTATTATAATTTGGCATTGTTCTGACAATGTGGTATTTTTGAATTATAATATGACATTGTTCTGACAATGTGGTATTTTTGTATTATAATTTGGCATTGTTCTAGCAATGTGGTAATTTTGTATTATAATTTGGCATTTTTCTGACAATGTGGTATTTTTGTATTATAATTTGACATTGTTCTGACAATGTGGTATTTTTGTATTATAATTTGACATTGTTCTAACAATGTGGTATTTTTGTATTATAATTTGACATTGTTCTGACAATGTGGTATTTTTGTATTATAATTTGACATTGTTCTGACAATGTGGTATTCTTGTATTATGACTTGACATTGTTCTAACAATGTGGTATTTTTGTATTATAATTTGACATTGTTCTAACAATGTGGTATTTTTGTATTATAATTTGACATTGTTCTGACAATGTGGTATTTTTGTATAATAATTAGACATTGTTCTGACAATGTGGTATTTTTGTATTATAATTTGACATTGTTCTGACAATGTGGTATTTTTGTATTACAATTTGACATTGTTCTGACAATGTGGTATTTTTGCATAATAATTTGGCACTGTTCTAACAATGTGGTATTTTTGTATTATAATTTGACATTGTTCTGACAATGTGGTATTTTTGTATTATTATTTGACATTGTTCTGACAATGTGGTATTTTTGTATTACAATTTGACATTGTTCAGACAATGTGGTATTTTTGTATAATAATTTGGCACTGTTCTAACAATGTGGTATTTTTGTATTATAATTTGGCATTGTTCTGACAATGTGGTATTTTTGTATTATAATTTGACATTGTACTGACAATGTGGTATTTTTTGTATTATAATTTGGCATTGTTCTGACAATGTGGTATTTTTGTTTTTCACTTAAATACTAATAAGACTGAAAACAATTGTCCAAACATTTGAAAACTAAGTTTTGTTTGGCCCTAAGCGTGCATGGAAGCACCTGTATTTAGACTGAAAACAATTATCCAGTGTACATTGAAAATCGATAATCAAATTGTAATCAAGTTATGAGTGGTATCCTTGATGGTTATTGTACAAAGCTATCATCCCTCGACCCATATCAACCCTCGACTGCGTCTCGGGCTGATATGAGTGTTTCGGGAAGATACCCTGGCTAATATGGAAAAGGTCATGCATTAATCTCTATTTATCATCTACTTAGCATTAATATGATCGTTTTTGCATATGTGTAACGACCGGAAGTAAAATAGCCATAATTTCACCCCAGGCTGATTACCCATATTAGAGGCGTCTGGTGCAAAAAAAAACATAATCGTGCGTCTCGTGCAAGTTGCTTCCGGTATTTCTGTTGTCGTCTGTTATTAACTGACACACAAAGAAACCCAAACATGTTAAAGTAGTAGAAAGGAATGACTTTCCAATTGACAATTTTTTTGTTTGTGAGTTTTTTAACACAATTTATTTGTAGTTTCTATATATTTGTCTATTTCGATCACTTTCAGATTTTAAAAGTTGTCTTTCTATATTAAGTCTTTTGCATTCTGTTTTATTGTGACCAAAATATATTCCTAGATATTTTACATAAACTGTGACCCAATTAAATTTCAATATATCAGCTGAGGTCTATCTCTCTCGTGCAGATGCTAAGAAAAATTTGAAGATACCACAGAGATAGTCAGATGTCGTAAATCTAAGAAGAACAGACAGTCCAATTGCCAAAAGAAAAAGGACAAAAAGAGAAACAATGATTTCAAAACACTTCACAGAAAACTAAGGATTAAGCATTACGAATCACACAAAAAAGCAAAAGGCGGGAAGAACTCAGGTGCTAGGCACATTTTTCATATCTATGATTAGGTTCCTTTTTTTTGTTTTTGTTATTACTTATTCATCTCGCACAAATATTGAGAGTTGTTTCTCTTATACCAATAATACTGCATAAGGCGTCTTGTACAAATGTAGTAAATATCATTAGCATGCAATGTATCAATATACTTTTTCAGAACAAATAACATTAACGAAGAAAAGTAAATCCATACAAAAAGATTAAAATAAAAGTAGATAAATTGAACTGAATTGTCTAGAGGTTATCGAGTAAAAATATGAGACAAAAGTGTAAATTAATATCAATAGCAACATTTTGCATTGAATATGCAACATGAGTTCAAAGTTTCATACACACATCATTTTCAAAAAAACACCGAAAATAATAGACCCATTATATAGGATATATATTTTTTGGCTTTGTCACAAATTGTAAAAAAAAGGTTTATAATACGGTAAAATATTTGATTTGAATAATAAAAATAGTAATAATATGGGACGAAGTCCCAACTATGATAGAAATAGCAATATTTTCCATATCACTAATGGCTTAAATTCCTTGCACCGGAAATGATACACCGGAAACCAATACATGGTTAAATCTGCAGAAAATCGGATGCGCAGTAATCTGGAAGGGTGCAGGACATTTCGTAACCTGGTCGTTTCGTACCAGGTCGTTTCGTACCGAGGTAAAAATGCATAGTGAGACGTTTCGTACCTTCTTTTCAACTCATAGATTTGTAATAAACTCGTTAATTAAAATGTTGTATGTAGAGTTGAAACTCTGGAACTACTTCCGGTTATGAATGTTAAAAAATGACTCAAAATCGCAATGTGTTCTAGCCCATTAAGCATATACCATGGGACTGACAATATCATTAAACAGAGTTTCATTTCTTCCTCCTCCTGTCCGAAATAATATTTTCTATGAAATTGAGACGTTGGGTTTGGGTCCCCCTATTTACCCCCTCTTATAAGAAAGTCTGGATCCGCCCCCAGTCTACTTTGAAAAAAAATTATAGGTCCATATATCGGAGTTAATATATTTTTTTTAAATATTGGACTTCGTCCCAAGTTAGGTAACACCTATTATCATATTAGAGAAAAATAAAATATTCGTCATATGTCTGGTTTGTACAGAAATGACAGTTGGTTTGCGATTTCTGTGTGCATTTCTTTTGTCTGATTGTGCCTGTGATCGGTATAAATGTGACGCCATCGTCTTATCGGTGACGTCATCATCGTTGATTTAAAAACGTGACAGTATCCAGATTATTATTTAGTTAAATAAATAGAACAAATTAGTACACAAGTACCTTCCGTTTCTTAATAAGATTCTTATTTGGCCTGGTCGACGTACGTCGCGCCACATGTCTTCAGTACGGACTGATGCACAAAATAAAATGTTATATGGCTTCCTTTATGCATATTAAATGGGGCCAAATCCCTTGTCGTTCCAGCTCCGATCCGCATACTACTCTAGGGGAAGAATCATATTCGGAGCGGATACGAAAGCTGTCCGGAGTTTGTAAATGGGGTTGGCAGCCTCAACTTTATCGTAGTCGTGGAGTGAAGCGACTTCGTCATGAATCATACTTTTATATATGCCGATCAACTAAGGGTATACAATCAATTTCATAATTATATTTAAAAATAAAATACAAAACAAATCATATTACTGATTGTCTAAACACCCTACCCTTATTACTGATCGTCTAAACACCCTACCCTTATTACTGATCGTCTAAACACCCTGCACTTAAAATTAAGAGAATTTAAAAGGAAAAACGCTCCTTTAGAGTTTGAAATAAATTTCTAAAAACATGTGTATTTCTTCTTTATGAATAATTATTTAACTTATATCGTTGAAATGAGCATCCAACTCCATTTACACGATCAGCTTCGTGTTGAGACGTAATTCAACGTGTTTGATAAGAAGAGTTTGAAGATACCAAAGGGGTAATCAGAATCCGTAAATCAAAGAAGAACAGACAATACATTGGCCAAATGAAAAAATACAAAAGGACAAACAACAATCTACAAAACATACACATAAAACTAAAGATCGAGTAACACGAACCCCACTAACACCTGGAGTGAACTCAGGTGCTCCGGAAGGGTAAGCAACAAAATAACAAGATATCCAACTCTCTTCCAATATTTGATAGAACCATTAGACATGTTTGAGGAGGTGCCTACATGGTAAAATTCGTGCTTGAAACAGCAACAAGTAACGTTTGAAGCGAATTTTGAAGAAAATAAAATTGACCGTGTAATCATCACACCTTTACACACATATTCATGACCGCTCACTTTCCTGTCTTGGAATGGGTACTTCACTAAAAAAAAGTAGACAGGCTAATATGTGTGTCTACTGTAACAGAATGCATAGCTACAGTAACAAACTTTAAAGCACAAATCGTATTTGACGTTTTAATAAAAACGTAGGTATAACATTTCTTGTACATTACGTGTTTCTGGAATAATCTTCATCGGGTATGCTCTTAGTCAAAATATTGAAAAGCTAACTAATATAAGAGTCTTTGGGAGCATGTAAACTAAAGGCCATACACAAACAAGATAGCCAAAATCGGCAAACGATACCTATGTCAGTGAATGAGGTGAACTTATCATGTCCATATTTAACAATTCTGCTTGTCTAGCAAATATCAGGCCATCAGTGTATAATCAAAATAAGAAGGTCAAGTTCATTATAATAAAATTCCAATTCAAATTTAGATTTCCATACTGCCCTTCACAAATGGCATGGCTAGTACCTTATTTTGGACGTATATGAAAGAATGATAGATGATATATCTTATCTAGACATAGATAACCTCTGAGACATTATAAATACCGTTAAGAAAGTGTTCGTTGGTCAACAACATAGGAAACAGTCAAAGACCTACGTTTACAAGATGAATTTCTTACAGTTTGTAGTTGTTGGTAGTTTGGCTGCCTTATGTTCGGGTCATATGTGTTTATTAAGTCCTCCACAAAGAGGTAAGTAAAGTAATTACAAGTTCAATACATGTTAAATGCCTTTTTAATTGGGATTATTTGCAATGGTATCTATATTGCTATTTACGCTTCATATACTTAATGATTCTTTTTATTTAAACAGGAGTCTTACTCTTGTTTGTCAAATAACGAAATCAAGCTTCAGACATTTGTGGCGGCCATCATGAATTGAGCCATACAAAATTAATCTTGTGAACTTTTTTGAAAATCTCTTTTAGTTACTTAACTGGCTTTCGGATTATAATGACTGTACAATGTATCAATGGGACAGGAAATTCAAACCTTCTACAGCAACGGGAATATTCTAAATTTTTATTAGGCTTTCTGTTGTTCTTGTTGTTTTTTTCTTTCTTTTGATCGTTATGTTGTTGCTGTATCTTGCTCATTTATTTACGCGACGATCTCTTCCTACATCGAGTTGTAACTATATAATAATATGAACAGACTGAAGATAGCAAATGCTCTACTAGCGACTCTTCTTCAAAATCCTATGATTAGTCATGAATGAGGAAAGGATGGGATTGTTATTTCGATCAACGGAACATATCCGTGGTCATCGATGACACATATATTACGTATCCGTTAACAAAACTACGGAAATTGCCGTAAAATTATCGCTAACTTGATCAACTTAGCTACTAGAAACCCTTTGTTCAAATATCAAACTCTTAGAACCATGTTTTTCTTATCCAGTGTTTCGTCTTATTAAACTGCTTTGATACTATTTCCTATATTAAGAACAAACATTTTAACAAGCACAAATGTTGTATGTGGTTGAGTGGCACAATAGGATCTGGAACAGTGAACAAAATTTAAAATTTGGACAGTAATAATTATCTTTTCTCATTTGAAATATATTATGAGGATACGGTACAAAATAAATTCTTATTTATACTTGATAATTCTAATTTCAGTAAGGCTTTTTTAACTATATATATTAATATATATTCTAACATAACCTCCTTCTTTCGATTTGTTAACAAACAAGCGAGTTATCCATTCGGTATAATTTCATTAGCACATGCGCCGGTGAATGTGACTGACTTTTCCATTGGCAGCATGAATTGTGTGCGACATTTTCAGCAAACGTAAATATAAATTACCGTCTTCTAATCAAAGTATACTACCGTATTTGTACTCTTAGACATATCAAAATCGAAATAAATCATGGAAGCCAGAATGTGTTTTGAGTTTTAACATGGATTGGCGGATATTAGTAAATTTTATCCCTCGCTTCTGGCTCGGGATAAAATACTAACATCCGCCAATCCATGTTAAAACTCCCAACACATTCTGGTTTCCATGATTTATTTCTTAATTAACTACTTATAATCATGTTAGGGCCGTCGTGGTCCGGGTCGTGGTCGTATGGTATTTGGATTTACAACTACATTTGCAATCAGTCTCTATCACCACTAACGTTTTGAGTTCGAATTCCGCTCATGGCGAGATGTATTCGATATTTACAACATTATGTGATCAAATTTGCCAGTGTCATGCGGCAGGTCGGTGGTTTTCTCCGGGTACTTCACCAATAAAACTGACCGCCACGATATAGCTGAAATATTGTTGAAAGTGGCGTAAGGCACCATAACCCTAACCCTAGAGCCATGTTTACTTGGGTAATTTCCAGTTCGTCTTGTGCTGCGTTCAGACTATTTGCTATATGGAGGAAATAATCTAATAAACAAAATCAGCGGTTGTGATCGAGTGGCGAAAGGAAGTTGATATTTGTATGATAGATTTTCATGATCATAGAATTATCTATATATCATGGAAGAACTGGAACAATCAACGAAATGTAGAATTTATTATCTCTCATTTGAAATATATAATTATGATAAGGAATTTTAAACATATCTTCTTTATACGAATGATTCCTAATTATAATATTTTTCAATATATGCATTAGCTTTGCTTAGCAATTTCGCATAGCACAACTTATTTTCACCAAAAATCTACTCGGCCATTCTCGCTATCCTTCCAATAACCTCGTAAGTAGGTAGTAGAAATTCTTCTTAAATTGTTTGCCGGAAGATAAGCCGCACAAAAATATAGTCCACGAAAATCTTTAAATAACAGCTGCAAATTTGATTTCACATTCAAAACTTCACACTTTTTGTTACCTAACCCAAAACATTTACTTTTCAGTTCAGAGCAACACAGGCAAGGCTTCCTGGAGGCCGCCATTTTTTTTGTCACATCACCTACAATTTAGAAAGTAGTTCTATTTATCCGCCACCTACTTACGAGGTTATTAGAAGGGTGGCGAGAATGACAGAGTAGTTACGATTGAGACTACGTTATTCCTCCGCCATTTTGTACGCTAGGGGAAGTAATTTAGCTTCTGTTTCACCACCACCAATTGTCTTACTGCATGACCTTTGACACATACTCGAAAGTGATATTGCGATTCAAAGAGAAATGATGAAATGGTAGTTGGTTACGGGTGCTTAAATCGCTATCAACGCTATTACAGTTATATCGTGGCAGTCAAATTCTAGGTACAAGAAAACAGAGGACCCTGAGAAAACATCCGACTAAGTAGGTCACTGACAAAATCTTACCTCAAAGTTATATAACGAGTACACATCCACATGACCGGAAATCGACCTGATAACTTAAGTGATGATAGACACTGATTGCATAGATAGATACAACTACCATACGATCGCCATCATGACTGCATCCATTTGTTATTTAAACTGGGAGAACAACTAAATGTACTGCGGGTGTCAACAATCTTGAATTTCATATTTGACACTAAAGTAAGCATTTGTCTTGCAGGTTCAATGATGGATGAAAACAAAGCAGGTGCAAGTGATTGTGCTTTAACAATGGGACCATGTGGTGGTAGAATGTCTGGAATGAACCCCGTAATGTACAAAGCGGGAGAAACAATTACCGTCACATTCCAGAAAAATCTTGATCATTGGGTAAAGACTACACCAGGTAACTTCAAGATCAGCCTTATGATGGACGGTAGCTCTACACCCATGGCTTCAGCAATGATAAACGACATGGGTGAACCATCTTTGCACCTTTATTCGACCACGTTGATGGTTCCTATGTCAGCCATGAAGGGAAAATACATGATTCAAGTTGTTTACAATACAATGAATCCCAAGGCACCACCTATGTTTTACCAGTGTGCTGATGTCATGATCATGAAATAATTGGCAAAGTCTTGCATATTTCATTTTTTTAGAACGTTATAAGTATATAAGTATCCACTTAAATCTATTAGAATCAATTAAATCTATAGAAAACGATGTGTTCTCTTGGTTATTTTTATTTGCCTTATTTTATTGCAAGCCAAGCTGAAAACTCTTAATTCTAATGGTATTAAATAAATAAAAAATAGAAAACAGTAAGGTACCACTTTATGAAGATTTGATATTAGACCAAAAGAACGAGTAGGAACTGGCAACTATGGTTAGGACTAAAATTGTTTAATGCGACTTTATTTCACTTTATATCATAGGGATCGGTTTAATTGCTGGACGAAAGGCACTGACAAACTTTATTTGATTTTCAAAGGAGAGGAGGGTGTCTATCAATTTCTTAAAGCAGCATATTGAACTTTTACCTTTGAACCAAGCTATCGTTCAGTGTTCTGAATTGTACGCTAAATCAATCTATCTGCAGCACGATTTACATATTTATACTCTTCAACCTGATACGATACCAAATATTTGTCATCATACTGTCTAGATATTTTACTGTCTACTTGGAACATGAGATCTAAAAATAGAAAATAATCACAAATGTACGTACAATGTACACATTTTCCAATATTATTATCATATTTAGCCGAAATAAAGCAGAAATGAAATCTGCTTTACACCAATTGGCTTCATTAAAATTCTTAATATAACATAACTATAAATTGTCTTTAAATTTATATCTAAGCACCTTAGATTTTGTTTAAAAGAACAGAAACGTATTTGTTTTTATATTCTTATTTAAATATTATTCAAACTATATTCTATACTTTTTTCTGCGCATGGATTTACACTTGTGATCAATAAAGCCGAAGTTTTTGCATCAGAGAACAGTAGGAAGAACAAAAAAACAACTTTAAATTTAATTTTGTTTTAGGTAAAACTGGCATGGAATTGGTAATTGAAGTACACATTAATAAAAATGAAAAACAAATCATACCGTACTGTCAGAACAATTATCAAAGTCGTAGAAAGAGGCAAACTCGATACCACTAATACACAAACACATGATCGTTCACTTACCTGGCTTGGTATAGGCACATTAATAAAAATGTGGCGGGGTAAAACTAATGTTATGTTCCAAAACCTCGCCTCTTAGTGAAGAGATGGGAGTGCTTTCCACGTGTTAGTAACATTCCTACTCTCACATATAACAGGGCGAACAGTGTTATTATAAAGAAGGCTACTCTCACATATAACAGGGCGAACAGTGTTATTATAAAGAAGGCTACTCTCACATATAACAGGGCGAACAGTGTTATTATAAAGAAGGCTACTCTCACATATAACAGGGGGAACAGTGTTATTATAAAGAAGGCTACTCTCACATATAACAGGGGGAACAGTGTTATTATAAAGAAGGCTACTCTCACATATAACAGGGGGAACAGTGTTATTATAAAGAAGGCTACTCTCACATATAACAGGGGGAACAGTGTTATTATAAAGAAGGCTACTCTCACATATAACAGGGGGAACAGTGTTATTATAAAGAAGGCTACTCTCACATATAACAGGGCGAACAGTGTTATTATAAAGAAGGCTACTCTCACATATAACAGGGGGAACAGTGTTATTATAAAGAAGGCTACTCTCACATATAACAGGGGGAACAGTGTTATTATAAAGAAGGCTACTCTCACATATAACAGGGCGAACAGTGTTATTATAAAGTAGGCTACTCTCACATATAACAGGGGGAACAGTGTTATTATAAAGAAGGCTACTCTCACATATAACAGGGGGAACAGTGTTATTATAAAGAAGGCTACTCTCACATATAACAGGGCGAACAGTGTTATTATAAAGAAGGCTACTCTCACATATAACAGGGGGAACAGTGTTATTATAAAGAAGGCTACTCTCACATATAACAGGGGGAACAGTGTTATTATAAAGAAGGCTACTCTCACATATAACAGGGCGAACAGTGTTATTATAAAGAAGGCTACTCTCACATATAACAGGGGGAACAGTGTTATTATAAAGAAGGCTACTCTCACATATAACAGGGCGAACAGTGTTATTATAAAGAAGGCTACTCTCACATATAACAGGGGGAACAGTGTTATTATAAAGAAGGCTACTCTCACATATAACAGGGCGAACAGTGTTATTATAAAGAAGGCTACTCTCACATATAACAGGGGGAACAGTGTTATTATAAAGAAGGCTACTCTCACATATAACAGGGCGAACAGTGTTATTATAAAGAAGGCTACTCTCACATATAACAGGGCGAACAGTGTTATTATAAAGAAGGCTACTCTCACATATAACAGGGCGAACAGTGTTATTATAAAGAAGGCTACTCTCACATATAACAGGGCGAACAGTGTTATTATAAAGAAGGCTACTCTCACATATAACAGGGCGAACAGTGTTATTATAAAGAAGGCTACTCTCACATATAACAGGGCGAACAGTGTTATTATAAAGAAGGCTACTCTCACATATAACAGGGCGAACAGTGTTATTATAAAGAAGGCTACTCTCACATATAACAGGGCGAACAGTGTTATTATAAAGAAGGCTACTCTCACATATAACAGGGCGAACAGTGTTATTATAAAGAAGGCTACTCTCACATATAACAGGGCGAACAGTGTTATTATAAAGAAGGCTACTCTCACATATAGCAGGGCGAATAGTGTTATTATAAAGAAGGCTACTCTCACATATAACAGGGGGAACAGTGTTATTATAAAGAAGGCTACTCTCACATATAACAGGGCGAACAGTGTTATTATAAAGAAGGCTACTCTCACATATAACAGGGCGAACAGTGTTATTATAAAGAAGGCTACTCTCACATATAACAGGGCGAACAGTGTTATTATAAAGAAGGCTACTCTCACATATAACAGGGCGAGCAGTGTTATTATAAAGAAGGCTACTCTCACATATAACAGGGCGAACAGTGTTATTATAAAGAAGGCTACTCTCACATATAACAGGGCGAACAGTGTTATTATAAAGAAGGTTACTCTCACATATAACAGGGCGAACAGTGTTATTATAAAGAAGGCTACTCTCACATATAACAGGGCGAACAGTGTTATTATAACTCTCACATATAACAGGGCGAACAGTGTTATTATAATGAAGACTATAGTATTGAACAGTATGCATAATATATTTAATATTCGCGACATAGAAATCATTAATACTATTAAAGAGAGCCGATGACCTCACCAATTATCTAAATATTAGATAGTATACAAGGCCATCGTAACAATTATCTAAATATTAGATAGTATACAAGGCCATCGTTACAATTATCTAAATATTAGATAGTATACAAGGCCATCGTAACAATTATCTAAATATTAGATAGTATGCAAGGCCATCGTAACAATTATCTAAATATTAGATAGTATACAAGGCCATCGTAACAATTATCTAAATATTAGATTGTATACAAGGCCATCGTAACAATTATCTAAATATTAGATAGTATACAAGGCCATCGTAACAATTATCTAAATATTAGATAGTATACAAGGCCATCGTAACAATTATCTAAATATTAGATTGTATACAAGGCCATCGTAACAATTATCTAAATATTAGATAGTATACAAGGCCATCGTAACAATTATCTAAATAGTAGATAGTATACAAGGCCATCGTAACAATTATCTAAATATTAGATAGTATGCAAGCCATAGTAACAATTATCTAAATATTAGATAGTATACAAGGCCATCGTAACAATTATCTAAATATTAGATAGTATACAAGGCCATCGTAATTGTCAACTTTGAACCAAAAATCGAATTGCCAATACCATCCCTCGTCGTCTGTCCGCAACTGACAGAATACATTTAAACAAGGTGTTGATATCTTCCAAAAAAAACTTTTTGAAAGATAAGATGAGACTATTCTTTTAAAATGTTTGATTTATTAATTTAGTTCTCAGGTAATAACTCACTGTTGACAAAACCCAAGACGAACAAGTAGGGGATATAAACTGCCGGAACATAAGTAGCCAGCCATAAAATTAAATGTTTCTGTTCTTAATTTTTTTAATTATTGTTATACGACGTATCCTCTAACATTTAAAGCAAACTGTAGCGGGTCACGTGTCAGAGGTCACTGTTCAAACTATCAAACAACGATAAACGTACATAATTGTACTGAATATATTGTGTTTATCCTGCATGTCAAAAAGTCCAAAACGAATGCGAAATTGTCTGAAAATAGCTGAAACAAGCTGTCAATGGTGTCCTCTCTGAAGTCCACGCTTATACTGTTATCGTTTCTTACCATAGCTTTCTTAGGTCCATGACTAAATACCACTGAAGTTTATGTGACCCCCCCCCCCCCTTTATTAGTACTTAAAATCACACAATTGCAGGGGTCGTCTTGGTCGTGATCGCTTGATAATTGGATTTACAACTACCTATGCAATCAGTGTCTATCACCACTAAAGATTTATTTGTATAATTATCGCCATTATGTACAATTATTTTTTGTTTATATCTTTGTAAAAGGGAAAGGACTTAACTAATGTTGTCATAACTTGTGTCCAATCCCATTTGCAACTTTTATGCAAATAAAATATGTTTAAACTAAAAAACCACTAAAGATTTGAGTTCGAATCCCGCTCATGGCGAGGTGTACTTGATACAACTTTATGTGATAGAGTTTGTCAGTGACTTGCATCAAGTCGGTTAATTTCTCAGGGTACTTCGGTTTCCTCCACCAAAAAGGAATGTCACAAACGCCAAATGTTTATTAGATAGCTATAATAATTTAATAACTAATGAAATAAGTTGACGATAAAATAAAAATGCGAAGATTGTATTATGAGGTAGATAAAAACTACATTCCGTCAATGTGTACAAGGTCATCTACCAATGTACTGTACTACCGTAGTTTGTCATACATATTTCTTTGAAGACTTTCCCGAGAGATAGAGAAAAATGTTGACGATTACTTGTATCGAAAAACAAGATTAAAGTCACATAAAAGATATCCTTGTTCAAGCGAAAGAAAAAACACGTTGTTTGTATGATAAGTACATGTACTATGACTGTTTTGCTTTATGGTAAAATTCATGTCAGAGTGAACAGTCATATAACGAATTTTCGGATAAAACAAATATATTTTAGTGTTCGCTTGGTAGCAAATATTAATGCAATATAGTAATATATAACGAACGAATTTCGGTTACAAGAAACTACCGCTGGTTGTAAAGAAGATTAAATATATAATCAATAGAAGAAGAAGTAATACAAAATATACTGATTTGTAAGACTTTATCTTACCTCACCTGGACTAAAGAGGAATAACTCGTACCTGGAAGATAACTTAATCAAGAATAGACGATGCCTTATTACATTACTTCAGAAATAATACATCATTGATATTGAAATTAGTAATCAAGAAAAGTGTGAAGATATCAAAGGAGGAATGAGAAATCGTAAAGTGATGAACAGACAATATAATGGCTACAAACAGACAATATAATGGCTACAAATAGACAATATAATGGCTACAAACAGACAAATAATAGTCAATAAAACACTACCAAAACTACACATTGAACAATATGAACCACACATCGAGGGTGATCACACGTGTAAGTATTTCTTGTTACACTAATGACACTGGTTGTGTTACTCTTAATACTAATTGTAACGTGCTTCTTGTGTAAATAGTGTTGATTTCTCTTACACATGTAGAGAAATTAACAACTAGTCTTAGAAATAAATACTACATGATGAGTGTCAATGGTGAATATTCTTCGGATCATCCTGTCTTGCTCCAACTTTGTATGGCGTTCTTGATTTTCCCGCTTAATTCGGCTGATATCGTTGTGTTATGTCTTGAATGGCACTGCATGCATCATCAGGTTGCTTTGTTGGTCTACGGAGTCTCATATATAACCCGATTATAATATTAATTAAATAAATAATCCCCATTTAAATCATTGTTTTCTTATGATGAAAATAATCGCATGCGCAAGAGTGTGTGGTTTGAGGTTGAGTGAGTGAATGTTGCTTAATACAAAGTGTGCCATTTATAAGCTATAAAATGGCGAGAATGCGTTTCTTTTTAATGAGAAGATAATGAAGTCTGTATTGTATAGGACCAAAATGTTGAGCTCGAAATATATAGCAGTAGCTCACTGAAACTGAAAGAATGGTCCACTTCCAGCTAGTCAGACCTTGCATTTGCTCCTTCATGCTACACGCTTAACGGAAAAGGATCACATACCAGTTTTATAGTATTGTGTTTAACTCGACTACCTACCATTACACAACTGATGTAGTATTGATTATGTGGTGTGGTTCAATTTGAATTCTTGTCCAATCCAAAAGCAAGATATACATTTTGTAGTTGATTTAAATACAATAAAACCTGAATATAAAGGCCACTCAAGTGAACCTGAAAATGTGACCTTTATGAGCAGTTGTCTTTTAATAGACTGGTTAAAATTATATGAACTATTCATTAATAGGAAAAATGAGACAGTTATGTGTTATATAGAGGTACCCTTTGAATTTCTTTGGTATATTTGCTTTATTAATTAAATTATTATTAAATGTTGCACTTATTTAAGGAATATTGAATTTTTACAACATAATTTAATGATTCCTCTATTTTAGTTACTATTATTTGATGTGACTATTGTTTTCCCTTTAAGGCTATGCTCCAATAAACTAAACAGGTTAAACAAAATAGTATCAGTCTGCAGTTACCCATCACTATAAAAACCGAACTTCTTATATTACTTGCGATTTATAGTGAATCAAACGATGAAAAATGTAAATATTTTAAACGAGATTATAGACATGTTATTGTAACATAAACTCAGTTTATTATATTATTCCAGTAATTTCGCTTGCTGAATTATTTTCAGTGTACTTCTTCATGGCGTTTTAGCGTTCAAGTGAGAAAACTTGACTTGCATATTTCTATGATAAAAAATATCATGATTAAGAAAAAATCGGGGTGAAAAACATTAGCTACAAAACCGTTAAAATTAGAATAATTACTGATAAGAAAGTCCAGATGTTATTCTTCGTTGATTATCGTCAAACAATTATTTGGTCTTAACAAAGCAGTTTGTTCGGTGAATTGATTCAACACCCAACAAAGATCAAGCTGAGGGACACTAAAAAAAAGCATTTAATAAATTTGCTAGCTCTCTGTGCAACTGTTAATGAAGAATGATGTATAGCTTTTATGTCAGTAAATTCTTAGAATGGAAGAATTGGTTATAAATCTGACAATATGTCAATTGTTTTGTCTCTTGACTCTTGATAACAATGGTAGCTCTTACGTTGAACAAACTGATTAACACGTCAGAAATAGCGTAATTCACAGCTTTCTTTATAACAATCATAGCCTGGACATTTTGTCATTTAGTTGCCTTCTACATACAATACATAGACGCCATTGTTACTCTATGAAATGATTAGGTAAGGCGGAAACAATGGAGATCACCTTTAGTTTTACCATGATTTCTCAAATTCAATATCAGTAAATTTCTGAAACAGTATTAATAAAATCAAAAATCAAAAATCCCACACTGTATGAACAGCTTAAATATCTAACCGAAGCATCTACCTATATAAATACCACACTGTATGAACAGCTTAAATACCTAACCGAAACATCTACCTATATAAATACCACACTGTATGAACAGCTTAAATATCTAACTGAAACATCTACCTATATAAATACCACACTGTATGAACAGCTTAAATATCTAACCGAAACATCTACCTATATAAATA
This sequence comes from Bathymodiolus septemdierum, assembly GCA_963383655.1. Lineage (NCBI taxonomy): Eukaryota > Metazoa > Mollusca > Bivalvia > Mytilida > Modiolidae > Bathymodiolus > Bathymodiolus septemdierum. The sequence goes on along the minus strand of OY726521.1, from coordinate 69,225,837 downwards.
CCACACTGTATGAACAGCTTAAATATCTAACCGAAACATCTACCTATATAAATACCACACTGTATGAACAGCTTAAATATCTAACCGAAACATCTACCTATATAAATACCACACTGTATGAACAGCTTAAATATCTAACCGAAACATCTACCTATATAAATACCACACTGTATGAACAGCTTAAATATCTAACCGAAACATCTACCTATATAAATACCACACTGTATGAACAGCTTAAATATCTAACCGAAACATCTACTTATATAAATACCACACTGTATGAACAGATTAAATATCTAACCGAAACATCTACCTATATAAATACCACACTGTATGAACAGCTTAAATATCTAACCGAAGCATCTACCTATATAAATACCACACTGTATGAACAGCTTAAATATCTAACCGAAACATCTACCTATATAAATACCACACTGTATGAACAGCTTAAATATCTAACCGAAACATCTACCTATATAAATACCACACTGTATGAACAGCTTAAATATTTAACCGAAACATCTACCTATATAAATTCCACACTGTATGAACAGCTTAAATATCTAACCGAAACATCTACCTATATAAATACCACACTGTATGAACAGCTTAAATACCTAACCGAAACATCTACCTATATAAATACCACACTGTATGAACAGCTTAAATATCTAACCGAAACATCTACCTATATAAATACCACACTGTATGAACAGCTTAAATATCTAACCGAAACATCTACCTATATAAATACCACACTGTATGAACAGCTTAAATATCTAACCGAAACATCTACCTATATAAATACCACACTGTATGAACAGCTTAAATATCTAACTGAAACATCTACCTATATAAATACCACACTGTATGAACAGCTTAAATATCTAACCGAAACATCTACCTATATAAATACCACACTGTATGAACAGCTTAAATATCTAACCGAAACATCTACCTATATAAATACCACACTGTATGAACAGCTTAAATATCTAACCGAAACATCTACCTATATAAATACCACACTGTATGAACAGCTTAAATATTTAACCGAAACATCTACCTATATAAATTCCACACTGTATGAACAGCTTAAATATTTAACCGAAACATCTACCTATATAAATACCACACTGTATGAACAGCTTAAATATCTAACCGAAACCTCTACCTATATAAATACCACACTGTATGAACAGCTTAAATATCTAACCGAAACATCTACCTATATAAATACCACACTGTATGAACAGCTTAAATATCTAACCGAAACATCTACCTATATAAATACCACACTGTATGAACAGCTTAAATACCTAACCGAAACATCTACCTATATAAATACCACACTGTATGAACAGCTTAAATATCTAACCGAAACATCTACCTATATAAATACCACACTGTATGAACAGCTTAAATATCTAACCGAAACATCTACCTATATAAATACCACACTGTATGAACAGCTTAAATATCTAACCGAAACATCTACCTATATAAATACCACACTGTATGAACAGCTTAAATATCTAACCGAAACCTCTACCTATATAAATACCACACTGTATGAACAGCTTAAATATCTAACCGAAACATCTACCTATATAAATACCACACTGTATGAACAGCTTAAATATCTAACCGAAACATCTACCTATATAAATACCACACTGTATGAACAGCTTAAATATCTAACCGAAACATCTACCTATATAAATACCACACTGTATGAACAGCTTAAATATCTAACCGAAACATCTACCTATATAAATACCACACTGTATGAACAGCTTAAATATCTAACCGAAACCTCTACCTATATAAATACCACACTGTATGAACAGCTTAAATATCTAACCGAAACCTCTACCTATATAAATACCACACTGTATGAACAGCTTAAATATCTAACCGAAACATCTACCTATATAAATACCACACTGTATGAACAGCTTAAATATCTAACCGAAACATCTACCTATATAAATACCACACTGTATGAACAGCTTAAATATCTAACCGAAACATCTACCTGTATAAATACCACACTGTATGAACAGCTTAAATATCTAACCGAAACATCTACCTATAAAAATACCACACTGTATGAACAGCTTAAATATCTAACCGAAACATCTACCTATATAAATACCACACTGTATGACCAGCTTAAATATCTAACCGAAACATCTACCTATATAAATACCACACTGTATGAACAGCTTAAATATCTAACCGAAACATCTACCTATATAAATACCACACTGTATGACCAGCTTAAATATCTAACCGAAACATCTACCTATATAAATACCACACTGTATGACCAGCTTAAATATCTAACCGAAACATCTACCTATATAAATACCACACTGTATGACCAGCTTAAATATCTAACCGAAACATCTACCTATATAAATACCACACTGTATGAACAGCTTAAATATCTAACCGAAACATCTACCTATATAAATACCACACTGTATGAACAGCTTAAATATCTAACCGAAACATCTACCTATATAAATACCACACTGTATGAACAGCTTAAATATCTAACAGAAACATCTACCTATATAAATACCACACTGTATGACCAGCTTAAATATCTAACCGAAACATCTACCTATATAAATACCACACTGTATGAACAGCTTAAATATCTAACCGAAACATCTACCTATATAAATACCACACTGTATGAACAGCTTAAATATCTAACCGAAACATCTACCTATATAAATACCACACTGTATGAACAGCTTAAATATCTAACCGACACATCTACCTATATAAATACCACACTGTATGACCAGCTTAAATATCTAACCAAAACATCTACCTATATAAATACCACACTGTATGAACAGCTTAAATATCTAACCGAAACATCTACCTATATAAATACCACACTGTATGACCAGCTTAAATATCTAACCGAAACATCTACCTATATAAATACCACACTGTATGACCAGCTTAAATATCTAACCGAAACATCTACCTATATAAATACCACACTGTATGAACAGCTTAAATATCTAACCGAAACATCTACCTATATAAATACCACACTGTATGAACAGCTTAAATATCTAACCGAAACATCTACCTATATAAATACCACACTGTATGAACAGCTTAAATATCTAACCGACACATCTACCTATATAAATACCACACTGTATGACCAGCTTAAATATCTAACCGAAACATCTACCTATATAAATACCACACTGTATGAACAGCTTAAATATCTAACCGAAACATCTACCTATATAAATACCACACTGTATGACCAGCTTAAATATCTAACCAAAACATCTACCTATATAAATACCACACTGTATGAACAGCTTAAATATCTAACCGAAACATCTACCTATATAAATACCACACTGTATGAACAGCTTAAATATCTAACCGAAACATCTACCTATATAAATACCACACTGTATGAACAGCTTAAATATCTAACAGAAACATCTACCTATATAAATACCACACTGTATGACCAGCTTAAATATCTAACCGAAACATCTACCTATATAAATACCACACTGTATGAACAGCTTAAATATCTAACCGAAACATCTACCTATATAAATACCACACTGTATGAACAGCTTAAATATCTAACCGAAACATCTACCTATATAAATACCACACTGTATGAACAGCTTAAATATCTAACCGACACATCTACCTATATAAATACCACACTGTATGACCAGCTTAAATATCTAACCAAAACATCTACCTATATAAATGCCACACTGTATGAACAGCTTAAATATCTAACCGAAACATCTACCTATATAAATACCACACTGTATGACCAGCTTAAATATCTAACCGAAACATCTACCTATATAAATACCACACTGTATGACCAGCTTAAATATCTAACCGAAACATCTACCTATATAAATACCACACTGTATGAACAGCTTAAATATCTAACCGAAACATCTACCTATATAAATACCACACTGTATGAACAGCTTAAATATCTAACCGAAACATCTACCTATATAAATACCACACTGTATGACCAGCTTAAATATCTAACCGAAACATCTACCTATATAAATACCACACTGTATGAACAGCTTAAATATCTAACCGAAACATCTACCTATATAAATACCACACTGTATGACCAGCTTAAATATCTAACCGAAACATCTACCTATATAAATACCACACTGTATGACCAGCTTAAATATCTAACCGACACATCTACCTATATAAATACCACACTGTATGACCAGCTTAAATATCTAACCGAAACATCTACCTATATAAATACCACACTGTATGAACAGCTTAAATATCTAACCGAAACATCTACCTATATAAATACCACACTGTATGAACAGCTTAAATATCTAACCGAAACATCTACCTATATAAATACCACACTGTATGACCAGCTTAAATATCTAACCGAAACATCTACCTATATAAATACCACACTGTATGAACAGCTTAAATATCTAACCGAAACATCTACCTATATAAATACCACACTGTATGACCAGCTTAAATATCTAACCGAAACATCTACCTATATAAATACCACACTGTATGACCAGCTTAAATATCTAACCGACACATCTACCTATATAAATACCACACTGTATGACCAGCTTAAATATCTAACCGAAACATCTACCTATATAAATACCACACTGTATGAACAGCTTAAATATCTAACCGAAACATCTACCTATATAAATACCACACTGTATGAACAGCTTAAATATCTAACCGAAACATCTACCTATATAAATACCACACTGTATGAACAGCTTAAATATCTAACCGACACATCTACCTATATAAATACCACACTGTATGAACAGCTTAAATATCTAACCAAAACATCTACCTATATAAATACCACACTGTATGACCAGCTTAAATATCTAACCGAAACATCTACCTATATAAATACCACACTGTATGAACAGCTTAAATATCTAACCGAAACATCTACCTATATAAATACCACACTGTATGAACAGCTTAAATATCTAACCGAAACATCTACCTATATAAATACCACACTGTATGACCAGCTTAAATATCTAACCGAAACATCTACCTATATAAATACCACACTGTATGAACAGCTTAAATATCTAACCAAAACATCTACCTATATAAATACCACACTGTATGACCAGCTTAAATATCTAACCGAAACATCTACCTATATAAATACCACACTGTATGAACAGCTTAAATATCTAACCGAAACATCTACCTATATAAATACCACACTGTATGAACAGCTTAAATATCTAACCGAAACATCTACCTATATAAATACCACACTGTATGAACAGCTTAAATATCTAACCGAAACATCTACCTATATAAATACCACACTGTATGACCAGCTTAAATATCTAACCGAAACATCTACCTATATAAATACCACACTGTATGAACAGCTTAAATATCTAACCGAAACATCTACCTATATAAATACCACACTGTATGAACAGCTTAAATATCTAACCGAAACATCTACCTATATAAATACCACACTGTATGAACAGCTTAAATATCTAACCGAAACATCTACCTATATAAATACCACACTGTATGACCAGCTTAAATATCTAACCGAAACATCTACCTATATAAATACCACACTGTATGAACAGCTTAAATATCTAACCGAAACATCTACCTATATATGCATGAAAAGCGAAGTGACTAGCACCATCACGATTATTGTTTTATTTACATGGAAATCATCGACACTACATAGCGTCAATAAAATATTGAAGCTTGAAGTTCTATACGAAAAAAAGTTTGAAAATACCAAAGAGTTAAAACCGCATCGGTGGTCTTATAGTTAGCATGCTCGCCTCCAGTGCGGTAGATTTGGGGGTTCGAGCCTCGATGGTGTCAAACCAAAGACTATAAAATTGATATGTGTTGCTTCTCCGCTAAGCACACAGCATTAAGGAGAAAGAGCAAAAACTGATTGGCTCGGATTCAGGATAATGTGTCTGAGTGGGGCGATATGTCTATCCGCGGACTGTTGTTTCAGTGAGCTGGCACTATAAAAATCCAACTAAGCGTGTTGGTCTAGTGCAAAGTGGATCTCATCATCATCTCATTAAAACGTAACTTGTTCTCGCCATGATATAGCTGAAAATTGATGAGTTGGCGTTAAACTACATATCATTCACACCAAAGGGTTAATCAGTAGCGGTAAATCGACGACGGACAGACCAAAGAAAAAGGACAAACAATGATCTACAAAACACTACAGAAAACTAAAGATCGAGCAGCACTACAAACATCAACTGTATGTACATACAGAGTCGGTGTGATTTTCTCCGTGTTGATTCATGGAATAATAGCTTCTTCTATTTCAATTAAGCATTGTTCAAGATTTTCAAATAAGAGAAATTCACGTAATGTCAAATATGACCCATGCGGGATTGAATAATACTAATCCATATTTATACCTTAGAGTTTCCAGGTACATATTTGGAATGCAACAGTGACTTCACAATATTTTGACTTTTAAGCCTTGTTTCCGCTCTGCAGATTGAACTCAAAACTTTCCACAAAACTATGAAAAAGATATTGATTTTTAGGCAGATGAATTCTATTAGATATGACTTGCTTAGAAATGGACAACACCTCCTTTGTGTTGTTCTTTTGTGTATAATCTGCTTAAAGGTAAATATAATAAGCCAATCCACTGGAAATAATTGAACGTAATGAAACATAATACAAAATCCGCACTGGCTTTCAGTGTTTCATAACACATTAGCGATTTTTGCTTTGAACATAATAACAGTCTGCTGTAAATAACTATTATCTTCGTCATGGATTAAATAAAGGACTTAAGAAGTGCTAATGTTTTTCCATGTCACTAGGTAACAGTAAAAGCATCATATAGATTTATCCTTGTTTGTAACAGAATCGCTGTAGATCCACGTGTCTATATGTAGTCTGATAGATGCTGGCTTGCAATTTCAAAAAGGTATCGCATTTGAAATAAAAACGTCATTGCAGTTAATAGATGATTATATTGCAATATTAGTCTTTTACTGGCCTAGAACTTGATTACCTTAAGTTTTACTGAAAACTTACAATCTATAGGTGAACATTTGGTTAGATAGATCCCGAATAGCTACTTTTTCTTTTTTATTTCATTCGATCATTTTATGTGGACTTTTCAAATGCAAACAACATTATAACACACACACACACCAAAACAGAGCAATATTCGAGTTTACATCTAAAATACAAACAGGTGGTGTCACTGTGTCATTCTATTTTTTTTTTATTTAATGGGAAATTATATATGCTTTAATTTAATACCAAGATTACCATATCTTTGGAATTGAAAATCGTTCCTATTCCTCAATTCAATATCAATTTCTCAATAGGCTTATAACGAAAAAAAGACTTGATGTTATTGCCAGGAGACCAATAATCAGCATTCAACGAAAAAGCAGGTCCTCAGAATTCCACCGCGAGTAAGGGTTTCGTTATCTTGTCCATTGAAAGACTAATATCAAAACGAGAACGATGCCCAGATGTAGAGTTTATCGATAGATGGTTTTTTTAAGTACTGCAGGCAAGAGGCCGTTTCACACTCATTTTAGGGTATGAGTTATGTTCATTATTGAAAACCCTACTGTGACTGTAAAATGTAGAACAGCTATACAAATGCTGCTCCTTTGTTTTGGTTTTGTGTCTGAGTGTGTAAAGTTCAATAGACTATCATGCTCATTTCCATCCATACTCTTTATTACTAATTACATATTTTATAATATATAATATTTCATGATGAAAATGGAAATTGAAAAAAAAAACCACATTAAGTTTAATATTATCGGAAGAGATCAAAGTGATGTATGCTGTATCACTTCTGTACGACATCCGTACTATCGTCGTTAATAACCAAAAACCGGATCTAAGATTATTTTCCATTGAACGTTGTTAACCGCGACCTATCTCTAGATCCCATACATTGTTGATGCTAAAACTCATCTATTTCAAGTGGTATTTCATAGATTCTGATATTCTCCATATATTGGAAAACCATTGGTTTTGGTCGGTTTTGAAGCGAGTGTTCGATAGAGATAAACAAATTCTATTACATGTGAAACTTTTCCAATAAAAGAATAATCAAAATGCTCTTCAAAATTAAATAACATGGCAATCATATCATGTACTTCTCACGTTTTGTTTGCCTAAAGTAAACTGTAATAAGAAGATCGTTAAAAATGACACGGACACTTTGGTGTATAGATGTATTATAGCACAATTGTTATCACAGATAAGTGGGAAATATGTCCAAATGTTAAGAAGAAATAAATCAATAAAACTTTAATTAATATAATTAAATATGATTTATAATCAATCAAATAACCAAATTTGAACATGGGTTTGAGAATATATTATATAGTAGCATGCTACGAGAGATGCTACAATAAACGTTAGAGAACACAGGCAATAAAAACTAGAATTTCAGAGAAACTGGCCACATGACAAGACCAAGACAAACAAAACAACATAATATGTCTTGGACACCACTATACGCAAACAAGCAAAAATAACGTAAATAAGACATTAGCCCTCCTACAAACAACCGTAGGTAAAGACGAACCGAACATCGTTTTCATGCGGAAATCGTAATGGACATCACAACACAGATCTCAGAACGTGAAAAGTTTGTAGATACCAAAGGGTAATCAGAAGCCATAAATCAAAGAAGGACAGACAACAGAATGGCCAACAGGTAAAGGCCAAAAGGACAAACAACGATCTACAAAACATTACATAGAGATCGAACAACACGAACCCAATTAAAAACCGGGGTGAACTCATGTGCTCCGGAAGGGAAAGCAGTGCATGCACCACGTGTGTCACCCGTCGTATTACTCTTGTTACAAACCCGGTGATAAGTCACGGATAAGGAAAGGACCGGATTGTGCATTAACTTAGTCAATGTAGAAGGTATTATGACATTCATCATTAGATGGTATTTCTAGAAAGCTATTATTCCAAAGCCGAGGTCTGAACACAGTGCGACTCAACTGCAGTAATAGTTGTAGTATAAGAAGATGGATTCTGCAAATAACCAGAGTTCGTTGTTTGTGCTTATATTTATTAATGCAGATAAGATATTGTACACAATTAGTTTATTATTTTAAAATAAGCGTTTAAACAGTCGACAGTTTCATTAATCACATCAACACGACCGAGTTTCCAACTTTAAAACAATACGAGGAGAGAACGACATAGCAACTAATGCAACTACTGGTTCTGACTTGTGACTGACTTGATGGAATGCCCTTCTTTCTTGACGACATGTTTGGTGACCGTAGCCTAGTTTGGCTATCCTTTTTAGGCCCTGTGGTTGTCTTGCTCCTGGAGACTGTTAATTTATTTGGTCATCTTCTTACTTTGAGCGTACCTGATGGAGGTTTTACTTAATAATATTTTATTGTTCATAAATAATAGGATTGGAGAGCAAGTTATACCCTCTCCCTACAAAATAATGACAGCAAAGCAAAATACTAACAATAAACATTTAAAATTTTGACACTGATAAGAGTGAGTGAGTGAGTGAGTGAGTGAGTGAGTAGTGAGTGAGTGAGTGAGTGAGTGGGTGGGTGGGCGGGTGGGTGCGTGCGTGCGTGCGTGCGTGCGTGTGTGTGTGCCGCCAATTCGGCAATTTTTCAGCTATATCATGGCGAGAACAAGTTAATGTTCTTCTTTTTTTTTTACAACGTAATATCTTTTATTCAAATGCTTGCTACAATTAACACGCCATAAGTCCAAGCTCCTTTTGGTGTTTCCCTGTTACATCCTGTTCTGTTTATTCAGGGCTATAGTCAGAATTACATGAAATATATACAACCTAAATACAATTTCTATTTAATACCTTTTGGAAACATTTATTTATTTTCCATTTAGTATATAATTTTGTACCTTCATTAAAAATGTACTCTTTTGAAGTGTTTTATTTTCTTTTATTCTTTTAATATATTCATTGACAAATATTCTATAAACATTAATATACTTTGTTTTCTGTTCCGATATATAATACGATTTGTAGATGAAAAACCCTACAACTGTTATCAAAACATTTAATGCAAGATAGTTTTTATCATCTATCTTATATCCAAATACTATATGTTTCAGAGTAATTTTGGTTTCGATACCCAAACCCTTCATTTTCAATGAGATGATGATGAGGTTCGCTTTGTACTAGACCAACACGCTGAGTTGGAGCTTTATAGTCCGCGAGTAGACCTGTCGCTCCACTCGGGCACATTATTCTGATATCCGAGCCAACCAGTCAATGCTCTTTCTCCTTAATGCTGAGTGCTTAGCGGAGAAGCAATAAATACCAATTTTAAAGTCTTTGGTTTGACCCAACCGGGGCTCGAACCCACGATCTACCGCACTCAAGGCGAGCAACCATCGATGCGGTGTGGTGACACTGATAAGAAAAAGCATAGATGAAAATTGAGATGGAAGTCTTCCAGAAACGACTCTTGTGTACTAAATTAGGTATTTACGTTTTTTTTGTTAAAGAATACAATGAATATAACAATAAAAAAAGCTTATAGAAAAGTCTTCTAATCAAAATCGCCAGGTATTGTGATAGAAAATACTGACTATAGAATAGCAAGGTTAGTGAGTGTGCTTAATTAATTATATCTACTCCTAGCTAAGAAGGTAGATTACCCTTATTTAAGTGATGAACAAATCACAATCTTTACTAAATCTTAAGATTGCTTGAGGTTGACAAAATTATATTTATCAGAACATTATCAGGTTTTTTTCAAGTGTTAAATAATAAGACGAGTCTATTTTCAAAGTGTGTACCATTGCCTTTGTTATTATTTTATTTCCACTGGGACACATAGTATACAAGTCCAAAGAAATTTTTCTTAGTGAATGGACTACCTTGCTGCCGAACCGTCATTTTGTTTTTTTAAAATAAATAGCTGTTACATCTTAACTACGAGAAAATTGTGTGCAAATTTGACGGATGCACTGTTTAGAAATAAGAAGCCCTGTAACAGAAAGAATAATATAAAGAACAACAAACATTTATCCCATTTAAGGACGCAAAGATCATAAGAGCTGCGGTTCCTTGGCTATGAGACAAGCAACATATGGAATATAGCAACGGTACAAAAACACAAAGTCAAAGCGACAAAATAAACAATACAAATAAATGAAAAACTAAAATTACCACACTGTTTGAACAGTTCTAAAATTACCACACTGTTTAAACAGTTCTAAAATTACCACACTGTTTAAACAGTTCTAAAATTACCACACTGTTTAAACAGTTCAAAAATTACCACACTGTTTAAACAGTTCTAAAATTACCACACTGTTTAAACAGTTCTAAAATTACCACACAGTTTAAACAGTTTTAAAATTACCACACTGTTTGAACAGTTCTAAAATTACCACACTGTTTAAACAGTTTTAAAATTACCACACTGTTTAAACAGTTCTAAAATTACCACACTGTTTAAACAGTTCTAAAATCAACTCGAAAAACCGTAGAAACAGAGACAAAATGGATACCTCTAGCACACATATATACATGACCCCTATCACACATATATATACATGTCCCCTATCACACATATATATACATCACCCCTATCACACACATATATACATGACCCCTATCACACATATATATACATGACCCCTATCACACATATATATACATGACCCCTATCACACACATATATACATGACCCCTATCACACACATATATACATGAACCCTATCACACATACATATACATGACCGCTATCACACATATATATACATGACCCCTATCACACACATATATACATGACCCTTATCACACATATATATACATGACCCCTATCACACACATATATACATGACCCCTATCACACACATATATACATGACCCCTATCACACATATATATACATGACCCCTATCACACACATATATACATGATCCCTATCACACATATATATACATGACCCCTATCACACACATATATGCATGACCGCTATCACACATATATATACATGACCCCTATCACACATATATATACATGACCCCTATCAAACATATATATACATGACCGCTATCACACATATATATACATGACCCCTATCATACACATATATACATGACCCCTATCACACATATATATACATGACCCCTATCACACATATATATACATGATCCCTATCACACATATATACATGACCCCTATCACACATATATATACATGACCCCTATCACACATATATACATGACCCCTATCACACATATATATACATGACCCCTATCACATATGTATACATGACCCCTATCACACATACATATACATGACCCCTATCACACATATATATTACGAAATTAGTTTGTTACACATATTTTCATTGGTTCTTCAGCCCTGAATGTCAGCATATATTCGGAAAACAGACGGGGTATATATTTCAGTCCCCAAAAACGATTAAAACATGGACGACAAAGCATTACCTTCACTGAATCAATGGTATAATACGGAATAATAAATGTATTTTTACCAAATTAAATGCTGTTTTTATACTCAAAACGGCTGCATGAACAAAAAAAATATTACAACGGTTAATTCAGTCACAAATACCTGATCGAATCAGCAAACTCCTATGTTCCACGGCTGTACCATAACAAATAAACAAAACGTTGAATCTCGAAAACTTTCGACGTCATGGGGCCACACCAAGGTTTTATTTACATGTTGTTAACATTTAAATTATCGAAACTGTTTCGCAATCCCGTTGTTTTGTTATGTGATATATTAATGTTATATTTATAAAGTTTATAAAATTTACTACATATGAAACTGTATTGATTTAGAAATTTAGTACAGTATTTTCCTTCATGAGACACCCTATACATGAAATATGACGTGACACATATTTTGACGTCATTGAAGAATGACGTCAAAGGTACGGAAATGGACATCTAGAGATACGAAAATGAAAATAAAAGAGGCAAATTTATTTAATACAGTTGGATGTTGTATTTAAAAAAAAGGTTAAATCCGTAATATATCTGTTATTCAGCTATCAGACAGGGTATATAATGTGACATTCCCGGCTTATGATGTATATTCCCTTCGGCTGCGCCTCAGGGAATATAGATCCTAAGCCGGTAATGTCACATTATATACCCTATCTGATAGCTGAATAACATATAATATACATGACCCTTATAACACATATATATACATGACCCCTATCACACATATATATACGTGACCCATATCAAAAACATATATACCTGACCCCTTTCACACATATATATATACATGACCCCTATCACATATATATATACATGACCCCTATCACACATATATACATGACCCCTATCACAGATATATATACATATTCCCTATCACACACATATATACATGAACCCTATCACACATATATATACATGACCCCTATCACACATATATATACATGACCCCTATCACACATATATATATATATACATGACCCCTATCACACATATATATATACATGACACCTATCACAGATATATATACATGACCCCTATCACACACATATATACATGATCCCTATCACACATATATATACATGACCGCTATCACACATATATATACATGACCCCTATCACACGTATATATACATGACACCTATCACACACATATATACATGACCCCTATCACACATATATATACATGACCGCTATCACACATATATATACATGACCCCTATCACACACATATATACATGACCCCTATCACACATATATATACATGACCGCTATCACATATATATATATATACATGACCCCTATCACACATATATATACATGACCCCTATCACATATATATATATATATATATGACCCCTATCACCCATATATATACTCATGACCCCTATCATATATATATATACATGACTCCTATCACAAATATATATACATGACCCCTATCACACACATATATACATGACCCCTATCGCACATATATATACATGACCCCTATCACACATATATATACATGACCCCTATCACGCACATATATACATGACCCCTATCACACATATACATACATGAGCCTATCACATATATATATATACATGACCCCTATCACACAAATATATACATGACCCCTATCACACATATATATACATGACCCATATCACATATATATATATACATGACCCTTATCACACATAAATATACATGACCTCTATCACACATATATACATGACCCCTATCACACATATATATGCATGATCCCTATCACACAGATATATACATGACCCCTATCACACATATATATACATGACCCCTATCACACACATATATACATGACCCCTATCACACATATATATACATGACCCCTATCACACACATGCATACATGACCCCTATCACACATATATATACATGACCCCTATCACACATATATATACATGACCCTTATCACACATATATATACATGACCCCTATCACACATATATATACATGACCCCTATCACACACATATATACATGACCCCTATCACACATATATATACATGACCCCTATCACACATATATATACATGACCCCTATCACATATGTATACATGACCCCTATCACACATATATATACATGACCCCTATCACACACATACATACCTGATCCCTATCACACATACATATACATGAACCCTATCACACACATATATACATGACCCCTATCACATATATATATACATGACCCTATCACACACATAAATACATGACCCCTATCACACATATATATACATGACCCCTATCACACACATATATACATGACCCCTATCACATATATATATATATATATGCATGACCCCTATCACACACATATATACATGACCCCTATCATACACATATATACATGACTCCTATCCCACATATATATACATGACCCTTATCACACATATATATATACATGACCCCTATCACACACATATATACATGACCCCTATCACACATATATATACATGACCCCTATCACACATATATATACATGACCCATATCACACATATATATACATGACTCCTATCACACACATATATACATGACCCCTATCACACATATATATACATGACCCCTATCACACATATATATACATGACCCCTATTACACACATACATACATGACCCCTATCACACATATATACATGATCCCTATCACACACATATATACATGACCCCTATCACACATATATATATACATGACCCCTATCACACATATATATACATGACTCCTATCACACACATATATACATGACCCCTATCACACATATACATACATGACCCCTATCACACATATATATACATGACCCCTATCACACACATACATACATGACCCCTATCACACATATATACATGACCCCTATCACACACATATATACATGACCCCTATCACACATATATATACATGACCCCTATCACACACATATATACATGACCCCTATCACACATATGTATACATGACCCTATCACACATATATATACATGACCCCTATCACACATATATATACATGACCCCTATCACACATATATATACATGACCCCTATTACACATATATATACATGACCCCTATCACACATATATATACATGACCACTATCACACACATATATACATGACCCCTAACATACACATATATACATGACTTCTATCCCACATATATATACATGACCCTTATCACACATATATATATACATGACCCCTATCACATATATATATATACATGACACCTATCACAGATATATATACATGATCCCTATCACACACATATATACATGATCCCTATCACACATATATATACATGACCCCTATCACACATATATATACATGACACCTATCACACACATATATACATGACCCCTGTCACACATATATATACAAGACCGCTATCACACATATATATACATGACCCCTATCACACACATATATACATGACCCCTATCACACATATATATACATGACCGCTATCATACATATATATACATGACCCCTATCACACACATATATACATGACCCCTATCACACATATATACATGACCTCTATCACACATATATATACATGACCCCTATCACACATATATATACATGACCCCTATCACATATATATATATATATATATATGACCCCTATCACCCATATATATACTCATGACCCCTATCATATATATATATATACATGACTCCTATCACAAATATATATACATGACCCCTATCACACACATATATACATGACCCCTATCGCACATATATATACATGACCCCTATCACACATATATATACATGACCCCTATCACACACATATATACATGACCCCTATCACACATATACATACATGAGCCTATCACATATATATATATACATGACCCCTATCACACAAATATATACATGACCCCTATCACACATATATATACATGACCCATATCACACATATATATATACATGACCCTTATCACACATAAATATACATGACCTCTATCACACACATATATACATGACCCCTATCACACATATATATACATGACCGCTATCACACATATATATACATGACCCCTATCACACACATATATACATGACCCCTATCACACATATATACATGACCTCTATCACACATATATATACATGACCCCTATCACACATATATATACATGACCCCTATCACATATATATATATATATATATGACCCCTATCACCCATATATATACTCATGACCCCTATCATATATATATATACATGACTCCTATCACAAATATATATACATGACCCCTATCACACACATATATACATGACCCCTATCGCACATATATATACATGACCCCTATCACACATATATATACATGACTCCTATCACACATATATATACATGACCCCTATCACACATATACATACATGAGCCTATCACATATATATATATACATGACCCCTATCACACAAATATATACATGACCCCTATCACACATATATATACATGACCCATATCACACATATATATATACATGACCCTTATCACACATAAATATACATGACCTCTATCACACACATATATACATGACCCCTATCACACATATATATGCATGACCCCTATCACACAGATATATACATGACCCCTATCACACATATATATACATGACCCCTATCACACACATAAATACATGACCCCTATCACACATATATATAAACATGACCCCTATCATACATATATATACATGACCCCTATCACACACATATATACATGACCCTTATCACACATATATATACATGACCCCTATCACACATATATATACATGACCCCTATCACACACATATATACATGACCCCTATCACACATATATATATATATATATATATGACCCCTATCACACACATATATACATGACCACTATCACACATATATATACATGATCCCTATCACATATATATATACATGATCCCTATCACACATATATACATGACCCCTATCACACACATATATACATGATCCCTATCACACCTATATATACATGACCCCTATCACACATATATATGCATGACCGCTATCACACATATATATACATGACCCCTATCACACATATATATACATGACCCCTATCAAACATATATATACATGACCGCTATCACACATATATATACATGACCCCTATCATACACATATATACATGACCCCTATCACACATATATATACATGACCCCTATCACACATATATATACATGATCCCTATCACACATATATACATGACCCCTATCACACATATATATACATGACCCCTATCACACATATATACATGACCCCTATCACACATATATATACATGACCCCTATCACATATGTATACATGACCCCTATCACACATACATATACATGACCCCTATCACACATATATATTACGAAATTAGTTTGTTACACATATTTTCATTGGTTCTTCAGCCCTGAATGTCAGCATATATTCGGAAAACAGACGGGGTATATATTTCAGTCCCCAAAAACGATTAAAACATGGACGACAAAGCATTACCTTCACTGAATCAATGGTATAATACGGAATAATAAATGTATTTTTACCAAATTAAATGCTGTTTTTATACTCAAAACGGCTGCATGAACAAAAAAAATATTACAACGGTTAATTCAGTCACAAATACCTGATCGAATCTGCAAACTCCTATGTTCCACGGCTGTACCATAACAAATAAACAAAACGTTGAATCTTGAAAACTTTCGACGTCATGGGGCCACACCAAGGTTTTATTTACATGTTGTTAACATTTAAATTATCGAAACTGTTTCGCAATCCCGTTGTTTTGTTATGTGATATATTAATGTTATATTTATAAAGTTTATAAAATTTACTACATATGAAACTGTATTGATTTAGAAATTTAGTACAGTATTTCCCTTCATGAGACACCCTATACATGAAATATGACGTGACACATATTTTGACGTCATTGAAGAATGACGTCAAAGGTACGGAAATGGACATCTAGAGATACGAAAATGAAAATAAAAGAGGCAAATTTATTTAATACAGTTGGATGTTGTATTTAAAAAAAAGGTTAAATCCGTAATATATCTGTTATTCAGCTATCAGACAGGGTATATAATGTGACATTCCCGGCTTATGATGTATATTCCCTTTGGCTGCGCCTCAGGGAATATAGATCCTAAGCCGGTAATGTCACATTATATACCCTATCTGATAGCTGAATAACATATAATATACATGACCCTTATCACACATATATATACATGACCCCTATCACACATATATATACGTGACCCATATCACACACATATATACATGACCCCTATCACACATATATATATACATGACCCCTATCACATATATATATACATGACCCATATCACATATATATATACATGAACCCTATCACACATATATACATGACCCCTATCACAGATATATATACATATTCCCTATCACACACATATATACATGACCCCTATCACACATATATATACATGACCCCTATCACACATATATATACATGATCCCTATCACACATATATATATATACATGACCCCTATCACACATATATATATACATGACACCTATCACAGATATATATACATGACCCCTATCACACACATATATACATGATCCCTATCACACATATATATACATGACCGCTATCACACATATATATACATGACCCCTATCACACATATATATACATGACACCTATCACACACATATATACATGACCCCTATCACACATATATATACATGACCGCTATCACACATATATATACATGACCCCTATCACACACATATATACATGACCCCTATCACACATATATATACATGACCGCTATCACATATATATATATATACATGACCCCTATCACACATATATATACATGACCCCTATCACATATATATATATATATATATATGACCCCTATCACCCATATATATACTCATGACCCCTATCATATATATATATACATGACTCCTATCACAAATATATATACATGACCCCTATCACACACATATATACATGACCCCAATCGCACATATATATACATGACCCCTATCACACATATATATACATGACCCCTATCACACACATATATACATGACCCCTATCACACATATACATACATGAGCCTATCACATATATATATATACATGACCCCTATCACACAAATATATACATGACCCCTATCACACATATATATACATGACCCATATCACACATATATATATACATGACCCTTATCACACATAAATATACATGACCTCTATCACACACATATATACATGACCCCTATCACACATATATATACATGACCGCTATCACACATATATATACATGACCCCTATCACACACATATATACATGACCCCTATCACACATATATACATGACCTCTATCACACATATATATACATGACCCCTATCACACATATATATACATGACCCCTATCACATATATATATATATATATATATGACCCCTATCACCCATATATATACTCATGACCCCTATCATATATATATATACATGACTCCTATCACAAATATATATACATGACCCCTATCACACACATAGATACATGACCCCTATCGCACATATATATACATGACCCCTATCACACATATATATACATGACTCCTATCACACATATATATACATGACCCCTATCACACATATACATACATGAGCCTATCATATATATATATATACATGACCCCTATCACACAAATATATACATGACCCCTATCACACATATATATACATGACCCATATCACACATATATATATACATGACCCTTATCACACATAAATATACATGACCTCTATCACACACATATATACATGACCCCTATCACACATATATATGCATGACCCCTATCACACAGATATATACATGACCCCTATCACACATATATATACATGACCCCTATCACACACATAAATACATGACCCCTATCACACATATATATATACATGACCCCTATCATACATATATATACATGACCCCTATCACACACATATATACATGACCCTTATCACACATATATATACATGACCCCTATCACACATATATATACATGACCCCTATCACACACATATATACATGACCCCTATCACACATATATATATATATATATATATGACCCCTATCACACACATATATACATGACCCCTATCACACATATATATACATGATCCCTATCACACATATATATACATGATCTCTATCACACATATATACATGACCCCTATCACACACATATATACATGATCCCTATCACACCTATATATACATGACCCCTATCACACATATATATGCATGACCGCTATCACACATATATATACATGACCCCTATCACACATATATATACATGACCCCTATCAAACATATATATGCATGACCGCTATCACACATATATATACATGACCCCTATCATACACATATATACATGACCCCTATCACACATATATATACATGACCCCTATCACACATATATATACATGATCCCTATCACACATATATACATGACCCCTATCACACATATATATACATGACCCCTATCACACATATATACATGACCCCTATCACACATATATATACATGACCCCTATCACATATGTATACATGACCCCTATCACACATACATATACATGACCCCTATCACACATATATATTACGAAATTAGTTTGTTACACATATTTTCATTGGTTCTTCAGCCCTGAATGTCAGCATATATTCGGAAAACAGACGGGGTATATATTTCAGTCCCCAAAAACGATTAAAACATGGACGACAAAGCATTACCTTCACTGAATCAATGGTATAATACGGAATAATAAATGTATTTTTACCAAATTAAATGCTGTTTTTATACTCAAAACGGCTGCATGAACAAAAAAAATATTACAACGGTTAATTCAGTCACAAATACCTGATCGAATCTGCAAACTCCTATGTTCCACGGCTGTACCATAACAAATAAACAAAACGTTGAATCTTGAAAACTTTCGACGTCATGGGGCCACACCAAGGTTTTATTTACATGTTGTTAACATTTAAATTATCGAAACTGTTTCGCAATCCCGTTGTTTTGTTATGTGATATATTAATGTTATATTTATAAAGTTTATAAAATTTACTACATATGAAACTGTATTGATTTAGAAATTTAGTACAGTATTTCCCTTCATGAGACACCCTATACATGAAATATGACGTGACACATATTTTGACGTCATTGAAGAATGACGTCAAAGGTACGGAAATGGACATCTAGAGATACGAAAATGAAAATAAAAGAGGCAAATTTATTTAATACAGTTGGATGTTGTATTTAAAAAAAAGGTTAAATCCGTAATATATCTGTTATTCAGCTATCAGACAGGGTATATAATGTGACATTCCCGGCTTATGATGTATATTCCCTTTGGCTGCGCCTCAGGGAATATAGATCCTAAGCCGGTAATGTCACATTATATACCCTATCTGATAGCTGAATAACATATAATATACATGACCCTTATAACACATATATATACATGACCCCTATCACACATATATATACGTGACCCATATCACACACATATATACATGACCCCTATCACACATATATATATACATGACCCCTATCACATATATATATACATGACCCATATCACATATATATATACATGAACCCTATCACACATATATACATGACCCCTATCACAGATATATATACATATTCCCTATCACACACATATATACATGACCCCTATCACACATATATATACATGACCCCTATCACACATATATATACATACATGACCCCTATCACACATATATATATACATGACACCTATCACAGATATATATACATGACCCCTATCACACACATATATACATGATCCCTATCACACATATATATACATGACCGCTATCACACATATATATACATGACCCCTATCACACATATATATACATGACACCTATCACACACATATATACATGACCCCTATCACACATATATATACATGACCGCTATCACACATATATATACATGACCCCTATCACACACATATATACATGACCCCTATCACACATATATATACATGACCGCTATCACATATATATATATATACATGACCCCTATCACACATATATATACATGACCCCTATCACATATATATATATATATATATATGACCCCTATCACCCATATATATACTCATGACCCCTATCATATATATATATACATGACTCCTATCACAAATATATATACATGACCCCTATCACACACATATATACATGACCCTATCGCACATATATATACATGACCCCTATCACACATATATATACATGACCCCTATCACACACATATATACATGACCCCTATCACACATATACATACATGAGCCTATCACATATATATATATACATGACCCCTATCACACAAATATATACATGACCCCTATCACACATATATATACATGACCCATATCACACATATATATATACATGACCCTTATCACACATAAATATACATGACCTCTATCACACACATATATACATGACCCCTATCACACATATATATGCATGACCCCTATCACACAGATATATACATGACCCCTATCACACATATATATACATGACCCCTATCACACACATATATACATGACCCCTATCACACATATATATACATGACCCCTATCACACACATGCATACATGACCCCTATCACACATATATATACATGACCCCTATCACACACATATATACATGACCCTTATCACACATATATACATGACCCCTATCACACATATATATACATGACCCCTATCACACACATATATACATGACCCCTATCACACATATATATACATGACCCCTATCACACATATATATACATGACCCCTATCACATATGTATACATGACCCCTATCACACATATATATACATGACCCCTATCAAACACATACATACATGACCCCTATCACACATACATATACATGAACCCTATCACACACACATATACATGACCCCTATCACATATATATATACATGACCCTATCACACACATAAATACATGACCCTATCACACATATATATACATGACCCCTATCACACACATATATACATGACCCCTATCACATATATATATATATATGCATGACCCCTATCACACACATATATACATGACCCCTATCATACACATATATACATGACTCCTATCCCACATATATATACATGACCCTTATCACACATATATATATACATGACCCCTATCACACACATATATACATGACCCCTATCACACATATATATACATGACCCCTATCACACATATATATACATGACCCCTATCACACATATATATACATGACTCCTATCACACACATATATACATGACCCCTATCACACATATATATACATGACCCCTATCACACATATATATACATGACCCCTATCACACACATACATACATGACCCCTATCACACATATATACATGACCCCTATCACACACATATATACATGACCCCTATCAAACATATATATATACATGACACCTATCACACATATATATACATGACTCCTATCACACACATATATACATGACCCCTATCACACATATATATACATGACCCCTATCACACATATATATACATGACCCCTATCACACACATACATACATGACCCCTATCACACATATATACATGACCCCTATCACACACATATATACATGACCCCTATCACACATATATATACATGACCCCTATCACACACATATATACATGACCCCTATCACACATATGTATACATGACCCTATCACACATATATATACATGACCCCTATCACACATATATATACATGACCCCTATCACACATATATATACATGACCCCTATTACACATATATATACATGACCCCTATCACACATATATATACATGACCACTATCACACACATATATACATGACCCCTAACATACACATATATACATGACTTCTATCCCACATATATATACATGACCCTTATCACACATATATATATACATGACCCCTATCACATATATATATATACATGACACCTATCACAGATATATATACATGAACCCTATCACACACATATATACATGATCCCTATCACACATATATATACATGACCCCTATCACACATATATATACATGACACCTATCACACACATATATACATGACCCCTGTCACACATATATATACAAGACCGCTATCACACATATATATACATGACCTCTATCACACACATATATACATGACCCCTATCACACATATATATACATGACCGCTATCACACATATATATACATGACCCCTATCACACACATATATACATGACCCCTATCACACATATATACATGACCTCTATCACACATATATATACATGACCCCTATCACACATATATATACATGACCCCTATCACATATATATATATATATATATGACCCCTATCACCCATATTTATACTCATGACCCCTATCATATATATATATACATGACTCCTATCACAAATATATATACATGACCCCTATCACACACATATATACATGACCCCTATCGCACATATATATACATGACCCCTATCACACATATATATACATGACCCCTATCACACACATATATATATGACCCCTATCACACATATACATACATGAGCCTATCACATATATATATATACATGACCCCTATCACACAAATATATACATGACCCCTATCACACATATATATACATGACCCATATCACACATATATATATACATGACCCTTATCACACATAAATATACATGACCTCTATCACACACATATATACATGACCCCTATCACACATATATATACATGACCGCTATCACACATATATATACATGACCCCTATCACACACATATATACATGACCCCTATCACACATATATACATGACCTCTATCACACATATATATACATGACCCCTATCACACATATATATACATGACCCCTATCACATATATATATATATATATATATATGACCCCTATCACCCATATATATACTCATGACCCCTATCATATATATATATACATGACTCCTATCACAAATATATATACATGACCCCTATCACACACATATATACATGACCCCTATCGCACATATATATACATGACCCCTATCACACATATATATACATGACCCCTATCACACACATATATACATGACCCCTATCACACATATACATACATGAGCCTATCATATATATATATATACATGACCCCTATCACACAAATATATACATTACCCCTATCACACATATATATACATGACCCATATCACACATATATATATACATGACCCTTATCACACATAAATATACATGACCTCTATCACACACATATATACATGACCCCTATCACACATATATATGCATGACCCCTATCACACAGATATATACATGACCCCTATCACACATATATATACATGACCCCTATCACACACATATATACATGACCCCTATCACACATATATATACATGACCCCTATCACACACATGCATACATGACCCCTATCACACATATATATACATGACCCCTATCACACACATATATACATGACCCTTATCACACATATATATACATGATCCCTATCACACATATATATACATGACCCCTATCACATATGCATACATGACCCCTATCACACATATATATACATGACCCCTATCACACACATACATACATGACCCCTATCACACATACATATACATGAACCCTATCACACACATATATACATGACCGCTATCACATATATATATACATGACCCTATCACACACATAAATACATGACCCCTATCACACATATATATACATGACCCCTATCACACACATATATACATGACCCCTATCACATATATATATATATATGCATGACCCCTATCACACACATATATACATGACCCCTATCATACACATATATACATGACTCCTATCCCACATATATATACATGACCCTTATCACACATATATATATACATGACCCCTATCACAAATATATATACATGACCCCTATCACACACATATATACATGACCCCTATCGCACATATATATACATGACCCCTATCACACATATATATACATGACCCCTATCACACACATATATATATGACCCCTATCACACATATACATACATGAGCCTATCACATATATATATATACATGACCCCTATCACACAAATATATACATGACCCCTATCACACATATATATACATGACCCATATCACACATATATATATACATGACCCTTATCACACATAAATATACATGACCTCTATCACACACATATATACATGACCCCTATCACACATATATATACATGACCGCTATCACACATATATATACATGACCCCTATCACACACATATATACATGACCCCTATCACACATATATACATGACCTCTATCACACATATATATACATGACCCCTATCACACATATATATACATGACCCCTATCACATATATATATATATATATATATATATGACCCCTATCACCCATATATATACTCATGACCACTATCATATATATATATACATGACTCCTATCACAAATATATATACATGACCCCTATCACACACATATATACATGACCCCTATCGCACATATATATACATGATCCCTATCACACATATATATACATGACCCCTATCACACACATATATACATGACCCCTATCACACATATACATACATGAGCCTATCATATATATATATATACATGACCCTATCACACAAATATATACATTACCCCTATCACACATATATATACATGACCCATATCACACATATATATATACATGACCCTTATCACACATAAATATACATGACCTCTATCACACACATATATACATGACCCCTATCACACATATATCTGTGTGA